>JAALGY010000039.1:0-1200000 GCA_032358165.1 Diplosphaera chodatii
CTTGCATGGCCTGGATGTGATATATCAATATACAACTGTTCAAAAAGGCGCTGCCCTGCTGGCTTTGGCTGTCATGCTGCCGGTCACTCCATCTCGCCACGGTCCAGCATCTGCTCTATCTCCTCCAGCGACTGGCCCTTGGTCTCGGGCACCGTCAGGTAGATGGACACCAGCGCCACCAGGCTGACGGCGCCGAACAGCGAGTAGGCGCCCCCCGCGCCCAGGCTGTCTTGCACCGACGGCAGCACCAGGCTCACCTGCGGCAGCGCAGCACCGCATCAGTGCCAAGATCAGTCACGCAACCGCAGCCCTGTTTGAGGGACCAAAACAAGCATGTCCAGATGCTTATGCACCCACTTGAGTTTGTGACCAAATACCATACGACAGTATCGGTGCACAACAGTTCAGCCGCAAAATAGCATGAGCAGCGCACCCCAAAGTTGGAGCCAAAGTTGACCAGTGTCGCAACCGCTGTGGCCTGGCCCCTCACTGACAGAGGGAAGATCTCTCCTACGATCAGCCTGCAGACGAGAACAATGCCATGATGTGCAGTCATCACATACCAAATCCTCGGTTCTGGACACCAGCAATGCAACAGAGCAGGTGACGCAGGTGGAGAACCCAGACAAAGGTCACCCCGCTCACCAGCTGATAGGCCCAAAGCTGATCTGCGTGCCCAGCATAGTGCAGCCCATCAGCCTTTGTCGCATGACACATTGCAGCTGCTGCAGTTGCAGGGTCTGGCAAGCATTGGCACGGCATGCTTACCTGATATGCGCCCACATACAGCAGCAGCGCTGCTGCAGCGACGGTGGGCGGCAGGTCGGCAAACTTTTGTGTGGCGAGGCCCGCCAGTGCTGCCGCCATCGCTGCGACGCCGCCCAGCAGCAGCGGCCGCCGACCCGCCCTGTCTACCAGGACCACAGTGACGCCTGCAAAAAAGCAAGAGAACACAGCTGCTCAAGACATGCATGGCTGCTGTTTAGAGAGGCTGGCGCTGTTGCAGTCATGTCGTCACCAGCATTGCATTGCGTACCTGAGAAGGGGCATGTCACGACCAGGCAACAGCCTTAGAACCATATGTGTGGTGCTGGCAGGTGAGTGTGTGTGTGCAGCTGGGGTGTGCACCTGTTATGGCGAGCTTGAAGAGGCCCAGAAGGACTGACACGCCCTCAGCATCCTTGCCGGCTGCGAAGCCGGCGTCTGCCAGGATGTTACTGGCGTAGTACAGCACACTGGGCTGCCCTGCAATGCAGCGCCGACGCTGATCAGCAGATATTGCAAAAACACCATGGTGCAGTTCACCGTGCAGCAGAGTGCGAGGAGTTGCACCTGTAATCTGCTGATACAGCATCAGCGATGAGCCGATGAACAGCGGCCGCAGGTTGCGCCCGCCAAACAGAGCCTGGAAGCCTGCAGAGTAGCCAGCCCTTTGTGGCATACCTGTTGCAGGTAAACTGTACAATATCACTCCCATTGAGCATCTGCAGACAGAGGCGTCACGCAGGGACAGTTGCGCACCGCCAGAGCCCTGCTGCGAGGCGACGCTGGCCTCGATGTTGGAGATCTCGCGCTCAATGACGGCCGGGTTGGTGCCGTACCGGCCCCGCGCACGCGTGAGCGCTGTCACCGCCTCCTCCCGCCGCTTGTTCTTCAGCAGCAGCCAGCGCGGCGACTCCATGAGCCACAGCTGCAGCAGGGCACGCCAAACAGCTGCGTCATAGGCAAGCTTCTGATCTGCTCCACGCTCGTGCGGATCAGCTGCAAGGTGTGCATTGGGTGCCATGTTGGGCAGCAGACTGTGGCAATGGCCACAGGCAGCTGCAGCCCATCACGAGCAGGATTGCGCACCATGCCCGCGCCAAGACCGATGGCTGGGAAGATTGCTGCGCCGAAAATGGTGCGCCAGCCGCCCACCTGCAGGTCACCAGGGAAGCCATGGGAACGGGCAAGGCAGCGTTCTGTACTTGCACATAGTGCTTCTGACGACACACAGCGTGCATGGAGGCAGCATGCAGGTGCGCGCCTGCTCGGCGGTGAGGTAGCCCAGGCTGTAGCCGCTGAGGACGCCCACGCAGATGAGCGCCTCCTTCAGGCTGATCAGCAGGCCCCGCACGCTGCTGGGCACCTGCGCAGTCAGTGAATGTGTTGTTCTGGCATGACACTCTTGGCAGGAGCATGTCAGCCCGCAGCATCGCGATGAGGAGGTTCGTGCTGCCATCCTGCTGCAGGGTCTCATCCATATGGATGACAACAAGCGCACTGAGGAAAAGACGGCACCGTCTCAGAGATGTAGGCGGGCGCGGCGTGCATGCCGAAGCCGATGGCCAGGCCGTACAGCACGCGCCCCAGCACCAGCGTCTCATAGTTAGGCGCGCCCCACGCCGTCACCGCGCCAGCGCCTGCACCATGTCTGGTGGAGTCGGAACATGATACAGCTGTAATTTGTCATCGCAGCCATGCTTGCCATGATCCTGAGAGTGCCACAGCAGGCCCAGGGTGCTTTAGCTGGCGCCATCTGTTTGTATCACAAGCCTTGGGCAAAGTGCAAGGTGCAGGCCGCACCGTAGAGCACCGAGGCCAGCAGCAGCTCGCCGCGCCGCCCCAGACGGTCGCCGAAGGCAAAGGCGCCGCCGGAGCCCGCCAGCGCGCCCAGCAGGCTGGACGACACCACCGTGCCGCTCTGGAAGGAGCTCAGGTTGTACCTGGTGATGCGTCCAGCACGGGCGTCAGCTGCACATGCCGGCAGGGTGACGGGTGCGATGCGTCAGAGTGCTGTGAGCCGTGCAGATGATCAAGTTGCACAAGGTCTTCACATGACGATCGTCATATGACATTGTGTCTGCAGCACCTCAACTGCTTCTGGTGATCACCGGCAGACCTCACAGTCGCACCAGTCGGTGCCGGACAGCTCGGGGGAGGTGATCGAGGGCAGCGCGCCCGAGGTGGCGCCGATGTCGTAGCCGAACAGGGCGCCGCCCAGCGCGGAGAACAGGAAGATGGGGCCCACGATGCCCCAGTCCACCAGCTCCTTTTTGCCGCCGCTGCCTGCCTGCTATTGTGTGATCACAGACCGCTCCAAATGTGGCGCTTCCGCAGGTTTGAATCATTCCTAGCATGAGCGATTAGCGTGAGATGCGGTGCATGGATTGAGGTGTTGTCGACAGGTGCTCAAAAGCACCTGCTCCTGCTGTGGCGGCTTCTCAGTCTCCGTGGCACGGCAGGCGGTGCTGCGAGCAGCATGCCTGCGCGGCTGCAAGAGTCCTGCTGCCTGCGAGCCGCCGTCTAGAGATAGAGCGTGCATCAGGTTGTTTCGACAGGCTGATCTCCTGGGCTGGGCTGTGGCCAGGATACATCTGGTCCTGCACACAGCAGCATTGCGCAGCAGCGGTGGTGTGCATGCACAGCTGTGAAATGACGCTGCCATATCGCAGCGAAGCCTACAGCATCACAAAACGCTATCTGCGGTCAGCTGCGGTGCCTGCACCCGATGAAGCGAGATCCTGATCGCAGGTGCTGAGAAGGTGTGAGCACACTGCACAAATGATCTGGCGCAGACCGATAAGTGCGTCGCAACCCGCCCCGACACGCCAAGATCCGTTCAGCTGAGGGTTTGCCGACTTCTGGACTGAGCAGAATAACGGCAATGCCAGTGGCGGCAACCTTGCGTGCCACGTCCAGTGCAGATGGTCCACGTTGGCATACCCTGTCAAACAGACTGCAGTCTGCAGTTGCAGCGCAAGTTTGCACCCTTGCAAAATGTGCACGTCTCGCAAGAGCAGACAAACCTGATCGCGGTGGCAATATCGCCAGCTGCAGACGCCGTTGTGGCACATATAGCGCATGCAGATGCTCACTCGCTTTGGCCACAGCCGCTTGGTGCACTTGCTTGCCACCCGCACGGCGCTCATCAGGAGGCCAAACTGTGCGCTCAGCGACCCACACGTCCGGCATCGCCTGCGCACAGAGAGCACCTGCGTCGCACCGGCACCGCAGCGGTTTGCTGCAAGCGCTGCGGCGCCGCTCCTGCGCAACACACGCCTCAACGGGGACAGGTCGCAGGTTCAGGGCTGCAGAGCGTCCGCCGCAACCTCCATGGAGGTATGTAGCAGTCATGTGCTGTGCATCTGCTGGACGCGTCACCTTTCGACACATGCAAGGGTGACATGCATGCCGAAGATCTGCCGGCGGCGCCAGTGGGCACAAAGGCATGCGATCATGTCCAGCATCCAGATGCAACTGGCGACTGCGCAGGTGACACGTCACAACTTTGATGAGGTGCTGCCGGCGGTGCGGGCGGCGCTCGCGGGCTGCCACTTCTTTGCCATCGACTGCGAGATGACTGGGCTGCACGTCCGCGACCAGCGCTTCAGCTTCCACGCTGACATACAAGATCAGTACACACAGGTACTATTCCTGTGTGGACAGACAGCAACATGCCTGTGCAAGTTGTGCAGTGCACAGAAGAGTGGCACAGAAGGAAGGCCCTGGACCATCAACCAGTGCGATCAGAACCAGAGGCGCGACTGGTTACATTCTGATTGCTTCATCACGCACAGATGGTGGAGTCGGCGCAGAACTTCCAGCTCACGCAGGTCGGGGTGTCAGCATTTCAGTGGGAGGAGGAGAGCAGCCAGTATGTCGCGCGCACCTTCAACTTCTGGATCTTCCCCCGCCCCGCTGACGGCCTTGACCCTCGCTTCCTGTCCCAGGTGGGTGCCAGGGCAGACCTGTTGCAAGCTGTTGCTCGAAGCATTGCGTGTGCTGCCGCAGGGGCCTCCTGCTGGCCTGACAAATACGTACACCCCTTGACGCAGGCGGGCAGCATTGAATTCTTGGCGAGCCAGGGCTTTGACTTCAACAAATGGGTGAGGTTGGGTGCCCCCTGATCAGAGCACTCCATGCCTCCCTGTGCTTGAAGATTTGCAAAGAGATGTGGCATGTCACCAGCATCATCAGACACGCTGGCAGCATCTCCAAGACCAGGTGCATCAGCATTTTGCTATTCTCAGCTGTGCTGGGTTGATCTGCAACTCTTCATGTGATCAATGGTATGCCGTTGCTGGTCAGGTGCATGATGGCGTTGGGTACCTGCCGGCAGCGGTGCGCGATGTGCGCCTGACGGCAGCCCGCGCACGACGGGAGGGCGTCAGCATGGCCGCTGACGGCATCGTCCGCGACGCCATCGCGCTCGTGAAGCAGCCCGACATCGACTTCACTGCGCGCCTCGCATCTGACGTCGACGCCTGGCTGCAGGTCGGTGGGTTTCAGGCCATGGATGTTCTGTTGTCTCCTTTGTTTGTCAGTGGCCAACTCTTGAATGCCGGCAGTTCGAATAGCCCTGCAGCTTGTGACCCTTTGGGAAGATCCCCACAACCTCGTCGTTGGTGACCTTTACAGGGCAAAGAGCAGACGCTGCAGCTCGAGGCTGTGAATGGCTACTACCGGCGGCTGCAGTACCAGTACCTGGGCAGCCGAGGCAGCCCCGGAGCGGCTGGCTTTGTAGTCGAGGTACTCAGATCTTGATGCAAATTGCTGCTGACCACCACATGCCGCCCTTGGCCCAGTACCTGGCCAGCGACGCCAAACAAAGGCCCTGCAGCCATAGCGCGGATAAAACGCTCGCTGCTGATGACTGGATTGCCATGCAGCGGCTGGCCAACGGGCGGCAGGCAATGCTGCAGCTGAGGCGGCAGACGGCGGCGCAGGCGGCGGAGTGGCAGGACGGGCAGCTGCAGCAGCGGGAAGCCGAGATCCATGCAGCTGCAGGTGCTTGTTGCTGTTTGCTGAAGACGCAGGTGGTGCCTGGCGCTGTTATGGCGGTGTTTGCGCAAGTGCCGAGATCATCCCAAGTCATGATCTGCTCCAAGACAGCAAACTGCTCTGCTCCTTTGGCCGCAGGCTTCACGACAGTGCTGCAGGCGATGCGGGACAGCGGGGCGCCGGCGGTGGGGCACAACTTGGCGCTGGACCTGGCGTACATCCTACAGGCCTTCGCGGGGCCGCTGCCGCCGGCGTGGCAGGACTACAAGGCGCTGGCCGCCGCCTGGTTCCCCGGCTGCATCTACGACACCAAGCGCCTGGCGGGGCAGCTGCCGCAGGTGTGCAGAGTTTTGACTGTGTAAGGTGTGCAAGCCAGTCCGTGGCACACCAATCGAGAACCCTGGCAACCATGCAACGTCTGGCAGCGCAGTATCAAGTGACCCATGAGGCATGCTGCCTTTGCAGGTGTTTGCAGGCCAGACGTCGCTGGGCGAGGTGTACGACATTGTCAACGGCCGGGAGCTGGAGGCGCGCATCGCAGAGCGGCAGCAGCCCGTCAGCCTGGCGGCTGCGGGCATCTCGCGGGAGGCGCTGCCGCGGGTGCGGCATGCCGACGGCTTTGTGCGGTACCAGGTGACTGCGGCAGCGGGTTTAGCCTGCAGACACATAGCTGATTTGCCACGGTGCATCGTGGGCACCCAGCAGCATCGAGCATGTTTGAGAGGCTTCGTGTTGACTGCATGATCAGCATCCACAGGGCGTCTCAGCTGATGGCACCCTTGCAGGGCGAGGAAGCCGACAGCTTTGCGCACGAGGCCGGCTATGACGCATACATGACGGCGGCAGCCTTCTCCGCGCTGCTGCGCCTGCTGCAGCTGCAGCAAGACCGGGACGGCGGCGGCAGCCAGATGAGCACAGATGCACAGCAGCAGCAGCAGCCCAGCCTCGAGGTGGCGCGGGAGTATGTGGGCCAGATCAACCTCGTGCGGTAAGTCAGGAGCACTGCCTTGTCATCTCCTGGCAGCATGCGAGGTCTTCAGACGACTGCTGCAGACACTTGTGCTGAGGCGCATCTGCACGTCACGCAGGACTGACATCCCATACGCAGCGCTGTCCGGGGAGGACCCGCAGCTCGACAGGCCGCACGTGTTCCACATCGCCGGCCTGCCGCCCGGCAGCCGTCACAGCGACATCTCCACAGCATTCGCGCTGGCAGGTGTGTGTATATAGATGCACTGCTCTGGTTGTGGAGTCCAGTATCAGCCCAGTCTGATGCGGCTGAGCTTGTGTTGGTGTTGTGCAGGGATTGGGCGGATCCAGTCGGTGATGCTGGACGCTGCTGGCACGACGGCCGCAGTGGCGGTGCAGGATCCCGAGTCGGTGGACCGAGTCGTTGCCGCGCTTGCAGACTGGGGCCCGCAGGTGGGCGCCCTTGTCGGCTGTCGTACACTTGCACAAAGGGCAGATTGCAGCTTTTATCTTCAGAAGCACAGCGCAGTGGGCTGACCTGCACCCGTTCGCTGTGCAGATCACGCCCTTTGCAGAGTGGGCGCAGCAGCGCAGAGCAGGCGGCGACGTCGGCATGATGGACAGCAGGTCGGCTGCGGCCCCCAGCGCTGCTGAAGCGCGTCTGGGTGACGGGCACGCACCCATCAAGCGCAGGCGGCTCAATGCTGCAGGCACAGCTGCAGCTGAGCCCGCCAAGCCTCTGCGACAACGCACGTCATGCGCGATCCAGTGACGGAGAGCTGTGACAAACATTGACGCTGTTGTGTGCGTTCTCAAAACCGAGTACCATGTGAAGTTGGCGAAGCACTCTGCTATGCTTCATCGATCTCAGCAGGATGCTTTCTACGCTGTATCGGGGTAGGCACGGTAAAACACAGCATTGCTCATGCCGCATGCATGCTCAAGAAATCCAGCAGCAGCCACTACTTGATGGGATCAGCGCGATCGATGCCCCGACCAGCGTGAACACCGCTATACAGCATGCAGATCATACTCGGCAGCCCGCACTGCCGCGCCACATCTGCCAGTAAATGTTGCACTGTAGCATGTCAGACACTGTCAGACAGCCCCAGAAGATGCAGTACATCTGCCATTCTGCAATTCGCATGCGGATCCGCAGAAACTCGATTAGCACAAAGGATTGACCCTGTCGAAGCAGCTTTTGAGCGGGCTACTGGCAGGTCTGCTCGTCAGGCTGCGACCCCCTCTCTGGCCTGTGCAGCGCACGCAGCGGCCAAGCACGGCAGCACCCACACAAAGCAAACAAAGACGGTGGTTGCCGCCTGGACCCGATGGAGATTGACAGCGTGCTGGTAGCCATTGCTAGTGAGCTGGGATCGTCGCCGCTGACACCGAGCGGTGTGCTGCATGCGATGCGGCGCATGGTTGGGAGGTGTGTGGACTGTTGCTGATCTCCGCCCCTTGACTTGAGACATCTGGGCTGCGTGCAGCAACACACCAGCGTGGCCTGACAACCATCAGATGCATATAGATCTATGTATGCTGCTCGCAGGGTCGCGGCCGAACCACTAGAGCAGCTTTGCGGTCAGGTCCATTGCCTCGTGCGCTTTATGGACACGCCGGACGTGGAGCTGGCGGCCGGGTATGCAGCTGCGCTCACGCTCTGCATCCAAGACGCCGCCGCGGTACGCTGCTGTGTATCGCCCCAGGCTGCAGTGACTGCCGCTGCAAGCTCAGCAGACCACCCAGCGCATGCTGACTTGCACAGGCGCAATGGCCTTGAGCTCCAAGATCCACGGGAGGTCAAGTCCCCTGGACGGCTTGCAAGCGGGACACGACGCCCTTTGAGCTGCACCTCACGCTGCTATAAAACGCTGGGCCGCCCCCTTCGCAGGACTCGGACCTCGAAGAACCGCTCCCTCATGTGTTGTCGGCGATGCGCGGTGCCGAGGAGCACCTGGGCAGCGCACTTCGGCAGCCGGGCATGATGGCTGCGACGGCGGCTTTGGACGCTGACGCCGTGCCCGCCCTCTGCATTCTGGTGCTGGCCAGCAGCGAAGCGTGCCGGACAGAGGCTCCTGGGGAGGCGAGCAATGCCCACCTGCTGCTGCAGCCGGCAACCATGGAGTGCCTCAGGTGCGTGCAGGGATTGTCTTTGGTTGGCGAAGTGGTGGTCGAGACGAGCCATACTTGCAGCCTATAAGGCAGTCTACCGCTGACCCGCCATGCACGTGACGTATAAAGGCCTGTGCAACAGTCGTAGCAATGCCTGGCTGTACTCATTGAGGTATGATAAGCAGGTGCTGATCGTAGGCTGGTGGCCCGTGGCGGTGCTGCCCCGCTGCTGTCACAGGACCTGTCAGCGGTGTATGCCCTGGAGCTCGCGGAGTCGTGCTGCAGGGCCGGCGACCTTCACGACGAGGCGCCCCTGCTGCAGGTGCTGCACAACTGCAGCGCAGCTCTGCTTTCTGACGTCCTGGCACGTGCAACAGAACTGAGCCCGGCCGCAGATGCCAGCACGGCGGCCGCTGCACACGCAGTGGCCGGCCCGTCAGCAGCAGCAGCAGTGTACTGCGGTGGTGGCGGGCACCCTGCGGCGGCAGCGCCACAGCAGCCATCAGGCAGGGGTGGTCATGCAGATGACGTGCAGCTGAGTGAGCAGCTGTCAGCACAGCAGCCCGCAGCTGACAATGCAGAACAGCAGCTGCAGCCGGTGTGGCATTCTGCTTGGGCGCCCCCTGTGATGTGCGCTTTGGAGGTGCGCCGCACGTGCTGTTGGCGGCACGGTGACGCTGACTCTGCACATGCGCCAGCTGCTCTACTGGTCGGCAGCTGTGCATGGTCGCGAGCAAACGCAAATGTCGCATCCAACGCACCAAGCAGCTCTAAGATACGCTCGTTCTGGCGACCAGACGCTGGCGACGCTGCACCAGCGGCCGAGGCGCGGGACCGGCGGCGCCCTGCCTGCGCCACAGCAGCCGTGCACAGAGGTGTCGCCGGCCTCGGTCGTCGCCTACACGGCCGGCATGGAGGCGCTGCTGGCGCATGAGGCGGCGCTGCAGCGGGGCCCGGTCACCGGCAGGTGCCCCACGAGCGCCCGGCGTCTCTCAAAACAGCCGACAAACACCTGTGCACACTGCTGTCACCCGTCAAAAACTGTGGCTTTGTTCCCTCTGCCATGGGTTCGCATGCTCCAGGGACAACACCCTGCCTTCTTCATGCTGCCAATGCTTGGCAGCCCAGCACCTTGAGCGCAAATTGTTCTGACGTGCATCAGGATGCAGCACCACGAGGGGGTGTACTGTACCACTGCCTCTCACATCCGTGTGATCTCCCTGCAGCCACAAGGCGCTCACAGCTATACTGAAGCCGTTCCGCACCGGGGAGTCTGCAGCAGCTGCACAGCAGGCGCTGTTCAGCGGCCTCATGGATGCCCTGGAAGCCGCGCTGAACCAGCTGCCGGCAGAGAAGGGCAGCGCCCTGCCGACTGCAGCGCAGGTGTAGTATGTTGTGTCCAGTACTGCATCCGAGGCTCGCACTGTGACCAGATGCAGCGAGACCTGCTTTGCCAAGACCGGCCTGCTGTTCCATCTTTGACCTACAGTGCCCGTGTATGCGCTGGCCAGGCGGCGGCGCTGAGCAGGCTGGCGACGCTGGCTCGGTTTGCAGTAGAGATCGGCGAGAAGCGCGACTGGCCCGTGAAGCACACGGCGTCCGTTGGGCACAAGTGGGCAGCGACGCTGGCAGCCGTGGCGACAGCTGCGGCGTTCTGGGCGTGCCAGGAGTCCGACAGCATCGCAGGCAGCGGCATAGGCGTAAGCGGCAGCGCTGGCAGCGGCGGTGAAGCCGATCGTGGCGGTGCGAAGCAGACAGCGCAGCAGCAGGAGCGGCGGCAGCGGCACGGCTACATGCAGCAGGCAGCGAGCTACTCGGGCAAAGCGCTGCAGCTGCTGCTGCCTCCTGCAGCTACCTCGAGCGTGGATGCCCTGGAGCAGGAGCCGGTGCCCAGCCTGCTGACAGCCCTGGCGAAAGCGAGCGGCATCTCGCCGGCGTCCATGGCGCAGTATGTGCAGGTGCTCGCACATGACCCGCAGCCTTACTGTAAAACCATATGTCCATCTGGCATGGGCTCCGTCCATTCAGCTGCCTCATGCAGCACTGCACCTCAATTGCTGCAAACGCCTGGCTCTGTGCAGTCTCAACCGAGTGCATCAGTGGCAAAAGTGCCCCGTGCTCGGTTGCAGGCTCGTGCGGAGGAGGTGGAGGACAGCGATGCGGAAACCGAGCTGTCGATACGGGGTGAGTGCATGCGCGACCTGAAGGCAGCTGCCGCTGTGCTGGAGGCGGCCGTCGTGACGGTGGCGGCAGCAGCCGAGAAGCGAGCGCGGCGGCAGCCGTCCGACCACTTGGTCGCCGTGTGCTGCACGGCAGTCCGCGCTCTGCTGGGTGCGCTGGTGTGGCTCCCTGAATGCTTCAACCCACATGTGCAGCTTGCCAATGTGCACAGTGCACCGTTCTCACCGGCAATCACAGACCCACTGCACCGGCGCCTGTGCTGAAAGATGCTTTCTGCCATATCCTGAGCTTGTTCCCGCCACACAACCTGCAGGGTTAACGACACTGCAGATCCATAGCCTGCGCTACTTTGCGCACGCGACGCCAGGGCTTGCCGAAGAGTTCAGGCAGGCGCTTCAGGTGAGGCATACTGCTATGCTGATCACGTCGGAGCTCATTGTCATGAGCAGGCCCAACGATCCCCTCGTGAGCAGGACCACAGTCAGCTTGTGAGCTGCACTGGCTCTGGCAAATCGCTGGCGGGGCTGTCTCAAGCCTGTGAATGCGGGATAGATCTGGCGTCAGTATATGCACCCATGTCACAAGCAAGTGATGTATACTGTCGTGACGGTTCAGTGACTTTGCTCCGCAGCGCCGTGCGGAGCTGGCCAACAGGCTGGTGCGCGCCCGCGGCCCCTCTGCAGCCGCGCAGTTGGGTGCCGCCACAATCAGCTACGTGCTGCGGCTTGCAATCCAGCTGTGCGCCAGACGGTGCACATCACATATCTTGTTTCACTGCCTGCGCATGCTGACCCGCACTTGAATGGCTTCTATGCTTCGTTGTAGTCCCCAAGGTTGGCTGTGTGTAGAGTGTGAAATTACAGATGGCTGCCATGACTTGGAGGGCTGCAAGCATTGTCCTTGATTCATCACACAGGCCCTTGCCAGCGCCAGCGCTGCAGCCGCTCCTTGCAGCCCTGCGAGCAGCGGCGACGCTGCTCCGGCCTGCCAGCGGTCCGACTCAAATGCAGGCAGTCTGCCAGACGTCCTGGCAGCAGGACGATCTATCGTCGTGGTACGACTACATCATGACCATTGCCGAGGTGACGTCGTGCTGGCACAGGACGCCACACCTCATCCCTGCGCTTGAGACTGCTGATTTGGTCAGAAACAAACTCACACCATGTTGGTCTAGTTGCTGTGGTAGGCGTTGGATCTGCTGTCTGCAAAGTTGTCTTGGCCCAAAGCTGTGGCATTCCAAGGTACCAGCTCTCAACCCAGCTGTGCGGTCCTCTGTTGCTGACAGGAGCTGCTGAAGGAGGAGTCGCCAAGGCGGCAAGCGTTGTTGCTGAAGGGACTGCGTGAAGTCAAAGAGGCCTTGCAGGCCGCAGCATCGGCAGCCGAATGTGCTGCGTCAGCTGACGCCAGCAGCGGCGCAGACCTGGGACAGAAGCAGGCTACCGCTGACGCCGCCATGCAGGATCTCCTGGTGAGGGGCCTGCTGTTGCCTGCTGTGCTGCAAGTAACTTTCTCCGGCTTCGGCTCATGTTGCTGCACGCATGAGCACCACCTCGAAAGCAAGCGCTGGTGGCGTTTCTGCAGCGGGCATGCTGCAGTGGGGTACGCTTCCCACTACTGTTGTGAGGTCGCTCGCCACGTCTGCCTGGCAAAGGCTGCCCAGATCGTGCGCACTGCAGGCGGCTGAAGAGGGGGGGACAGCAGCGGCAGCGGCGCCCAGCAAGGCGGCCGAGAAGCGCGCCCGCAAGAAAGCCGCCGCCAGGGCCGCAGCGGCTGCAGCAGCTGCTGCTCTGCCCCTGTCCGCTGCCGAAGGGCCGTCTGAGCATGGCCAGGATGACGTCACTGCAGCGCACGCTGCATCCGGCGATACAGCGGCCAGACTGCAGCGCATGAGCCTGGCAGATGGTGCAGCAGTGCAGGCAGACCCCTCGGCAGGCAGCACAACGAAGAGGGACAGCAGCGCAGCGGCAGCAGGCATGGTGCGGGAGGCACAGCAGCAGCCGCAGCCGTGGATGCTGTGCCCGATCACTCAGGTCTGTGTTCTAAAACCGTGTATGCTGGATAGTTGGTCGGACTTACACAGCGACATCACTGATTGAGCAAGCAGTCCAGCCTAGCCACCAGCAGCTGGCAAGCCGCTCTGTGCACTTCTACAGGAAGTGATGGTGCGCCCGACGCTGTGCGTTGGGGACGGCCACAGCTATGAACAGGCGGCGATCTCGCAGTGGCTGCGGGCCCACACCACCTCCCCTGTCACGGGGCAGCAGCTGGCGACGGCAGACCTGCTGCCCAACCATGCCCTGCGGCAGATCATCGAGGCTTCAGGTCATTGATTTGCCGCTTGATCCTGCAGCGGATGCATGCCCACTCGCGCTACGGCAGCAGCAGGGCAGCAGCAACAAAGGGCACGCAGCAAGGTCTGGGCCGGCAACAGCAGCTGTGGCAGCCGCCATAGGTCCAGGCAGTGACGCTGCAGCCTGCGCCCTCCAGTGGCGCGACTGACCCATTTGGCAGCAAAGATCTGGTGTTTCAGACATGGCGTCTCCTTATCTGGGATGGGGCCCGGCTCAGCAGCGTCGCCCCACGCCAGCCACCTGCCGTGCTGCTCCACGCTGCAGGGTGACTGTTGGTAGTTGCTGTGCCATCTTACCGAATGCATGCAGAAGTGCACATCCTGTTCTACATGCTACAGCCAATCCTGTACTGTAGATGTGCCCCATTTCCGATGAAAACCATTTTACATGACCCCAGGGCACTTTTCATGGCAGCCTGCCGCAGTGCATGACCGTCACCACAGTTGCGCCTTCAGCCGGTCACCTACCAGCATCTGATGTGCACGCTGCACGTGCGGCCGAAGCCTGCAGTCCAGGTGCGAGTGCTGCCCTTCGGATACACGTATGAGTCCATGTGCAGCACCCAGTGGCACATGCCACTCTAGGTACATTTCATGCTTTGCTGCCAAACACTCCGTGTTATTGCTGGTAGTACAGGTGCAAGTGCATCAGCAGGCTGCCGCAGGCGGTGGCGTCATTGCTCAGCCTGAAGCGGGGGCCGGCGCATGCCGCCGCTGCTGGCGCCCGTGCAGGTCCAGCTGGCGGCGCTACAGAAGGCGCAGGCCATGCTGTCGTCGATCCTCACTGTGCTTTGCCCGCAGCTGGTGAGCGGCATCATAAGTGGTTGCCCCTTTCTAGCCATATGCAAAACGAGGCTGGTCACGGCTGGCATTCGTCACTTTGCATGGTGAGACAATCCATGTAGCAACATGCAGATGCAGTATGATGCAAGTGCTGCTGCAGAGATGGGGGAGTGGCTGTTACGCCGAAAAGGCGCAGCAGCAGGCAGCTCAGCAGCAGCCGCAAGAGTAAGAGCAACAGCAGCAGCCACTGTGGTATCAGCAGGCGCCGAATCCACAGCAACCGCTGCCGCAACAGGCGCCGCAGCAACCTGCAGGTCATTGAGATGAGCAGGTGCAGACCGAGTGCCCGCGAATATGGCGGCCTACCGACGTTGGTCGGTGCCACTGCTGTGCGGTTTTGGTTTCTTCCAACGCTGTGGGATTGCAGTGCACGCTTGTGGCATGGTTGTTCCTGGCTCTGGGACGCCCCAGACTTGGTGCGCTATGCAGGCAGATGACGTGGGCTGGTTCTCCTGAATGCTGCTGGTTTGGCAGCCCACGAGAGCTGCTTTGCATTGTCAACACTCGGACGTGGTACCCTGCAGCAAACTTGGGGCTACAACACAGGCTTCTTGCACCGCTGCCGCTCGTTGAGGGCGGCCCAGACACGGTGCGGTTTGCGGGCTGACGACATGGGCTGGTGCAGCTGAATGTCGTATATCTGGCAGCCTCTGAACATTGCTCCGAAATCCTGACACACAGGTGTGGTCCCCGATGGCTGGCGGCTGCTGTGGCGGCAGCATTTGGCTGCTACATTGACACTTTTGGACAGTTCCTGACCGGGCGGGGCTTCCCACTTGTTAGACGTCAGCAGTGCAGCTGCTGGCTGTGCAAATGGTGAACCTGGCTACTGTTTCATGGCTCCGAAGCAGGCTGGCAACTTTGGTGGCTGCTTGCAGGCTTGGCGGCAACACGACCACACCTTTGCTGCTTCTGGGGAGATGCAACAACGGTGCGACCCGCTGCCTGTTTGCTGTCAGATCTGAGGGTGTCGTGGGTGCAAACACCTAACCCCAGGGGTGCTTCCACGGCTCCGATGCAGGTTTGAAGAGTGCGCAGCTGCTTTTGGGCTGGGCGGCGACGCACAGCCCCTATCTTGCCACTTCCAGAGCGGTTCAGCAATGGTGCGACTCCGTGCCTGTTTGCCGTCAGTTCTGAAGCTGCAAACTGTGCACCTGCCGAGCCTCAGGGACGCTTTCACGGCTCCGATGCAAGTCTGCAGCTTTGGCAATCACTTACAGGCTGGGCACGGCTGGACAGCCTTGATGCTTACTACTGCCGGGGCGCTTCAGCTGTGGTGCAACCCGCTGCCTGTCTGCTGTCGGCTCTTGAGCTGTCAGTGGTGTAGACGTCGAGTGTCAGGGCTGTTTTATCGCCCTGAAGCAGACATCCAACTTTGCTGCCAGCTTGCAGGCTGGGCGGCGGTGCATGGCGTCCGTGTTGACGCTTCAGACTATCCCAGATCAGGTGCATCAGGTGGACCCGCTGCCTGTTTGCTGTCAGTTCTGAGGCTGCCAGTGGTGCATTCACCGAGCCTGAGGGATGCTTTGGCTGCCCTGATGCAGGGTTCCGACTAGGCTGGCAGCTTACAGGCGCCGCGGGGTCGCACGACCCTGGTATCTGCCATTGTCAGGGCGGTTCAGACTAGGCGCGCCCTGCTGCTTGTTTGCTGTCACTTCTGAAGCTTCAATTGGTGCATGTGCCGAGCCTGAGGGCTGGTTTGGGTGCCCCGATGCAGGGTTTTGGATTTCGCCGGCAGCTTGCAGGCTGGGCGGCAATGCGCGACCCCGATATCTGGCCATTGCCAGGGCGGTTCAGACGAGGCACGCCCTGCTGCCTGTTTGCTGCCAGTTCTGAGGCTTCCAGTGGTGCATGTGCCGAGCCTGAGGATGTTTTCATGGCTCAGAAGCAGACCTGCATTTTGCTGCCAGCTTGCAGGCTGGGCAATGTCGCTGAGCACCGGTATCTGCCATTATTGGGGCGGCCCAGACAAGGCGCGCCCTCCTGCCTGTAAGCTGCCAGTTGTAAGGCTGCAAGTGGTGCATGTGCCGAGCCTTAGGGATGGTTTGGGTGCCCCGATGCAGGGTTCCAACTTTGCTGGCAGCTTTCAGGCTGGGCGGCGGTGCATGGCGTCGGTGTTGACGCTTCACACTACCCCAAACCAGGTGCGCCCCGCTGCCCCGCTGCCTGTTTGCTGTCAGTTCTGAGGCTGGCAGAGGTGCAGTCACTGAGCCTGAGGGATGCTTTGTTTGTCCTAATTCAGGGTTTCAACTATGCTGCCAGCTTACAGGCTGGGCAGCGACGCGCGGCCCTGGTATTGGCCATTGTCAGGGCGGTTCAGACAAGGCGCGCCCTGCTGCCCGGAAGCTGCCAGTTCTGAGGCTTCCAGTGGTGCATGTACCGAGCCTGAGGGATGATCTGGTTGCCCCGATGCAGGGTTCCAACTTTGCCGGCAACTTGCAGGCTGGGCGGCAATGCGCGACCCCGATATCTGCCCGTTGTCGGGGCGGTGCAGACAAGGCGCGCCCTGCTGCCTGTTTGCTGCCAATTCTGGAGCATCCACTGGTGCATTCACTGGGCCTGAGGGATGCTTTGGCTGCCCCGATGCAGGGTTCCTATGCTGGCAGCTTACAGGCTGGGCGTCACCTGGCAGCCTGGATATGTCACCATTGTCAGGGCGGCCCAAACAGGGTGCAGCCTACTGCTTGGAAGCTGCCGGTTCTGAGGCTGCTACTTGCGCGTCTGCCGAGCCTCAGGGTTGGTTTGGCTGCCCTGATGCAGGGTCTCGGATTTGCTGCCAGCTTTCAGGCACCACGGCGATGCACGTCTGCATCTGCCACTTCCGGGGCAGTTCAGACGAGGCACGCTCTGCCGCCTGGAGGCTGCCGGACTGGGGGGCGCGGCTGACGGCACAGCGGCCAGCGTACAGCTCGGCGGTCCGCAGGCGGTGCACAGTCATGGAAAACCTCACGAGCCAGCTCGGCCACCCTTCCAGGCGCGGCCGGCCACTGAAATGTCCTCGTTCCCGCTCACATGACGATGCCAACCACCTTGCTTTACATCCTGACCACAGCGCAACGGCTGCTGTGCCGCCAGGCGCCTCATTTGAGTGTAGCCGTCTGCTGGCACAGGCTGGGCGTGAGATTGGAGCTGCGGTGGGAGCTGGGGGGGCGAGAACGCCAGTACACAGGTGCAGGCGCTCTCTCTGAACGACTTCCCCGTGTCCCAGGTCTGCCATGAGTACGAAGCTTGCAGCACCGATTGTGCTTGCTTTCATGGTCTTGGGAGCGGCCTTTCACTGCTTCTTCTGCAGCTGCGCTTGTTGCAGCAGCAGCAATATGGGGGACGAGTAGTTTGTTCCCCACCCCCGGTCAAAGCTGCAACGGCAACCTGCTGCAGGTCGTCGTTGTGCGAGATTCAATGTCCAGATTGTTCGTGATTTTGTCACTTGATGAGCGCCCTGGGCGGGCGCAGGGGCTGGTGGATGCCAGCCTCCTGCCGCAGCCGCCGAGCCTGCGGCCTGGCAGCAGGCGCAGCAAGCGCGGCCGCAACTGCGGGCTGCTGGCACAACATCCACACCAGGTGGGCCCCGCCGCTGTGTCCGGCAGATGTGCCGCAGGATGGGACGTCTGACGCTGAGCGCATGCTTCTGTCAGAGGAAATGCTGCGAGTGCCCGGCGGTGGGGGCTTCGTCGAGGTGGCTGTGCACCCACATATCACAGCATCGCATGCTGGCGCAGGGCGCGGTCAGCAGGCAGGGGTCCAGGGCTGCGGCCGGTTTTCAGGCAGCTGAAGGCGGCAGCACCGTCACTCAGGTGCAGGCGCGCTGTGATGTGCAGCTGTGATCTGCTGAGCACTGTCAGGTTCTTTCGTGGGAAGTCAGCACAGGCCCTACGTTCCTTACGCCTTGGCTTTGGTCAGTAGGATGTGAGGTAGGCTGCTGACTTCCCGGCAGTGCCCAATTGCTGCAAGACCCGATTCGTTGGCACCGTGCACGACAACAGTGCCTCAAGCAGTCTGTCTGTTGCCAGGGCCCTGGGCTGACGCCGCCGGGGGACAGCGATGCCGGCAGCGTGAAGGGGTCCACAGGAGCAAGCAAGAAGGGCAGCCGCCGCACGGGGCGCAGCGGCAGCAACCTGCGGCCAGCGGGGTGTTTGGGCGAGGTATGTGATGCTCAGACGCAAGCTCAGCGGGGCGGCTGTGGTCTGTTTGTGCCTCTGCTGCGCGCTGTATGCGCGCTGGCTACCATGCAGTGGTAGCTGTCAGCATCGCTGCGCTGCCGGTGCCCCACCATCTGCACCAGATTCGGTGTTGCATACTCGACCTGTAGCAACAGCCTGAAGCAGTGCCAGTGTGCGTCCCTGTTCTTATGCAGGGTGCGGTCGAGCAGCAGGGGGCCAGGCCGGCGCCGCCAGAGACTACGGCGGCGCCAGAGATGGGCGCTGCGCCACAGCATAGGCGGGCAAGACCCAGCAGCGCCGCCTATCAGCCGGCAGCGGAGGACCTGGCGGTGATTCAGGCGGCGGCTGCCACAGTGCAGCGGCATCTCGAGTCTCGACTGGCGGCAGCCCAGGGGCGTGATCGGCAGCCGCTGGCGGCAGTAGTTGCAGCACATCAGCGGGTTGTCAGTGACATTCACGCCGAGGCTGCAGAGACGCAGCATCCAGCGGCGACGTCTGGGGGGCAGGTGATCCTGTCGGTGCTGAGCTGTCTGCAAACGAGGTCCCTGCTGTGAGATTGCCAGTATCTATGCTTTGTCATCGCCACCGTTCACGTTTCTAAACACCTGGATCTGCATGTAGGAGCGCTGGGTGTCGTGCTGCGCATCAGCCTACGGTGTGGAGGTCAGACTCCGCCCCATGCTGTACAGCCACGCTGCCCATGGCTATGGTCTGTCGACCGGTATCGGTGCTTCGTGTGGTCCTCATCCCCGCCTCAATCCTGTCACCGTGCTTGTCCCTGCAGGGCATCAGAAGCGCGGCAGAGGTGGCCGAGGCTGAGGCGAGGGGGGCCGCGTCCAGAGCCACGGTGCGGTCAAGGTTGCAGTGTTGCCCTGCAGTCATGTTGGACGCGGACATGCGTACACGTGTCACTCCTTGGTCTGTGGAACCCGTCCTTCCGTGGCACATGATGTGCATTGTCCCACCTGGTGCAGGTGGCGGCAATGGCCAGCAGGACAGCCGGGCCGCGGCCGCAGTATGTGCCGCCAGCCGCCGTCGAAGACGTCGAGGCCAGCTACGCTGCCCTGCAAAACCGCAGGCGCAGCCCGCGGGGCTCCAAACATCAAGCGGAGTTCAGCGCCGAGCTTGCGCAGCTCGCCGCCGGCAGCGCCGCACGGCCAGCATCAGAGTTTCCCGCCATCGTGGAGGCGCCAGCGCTGCTGCCGACAGCTGAGCAGGAGGCAGCAGAGCCGCCAGTGTATCTCCACCCATTCATGGAGATCCGGCCGGGGCAGACGGTGGTCTATCGCGGCGGCGGGGACCCGCTGCTGCAGGTGCTGCAGGTCCCCGCCGTGGACGCCGACGCGCTGACGGCCTTGCTGGTGGACGCACTGGACGGCCGCCGCCTGCCCCTCTTGCCCGCAGAGCTCTGCAAGCACAGCCTGGAGGCGTGGGGCGGCATCCGCTGGGCCCGCAACGACGGCAGCGTCGGGTTGTGAGTGATGTGCAGTAGCTTCTGGTGAAGTGCATCGGAGCATCTGATCTAGGCATCATTTCAAATCCTGCAAGGCTGCTTCAAACCCTGACACCGCGCTGCCGTCCATGCTGGTGCAGGTACGTGCAGTATGACACCGACCAGGGCGCAGCTCAGCACGAGTTCGCCAAGGCCCTCATGCTGCACTACCACAAGTTGCTGTGCAAGCACTTCCCAGCGGAGATGCTTGCTGAGCACCAGGCGCTGCCTCTGATTGCATATGCGTGTGTTCGGCACGAGGGCATCACCGTCCCCTGCACACACTTTGCCGTCACCAGGGACCACGTGTCCACCAGCCACGTCCACAGCCACGAGCGCGTGGGCTGCCTCTTCATGGGCATGGCCGGTGCGCTGTGCGCTGTGCATGCTTGAGATATGCGCCCTTTGTTTTTCAGTTTCGGCAACTGCCTAGAGCATATCTCAGGTGTGCTTCTCCGCCCCAGGTGACGGCGAGCCGCCAGACCGCTACATCTTCGTCATCCCCGGCCTGCGGGTGTGGATGCGCATCGTGCCCGGGCTGCTGCTGCGGTTTGACTCCTCCCGCTTCACCCACGCCACCTGGTACAATTTCGACCCGCAGCCGCCGACGGCCGAGCAGTCTGCGGGCAAGCAGCACACCTATGGTGAGGGTGCTGTGAGTGGTGCATAGCATAGTGACGCTGTGATGTCCTGTCACTCAACGTGGTTGTCATTCAGAAGCTGCATGCTGAAGCTGGCAACCTGGTGCATCTGCTGCAGGGGTGGCGATGGTGCAGAAGGGCAATGTCATGGCCGCCATGGACGAGGTGGTGCGCAGCATCCTGGTGCCCGGCCTCGAGTGCACCAACATGTGTTTGAGGGGTACACGCATGTTCAAGGATCTGGTGGCAGGTGACCCGGTCAACAGCAACAAGTCGGGTGCTGAGCTGCTTGCCGAGATGCGGGACGTGTGCGACTAGCTAGGCAACGTGTTGGTGTTTTTGTAGCTCACAGACTTTTGACTTCGAGTCTAGGACATAGAGGGCGAATACACAGGCGTGTCTAACGATGCAAGTCATGGCTGCACGGCATCAATCCTCGAACTGAGCCGGTACAAACTTTGCTTCGTTGCCTTTCTCACCTTGGGTTGGAGGCAGACCCCGCCCGCCGACTAATCATGCGGCGGGCACGTGCACACACGCAATCGCAGGTCTGGCACCACTGCACGGTACCAGAAGCCTTGGACAGAGCCGCGCTTCGTTGAGCAACGAGGCGTAGGTTGCAGGTTGCTGCCTGCCCACGGCTGTGACTGGCTTGTTCCTTACCTGTTGCAGCCATACGAAGCACACCCTCGCTTGTTAGTGTTGTGCGTGTCCAAGGAGTACAGCTGCCTTGACAACGGTGCCTCACTCGAGCAGGTGAGGCTGCCGACTGTCATCGTGATCATTCTGACCTGCTCTGCGCTGCAGCTTGCACAAAGAACTGTGCTGTAGCGCCTGGCCGATCCCGCCGCCGCGCATATGCAGAGTGACCACTTTCTGCCTGATTTGCACTGCGCCATTCTGCGATACACCAGGTGACTGCTTTGCCGCAGTTGCATTCACTGACGTTGGTGGACAAGTATGCTTAGCAGCAGACCCAGCTGCGCGGGTTGCCCCTGTTCGTACTTGCTGTGCACGTACCAAATGTGCATATGCCTCGGACACCCTGTTGTCGGCTGCAGGGCACTGCATGGACTGCTGGCTGTGCTTCATTACAAGAGCGTTTCATGACGCTGGTGACTTGAGGCAGCGCACCAGAGCTGTTGAGCGGTCTGCAGACTGAGGTAGGTCTGCCCGCCTCTCACCTGTCTGCTGTGGATCCTGCATGCCGCCAATGCCGACCGGGCTGGCAGCTGCTACACCACGTGGCATGCTGTGATGCCTGTGATGCCTCCGTGTACCTGGCAGCTTTTGCCTTATTCCGAATGCAGGGCGGTACGTTTGCACGCAGGGTGGCCTAGCTCTCAGGTTTCCGGCTGTATTGACCAGTGATGGCAGCCGCTCTACAGCAGCATTATTCATCATTGTGCATGGTGAGTTCTAAACCCAGCGCCTCCGCCAGTACGGAGACAATCAAGCCTGTGGCAAGCACTGGTCGTAGGGAGACGCCGACGCTATGGCATCCACTGGTGACTCGGGGCGGCCACCTTTCGATGTTACCAATGCCGCCCCAGGCCAGCGTAGCTGCTGAGCGGAGCAGCAACCAGGGTGGTGCCAGCACCGCTTCAGTTTGGTGCAAACCTGGGCGGCATGCGGCCTGGGTCAAGTGTGCAAGCACACCGCCACAGCCACGGCTGCAGGGCAGCCGTGCGCACGCAGCCGCCGGTAGACCAGCCCTCAGCCCACAGCCCAGGAGCAGGGACGTTGGGCGCCAGCAGCAGGGACGTTGGGCGACTCCTGTGAGGATCAGACGAGCTATGCTGGCGAGTGCCGTTGTTCTGGCACCCTTTCGTGCCACATTTGCAGCTGCAAAGAGTTGGCATGTCGTGGGCCATGGCATCAGGGCATTCTGTGGGTCATGCAGGCATGCAGGCATCATGTTTGGCACTCACAGAGCAGCGGCAGTGGTGAATCAATATTGACAGGATCAGGCCAGCTGTGCTCGTGTTTGCCACGGCTCCGGCGCTGTGGTGGTGTACCTTTGCTGCTGTAAAGAGACAGCGTCGCTGGGCCATGCCATCATGGCATTCCATGGGACCCCGCAGGCAGCCATTTCAGCAGTCACATAGCGGCAGCGGCGGCGGGCCAGTCTGGTGAGGATCACATGGGCCCTGCTTGTGCTTGCCCCTGTTCCAGCATCCTTTTGTGCCACCTTTGCTGCTGCAAGGAGCTGGCATCGATTCAGCCACGCCATCAAGGCAATCTATGGGTCCTGCAGGCGCCTTTCATCAGCACCCATGTAGCGGCAGGGGGCAATGGGCCAGTCCGCTGAGGATCAGGACGGCCCTGCTTGTGCTTGCCCCTGTTTCAGCATTGCTCAGGGCACTTGTTGCTATCAGCAAGAGGCGGGGTAGCTTGCTCCACTGCATGAGGACATGCTGTGGGTGCTGCAGGCGCGCTTCTGGGCAGATGTCAGTGGCGGCGTCCGCCTAATGTCCCGGGAAGATCGTGAGAGCTGTGGTGGCACTTGCCATCGTCCTAGCACCGTACCGTGCCGCTGTGCTGCTGCAAAGGGCTGGCGTAGGTTCAGCAATGCCATCAGGGCGTTTCATGCGTCCCGCAGGCAGCCGTTTCAGCAGTCACATAGCGGCAGCGGCAGCGGGCCAGTCTGGTGAGGATCACATGAGCTGTGCTCGTGTCCGCCATCGGTCTGTCACCCTTTCGTGCCAGTTTAGCAGCTGCAAAGGGCTGGCATAGTTTTGGGCTTGGTGTCGTGAAATTGTATATGTCCCGCAGGCAGCCATTTCAGCACTTGTATAGCGGCAGCGGTGGCGGGCCAGGTTGGTGAGGATCATGCGAGCTGTGCTTGTGTCTACCATGATCCTGGCACCGTTTCGTGCCACTGATGCTGCCCTGATGAGCTGGCATGGATTCAGCCATGCCATCAGGGCGTTCTGCTGGGACCTGCAGGCGCCTTTCTTCAGCGCCTGCACAGCAGCAGCGGTGGTGGGCCAGTATGGTAAGGATCAGGCGGGCCCTGCTCATGCTTGCCCCTGTTACAGCACTGCTTCGCGCCACTGTTGCTGCTGTGAAGAGCTGGGCATTGAGTGAGCCATTGCGTCAGCAGTTTTAGTGGGTCAGGCAGGCGCCTTTTCAGCATATGAGCAGCCGCAGCGGCGCTCAGAGGATTTCGGTAGGATCAGGCAAACTGTGCTGCTGCCTGCCATGCCTCCAGTACTATTTCGTGACAGTGTTGCTGCTGCAAAGAGCTGGCAATGACTGGGCCATGGTGTCAAGGCATGCTATGGGTCCCGCAGGCGCGCTTCTGGGCAGATTTCAGTGGCGGCGTCCGCCCGGCGTCCCGGGAAGATCGTGGGTGCTGTGCTATCACTTGCCATCGTTTCAGCACCCTTTCATGCCACGATTGCTGCTGCAAGGAGCTGGCATAGCTGCAACCCTGGCATCAGGGTGTTCTGTGGGTTCCCGCAGGTGTGTGTTCAGTACCGGCACAGCAGCAGCGGCGGTGGCCCAAGGTTGGTGAGGATCACATGAGCTGTGCTGGTGGCTGCCATGATCCTGGCACCGTTTCGTGCCACTTTAGCAGCTGCAAAGAGCTGGCATAGTTTTGGGCTTGGTGTCGTGAAATTGTATATGTCCCGCAGGCAGCCATTTCAGCACTTGTATAGCGGCAGCGGTGGCGGGCCAGGTTGGTGAGGATCATGCGAGCTGTGCTTGTGTCTACCATGATCCTGGCACCGTTTCGTGCCACTTTCGCAGCTGCAAAGAGCTGGCATACTGCGGGGCATGGCATGATCACGTGCTATGGGCACCACAGGCGCGCATTCTTGGGCAGATGTCAGGGGCGGCGTCCGCCCGGCGTTCCACGGAAGATCGTGCACGCTGTGGTGGCAGCTGCCATCTCCCTGGCACCCTTTCGTGTCACTGTTGCTGGTGCAAGGAGCTGGCATAGTGCGGGGCATGGTGTCATGCCGTTCTATCTGTCCCGCAGGCAGCCATTTCAGCACTTGCATAGCAGCCGCAGCGGCGGGCCAGGTTGGTGAGGATCAGACGAGCTATGCTGCCAGCTGCCCGCCATCGTTCTAGCATCCTATCATGCCACTATTGCTGCTGCAAAGACCTGGTACAGCTGCCGCCCTGGCATCAGGGTGTTCTGTGGGTCCCGTAGGCGTCTGTTCAGTGCTGTGTTTGCACACCTGGGGGCAAGTGCAGGGCTCTCAGCCAGTTCACTGCTCAACTGCACAGGCGCCAGGGCTGGTCGGCGGGATCAGGGTCGCAGCGGTGGATGCTGCGCAGCCAGACTGGCGGCTGCCGGCGGACAGCGTCAGCAGGGGTGGCAGTCAGCCTGGGCACATCCAGCGGCGTCGCTGTGGAGGTGTAATCCTGCTGGAATGCCGTGAAGTACTTACCTCCTCCCATGCTGGCTGCTGCGCACGGCATGGCGTGCACGCTGCCTCCAGCAGACGACACCCTGCCGACCGCAGCGTATAGACTCGGTGCCTAGCGGCGGCGTCGCTTCTTGTGCCTGTACAAGCCTGTCACGTGATGTAATGTACTGGTGTGCTTGCAGGGTGCAGCGGCATTTGCTGTGCGCCTTGCATGCAGCCAGACCGGGGAAGGCACGCCCCAGCTTTGTACTAGCCCTGCTCTTCAGCTTCTGCCAGCAGCGGTGGCGCAGCAATCAGCGGCAGCAGTGATGGTGGCGATGCTGATACATCTAGCAGGCGGCCTTCACTTGATTGTCAGATAACAGTCACAGGAGCCTTTGGTGTAACCCTGTCATGACCGCCAAAGCATGTTGTGGCACAAAGATCGGCAGTCTACTGGTAGCTGTGCCTGCGATAAGCTGGGGTGTTGCTTTGGTAGCATGCATCCATTTCCGCAACGGCGATGTGAAGACCAGCTGTCAGCAGGGTGTCATAGCCCCTTCAGGGTGTCCACGTTCCATCCAGTTCAGCACACACACTGATCACAGGTGCAGATGCCCATCACGCAAGGTCTGTTGCTTGTGCTTAGTGTGCATCCTCAGCTGTTCCCGAAGCATCCGCTGGAGTCAGCCGCTGTCGCTGGCAGGTCATCCGGATTGACATTATTCTAGACCGCCGCCCCAAAGCCGTCGCTGCTGGGATGGCCCCCTTGCAGACCTTGCACCGCACCGCCGCCGTGCCGTGATTCTGCCAGCCGGTGGTGCCAGCCTATGCGCCTGCTCCTGCAGAGTCAGCAGAAGGAGACATCATACACAGCGTCGCTGCGTGGGGGCTGCAGACTATGGACATGCTATGATCCAAGCAAAACAGGCCACATCTGGGGGCACACTGCTGCGCAGACCCGGGCGCTGCATCCTTGACACCTTGCTGGACAGGATGGGCGGCAGTATCTCACTTGTAGACGATGGCGGGGGCGCCCTTGCCGCAGCCTGTGCCTGCGCCCGAGGCGCGGCTGGTGTCCAGCAGGACGTAGCTCCTGCAGGCGACCGGCATGTGCTCAGCACATCGGCTCATTGATGCATTTCACATGAGATTTCTGTCATGCGTATCCACCGTATTACCAAACGTATCCAATCTTGTAAGGCAGCAATGCGCAGGGGCCCGAACGGACCGTTATGTAGCGTGCAGCAGAGGCCCACGACCATCTACATTTGAGAAACACATTCATCTGGCGGACGCTGGCCTCTCGTCATCACCTTCTGCCGCTGGGCGTGACAGCACCTCTGCGCCGCTGATCATGCTGTCCTGCAGCATTTGAAGCGAGGCCATCGCCGTTGTAGCCGCACGGTGCACCGGTCCGTTTGCCCCCGCTCACCGCCGCCCCTCCGTCGCAGCCGCCTCTGCGACCTGCTGGTAGGAGAGCGCCCGCAGCAGCCCCAGGTGCTGCAGGTCCACATGGTGGCCTGCAGTTCAATGGCAGCGTCTGTTGCGAGGGCGTCATCCTGACGCTAGCTCTTATGACAAACAGATACATGAGCAGCATGGCCACCCTGGCTGCAAGCTCAACGGTACAAACAAAGCCTACCTTGGCGGCGTACAGAATGCCAGCGTGCGCTGAGTACTACCATCGGCGCCTGCAAAGCAGAACAGGGAGTCAGCACCAGGGGCTGTCATACTTGGCAGAAGTATGGTGCCACATGGCGTCAGTAGAGCGGCTGTGCTCGAACACCAGTTGCAGGTGCAGACGAGTGGAAGGCAACCCGGATTGTGCTGCTTACCTTCATGTCCACTCTGGGCGGTGCTGGGTGGCGGTGAAGGATGCCGCGGTGGCGCCATTGAGCACCTTCCCGCATCCAGTCGTTCAGCTGAGCGCCATTGTGCAACAGTTCTGCAGAAGCAGAAGCAGCAGTGTGATGCTGTAGGCCAAGCACACGCACGATGCTCTGCAGATGCTTGGCACATACATCCATGATGTAGTGCATCCAGACCGTGCTGTACATGACTGTGGGTCACAGGTAGCTGAGCAGCGCCGCCCTGTGTGCGTGCCTGACAATACCCTGCAAGTGCAGGGCGCCTTGGAACGGCTGCGGATGACGGGCGGGCTGGATGACCTCGCCGTCGACCTGAAGATGCGATGTTGTGCTGCCCTGCGCCAGTGATCTGCAGTCACGAGGGTAGACAGTCGACAACTGCACTACATATTTTGCAGTATGACTGTACTGACTATACTGTGCAAGCTGTCAGGGACCTTGTCTGGCTTGGCTGGCAGACGTGGTGTCTGGGTTGCTGGATAGAGCAATGACGCAAAGCAAAACGTGCAGCAGGAAGGTATAGGCATGTATATCCCAGGGCAAGCTGCGCACCCGCTGAACTGTTTCGAGGTTGAGGGCGGTGCCAACGCTGGGCCGGGGAGTGGGCGCCCCGCCACACACGCAGCGCCCTGCACCCCAGAGAGCGTGGTGTTGCACGAGTCCGAGCCGGCGCCGGTGGCACAGGCACAGCAGGCCCCTGGTGATGGCGGGACTTGTGATGGCTGCTGTCAATGATATGCTGGCACAGCGGCCGGAACTGCGTGGAGGTCTCGCATCAGGAACTGATCCAGCAGCTGTACAGGGGTGTGGCATGCAGCCCTCACCAGCGTATGGGCTTGCCAGATGGCTGCTACAGGTAGCCGTACGCAGCGTAGTTGATGCTTTTTGCTTCGTAGACCGCCAGCAATTGCCACGCCGGCGGCGAACGGGTTGCCGGCCGCAGACCTGGCTTCGCACACAGGCCAGCGCAGGGTGCAATGTGACGCCTACGGCTCCACATCGCCTGCAAGAACGAGTGGGATATGATGAAACACAGCTAATGCATGACCAGGTGGCACATCGCGCTGAATCAGGGTGGCGCAACGCTTTGAAGCTCGAAGGTGTGAGCACTGCAACGAACACCTGGCAGCGATGCATACTACAGTGGTCCCGTTTCTGACCTGCAGCTTCTGCTGGTCGTCATGCGGCTGCGTCTGCAGGCTGGCTTAAAGCAGCGGGCGCCACGCTTTGCAGTCGCCTATGCCGCCGGCGTTGCCGCTACCATTGCTGCAGTTAATGACGGGCTGCGCTGCAGCAGAAAGCAGCACTGCCTGTGCTTCTGCAGCGCCACGCGCAGTCCTGGCCTGACTGATAGACAACCCATCTGCTTGCTGCTGCTGCCCAGCGGCACTAGCGCCGCTTCTGCTGCTCGCCGCACGCCGAGCCGTTGCTGCTTCTGCCCCATGGTTAGCGAGCGCCGCTGCTGAAGCCAGCGGGCTCCAGCTGCCGGGGCTACAGGGTGTCGTTGTAGTACCCAGCGGCGGCATGGTCTCTCACGACGATCTGCACCCCATTGCACATGCAGGGCCTGATGTACAGTGCCGAACCAAACCCTGCAGGTCTGCCCTCATTGCTGTATGCCAAGAAGCTGACGGCGTCACCAATAGCTTGATTCAGTGAGCTGCCAGCATGGCCTGTCTGCTCGCACATCACCTGCAGCCGGTGGCTCCTGCTCAGTGCTGCTGGCGAACGGTGCCAGCCTTGGCGGTGCCTGCATTGTCACGAAGGCAGTATGTGCAGCTGGAGGCAGTTCTGTCAGCAGCAGTGTCAAGGCGTCTGGCCTGAAGCCGAAAGCATGCAGCATCGGTGCAGCGGGCAGGCAGTGCCGCCTCACCAAGTACGCCGTTCTCAGCTGACAGTGCCAGCAGCGGACGAAAATTATTGGCAGCACGAAGTGCTGCATGTGCAGTGCTCGACTGTTGAGCCCGCAGGTAGCTCGATGCAGGTGATCCAGCAGCAAGAAGCTGTGTGCTCGGTCTGCATGGAGGCAACTGCCGCTGTACAGCCCATGATGACAAAGATTACAGTCTATCGTCCGCAAAGCCCATCGAAGAGCCTCAAGCACGGCATCTTACCGTTGGGTGCAGTCAGCTGAGCTGCTGCAGGCTGGTCTCCTGAGAGATGTCACCGCCCACTGTCGCCGCCGGTAGGTGCTGTGGCTTGCACGGCGCGGCGCGGGGCCTGACACACGCTGCAGCTGTGGTGATGCCACACTGCGCTGTCCTCTGCTGATGTCTTTATGTACATGCTGCTTTAGGCACTGCCCCAAAGCTGACACACAGCCAGAGATTGGGCGCTGGTCGAGAGACCGCTGAGCTCATCAGCTTTCGATGCCGCTGACGCCGAGATGTGTCACCACGGCACAGTTCATCAGCAGGCAGCAACGCTGACATCGACGCCGACGTGCCTGGACTCACCACAGAACCGGATCAGCCTGCAATCAGCAGTCTGCGGCGCAGCACATTGGTCCAGTGGCACTGACCTGACGCTCGCGGACCAGTGCTCCGACAACGGCATGTAGTCTACAGTGATCAGAGTTGACAGCAAAGGTGCGATTGGCCGGAACATGCAGGATGCAGCAAAACACTGCCAACATGTTGGCGCCAGCGCAGCATGACTGAGCTTTCGAGCTTGCGCTGCGAACAACGCATCATTTGGCACTTCTAGTAGCTTTGATTGCTTGAACACTACGTGTGAGATCACACTGGGCGCATGCTGTGCGCACATGCCGCGTTCGAATGCAAGCAGCATGCTCTGATTGGCATTGCAGCGGTGGTCTGCACCCACTAGTCAGCTTACAAAGGCAGCATGACGCAGCGAGTGGCGGCCGAGAACCGCAGCGGGGTCGTCTGGTCGTGCATGTGCGTCCATCTGCCGCGCTGTTGGGGCTGCGTTGGCGGGGCTATGCAAATTTGTCCGTGCCGCAGCATGTGCAGGCTTTGATCAGAGTGTGCAACAGTGTTTGCTGCCACTGCAGGACCGTGACCTACACAAAGGAGACCTTGAAGCTGGACTTCCCGCTTCGTGGCCATGATCTTGTGAGCGGCGCCCCGAATGTGCTGATATGCTGGCCTCTGTATCACAGCCAACGCACACCTGACGATGCGCTGCCGGCAGACCAGGCGTCACTGGTGCCCATGCCATCGTTGTTGACCTGCTGAGATGGTGGATGATGCGTGCCTGCACCTGATCTGCAGGGCAGGTTCTTCGACCAGGGGACCTTGGAAGCGGCAGCCTCAGCCAGCAGCGCAAGGTGCCACAGCGTACCAAACGCGGCACAGCCTCTCCAGCAGGCCCGAAGCGATCGCGCAGCTGCATGCGCTGCTGCAGGCAATGGACTACGTCCAACCAGCGCATCCTGGTATTGCAACGTAGTAGCAGCAGCAGCAGCATTAGGGGTAGCAAGCTCTGCAACAGCCCGGCAATGGCCTGCAAACACGGATTCACCAGTTGACGCCTGCCGCTCCTGCATTTCAGCGGCAGCCCATGGCGACGTGCCGGCAGCACCCCGCCCAGCAGCGGGTGCCGTCGCAGCAACAGCAGCATCGACAGGCGCCTGCCTCGCGTCTGCTCGGGGTGCAAGCCGCCTCAACCAGCTGCCCCCAGCTTCACAGGTGACTGGTTGTCTCTGCTGTGCTATCCTGCGAATTACCCATTCCACTCTACTGACTTGTCAGCCCATGTACTTTGCATGTGCTTCATTGTCAGCACACCTTTTGCAGGATTGGCAGCAGGAGGAGGAGCAAACTCCCACGGCAGCGTGCCGCCCTGCTGTGCCCACGCCCGCCGTCTGATTGGTCTTCCGCAGCGCCTGTAGCATGCGCTGTGCTCAGCGCGTGCAGCCTGCGGACCGAGCGCAGATGCGAGTGTTGCCCTGCGGACAGGCACCTGGGTTCCTGTGCGGCATCACTTGACACATAGCCAATGACGGGCACATCTGCAATCTCAAAACGAATCACTGTGCCGTCATTTACCCAGCCTCTATTGGGCGTATGCTCTGCAGGCTGCTGCAGGCGGCGGCGCCGGCCTTGATCCCAAAGCGGGGCCAGCCAATGCGCCCCCAGCTTGGCGGCTGTTCGGGTCCAGCTGGCGGCGTTGCAGAAGAAGGGCAGACCAAGGTATAGTCTGTATGTATTCTTTTTCTGTGATCTGCCGGCGCCTGGCAACCAGCCGATCAGTGGGCATGTGATCAATCCTTTCCGACACATGTGCCGAGCTGGCCGTGGTTGGCGGTCCTCGCTACGCTGGTGAGACAACATGCCTAGCAGATGCAACATGCAACGTACTGCTTGTGCTGCTGCAGAGTTGGGGCAGTGGCCGTTGTGCGAAACAAAGGTCCAGCACCTGGCAGCTCTGGCAGCAGCGCCAGCAGCAGCAGCAGCAGCAGCAGCACAACAAGCGCCACCGTAGTGCAGTAAGCACCTCTTCGACAGTGACTGCCGCCTCAGCAGCAATTGTGCCACAGCTGATCTAGCAGCGCAGCCAGCAGCAGTGGCCGGGCGCTTGGCCACTCGCAGGGCCCGCAACCCAGCTGGGAGCCGACTCCTGCAAATGCTGTGCACAGCAGGGGCGCAGCGGGGTCCGCATCTGGCGCCTGCCCTGCTGCATTTTTGCAGCGGCTGTGGTGCCTGTAGCCCCTGCCCCAAGGTTGGTGCGTGCCTGACATGTTCAACAGTCGCATGCAGAGTTGGCGCAAAGGCCTACCTTCAAGGTGACAGCTCGCATCGGGCATACTGCGCGTCACATTCAAGGCCACGGCTGGAACCTACGTGCCGCTGCCCTGCTGCGCAGGTTCCCTGTCGGACTCAGCAGCGGTGCGGGCGCTGTGTGATCGTGGCGGTGGCGGCGGCGGTGTCGGGACCGAGGACGCCGGTCACCCCTGGCAGCACGCGGCGCGGACTGCTGACGGAGCCAGGCTCGTGGCGTGCCATTGCCCAGCGTCAGGTGTGCAGTGCAGGCACCCAGGCTGCACAGCAATAGTTGTGCAGTCGATCAACTTCAGCAGGTCTTGCCATTCACTCTGCTCAGCACGGAGTCTGCGGCCGAACTGTCTCATACCCAACGAACATGTTGTACATGGATGTGCACATGGACTCAACGTCTGTGTGCAGCTCTTTTGCAAATGACACTTGCAGGCGCACCTGCTCAGCATCATGCAGTGCTGTGCCATCAGCAACCCATCCCTCTCTTTTCCAGGCACTGCATGTGGGCGTACTCAGCAGGCTGCTGCAGGCGGTGGCGTCGGTGCTCAGCCTGGAGCGGGGCCAGCTGATGCCGCCGCAGCTGGCGTTCATGTAGGTCCAGATCGCGGCGCTGCAGAAGGCGCAGGCCAAGCCGTCACTGGTCGCCCCTATGCTACGCCCATAGCTGGTGAATGGCTGAGAATGTGGGGGCTATTTTGGATGGTGTTTGAAACGACAAGTGATTGCACTGGGCTTGCCTTGGCCACGGCTGGCTACTTTCACTGTTGATGCAACTAGACATGCAGCAGCTTGCAGTTGCAACATAGTGCGAGTGGTGCTGCAGGCAAAGAGGAGTGCTTGTCGCCGGGAAGAGGCACAGCAGCACTTTCAGCTTTCCGCTGCCAGAGCGGCAACAACAGCAGCAGCAGCAGCTGCCTTCACAGCGTCAGCGAGCACTCGGGCCACAGCAGTCGCCGCAGCCTAGCCACGACAGGGGCGCCAGCGGCGGGCGCCGGCGCAGCAGCAGTGGCAGGGCGCTGGGCAGATGCTGGCGCAGCCGGCTGCAAGCGCTTGCCTCCCGCGGCTGCCGTGGTGCCCGCTGCTACTGCCCTCGAGGCACTGAGGTATGCCATGCTTGACAGACTGTTATCTGCGACGGCTCAAGATCTGCAGCTAACGTCTCGCTTTTGGGCGTTGGGAATGTGTCGTGGCAATCAATGAGTGGTAACACATGCCCATCTCAGGTGCAGGTGACAGCTTGGGCTGTGCTGGGCAGCGGCTGAGGCGGGATCAGCCGCTTAGCAGCTGGCGGAAGCGCTGGTCATTCCAGAACAGGTGTGTACTGAGAATTGTAATGCCTGCTACCGTGGGTACGCAGTGCCTGTCGACTTGGAGTTTTGCGTTTGGCAGTTTGTGCGCACGTCACTGCTCGAAAACCTGACAGGTCATCGATGCTTGACCCCCCGCAGGCGGGGTTTGCTGTGCCGCCGCCGCCGCCGCCAGGAGCTTGCCTGGCGTCATGTAGGTGCTTCATGAGGCGCAGCCGCTGCCGCTGCCGTCTTATGCTGCACCCAGGGTGCTGCCTGGGAAACCCGGGATGCAGTGGTGTGCTGGTGCACAACGTGTCGCTGGCAGCAGAGATGGCGGCGGCAGCTGTTGCTCTTAATGCTGCCGGCATCGAGGTGGCGATGCCGCCAGACAAGCTGGCTGTGCAACTGCTTGCCCAAGGGAAACCACGTGGATCAGCCCTGCTTGGGCCATGGGCATTGTTGGCCTATTTCATAAACTCTCCAAAGCAGCGCTGCAGCTGACGTGGTGCTTTGCAGCTTATTGAGCGCTAGTCAGCTGCCGTGACAGTCTGCAGTGGTGGTTGCTGTTCGGCCAAGCATGTGACACGTATTTGATGCATTTGCAAGCCCATCTCTACCTGTCATGGCACCATCAGGTGCGGTGGTGTTGGATGCGCAGCCCTCTGGCATGACGTCCACCCATTGCCATGGCATTGCACCGTCCATCAAATAGCACGTGCCAGGCCTGGACTGCTACCAGCTGTACAACGGGGTACATGTGCAATCGATCTTCCAATACGTCAACACGATTGTGCATCTCATCCTGGATGAGCTCTTTGAGATCCACCGCCGATGGGCAACCTGGCGATGGGTCTGTCGACATGCATGGTCTATCCTGCTGAGATGTTCGGATGGTTTCCTTTGCACATATGCAACATGCACGGACATGAACACTAGCATTGCTGCCCAAATCAGTAGGTCTGTGGGCAGATCGCTGCAGGCTTTGGCCATTTGCCAATGGTGCACAGAGTTGCAAGACATGTTTGTTGCACATACACCTTGAGGCAGAGAGCAAATGAGACCCTCTCTTCTTGCAGTAGCCTGAGACGGTTTGTTGAACACGAGCTGCGGCTGGCCTGCTGCCGCACCGCAGCTGCGCATACTGTCAGACTGTCAGACCATGTGCGCAAATTGACGCACGCACGGTCATTTATCATGCAGCGCCCACATTACTGCATACAGCGGACTGACACTGTATGTGCGAGCGTGCTGGATGCTTGATGTCCATCATGCTATGCTGAGTTGCAGCCCCGCTGTGCAAGTGCAGGCTGCTGTTGGCGCGCTGTGAGTGCTCTGCAGCTTCTCAAGTGCAGGCTTGGGCATGTTGGCTGCATGGAGGTGGGTCCCAGCACCCAGTTGTTGTAACAGCACACAAGGCCAGAGGACTTAGCTTCCACTAATGGGTGTCTAGATAGCTGGTAGTAATGCTGATTGGACCTCTTGACTAACAGTCAGATGAGATGGGACCAGATCCGACTACATGAAGGATTGTTTGCTGAATATGCAAGTCACTTCTACATTTACTGTAACCATGAGCGAATCGTATTACACTCGTCCTATCACACTGGCCCTCCCATTGGAATGAACATGTTGGAGCGTTGATGCTATGAACCAGAACGGGCCGCCGAGGCAACCAGCGAACGAGGTCGCCCAGAATGCGCTGTGGCAGCTCGCCCACGTCGCGCTTGAGCGCAACTCCGGTGACCTTCTCCAAGATGAAGAAAAAGCTGAGCTTGGCCGCTGGTTCCAGTTTCTGTGACGCACTGCGCGTCGCGCAGCATCCCGTTGTGGCTACTCTGTCGCAATGTCGAGGCATCCTGAACGGCTACATTTCGGACTCGGTCCTTTATGTCGCCGCTCCTGGCCTCGACATTGCTACAGAGAGCCACAACGGATGCGCGCAACGAGTACAAGATGCGCCTGGTAGGCATTGCAATTGCGCTGTAGTGACCGCCTGGGCTTGTGCATTGTCCAGAAGCTGCCAGTCTGTTTTGCGCGGTGGTCGCATCGCGGTTTGCGGCCTTAAATAAAGTAGATAAGATTCCCGTGTTAACCGCAGAGCAACACCCCGCTGGATGCGGCGCTCAGCGCTCCGGCCGTAGCACCCCAAGCACAACAGTCGACGGGCACCGCAGCAACTCCGCGGTCGCTCAGGCCCAACAACGCCGGGGTCCGCCACAAGCCAAGCCACAGGACAGATCGCGTCGTTGCTCTCGAGCGGCGCATCGCAGAGGCGGACCAGGCCAACAACGCGCTGCGGCAGCAGCTTGCTGCGCAGCACGCGCACGTGCAGCACGGCTTCCAGCAGCCCATGGAATGCCAGCCGGAGCCTCAGCAAATGATGCCGCCACCGCCCGCAAATCTGCAGCACGGCTGCAACATGCACGGTTGCTTCTATCACCAGCACTGAACAGTTGTTAGGTCTGGATACGAACCCTTGCTGTCGGGTGGGACAACAGCAGCGGATGTTCAGCATTGGTTGTCTGGTGTGTTAGGAACATGTGGGTAACACAGCAGACAAGTCGTGACCCTTGAATGCCCGTCTGAACACTCGGGGGCAATCCAGTGCACTTGCCAATTGCACATGGACACGTGGCACACAAAACTTGGGTAACCCACGCCCCACCCACCCGGTAGCAGCATAGTCTGACGACATGGCTGATGATAATGTAGAACACCAGATCATGACTCGTGCAGCAAGACGTGCACAGCATGAGGCTGACAACAACCCTGGGGCGCAACTTGCGCCCCCGCAATCGCATGACCCGCAACAGGCACCAACTTCTGAGGGTGCGGCTGTTGAGCTGGAGGCTACGCCCGCTGGTGACGGTGATCATTCCCATCCCAGCGCCGCTGGTGGTGCTGCAGCGCCCTCCGCTGGCAGCGGCACCATGCTGTTGCTCCAGGATTTGATCACCGCTTTGCACACGCCACGTCCGGCACCGGCAACACCTGCGGTGCCCAGGCTGAACTTCAATGCCCCACAGTATGATGGCAACGGCCGCCTGCCCATAGAGTACCAGTCGGCCTGCAACTCATGGCTGAGGCTGGCGAGGGTGCCGGCAGCAGATGCTGCCGAAGCCCTTGCCTTGCAGACCCTGTCAGGCCAGGCAAGAACGTGGTTCTACATCACACAACACCTTGCACCATTCACATCGGTGCAGGACTACTACGACAGGCTGTCTGCGCACTTTGCGTATCGCGATGAGGAGGACTTTGTCAACCAGTCGTGGGAAAACATGCGGCAGGGGAACCGCTCAGTACAGCAGTACATCCGGGCTTTCGAGACTTTGGCAGTGCGTTTGCCTGAGCTGACGCCAGCTGAGGTGCTGCGCAAATCCCGCTACAGTCTGCACGAGGCCATTCAGGCAAAGCTGCAGGAGGACTCGGCCACCAAGGGTATGACCCTCCTGCAGCTGCAGACTGCAGCGATAGACAAGGAAAAAGCCCTGAAGCTGGCTAACGCAGCAGCAAGCAGCTACCCTGCTGGCAAGAAGGCGAACCCTACCTGGAAGCCGAGGGGCAGCGGTGGTGGCAGGGGCAGCGGCAACGCCAATGGCAATGCGCCCCGCCAGCAGCAGTCAGCGGGCCCCTCCTTCCTGCACAAAGAGCCGCCAGCAGCATCAGTGGCTGCTGTGCAAGCTGGCACGTCACAGAAGACCCCGCTGACACCACGCACTAAAACATACCTGCGTGAGAACAATGGGTGTTTCTACTGCCGGAAGCTCAATGCTGGGCACACGGCTGAGAACTGCCCGCACCGGCCGCAGAAGCGCGGCGGCGGTGCGGGAAACGCGAACTCTCGGTAGGCAGGGGCCCATGCCCTGCCGAGAGAGGCTGTGGGAATGGACCGCCCGCAACCCTCGCACACAGGAGTGAGTCTGGCTCCTCAACTAAACAGGCAGATTCGGCTATGCACGGCGGCGGCATGGCGCTGCTGTGCTGTGCATGCCACACAGAGCTGACAGAACAGGGCAGTGGTGCTGCCCCTGAACTGAATGCTTTACTCCAGCCCTGCCTAGGAGACTGGCAGGCAGTTGCTGGGACCGCAACGGCGGAGACGTCACCTGCTGCTAATGCGCAGGGCCGCCTAAGCGTGTCCAATTCGTTCAACAAGCTGTTTGATGAGGGTGAGGCTAATGAGCAAATCCCTACCGATGTAACTGATGTGACAGACGCCGCGGTGGCTGCGCTGACGCCAATGGCGGGCTCATCCGAGTCGCCAAACTCCATGGCAGGTGCCCCACGCGTGGCCCGGCAGCGGCGTACCCGACGCCGCTCGCCAGTGACAGTGCAGCTGTCGTCTGCAATGGCAGGCACAGATTCAGATCCTGGCTTCGTAGAGCCTATGCTAGTGCGAGTCCACCTCAATGGCAAGCCAGCAACAGCCCTGGTCGACAGTGGGGCAGCAGCTGACATTTTGTACCCTGCGGCAGCAGAATTGCTGGGCATACCTGTCAGCCGCAGCCGCGTCAAAACTCGGGTTGTGTTGGCTGACCAGTCGCAGCGCACCTGCGCACGGGTAGCTAGAGGTGTTCATATGCGAGTTGGTGATGCTGGCAAGACGCTAGCGACACGCATGAACTTCTGGGTGGCTGATCTACCGGCCGCCAAGCATGACCTGATACTGGGAATGCCGTTCTTGTCGGCGCACAGACCTGTGCCTGACTATGAAAACAGGCGGCTGGCCTTTGAGGGTGGTGCGTTTGCTCACGCCCTGCCCCGCCAGCAGCCCATACCGCCTGTGAGTGCTGCCCAGCAGCAGCCTGGCAACGCTGCTGACACTGCTTCCAGACACGCCCTGCGGCGCAGGCTCCTCGAGGTGCTGTGCCTGCAGGAAGCAGTTAGGGCTGGTGATGACATTCAAGTGGCAATACTGACACAAGTCGAGCAGACTGCCGACGGTGATCATGAGCGGGTGGAAACGCCACCTGCCGCTAACGAGCACCCGCTTGCTAAGCTGGTCATCGAGCAGTACGCCGATGTGTTCAAGGAGCCCGAGGGCCTGCCACCTCAGAGGGAAGTCCAGCACACCATTGAGCTGGTGCCCGGCAGCAAACCGCCGCCGCTGAGGTGTTACAGGCACTCCAATCACGAAAACGATGAGCTGAAACGATTGCTCGAAGAGTATCTGGAGCATGGGTGGATTCGGCACTCAAAATCACCCTATGGGTCGCCGGTCCTCTTCGTGCGGAAGAAGGACGGAACACTACGGATGTGTGTGGATTACAGAGGAATCAACAGGATCACAGTTCGGATCTCCTACCCGCTGCCGTTGATGGATGAACTCCAGGACCGCCTGCACCGCGCCCGGTACTTCACCAAGTTGGATCTGCAGAAAGGGTACCATCAGGTCAGGGTAGCGGAACAGGATGTCTACAAGACAGCCTTTAAGACACGCTACGGACTGTACGAATTTGTGGTCCTGCCCTTCGGACTGTGCAACGCGCCGGCAACGTTTATGCACATGATGAACTCGGTGTTCGGAAAGCAGTTGGACTCTTTCGTCATCGTATATCTGGATGATGTACTGGTGTACAGCCGCACTGAGGCTGAGCATCAGGAGCATCTGCGCACTGTCATGGACCTGCTGCGGCAGCACAACTTGAGGGCCAAGGCCTCTAAGTGCGAGTTCTTCCGCACCGAGGTCGAATTCCTGGGCCATCTAGTTAGTGCTGATGGCCTGCGGATGCTGCCTGACAAGGTGGCAGCCATAACAGACTGGCCCGCGCCCAACAACGTCACTGATGTTTGCGCTTTCTTAGGTCTTGCAGGATTCTATCGGAAGTTTATCAAGGACTTTGCCAGACTGGCTGCGCCACTGACCCACCTGACGAAGCAAACGGTGCCATGGCAATGGGGCTCCGCAGAGGAGACGTCGTTCACCCGGCTGAAGGCTGCTGTGACGGCAGCACCGGTCTTGAAAGTCGTACAGCCGGATGCTCCATTCGTCCTGCACACGGACGCATCAGATTTTGCAATAGGTGGCGTACTCAGCCAGGAGTGGGAAGGCGTCGCCCACCCAGTAGCTTTCGTGTCAAGGCAGCTGAAGGATGCGGAAACACGTTGGCCAACACACGACAAGGAGATGCTGGCTATTGTGCACTGCTGCAAGCATTGGCGCCACTATCTGCATGGCAGGAAGGTGGTTGTCCACAGTGATCACTGCACTTTGCAGTACTTTATTCGTCAGCCGCAGCTGAGTGCACGACAGACTCGCTGGCAGGCAATGCTTGCTGACTTCGATTTGGACATCAGACACATCTCTGGCACATCAAATGTAGTGGCTGATGCGCTGTCGCGCCGGCCTGACCTCAGGGAAGGTGCGACCAGCGCGCCCGCGGAGCCGCAATCCATTGGGTTGAACGAACTCCAGGTCGAACATGAGGTGCTGCCTGCCTCACCGTTGATTTTGTTGTCGCCGCTGGAGACGGCTGTGCTGGCCGTAGATACTGCGCTGCTGCAGCGCATCCGCCAGGCCCAGGCTGACCATCCGCCGGATGTCTCCAGCGTGCGCGGTACGTTCCTGCATGAAGATGGTTTATGGTATCATACTGGTAGGCAGCAGGATCGTAAGAGACTATATGTGCCGCCGGAGCCTGAACTGCGCAGGCTGGTATTGCAAGAGTTGCATGATGCCTCATACAGTGGGCACTTTGGTTTTGAAAAGACTTACGAGCATGTGGCGCGGCTGTTCTTCTGGCCAGGACTGGCTGATGACGTACGCGCCTACATTCGTGCATGCATTTCGTGTCAGAAAAACAAGCCATCGACTTTGAGACCTGCAGGAGAACTTTACCCTCTACCTATCCCCGCCCGCCGCTGGGCATCGGTGAGCATGGACTTCATCACTCAATTGCCACGAACTGAGCGAGGCTTTGATGCTATCATGGTTGTGGTGGACAGGCTGTCTAAGATGGTGCACTTGATGCCCACTTATACGACAGCCAATGCACCGACCGTTGCCAAGCTCTATGTCGATGGTGTGTTCAAGCATCATGGCCTGCCTGACGAGATTGTTTCGGACAGAGATCCCAAATTCACCAGTGCATTCTGGCGTTCTCTCATGCACTGCCTGGGAAAGCTAAACATGTCAACAGCCTATCATGCGCAGACGGATGGGCAGACTGAACGAGTGAACCGGACACTCGGGCAGATCCTGCGCGCCTACGTAGCCGAGGACAAGGCTGATTGGGATGACTGGCTGCCTGTGGCTGAGTTTGCCATCAACAACTCTGTTTCGGCATCCACAGGACAGACACCGTTCTACCTCAACAGCGGTCAACACCCTGTCACACCTGCTGATCGTGTGTTGCCTGACCGTCCTGCAACAGCTGTGGCAGCGGATGCGCTGCTGAAGCAACTTGAAACGGTGCTGCAGTCTGTGCAGACGCAGCTGCAGTTGGCTCAGGGACGCCAGAAGACGCAAGCGGACAAGCGCAGGCGCAAGGCACCCATATACAAGGTTGGCGATCTGGTTTGGCTGAGCACTGCCGAGACCCGCATTGCACAGCAACCCGCCTACAAGCTGGCGCCGCGCCGCACCGGGCCCTATGAAGTGTCTGAGGTGCTCTCACCTGTTGTGTGTCGCCTGAAGCTGCCAGAGGGCTCGCGTGTGCATAATACTTTCCACACATCCAGGCTGACGCCGTTCACCACTGACAGCAGGTTTGGTGCTGCTAGGAAACCACCACCACCTCCGCCGCTGTGTGTTGATGAAAATGGGTACAAAATGTGGACGATTGAGCGCATTCTGGCTGTCCACAGGGGCCCTAAGGACCCCTGCGACATGGTGTTGCTGAAGTGGGCTGGCTACCCCGATGATGAATCAACCTGGGAGCCCTTCTCCTCGCTGACACCTGACATGCAGAGACAGGCCAAGAGACGGCGCAAGGCGCTAAAGGAGGCTTACGAGCAGACGTGGAAGGACTTCAAGTTCAAATGAGACCTGAACGCTGCGAGGACGCCGCGAAATGAGGAGGGGGAGAGTGTAACAGCACAGAAGGCCAGAGGACTTAGCTTCCACTAATGGGTGTCTAGATAGCTGGTAGTAATGCTGATTGGACCTCTTGACTAACAGTCAGATGAGATGGGACCAGATCCGACTACATGAAGGATTGTTTGCTGAATATGCAAGTCACTTCTACATTTCCTGTAACCATGAGTGAATCGTATTACACTCGTCCTCTCACACGCACAGTGCGGATGTAGCAGGGTCGTGACCATCGGACACCAGCCAGCAATCGAGTTATGTTGGTCAAGCAACGTTGACAAGCAATGTGCGACGAGCTGGCGCCCAGCTGAGGCTCAGCACGCCCGTTGCCCTGCGCTGCTGCCTTGCTGGTGCATAAGCATTGTGCGGCCGCAGTGCGTCAGCCTTTGCCGCCTGTCCGATGTTGCAGAAGAAACATGCATTGCTCATTCAGCGATGACTTTTACATGCCAGACAAGGCATGAAGCAACCCATATGCATTGGCGCGGTGCTGCGACGTCCATGGCATTGCAGCAGCTGGTGGCTGTCGGGCTTCAGTACTGACAAATAATGGCCCCCATCATGACAGCCATAGCATCTCACGTTTGCGTAACATGCAGCTTAAGCATGCAAACGAAGCGCCTACCGATGGCAAAGGAGACTGCTTCCGCGCATGCCCACATCCTGCTGATTGCCCGTCCTTTGCATGGCTGGAGCCGGCGGCATCGTGCGCCATCGTCGCCAACGGCTGCTGTGTCACAGACCTGCATTCGAGGGGATACATCGTACATGGAGGCTGCCAAATGCACTTGATTCAGCACCACCAAGCAATCTCCCTGGCATGCCATATAGTAGCTACGCTGGCTTGTAGGCCATACGACTGATGACAGATGGCATGCGGCTCCACGCTTCCGGTGGCTCCGGTGCCTTAGATTCGAGCAGCAGGCAATCAAGAGCATGCTAGGCTTACCGAATCACATGCTGGAAGCTGCTTTCGCTCGCGCCCACACGCTGCTCTGCGTACGGGCGTTTGCCATGCCCGCAGCCAGCGGTATCATGCGCCACCGCCGCTGGCAGTGGCTGCGCTCCACACCGGGCATTCCACAGCCTAATTTATGTCCTGAGGCTGCTAGTTCCACCTCACTCAGGAGCAGCAAGCAGGTTGCACAACCTGAGGTGGCATACGGTGGCTGCATTGACTTGTAGGTCACGACACTGACAGGAGACGTGCCCAATGCAGCGGCTGCAGGTCGTGCAATTCGAGTATACAGCAATCAAGAGCATGCACAGGGCCTACCGAACTCAACGTCGGAGGCTGCTTTGGCAGATGCCCACAACCCGCTGACAGCCCCGCCACCGGCATGGCGGGCAGCCGGCGGCACCGCCATCCAGTGCTGCCGGGGGCTGCTGTGCCTGGCTCTTGACCATTTGGCATCCCAGACCGTGTCTTGAGGATGCCAGATGCACATCGTCCAGCATGAACAGGCATATACTACAACCTGACACGGCGAGCAACAGCTGCGCTGACTTTCAAGACCATGACACTGACAGATGACATGCCCAGTGCAGCAGCTGATGGCTGCAGGACTTGAAATCCGAGTATCAGGCAATCAAATGCACGCACTGGGCTTACGGAATGCATGATCGGAGGCTGCTTTGGTTGATGCCCACAACCTGCTGATTGCCCCGCCGTCTGCATGGTCTGCGGTAGCGGTATCGCATGCCCACCCCTGTCGGTCGCCGTTTTCCGTGGCTCCTGACCATTTGGTATCCCAGACCGTGTCCTGAGGATGCCAGATGCACATCGTTCAGAATGAACAGGCAATTCCCACAACCTGATATGACGAGCGACAGCTGCGCCGACATTCAGGCCATAATACCTGACAGATGACGTGCACATTGTAGCAACTACTGGCTGCAAGACCTCACATACGAGTATCAAGCAATCAAAGGTATGCAGTGGGCCTACCGAACTCAACGTCGGAGGCTGCTTTGGCAGATGCCCACAACCTGCTGACCGCCCCGCCGTCAGCATGGTCTGCAGTCGGCGTGTTGTGCACAGCATACCTGATACCCGCCCTGTGGCGATTGTACTGCAGTCAGGGTTTGGATGAAAGTATCTTAAACCCTTACGTGCTGTACTGCATGGCATGCTGACTCTGCTCATGCTGACTCTGCACCAGTACTGCATACTGGTAGCCCACTGTCAGGTTACCTGCTGTATGGTGATCGCTCCTATGGTCTACTGTAAGGTCATACGAGCGAGGTCTGTTCGTAGGGATCTGTGGATCCCTCCGTACAGGGTGCTGAGCCTTCAACACTGGGGCGAAACCAGTGTTTCCTGAACACTACCCACTTTCAAGTGGATGCAAACCTTCTCCCTTATCTCTCTGCCTCTCCTACAACTGTCTGCACTTCACGGCGGCACCGCGCTCCAGTGGCGCCAGGGGCATGCTGTGCCTGGCACCTGACCATTCGGCACCCCAAGCCGTGTCCTGAGGATGCCAGACGCATTCGGTTCAGCACCAACAAGCAATGTCCACAACCTGAATTGCCATGCAATAGCTGCGCCATGGCCAGTAGGCCATGATACCTGACAGATGACGTGGCCAGTGCAGCAACTACTGGCTGCAGAACCTCACATCCGAGTATCAGGCAGTCAAGAGCATGCAATAGGCTCACCGACTCATGTGCTGGAAGCTGCTTTTGTACACGCCCACAACCCGCTGACCGCCCCGTCGTCGGCATGGTCTGCAGCCGGCAGTAGCGCATGCCCGTCGCTGCCGTCGCTGCCGGTTGTTGTTGGTCCTAGCACCTGACCGTTCGGCATCCCAGACCGTGTCGTGAGGCTGCCAGATGCACTTCGTTTAGCATGAATATGCATTTACCACAACCTGAGATGGCACGCAGCAGCTGCGCTGGCTTTCAAGCCATGATACTGACAGATGGTATGCCCGGCAGCAACGACTGGTGGGTGCAGGACCTGCAATTCGAGCATCAGGCATTCAAGGACATGCCACAGGCTTACCGAATCACATGCTGGAAGCTGCTTTTGCAGACGCCCACAACCCACTGATCGCCCCTCCAACGGCGTCGTCTGCAGCCGGCGGTAGCGTATGCCCATCGCGGCCGGTCGTTCTGATTTCTGGTACCGAGCATTTGACACCCGAAACCGTGTCCTGAGGACGCCAGATGCGTCTCGTTCAACATGAACAAGCATTTCCCACAACCTGAGGTGACATGCAGTAGCTGTGCTGGGTTGCTGACGTTGGCGCTGACAGATGACATACTCAGTGCAGCAGCTGGTGGCTGCAGGACCTGAGAGCAACGAGTATCAGGCAATCGAGAGTATGCAATAGGCTTACCGAATCATGTGCTGGAGGCTGCTTTCGCACACGCCCACAACCCGCTGACCGCCCCGCCCTCAGCATGGTCCGCAGTCGGCGGCACCGCCCTCCAGTGCCGCCAGGGGCATGCTGTGCCTGGCACCTGACCATTTGGCACCCCAAGCCATGTCCAAAGGATGCCAGATGCGCCTCGTTCAGCACCAACAAGCGATCACCACAACTTGGACTGGCACGCAGCAGCTGCGGTGGCCCGCAGGCCTTGAGCAGCTGATGTCCGCGCCGAGCCAACAGCCTTGCCACTCCGCCCGCTCTGCGCTTGCAGAGTCCAGCATCAGAAGAGTGACAACACTTAAGCGGGCGCCACTCAATGCGTGTGCCTTGCTGGGCTTCCAGACGTTCGTTGCTGCTGCAGATGGGTTTAGGGTTTAGGGTTTAGGGTTTAGGGTTTAGGATGCAGATGCGCAGCGGTGGGACTGGTCAGGCAATAAAGCACGGTGCTTTGGGCGCACTGGCAAGCAAACAAGACTGGACGTTTGTGTCATGGATGTACATACAGCAGGCGCAGGCGCTCACCGTCTCGATGCAGCGTTACGCTCGGAGCATCGATAGCGGCATGAATATCGGGCACAACAGTCTGTGTGTCATTGCAGGTATAAAGGCAGGCCACACGAGCTGTGAACGCCCATTTCAGGCTATCTGCAGTACAATGAGTCGGCATGTTTGCTGGCCCAGTTCTCGGCTGTGGTCGGTGTTTCTGATGCCATGCATCAGTGCCAAGGTGACTAATTGGTGATGTGCACGTGCCCGCCGCATCATTCGTCAGCGGTGATTTCACCCGGGTGAAGGTGAAGGACAAGTGAAGCTGAACTGACTCTGTGCGGGTGTTGTGCCGTGCAGCCATGCTCTGTGCATCAAGGATGGACATGAAGGTCCCCATTCGCCACCAGAATCACAGCCATAAGGTTGAGCCTGTCCCAGCCTGTCCCCCAAGATATGTTTCATACACCAACCGAAACCTATATATGTTAGTCGCACACCGCATCTCAGCAAGCAGCTCAGCACCCAACGTTTGCTGTTGATCGGGTCACCAGGATGCTGAACTTCACGTGACAACAGCGTTACCGCCTGGAAGCCAGGAGCAGCAGGCACCACAGCACTCGCAGGGGGCAGCTGGCCTGGCGTCAGCTGCGCCTGCTGCGGAGCCTGCCGCGGCGCTGCGGTCGGCTGCGTGAGCGTCTGTAGGGATTCCACAGCTGGCTGTTGTGTGGGCACCGCAGGTGCTGCGATGCCCTACCACTGCTACGGCGGCAGCGCCTGCTGCTGGCTGAGCTGTGACGGCATAGGTTGCTGCTGCGGAGGCTGCTGCGGCGGCGGTTTGCTGCAAGAATGAGCCTGCTGATACTGCTGTGGCAATTGCGGCTGCTGCTGCTGCTTGGGCTGAGCTGCCAAATGCCTTTTCTCGCAAGAGCCGCTCCCTCATCTTTATCTGCACCAGCCCTTGCACGAGTTTGCAGTTGCAGCCTGTTACGCATGTCCTTGCATGACCAATGCAGGCTGCTAGAGACACGCAGCCAAGTTTAAAGCAAGACATTTGCTGACAACACACCGGTAACATCCGAATGTATCATCCACTCACCAGCTGCAGGCGGAGCACAGGGAGGACCGATGACAGCTTGGCATGCGCCTTGTGCAGCGCCGCCAGCCTGACCTGCACGGACGCGAGCTGCAATGGCATCGGCTGCCCCAGCTGCCGGCTGAGCACCAGCGCCACCGCCTACAGCAGCCTGCTGAGCACGCCCACCTGCAGTGGCCATATCGAGCAGCATTTGGAGGCTGGGTGCGCAAGGCACATGGCTTGCGCAGCATATCTGCCTAGGCTATGCACAGAACACATTGCACGAGCGTTCCGGCGTTCCAGCAGAAATAGAGAGGCTGACACCTGTGCCCAGCTCAGAGCGCGTGCGCAGCGCACGCAGCAGGTGCTGGCAGATGGCCAGCTCCAAGCGCAGGTGCGGCGACAGCAGGGCGGCATGCTGCCAGAACTGCTCCCCTTCCTGCTGAACACCCTGCACACGATTCATTGACAATCAGGCCCACTGGCGCGCCCACATGGCTGACTGAATGCAACAGGATGTGTGGTTTTGCTTGCTAGTTTTAGGAGCGTACAGCAGCTTGCAGCCAGTCACCTGCGGCGCCGGGGTCATCCCAGAACAGCTGGCTGCCCTGCAGCATCGCCGCCAGGGCCATCGCCTCTGAGGATGATGGATGCCATGTCTGGAAACACGGCAACCTCGCTCGCCACCGAATGGATCAGCAACACCGCCAATGGCTCGGGCTGCAGCGACACAGCCTGGACCTGCAACATCTGCCACGGCTGTTGCTGCTGGGATTGCTGCAGGTGCCGTCGAGGTGGCTGACGAGGCTGCCGCGGCGGCTGCTGCATTGGGAGCACCCCTGGACGCTGCGCCGCAGGCTGCTAGTACGCCTGCGGCTGCGGCTGCCGCAACTGTTGCAGCTGTGCATGCGCAGCCATCTGCAGGGCAGGGCGGGGCGGCCATCTGCAGGGCGGCTGGCGAAATTGCTGCCACTGCTGCGGCGGCATCTGTTGCTGCGGCATCAGCGGTTGAGCAAGGTGACAGCCGGGTCCAGGGCTGCCACCAAGACCTGGGTTTGCGGATACCACAGCTGCCATTTCTGGCAATCCGCCGGCTCCAGTTGCGATGGTCTCACTGCTGACCCGCAGCATCAATGATCTGCCGCAGGGCATGATTCGGCAGCAGGTCTTTCGTCGCTAGCGGCTGCCCTGTGACGGGTGACGTGCTGTGGGTCTGTAGCCACTGACAGATTGCTGACCCATCGTAGCTGTGGCCATCGCCAACGCACAGCGTCGCTCGCACCATCACATTCTGCAATGTGCAAGCTCAGAGTGAGATAGTGCCAGGTGCGGACGATGGTTTGGCATTCATGTGCTGATGTAACATCGTGATCTCGCCCTGTCCACCAAGCATCTGCGTTTCACACCTTTGTGATGGGGCACAGCATCCACGGCGGTGGCTGCTTCGGCTGGTGCCGGGGCTGTTGCTGCGGCTGTTGCTGCGGACCGACCGCTCCCGCTGCTGCATCGATGCTGCTCACCTGCCCCACATCTGCAGGCTGTGCGGCGCCGTCCGCTAAACTCATGCATTGCAAGCTGCTGGCTGCATCTGCGGCTGCCGATGTGCCCTCATTGGATGCAGCATCCTCTGTGACGCCGTGGGGCTGAGCATGCTGCGGCAGCTCAGCAGCAGGCTGGGGCGCAGCGGCAGCTGCTGCGGCTGCTGCCGCCCTGGCGGCGGCCTTCTTGCGGGCGCGCTTCTCGGCCGCCTTGTTGGGCACCGCTGCTGCTGCCTTCTCGCCCTCCTCAGCTGCCTGCAATAGTCAACGCTACTTCACAACCATGGCAGAACTGACTGCGGTGGAGGTTGTCAGCATGACACAGTACCGCGCAGCATGACATGTGCGATGTGTGCTACACAGTGATGTGGTAGGCGCTGCACCAAACACGAGAATGCACCGCGCAACCTGAAAATCCTGGTGCTGCCTTTCCTGGTATGTATTTCTGCATAAACACTTCAAGCACACCACCGTGCAATACGTACTGCAACAAAACAGCGAGAGGCCCACCAGCAGCTCCCGCATGACGGCGTCAGAGGCGGCCTGCGTCCGAGGCGCAGTTGCGGCAGCGCGTCCGGCAGCGCCGGCGGCACGCTCGGCTGCCGTGATGGCCTTTGAAATGGCTGCAAAGGCGTCGCCGACTGCCTGCAGTGCCCTCACGATCAGCCGCTGGACCGGAGGGTTTGGGGTTCCTGGCACCCTCTGCAAGCATCAGGGTAGCACAAGTTCACAAGTATAAGTCAGCTGCAAAGGGCACTTAGTGCCAACAATCAGTATGCACACTTGTGAGGATGCCGTGATTCACATCCTGTGCCACGGTGCTGAAGCCCTAACACACGATGCTGCTGAAGCGGCGAAGGCACTGCGTCACAAAGTGCGGTTTCCATAATGTGCCAGGCCAGCAGCACCTCTGCAATGTTGCCGGTAATTTCCAGGCACTGGTAGACCTCATTCTGCGTCCACAGTGTCGCAGCGGCACCGCTGGAGGCCCGAAGCAATGCTGCAGCAGCTCGCAGGGTTGCGAGCAACGGTTGAACCGCCAGAGCTGCCATGGGCCTGCGCGACATTTGCGGGCAACGTCAGCCAGTCAGCAGCACATGGGTGCGGACGCGAGCTCAGTCATGCAAACACCGTGAGGCAAGCGACTGCTGTCCGCAGCAGTGGCAGCTGATGCAGCAGCAGAAAGAGTCAAATGTTCTTAGGTGGCGCAGGCAGGCGTCTTGTAAAGCAGGCACTCACTCGGTACAGGACACGGCCTCGGCGATGTACATCAGTTGTTCGACGACGGAGCGGCCGAGCAGCTCTGCTATGCGCGCCCCGCAGGCACGCACCAGCCTGGCCGTCAGCTCCGCACGGCACTGCACACACCACGAATGCTGTGCTAGTCATTGTGCTGCACAGAAGCAAAGGGAGTAGGACAACATGCTGAATTCCAATACTCCGCCATGCCACACAGCAACAGCTGCCATGCGGGTGCAAAGCACTGAGTGTGATGACCTTCAGCACAATCTGCTTTCGGTGCTCTGCCTGGGCTTGTGCGGCCAGCAAACACAACATTCCGCACGTGGCCAAGGCGGGGCCTTCGTGTTGATCTCACTAAAGGACACTGTGCAGACGACACAGGCAGGCGCTCAGCTCCAACCCCTCACCTGAGTTGCTTCCCACGCCTCCTCTATGCCCTCCACTACCGAGTCTCCCGAGCAACGGAAGTGCGTGTATTGCAATAGCGCCACGACTGCAGCAGAACAGGCAGGGTTGTACTCAGTATTCTATGGCTGTATGAAATGCAAAACGGCCGTGTAGGCGGGGCAGCTGCACACATGACACATGCGCAGCAAGACCTTTACCTTGCTGGGCCAGCTGGTGCTCAGCACAGTAGCAAGCACATCATACATTGCAGGTGTCACTTGACAGCAGAGTGCAAGCGCACCCAGCAAGGCCTGGACAGAGCTGCAGCACGCGCTGGCCAGCTTGTCCGACAGCTGCCGCCCTGCTGGCTGCCCAGCTGCTGCTGCAACCGTCGTGACAGCCGTTTCCAGCACGCTGGCAGCTGCCTTCAGGTCGCGTAGAATATCCTTCCGCACCGCCTCTTGGCTGAGTCCCTCATCCACAGCACGACCCTGAGCAGAAGTGCAGCACCTGGCATGTGTGGCGGCAACCAGCAGGAGGTTTGATTCTTGCAGGCCGTGACTAGGCATCTGCGCGCCCAACGAATGTAGTGGGCAGAAGGCACACAAGCATGGGCAGTGCCCAGAACGAAGTGTGCTGTCACATCTTGAGCGTCACAGCACCTGCACGAATTGCTGCAGGGTCTCCGAGTCCATGTTGCAGAAGTTCGCGAGGCTGTCCAGCAGGTCGGGCAGCGAGCCGAGCTCCAGGGCATCCATGCCGCCGACAGCGGCAGCGGGAAGCAGCAGCTGCTCCGCGGCCTTCCCCAGGTGTAATGCCGCCTGCTGCATGCACCGCTGCCGCCGCTGCCGCTGCAGGCTGCAATGGACAGATGTGCATGCGTCAGTGCTGCCAGCAGCACCTTCACCCGGGCAGAGCCGTGCCCACATCGATGCGGCTGACAGCGCGCCAGCAAGCGTGGCTGCCCAGCCGGGCCATCTGACCGCGGCGCGGCGGCGGCGACTCCCGCTCAGGCAGTCGTCATGTGAGTAGCGGACCAGCGCTGCCAGCCTGCTCAGCGCCGCCGCCTGTTGCGTGGACTGTCAGCCTCAGGTCAGGATATGTGCAGCAAATGAATGCGCAGCCACCTGTGGATGGCCAGGGCATTGCATCCTGGGCGGTTGAGACCCCTGCTTCAGTGCTGCAAGACTGCGCAGCATCCTACAGATGCGGCACCTGTGCTGCGGTTGGCAGTGCGCTGCCCCCTGCTGGCGGCAGCCCGTCCAGCACGCCATGAACGGCGACAACGAGGCTGCTGACCAGTGCCTGCTGCGCGCCTGCCGCGGAGTCCCCCAGCCGTAGCGGGTTCAGCAGAACCTTTATGTCGTCATCACTGCGACCAGTGACACCAAAAGTGACTGCACAGTTGTGTACGTACTCTGCCATGACTCCCATCTGCTGCAGAGCCCTGCAAAGACACCGTGGTCCTCTGCAGCACGTCGTCAGAGCATGCGGGGCAGCACACGCTGGACAGGTGCGGCTGCCGTGTCTGCAGTCCATTGCATAGCAGACCAGCTGGCGTCGGAGCAGCTGTCTAGGAGGCAAGCTTGTGTGTGCATATAACTATGTGGGATGTCTGGAAAGGTTGTGCAGTGCACTTGATGGTGGCTGTGCCTCGCTGCAGGGCCGCCTCATGAGCCAGCAGTGCGGTGACGCCACCAGCGTAGGCTGCGTCTGCAGCTGGCGTCATTGCTCTGGGCGACTGTACTGGCCTGGGCGGACCAGCGCAACTCCCAGAAACCCGCCCCGCATGAAGGAGCGCCAGCGTCTGGATGCCAAGACCCACCGATTGAAGCTGCCTCATAAGTAGCGGAGGCCACAATCACTTGCAAGTTTGCATACTACCAGGGAGCCAGCCGCTGTTCTTGCAGCTGATACTGTGCAGGCTCATTGCAGTGTCGTCAGGGCGTGACCTTGGGCAAACAGACACACCTGCAAAGCAGTTGTTACCACAGGCGCCCACTGCGATTGCCACTCCTGCTGTGGCTGTGCTTTGCTATGCACGGGTCGCCGCCCCAAACTCTGCACGATAGGCGGTCTCACTGTTGACGGCTGCCCACCCTTTTCTGCTCTTGACAGCTGGCCATCTGGCTGTCCAGCATTAGCATGATCGATTATGGCAGCTACACCCGATGCATGTTGTGCCGCTGACGTGCTGTCCTGCACTCCAGCAGCACCATCAAATGGATCAGGGGATTACCTCTGCTGGGTCTGCAGCTGCAGCCTTCGCTGTGGCACCCCCCGCGGCGGCAGGCTCAATGCGCAAAGCCACAGCTGCAACGTCAGCGGTGAGGGCTGCGCTGCAGTGGTGCAACAGCTGGAGCAGCGGCGCCTCGTCATCCAGCTTGCCGACACAGCAGCACATGTTGGCCAGTTCTGCGATGTACAGTGCTGATGCCTCCGAAGATATCGGCGGCGCCGCACCGCCATCGGCAATGAACCTGCGAATGCAAGTGCTGCACACACTCGGCATTGTATGGTGACACAGTTGCTGAGTCCAAACTCACATCTACCTGCAGTTACCCAACAGTCAGTGGCAGTACACCTGCACACAGCATGATCTGGCACTCAAAAGACGGAACCTGGTCGTGCACGTACCTCAAGCATTCTGTGCTTGCCGGCACCAGTTGATGGAGCATGTCAGCCCGGTCCGCAAGCTCTTTCTGGTAGGCTGCGTCAATGGCTAGTGTCATGACGCACAGAACAGGAACAGCGGCAGGATCCCACAGTGCTGCCTCGGCTATAATGCCCGGCTTCTGAAGCGCTCTGCCAAGCAGCACGCCATCAAGGTGCATGTCCGCCAGGGCATCATGCTCTGCGCGTTGTGGGTGCTGAACCTGCAGAGCTGGGACACCGTGCATCAGCTCCCTTCCACATCTGCAGCTGCCCCCAACGAATGCAGCTCGGAGCGGGCATGGGATGTGCAGCAGATGAGTACCTACTTATTCTGTAGATACACTGCGCAAGCTGCAGCACATGCAGCAGTCCAGCTTGCACAGTCACAGGCCTGACGGGACCGGCTGGCGATCGCAAGTAGTATCGCAAGTAGTATCGCAAGGGAAGTGACAGCACCGCACCGCAGCGACGGCGTCTTGGACGCAGGATTGCAAGGCAACAAGGAGTGCTGCGGCAACACTCGTGTCTGCAGTATCCATGGCCAGCAGGCGCAGCATGCGGTGGCACTCAGACGCATCCTTGTACTGGTAGTCTGGATGGTCCTTGAACCTGCGAGCATGACATGCGCCTGCCAGTGGCCCCAACTGGACATTTGGCTGCAGTGTCGCACAGCTGCCTAGTCGGACACTTTGTGATGGGACGGCAAACAGCTGTGAATTGAGCGCCTGAATGGAAATGCTTATCGCTGAACCTGCCTGCCATGATGTTTTCGTAGCGCACACAGCAGGTTGACTGGCATTGGCTCCGATGTGCCAAGGTTCACGAGCATGGCCGTCTCCTCCTTTACAGAGGCTGAAACTCCGACATGGCTCGACTCAAGGTGCTCATGTGCCCATCTGAGCATATCATCAGGCGCTGCCATTATGTGATGCTGCGCGGTCACTTGCAATTCTGTTGAACAGTGTCGCATCAACGGCTCTACAGATCTCCGTTATGCACACCCATATGAATGTTCATCATGTGCTATCATTTTCGCGCTGCAATATGCGACTGCAGATGGGGATGTTGGAGGAGCAGTCTGACAGTGTCAGACATGACATCTATCAACCATCGGCGAATTTCAGCCGACCACACGCAACTCATCGGTATGATAGATTGTTTGCAGCTGCAGGCGTGTTCTCTGCTGCAATTCATTGCAATCAGTGGAGTTTGGTTCAGTCACTGAAGCGTGCGCGATGCGCAGCAGCGAGCTGCAGCATCCCTGATCTCGGCGCTGAGCTGCAGTTTACTGACGACTGCTGCAATGAGTCCATGGCCAATGCTGACTCAAATGTTTTCATATCACTGTTCGCATGCATTGAGATCCAATCAGAGTCTGGCCGCGCTCCTGTGTGTCACACACACATCTGGTTTGCAAAACAGCAGCCCTGCAGCGCCATGCCGCCACAGCTGACCTGTCCTGCGGGCAATGTGGCTGACACAGGCAGCGGTAGCGCCGTACACTTCTGCTGTCCCACACTCAGCGGCCAATGCGGCATGCTGTCAACGGCCCTGGCTGTGGCTGCTCCGTGTTGGATAATGCAGACACACCGCCGGCGCCGCCATCGTCCGCCGCTGCAACCAGCTTAGCACGCTTGCTGTGGATGGGCGACACGCATGTAAACTGAAGCCAAAGCCCAGGCTGTGGCCGTCTGCAGCTGCGCCGCCGCCAGGCAACATCCGCAGCACTGTCATCACGCCTGCAGCCGCTCAGCAAGATCAGCGCCTCAGTGATTGCATCGCAGACTTTGTGCTATGATTGAAACAACACGCACGCCATCCAGCACAAAGCGCGGTTTTGCCCTACTGTCCAAAGCCCACCTGCAAACGCTGAGTCGCTGAACTTGCTGCACTCTGCGCACGCCGCCCCCCTGTGCCGCCGCCAGCTGCTGGGTCGCCTGCCGCCCAGCGTCAACTGCATTAGACGATCTGCACGACCTGTAAGTCAAAGCCACGATGCAAATACTGCCCGTACATGCAAGTTTCTGCAGTGCAGTGTCCGCCGGTCGACTGGCCGCTACAACATCATACTCATGTGACCTACACCAATAGAGATAGAAGAAAAAGCAGAAGGTGCGCACCTGGGTGCCAAGGCCAGGGAGTTTGAGTGTGCCATGGTTGCCCATGTGCAGAAGCTGCTGAGCCCGATTGCTGGCCATAGCAAAGGATTCATCGTCGGCCTACAGCCTGGATCAGCTGCCGCAGCGCATGGTTCGGTAGCAGGACGTTGGTCGTCAGCACTTCCCCAGTCACCGGTGATGTGTCGTGGGTCTGCAGCCACCGAGAGATTGCTGACTCCTCGTAGCTGTGGCCGTCGCCGACGCACAGCGTGGCACGCACCAGCACCTCCTGCAGAGTGCATAGGTGATCCACATCATCATTGAGTAGGCACCTCGGAATGGCATCTGCTGGGTGACGCAGCTGCTGCCATGGCTGCGCTGGCGTGGACAAGCAAGGGTGCACAGGCATGTGCAAGACACACCTTGGTAATGAGACAAAGCATCCATGCAGGTGGCTGCTGCTGCTGCTGCCGCTGCACCGGATTCGTGTCACAGACGTCATGCTGCACTGTTATGTTGAGGCCTGAAAGATCGGCTTCCACAGCTGCGCCGTCTGCCGGGCTCACACACTCCAACTCAGCCGCTGCGTCAGTTGCCAATGTGCCACTGCGGGGCAGAGCGCCTGCTGCTGCCGTGCTGCTGGTCTGGCTGTGCTGTGGCAGCTCTGCTGCGGGCTCGGGATCAGCGGCAGCAGCATCAGCAGCAGCAGCAGCAGCAGCAGCAGCAGCCACCGCAGCAGCAGAAGCAGCCCGTGTGGCGGCCTTCTTGCGGGCGCGCTTCTCGGCCGCCTTGCTGGGCGCCGCTGCTGCTGCTTTCTCCCCCTCCTCAGCAGCCTGCAGCACGTGTGGACAGATCATGACACGCTTCACACCACCTGGATGCAACCTGCTCAGTGACAGGGTCAGGCTCAGCACGACTGGCTGCCAGGGTCGCGTCCGCCAAAGCTCCAAGGGCGTCGCTGACTTCTTGCAGTCCCCTGGTGATCAGCGACTGGCGCGCTGCTGACGTCTTCCCCTCCAACTCCTGGTCAAAGCACACGAGCGCAGAAGTCTCCATGACCGCAATCACGATGGCACAAGGACGACCACCCGACACGCCGCTGTAGGGCAGCTGTCAGGCTGCTGCCCGCCACACTTTGATGAGATGTTGCTGCTGTCCAAGCCAGCAGTGAGCCCTCGTGGTTCGAGCACATGCAAAGATGGGTCATCGACTGCGCAGCCTGAGCCGGCACACTGACCCCCCGAAATGCTGCCCTGCCAGCCGACATGGACATTTTGACAGTCGGACACCCGCAGAGTCTCTCACGCTCTATGTCGCCAGTGTCGTACCTGCTGGCCTGCACCTGAACTGGGTGTAAACAAGGCGGGCAGAAACCAGGTGCGTGCCGTGACGCACCAGGGTGATGTTGCTGACGACCTCCGCCCAGTGGCAGAGGACATCTGGTGTGGTGGGAATGTCGCCCGGCTGCTGCAGGGCGCCACAGCGCGGCGGCTGCAGATACGCCGCCAGTGCCCGCAGGATCGCAAGGAGCGGCTGCACCGCTGGCGCCGGCAGCGGCCTGTGTGAGAAATGCATAGAGAAATTCAGTTCAAACATTCATCATATTGGTCGGCAGGGCTAGCGCTGCTAGCAGGCTGCAGTCCGGCTGGAAAGTACACAGGAGGCATTCAGCATCGCAGCAGGAGGGCAACTCAAGACGTACTGCAGGTGCGACATGGTCGTAGCCACCACCAGCAGGAAGTGGTCATGGTGCGGCCCATGCATGCCGCGGGATGCCCACAGGCACGCACCATTCTCAACGCGAGCTCTGCCCGCCGCTGCACAGGCAGGGTTCAGCATGTCCCCATCACTGACAGCCAGCACCATAGCATCTTGAAATCATAAGCTGGTAGTACGATGCAGAACCTGCTGTCAGCTGCTTGCTGCATGACACGTCTACAACCAGCTCATCAGTACAGCCTCAGAGTCAGCAACTGCTGCGCTCACCTGCAGCTCCAGTAGCACCTCCCTATGTGCGGACGTGACCCTTGGCGGTAGGTGACGCAACGCGCCAAACTGCAGCATCGTCACCCCTGTGACATGCCAACAGACGAGCCCGGTCGCGTCGCAGGCACTGCTGACGAGGCTCTGTGGGATGCTGAGCCAGGGCAGCAATAATGGCAGAGACGCTGTGCATGTCTGCAGGCTGCAACACAGACACGGTTCATCCGGCGCACCCAGCGCAGAGCGGGCCGCCTCGAAGCACGCTGCGACGAGCTCCGGTGAGGGCTGCCGCCGCTTGGTGTGCTCGGCGGCCGCCGCCACCGTCCCGACTGCCGCCTCCAGCGCCGCCGCAGCCCTCATCAGGTGTGCCATGAAGTCCATGAGCACGGCAGCCTCCTCTTCCTCCTCCTCCTCTGCACACGCCTGCACAGATGCCCCCACACTGCTGTCAACACTGTCGAGCCTGGCCAGCAGCACAGCAAAGGCGGATTGCACTCACTGCAGAGCTAAAGCGCAGCGCCAGCAGGTATGCATGCCTGCAGTCAGACCACAAAATGACCCAGTCACCTGCACGTGCCGCTGCAGGGATGTCGCGTCAATGCGGCAGTGCGTCGCGAGGCTTGCCAGCAGGCGCAGCACCGGGCCCCGCTCCAGGGCCTCCAGCCCTGCAGCTGTGTTAGGAGGCCGCCACAGCAGCTGCTCCGCGGCTTGCGACAGCTCGAATGCAGCCTGCTGCAAACACCGCTGCCTCCGCTGCTGCGGCGGCTGCTGCTGCTGCTGTTGCTGCTGCGGTGACAATTGCGGCGGCTGCTGCTGTGTGCTAGCTCCGGTTGGACGGCTGCCATTGCTGCATTCGCTTGTGCCAGTGCCGCTGCAGGGATCGGCAGCACCACTGGTCTCGAGCTTGCGTGCCCAGCGCGCCGCGGCTGACAGCGCGGCTGCTGTTGCTGCTGCCAGCTCGTCCCGCAGCGTCCCTTCCTGGCTGCGGTGGTACGACCTCGACGTGCAGCCGGCCGCCCAGTGCACCACACTTGCCAGCCTGCTCAGCGCCATCGCCTTACCAGCGTGCACACAGAAGCAGTCAGCAATGTCAGCTTTTGTTGTGGTTGCAGGCGCAAATGCTCACATGCATCAGAGTTCTTGCAGGCCGACAAAGCTGCTGCAGGGCTGCAAGTACGCAGCACACTATCCAGGCACCCGTTACCTGGCAAGCAGTCGGCACAGCACCAGAGCCTTCGGCTGGCAGCGTGTGCAGCACGTCATGCACCGCACCGACCAGGCAGCTGACAAGCGCATGCCGCTGATCTGACGTGACTTCCGCCATCCGCAGCACATCGACGAGCGTCTCCAGCACCTTGAGGCTGCACAGTGCCAACCCAACATGAGCTACAGTTCTGATAGCATTTGCAGGCATAGACCCAAGCAATTTGCACCACATATCTGCAAGCACAAAAGCAGAGTACGTCGCAGACTTTGCATTTGCACACGGTTTGGTGCTGCGACAGCAGCACGCAGCGGATATGCCGCCCACTACAGCTGCTTGTGGGAGTCACGCTAGGTAGCTGCCAACCACTCGCTGATTGTTCAATGCCGACTAACCCAGTCGGTGCACCTGCTGATGGATGAGCCTCGCTGCAGGGGAGCTTCGTGGGCCAGCAGAGCTTGGCCGGCAGCAACCAATGCAGCAGTTGCCACTCGGGAGGCTACCGGGAGATCGTCTTCTCCAGTGCTAGCATCTTCAGTGGCACGCCTCGGCTTCATAAACATCAGTGCCTGTTCACCAGAGAATTGCCTCGAAACAAGCGTCACTTCTGTCTGAGCAGCAGACAGTGCACAAAGCCCTGCTGCCATCTATTTGCAGCAGGTCTCATCATTTCAAAGCACCTGCATGGCGGTGGCCACCGGTGGAGCCCACATCGACTCCCACTCTGGCTGCGGCTCGTCACCACGCAGCTGAGGCAGCCGCTGCGGCTTGTGAGCCCCGAGCTGGTCTGCTGGCTGCCGCACACCTGACTGCCCGGGACTGACACTGCCCGAGCTGGCAGTCGAGGGAACCGACTGTGCTGCTGGTGCAGCTGGCCGCCGGCCAGCAATGTCCGCACATGCAACGCTGTCGTCCGCTGCCAGAGCTGCTGCTGCCTGTGCGGCATGCTCTGGCAAGACCTTGGCAGTACCAGCAGCCGCTGCAGCATCTGGCGCTGCTGGCACAGCAGCAGACGTGACGTCGGTGCTGAGCGCTCCGCTGCAGTGGTGCAGGAGCCGCACCAGGGTCGCCTCATAGCTGCCCGGCTGCTTGCCCGTTTGGTAGCATGTCCTCGCCAGCTGGGTGGCGTACAGCGCTGATGCCTCCGGCGCCAGTAGCGGCACCGCACCGCCATCCGACAGGAACCTGCAGCGGGTGCAGTGGTGCTTGTTGGCAGCGCAAACCTTCGCATAGGAGGGCCACACAGCTGTGCCGTCTGCAGTGGCGACAGGAGGATGCATCCCTGCGGGTCACATACCTGGCTCATGGCTGGTCAACTTCATGTTGCAGCTGACAATTGCATCACGAGTGCAGTTGAATGAACGTCTGATCTGATGATCTGACATTCGCTGCACATACCTGAGGCAGCTGACAACCGCTGGCTGCATGTGCAGGTGTGTGCGGTTGCGGTCGCCTCCCAATTCATTTGGGTAGGCAGCATGGCTAGCCACCGCCAGGATGCACAGGGCGGGAACCGCCTCTGGGTCCCAGGCTGCCACCGCGGCCATGAAGCCCGGCCGCCGCAGTGCTTCGCCCAGCCGCTCCCCCGCACGCAGCATCCCCCTCAGCACGTGGCGCAGCGGCTCCTGCAGCTCGGCATTCTGCAGGCAGCGCAGCTCAGCATTTGCTGTGGCTGCATTGCTATGTCGCATCAGTATGTGCAGGCGCTGCGCTTCAGAGACCCAGAGTTGCCTACTCTGGTGTGCTTTTGGACGGTACAGGTAAGCTGCAAGTTGAGCTAATCTCTTGCAGCGCCAGTGCCACAGCTGTGCCGGACGCAATCAGAGTGTCGCACCGCAGCGGTATCTTGCACGCATTGGTACAGCGCCGCCACGGCTGCTGCTGCGATGGGCGTGTGGAGATTACCCACAAAGTCCAGCAGCATCTGGAGCTTGCCAAAGTATCGGTCCTCCGGTGTGCCGTCATACCTGGAGGCAACGTATGCCATTGTGCGCTGGGGTGAGGAAGGATCAGGTATTGTTGATGACTCCAATGCACATGCTCAGCTGTTTGGGTTCACGTCGCAGATTTATGCGACATGTACAAAAACGCTCGCCTCTCTTCTGCGTGCCGCAGCATGGCAAGCACTGCGCCCGGGGTGCAGTCCGAAGGGCCTCGGCTGTCGAGCCCATGTGGAGCTGGCCCTCAGGCAATCTTCGCCCATGTCAGAGGACCGCCTGGCGGGTCACACGGGCCTTTGCGAGCACGCTGTTCATGTTCGACTGTGCCACATGTGAGGCGCTGCTGCTGCTGCGGCGCCTGTGTGCGGGCCCGATTGCTTGATGATCGAGCAACAGCGTCACATCCTACAGCCGCGTGTGCGTCATGCGGAGCGTTAGGAGGTTTCTGGGCATTTTACAACGTATGATGCAAACTAACGAATGTCATTGTCTGACGAGTGTCAGACATGGCGTGATCCGAACACCAGCAGATGAGGCGAAGCCTGCCAACTTGGCAGACTGGTTGCCGTCAATTTATTCAAGGTAAATTGAACTTTATGTTCTCACTGTTGCACCCAGCCGATACTGGCAGCCAGGCTGCTGTGCAAGCGCCCGTGGATGGGCCATGCAAGCCTGCCGCTGCACGCTCACAATGGCTGATTTACTACTGATTTACTCGTCGTCAGCAGCGGCTGCCAGCACAACATGAACCACGCTTAGACACACCATTCCTGCTTGATTGTGATCACATGTACTGTAGGCCAGACTGCGCTGCCACACCACATGGAGTCTACATGCAGCGCACGCAGCGATCCAATGCCACCCCTACAAGACAGACCCGAGCTTCACAGGCTTCAGGCCGCCACAGACAGCAGTCGCACATCAAACTGGAATATCCTGTGTACAGCTGCCTTGCAACTCGTGAGCCGGTGCAGGACCCAACCCTGGCATACAGTCTCAGCTGCCCGACAGCAGCGACAGCGCCAGCGCCTCGCGGTCAGCCAGCGTCGGCACCACCGTCTGCTGCTGCCGCTTTGCCGGCACCATGCCCGCGTGCGCGGCCTCTGCCCCCGGCTGCACTGGGGCTGCCTGCGCAAGGTTTGCTGCCGTCGGCGGGCGCCGCTCCTCATCCAAGGCATCACTGGCCGCCTCACTGCCTGAGTGGTCTGCCGCTGCGCTGCCCAATGTGGCCACGCCATTGACTCTTCGGCTGCAGCTGCACGCCGCTTGGCCTGCATAACCATATGATGTGTGACTGCCCCATATCAAAAAGACAGCTCGACCCACAACCAGATCCAGAAAAATATATGGTGAAGTGGCGCATCCTGCTTCCGCTGGTCACCTTCTTGACGGCGCGCAGCTGGCGGCGCTGCTCGGCGTCGGCGCGGCGGTGGTGCGCGTCGCGGGCCGCCATGCGGGTGACGGCGGAGCAGAAGCGCCCTCCCCGTCTCGCGCTCCGGTTGCTCGCTACAGGGTGGCGAACATTCAGATGTTGAGTACAGCCGTGTGAGCGACATGGGCAGCAACCAGATGCAAGACTGCATGTTGACAAGGGAAGATTTGGCAGACCCTGGAGAGATGTAGCCAGCCATGCTTTCTGGGCTTGCTCGGCAGCACACCAGCAGCAGCCCCCACCTGTCCAGGTCGTCGGCGAGCAGCTCCAGCGGTTGGCGGGCGCGCCCCTCCTTATCGAACACCACCCGGTTGGCGGCCGCAGCGGCGCACTCAATGCGCAGCTTCTGCTTCATGCGCTTGCGCTGCTGGGCTTCTGGCTCTGCGGTTTTCGGCTGCGCTGCTGTTGCTGCTGCTGCTGTTGCAGCGTGCACATCATGTCGCCGCACGACCAGAAAGTCGTCGTCGCTGTCGCTGCCATCTGCGGGAACATCGGCTGTGTCAGGCTGCTGGCTGCTGCTGGGGCTGTCGTTTGGTAGTGTATCCAGCGCATCATCGCTGCTGGCTGCTGGTTCTGCTGCCGCTGCTGCCGCCGCTGTCGCCATTGCTCCTGCTGCCGCCGCTGCCGCTGATCTGCCTGGCTTGCCTGCTAGGCTGGCAGCCTCGCCGCCGTCCCGCTTGAGGAAGCGCAGCTTTGGCGGCGCCAGCAGCCCCATGGCGGCGGTGTCCTCTGCCAGCGGCAGCGCTGACACGTCGAACACCGCGCGGTTGGGCTGCAGGAAGACCGACCGCACAGAGGGGGGGTGACCGCTGTGCCATGTCCTGCAGCAGATGCATGGGCAACTTGCAGCGTGTGTCACAGCATATCCCACAACCACACATACTGGCAGAGGGACAAGTGCACAGCAGATCAGCCATGGTGCTGCACATGCTTCTTGTATCACATGCTGGACATAGCACCATCGAGACCTAGCAGCAGTACGGCGGGGAGAAGCAGCTGTACAGCATATCATCGTGGAGGTGGCAGGAAGTGCAGCAGACCCAGGGTGTGGGTCGATCTGCACCTTGAGCTCGGCGTCCTTGAAGCACAGTGCCTGCAGCGCGCCAGCGTCTTGCTGGGGTTCATGCGCAGCAACTTCGTGGGGCTGGCCACCGCCTCCAGCGCGCCCCGCATCCCCGCCGCCTCACCAAGCGTCAGCATCAGCAGCGCCCGCCCGCCTGCATACCCAGCTGGGGAGAAGAGCTCACAATCCAGGCCCAGCATAGTGTAGCGTCCGACATCTGAGCCTCTGCGCACACAGCTTTTCAGGAGCAAAGGCTCGCAGCATCAACCCGCTTCAGGATCTGCAGGTGGCAGTTGAGTGCGGCATAGCACACCATCTGCTGTCTGGCCCTTTGTGTGCACACATGCCTGTGCAGCATAGGATAGCTGCCACCTGCAGCCCGCAAAAGATTCAAGGCTAAACCCGCAGCCACAGAACGGAGGCTGCACCCGACTTGAAGTGGGCGGTGCGGCCGACCCGGTGGACGTAGGAAGCAACGTCCTCCAGGCAGTCCGCCTGCACGACCCAGTCCACATCTGGGAAGTCCAGCCCGCACGCTGCCACGTCCGTCGCAAACAGCACCATCGCCTTTGCCTGCTGCACGTTGCACCAATTCGAGTTCAGCGGGACGCATGGTGACCACACTGCAGCCATCAGCTGCAGACATCTGAACATGCAGGATGCCGCAAACTAACCCTATAGAGCGGTGCTCAGAACCAGTATGCCAGCCCTGCCTGATCACAGCATATGAGCCCACCTCGCAGAAGTCGTAGAAGGCGGCCAGCCGCTTCCGTGCAGCGCGCGCAGCGGCACCCACGGTCGCAGCCGCCGCAGCGCCTCGTGCGCGTACCGCACCTGGTTGCACGTGCTCATGAAGACGATGATTTTGCACTGCAGTAGAAGCAGTCTGCAAGGGTCAACAGGCCATCACAGAAGACATCATTTGCAGCACACAGGTCATTTTGCTCAGCAGGCAGTGTTTGCAGCAACTAGAGATGCAACATGTATTGTTTGGTGTTCTTACGCCCACCCTGAGGTGCGTCTTGACAAAGGACCACAGCGCGTCCAGCTTCTGGCGCAGCGCCACCTCCATGACCGCCTGCTGCAGCTTGGCGGGCGTGGGGACGTCCGCCTGCGCGTACATCATATGTTCCCTTTGCACAGCGCACCAGCCAAAGCGTGCGTCACAGCTGTGTGGACGTAGCTGCCAGCCCCTTGTGCTGGGAGTGCCCAATGGCGCTCAAGAGTGCCTGTGGGACCGTGGCAACACATGAGCTGTGAGGTCTTGTGCGCTGGCTGCAGAACCTTGTCTGACATTGAGCTGACGAGAGGGTTGCTAAAACCAGTGCAGCCTTGCAGGATGCACCTGCTCTGGGCTGATGGTTGGCAGCGGCAGCGTCTGAGGGGCCGCTTCCGCCTTGACCTCGATGCCGCCCAGCACATCGATGTCCTCTGCTGCCGGCTGCCTCAGCACCTGCTGTGGACAACAGCATCAGCCTCTCAAAACTCTGATGTGCAATTCGATCCGGTGGCAGTTTTAGTCAACTGCATGTGAAGGGGCAAGTGTGCCAAATGGCGCCTTGAACTTCACGTATGACAATGCTTACCGCCTTGAAACCTTGGAGCAGCGAGAACTACAGCAGTCACGAAGGGCAGCTGGCCTGGCATCAGCTGCGCCTGCTGCGAAGCCTGTTGCGACGCTGCGCCCGGCTGCGGAAAGCGTCTGCATGGGTTCAACGGTTGGCTGGGATGCGGGCATCGCAGCTGCTTCACCGCCCTGCCGCTGCTCGGCGGCTGCGCCTGCTGCTGGCTCAGCTGTGGCGGCACAGGTTGCTGCTGCGGTGGCCGTTGCAGCGGTGGTTGCTGCAGCTGTGGCGGCTGCTGTTGTTGCTGTGGCAGCTGCTGTTGCTGCGGTGGCGACTGCTGCTGACGCTGAGCTGCCATCTGCTGTGCCTTCTCGCCGCAATAGCCACTCCCACCTCTTTGTCTGCAGCAGCAGCTGCGCGATGTTGCATCTGCACCCTGCCATGCATGTCCTTGCATGACCTCACGAAGGTTGCCAGAGCTACCCAGCCAAGCTCAGAGCAGTAATCAGTCCAACTTACTCCCTGTTGCAGCAGAGGATATTTCCAGCTGCGGGCGGAGCACAGGGAGGACCGATCACAGCTTCGCCTGCGCCTTCTGCAGCGCCGCCAGCTGGACCCGCACGGGGGCCAGCTGCGGCGGCATCGGCTGCCCCCACCCCTGGCTGAGCGCCGGCGCCACCACCTGCAGTATCCTGCTGAGCACGCCCACTTGTAGTGACTGAAAAAGAGAGGGCTGGTTGCTGATGACCCTAAATAGCACTGCATGTGGCTATGCAAATGCGCCTGCACCGTGAGGAGCAAAGTGATGAGGTATGCTTCAACCAAGCCCAGAACACAGCGCCAAAAGATATGGTACATTGCTGTTTGGAATATTTATGTGTTGCAATGATCCCATCGTGGGTGCTGCCAGCCAAACTATGGCCATTAGTCTGCATTGCCAACCACCTTCTTGTTGCCTGACGTTCCGGCGTAGCTCACAAGCAAGCGAGCACACACGCAAATCAGCACATGTAGTGATCAGATGAGCAGCAGCCGCTGCACACCATCACGTGTGCTGACGCTAGCTGTGAGGTGCATGCAAACACCAGCATCACTCCTCCCACGGCAGCGGCCCCTGCAAAGGCGGGGCTGGTGTCGTGATGACCGCCGCCTTTTCCGCCTCACTCAGCGCCCGCCGCATGAGCTCCTTTGCCCATCCTCCGGCTGATGTCAGGTCTGCCGGTGCGTTCTTGCCACTGGAGCGCTGCCGTGCCACAAGCGTGCCGAGCTTGGCAGACGCCCTGCAGCGAAGAGCAGACAGCAGTCACAACCCTGCTGAGCGAGAAGTTTTAAACCAGAAAGCATGATGGAATGCAATTATATGTGCAGCAGATTTTGTGTGCTCACGTGGTCCAGTCAACTTTGTAGCCGTCTGTGGTGCCGCCGATGGCGATTGGCAGCACATGGTCGGGCGGAGCACTCAGCCCCAGCCGCTGCAGCATATCGGTGGGCAGGCCCAGGGTGACGTCCACCTTGCCGTCGATCTGGCTGTCGATGGAGCCCCAGAACACCAGGTGCACGCCACCTGCATCACCAGCGCAGCGTACTTTGCTGAGTCGCACTGTGCATTGTACTGGCCAGCTAACACTGCGGACTGCGAAGCAAGCATAAAATGGCGCACCCTGGCCGCTGCGGCCAGACAGCAGCACGTCTGTACGGCTGGTACGCACGGGGCCGGCCTCGCTGATTTGCGCTGCGATCGGCGCTGTCCAGATGTTGATCGTGTCTATCTTGCTGACGGTCCTGCCAAGGGATACGCAACATCAGCAGTGTTCATCAATTGGCTGTGAACTGCACTCTCAATTGCAGCATGCCAGTCGAGATGCGGGACTGCATACAATAAACCCACTTATCAACGACTGCCAGCGTGGCCAGCAGCTGGCGCAGCAGCGGCGAGCGGCTGACAGTGAGGCGCAGCGGCTGCATGCGCACTGTGGTCTCCGCCGCTGGGTATGTCAGGTCATCGGGCTCGAAGGTCAGCTCGATCCGCCCTGACTGCTGCAGCGAGATCGCATCGCCCAGCAGAGGGTTCAGCAGTTGCAGTCCGTACCTGCAGTCGCAGTCGCAGTCGCAGTCGACATGCAGTCGTGCTCTTCATTTTGTTCTTTTCTTTTCACGACCTGCGGCTGGCAACTGTTGCAATCAGCATGTCACACGTGTGCTCACTCTGCCAGCGCTGGGGTGTACGAGACGCTGACAGGCGCCGGCTGCCGCAGCCGCAGCGCCCCAGCGGTCGTGCGCCAGCCAGATGCGCTCAGCTCGGCGTTGGGCGCCTTCACAGCCAGTCCGAATGGCTCTGCAGCAGCAGGGGCCGGCATCACATGTGAGCAGCGCCAACATCGTGTTGTGAGCACGGAGATATGGCTGTAGGCAGCAGCATGCTAGACACTGCGGTTTGCTGTGCGGTGATGTGCACCTGCTGCATCTGCCGGCGCATCCCCTACCCAGGCTTCCCCAGCAGCGTGTGCGGCGCCCAGCCAACCGCTGATGTGAATAGGTCCACCAGCAATCTCCCTGCACATTACAAGCTCTGTCAAGCAGGGCCTCAGTGTCAGCACCAACACATGTGCTAAAAGCACACTGCACAGCTTGCTGTGCTGCTGCAACAGATGCAACCACGCTGAGCTGTATGGGTCTGGCATGACGACGTGGCTGTCTGACACCGTCACATGGTAGCCAGGCAGCTGCGCGTCGGCGCTGAGGCCCACCCTGACGCCCCGCCTCAAGCTGCTGCCCGGCGGCAGCGGGCGCAGCCGCCGCACTGCACATTTAGATGGTGCGGGTCGGTCAGACGTGGCGGCTCCTGCTCAATGGCAAACACCTGCCTGAGGCAGCAGCACCTGCATCCACCCCACCTGGCTTGCCAGCAGGCTTTGGCAGCAGCTGCAGGATGCGGAACTCGCCCCTGTCGTCCAGCATGCCATCCAGTGTGAGGCCCTTGATGCTGATGCGCGCCGGCTGTCCTGCGCTGCACAGCATTTGGCAGTCATGCAGGCAGGCTGCACGCCATGGCAATCTGCAAGTATCATGTCAATATGCGTCGCAAAGCGTTTGCTGCCCTCCCTTCCCTCACCTCGGAGCAGGTCCAGCAGGCCGCGGTCACAGGACACCGATGCTGCGCTGACTGCCGGCTGGTCTGCAGAGTCCCGTGCCGCCAGCTGCAGCCCCTCGACTGCTGACTCGCCTGTCCAGCTGAGCTGTATCTGGCTGACGCTGATATCCACTGCACAACGCATACGCAGAACAGTAAGCAGCCAGCATGTGTCATATAACTGCAGTTGTTCACTGCCGGCTTACTGCTTCACACATGATCCTCACCTGGCAGCACTGAGTTCGCCCATCGAACGGCCAGCTGCCGCCCGAAGTCTGAGGACAGTGCTGCCGGCAGGGCGGCCGCTGCCAGCAGCGCCGCGGCTATGAGCCCAGCGGGCAGCAGCAGCAGCAGCGCCGGCAGGCTGACGCTGCGCAGCTTCATGCCCTGCATGCGCGGCTGCCGCTGGCGATCTGAGCATCGCTGCGCACTGTGCGTTATGCTTCTGACCTGTGGTGGTGGCCAAGCACGAGGCAGCCATTCCGCTGGCCTTGCAGCCCTACTGACTGGATGTGCGCTGCCTAGGTATGCACGCCTGAGTGGCGTTTGATGGACAGCGGTGATCTGCAGCTGCCGGGCAGGTGCGGGGCGCACTGTTGCTGCGCATCGCGGCAGAACATGGCTGATGTGTGGCTTCGATCCACAGCTGCCTCGCAGGGCCATGGCGATGCGTCTGATGGGTGACGCCCGAGATAACATCGCCGTTCAATGCTGCTGCACCTGCTCTGTGCACCATGCGCAGCACTGCTTGCACATCATGACCATGCCGCGCGGCACGCAGCTGGCATGGCAGCAGCTGCAACGCAGTGTAGTGATGGCACGTCAGTGATTGTGGGGGAACACTGTTATGATCCAAGACGACGGGCAGGGTCCCGGTTTGCTGGATGATGCCAGCTCAGCCTGGCGCATGACAGGCTCATCAGCGCCATCGAATCATAAGTTTTGCGCTGCCCGTGCACCTGCACAGCGCAGCACATGTGTTGTCATCTCGCCTCACGACTCGGCGGACAGCGCATCAACTGTGTGATGGAGCGTGCATCCATGCATCAGCAGATCAGACTGTGCTGACACTTGGAGCTTGCTGTGAGGATCGCTCATCGATCACCCGTCGATGCGTATGCAATCAGCCTCACTTCGAACATTCCTCGCACGACTGCCTACCGCGCCACTGTAGAACACAGCTGGCATGGAGTGGCTGCGGTGGTGCGTCGGCACAGTGGACGTCACAGCTGACGTGCTGCTGCAGGTGCCCATCCCAAGTCACTACCTCTTCAGTCACACTTGCAAGCTGCCCACTGTTCATCACAGCATGACAGATTGCCTAGATCCCACCATGCCACCATACATGAGTCTGAGATTGCCGCCGACAGAGGTGGCGCACACGCCACCTGCCGCAGCTCAGCGGCATCGATGCCGATGTGGCCGGCCGCACCTGCATCGTGACCGGGCCCACCAGGTGCGTTGGAAAAGCTCAAACCGGGCTGCAGCTGTTGGTTGCAACTCACACAGCACGCCAGCATCTGCATCCATACCAAGACTACGACGCTATCCTCAAACACATGCACATGCAGTGGCATCGGACGCGAGACCGCAGCAGCGCTGGCCAAGCGGGGCGCAACAGGTGGGCGCGGTGGCCGATGCAGCCTGTGCACTGCTAGTGCGTAGCGTGAGCCGCTGCTGACGCGGGCCCGAGACGAGATTCATTACTCTGATGCGCATCTGCAGTGGTGCTGGCGTGCCGCAGCCGGGAGCGGGGGGCAGCGCTGCTGGCGGCGCTGAAGGCAGAGGCGCAGGCACAGGGCATTGCCGAGCCGCAACTGGAGGTGGGAAGCAGCAGCAGAGCAGCCTCAGCAATCAGGCATGGCGGATGCTGCATTGGAGGGCAGGCGCATGTGACGAGCGATGTCAGCAATGGGCACACATGAGCATGCAGGTGCAGCTGCTGGATGTGGCCAGCCAGGCATCGGTGCGCGCCTTTGCGCGGCGCTGGACCGACGCGCGGCGGCCGCTGCACGTGCTGGTCAACAACGCCGGGGTGTTCTGCTTCGGAGGTGTGGAGCGGGGCGCACGCCGCTGGGTGTCATATTCAGCTGCTGCACAGCGTGTCAGCTCGAGTGTAGCAATGACGCCAATGCCATTTGTCTTGGTGGGCGCAGCCAAGCGGCAGGAGACAGAGGATGGTTGTGAGGTGCACATGGCGACCAACTGCCTGGGGCCACACCTGCTCACGCTGCTGCTGCTGCCCTGCCTGCGGGCGGCCGCACGGGTGCGAGGCCCCTTTCAGCCATGTCCCCGTAAGCACATCCCCCGGCAGCGCACCACCTGTAAGTCAGCTTCATCAGTATCTACACAGTACTAGCTTCTGCCACCCTGCTCAGGCGCCGGGCGCGTTGCCAGCACGCGTGGTGAATGTGTCCTCTCGCATGCACCGGCTGGCGGCGCCGCTGCAGCAGGACCCACAGCTGCGCCGCCGCTTCTCGGCCGTCGCAGCCTACTCCGTCAGCAAGACTGCACAGGTGTTCCAGAAGTGTGCGCCGCAGCAGCTCCGACCTCACAGCAGAGCATCCAATTTTGCTCTCAGATAGCGGCACTGCCTGGCTGTTACCCGACCTGATAGATGCTGCGCACCCTGGCGGAGGCAGGACTATTCTGGAGCACCCCGAGGCAAGCCACATATCCTGCTGCGTGCTGCGTGTCCTGCAGTCATCAGCAAAACCACGTATGCAGGTGGCGCTGGCGCTCGACCTGCAGCGGCGGCTGGGTGCGGGCGGCGCCGGCGGCGTCAGGTGCTTCGCCGCGGACCCGGGGGAGGTGCTGACGGACATCACCCGCACGCTGCCGCCGCCGCTGCGCGCGCTGTACCGGGCGCTGATGCCCCGCATCCTGTTCACCCCGGCGCAGGGTGCGGCCCAGCCGCGCGCGAAGCAGGCACCACACCGGTCGTGAACAAGCCGCCAGCAGCCCAGCTACAGCCCACTGATGCCCATTGCTCAGTTGGAACGGCAGCATGATGTGGCCAGGGCATGCAGGAGGAAGGATCTGCTCACTGCTGGCGTGCTCATCCGCAGGTGCTCGCAGCTCGGTGCACTGCGCCGGGAGCGCCGAGGCGCTGCAGCAGCACGCCGAAGGGGGCGCCTACTTCTCAGCAGCATGCAGGCCTGTGGCGCCGGCAGCTCATGCGGCGAGCCCAGACCTGTCAGACTGGCTGTGGCCGTGGGCGGCAGAAGAGCTGCACCTGACAGAGGGTGAACTGGCAGCAGCACTGGGGCCAGCAGGCAATGGCAAGCAGTATAGTCACGGTGGCTGATGTGAGGAAGAGGATGTCTGCAGATAGCAGATTGCAATTGTGAGCAACGAGATTCTTCATTGCGTTGCACTGATGGGATGTCTGCTGGGCCACTTCAAAGCGCATTTGTTGCTAGCATGCGCATGGTTGCTGTCGGATCCAGATAGTAAGCCAGTGTGTCACGAGAGCTGTATGTTGGTTGGGTCGATGCTCCTATCATTGCAGATTGCAGAACCGCCGTACACCGCATCAGGCGTGGTTGCATCTTCTATGCTCACGCCCAAATCAGAAGTGGGTATCGGAACATACTGTCCACCCGCCCTTGAATACAGAACACGTAGAATACATATATAAAATTGATCAATCGCACTACTGCGAGCTCTATGTGATGCTGCTATCAGATCACTGGTCGACGCCGCAGCTGTAAGCTGCCAGCGGACCAGCTGCCGTCTGTCAAAATCATAGATTTAGCAATGCTCCCACTGGCATTGCCTCATTTGCGCATCTGACTCTGCAACATTTGCGAGGGTAGACGTGCGGCTGCCCCGCTTCAATCTCACGACATCCGTCATCTGCTACCGTCTCTCATGTCTCATGTGGCACGCCTTGTGGGTGTATCGTGCACACCCAGCCATGACTTCCCTGCACAGCAGCCAGGCGTCCATGCTCACCATCTGTTTGGAGCAGCAAGACCTTGAAGCGACAGGACATAGGCAGTTCCAGAAGCAGGCAGTCGCATCCTGCGAAGCTTGCTGCGAACAGCACGCACCACGCTCGAAGACAGTCCACGAGATGGCTGCCGCCGGCGCAATCTTGGCCATGTCTGGCAGCAGCCCCTTGTACAGGCCGCGCAGCCCTGCAGAAATAGCAGCAGCACTGGTACACAGAGCCACGCAGCTGAGCTGGCCATCAAGCGGCCATGGCGATGCATGTTGACCGTGGCTGCAGCCTGGCCAATGTGCAGAGCTGGCCAGCAGTCAGTGGCATCGGCAGCTTGATGGCCAGGCATAACAGCCACCAGGCAGTGGCGGTGCGCACCCTCGCGGCGCAGGATCTGGCGGAAGCAGTCCAGCATGCCCTGGTACACCACCGGCCGCCCGCCCATGCCCTGCGCCTGCGGTGCGCAACACAGCAAAAGCTTTGCCCAGGCCCCGGTCTGTGCTGCCGCGGCTTCCATAAATGCCGCTGTACTGGCCGAGTTGCAGGGAGCACTGCTGATGGCACGGGGGATGATAACAGGGCATCGTCACTGAGCGCCGCCGCCCTGCACAGCGCTCGAAGCGGCTGACGGCCCGTGCTGCCTGGAGGATCATGCCAAGCGCCCGGGCCGCACCTGCAGCCGGGTGCGCACGAGGCCCAGGGGGTAGGACACCAGCTGCGCGGAGGTGGAGGACACCATGCCCGCCACCAGCAGCAGCCCCGCCGCCGGCTGCACCTCCCCAGGCGTCACCTGTCCGGCCAGCAGATGGTACTCAAACTGCGGCGCACGTCACCAGCACAGTGCAAGTGATGATATATGACAGACGCTGCGACAGGCAGCAGGCCCGTTCTCAATGTACATCCAGCCAGGACTTTCTGCCATGTGACAGAACTGCGCCGTCTGCAGCGATGCAAGAGGCAATCTACCTCGCGGGGCAGCGGGCTCTGGGCGCGCATGCGGGTCTCCAGTGCTGTCGACGTTGCTGCGCACTCGGGCATGCCGGCCCCAGCTGCCGCGGCCTTCGCCGCCACGGCATCCGCCTGCCGCGCCGCCGCATCTGTCATGTGGTCCCGCAGCATGCCGAACACCGCGATGTCTATGCCTGCAGACCCCATTGCAGTAACTTCAGTTCAGGAGGATGTGCATTTGCACATGTGCAGATCGCGTCTGCCCAGCAGGTTGTCAGTGTGCTGGGGCCGTGCATGATGAGAAGGCTGGGATTGCTAGGCTTGGCAATGCAGCATAGCTTTTGCCACATCCAGCAGACCACGGATTGCTAGCCTCGCAGTGCCCACGAGCACCATCGGGCAAGCCCAGAGCCTGGTGCTGCTCTGACTACCACGTGTGCCATGCCGTGCGGGACCACATCGCAGCCCACCTGCGTAGGGCAGGATGCCGCACATGGTGGGCGTCAGCCCGCGGTACAGCGCCCTGGGCCCCTCCTGAGCCACGATCTTGCTGAGCGCATCCCAGATGCCTGCATCGTGGTAATCTAAAGCCGTCAGATCCGGCATCCGAAAGGCGAAGCTGATGACAAAGCTGTGGTGCCCTCAGACCCTGCCGGCGCTGGACATCTTCATTTTGCATAGCAGTTTGAAGGGGCGCAGGGCACAACAGTGGTATCAAATGCACCTGAGTAGGTGCCGACTGGGCTGACAGCCAGCCGCGTCTGCACCACCTCCAGTGGGAACACTGTGGCCTGACAGCAGAAGGAAGGTTGGGAATATGAGCAACCTGGTGCAATGTGCAGCAACTGCACCAGGGTACAAGTACAGCTGTTCACGGAGTGCTGACAGGGGGTGCACACTCGATCATCATTTACCATACTAAGCCACACGGTGACCATCAACAGCCCTGTTATGGCTTGCGACTGAGGCAGGAGCTGCAAGTGCATAAGAGCGCTGCTGTCGCTTGCCTGAGCAACGGCCCCCGCGAGGCCGCCGATCGTCAGGCGCTGAGCCAGCGTCGGGCGCGTGCCGTCAGCCGAGATCGCCTGCCGAGCGTGGTCCGCCGCACACAGCTTCAGGCCCTGCAGCACGCCGTCGGTGCGTTCAGCAACACCGGCAGACGCCAGCACAGCGGTAAAGACTACAGCAACAGGTGTGGCATCGACTCCAGGTGGAGTGCTAGCTTGTGCCACACCACGCATGCCAGCACGCAGCAGCGCACCATCTCGGGGATGTTCTTCGTGACATTGGTGCCGTTGCCCCGCCAAAAGGCACGGACGGTGCCCTCTGCTGCCATCTTGGCCAGCCCCTGCAGAACACCCTCAGCTTTTCAGGCAGGGTGCTGCTGCTGCTGCTGCTGCTGCTGCTGCTGCTGTGGTAGGAAGGCTGGTGCCTGGGGTATCCACACTGGATTTGAATGCCCAAAGCCATCAATCAGTCATGTCGCCGTGGCGGGCATCCCACCTGCCGCATGCTGAGCACGCCGGTGCCGCGGTGCACCTGCTGCAGCATGCGTAGCCGGTCCATGGGCGCCGTGGCCGTCCGGCTCAGGGCGCCGGCAGCGCCGCCTGCAGATCAGCAGTCTGTCCTGTCCACACTCCCAGAAGCTGTACAGCTTTGGCTCAAGCATGTTTCGTGCAACGCCAACTGTCTCTGGAACAAGACCGCGGCGTCAGACGACAGCCTGCATGTGGATCTGCGGGTGTACAGCAAGGAATGACAGACGGCCAGATTGAACACATCCATGCTTGCAGAACACCCTACGCACCCGCGACCAGCAGCTTGAGGGCGCGGACGCCGTCACCATCCGCCGGCTGCAGCCTGTGGTAATCCGCCTTCAGACTGTCGCCCAGCGCAGCCGCCGCCGGCCTGCAACGGCAGCATGTCCAGCCTGTTTCTCAACTAAATCGTGCCCAAAGCATGCATGCGTCCCTCTACCTGCAGTACTGTCAGGCAGGTCAGCACAGGTGGCAGCATGTGCATGCAAACGCAGCTTACCCATGGGAGGCGGGGTTGGGCAGGTGCGCTAAAGGCCACGCGGTGGAGGCGCCGTACACCACCGCCAGCTGTGGCGGGCCCTGCGACATGGCATTCCCTATTGTGTCAGCTGGGCACTGTCCTGAGCACTTGCTTGCGAGTAGGCATGCTGATGCACAGCAGGCTGCCAGGTGGGTATGTGTTGAGGGTCTTTGGGGACAAGCATCAAGAGCCCTGCATGCATCTGGTCGAGCCGACAGTGAAGAGGCCGCCCAGCGTACCTGTGACACATTGGAAAGGCGCCCGGGCGGGTGCGGGGGCAGCGGCGCGCCCAGCGCCGACTCCGCAGCAGACTGCATCACCTGAATGGCGGCACCAACAATCATCAGGCACCACATGGTGGAAATAGTGTTGAGCGGTCATACCCGCTTCTTGCCCATGGTAGATGCAATGCAGCAGCGTGAGCTATGATGCAGCTTGTCACAGGCTTGATGCAGCAGGACGTCGACAATCCACTGGCACCCGATGTGGTGCCTTAGCATGACACAGAAGACCTGGCAGCCTCACCGCGGCCTTGGCATGCGATGCCTCTGCTGCTGCCGCGTTCCGCAGGGCATCACCTCCTGCTGAGGCTCTGCCACGCCGGCTGCTGCCAGCGATGCTTCCGCTGGCACCGCCAGAGGCGCCATTGCTGTCGGGCTGGGCGGCATGCGGAGGAAAAGCACTGACAGCGCTGGTGCCAGCACTGTGGGCGGCGTCAGCAGCATCTCGGCCACCGCCGCTGCTGTCAGGCAGTTGGAAATGGCTGCTGGGTCCAGAGGCCCAGGGCATGGCCCTGCCTGTGTCAGAGCTTCTGGCGGATGCACCAAGCGCTGCGTCTGCTGTGGCAGCAGTGGCTGCAGGGGCGTCTTGGGATCGCATTGCCGCCGCTCGCTGCTCTGCGGCGCTGAGCCACCGGCCGTCGCCGCTGGCTGTGCGGCGCATGCTGCTGCTGGCGCTGCCGTCGCCGCTGTCAGTTTGAGCGGCGCCTGGCAGCGGCGTATATGATTTGCCGCTGGCTGCAATGGTTCCAGTGCAGGTCAGCCGATCAGGGCAAACCGCAGACGGAGCTGATGGCCCGGAGCACTCCGCTCAGCCGGGCTGCAGAGTCTGCTCCTGGCTAAGCTCTGGACCAGCGGCAGTTTCGATGCAAAGAAGGAACATACTGCTGATCTTGGTATCCCGCAAGCTGGCGGCTCTCCGCTAGCGCCTCCTGCACGCTTCCTGCACGCGTTAACCAGCTGCTGTGACCGACAACAGCCGCTCACCCGTCGGATCGCAGTGCACGCCTGTAGCTGGGCAACTGATCAAAACCCCGTCCTGGAGCCTGCTGCAGCAGACACCTGCAGGACCCTACGATGGCAAAAGGTCGCATGTGCAGCAGCCTCATGTACCCACGTCACAGTTGCTATGCTCACCTGCGACTGCTGGCGTCAGTTTTGCAGAGGTTTTGAGGCAGTCGGCGTTCCGGAACGGCAGCGCGAAATCCCGCAGCTGCGCGAAGGCTCAGATGATCGACACTGCGTTCAATGGTGATGTTCGCTTGCAGTGTGCAGGCTGAGGCAACGAGAGCGCTCCAGATGGAGCCTGCCCCGATGGTGCCTGCTCGCGTGCGCTGCTTGGAAGCTGCCGTCTTGCAGTTGAATCCACCCCGTCACTTCCGCAGGTCGATCAGCTCATGTTGCTCTAGAAAGGCGGAGCGTGGGTCACCGAACCGCTGGCAAGCCGGTGCGCTGCTGACTCAGCGGCCCAGAAGCAGATCACAGCCTTCGCGCGCTTTTGCTGATCCCAGTCGTCAGGCTTGTCCTCAGCCTGTTCTCCCTGGCACCCCTCGACCAGCGACAACCAGCCCCCTGCTCGATCAGATGACGTGCAGGCCATGACACTGACGCAACTTGTAGAGCTATTCACAATTCACACCACGTTCAGGGTGTCAGCTTTGCACTACGCTCCTCAGGTGAAATCAGTGCTGCCCTGCTGTGCTGCATTCGGAATTTACACTTTCAGAAGTCCAATTCAGTATTTGCACATAGCTCAGATCTCGCTGTTTTCAGCGACATCGGTAGCCACCTGCAGAGCAAACCGGTGCGGTCACCATCAAAGACAGTCTGAGACGGACTGGCCAAGCGGCTGTGTCAGACATCTTTGCATTCGCTCAGGTGCAAGCCCTTTGTGCCAAGTGTCCATGCCGCCAAGTGTGCATGCGAATGCTGTCGCAACAAGCAAGAGCAAGTGAGTTCTTTGTACCATGCAGCGCAACGATGCGCGTGGTATGTGGTGCCTGCAGGTGCTGTGCAGTGAATGATGCTGCAGCACCACAGTTCTGGAAGGTCTGCGCTGGGCTGGCCGCCGAGGCTGGCTAGGTGTCGTGGCGCAGTGTCCAGCGTTGTCAGCAGCAGCAGCGGCAGCACGGTAGCAGGCAGCAGAGCGCCGCATCCAGCGGAGCAGCAGCGGCCAGCCAAGTCTGGTACAGCTGGCCGCAACAACGGTGGCGTCGCTGACACGCCCGTATTGCTGCAGAACGGCAAACGCAGGGCGTCCGAGCAGCTGCAGGCGGCAGAGACGGCTGCCAGCAGCTCGCGACGCGGCACGGCGGCAAGGCCAGCGGCGCCACCACAGCGTGCGCCCTCGCCGCCAGCGCGCCTGGCCGGCAAGCCGGCGCGCCTGCAGCGCAGCATGGACGACACCGCCGAGGTGAGCCTTGCCGCGGCGACGGTCTGGGCCGTCGTATCTGCAGCGCCTGCTCAGATGGATGCACGACCGGCTGGCCCAGAGCAGGGCCAGTCCCTTGCATCAGTGCAGCAGCAGATCACGCTTAGCGTGTCCCCTGGCCTTTGTTGTTGTTGTCAGGTCTGGGTGCCGTGCTGCAGGCGGACCCGCTGACGCTGCCGCAGATGCCGCAGTACCAGTCGCGGCAGGCGCCCGGCGCCGTGGGCCGCTCCGACGTGCTGTCCGCCATCACCTCCGCGCAGTGCTGGGAGGAGGTCGCCGCGGTGGCGGACAACAGGTGGGCTCCTCTCATCAGCCACGTGCTCAACAGCAACTGACGTGTCCAGTGAGCACAGGCGGTCGTGATGTCGGTTCTGATGTATGGGTTTTGGCTGTCGACGCTGCAGGGAGCTGGATGCTGTGACGCTGGGCGCGGCGTTCGGCCACCTGGCCAAGCTGCACTCGATGGCGGGCGCCGACGCCGCGATGCACCGCCAGCTGCAGTGAGCTGATGATCATGCTGTGACAACAGTCTGCTGGCTGTCCAGCCTTGTATGTTGCGGCAGACTGCTGGGGCTTTAGCACTACTCTGCTGTCGGCTTGGCGATGTCCATCGCACATTTCATTCCTGCCGTGTAATGGCTTCGTCACACAGACACAGCAGTTGCTGAGGCGGCTGGCGGCAATGCTGCAGGGCGTCCGGCCTGGTGGAGCGGCTGACGGAGCGCGCTGCTGGGCTGGCGGCGACCCGGGAGCGCTTCCCCGGGCGCAACATCGCTGCCATCCTGGCGGCGTACCCAAAGCTGGGCGCCCACCCCGAGGCCGCGCACCTGCTGGCGCTGTGCGGCGCCGCCAGACGTGCTCTGAACTCATTTGCACCAGGTTAGCTCCCGACAGCACGGCCCTCTGCCTTCTGATGCACGTGACCGTCCACCCGGCTGTGTCACTGGTGAGAAGAGTCTACGAGGAGCACCTGGAAGCCTAGGGTTGCCTTGCAGTACGAGACTTGCGGCTGCTGCAGTGCTGCACGTCCTGCCAGTCAGCAGCGATGCTCCTTGCAAATGCCTGAGCCAGGACCCTCACCTGCACTGTGCTGTGCAGGCCATGCTGCTAATACGGTGCGCGCTTTCGGGGCGCTGCGCTTTGAGCCTCCAGGCGACCTGCTCCGTGACCTCGCGAGTGTTGCAGTGGCGCGGCCGCAGCAGCTGTCGCCGTACAACGTCGGCAGCCTCGCCTGGGGCTGCGCTCGCCTGGGCGTGCACCCTGGTGCCGCTGTCATGCAGGTGAGCGGCGGCCTGCGCAACACGGCAGGGGCTCGGCAACATCTGATGTTGAGTAGTATCTGGTTGCTGATGCACGCTTGTTAGCAGCAGCAGCAGCAGCAGCAGCAGCAATACGGTCTCCTTCTTTAGAATCTGCAGTACTGCCTGGTGCGGTCCCAAGCCTGGCCGGTAACAGGGCAATGAGAGGTTCTGAACCATTTGCATAGCCCCGCCAGTTACATAAGATGGCACATGCTGAGCGTGGATCGAGATGTCTTACGATCTGCTGCATGCAGGCCCTAGAGCAGCGCTGCGCGTCGGCTGCAGCGGACTTCAAGGCGGCCCACATTGCGGAGACGCTTTGGGGGTTCGGCACTTTGCGGCATGCGCCCAGTCTTGATACAGTAGCACAGCTGCTCTGCAGCATCTCCCAAGCCGAGGTGGGTGCTTGATGGTGCACATTGGCCTCAACAGAGCAGATGGACAACCTAGGGCGGAGTACAGTTCGTCTGGAATGATGTGCGGCCTATGCCAGCCTTGAAACTGCTGCTGCTGTACACCTTGGGATTGCGCAGTGCAACACATCCTGCATTGGCTGCAACCACCCCGCTGCTCACAACGATACAACGTATGAGCAGCATTGCTAATGCCACAGGGCCGCCCTCCGCCCTTCGGCTTCCGCGCCTCCGCAGCGGCGACAGCGCTGTCGGGCCTCGCCAAGCTGGGCATCTGCCAGGCGGCTGCAGCCGCTACTGCAGCTGACAGCGGTACTGGAGCTAGCATCAGCAGCAATGGTGCTTCTGTTGCGGCCAGCGGCACATCGTCAGCCCGTGGAGCCGACAGCATGACACAGGAGACCAGCCACCAGCAGCAGCAGGGGTCACCAGAAACGGCGGCAGAGCCGCTGCGGGTGCTGGCGGCTGCCCTGACAGACGGGGCCGCTGACCTCAATGCCAGTCAGCTTGCGCAGGTGTGGACACCTGCCTTACAGCGCCTTGCGCTTGCCACTTTTTCGTGTCTGTCTCAGTGCCGTGCTGTCGTCCCAAGTTGACCTTGGCTTCGAGTCAGTTAGCCATGTAGGCTGCCAGAGCTTTGCCATAGCCAAAGTCTGCCCTGCAATGGCGGTGCACTCTGGCTGCAGTCTCGTAACAGCATGATGCATGTTCTGCTGAGCGTAATCTCTCAGCAGCAGCAGCAACATCGGGCAACTGCACTCGCTGCAGTCACTTGCGGCGCTGGCGCAGCTACCAGCGGCAGCAGCAGAAATGGCGCGCAAGCCTCTGCTGGCGGCCGTGGCGGCATCTGCTTCCTCCTTCCCACCGTTGACTGCCGCCAAAGCGCTGACTGCTCTGGAGATCCTGGCTGCGGCAGTGCCCCTGGCGCAAAGCGAACCCCGGGTAAGGCATCAACATGATGACAGCTGTTGGCCACCATCCATGCACAGCTAGGTGTAGATGTGCCGTACATGATACCACCAGCAGCCTGCGCTTCTGCAGGAGACCCCTCGCAGCCGGCTGGCCGCGATGCAGACGCTGGAGGACTACGCCACGGCCAGCAGCGATGAGGACTCCTCGGGGCCTGAAAGCATGCAGCGCTGCGTCACCGGGCTGTCTGCCGCACAGCAGGTGTCCTGCCAGAGCCTCTGATGCTGGCAGCCATATAGCATGCTGGCAGATAATGCTCTCTGCGTCGTGCTTGCATGGTTGATTTGTGCTGATGGCCTCTGATTGCGGTCGATGGCGATTGCAGGCGCTGGAGGACGCGCGGCTGGCGGCGGACGGCGGCAGCAGCAGCGGCGACGATGAGCCGCTGCTGCGCTCCCTGGACGAGGTGCACCTCCTTCTGCGCCTTTCTTCTCTGCACATCCTTGTCCCGGTCCATGCAGCCCACCAACGCCTGTCTGTGCAGCAGCGCTGTTGCTGCTGGCGCTGATGCAAAGAGTTTCGCGCCCTGCACCGGGGCCCGGCTGCACGACTTTCAAGGCCGAGCACACCATATACAGGCAGATGAATGTCTTCAACCGTTGCAAACACAGATGGAGACGTTCGCGCTGGACGGCGGCTTCCTGCTGCCGCCGGGCGCCGGCGACCCTGCTGCTGCGGAGGACCCTGCACAGGCCGGGACGCAACCCGCAGCAGAGGCCGGTGTCACCACCAGCGACGCTGCAGCCGCGCTGTCAGCACTTGCTCGTCAGGTGGGCTGTCAGCATGTGGTTGGACATTGGTGCTGTCATGCCGAGCCAACTCCTGTTTCACGCAGCCTGCAGCTGCTGACCTCCGCAGCAGCATCCATCCAATGTACGCTGAGTGTTGCGAGCTGATGTGACGTGGCTGCTGCATGCTGCAGGTGCGGCGGACGGCACGGCGTTTTGAGCCGAGCGTCCTGCTGTCAGTGCTGCGTTCCTTCGTTGCGCTGGCAGCACCGGCTCAGCACGCCAGCGCAGCTCCCACAGCCGCGAGCAGCACGCCTCGGCTGCTGGATCTGCCAACTGTGCGGCCGGCGTTTGTGTTGCCGGCGGACGTGGTGGATGCCCTGGCCAGCGACATCCGCGTGCGCCACCTGCAGTTCTCCAAGCTGCAGCGTTCAGAGGTCCGCAGAAGCTCAGGCCGCCATGCCCCTCGCAGTGTATATGCGTGTAGACGACGCGGATCAAGTGCTGACTTGCGTCCCCAGCAAATGTTGAGCTGTCTGAAGCTGATCAGTACCACTTGCAAGTGCAGGCTGCTATGCTGCTGGGACAGCTGGCGGCGGCGCGCGGCGTGACGCTGGCGTCGGTGCAGGCAGTCGCCCGCACTGCGCAGCTGTGAGCACGGTCAGCTTGCCGGGCGCAGCCTCCATCGTGCATGCTCCCATCTGTGGCTTGCCAGCGGCGTGCAGCAGGGTTTGCGCTGGGCAACTAGAGTGGTGGGCATCAGCATAGCGTATGTTGGACACTCAGGAATTCGGTCAGGACGATCAGGCTGTAGTTTCAGCTGAAGTTCCTCAGCCCACCAATCAGCAGCTCATCAGTTTACTGAAAGTAACCGATGTCACTATGCCCCCGCGGCTGATGTCGGTTCCCGCCAGCGCTCTGCTGGTGATCTTCTCACCAGCTTCGCCACACTGGCCCACAGTCCGAAGTCGCATGCCAGTCGACGTCATCGTGCCAGCCTGCTGACTATCAACGATCGCGAGTCAATTGACGGCTTCGCACGTCAGTGTCCCCATCGCAGCGTCCATTTTGTTCTCCGACAGCATGCTTGCGACAAACATCAGCAGCACCAGTTCCCTTGGTGCACGTCGATCAGCGGTGCACTGCGCGGCCGGCAACCAGAACTCCGTGAACAGACCTGCACTCCACACTCAGGCTTCATCAGCGTCAGGTGTGTGCGATCGACCATGGGTCATGTTGCATATGCACAGGCATGTGTATGCCATGACGACTTGCATGCTGATACCATCCTAGACAGCAGCCTGTCAAGCCGACGGCTGGCTTTGAGCCTTCGGTGCACTGATGTGGTCGCTGCCGCATGCATCCAGGCTCCAGGAGTGCATTCAGCGGCACCCCACTTGCGGCAGCGCAGCGGCGGCAGATGGCTGGTGACGCAGCAGGCATGCGCAACCGGCAGACGACGACCGCACGGGCCAACGGGCCGGTCACCAAGCAGGCGCAGCGGGCAGCCAACAAGACCAAGCAGGTGATGCGCTGCACCTACCTGTTGAAGCACCTCGCCCGCAAACCTGCCCCCATGTATTCTCACCCACCATGCTGCTGGCAGGTGATGCAGTGAGCTCACTCCTCCTGCGCGCAGCAGCTGCAGCCGTTCTGACGACTGGTGGGCTGCTGGTTTTGCGAGCTAGTGTGACCATGCGGTTTGTCAATCCTCTCGCAGGAGAGCCAGGGGCTGGTGAAGGGCATCCTGTCGGCGCGCGAGTCGCTGCTGCAGCGCGGCGTCAACCCCGGCACCATCGCGCTGCAGTGCGGCCTGGCGGGCCTCACCTTCGGCTTCCTGTTCCAGATCACCCACAACGTCGGCTTTCTGCCGGTGAGGGCTGTTGCCGCTGGCCTGCGAACACACTCGGCAGTGCGCGCTCCTGCTGCAGCCTGTGCATGCCCGCTGCAACGTTGCTCTTGCAGCTGCGTCTTCAGCAGTGCACCTGTGGGGGAGTGTCCCCACTTACTCCAGCCTGAGCAGGTGAAACACTGCAGCGTCCTCTGCTGCTCAGGTGTATGACGTGTGGGCATTCAACCTCGGGCCTTTCCCAGAGGCATGGACGGTGGGTGCTGTCTTGCAGTCTCGCCTCGCTGCTCAAGGCACTGCAGCCATTGCACCAGCAGTGATGCTCATGCGGTCCCAGCACACTGGCAAAGCAGCTGTCCTGTCGCAGTATCCTGTGTCACAGGTTGTGTGATGATGCGCTGCAGATCCCAATTGCGCTCGCGCCCATCTGGCTGCTGTACGGCTACGTGGCGCCCATCCTGGACGAGTATGTGGACGATGGCGCAACCCGTGAGGCACAGTGAGTGGACATTCCCAACCCCAAGACTGCACAGCTGCAAGGATGACCCCCCGCCTGCACAGTCTGTGCAGTGAGACTGTACCTCGCCGAGTCAATTGAGCCGCAGATTGCAAACAGACTGCTGACAAGCTGGCCGGCAGTGTGCGCTGGGTCTGATCTGCCGCTGTGCACCTGTGCAGGGAGAATGCGGCAGACCCAGCGTTCACAGCAGTGTGCTGGGGCGCACTGGCAGCCCAGTTCCTGTTCAGCGACCTGCTGTACCAGGCAAGCACTTCCTGCTGTACCCTTCACCTGGCGTCTTTTGTTTGCTTCCTGAAAGTAGCCTACTCAGCATGCTGATGGTGTTGCTACCGCTCAGCGTGTTTATGTCACCCACCTCACTTTGAAACGTGGCCTTCGTGCTGGGAGCGTGTGCTCAGCCCATCCCTTGGTACAATGCAGATTGGCACGCCGCACTGGCTGTGCTCAGCGTCGCTGGCGGTGATGGCGGCCGCCATCTGGCGCAAGTTCGACAACACCAGCCAGGGCGCGGTGCTGGCTGGCCTGTTGACGGTGCGGAGCTGTCCCTGCCACCAACACAGTACTTGCACTGCCGCTGCAGCCATTGAGGATGCGTGTTGGGGCTGCATTACTTTCCATCATCGTGTCCACTTGAATTCCCTCTAAATGGTGCCTGACCGTGTGATGCAGGTGGGCGCGCCGCTGGGCGAGGTCATCATCGTGAACGTGCTGCACCTGTGGCACTACGCCCGCCCCGACTTCTTCGGCGTGCCGCACTGGGCCGGCTGGTGCTACGCGACCTACGCCCTGGGCGTGGCGAACGCTGCGTGCCTGCTGCAGGCGCGGCAGGAGAAGTACTAGATGTCACATAGTGTGGCCCCTCAGAAGACGGTGGCAGTGCCAGCAACGACGAGGCAGTCACTGAGTGTACCAAGCAAGAGCAGCAAGCACTGCTCTGGCTGTACAGCAATGTCTTTGATTCGGATGGGCAGTATCAGAGGCACTGCTTTGAGCAATGTTTGCAAGGATGCTGTGCATTCACTCGAAGGGGTGCCTGTGCACGCTACCTGCGTTGTCAATCATGTTAATAGCATCCAACAAAGCAAGCTTAGGTCAGCCTTGAGCAACATGGTTGCGTTGCAAAGGACGTTGTCTACCCTTGCAGACCGTCTAGTATACCGCCCCATGTCGTTGAGTCACATCTTTGGGCAATTGACACAAATGTGACCTGTTGCAATTCGACAAACCTTGCTTGCCCTCTCAAATCTTGTGTGCATCTACTGCCAGATACCGGTCCATACCGGTCCGGGAACGCCACAATACAAGTGTGGAGCAGCTGACATTAGGCGCTGGCTCAGAATATGCACGATTACTTGGCCTGGCAGGTTCTTGCACCAGTCCGGGCCATGCACCCTGCAAACGTGACACACGCCACTATCTCGTCATGTGGTGTGCCTACTTGCTCACGATGTGGCAGGCTGGGCAAAATGACACTTCTTCACTCAGTCACTGAGATTATGCAAGCATCTGCGTGGGTGGTCCCGTCTCGTCTGTAGTGATGCTATGCAGCCAATGTTAAGCCCACCGAATGGTGTCCTCGAAGATGTGGTCATCGTTCACGAAGTCCAGGCAGCGCTCGACGGCGAACTTCATGTCGAACGTGCACGCCAGCTCCAAGTAGCATGGGATGGTGGATGAGTACAAATCCGCAGTGTTCAGGAAGCTCTCGCAGTTCAGCCGAATGTCCTCCACATCGTACTTTCTGGCTAACTCCAGCAGCAGTCTGATGGTGGAAGGGGTGACTTGGCTGTAGGTGTCATACATGCCGCTGATCAGCAGGCGCACGGTAGCTGCGTCCTCCTGCAGCGGCAGCTCACCGGCAAATGCCACATCGGACAGCAGGCCCCTGCGCCCAGATGCAGCGACAGTCTGCACACCATGTCTTGCTGCTAAACAACTTCCTGGCCCATGGATGCAGCAGGATGCACTGCACCTTTAACACGCCCCAAGCATCAGCCACATCTACATGCATGCATGCAACAGGCGACATGCATGCCTGTTGTGCCCACCTGAGCACCTTCGACTGCTCCTGCAGCTTGGCCTGGTGCACAGGGTATTTGGTTGTTCCGTCGGAGCTCACCAGGCAGCAGGTTTGCGATGCAGACATGGCAGTGAGGCGATCGATAACCTTGTCGCTGAACAGTGCAACCCCATCTGGGGACTCATATGGGGAAAGCTCTTCTTTCGGTGGCTGCATGGTCATTTTCGCCTCGTACAGTACTGCACCGCCGATTGTACCACCACTGTTCTCGAGCAGTGCTGCAACTGCACTCTGCAAGGATCTGTGGGAGGTCTGTGCTCAGCATGCCACCCTGGGTTGAACGTCCAATGCTGCACCTGGTACCATGGTACATGCATGTGATATCGCTGCATGTGTTAGCCTTGCACACTTAAATGATCGCGAAGCCCACACGCTGCCTAATGCGCGGTCAGCATAGTTCCCAGCCACCTTGCTTGCACCAGGATGTCACAGCCACTAATCTCAAGGTCTAGTGTCTGCAAGTCTGGGTATACGGCCTGCACTACTCTGTGCTGGCACAAACTCATCACGACACTCCGACATGAACATTGCTACATTGGGGGCGCAGTTCTGCTGATGCAAAGGAAGACAATCAGTGGACGGTCAACACTCATCGCAAACGTGATCGTGGAGCCAGGGTTTTTTTTAACACAATCAACTTATTGGCGGCCAGCGGCCAGCTACTACCGCGAGTGGGCGTGTGGTCACTGCTGCGCTGCGTACTTCTGCTACAACATGATCTAGCCTGCCGCCCCCCTGACAAATTTCATGCTCTGTTACACCAGGGCGCATTGTTATCTCCCGGTGCGCCACCCATGTGGCCAGGCCCTACTGCCGATCCCCCCATGCTCCTAGCTTTCTGGTGCTGTCTCGCGGTCACAGGTCCCAGGTCATCGAGTTGTCGGATATCAGCACGGCCAGCTCCCGCTCCGCCGCCGCCTCCGCCGCCTTCAGAGCCTCCTGCCGCTGCCTGCCCCTCAGCTTGACTGGATCCGGCGCCTGCAAGTGGCGGCACCAATGTTGTCAGTACAGCCTGAAGGTCTACTCTGGCCGTTATGCCAGCCAGCTGCCAAGTCGTGGCGCCACCCCAGCCGCTGGTGCGTGCTTTTCACAAGAACGCAAAGTCAGTAGGCAGAGTGCGCCGTCTGAACTGCGGCTCTCTGGCATGGAAGCCGTGAGGGCATGCCAGCGACACATGTGGCGATGACGCGCAATACATACCGAGGGCCGGCTGCTGCGGGCTGCGCGCGGCGAGCCGTCACCGTCGCTGCCGCTGTCGGCCTTTGCAGAGGGCTTCGCGGCGGCGCCAGACCGGATGCGCCCCCGGCGCAGGCTGCGCGGCGGGGAGCTGGCCACCCTGCAGTGCAGCAGACATGAGCATCGTATTGAGAGTCAGCACATGCTGCTGTTGGGCTGTACTGGGATCAAAGCCCTGCCTCTTGCACTTCAAGGGCGCCATAGCCCTGCAGGTTCTGCTGCTGCCACAGCTCACCTCGTGCCGTCGTCAGTCGAGTTGGCTGTGCTGGTGGCGGTGGCGCTGTCCAGTGAGCGCACGCCAACTGGCAGATCGGGGTTAGCAGCAGGAAGCGCCCTCGTTGCTCCAGGGTGGGCAGCTGCTGGCGCTGCGGCCGGCGGCAGCTCCCACTTGTCGCCGCTGTCGCGCGCAAAGGGGCTCATCGGCATGCCCCGCCCTGCAGCAACAACTCCTTAAGATCGAGCACAGGCAATGGCCGTGTAGTATGCAAGGGCACCAAAGCCATCGCCACAGAAAGCTGGGGCACGCCTTGCAGAGCTGTGGACTGAGCAGGGTGCTGCCGTGGCAGCAAGCGCGAAGGGCACCTGGCTTCTTGAGGCTGCTGCGGCGGACGTCGCCCCGAGCGACGCCCAGCTTCCTGCTTCCGCCAGCCACGCTCGCCGCTGCCGCCGGCACCGCCGCTGCCGCTGCAGCCGGAGCCGTGGCGACTGGAGCGCCCTCGCTGTCGCTGGGGCGGCTGAACATCGCGTAGATGTCGGGCCCGGAGCTGCGGGCGAGGCTCTCGCCGCCGCCGCTGGTGCGTGCAAACGCCTCGTATGGGCTGGCTGCTGACGGTGTACGCAGCTTGTTGCTGCCGCCGCTGCCGCCGCCACCGCCGCCGCCGAAGCCACTGGAAAACGCTTCATTGGGGCTGGCTGCAGACGGCGGTCGTGTGCCATTTGCTGTGCCACCGCCAGGGAAGTGACTGCCCTCAGCAACAGGGTGTGTTCCCAGCTGGTAGAGGCTGGAGGCAGGGTTTGGGCTGGACTTGGCCTTGATGGACCCTGTGCCGCTGCTGCCGCCGCCGCCGCCGCTGCCTTGCAGGAACAGCGCGTAGGGGTTGGCGGCCGCTGCGGGCGCCGGCGGCTGCATGCGCATCTTTGGCGTTTTGAACTCCTCGGAGGTGCGCACTCCGGTGCTGATGCGCGGGCGCAGCTCGAAGCTGGCTTCCTGGCTGCCGAGGCCGGAGCTGCAGTGGTGCATGGCAATGTGGTCAGCATGGTTGCTGACAGGTTCCATACATCAGCCCAGCAGTCAGGCATTGTACCAAAAGACGTTCGCACTGCATCCTGCCAGGCGCTGCCTAGCGGCTGCTGGCCAGCACTAGGGAGTGTTCACAAAGCAAGCAACCCTGCCTGACGTGCCTGATGCCCGAAAGGGAACCGCAGGTGACCAAACCCTCACCTGATGGAAGCGCCATTGGCGCTGCTTGCTGGCTGCGGCGGCGGCGCAAACATGGAGTAGGGGCTGGCCACTGCAGCAGTGCTGGCTGCTTCCTCCTTCCCTCTGCGCGGCCACATGCGGGTCTTCTGCGCGGCGCTGCCGGCGCTCCTGGCCTTGGTGCTGCTTCCCGCTGCCACGACGGCCGCCGCGGCCTCGCCGTCGCTCCAGGGCTTGGTGCAGGAGGCGGGGGACCCTAAACCTGCGGCGAGGGGATGCTCAGCCGCGTCCCTGCTGCCGGTGCCGTTGGGCGGGCGGGCCCGCAGGTACACGTCGGCCGCATCCATGGAGTGGCGCCCGTCGAAGGACACCGCCGCCGCTTCCTCTTCTTCCGGGATCCGCAGCCCCGCGACGCCCGGCGACCCCGCGATTGTCCTCTCCGCCGAGCCCACACGGCGGTCCAGCACCAGCGGGTGCTCGGGGGAGCCCGCGATCGCGTTGTGGCTGTTGGACAGCCGCGTGAAGGGGTTGTCGTCGGGGTTGTCCCCCCTGCAGCAGCCATGAAGGTGCTGGTTGCCACCGCGTCCCAGAATGCCGCTACTTGGCCGTCTTTCATGAGCTGCAGCGGGTGTCCATTTGCACAGGACACACATACTGAGACATACAGATTCAACAAGCCGTCGGTATGCAGGCCATGAGTTCCCTACCAGCGGGGGCTGCCTGACACTGAGCTGCCGCGGCTGGCGGCGCCGTGCAGCGAGCCCCCAAGCGCTGCGCTGCTGCCGCCGCTGCCGGTGCGCAGGTTGCGCAGGCTGCCCACGCTGATGGAGCCGACGCTGGCCTTCGCGAGGGACTGGCTGCCCTGCCGCACCGCCGCCGCCGCGCTGGCGCCTGCGATCGCAGAGGAGGGGGCTGCTGTGGTCGGCTGTCGACGTGTCAGAGCAGCACACACCAGACTGCAGAGCTGGCCTCTATACAACAGCATTTAAAACACAAAAAGCATGCTGCCACAGCGCAGAGCGGGACAGCGCAAGCTCAGGGCGGTGCAGTCAGCAGGATGAGGTCAGGAGAGGGTGTATGGCTGCTTGCCTGTGGAGAAGCGGGCCAGGGTTTTGGGCTCGGGCCGCAGCGCGAACAGCGCGTACGGGTTGCCCGCGCTCGCCATGGGGCTGCCGATGCTGCTGACGCTGCTGACGCTGGCGGCGCGGCTGCTGTGGGTGCTGCCTGTGTTGGTTCGCACGCTCCGCACAGCCAGCGCCTCCTCAGAAGCCGCAGCCGCCTGTGCCCCCGACAAGAGATCCGCCGTTGGCAGGTATCGATGTGAGGCGAACGGTCATAGCAGGAAATGCTTGTCTGTACCTGCCCCTCAGATGGGGCAGCCCTGTATCACATGGGGTCGACACGGCTCTGCAGTGTGATCAGGTAGGCCTGAAATCAGGCAGGAGATGGCTAAAGTCCCACCGACAGCGTGGCGATGGTGCGGGCGGCTATGCCAGACGGCAGCGGCAGCTCGGCGCCGGGAATCTCAGGGCGCGACACAGAGCGCAGCGCGGTCCCCGAACCTGACCGCGTCATGTTGCTGCCCTGCAGCATGGCAGACTCAACAGTTGACCAGACCTAGTTTCAGACGTCACGCTGTGCGTCACCTGCATTTGGATGTGCCGAGCACATGGCACAAGTCGCCTTTGTTACAACCTTTACATCAGATTATGGATGTACATGTGCAACATCATGAAACAGCATGCCATTCCTAGTCGGCACCACATCAGGCAAGCCTGCTTGCTGCTGCTGAGAAAGTATGAACCTCCCACTGCCGTGCACCAGCCATGCAACAGGTTGCTGGCATGAGCTGCTTCAGGAACGGCATGCACCAGACTGCAGCCTGCACCCACCTGGATGAGCGCCTGCCGCCGCTCCAGCAGCTGGTCCTGTGCGGCGGCGGATGCGCGAGCCTGGCGCGTCGCCACGAACGGTGTCGGCAGCACATCTGAGGGCGTCGCAGCAGCGGTTTGCACGTCCGCCCCTGGCGACGGCAGCTGCTGGCTGTGTCGTTCGGCATGCTCGGCGATCGGCGGCGGCCGGGCGGCTGCTGACTGCTGCTGGTCCGTCAAGAGCTCGTCTGCCACCAGATGGAATGCGGCGTAGGGGTCTGCTGCCGGCATCGGTGCGGCGCGAGCCGCGATGTTGGCAGCATTGCCCAGCGCAGCGCCGTCGGACACGAAGCGCCGCAGCGCGGGCCGCTTGGCCTCCGGCGCACGCGCTTCCTGCTTCCGCTGCGGCTGCTGCTGCCTGCCGCCGGCTGCCGGAGCCCCCGGCCGCAGCTGCGGGCCCCGTACATTGGGCACCGCGACGACTGGCGGCTGCTGTGTGTCACCCTGCAGCTGGCCCTGGAACCGGGAGGCCCCCGCCGCCGACTGGCTCCGCCCCCTGGGCGCGGTCGGCACCCCGGCCGAGGCTGCCTTCAGGCTGCTAGTGTCCCCACTCGGCTGCTGGGACGCCACCGCGTCCATTTGGGCCAGGAAGGCCGCGTAGGGGCTGCCGGCGTTCGCAGGGGCGCTAATGGTAGCCACCGTGTCGTGGTTCCTGGCCTGCGGACCGTGAGCCGAAGCGACCTGCTGCTGGCGGCCCGCCGCGGGCTGGGCAGCGCGCCCTTTGGGAGCCGCTGCAATGAACGGCTCATCGTTGCCCGCGAATGGGGACAGCGGCCGCACATCTTGGCGGCGGCCGCTCTCGCTGCCGCCCTGCAGGGGCTGCCGTCTCGGCGGCTGGTCCGCAGGCTGCTCCTGCTGCTGAGCCGCTTCCTGGGCATCCAGCTGCCCGCCGACCTCCTTCCAGATCTCGTCCGAGCTGCGGCTGATGCTGGGCTGGGCCTGAGGAGCCGCGGGCGGCAGCGCTGCCTCCACAGCCGCTGACCCAGCCGCTGGTGCTGCTGCTGCGCCTGCTGAATGTGCTGTTGTGTCTAACCTAGATGCATCTGCCAGTGCGGCTGGCAGTGGGATAGGCTGAGGCGCAGAGGCAGCTGTTGCAACAGCTGGCACCATGGCATCTGGCGCAACAGCGACGGGCGTTGCAGGTGCCGACCGCGTCTCCACGGCTGGTGAAGACTGCGTGGCCTCCACATCCGCCAGTGTGTCTGCCGCCGCCAGCAGCGCCAGGTACGGGTTGCCCGGAGGCGGCTCCCTCCCTGCAGCAGGCGTCAACACGACGTCGGATGGCCTACATTTCAGCAACCGGCGCCGGCATCTGCGCCTTCTGTGCAACAAGCAGGCTGGCGAAACATATGCTGCGGCCGTGCATCAGGCGGGTGCAAAGCATGCCAAGGTGCGGTGCTGAGATGGGACAGCACCATGTGACCGTGTCACTGCGCAATTCCAATGAAGCAGCCTACAAAGCGACCAAGAGCGTGGCATGCAGGTGATGAAGCGCATCCAAGGCGCCATACCAGGCGGGATGCGCAGGCCGGCGAGGGGGTCGCCGGGCGAGAAGGGCCGCCCGCTGAGGATGGGCTGCAGCTGGCCTGGGTGCGGGCCTGCAGGCCCGCACAAACTCGTGTTGCAACCATCTTTGCAACAGGCTGATGCCGTCAACAGCACAGTGCAAGCTGAACTGCACTGCTTTTGCCGCCCTGCTGCTCAAGGGTGACAGCTTGAAAGACATGGCAACTTCGGGAGTCTGGCTCAGCAGAGCTGGGTGCTCCAGCACAGGAGGCCAGCGGGCTTCGCACCCAGGTTGCTGAGCTTGCGCACGGTGTCGCGGCTGGAGCGGCGGCTGGGCGGCCGGGAGCGCGGCTTCTGCCCGGGCTGCTCCGGCCCCATGGCGCCCCGCAGGCCCCCTGCAGCACCGCCTCGTCAGCATGTATGCAACCAGGGCTGGGCGTTTCACAAGGCAGCGCTGCGCCGCGGCTCACAGAGGGAAGTCCACCCTGAGGAGTGTACTGGTGTAATAGAGTGTTTTGGAGTGCATCTGGCAGGGTCACATGCACGACGCAGCATGTTGAGACGCCACGTGCATCCTGGCAGGCAGAGTACTACGGACGAAACGAGCCCATGTCCCGTCCAGCAGTTGCACCTGGTGCGCTGCGCTCCAGGCTGCGGCGTGCGATGGTTTTGCGACCATCCAGGGCGGCTAGCTGCGTGGGCGCCATCGGCGTCTCCAGGCTGCAGGCGACAGCACAGCACTCACCTCTGCTCTGGACACATCTACCAGCTTGCCTTGCACGATGGCAAACGGTGACAGGCTGCCCCTGGTGGCAGGCTGCACCTAGCAGCATACCATCGCAGCATAAACACCGACAGCAACACCAGACTGCCATCACAGCACAATGGTCAGCTGCCCTGCTGTGCTGCACGGCAGCAGCAGACAGACCGTGCAGTCGCCTGCTGGCAGCTCCCCGCATTGGCACCCACGGCCTGAACCCCGGGTCTGTCCCCCTGCGCTCACCTGCGGCTGCTGCGGCGCGTGGGTAGCGCCGGGTGCCCTAAACCCTGGCGTGCGTGCTGGCTGGGCACCGGCTGGCTGGCCCTGCGGACGCCCTTCCGCCCCCCTGCAGCGCCGCCGCCGCCCCTGCCGCTGGGGTTCAGCGGCGGCAGGTCCCCCCCTGCTGCGGGCGCCGCGTCTGCCGCCGCCGGCACGAGCGTCGGGGTGCCGTCCGCGCCGTACCGCACGCTGCCGGAGCGCCGGGCGACAGAGAAGGCAGCCACCGTGGGGTTCAGGCCGCCTGCAGGTGCAGAGGATCAGGCACCATTGAGCTGCTTGCTGCAGAACAGTGTAAACAACTCTCTGGTGAGCTATATCTGCTTGTCAGCGATCCAATACTCTGGAAGACAACAACACTGTTCAAGCAACCTTTCAGTACCCGGTGCAAGCTCAACACCAACTATCCAGTCAGCACACTCACCTGCCATGGCCCAGGGCCCCGCCGGGGCGCTGCCGCGCCTGGAGCTGGGCCGCGGGCGCGGCGGGGGCCCCGTGGGGCTCGGGCGCCTCGGCGGCACCCCAGGGTGGGGCGGCGGCCCGTCGGCGATCGTCTCCAGCGGCGGCGAGCTGCCGCGCGCCGGCGGCGGCGAACTGCCGCGCTGCACGGGGGGCGGGAACCTAGCGGGGGACGCGCCGGCTAGGTTCCCTGCCACCACGCCCACGAGAGCAGCGGCCACCTTCTCGGCAGCAGACTCTGGGCTGGGCGCCCGGCTGTTGCTGCTGCTGCTGCCGCCGCCATCTGCATGACAGCAAGAGAGCAGATTTTGGACAGCCGCACACTGCACACTGCGAGGACAAGCTAAGTGACACTGAGAAGTGGTTCGATGCCTGCAGGGCCTGCTGCAGGATGCTGTGGGAGTGGCGGGCAAGCAGGTTGACGCTGCTGCTGAGCGTTGGACGACACAATTCTGCACAGGAGACGCCACACTGCGAAGCCACAGCACAGCATTGGTTGCCTGCAGGCCAGCGCACCGCTGTCTAGCGATGCCGTCACAGCGGAAAGGCCGCTGGTTTCGCGGCTGCCCAGGGGGCTGCCCACGGACGAAATTGTGCCCGACTCCCCGCGAACGAAGGGCGACTGCGATGTTGATGAACGCCGCCCGCCGCTGTTGTACTCTGCGGCACAGGGCATGCATGGTGGTCAGATGCACTGTTTGATCGGAAACTAGACTGTCACCATGAGCTGTGCACGGCAGTGAATGCGATGTGACATGATGTAGTTCTTAGCAAGCTGAAGGATATGTAGGCGCTGACAGCCGTCAGCAAGCACACAGCAGCCGCCCGGCAAGGGCCAGCAACGCTGCGCAGGTGCTGAGGCCCACACCCCGAGTCCCAGTTCGCATATACTTTGAGTTTGCGCCAGAGCTGACTGTGGTTGTTCCAGACCCATAGGTGTATCATGAGATCCTTGGGATGAAAGGCACCTGGTGACCCGCATGTGGATGGGGTGCGGGAGGGGTCGCCGCGGTAGCCCATGGAGGCCGCCGACAGCGAGGAGTGCTCCCGCCGCAGCATCATCTCCCGGATGTTGGGCGCCGCCGGGTTGCGCTGCACGATAAGACGACAGGACCGTCTTATAACGCGCATTTCATCATGCACAGGGCGCTGCTGACGTGCAGACCCCAGTGCTGCTGCAGAGCAGCCGCTGTCACTATCAACAATGCAAGGCAGCGTTGTGGGCCTACTTGCTGGGATACGGACGTTTCCAGACTAACGAGGTGCGTCGCAAGGCGGTGCGCGTCACTATACAGCCTGCCGCATGCTGCTGCGGATGTGCCAGGACAGCTCGCAGTGCACCAGCGGCGCAAGCAACAGGGTTTTGGGCTCCACAGCACCGCAGCACTCGACGAGCTGCAGAGCTCGGAAGCATGCAGAGTGTCGGGCTAGCCTACCGCCATCGCTGTCTCCGGGGCGTGGCCGGGGGTCAGCTCATCGAAGGGCGACGGCGGCGGGCTGGGCGGCGGGGTGGCTATCGGCACAGCCTCGGCCTGCAGAGGCAGCAAGCACTCGGTATGGCAGTGGTTTGAACGCCGGCTGCAGCCATAATGGTTTGTGTCAAGCCACCTGGCACATCTACTGACACTTCACATCCGCTCGGGTGCTGCAGACGTCTGCGGAGACGTGTGGCGGCGCAATGCCAGTGCAGGCAGCTGATTGCTGGCAGGTGCCGGTGCGCATGACAGTCTCGAGCAAGGGCGTGCAGGGCAGACGCTGCGGGGCAGGCGGCGCAGCCGCTGCAGGGGGGCACCTGCATGCGGTCGAAGATGTCCTTCGCTGTGGGCCGCTTCTCGGGCTGCGCGGCCATGCACTCCTTGATCAGCGCCGCGATGGAGGCGGGGCACTCCTCTGGCACCTGCGCATCGTTGGTCAGATGGGCTCAGACCAGCTGCGACCTCATGCAGTTAGGGTCTTTGACACATGAGCACAGCCTGCTGCACATCACTGTGGAAGTGATGCCGTTCCCCCGCAAACCCTTGCAACTGTACGCAGGCAGAACGTGCAAGGAGCAGCACTGGGAGGCTGGCTGCAGGTCCGTTGGCAGGACGGCAGGGCAGCAAGAATGCCGCACAAGCTCAGCAGCAGGCGGTATTTCGTGGCAACAGCACACCTCGGGTGCTCGCAGCTGCCCCCGCGCCGGCGCCTGCCCTGTGCAGATCTCCCTGCGGACCCAGCGACAGCGTCAAGCATTGCCCACGATACCCACCCAGCTGGCGAGGTAGGCAACTTTGTTGGCTCTGGCACGCAGCTCACGAGACATTGTCTGCTGGCATCTTTGGCGCACCAGAGCACGACGCCGAAGCTGTAGATGTCGGCCTTGTAGTCCCAATCCGCCCCCAGCAGCATCTCAGGTGCTGCATATGCAAACCTGGCAAAGCAGACAGATGTGTGCCTTCAGCTGGTGCAGTCGAAAACACTCTGCATACACTGGCGTCGTCCCCTGGTATAGCAGCAGACCCTGAAACTGCTGCTCCATGCATGCTGCTGTTGACATCCAAATGCAAAATGCTCTGCCAAGCAGACCAACGTTGTAGGCTGCTACCCTTCTACAGCGGCAAACAAACTTGCATACTGACCCTGCTCAAACCAGCGGTCAGATCAGTCTCAGCACTCACGTGCCCAGGGTGACCTCGGGAGCGAGCGCCTCGGGCGCCGTCATCACGCGGGCCACGCCGACGTCCGTGATCTTGGCCCAGCGCCCGGTGATCAGCACATTCTGCGCCTTCATGTCGCCGTGCGTCACCTGCAAACCGACCGCGCAGTCGGTTCGTGACCCGCCCTCGTATCACCGCCGTTATGCCATGTGACGGCTGGCCCACAGACACCACCCCAGTGTGCAGTGCATGGCCTGCACGACTGGCAGGTGCCTGAGAGGCTGGACACGTCAGCAGCCTGAGAGCAGCATGCTTGCAGCGTTGCTCGTTCCCTAACCAGCAGCACACCTCCGGAGTGCAGTGCAATCAGAGATACCATGAACTGCGTCTCGAGTTGCGGTGTACGCTGGTCTGGTCTGCGCCCGACTGCAGGCAGCTGCGCCGCAGGTGAGGGCAGTAAAAGCCCTGGCGCTCACCCCGGACTTGTGCAGGAAGTGCAGGCCGCGCGCCACGTCTAGTGCGATGTGCTGTCCGGCGGCGTACCAGCCCAGCTTGCGCTCCGTCGCCGTCGCCTCCGCCGTCTCCCTGTCAGCCGTCAGCGCCCGCCTGCAGCGCATCATGCAGACGGCATCGTCAGCGCACATGATGCTTTGGGACAGATGGTGTGCATAGCGGCGCCCTCAAGGGTGGCTTGCAGCGTTGGCCATGTGACACTAGCACGGGCAGAGGCCGGACTGGAGTGCCAGCTGCACGCGCCTAGGGCGCCGGCTGTTGTAACATTACCTGACGTCGCCGCCCTCGCAGTACTCCAGCAGCAGCATGGGCTCGTTGGTGGCGGACTTGAGGCACGCGCCGTAGAACTGCACGATGTTGCGGTCGTAGCTGATGGACTTCAGGATGCCGATCTCCTGCATCAGTTAGTGGTGCTGACACATGTGGGCATACGGACCGCCAAGGAGGCTGCTTTTTCAGGCAGGCATAATGGGCCTGACTGCAGGCAAGCTGATCAGGGAGTGTGCCCACATGAGTGACAGGACAGAACACCACAAGCATACTGACACCAAAATGCGCCCTTGAGCAGACATCTAGATTGACGTATAGGCAACCAGAAGCGTTGGCCACCCTAACAGTATTCGCAGTAATTGCACCTACCTGTTCAAAGGCGGCCAGCTGGTCCTCGTCTGTGCACAGCAACACCTTGACCGCCACCTCCTGCACCCCGTTGCGCAGCGCCTTGTACACCTGAAAGAGAGGGATGGAGTGTTTAAAGCAGCTGATTAGCAATGTGCCAGCGTGGAGACCAGCGGGCAGCAGGGTTGTGCTGCAGACGAAGAGCCGCACGTTCTCGGTGGCCCCCGGCACAGCATTCGCGCTGCATGGCGATGTGTTAGCACATCACCATGCTCACCTGCCACAGCGCCGCTGTGCCGGCGGCCCTTTGCCGACGAGCAGCAGCCACGTGAGGCAATGGCAGAGCTCGGTGTGCACGCGCGTGGGAGTAGAGCACAGCCCGGGGGCAGCGTCCGCACATGCTGAACCCTACCTTGCCGAAGGAGCCCTCGCCCAGGAGCCAGTCGCTGCCGTCGGGGCGGCGGCAGAACTCGATCTCGGAGGCGTCCACGAACCAGGACTGGATCTCCAGGTCGATGCCCTCCATGATGGTCATGTGCGGCCCCGAGTCCCGCACTGCGGGGGGTTTGCAGTCCCCACGTCAGACGCGTGCCACCTCAGAGGCGCCTTCAGGGCTCAGACATGTGCTGCCAAGGGGCAGCGCTGTCCATGAACACCATGTGGCAGCCACAGCTGCACATCGTGTTGCAGATGCCACCCAAAAAGTATCATCGTTGTCACTGCAGGTGCAGCAATACAGTGGCAACGCTGTCATGCCTTGCCTGCGCTTCCAAGAGTGCATGCCGACAGCTTGATGCAGCAGGGTCGGGTGCCCGCTAGGGACGGACCTGACTGCGAGGAAAAGCGGCCCTGCATGGCCTCGTGTGTGGAGGCGTCTGCGAACGACGCGAACGAGGCCCGCCGCCGCGCGAGGGCGCCGCCGCCAGCCATCCCGTCGACGGCGGGGGAGCCGTTGGCGGCGCCGTTGAGCGCGTGGCCGTCGCAGGCGACGCAGCGGCCCTTGCTGGGGTCGCTTGATCCAGCCGAGAACTGCACCAGGAAGGAGGCTGGGCTGTTGGTTCATGTCACCCAAGCTGTAATGCTCATGATGGCTGGCAGCAGCAGCAGGAGGTGCCAGCAGCTGCAGCATACAGGCAAGCCAACCACCACATTCGAATGAGCAGGCCCTGTGGAAGCCATGTTGTTCTCATGGCACCCTGTGCTGCACAGGATGCACCGCCAGAGAGCGCTCTCGAACAGCGCACCTGCGAGACCTGCGAGTGGTAGCTGCTGCTGGCGATGGGCCCGCCACGGTTCGCAGCCGCGGCCGCCAGCTGCACCTCAGCGGCGGCCCGCCCACCGGACACAAACTGCCGGATGCCCGCAAAACTTGCCCGCCCCGGCTTTGGCGGAACGTCGCCGCTCAGCAGGCCCACCTGCATGACAGCACGACAGCAGTGCGTGTGAGAGGACGTCACCATGGCACTGATGACCTGACCGCCTGTCTGCTGCTCTGCCTGCTGGACTGCTGCCGCTGCTCTGCTCGCCCCCTGCTCCGCTCCCCGGCAGGCTGCATTGAAACTCAGGCAGGACTTGTGGCTGCCGTGTACGGGTGCCTCACCTCAATGTCGCCCGCTGCGGCCTCGGCAGTGGTCAGGGCGGGGATGCGTGCGGAGCGCCGGCCCAGCACGAAGCACAGGCCGCCGACCGCCGCCGCCAGCACCGCCATGCCCACCACGATGCCTGCATGATGCAACAGCGCTGCTGAGCTAACCTGCAACATGGCACCAGCCAGGGCCACGCGCCTGCCAGCGGCCTGCTGCTGCCAGCAGTGCTGTGCCGCTGCAGCATGTGCAGAAGAGGCACCAGCCATCAGCTCGCCGTGCACATCGCTATGATGACATGGTGCTGCAGAGAGCCCCATTTTCGCCACCCCGGCACCAATGATAGCAGATAGTAATATGTCGCACAGCAGCGGCTTCCACACCTGCGATGCCACCAGCACCGACGCTGCCAGATGCCAGCAGCTGCCGCCGCGGCAGCTGTGTCAAGATGCCCTGTGCCGCCGCAGCTGCAGGAGCCCTGCCCATGCCGTGCACTGCTGCCGCCGCTGCCGCTGGGGCGACCAGCAGCAGCAGCAGCAGCAGCAGCACAGTGACCGCCAGCACCGCCGCCCGCCGCCATGGCGGGGCCACAGCTGCGCGCACCATCAGTGCAGCTCCTGCTGCCCGGCACAGCGCCGCGAAACCGCCGCCACGCCCTCACCGCCTCGTCTGCCCATATCACCTGAGCAGCCAGCATACTCTTACGGTGTCAATAACCCTGGCCTTCATCACACCCCACCATCCAAGGCTGTGTGATGTGGGCAATGCTTCAGACCTGTGGGCTGCTTGAGGAAGTGGCTCGGCCACTGCAGTCCTGCAGCATTTCAGCCTATGATCTGCAGCTGATTCACGGCCACCTGATGCAGCCGACAGCAGGGGGCTGCATGTCAATTACACGCTTGCAGCAGTGCGGGCTGCTGCAGATGGCTGCTCGATTGCATGACCCAAACAGCGCTGAGCTCGAGGTACGATGGCTGGACTGCGCACAACGGCAAGCTGTTGTGGCTACCAAGGACCTGTGCAGTCCGCAGTTCACCAACATTCATTCCGGACTGCGCACAGCGGCCGTAGATCCCGGCACTGCGATTATTCACAGTCGCACCTGCGTTGATACACGGGCTGCGGAGCCGTGTGTCACCGTACCCAGCGACCAACGTCGCCGATGGCCGCTGTGTGGCTTTGCCGGCCGTTTCAAAGGGCTTGAGTTCGCGTAAACATGCTACGTCGGGGCCTGTACCGCATGAAAGCCTGTGAAACCCCCGATGGTCACGGAGTTGGACTTCGCACGGCGCCCGCACTGGCGCGCAAGCTGATTGTACACCTGTGCTGTAGGAGCGTCACAGCGCCTCAGCCGAATGTGGTGGCGGTAATCTGCACGGACGCAATCTGCCTGCTGCTGACGACATCACGGAAGGACCAGGATGGCCGCCCTGGAGGGCCTGCCTGATAGCCCGTGGCAGCGGAAGCTTTGGATGCATCAATGCAGCCTTGCTCAGCTGTGAAACTTGCTAGCTTCTGGCTGCACAGCGAGCAATGCATCGATGTGCGACCCGATGTCAACTGGTTGGTGCGCAACGTTTTCAGAAATGGTGACAAGTAGCAGCACCAAGCATGTAAATTCTCGTCAGCAAGGCAACGCCGCCCAATCCACTTCCCTCACATGTACGTGCAACCAGCCTGTTTGGTTACTGCCACACGCTCCGCAAGTAAGCAGTGCTATACTGCACGAAAGGCTTGCTGCACGCTGCATTGCCGTCCCAGCAGCTGACGCACCGTGCCATGCATTGCCAGCAGCATCAGCTTTCAGCAGAGTCGCGCCCAGCGGTCGTTCAGTCCTCGTACACCCTGCATCGCGATACAAGGCGGTCAGTCCCTGCACATTGCCGCGACCTGACAGTGCGACCTCACACAGCGAAGCTACAAAACCCTAAAAAAATGTATTTTTTGACCAAAAAATTGAATTTCTCGTACCTGCACTCGTCAGCATCTGGGTTGTCCTCACAGTACCTGTTTCGGGCAGAAACAGCACCACATTAAACGTGAAGACGCAGCTAGACGACAATATGCGTGGTTTCGCAATCGCTAAATTGGTGGCGCAGGTGCTGGGAATGCATCAGTGCAAAACACGCCTGTCAGGCGTTTGACATACTTGCAGCAGCACATGACACACATGAGACGAGCAGCTGCTCACTCCTCCAGAACGTCCTTCTTGGTGGCCTTGGTGCGCTCCCGCTTGTGGCCCAGCTCTGCGGACAGCTCCTCCACATCGTCCCACGCGTTGGCGCACTCGCCGGTCGCACCGCCCTCGCACGTCTCGCGCGCGTTGTCGATCGCTGTCTCCAGCGCGCTCTTCTCTGTGTCGGCCTGGCATCGCAGCACAGCAGGAAGTCAGAGGTGGATGTGGATGCCAACGATATGTAGGGGGCTGACGGCAGCAACCATGCTGCGAGGCCCGCCACACAGCAGCACATGCTGGGCTGTGTTGCCACCGTGCACAAGTGTGTACGATGCGGCTGCAGGCGTAACGTATACAGTAACTGACGAATCCCGCACTGCTATGATCATCGCACTGCAGACGACATCAGCGATGTGGTCTCAACCTACAGCGCAAGAGTACCATGTGGCAGGGATGCTGCAAACTGGTGCGATGGGTCAGGTCGGTTGCTGGCTCCCACTTAAATTTGCAGCATGCTGACTGGGTCTAGACATACCGCAGCTGCTGATCTGCAGCACTGCACCATGCACAACTACAGGGGATGTCCTGCCTAACTGAACCCTGTGCAGCGAGTTCTAGGCTGCCATCGCCGTGACTGTAGCCTAGCACTGAGTCCCAGCACATGCACAGGCCAAACGGCTCAGCCACGGGCAACGTAAGCCCACTGGAAGCCTCCAACAGACTGGAGGGATGGGGTAAATATCAGGCGCCCTGCACCCCTCCTGTGCCACACTGATCTACGCGTTCTTGCATACAACCCCTGCTGCGATGGACGTCGTGTCTGCAACAGTGGTAGCCGGGTGTGAGGCCTCACCGGCGAGGCCCGGACTGCAATGCTGCGACGGGTCTGCACGGCCACACGGCTCGGGCGGGCTGCTGCCGGCCGCTGCACGCAGGCAGGGCGCAGGCTCATCACTGGCATTGTCATCATGGTAGCTGCCATGGCTGCTGGGTGCGTAAATTGGTTGCTGAGCGTATGGGATAAGTCGCGAGCACGCGAGGCGTGCAGCCAGCGGCCTTAAACCCTTACCTTAGAGAGCAGCTGAGTTTACGGGGAAGTACTGGCTGTGCGGGTAAGTTTGTGTTGCCTGCTCCACTTGGCCCGGCTTACTGCGGACACTGCCCGCCAAACTCAGCTTTGACAACTGTATGTGATCTACAAACTGGCTGCAGCCACCAGTCATCGGACATCTGCAGGGTAGGATAGTCGTTTGCATACAACAGTTTGCCATCGTGAAGTTTGCCCACTTGGCCCTCGACGACATTGTTGGCTGTCATGCTGCCAGCGGCCGGCTGCCGCCCAGGCGTAACCATCACGCAGTCTGCCAGCACATCCGGACGCACACCAGCTGCGGAAGCGGCACCCCGCCGCACACGGCATGCCGAAGGTGACTGCAATGCAGCGATGGCAGGTTGTCATCACCGCGACACGCTACATGATGTTTGAAGTACACAGACACCTCTGTGTAGTATTGCATACACTGCACAATTGTCGAGTGTTTGGGGCTCCGCGCAGGTGCACAAAGGCGGCAGCGGTGGCGGTGTCCGCCATGGCAGCAGCAGCACCAGCGGCGAGACTGGGCGGTCGGCATCACCAACACGCAGGAGGAGTTCAAGCGGTGCGAGGGCGAGATGCCCGAGGACGCCGAATACGTCGAAGTCAGCCGCCTGCAGGTGGGCGTCAGTTTGCATGGAGTTCCTTTTGCGAGTGCCGTCCGAGCTGCAGGCCCTTGGCAAACGAGCCGATGCTCTGGCGTTGTGTTCAGTTGACACATTGCTGCATGACTGATTGCAATGCTAACCGCTCATAATGGTTTCTCCCCTGGCAGATCCCGAACCCGGAGCTGGGCCCCCTGGAGCAGCGGGTGGAGGCGACATACGAGTCAGCCACGCTGTCTGAAAGCATCAGCGTGGAGGACACCAACTACTGGTTCAACACGCCGGAAGGTGCTCGGCCTCACCTGCAAGTCGGGGCTATCCCCATGACGTATGACAGCTCCCGCCGTCAGCTGCATGAAGGGGACAGTGTGCACAGCACTCGCTGGATCAGGCCGGCAAGAAGGAACCAGAGCGAAGCAAGGACTAGTGGCGCTGGCTGCAGCCTCATGGCGGCAGACACGGCAGTCCCCCTTCAGCAGAGCAGAGCAGAGCACGTGACCGAGCAGTACTTTGTCCTCCTTGTGCAGAGGGTTGGAACATCAAGCCGGAGCGCGTGCTGAAGGCGAAGGAGACCACGACAGAGATACCCACAGCGCACAACCCCGGCGATGGCCGGGTGAGCATTATACTGCATCTGCGCTCCCCAGAACACCATGCCAGAGAGCCTATGCACCCTGCCTGCTAGACTTGTGCTCACCCATGCGGTTATGTGTTCGCTGCTGCAGGCGGCGCTGGACACGATTGTGGAGGGCCGCGAGCTGACGGGGGTGGTGACGCGCATGATGCTGTACCACGGGGCACAGGTGGACCTGGGCACCGAGTATGATGGGTGCGCCTGCAGGCGTCGCATGGGAACCTCTGTTTGTGACTGTTCGTGGAATGCTGTCTCTGACATGGTCGGTCCAGCCACAAGTGCAGTTGCATCCACTGCTGCCAAGCGCCATCGCAGTGCGAGCGGCTCTTGCCGTCGCCTGCCGGGGATGTTCGAAGCAACTGTATACGTCAGCACCAGCCTGAGACACAGTCTGTGCCGCTGTTTGCAGGTTGATACCTGTGCAGCGCGATGAGTGGACAGAGGCGGCAGCCGAGGCGCTCTGGATTGACAACACGGTCTCCGTGCGAGTGCACAAGGTGGGATATGTGCCAGGGTCTGGGCACAGCCTCAGGCCTTGTCGGCTGTGCGCTCTCACAACAGCAAGGAAGCACGACCTACTGGCTGCCGAAAGTGTGGTAAAGACTGAGGGATGCTCGTGGTTTTGCAGGTGCGGGACCCGGGACTGTACCGGTGGCCGGTGCAGCTGGAGTTGCTGGCGCCCGCGCACCTCGTCAAGGAGCTGTGAGTCCCCTGCCCCCAACCGCTGCTCCTCAGCAAGCAAAGTCAGCCGTTGTAATAAAATGCCAGCCTGCTAGAGTGCGTCAACAATCAGGGCGCCATCGCAAGAGCGGGCAACTGTAGCATCAGCAGTGCTGCATCTCCTTCCTGCCTGCCTGGGCCCCGTTTGCCAGCCGTCACACAAGTCTGTGGAAGTCAGCGGGGCGGGGCAGCGGCAGCTGGGCTGGCCATGCTCACATGCCAGGACTGGGTTCAGGATACATGAGCATGTCAACAGGCAGCACATACAGCTCTGCAGCCTTGCTCTTTCTGGTGGCAGTGATATGGTATGCTACTATGCACGCCGCCGCCAAAGGCGCATTGCCCTGCGCTATACCTACCCGGCAGCAGCGACCCAAGACACATTCTCTCGTCTGCACAGTACTCAAGTGCTGACACTCAGGTACTCTCTTATGCAGGCCGCCGCCGGAAGCCCACCGCCCCGCGCTGGACCTGCGGGGGCGCGGCGACCTCGAGGAGCTGTGCAAGCAGACGGGGCGCGAGTACCGCACCTACAACTACTACGCGCCCACCGAAACCCCGCCCTTCGACGGCGGTGAGGACGAGGAGACAGAGGGCGCTTCGCCGCAGGAGCTCTGGGCGCCCTCGGTGATGGACCGCATCTCCGACATCGCCTGCAGCCTGTGACGGGCGGACAGCAGAGGCGTTCAGGTGCAGCGATGCAGCCGCAGCAGCGTGGCGGCCCAACAAGTAGCGTTGCAAGCAGCTGTATGCAAGGCGGTGCACGGTGCTCTCGCCTTCGCAGCATGGTGAACGTGGAAGATGAGGTCGTGTTGTATTAGCAATGCAGTTTTCATGCCGCCAGCAGGCATCGACCCTGGAGCCTGCAAACATTTCGTCATGCCAGCAGCCAAACGGTCTCAGACATGTCAGACTCTCAGTGTGTATGTGTTTGCATGCACATCTGGTTTTGAAGGTCGACCCTCGCTATGTACTTGCAAGCAGCCAATCAAGGGCGTCTGCGCAGGAAGTTACACAACCTTGGATGGATCACCAGGCATGACAACTTTTAGTGGGGTCCCATCCCTACGTTGACACCCTCTTACAGGAAATAGTTTTGCAAGCTGTGCTCTGCATTGTGTTATACAGCTCACTCACGGCATCGTGCCAGCGTGCCGGTGCAACCGTTTCGAGCTCACCACCTTGGCAGCCAGCCATTCTTGAATCAAAGCGCCCCCATCGGGCTTACGGCTTCACCGCATGGGCGTCGCTGCCGCTGAACCAAGCTGTATCCCTGCCGAACGCCGTTGGGGAGATGTACAAGGTGACCTCTCCTGCGCATCACATTTGTGCACCATCGAGAAACTGATCGGGCGCAGCAACGCTGTGCATGCCACTCATGCGCGTACCCAGTTGACGTGAGCCTTGCATCGCAGTTTACGCTTGGCACATGCAAAACACTGTTCCTACTCTCCACCCCGGGGTAGGGTGATGCACAACACGCGCACTGACATGGCATGCACCTGCTGTGCAGTGGCTTTCCGGGTTAGGCGGGCTCTCCAGCATCTCAGACGCGTGCTCAGCAGGCCGGCATGAAGACATCGCCCTGGACCAGCTCAGACACGCTGCAGAGGGAGCGAAAGTCTCACGGGGCAGCTGACACCGCGCGGTAGGACTGCCGCACAGCCCCTAGGGAGACGCCTCGCACTGGTCCACAGCAAGCAGTGCAGGAGCACCAGAGGGCCTGATATCCGGCTGGCTTCGGCGCATCCGCATTGCGCCAATGCAGCATCTGCCGATTGCCAGCTGCTCCGCGGCAGGCGCTTCAGCGGGCCCTGGCACCTCCCAGCATGCTCCGTGACAGCGGCTGAGGCTCAGCCATGCAGACGCCGCCCAGCGGCATCGGCGGCCCGCGGTGCAAGGGCCACGGCAAGGCCTCGATGCAGCGCAACGTCACAAAGGGCAAGAATGCCGGCAGGTGGGGCCAAGCTGAGGCTTCACACCCACATGCAAAGCGGTGCCGGTCGTGCACATGTTGCACCACATGCTGCCATTGAGCCAGGCGCCCACGCCAGTTCACTGCTGCAGTGGCTTGCACTTGTGCCAGACCACCGTGCATTAGAACATGCCTTGTGTAGCTGACCAGAGAGCCGGGTGTGCAGGCCAGCATGGATGTGCTCGCTGGGCCTGCCGAACGGCTGCGGCTTTGTGGCGTGGGCCGACGACGGCGGCGGCGGCAGCGGCTCACCCCTGCGCTCGCCAGGTACCGCACTCCCTTGGCGTTAAGTTGCACCTATGCTACACGCGCTGTACTCCAGGAGTCTGCCGGTCCACCAGCAACAGAACATGACACACTACACAGGAACAGGCAGCGCACGGCAGGGCGCAGATGGCGGCGGCGGCGACAGCAGCGCGCGCCGGCAGCTGAACTTTGGCGGCCGCATGACTCCCAGCGGCAACCCTGGGGCAGCTGCCCAGTACGGCAATGGCGGCGATGGCAGCAGCGGCGGCGCTGGTGCTTTGTCGCCCAATGGCGGCCAGCAGCAAACGCCGCAGCGCGCGCTGCCTGCATCCTTACGTGGCGCTGCAGCTGGTGTGCCGACTGTACCTGGACAATCCGGCTAGGTCATTTGCTTGGCAGCATTGGTTGCTGTAGCCTGATCAGGGGCACTGCACAAAATGTCACCCAGATACACCCATGCACACCTCTTGAGTCAATGCGCAACCTAGCACAGGACGTTGTACCATTGTGCTGCCACCTACTACTAGTGGCTTTGGCTGCAGGAGGGGCGCAGCACTCTCAGGAGTATTCACCGCAGGGAACTCCGCCCGGCGCCTGCTTCAGCTGCGGGCAGCCGGGGCACTGGGCTAACAAGTGAGAGTCGCCAATATACTGCTGGCAGGCCCCTATACTTGCTGCCGCACCCCTTATCACGATCAGGTCTGCCCTATCAGATCACTGCTAAGACACTCATGCACATGCAGCTGCCCGAACAAAGATAGCAGCACGCCCAGCAAAGGCGGCGGCAGGGCGCTCCCGGCATCGCTTGCAAGCCCAACACGGCAGGTGGGCAGCATACAGCGCGTGCTCTTCTGAATCATGACGGCAGGTGGTTCATGACAACAGACCTACACCTTCCAAGGGCTGACAGACTACACCATGACCTTGTGCAGCACCAAATTTTGCATGTTGTGTGGAAGAGACCTGCCGGCAGCAGATGCGTCGTGCGACACTGCAGGGTGGCTCTGTCCCTCCAGCGGGGACGCTGCAGATCCAGCTGCTGGGCGGCGGCCGCGCCGCGGCCAAGACGGCCTTTAACCAGGCCTTCATCGACCTGCTCAAGTGGGTCACCGTGCACCCCTGACTGCACCGCGGCCGGCTGACTGGCTTGGCCTTTGCAGGTCGACAGGCTTTTGCTCGCACGCTGTGGGCATACTGAAATCAAGTATTGAATTCCTTGCTAGCTGTCGTGCAGGGCGCTGCCGGAGGTGCAGGGGGAGCTGCACTGGAACCCCAAGGGCCGGGTGTGGGAGTTCCCTGTGGCGGCAGTGCCAGCGCTGGCGGCTGCAGTTAGGGACAATCTGCTGGGCCTGGAGGTGCAGCAGCCGCCCAAGTTCGTCATGAAGCTGTTCACGCAGCACGCAGAAGGTGTGGTGACGCTGCAGAACTTCATTCATTTGATGATCGACCTTGCTGCTGAGAAGTTACCAGCATGAGAAGTCAGAGCCTCGGCAGGCGCATCCTACAGCATGCTCGCTCACAGTCTGTGCACCGACTGCAGCGGCCCCGGACGAAGTTGAGCGGCGGCTGGGCGGCATACCCCCAGATATCTGGCAGCGGCTGTTCCCCTTCCAGCGAGAGGGCGTGCGGCGGGGCGTATCACACAGCGGCCGCTGCCTGCTGGGCGACGACATGGGGCTCGGCAAGACCGTGCAGGCACGCTGCTAGATCCCTGCTCTGTAAAGCTGCGTCCGGCCCTGTTAAGCTGAATCGAAGATGATTGCGCTGTATGGGCGCTGCACAGCTATGTGGTTTGACGGAGTAGGGACACAACTGCCAGAATGACGATTGCTGGTCAAGCTGTAGCACCTGATCTCACCTGTTGTCAGCAGAACCCAGGTGGCAAAGTATGGCACCCAGCAGTGGGTGCAAACTTTGCTGCAGATGTTGACGCTGACTGCAGACTGGCATGGTATGTGCAAAGCGGCAGCATTGTGGTGCGGCAAGGAAGGCATTACTGCTGGGGCAGAGCTATGACGTGGATCACTGCAGGCGATCTGCGTCGCGGCGTGCTTCGCAGAGGACTGGCCGCTGCTGGTGGTGTGCCCCTCGGCGCTGCGGCTGCAGTGGGCCGACGCGCTGCTCAGCTGGGCGCCGCCCGCGGCGCTGCCGCCGCCGGAGCACATCGCAGTCGTCGCCGCTGCCAAGGTGGGAATCTGACCTCCGAGCAGTGATGAATACCATGTCAAGCAGCACGGCTCATGTGGTGCTTGACCGCAACATATAGTTGTCAAACCGCTGCTGGCTGCTGGCGACTGCCGCTGACAGCTGCTGTCGGCACCCTTGGCACGCAGCCAGGCCACATATCAGCAGCCAGGCCACATATCAGCAGCTGTCCGGGTTCGCGGTCAGCAGCAAGCAGTGCGCACGAGGCTGTCAACTGCAGCCTGCTGCCATTTGTGACATGAGCCAGCTGTGCCACCATGCTACACAGCTCTTGCAGAGCTTAAGCTGCAGAAGCAGTGCTCAGCAAGCGGGGGCTCGCTTGACTGCTGCTTATCTGTTCAGCATCTTGAGCACCCTGAATGTCAGCCCCAAAAGAGTGTGATTCACCTGTCACAGGACATCGACAAGAAGCTGACTCCCTCCTGGCGGCGCCAGCGCAAGCGCATCCTCATCGTCTCATGTGAGCGTGTACAGCTTGAACCCACCCATATGCACTGCGGGGAGATGCCCACCAGCGTGGCGTCCTCCCTGCTGAGTGCCGCATGCGGCGAGCGCTGCCCCGCACACAAAGGGCCGGCCCTCCTGCACCTGCAGATGACCTGGTGAAGAAGCTGCCGGATGACGTCGCTGCGCAGTTCGGCGTCATCATCGCCGACGAGAGCCACGCCCTGAAGTCGCCTGCTGCCCAGCGCACTCAGGTGCCACGTTTGGCGCACATGTGCAGATATCAAGCAGCGCGGACCGTCTAGCCGATATGTAGTCCGGTGGAAGAGAAAATGTTTGTGTGGTGTACACTCAACCCTAAACCCTAGCTGTGCAGGCGGTGGCGCCGCTGGTCAAGGCCGCGAGGCGCGCGATCCTGATCACGGGCACCCCCGCGCTGTCCCGCCCCATCGAGCTGTACCCCCAGGTGATTAACTACTGCCGTCGCTACTGCAGTCGCTGCAGTCATGAGCAATGCTGTGCCCCAGAAGGTGATCTCGGTGCCGCAGCATACCACTTTGCCGCATCATGTGCTGACATGGGCCATCTCCTGCATCGCCACCATGCCAATCACTGCAGTTCAAACTCAAGCCTCCATGTGAACCCCTGTGCAGCTGGACATGCTGACGAACGGGCAGCTGGGGGCGCTGTCGACCTTCGGCAAGCGCTACTGCGCGCCCACCCCGTCCCCCTACGGCTACGGCACTGAGTACAAGGGGTCCGCCAACGAGGCGGAGCTGCACGCCGTCCTCGAGGTGCTGAGCGTACAGCTTCTTCCCGTACAAAATGCAGAAGCAAACCATGCGCCACATGTGCCACTGAGATGGGCCACTGCACACCAGCTGCATGCGCTGGCCACATGTTGTCCAGCTGCTGAGCCAAAGAGCAGGCAGTGGTCAGCCTCAGCTGCTGCCAAAACCCGGCCACTGTTTCGTCAGGTGGTGGGCATGATCCGGCGGCTGAAGCAGGACGTGCTGGCGGACCTGCCGCCCAAGCGGCGCATGCGGGTGCCCATCCTGCCGGACCCCGCCCGCAGCCGGGTATGCACTTCAGCTTTGCGCAGTGTCCGAATGTACAAGTGCCAGCTCTTCCTGCGGCTGCGTGCCAGATGGAACAGTAGCAGGCTGCAGTCTGTCTGCCGCAGCTCTGGACTGCTACCAGGCAGACTGAATTGGAGAGGGCAGTGTCCGACTGGCGATACGGTGTCTAGAGGCAGTGAGGCGGGCGATCCGGGAGGTGAATGGGGACAGCCGCTTGGAAGTTGGGCTTAGACCCTGGATCCGACCACCCTGATGCGCTGCAGGATTTGGAGGCGGTGAAGCGGGCGATGCGGGACGTGAACGAGGACGGGGCGCTGCGCGCCGACGAGGCGGACCGGCGGCGGCAGCAGCTGCTGAACCAGTTCTACGGCGTCAGCGGCGACGCGAAGGCCAAGCCCGCCGCCGAGCACATCACCGACCTGCTGGACAAAGGTCAGTCGTGCTTTCAGCTTGGTGCCAGTCAGTGCAAAGCAGCAGGCAGCAGAGGGTGCACCCAGCTCAGCAGCCACTGGCCAAAGCTGCCCAGGCCCTAAACAAGCGCTGCTAGACAGTAGGGTGGCATGTCAGCTATTGCAGATCAGTAGTCCTTGCCACCATGGCTGCAGTCACCATGCGCTGCTGAGCAGACGTGCCTCCAGTGGCTGGAAGCCCCACACACAGTCGTTCCAGGCCGCCGACCCCATGATGCTGCAGGCGCCAAGCTGCTGGTGTTTGCGCACCACACCGCGGTGCTGGACGCCATCGAGGGCGCCTGCCTGGGCAAAGCCGGCGACCGGCGGGGCGTCAGGATTGACGGCAGCACGGCGCCGGCGGCGCGGCAGGCGGCGGTGCACGAGTTCCAGACCAACGCCCATTGCCGCGTGGCGCTGCTGTCCATCACAGCCGCAGGGGTGAGGAATGCCGGATGGAATGCCACGAAGGACAAATAGATGAATGTGTGCAGCTGCATGGAGGTGACAGCATTGCAAGCGGTGTGGAAAGTATAGAGGTGCAGTGCAGTGCCTACATTGCAGCAGCCTATCAATATGAGGCTGCAGACCAGTAGAACGCCCTGCACTTGCTTCCACAACAGGCTCGTTCGGCATGCTGCACTGCGTCCAGACAGCCACTGAGCCAAGTGTGCAGGTGGGCATCACGCTGACGGCGGCTGAGGTGGTCGTGTTTGCGGAGCTGGTGTGGACGCCCGCGCAGCTGATCCAGGCGGAGGACCGCGCGCACCGCCTGGGGCAGCTGGGCAGCCTGGAGGTGCGGGGTTCAGGGATTCTAGGTTTAGAGCCCTTTCAAGACTCTAGTGCTGCTAGCAGCAACCCCAGCGGAGAACCGCGCGCACCGCCTGGGGCAGCTGGGCAGCCTGGAGGTGCGGGATGTCAAAATTATCAGGGTTTAAAGCCCCTTAGACCCTAGTGCTGCTGCTGGAGGTTCGTGAAGGACTGCGCGCACCGCCTGGGGCAGATTGGCAGCCTGGAGGTGCATGGGCAGAGCTGACAGGGTCCAGCATTTGCATTTTGCTGCCGTCAAGGCCTCGATGGCTCAGTAAGCAGAACAAAGTGGAGAGGTTTCAGCGTTTGCTTTGCAATGATGACGCGCATCTGCAGCCCAGTTGAGCCGAGCCGCTGACGCAGGTGCACTACCTGCACGCGCCAGGCAGCATCGACGACATCATGTGGCCAAACGTCAGGTGCTCAATCACAGTGCACTGGATACAGCATTTGGCTGCTGTCAACAGATTTGTACGTGCAGTCTGGTGAAGTCGTGCTGTTGCACATACGCTGCACATATGATGAGCAAGCCAGCATGTGAGGTGCTGTCTGCAACTGTGAATGCCACACAACAATGCGCTGCACACAGCGCGTATGCTTGTTGTGTTAGTGATGCCATCTCTCGACATTGGCAGGGCAAAGCTGGATGTAGTGGGCTCGACGCTGGATGGCAACCTCACTGGCACCGCTACAGGTACCCTTGGCATGTTCTTCTTCCTGCTGCGTCACCTGCTGCAGATGCTGCAATGCGCTTTCTGCCATGATAGTGTTTGAGTGCTGCTGCTGCTGCATCAAGGTCAGCTGGCCTGCAGGGCAGCGCACTGTCAGTGTCAGTCAGTAGGGTTGTGAGCAGCCAGCCTGGCATAGCAGGCAGCAATTGCAATGCCTTTTGACCTCTGCAGGGCTGGACATCGGGCAGTTCCGCTCCTGGGCGCCGCCGCCTGAGCCGGAGGGCAGCACACAGGTCGCAGCAGGTGGCCCCTCGCCTGCCGCAATGAGTCGCAGCACCGCAGGCACGCCGAGCCGCAGCCAGCAGCACGAGCTTGGAGCGCCGCAGCTGCAAGAAACTCCTCCCGGCAGTCAATGGCCACCGCAGCACAGCCAATCACAGCCAGCTCTGCAGCTCAGCAGCCTCGGCAGCCAGCCGCCTGGCAGCCAGCCCTGGAGCAGCCCCGGCGGCAGCAGCAGGCCGGCGGCTTTGTCGGACATCGACCTGACACCTGTGGACTCGATTGACGAGGTCTGCCCTGGCGACGGCGTTGAGCCGGGTGGGGTTGGCAGTGAGGTCGCCCGCGCCCGCCGCCCGCGCAGTTGCGGCGGCGACGGCAGCCTGCCCAGCAAAGATGGCATCAGCATCCAGCAGCAACAGAACGGGGCACAACTGTCACAGATCGACCTGACGCCGGTAGAGGACTCCGATGATGATGTGCGGCCAGGGGACTCGTGGGTGCCGGAAGCGGGAAGCGGCGGCGCCGGCGCCAATGATGGGAGCCAGCAGCAGCCGGCAAGCCAGCAGAGCGCACGCACAGCTGTGAATGAGGCCGCAGCCGTCTGTGTGGCTGATGATCAGGGGGAAGCAGCACCAGCCAGCCACAGTGGCACAGGGGACAGGGTGGGGCAGAAGCGGCGGCGGAAGCCCAGCGAGGCTGACGTCATAGACCTGACATGAAGCGCACACAGCTTTCTGCAGCCTAGCTCATCAGGACGCAGCATGCCCTGCTGGTGTACACCAGCACACCTCTGCCAAGGAGCAAACCTGCTGTACTTCTCTGTGTTGTAGGCCACCTAGGCATGCCGTAAAGTTGCTTTGGTGGTATTATATATAATGGGCAGGACTACTGGGGCACGCTCGAAATTTTTGCGACATGCACGTCAGTGAACCCAATTGTGTCATGTGCGCTGTAGTGAATGCCTTGCAAATATTGCGCATTCGAGCGCGCATGGTTTTGGCGCTGCTTTCGCACGGTCCGTCCTTTGTGCCTCATTTCATGCAACAAACAAACACGCACTGCGGCATGGAAACTGCATCTCTTTGAGGCCAAGCGTAGCTGGCAGCAGCTTTGCGATGATGTGCGTTGCCTAGAGGTTCGTTCTACTCAGTGCAAATTTGGTGAACATGCAGGCCCAGCATCCATCCTCGTCTCGCTTGCATGCATGGCCTATCCTGGGCGTTGCAACCCATCATCACAGCCACGTGGCGGGCCTGGCGTGCTTAGCACAGAGGCTCCGAGGTTATACAGCATCCCTCGCACGAGAGCGCGCTCCCACTTCACTCGCAAACTGGAACAGGTGGTATTTTCGGCGGTTCGAACATTAGTACAAGATGAGCACGCAGCCATGCGAGGGTGAGACGTCCCCATATGAAACCCCAGGTGGCGTTCCCTTGTTCAGTAAGAAGGTCATCGACCGCCTCACTGCCACGTTGGCAGACTGCTGCTTGGTGAGCTGCGATGGGGAACGGTATCCAGTGCACAAGGCAAAGCTGCTGGAGCAGTCCAAAGTCCTCAGGCACGTTGGTACTGCTGTGCTACTGCACGTGCTGATCCACTAGAGCAGCATATCCAATGGATAAATCAATTCATCCCCAACGTAGCATGCATATTGCAAATGCGTGGCCCCATTATATATTGACACTGTTTATTGACTGCAATAGGGGGCTGCTGTCCACCGTGGAATCGACTGCTGAGTTGCCACTGGCTGAAGATGCTGCCACGGTGCGCATGCTGATCAGCGGAATGTATGATGCCAACAACATCATCACCTGGTCCACTGCAAATTCCCTTTTTGAGCTCGCCAACAAGTACGACGTGGAGGACATTCAGCTGAACTGCGAGCGGTTTTTGATCCCCGAGCCGCTGTCGACATCCGATCTACCAAAGTATATGCAGCTGGCTTGCGCATATGGCATCAAGTCCACGGTCAAGCGCTATCAGAACTTCGTTGCCGCTGATGACAACTTCGAGAATCTCACTCGGTGACGAAACTCCTCCTTTGCATGCAGTAGGGTGCCATGATAGCGATTTGCACCACTAGGCTGGATGCAACAGACAAGGCTTGCGTGCCCAATGCGATGCGCAACGCCCCATTGGGATTGATAAGCCAGAATTGACGTGCGTGCACCGCTGCAGGGCTCATGGTGCAGACTGGTGCAAGGACCTGCCTGGCGATGTTGTCACAGAGATCATGACTCGTCGGCTCAACCAGCTAAAGCAACGCAAGTACCAGGAGGACATGGAGAAGGACACGCAGTACAACCAGCTCCGGCAGTATGCACAAGATCTCGAGCATAAGCTAGATATTATCGCACGAAGCAATTATCGGAGGCTTGCCATGTGAAGCTTACGAGCAGCCATGAGAGCCTACGTAGGCCTGCCAACCTTAAGCTTTGGTATCTGCTGGTCATGCGACGGTTGATTTGAGATGAGCACACCAGCAGTAACAGTGCAAATAGCCGAAGCTGCCATGAGTGTTGACGCTGCTGTATGCGGGACTATTTATAATACGAGTAGCCCGCAGGTCTGATGCTGTTGCACATTTGAAACCTCTATGCTCGCTACCACAGCATACCGTACTCGCTGATGCTCCTCATGCTGGAGGCTGCTGGGCACTTGCTGCGGCTGTCTGGCTGCTGCTGCCTACTGCTGAAGACATACCCGCAGTACTCTATGCGATAGCGCGCCATAACCCTGAAGGACAGCAAAAGCAGCATACCATTCCGCAGGTTGAACGAGCCTGCACCGCGGGCTGACAGCTACGGCCAGCCGCATGCATGAGACTGCAGCGCAGCTTTGCTGAAAATGATATTGTTCGCAGCACATAATTGCAATTCTAAGTGACACTCAGCCGACGACACAGCAGTCCGTGTATGGGTAGAGCGTTCGCCTGCAACGAGTGAGTGCATGTGCACCTGCGTCAGCTATGTTGCAGCACCTACCAGATAGAAGCCTCCAGCGAGACGACGCACACACCAGTGCTGCCGCTGCGTGATCACAGCATTTTGCACGAGTGAACGCAATCTGCGAAGATGAAGTGAGGCCTGTGCATGATGCATGGCAGTCGATGTGGATGGCAGCACCTCCATTTCCTCTTCATTGTAGCTTTGCAGAGTTTGGCAGACATTTCCTGCCTACCGCAGCTCATTGCTTGATGTGATCTGAACACCCGAAGCTGCCCTGCAAAGGAGCTGGCACGGCCCCGGATTGCACCTCGCAATGGACCTCGTTCGTGAGGAAGCGTGAGGCTCCTGGCTCCGACCGTTGCTGCATGTTCCTGTGCTGTGCAGCGCAAAGTGCATGAGAACAGTTATGAGGAGACAAAAGCAGTGCTAGCTGTATGTGCGGGGCTGCCACCGCGCTGCCTTGCCACATCTTCTGTGGGCGCCCAGCAGCAGGCTTCGTGGGTTGCTTGCTGTTATGGTCGTGTCGTGCAGAGTTCTTGCCTGCAGCGTATACCTGGCTCCACTGTCACTGCGCAGGAGACCATAGCGAAATGTCCACATGCCGCGCCATGCCCAACAGTTGCTCAGGCCCCACCTCACAACAGTTGGTGTTGTGCTCCAGCGAGGAGCGCGTCTACGAGCGGGAGGCGGTGCTGGGCCGCGATGCGCGCAGCGTCTTCCCCACGGAGATCGCCAAGCAGGCTGCCGAGGACCGCGCCACAGCCGCCGAATCGCTGGGCGGCCGCAACTTCATCACCGAGTCCGAGGTCAGAGCCTGCACTAGGACCCAGGCACAGTGGCGAGCATCCAGCACGCTGCCGAACAGCAGGCATCTGACAGCAGCACCTTCACTTGGCGCTCCGTCAGCCGCACGGCCGTCCGGTGATGCGCGGATCCAGGTGTATGCGCCACCACCGGAGCCAGCTGGGTGTATCTCTGCAGCTGGAGGCGATCAAGGCGGAGCGCGGGGAGACCGTGGAGGAGGCGCTGCCCGACAAGCCGCTGGCGCAGGTGCTGGCGGACGCGAAGCAGGCGAAGGAGGACGCATTCCAGGCGCAGTGGAAGCAGATGAAGACAGGTGAGCGGGCTGGAGACGACTAGACATGCTGATTGTTCTGCATCACCTGGGGTCTAGGCAGCTGTGACATGATGGCCAAAGAGGCAGCCTCCCAGACGCAGTGGCAGCAGATGAAGACAGCTGCGCACAGATGCAGGCAGGTTTCTGCAGCCCAGCATCGCAGAGTGTCAGCACTCCAAGCCAGATAGTGGTGCCACAGCAGGATGCATCCAGGTGCAGCAACACCAGGTCAGGACAGGGGGCAGCAGGCCAGTGTGAAAGTGCTGCAGGCTGCATGTCAGCACTGCCGGGCTGTTCTCAGGTGCAGCAGATTGCACACAGACGAGCGCAGCAAGCTAGGGTGCAGGGAGCCTGCAGCTGGCATTGTGGGAGTGCTCAGCACGACATCCGCGAGGCATCTCAGCCCACACCTGAGAATGCAGCCGCTGCACTGTCAGAACCTGTGGTGTGCTGTGCGCCCGCAGGCAAGAACCGGCCGCTGGACGAGGACGAGCTGGAGTTCCTGGACACCCTGCAGCAGCAGGCGCAGCACGCGGACGCGGCCTGGCGCGCGGAGCAGGACCGGGAGCTGGACGCCTACCAGCAGGTCCCCCCCCATACCCCATCCCTGTTTCCGCCATTAGCTCGCCTTTCCTTTCCCCTGCCATAGGACCTGAGTCAGCGTCTGCCGGAATGCAGCAGTGCGGCCAAAGCGCGGCGTACCCAGCTGCTATGACACTTTGCACAGGTTCGTTCAGTAACAGCGGCCAGCATGCAGCGTGTTGCGGCTGTGCATGTTGTACTTGACCGGCGGGGACTGCATCACATGAGGCTGCGCTTCTGCAAAAGTGCTTTGTCGCCTGCACAGCAACACCAGGCTCTTTGGTGTGTTCGGCAGGCAGTGCGGGCTCGGGCGGAGGCGCGCAGCGCCGGCAAAGACGAGGCCGCCTCGCCAGCTCAGCCGGGGCCGCAGCCGCAGCCGCAGCCGCAGCCAGCCAAGCAGGTCAGCTGGCACCTCACGCTACACTGCGTGCTCAGGCACAGGGCCTTATATGTGCACATATAGCCATGGGCAAGCTTAGGACTCATCTTGTCAACATGCCATGATGCCTGCTGGGCCATCTGGCATGGCAGAAGGAACGTGCATCTGCGCTGCACGCCATCACAGTATGTGACTGGCCGCTGGAACTGCAGGCACAGCCAGCAAAGCCGCAACAGAAGGCAGCACTGCGGCGGCCAGTGCTGCAGGTGGTGCGCAAAAAGCCCTCTGGTGAGGCGCTGGCGCTAGGGTCCAAGGCGGCCACAGATGGGGGCCCGCTGGCCAAGCGACAGCACACGGGCGGCACGGCGGCGGACAGCGCGCCAGGCGAGCATTTTCAGCCAGCTGCAGCCGCTCCGCAGGACGCCAGCAGGAGTCCAGATGCTGATGATGGTGGTGGCGGCCTCGCTGGGCTGCTGGGCAATTATGGCAGTGATGATGACAGCGAGTAGCAGAGTTTGTCCTGTCCAGCCTTGCATCTCGCCGATCTGAGAACTGATATTGTTGGTGGTTTACAGCAAGTGGGCACACGGATCTGACACCGCAGTTCACATGCGCACGCCGAGTCAACATGCACAGATGTGGTGTACAGCATGCAGCATCACATCCCAGGCAGCCGTGAACTCTTTGGAGCGGGCAAGCAGAGAGCGTTTTACTTGGTATGCCAGCTTGATACGCCAGACGCACATGCTGAACTTTGATCGATGCTGTTGTGTATGCAGTCAGCATGCATGGCTGCGCGCTGCTTTCCAGCAGCGCGTTGTGGGATAGTGACAGCAATACTCCTCATCGTACTGCAGTATTGAAGTGTTTGATTGATCCCACTTCAACTCGAATATCGCAGTCGTCCTGGAGCACGTGATGTTGAATTCCAAGAAATTTGACTGTCGTCCTCAGCACGTTTGTGATGGCCCAGTCGAAGTCCTTGCACAAGCACAACACACTGTGAGTGGTTGCTCTCGGTATCGAGTCGCCTGCAATCATGTTGCCGATCCTCAGCGTGAGCAACAGAACGCATTCAGCGGGATGGGATGATCAAGCGGCGTATGACGTCTTGCTGGCCGGCCTGCAAGAGGACAGATATGCTGTGCTGACCGTGGATGACAGCATCAGCCTGCAAGCCCAGGTAAGCCCAGGTACGTGGGCTGTCTGCGCATGCATCCTGCAGACTGTGGGGACCGCCAAGCGCCATGACCAAGTGCGGTGATCATGCAGGGCATGCAGCTGGCGTACAGCAGCCTCATGAACAGTCAGTCTAGTGATTCCGTGGTGCCTGGTCTGACGCGGCTGCCGGGCAAGACGCTACTGGATTACACACCCGGACAGCGCACAGCACCCGCCCAGCTTGAGGCCTGGCTCACTCAGGTGTCCAGCATCCCGCCTGAAACCTCTCTCCAGTACGTCACCTGTCGCCAGCCTGCTCTGCTACTTGACAGCACGTCGCGTGGTTGCACAACTGGCAAAAGGTGCAGGCCCCAATGCTTCAGGGAAGGAGTCCCTGCCTATCGCAGGTCGCAGCCAGCTTTTCTAGCGTCGCGGATGCTGTGCTGCGGGTGTGCCTGCGGGGCTTGGGCATGCCAGGGAATGCGCTTGCAGGCGTCCTGGATGACTCGCCTCCAATGCCGAACATCCCACCTGCCTCCGTTCTGCAGGCCATCAGCTACAGTGGTGAGGTGTCCTCGGCTCCTCAAGTATTTGGCACACTGGGAATGACTACTATTTGTTTGATACACACGATATGACGCAGCATGCACAAATTCTGCGAACGGCATGGGCTGCTACATGACACTGAGCAACACGGCTACATGGCATGTCTGTAGGAAGGCATACGGTAGGCGCACAGGCACATGTAGACCGTGGCCTGCTGTCTGTTGTGTGGGAGGATGCTCCTGGATTGCAGGTGAGCCGACCTCACAAGTCCCTCGTCACCTGCATCTGCAAGATCGCTGCAACCATGCGCATTCATGTGCCTTGCCAAACTTGGTGCAGGTCCTGTTCAGTGCTGCAGCCTGTCGCATGCTTCCCTGCAGCTGCATGTGCAGCCGATCGCAGGTGTACTCCGCGGCAGGCCACCGGCAGCTGGTCAGGCTGAAGCCTGAAGCAGAACCAGCTCGCTGTCTTTGCAGGCGATGCGCTGCAGCACGCTACAACCGGCGCCATCCCTGCTGCAATGCACCGGGTCGTGCTCGAACCCGCAACCCAGCAGACTGAGCGGTGGCAATGCCCACCTGTGGCTGTCAGGTGTCAGGAGGTGAGCTGCATGCTTCAGCTTGCTGTGCATGCATGTCAGAGCAGTGACCCCTTGCTCGAAAGGCACAGTGAGATAAAGTGCCTGCGTACTGCAGATATGCAGCAGCGGTCGGGTTTCGCTGGCTTACAAGCAGCGGCCCGCACCGCATGCCATCATTGACCTGCGCCACACCCCCGGCTATGTGCCGGACAGCCGGTGTGTTCCCCTACTCCTGTTTGCACACCGCATGCAGGTCTGGCCCTGCAAACATGTTATGCGGCTTTTGCAGGCATGCTTTGATGTGGTGCAGCTGCACATTGGAAGCGTCGCAAGGTTTGTGACGCTCTTGCCCTGCAGGTATCCACATCCTCTGGTGCAGGCGCATGCGGTGGCGCTCTTCGAGGCCAGCCATCAGAGCATCAACCAGCCGCCAGCCGGCACGCGCCATCGGGAAGCAGGACAGCAGCGACAGAACAAACGCGCACGTGTCGAGCAGGTGTTCAACGTGGCGACAGCCAGCTACAGTATGCATGCCAGAAAGTGATATGTGCAGCGCGTTGCTGCCCTGTGTTGCCGCCAGCAGATCGATCCTTGCTATGTCCAAGCAATCAGGTATGGCATGGAAATGCAGGAGTCTCATATTGCAGAGCACGAACCCATTCAGCTGGTCGTAAGGGACATGGTCGGCCGTGATACCACCTTCAACATGGACCACGATGCAACCATACAGGTGCTGATCTGCACATTTGGCAGCTGCCGCTGGCCACGTGTGGAAGTAGAGGCAGCCAGCCCAGCAGTTGGTGCAAGTGTTGGCATGCTTTCAGTGTCGTCTACAACATTTCAGCGTTGACGAGTGTACCTGATGATATATGCCCACTCTCCACATCAACCAATGCAATGCAGGATTTGGCTGAGGTGTACCAAGACACATACGGACTGCCGCCTGATCAAGCGCGATGGATCTTCCATGGCAAACAGCTCGAAGAGCTTCAGCCGCTTGCTGACCTGAACATCCAGCCGTTAGACGTTCTGTACCTGGTAGTCAGACTGCGCGGCGATTGACCAGCATGCGGGGGGCTGGGACAGCTGCTGATGTCCGCCGCATCCCCGTGCTTGACGGTGGCCGAGGCAGTGCTATGCTGTGGCATAGCATGTAGTATATCCCGCAACCTGGCATATGAGGGCAGTTCAGGTCACAAACACGACTGGTCTGCTAGCCCACCAGCAGCAAATTTGGCTGCTTTGCTGTGCCTGCTGTGCAACGCACCCAACGTTCAGATCTTGTCGTCACCTCCAAGAGAAGTCATCACACTGGAGACTCATGGTCCGGTGGGGAGGTGCAGGTACCACTTGCGCCTTGCATTCACGATCTGCACATTGCGCTGTCGTCAATTGCCGACCTTCATGCCCCAGTAGCTGTGCGTCTGCTATATCTGGCACCAACGGCAAACCTTGATTACAGCAAACTTCACACCAGGCAGTTACCCACCGAGCCTACGCCGACAGCCTTGACTTATGCAGGAGCACGTGCAGCCAGAGCCATAGCTTGGCAAGCTGTATCCGCAGGGCGTGAGGTGGATTGTCAGCAGATTAGCCTTCAGCAGCCAGGATGGCCCCTCCGAAACCATCATCCGCTGGCAAGGTGACAGTCTGCTCTGTCGACTGGTCCAGCATCTATGTCACCTGACCTGAAAGAACTTGTGAGCTGCGCGACGCAACGTGTTGCCCGGCTTTGCCGGACAAGGCAGGGAAAGCTGCCGCACTGGACCAGGACGCTGAAGTGTCATCAAACCACTGTCAACCACTCCAGCTGTATGACCTTGTCCCTCTCGATGCCTGAAGAGCATACATGCGCGGCGGTGCTGCCACCGTCTGCAGGACAAACGGCTCAGCAGGCAGCGGAAGGGCGGCAAGGATGCGGCGCCGCAGCCGGAGGGGGACGCCCCGGCATCGGACGCGGCACGCATCGAGGTCCTGACCGCACAGCTGGACGCAGCAAACGCCCGCATCGAGGACGCTGACAAGCGCAACAACTACTTGCTGCTTGAGCGGGTGGGCGCTGCAGATGCTGCGCTGCTGAACTGCTTTGCCGACCACTTCAGCTGGTGGAGCAAAACTGGCTTGTAAGGATGGCGCTTGCGCTGGCAGCACTTAAGCGGTCAGGAACGCTAGCGCTGCGTACAGTCTGACACCGCAGTGACACCGCCAATGACAGATGGCAACCTTGGCGGTGTCCTCGAGGGTGCTGTCTGTTCGCAGCATGGTGCAGCATGTGGATGGAAGGGCTGAGATTGCTCATGCGAATCCGTCCGCAACCTGCAGGACAAGGTGGGGGAGCACAGCCGCTGCAACTGGGCAACAAGCTGACATGCTCATTGAACAGTAGTCACCGGCTGCAGGACATGGTGGAGGGCTACTACCACATCGCGCGGGGCGACCTGGAGGCGGCGGAGCGGACGGGGCGCCTCAAGGACGTGGACCTGGAGGCCGCAGAGGACCAGCACCTCATCGAGCAGAAGGTGATGAAGTTCCTGATTCAGCATGAATGGGTCCCTGCCTGGCTGTCGACAGAGCAGCGCACCCGGATTTGCCCAGTCAGACGCCCGTGACGTTCGGCCAGTTCAGCGGCGTCACCGTCTCCGTCCCAGACCTGCAGCGGCAGCACTGCCACCCTCCAGCAGCACGCCCACTGGCGCACGCTTGCCAGATTCATCAAGTCGAACACAAGCCAGTACTGGCACAGAAACAGCGGCAACATGATTCAGGGCATCTTGGGTACAGTCTGTGTGCGCTGCAGGAGCTGCGGCAGCGCATCCGGCACCTGTCCTACGGCCACGGCCGCGCCGTCATAAAGCTGAAGCAGGAGGGCGACGCGGCGCTGCGGGCGGCGGCGGACGCCGAGGCGCGGCGGCAGGCGGAGGACTACCAGGAGAAGGCGGCGCTGCGGCGGCTGAACCGAGAGCAGGTGCTGCAGCGGCTTTAGGCAACAAAGAGGCGAAGTTTCGATTAGCTAGGATGATGAGCTTAATTTCGCGTCAAAGTCTGGATGCTGGCTGGCCGGTAATCATCAGGCATGTGTTTGCCAGCGTGGCATCATTGCAGCACTGGCACATGCCATCTCGGTGGGAGCAGAACCTGGAGTGCCAAAAAGGATGGCAACACCGTCCATAGCGGCAGCCTCAGGCTGGGCAAAAGACACTGCTTTGTAGTGCGTCTGAAAATGGTGATGTGTACGACAGCTCTCTTCTGCAGGCGATCAAGCACCAGGAGTGGACGGCAGCGCTGCAGGTCGAGCACGGCAAGACGGCCGCCAAGCAGCGCGGGGAGCTGCAGGCGGCGGCCGCCGACCTGGAGGCCAAGTGAGGAGCTGCTTGTTTCCTAACAATGTAGTCAGTGTGCAGGCACTCCTACCATAAGGAAGTGTCGCGATGCCTGCTTTGTAAACCTTCTACGAATCGACCACAAGTGCGCATGGTCCACGGTCGCCTAATAAAATTGCCACAGACTGCTGCCGGAGAAAGCTGAGACACGGCGGCCTTGGTGGCAGATAACCGCGATGAAGGGGTGTGATCAACCAGGCCTCTCGTGCCTTTGCAGGTTTGCGGCGGCAGCTGCGGCGGCGGCGCAAGAGGCGGCACTCCGGCTGCGGGTTGAGGTGTCAGAGGTGGAGGAGCGCCGGGGCGACTACACCCGATTGTTGATTGCGCAGCACGAGCAGGTCATTCCCATGCTTATAATCCAGCCGCTATCTGAAGTTGCACGATGAATACAGTTCACACGTGGATGACCATAAGATGTGCATTCCATTCTAAAATGGAAATAGAGTTTGTTAAAAACCGCGGCAGCGCGGAACACACGAAGCTGCGTCAGCGAAGAACGAATAAAACCGACGAACGAAGCTGCGTCAGATGACTATCTAGAAGGCTGATCATACTGCTTTGTTGTGTGAGCTGTGAGCCTGGTCTCTAATCGCCCAGTTGGGGCTGCGCCACCAGCCGGTTATTGAACTCAGGGATGCCACATCCATCTGCATTGGCGATGCGCTCTGGGCAGGACCCAACTTGCCAGCACATACACATGTGAGCCTACTTTTAATGTGCTGCCTGCACAGGTATGCATGCTGCAAGCTTAACAGTCCTGCACATCCACAGGCGATGGCGACGCTCAAGGCGTTGTACGAGGGCGCGCTGGCGGAGCGGCTGGAGTTGGCCAGGGCCGCCCGCGCAGAGGCGGCGGCTGCTACAGGGCGGGCGGAGGTAGCCGAGGCGGAGGTGGCGGAGCTGCGGGCGGAGCACGAGGGCATGCCCGCACCGCTGGCCCAGGTGAGCTTTATGGGCTTGCTGTGCATGTGGATGCCGCTGGCTGAACAGGTGCATCACCGTCGGACCTTGACGTGTTGGGATCTGTGGTGGAGACAATCCAGAGTGAGTAGAAGCGATCGTTGCTGCAGGCCTGGGCTATTGCTGCTGGCTGCAGGGGAACTGCATGTGCGACTGGGAGAGTCACGTACAGTCTTGTTCATGACATCACCTGTGATGGTCTGAGCAACGGCCGTGCGACGATGCAGGCGCAGGGCGAGGTGGCGGTGCTGCGGCTGCGGGTGGCGGCCCTGGAGCAGGACGCCGAGGAGCTGCTGCGTGTGCGGCGGCAGGAAGCGGCCGCACGGCACAAATTGAAGGCCCTGGAGTGGGAGCATGAGGTGAGCGGTTTCCCTGACGGAAGGATGGTGTCAAAACTGTACTGTGGCTGTAGCGCAGCCCTTGCAGCCAGTGATGCTGAGCGACTGCAGGTCTGTGTCGCTGTACTGGTGTGTCATGAACGATGTGAATGCTGGACTGGAGGAATGCTGGACAGGGCATAGTATATGCTGCAGGTGCAGCGGCAGGAGCTGGATGCGCTTCGAACAGAGCACGCTGCCGTGGTGGCAGCAGTTGATGACGCTGCCTTGGAACGACAGGCAAGCTGACCATGCCTGATGCGAGTGGACGCAGGTTCAAGGTGGATAGAGGTCTTGGACATACCCACATGTCACTCCAACGATTGGTCAGCCTCACGTCCTGTCCCTGACTGCCAGCTGTAAACAAACATCACGGTGCATAAGCACCAGTATCAGGGTGTGCATGCATGTAACTTTATGCGCTGTCATCGTTTTAACACATGGACTTCATTGCCCGCAGCTGTCAGCCCTGCAGCGGCGCTCCCACAGCAAAGCAGCGCCTCCCGCCTCACACAGCCGCAGCGTGCCAGTCGCGCAACAGCCTGTTGCCAGCCCGGCTGCCGCCATGCAGCCAGTTGCGGCGTTGTCACAACCGGCAGCTGAAGCCGCCAAGACGGCATTGGCAGCCAGGCCGCTGTCAGCCGTGCTGCAGCGGCAGCAGGCGCCCAGCTGCGCGGCTGAGCTCCTCCGCAGCAGCAGCGCTCGGCTTGCATCTCCCCAACTGGCATCTGGCTTGAGTGACGGTTGATGGTACACCTGTGATTCCGACTGACGTCCAGAAGTGGGAAATGATCTGTTGTCAGAACATCTGCAATGGCAGCATGTGCTCGCTACGGATGTGCATTGCGTGCCTGGTGCAGGCAAGTTCCTGTGGCTTCTGCTCACTGTGTAAAATATTGAAAGCTGGTCGTTACAAAAGATACAAGCCGATGAACAAAGAACCCCGGCAATTGCCACTACACTCCACTTCCATTGATCACCCTGCAACTAAAGCCCACACCCCGAGCTGAACTTCTGCTCCCTGCAGCAATCTGCATCTGACATCTAGTTTTGCGCCGCGAGCGCATCATCTCCCCCTGCATCCCACACTGCATATGCAACGTGCAAGAGGCTGGCGCCTCTAATACTTCTGAGCCTGCTGCACCTCTAGCCAGCACATCCGCCCATGGTCACGGCCGCGTCACCAGAAGGGGCACCAGCCGATGTAGCTGGCGCTCAGGTTCTCCGGCAGCGTGGCGGACCTGATCAGCCGCTCAACCTGCAGCAGGGTTTAACTTTCAGGCAAAGACCAAAGCCTCCTGTGTTGTGTCACAAAACTGGTTTAGTGCTGCATGTGAGCAATAACAGAAAGCACGGCGCAGCTTGACGCCATAGCATGCATAGACCGCATGTCTATGCATGCAATAGACCAGGCTGACGCGGTGCCCTGCTGAGGTGCTTGCTAAACCCGACTCCAGTCTCATGAACCTGGCAATCAGCATTGAACTACATGTATTGTGTGCCTGAGGCGCAGCACCTGCACGGGGATGGAGTCATGGTCCGCGCCGTTGCGCAGCTCCGCGGGGAAGTCGCGCCCCGTGAGCTTGTCGCTCATGCGGCTCATCACCGCAATCGCCCGCTCGTTCAGCACCTGCCACAGGCAACGCAGCGGGCTGATGCTGATGATTCTCTGACTGGACGGGCACTGGCTGACCTGAGCCCACCCAGCTACTGCACATGCTCGTCACACGCAGCGCTGAAGCGCAGACAGTGGCAGCTGGGGCATGTAAGTATGAGCCCTGAACCCTGTTATCCTGATAAGAAACGAGTTTCGGGGTCCCACCTCCCGGGCGTCGCCCAGGTCCCCCACGGCGGTCAGCAGCTCCCGCTCGCGCGCCTCCCGGTTGGGCGGGCTGGGCATGTCCGGCATGTCCGCGCCCACCCCCATGCCGATGTTGACTGCACATGATGTGACACACCGCTGTGAGGAGCGAGCCACTAGTCTCTTCGTGGGCCAGAAAGAGCTGCACGCAGCTCAACAAGCCCTTCATATGACTGCCAATCCCCAGGCGCCCGATGCTACAGATATTTGTCAGAGCGCCCATCAACATGCACACTGCGCGATTGGGTCGTTTCTGCTTTCCAATTTGTTGGCAGATGCTAGAGCCCCGCTGGACGCCTGTTGCTGCCCATATTGCGGATTTACCGATATTGGCAGGCCATTGGGTTGCTGGCTTTCGATCACCATGACGATGAGCTGCAATCGGAGTGCAGCCCATACCCGCATGTGATCAGAAACAGGAACCCGACGTTGTGCCCATCACTGGACCGTGACAGGACTTCTGACAGGATGTCAAGACTGCTGGCAGCATGCCATTTTATCTGACGAAGTATGGACAGCTGGAGCAATTTGGTATGATTTTATTACCGTGTCCGCCAGCCACTGCGGCGCCGCCAGGGATGCCGTTCTGCTGCGCGGACACGGGTCCAAGGCCGCGGGTGGCAGCCGCGACGTCTGTGGAGCCGTCCAGCAGGCTGATGTTGGTGGCATCCTGTTTGCCACAGACGCAATATCAGCTGGTGCCCAGTAGATAGTGAGAAATTTGTCACTTGATTGGAGCGGTACAAAGCTGCTGCTGTGTTCTGCGCACTGGCAGCATGCGCGGGGCTTGCGAAACGCTGCAAGGATGTTGGCCATGTCCTGAACTGCTGCTGGCTGTCCAACCCTGAAGCTTAGGTTCGGAGCATAAAACACACAGCTGTAGCCGTGCTCATGCACAGGTATGTGACAGCACCTGCATGCTGTTGAGCTGAGCGTCGATGGCCGTGGTGTCTGCCGCGTCCGTCGTGTTGAGCAGCCGCCAGTTGATCAGCGGGTCGTGCACAAACGCCTCCAGCCTGCGCAACATCAAGGCTGGGCTGAGCCACTGCTGAAGTTGCATCGCCTCCAAAAGGTGGCATCAAAGCTGCAGCAGGCATCTCAGGGGCAGATCTTGGTCGTCTGTGCCCCGAATGCAACAGTAATGCCAGCCCCTCGCGGCAGCTGTGATGTCGAGAGCTCCGTCAGGCCGCACATGGCAATGACGGACTCCTTGTTGGCGCGCAGCACCCGCATCGTCTCCTCGCAGCTGTGCCGGAAGTTGCCCTCGATGCCGGATACCTCCATCGCCTTCACCATCATGCGCGTCAGCCGGAACGGCACCTGTGCGATAGCTTCAAATCTCAGGCAGCAGATCTGGCGTGTACGTTGCAGCGTGCCGGCGGCCGCCACGAGGGTTTTGCATCTGCCTCGTGTGCTCAGCACTGCCATGCCGTGCGCGAATGCCTCTGCGATGGAGCACGCTCTGGAGGATTGATCTGCCATTCTATGGCGGAGCAGTACGTGCAGAAGTGGAAACCATCGCAGGCCAACAGGCGACTGGGCAGCCTGCTTAAGAGGCACCCACTGGGGTGCCAGCAGAGCGGTACCCTATGCTACCATGAAGCACACAACATGAGACTTTTTCAAAGTTTGCAGATCAGCTCGCACCTTTTCGGGGAACTTCTCGCGGTGCATGGACGCCTCGAAGCAGTCGCCAAAGTCGATGTGCAGCAGCTTGCCCGAGTAGCGGTCCAGCATCAGGTTGCTGGGGTGCCGGTCGCCCAGCCCCAGCAGGTAGCCCACCATGGACATCACACCCGTCGCCCGCGTGTACGCCGTGCGCCGCTCCAGCCACACCTGCAAGGTTGCGGTACTAATGCGCTGTGTGATGTTCAAGAGCACGGGACCGCAATGCACAGCCCAACACCGCAGCGTTCTGGCAGCGGGTCAGCCTGGTTAGCCGCACCACTGTGCAGCTGCAGCATGGGTGCAGCGTGTCATGTGTTCACACGTAAGGGCGACTGTGGCATCAGACGTATTCCCACGCCAGCAGCACATGCTGACGGCGTGGCAACTTGTAAGCAGCAGCTGCCCCATGTACAGGACACTAACCAGGCTTGGTAAACACATCTCAGTTCCTCTGATCAGGTCCCTTACTGCCGTACCTCCTTGCAGGCCAAGCACTTGGTAGCATGATTTGCATTTCAGCGGGGTTCTGGCCTTGACGGCGGCGCACCTCGGAGCTGCGGGACTTGAGCCACATGACGCGGTGCAGGTCTTCACCGGATGTAGACTCCAGCGCGTGCTCGAACACCTCCACCTTCTGGATGACGGTCAGGTGGTCGTAGTCCGGCGCCAGCCCCAGCATCAGCCGGTGTTCCACATTCAGCGGCACCTGCGCAGTTGCAGGGCCGCCATGTAAAGACATGTCGGCCAGGCAGTGTCACAGATTCCGGGCAAGTGTGCCGCAAGACAGCATGACAGCAGGCAGCAAGTCGACAAGGGAGCTGGCACACTGGGAGGGTGCAGACCATTCCAGGCCAACACCAATCCAGGGAAACACATGCCCCTTGCCAACTTAAATGGCGAGTGAACCAAGAGGCAGACTTCCCACAACACTTGCACTGCTGGGCATCTCACATACCACCCTGGTGCCAGAGCAATGTCGAGGGACAAGTAAACACTTCAAACAAAAATGACACATCGATTCCACCTTGCGCGCGTCGCGGTACTCGCGGATTAGGGCGTGCAGCGTGTCGGTGTTGGGTACCCAGCCGATGAGGCCGGAGTTGGGCGACAGGGGAATCACAGCATAGCGCGCGATGCTGAGGTCCCGCTCCGCCGTCGCCCGGTCGTTCGCCAGCATCGTGTTCACCAGACCGAACAGCTGCATCACCCGCTCGTCCTGCAGCGGGAAGCAGGAAGCAGCCTGTCAGCTGAGATGCAACATCCGATTCTCCAGCACGCCAAGCAAGGCTGTCAGACAACAGTTGCAGATGCAGCTGCAGGACCTCAGATGCATTCACAACACTATCGTATGCGCTGCACCACGTACTGCTGCAAAATGTGCTGCTCGCATGCAGTGTTGGGATCAGTAAAAGGCATCCTGCTGTTTACTAAAGATACACATGTTCAGGTTTACAGCACCTGGCGCAGGTCCTCGTGCCCCTTGAGCAGGAACATGTACTCGGCGCCGTCGGAGCCGTGGATCGTCAGCTTGCGAGGCCGCTGCTTGGAGGTGATCACGTGCAGCTGCTGCGCGAAGGCCGCGATGGTGACGACCGGCTCGCCGATGAGGTATGTGCCTGGCACCGCCAGCTCCAGGCCCTGTAGCAACAGATGCATGATGTACAGACCATACCAACAAGCAGCTGCGATGCAACGCCTGCAATACTGCGATGCAACGCCTGCAATACGATGGAATTGCTGGTGGCGGCCTTGTATTGGTCGCAGGTCCCCCGCACCAGGCTCAGCAGGAAAGTCTGCTTGCAGACAAGGGTTGCTGCAATGGCAGGTGAAAGACATGCACAGACCGCCTGTCAGAGCGGCTTGTGCGCAGCCGCACATGACTGCACTGCAGGCGCCGCTATACTGCAACGAAGTTCAGGTAAAAAAGAAGGAGAATCAGGGTGTGGCAGGGCGGATTGTAGTGTTGACATCATATGAGGGCGCCCCACCTCTGCGCGGACAAGCGCCGGCGACACATACTGCAGCTCCAGGGTTGTCAGGCTGGGCAACTGCTTGTTGATGCGCTTGAACACATGGTAGTACCTGCAGCCAAGTGCAATGTGGCAATCTCAGCGGCATGTGCTTCAGCGAGCTGTAGACTCCGAGATGCCACCTCAGGAGCAGCAAAGCCGCGCATAGGCAGCAGCAATCAGGCAGCATCATGGGCCACGACAGCCCAGTAAAGGGGGGAGTCGGAGTGTCAGGAGGCGCACAGGTCCCAGGCCTGGTGCAGGTCGGAGTCCTTGCGGGACGCGCGGTACTTGCGGCACCACTCCCCCGCCTCCGCCAACTCCCGTCCGTACGCCTGCACCAGGGATTTTGCTGATCCCGGCAACCATCGCTTGATTGCTCACATGTGCTCACATGTGGGTACCTCAACAACTAATGCGGAGCTTCCTTCATACACAGCTTCCTGCTTTCTGCTATAGCATCAATGGCCAGCACCCGAGCAGCCAATATTCCCCAGACAGCCTCCAACATCACAATGACATCTGGCAAGATCATAGCATGCCTATGAGGACAGCGACGCACCTGCACGAAGGCGATCTCCTTGAGCGTGGTGGCGCCCATCTTGTCCATCATCTCGTGCAGCGGGGTGAGCACCGCGAGCATGCCCGCGACGTTGGACTCGCCGAAGTACAGGCGGCTGGCCTCCTCCAGCGCCTCGTGCCACATCTCGTGCCACAGGATCGCCATGCGGATGAGCTCCTGGCTGACCTGCGGGTGCAAGAAAATGCATGGTTGACGTACAAGCGTTTGCTGTGACACTTTCTCCCTGTGCCCTGCGCAACGGACCCGAATTTTCGACAGCAGCACAAGGGACAGTGCCACGGATCAACCGTTAGCCGGCATGCAGGCGGGGACAGCTGGCGTCTTTGCAGCATTCACAGTATCGCAGGTGTGCATGTTGCGGAGGGTTCGCCTTCAAGCATGCCAGCTGATGTGCGCCACATGCAGCAGACTGCTTGCCGTGGCACCAACCGCAAAGACACAGCTACTGCAGTTCGGCTGCTGCTGAGGGTGAGCAGTGTACACCCTGGCAGCAGACACGAGAGACGTACCAGCTGCGCCTGCTGCACGAGCGTGGCCGAGTGCAGCCGCACATTGTCGACGACCGCCATGGCGGCCGCCCGCCGTGAGGTCGACTGCGACTTGCACGCCACCAGCAGCGGGTACATCAGCGCCTGCATAGTGGGATATCCACCTTTTGCAGACTGTAAATGCCAGACTCAAGGTGCACATCAGTATGATGAGGTGTAAGCAAGAGAGATGGCAGCATTGTGCCCTGAGAAGAGGCTTGCCTGCGGGTGGTGGCGGCCGATGCGGATGAGGAGACCGTGGATCATGCGCCGCACGGGGACCACCGCCGTGTGGATGCGCGCGATCATCTGCACAGCCAGCACATGCCATTGCGACACAGATCTCGCGTCCTGCCAGTAGGCTACTACCACACGATTGACATTGCCACAGACTTCATTCACTGCGGTGTGTGAATCAGGTTGGGCAGGGCCTTACAAGCCACTGCCGTGTCAGCACCTGCGCTTCAGTAACCCTGCTGCCGCCTGAATATTGATCAGCTCACCTGCGGGATGACGACCAGCCAGGTGTCGATGGAGACGCGGCTAAAGCCGTCCTGCAGCGCCGCCTCCACATCCGCCGCCGCGCCGTGGTTGAACCACAGCGTCAGGATGCGCAGGATGTCCTGCAGGTTGTCGCCCGACCCCGCGCCTGCAGCAGCATAGAAAGCGCCAATGTGAGTAATGAACAAGCGTGACGTCACTTTTCAAACCAGTATGGGGCGCTGCAAATGGTCCCGTCATATCAAGTTGGTGCGGACTGCACCTGTTGTTCAGACGAATTCACAGTAAGAGGAGGTCGTAACTGCAAGAACATGCGAGACGATACTGGAGAGCCGTGCCCATCTCCTAGGAGCGGATATCAGGCTCTCTGGTCAGCACAGCCGAGATTCTGTGTGCCTCACATACGGCTGGGAATGCTGTCAATGCGGCTGCAGAGCAACTGCCCCTGCTCTGCATGCAGTCGAGTGCTCAGATAGAGGTATTGCAGGCTGCAGCAGCTCCTGGGCTTGACTGCTAGCCAGCAGGCGAATGGACCAGAGGTGGCATATGCGGCTGCGCTGCCCGGCATACTCCGAGAGCCCCACGTTAGGCCGCTGCGGCACCTCAGATCTGCTTGCCTCACATGACGAGCAGCCATGCCCAGGACCGGCTTCACTGCCAGCGCCGCTGTGACCTACTCATCCTCATTGTAATTCACAGGAAGCCCACCGTTTCACTCAACTACTACGTACGAGACTTGGCACATATCAAGTCCAACCCAGTGCTGGGAAGTTTCACACACCCTCCATCTGGCCGAGCGCCACGGAGCGGAAGAAGCCCACGACGGCCGGCGCCACGTGCTGCTGCGCCTTCGCCGGCTCCCGGTTCGCCGCATGGTGCCCCAGCAGCGCCAGGTTGAAGAGGCCCCAGTGGTGCCAGGACTTGGCCCACCCTGAGGCGGTGTCGGTCGCCGTGCGCAGGTGGCCCAGCACCTCCTCGATCAGCTGCTCGTCCAGCTCCTGCACCATCACATAACCCCAATGAGCATGACAGGACTCCTACGGTTAGCATGTTATATGATTCACGAAAGTGTAGCAGTTGCATGGAGAGCGGGGCATATTGACCATGGTGTATGTACATGGATTCGTGCTTGATAGAATTCAGCGGGCATGCTATTGCCCTTCTGTTGCAAAAACAGGGCAAGCAACGATCAGCAAGCGCTCCAGCACGCAGCCGGCAGAACAGGTTGGTGTCATCCAGCTGCACACCGACTCTGCAGCTCGATGAGCTTCAGAAATACAGCTGGATGGTCAGGCCCTTGCAGCCGGCTGCGCATGGATGTTGCAGCACAAAGCACCAGGTGCCGCGGGCACCCCGGGGTGTTCACTGCATTGGAATTGTGCATCATCTATGCCGCACCTCGGCGGTCCAGGACCAGAGGCCCAGGCGCAGGTGCACACGCGCCAGCAGCGGCGCCCGATACGCGTGCACCGGCTGCCGGCTCGATGCCGCCAGCGCCGTCATTGGGCGCCCCTGCACCTGCAGGGCAGCAGCAGAGCTCAGGGTCTGCAACTTCTGGCATGACAAACACTTCAGCCAGTGATTCACCAGCTGGCTGCTGCAGAGCCTGCATCAGGCCACAGCCCAGTTGCACCCCAGTGGACACAGGAGAATACTAGCTGTTGCAGATGACAGACATGACAGCTGCGGTCAGAGATCATGTATCTCGAAGCTGCGTCCAACAATATGCAAGCATCAGGCCAGTGCTGTGCATGATGAGTGATGCAGACCACGGTGATGCCTAACCGATGGGCAACAGGTAAGCAACGACTGCTGGAATATCCAATCATTATGGCAGCACGGAGGTTGCTCTGTTGTCAGAAGACACACCTGCGGCAGCGGTGACGCGTTGCCACTCTCCGCTGGCAGCTGGTCCACCTCGTGCACCAGGTCGCGCAGTCTGCAGAACAAGGCATCCGTTTGGGCTCCCATCAGAGTAGGGCAATTTAGACGTTGCTGATTCTCTTGTAGCCCCTGTCAGGGCTGTAGACACAACCGGCGCTTTGTGCATCGAGCTGGACACAGCTGCGACATGAGCAAACAGATATTCCGGGAAACCTCAGCGATTGGCCAAGGAGTCAGCTGAGGAACTAGTTCTCAGGTCGCATCTGTGAATGAAAGAGAGATAGGACAGATCCTGCATGCTGTGAGCAAACTTGCTGCAGGAATTTGATGGGAAAACAACTGGCCCCACAAGCTCATCAGTCGATGCCACTAATGCCCAGTTTAGCACCAGTGCCCAATGCACCTGAAGCACGCTCAAGCTCGAACCCAGAGCCCCGAACGAGCAAGCCGCGCCCCACCTGAACAGCGCCTGCTGCTGCTCCCCCGTGTGCCACAAGTGCTTCAGGAAGCCGAACATGACGTCGGGGGCGCCGCTGCCGGCGCCATAGCCGGGCGCCCCCGGCTCGTGCACCGCCAGCGGGTCGTAGTGCAGCAGCTCCACCAAGACACGCCGGCTCTGCCTGTTGCAGAAAACCAGACTAGGGTTCAGTACCAAAGCTTTTGCATTGCTTCCACCGCCAGCTCCTCGTGGCAGCACCCGCCACCCGGTGCTTCTGACCCTTTCATCCAGTCTGCCCTAGGGAACAGGCGCATGAGCAACAGTATCTAATGATTGTGGAAATCAGTTTGCAACGGTGAGTGGCCCTGTCACAGACTGGGTATATGTCAGCTACTCGGCTGGGCTGTGCGCAGGCTCGCATCATGTATTCGATTTGTCGAGAGTCGTCACACAGCCTAGCCTTGGCTGGGCAGTGTGGCTGTCCCTGGTGTCGATAGCAGGCACAGATGTGAACCTGTGCCTGCTTGTTGACAGCACTCGCCCCACTGCCCAGATGCAGCCATTCTCGCGCATGCTCTGCTGCCACACCCAGACACAGGCTGCTGCTGCAGTTGACCTACCGCGGGCACTGGCACGACGAGGCACTGGCTTGTGCAATGCACTCTCATCAGCATGTATATGTGGCTGCAACAGCACTACACCGCTGCCATGCGGAAGCCGCACCTGACGCGCCCCGACTTGCGGCACAGGGAGGAGAACTTGAGGTAGGTGTGCACGTCCTGCGCGGGCGGCAGCACCAGCGACCGCACGCTCAGCAGCGCCTGCCACACCTGCAGGCGTGGAGCAGGTGTGGATGTAACTTTTCCAGTGGTACTGGAAGCACGGCGCTGCAGTTGACGACCACCGTGCTGCTTTGCACCACTGTGTTGGCCAGCAGCCGTGCACAACGATGGCAGCACCTGGGAGCTACTGTCAGCAGATGGGGCAGCTTGCCTCATCCGCTGAGAATGCTGTACAGGGATTGCCAGCACACATGCACCCATGTGATAGCAGCTGCTAACCAGCTGGTGCTATCCCAGCAGATGAGATCTGCCAGCAAACTGCCCAGCCTAACAGCAGCAGAGCACCACACCTCAACATTGCGCTGCACGCCCCGCAGGCGCGCACGCCACGTCTCCCTCGTGAGCGCCGCCCACATGTCTGCCGTCTGCTGGTCATCTGTGAAAACAGGCAGACAGAGCCAGGTAAGCAGCTTTCGCTTTACACCTCCTTGCTGATGCCGTATGCTGAGATTATATGTCGCAAAGAAAGTGAAACTCTGGACATCATAGTAAATTGACATATGGGCATACAGTCTGTGTTCTGCCCAAACCTGCGAATGAACTCTGTCCAGCTCCATTGGCAGAGTTGACAGCTTCATTGGCGGGGTTCACATGCAGCTGGCAGAGAACTCGGGGCACAGTGAAAGAGGTAGAGCGGGGCGCACAGTCGGCGTGGAGCTGGGAGTAGCGGATGACCTCCTCCAGCTCGGTGAGCTGCTGCACGCGCACCATGTCCCCGTACGCCCGCTCGTACGACTCCCCCACCAGCGCCGCAAGCTCCGTGCCCAGCAGCTCGCGCGCGCCGTCCACATTCGCTGCAGGGGGGGGCGTGCAGAACGGCAAGTGCCAATGTTGCTGTGGCAGCAGTTCGGGCAGCTGCCATGGTTCCTCACCAGCAGCTTGTCAAAGAGGACTCGGCCGCACAACTAGTCTGGAAGTAGGGTTTGCTGGAGCGAAGCTCATGGCACATCAGGAATAGAGGCAACTGATTCAGCTCAGCACACACCCTGGGGCAGCAACATACACATCCAGGCCTTACTGGCAAGGCCTGCAGACTGACAATCTGCAATCCCAGGATGCATCCTGCAATGCCACCATTCCTGAGGACAGCAAACACATCGCGTACAAGCTGAGTTAGATATCCAGTCTCACCCCGGGCCGCGCGGAAGTCGCGGTTGTGCACGTCCAGCACGGCGCGCAGGAAGGCGGTGGCGGAGGTGGAGGGGGCGCGCCGCGGCTCGATGGCCGCCACGTACTGCTGCATCTGGTCCCACTGCCCCATGTTCCAGGCGCCCGCCGCCGCGATCGGCGCCATCTCCCGCCGCACCTGCAGGAGTAACCCCCTGGTGATAAGACTCGGGTTTTGCACCAGCCCTATAGCATAAAATGCTCATGCCTCGCGATTTGTAGCTGTCGCCTTGCTCTGTACATGCACTCACTTGGGGGTCGACGCGGTGCCACTCCTGGCGCGCCAGCGAGGACAGGCGGTCCCATTCGGCCAGCGCCGCCAGGCACCGCAGCCGCCCCAGGGCTGCCTCAACCTGTAGGCGATTCCACAACCATTTGATATGAAGGCAGGCTCAGGATACAAGCGCACAGGGAGTCTCGAAAGTGCATGCAGCAAAGTCCCAATTGGCTGCATGCTGAGCATGTTAGTATTCTTGGCGTGTCACGAGTACAAAGCATGATGAACTTCAACCTAACGCACAACATTGACGACAATGTGTTGCTGCATTCAACACATTGCAGTCGAGCCTGTGCATGGTTGAAGCCTTGACACTCATTACACATTGGTCACAGCACCCATTATTGAGCAGCTTGCTGATCACTGGTCAATGTTTGGAAGTCACACCGCGGCGGCTGAGCCGGGCACCGACGAGCGGTACTTCTTCTCGTACGCCTCCAGCGCCTCGTCCCACCGCTGCAGCTTCTCGTACCACGACTCCTGAAAACAGCAATACAGCGTTTGATAAAGGCCTTGATCATCACTGTGCAAAGGCTGCAACATACCGAAATTTTCATGGTCAGCAACGCCCGCTCACGCCCATGACTCTGCAGAACCGTGGGCCATGGCATGATGCTGACTACCAGTATTCAGCAGAGCTGTCTGTGGCGGAGCTTCCGCCCAAAGTTTTACCAGCAGCGGTGCTGTACATGCACTGAGTGCCAGTGATGATATAATGACAAGCGCGCGCCTTGAGGTCCATGGCGAGGGAGCGCTGCGCGACGGTCAGGATGCCGACGGCCGCCTCCGGCTGCCGCAGCTGGTTGTTGATGGAGATGAGGGCCTCCACCGCGGCCTCGGGCGCTGTGCCAAATTCCAGTTCCTTGTAGTGCAGCGCCTTGGCGAAGGCGTGGCACTTCTCCGCCAGCGCGCCCAGCGTCCTGCAGCCGCCAGGACATGTGTGGCACAGAGCGTGATGGTACACAGTATCTAATGTGCAAGTCTGCAATCTGGCCTCAGCAGTACAGCGAAGGCTGCTAAGCAGTCGGCGCGCTTTCGATCATGTGACATGCGGCAGCAATGTGCCGAATGCCTTGCAGCCTCAGATGTCACCGCTGAGCCCAAGCATGGACATGTGTGCAGTTGACAGGCAGCTTGTAGCGGTGTGACGACCTGCTGACATGCCCAACATGCTGCAACTGGGTCCATTGGCACTGCTTCCTCACGCCTACCACCTCAGCAGGGCAACATGTCATTTCGCAGCCACAAACCCTAGCCCAGCAGGTGCTGAGCAGACCCAACGTCTGGGACAGAGGGGCCATGCAGCTGTGCCACATGGCCGCTCCAGAGACAGAAGGCACGCAGGCTCGGCCGACATAGCAAGGCGCTGGCCGCTTGCCGGCCTGATAAGCAGGTGCTAATAGCCTCTGACTATCGTTTTCAGGACGAGCGGACAACAGTAACTTCGGGATTGAGGGTTTGTGTCACCTAGTGTCCAGCGGCAGCGCCTTCTCGTCGTGCTCCATGAATTCGGCCAGGTTGAGCAGCGTGGTCACAGTCTCGGGCGGGATGGAGGGGGACGCCAGCGCCGCTTCCAGCGACCTGACAAGTGCTTCCTGCGGCCCCGGGTCCAGCTCCGCCCAGCACGACACAAAGGCCGCCGCGAACAGCTCCCGCGCCATCCCCGGCTGCATCTGTTTTGACACACACACGCACATGTGGGTGGCGTGATAAATGCTGACAACAGTGGGGCGCAGGGAGGCCTCTGTCACTGACACAGATGACGCAGGCTGACCAGGCATGCCTTGGGGGCACGTTAGCACAGGCGGTCTGAGCAGTGTGTGCAGCTGAAGCTGGGACATGCAATGCCTACGATGCCTTGCACTGTACACGTGTAGTGCAGTACTAATGCTGCTGATGCGATGAAGCGAGCCACACTGAGGTCGGAAAGGCAGCTAGCGAACATACAAAAGAGGCGGCCGACGCCTGCTGCACAGAACGTGGAGCGAATTTCTGCAGGGGGTTTTCCGACACGACCACTGCTGGCTGGCTAGCAGCTCACACACACGAGGTTCATAACACCTCTAGAGTGCCCCCAACTCTTTCCTCTATACAGATGTAAGCAAGACACTCGTGAGAGGTAATATGGTGTGGCTTTGGAGTACCTGCGCCAGCGGGTATGTTGCCCGCAGAGCCGGCGAGGGCGAGTGGCGCAGCAGCTCAACAGCGAAATGGCGCATCCACTCCGCCCAGTCCTCCTTGGTGGACCGCTGGCTGGACTCCCAGGCGCGCCGCAGCGCCGCCTCGTCCACCCGCAGCGCGTCCATGTTGGGCGCTGCAGCAGGGAAAGCGAGGTTTGGGCACACAGGACGCCAGACACACGCTGCGTCTGAGAGCAGGCGTGCCAGGCGAGTTCAGTGTGAGGCTGCTTGCATGATGCATGCACTCAGTAGAGCAGCAGCCCAAAGTCCAGGGAACAGGTTGGCTGGCGACCATCAGGAACTGCGAGCAGCACCAGAGTTTGGGGTGTCGGGGGGTTCAGTGAAGCTACATCACAACAGGCAAGCAGGCAAAACGTGTCTAGCACGGGACAAGCCATGCTGCCGAACATGGGGAGTTGCATACGACAAAGCCCAGGCAGATGTGGGTCGTAAACTCGGTTCCTCAGTCGCGTCAAGCTCGAGGCAAATGCCCACGAGAGGAGGTGGGCATGTGTGCCGCACGAGGCACGACTGAGGCGTCATGTACATTATATCGGGGGAAACTCGCAGGTGAAGACAAGTATGTGCGCTGCGCTTGTGTAGTTCAGCTCCACACTTCAGCAGGTCTGCAATGCAGCTGGCAAGCTATCTTGTCTGGGAATGCTTGAACGCTGAGGAATTGCTTGAACCCTGTAAATCCCACTCACGGGTGAAGTCGGGCATGGGGGTGGCGTGCAGCGAGGCGTCGGACTCCGGCACGTCTGATTCATCCAGCCAGCCGTCCGCCTCCCGCCAGTCGCCATCGTCGGCCATGCAGGGCGGCGCCGCGCGCGCCATCTTGGCTGTCAGGCGCCCGAAGCGCGGGTGCCGCATCCTGTGCGCCGCCACCACCTGCGGTAGAAACAATGATGGCTTTCTGCTGCTGATTTTGCAAAGCCTTTCTGCACAAGCCACCGAGACCACAAGCACGATGAAACATCGAGATCACAAGGCCTGTTTTCAGCACAGGGTCAGCACTTTACCTAGCAGACTTTCCAGCTGAGGTTGCGCAGAGCGCACATGTTCAATAGGATCAAGGCAGCTGTACACTATGGCATGCTGACATTTCCTCGACCAACATGCTATGTAATTACATATCGCACGTTGAACGTGAACCTGCCAGCATGCCCTCGGCATGAGTGCAAGCTGCATGTGGGTGCGCCGCTGGCAACAACAGCGAGCAGCATGCACCAATGACATGATGGCGTGGCTGCAAAGGTGAGGAAACCTGCCACGGCAGAGCATGTGGAAGCTCCCTGCTCCTCTTAGCAGCTGCCCCAAGCAAGTGGCCCCGTCATGCGGTTTATCGGGCCGCTACAGCTGGATAACCGCCTGCCCACCACACGAAGACAGCTCCAGCTGTGCAGCTATCGACAGAGGCGTTCCCCGACTTTATGTGCAAGTCCATGGGAAGGATCGAGGTAAGCACACCTTCTGGATGGCAGGGAAGAACACGGCAAAGTCGGGACCCAGCGCCAGCGCCAGGCTGCAGATGGTGTCCAGCGCCTGCGGGGCACGATGCTTGCAAGTCTGCAGGTTTTGCCTCAGCCTTTGCTCTGCAGCTTCTCACTAGGCCCGTGGTTTGCAGCGCTATCCAGCCAGCGCCTGCTGGCATCGTTCGACCTGCAACAAGCCCGCAGCTGCTCTCTTCTGCTTGTGATTGTGATCCTTGTGGGATTGACACAGTAGCACCTTAGTCTGCACCAGTTCAACTGCAACCTGTAAAGTGCCAACACGTTCACTGGTGGCAGCATACACGTGCACCCTAAGGCATCCATCGTGAGCGCCTTACAGCACACGCCGCTGGGTTCGTAACCTTCAACCCAAAGCTCATGTACTCCCCATCCCCATATAAACAAGGCGCACAACAGCTCTTGCAGGCATGCAGGACCTCTAAGAGTCCCATCTGCTCGCTGCATATTTCCATTGCTGCACTTGCCTCGCGGCGCAGCTCTTCAGTCGGGCCGTCCAGCACGCGGGTGAGGGGGTGCATGATGGCGGAGGCGCGCCCCGCCAGCTGCATGCGCGGCAGCATGCGCCGCATCGACCGCAGCCCCGCCCGCCGCACCTCCACCGGCGTCGCGTTGGCGCCTGCAGCACGGTTGATGCGGGACTCTTCATAATATGTATCCGAAGGATACAACTGTCACACTGTCTGCGGAAGGATTGGTGGTGGCACAGAACAGGCACTGCTTGGCGTTGAGGTGAGGGTGGGTTCTGGCAGGGAAGGGGCAATGCCATCTTGCAGCCTGGCAGCAATGCAGCTGCAGCATTGGGGTCACTGTCAGCTGAACCAGGTCCGAGGCATATGGCAGACGACAATGGTTGGCAGGCGCGCACCCGGGCAGATCAACCGAACCAGGGCGGGCAGCAGCAGCTGCAGGTGGCTCTCCAGCGCGGGGCCCAGCGCCTCCAGGCTTGCCAACGCCGGCTCCACCGCCTCGTAGTTGCCTGGGCACGGCTAGGGTTTAGTTCAAAGGGCAGCATGTTAAGAAGCCATGTGGACCTTTTGAAATGTCTCGTCATGGGCAGCTGACTTCCTGGCCTGCACATAGAGCCTCCACATGTGTAGGCGGCCAGAGGCTGCTGAAGTGAAGCTCTCTTTGGCAAGGGTCGTGTCCTGCGGACAGACTTTGCAAGCACATACGGTTGCGCACGGCGCAGCCGTGTGCACAGGCGTGTCGCTCTGTCGGGCAGGCTGCCATGGGCCTAGAGATCAGGCCGGCATGTTCATGATTGTAGGCTATCAACAAGGACTGATCTGCCACGTTAATCAAGTGCAGGGTTGCTGCTTTGGGCCCGAAGATCGCAGCGTGACATATGAGAACATGAGTCACCTGAGCGCTCGGCCTCGGCAAACAGGCTGAGGAAGCGCGGCAGCAGCTCTGGCAGGTAAGCCCGGATGTCGTCCCGCAGCGACGCTGCAGGCAGCAGTAAGACCATGTACGACATACCCAGCTTCAGCAGAGGCTTCAAGCACAGCGACGAGGGAGCATCAAGCACATCACGACAGTCCCAGGTTTGGCAGAGGTCTCCAAGCACAGTGACACCGGCTGTCAACGTACGCATACAACATCAACACAGCTGGGTGCGAATCGCGCACAGCATCCAGCTGTACTGACATGGGATGCGGGCACGCTCACAGCGCTAGGCAGCAGGTAACTGTGCAGGCTGTCATGCACGGCTTTGTTGCGGATTGACATTGCTGGACCCCAGGGTTCGGCATCAAGCTAAGAGAAATTTTATAGGGTATCTCCTCACTGGCGAGCTCGGCGACCAGCTCCAGCAGCACCGGCAGCACGCCGGGCCCCGCGCCCCAGAAGTCGTGCAGCAGCCCCACCAGGTCGGGCAGCCACCGCCGCAGGTGCTGCCGCAGCACGCTCAGCAGGCCGGCCAGCCTGGAAGCAGGAAGCAGTGAAGGATCAGCAGAAGCATCCGACGATGCGCCTGGCCCTGTTGGCAAAGAGATTACATCAGCAGCGGCAACCGCACGGATTAGGAGCATGGGACAGCAATTCACCGCTTGAGCAGGAACAGCCGCAGCGCTTCGTCTGCTGCACGCACCACCGCAAACAGCACTGGCATGACCTGCGATCCAAGAGGCTGGGTGAGTCGTTCGCACCAGGAGCACAAGAACAGTCTGGCCGTTTGCAACACAGCTATGGCTCAACCGATGCATTGCAGTTCACTGCAGCGGCGCCACTGTTGCAGACAGGCGCACCTTTGGCAGGTATGGCACCGAGCTGAGGCCGAGCGCCTGCAGGATACAGAAAGCAGTATCCGTGAACACAGTTGAACCGGCCAACGATGCAGCCGACCAGGATGACCTGCCTGCAAGATTGTGCACTGACCTGCTGTGATGACAGCGATGAGACTCATGCGCACCGTGAAGATGTAGAACAGCGCCCTGACGACTTCGGCGTGGTGCGGCGCCATGACCGGGTCCCGCAGCGTGCGCATCAGCGCATTGATGGCGACCGTGGGGTAGTAGTCGGCAGACGCGGTGACCAGCCCGGCAGCAGGAAGCACCTCCTCGGCTGCCTCCTCCTCCAGCACCGCGCCTCCAGAAATCAGGACATGCCAACATCTGTTCATAGGACTACCCCTTTGGCCAGATTGGCAGCTGCAAGCAGTGTAGCAGGCAGATACGACTACCGTATGTTGCCCCCTGTACCAGAGCATTTTCTGGACGCACATGCATGACCATGCTGGCAACGTTCGACTCGCCAAGGCAGGTCATGAGAGTGAGCCAATGACCTTCGCCGTGCTGAGGGCAATGCTGACCCAGCAGGGTCCCAGGAGCAGTCTATCGTGGCACGTGGCAACTAGGCGGCATAGGTGAAGAGTCTGCACTGTAGGGGTATCTGCACCAAATGTGTGCGGCTCGCCGGTGGCAGCGAGGCCCGTGGCGGTGGGGTAGCGCTGCGGGCGCACCCCCTCCATCTCCAGCTTGCCCTCCCCCTGCAGCAGGGCGGGCAACCTGGCTGAGTAGCTTGCGGCGGTACATATGCAGCGGTCATTAAGGGTTCGTGCTAGTGCCCCAGCGCTGAGCCACATACAGGACTTGCTCCTGGCCAAGCCAGAAGATTACAGGGCCGTGACAAGGCAGCATGCTTGAAGGCAGCCAGGCATTGCTTTCGAACAACAGAATTTGCCATGGCGGCGTTATCGCCTGCGGACACATCTAGCATTGAGTCCCGTCTCTAGCCAAGCTTCATGTTCGTTTTCCCATGCTGCCTGCCATGTGGCAGTCATCACACGTTCCACGCCTACACGTCACAGCACCAGCAGCTGCAAATTGCCACTGATATGTCCTCTGTTCCCAGGTGACTGCACTTCCCAGACAGTGGCACCAGCTTAGAAGCACAGCACGGCTGGTACGACTGTTTCAGCAAAGTGCAGTCACCTCACTTGCAGCTCGTGGGTGCTGCACAACGACTCCAAATTGCTTGTGAAATGGTAGATTGTGCTATCTGCCATGTGTTTGAACTGTGCTGCCTGGTCCAGGATATTTTCAGCTAACGGCCGCTTGGCGGCAGAGTCCTGCAGACGCAGAAAAGCAGAACCCTCACCTTGAGGTTGGCCTGGTTGACCTTGTGCATGTGCGGGTCCAGCGCGCCCAGCACGCCCAGCAGCCGCAGCACCGCGCGCTTCCCGCCGCCGTCCCCCGCCTCCCCCAGCAGCCGCAGCAGCACCCCCAGCAGCTGCGGGTAGTCCATGTAGGGCGCCACCACCACGCCCGTCGACTCGCACACCTGCACTCAGACGGCAGCCTCTCAGTCGGATGGCAAGAGTGTCCGCCCCAGCTGATCACACCAGATGTGGTCAATGCTGGGTTCTGCATCTGCTGAGTTGCCAGGCAGGCACAGCATACATTATCATGGACCTGCAGATGCACATGAGCTTGTCCACACAGCCTGCCATCCAATTGGAAGTCATGCCAGGAGCAAACGCCTACAGCACTTGCCTGGCTGAGGGTGATGACACCGGTTGCCCGCAGCGCAGACGCCGAGGGGTCCTGCACCGCGTCAATGATGAGCGGCAGCAGGCCTGCACAGCAAACAATGCTGTTGCTAGACGCAGCATGCGGCTTTACGTGTGGTCCTCAGGCTGGGCTGCAGCAACGACCCCAGCAGACAGATGTATCAACCTGACTGCTGTGACTGGCAAACCATCTGCTGTGAATGGTTGAAAAAAGCTGCAGGCCTGAACTCCCTGGCCCACCTGCCATGTGGGGCCGCAGCGCGGGGCCGGCCACTGCGGCCAGCTCCCCAACCGTCGCCAGCACACTGGACGCCACCTCCGCCTCACCCGCCACAGCTGCAGGGTGGGGCAAACCGGGTTCATATTCCAGCAGCATATCTTGCAAGCATGGCAAGATGGGCCTGCTGTCCTTGATGAGCATTGAGCAGAAGTGGGAGTGCCTCAGCAGGGCAGGCGCTAAGACAAGAGGTGCTGCTCTGGCCTTTCTTTCTTCTATGGCTTGCAGGCTGGACAATGGATGCTGTCAGCTGCAGTTGCTGCACGCCAGCTGAGAAGCATCGCCTGTGCCGGATTACCTTTGGCGGGCTTCGCGGCGGGGCCGGCGGGCGCGACCAGCGGCGGCGGCAGCAGCGTGGCAGTGCGCAGCTTGGCAACCAGCGCCTTCTCGATGGGCGCCACATACGGCAGCACCAGCCGCGGCGCCCCGTGGATGAGCTTGCCCAGCAGGAACGCGCTCTCTGCAGGTGGTGACGCTCATCAGTTGTCCATGCTTCTGGAAGGGCTCGTGAAGGCTCGTCGAGAGAGAGGGAGAGTGGCACTCTCTAACCGTGGAGGCGATTGAATGGCATCATACGCACCCTGCGTTTGCAGATGCCTGCAGGATGAGTCAAATCCACCTGCTCGGACCAGCTGCAGAGGGCATCACCGCACTGACTGTACAGCCCAGGCAAGCGGTGCAGAGTCAACCAGGCACAGCGCACACTGCAGCTGATACAGGGCAGCGCTGCCATGTCCTCTTGACTATAACAGCAGGGCTGTGGCGGCAGCACAAGTATTAGCATAGCGCTGCAGTTCTTGTAAATTTTTTAGATTGCGCACTTTCCGATGTGCAGGGCAAGTGGTGTATCACCTTCGCGCTGGCGGGAGTCGGGGGAGTGCTCCAGGTCGGCCAGCAGCTGCATGAGGTGGCGGCGCAGCGCGGGCAGCACCACCGCGGGGTTCACGTGGCCCAGCCGCCCCGCCAGGTCCACCGCCAGCCCCCGCACCCGCACATCCTCGTCGTTCAGCGCCACCAGCAGCGGCCGCACACTGTGATGTAGGAGCAGCAGCGTGTCAATTCGTTCATACTGTCAATTCATTCATCTGACCCCACTGATATTGCCAGCCCGTGCACGGTGCACATCCCTAAACCACCAGCTGGTCGGCGCCAATTCCATGCGCTGGCAACCCAAGTCATGCATGGCGTATCAGGGCGCTAGAGCACACAGCGGGTGATCTGCATCCAGCAGCGCCGTGATCAGCTGCCCCGATGCAGCATCGGGGCAGCTGATTACGGCGCAGCATGGTGCAGCAGCATCCGGCCTGTGGCGCCAGATCAGGGAAGAGGCGTGCGCAGGCTGCCACCAGGTATTCTGCGCCACCGTTCCGTCTTATCGAGGTGCCTTCAAGTGACAGCAGCCACGCACGCACTGTGGACTCACCTTCGGGTTGCAGCGCTGAGCTGGCGCAGAGGTTTGCACAAAAGCGCACCAGTCGGCCTGCGCCAGCAGGGGGTCCAGCGCGGTGTTGCGCTCCAGGGCGCGCAGCACCTGCCGCCGCACCGACACCGCCGCGTCCGTGATGGCGCTGCCCAGCAGCCGCTCCACCACCGCGTCCGCCACCTTGCCGTGCGCCTGCACATCGGGTCGCGTGTCTGTTGGTGACTGATGTAGAGGTACTTCCCATTATACGATCCACCACCACGACCCCTGCCATGCCGTGGACTATAGAGGCAATGTAGTGCAGGGCTCGAACACCTGACATGCAGCACATAACGAGCAACGAGGATACTGCATGCAAATCCTGACACCCTCCTGGCAAGTCCTGTCGGTTGTCTGTCAGGCTGCTGGTCGGCAGGTCCCTGAGGGTTTTCGGGTCAGCGGCATTCTGAAATGCTAGCACCCAGGGCTGGGGCTGCTGAAACACCATGCTCCTGAGCCATTCAGGCTAAGGAGGAAGCGTGCACAAAGCCGGGCGGGGCAGTCAGCGACACACCAGCTGGCGCAGGGGCTTGGAGGCGTCCTCCTGGGCGGAGCGGCTCAGGATGCGGGCAGCCGCCAGCGCGGCCGCCTTGCGGATGGACACATCCGGCTCGTCCTGTGATATTCAATGACGACGGTCAATGCCCAGACACCTTGTACTGCTGAGCGTGCCTCGCTGGACGACTTGGACTTCCAAAAAAAACTAAGGTCATCAACTCTGCTACTACAGCTCCCTGGCGCTCCCATGCCACTGGACTCATGCCGGAGGACACACCAACCCGAGGCTTGAGCAAGCACCCTGTGTAGCTGGTGTTGAAGGGCAGGTCGTGCCAGTGGCAGGCCAACAGCATTGCATCTCGATTAGGCATGGCAAGTGGTGAGCTGAAAGGCCGCGCTGCTCTGTGTGTACACCACTTTATGGTTAGACAAGCGGCCACATCTCGATCCCCTGCCAGCTCATGCTTCGATGTGAAAATCGTCAAGTTTATGAGATGTGTGGTAGCTAGCCCACCAGGTAGGGCAGCACGTGCTCCGCCGCAAAGGGCAGCAGCGGCGCCGGCCCGAAGTTGAAGCCGCCCAGCGTCTCCAGCGCCAGCCGCGTCAGCGGCGCGCCGTGCAGCTCGCCTGATGCAGCAATTATCACTGTTCGTGATTCAGCTCAATTGTGCCCAGATACTAGGTTGCACATGAGTGACTATGTTGAGGTTAGCACGCCATTGCGTGACGGTCGTGTAGCACTCTGCAGCTACGCAGGTCAGGCCAGGTGGCAACCTTGGCCAATGCTGAGCGGAGCTGCGCACCTGCTGTGTCAGCAGTGTAACACCAGCACTTCAGAACCAGGCACATGCAAATGCATCTGCGCCTCGCCGTGCAGCCATCTGGTGCGACACTGCCACAGAGCGATCACAATTGGTGCGGCAGCAGGAATGGCCGATGATATGCAGTGCAGCACTGCGAGGTGCTTGCGACGACAACATGAGAATTCTGTCGCGCACGCCAGGCCTCGAGCCCTCCCCCTGCTGCACCCGAGGAAACAGCGTTGACCAGCAGCTGGCAGAGCAGCAAATGGGCTAGCCGGCACATCCTGATGAGTTCAGCCCCACAAAGCCGTCATCGATGCCTAAACCCTGCCTCGCACCCGAGGTGATGGCCTGGACCAGCAGCTGGCGGTGGGGCGGCGCCACATCGCGGCGGAAGGTGCGACCCGCCAGCACCAGCGCCAGCAGGTCAAGCAGCGCCGCCTGCACCGGCGGCAGCAGCTCCGGCAGCGCCTCCACCACATCCTGAACAGATTGAATAAATGTCGCCGACAATGAATTGAACAGATGAAAAATACACTGCCGCAGGTTTAGAGTTTCTGGCCTCGGCAGTCACGGGTGCAATGGCCACAGCAGGTTGCCATGCAACAATCTGGTGAGCTGATGCGCCACTTTCTGTCACACAGGCAACCTCTGTCAAAGGGCACCCTCCTCTTGCTTGTGCAGGGTGTCAACCCTCAGCTCGACAGGTGAGGCAGTGCTGGTGAGAAAGGACCCTCATAAGACAGTGCCATGCGCATCAGCAGAGTCGGGTGACACCCTGCTCTAGCGCACAAGCCATGACAGTGACAGTCTCCTGCTCACCCGCAGCGCCCGCACGAGCGCGTCGGTCAGCCCGGTCATGATCATGGGCTCCACCAGGCCCTTCATGTGCGGCCGCCAGGCGCCCCTCAGTGCACGTGCCAGCACGCCCGCGCACTGCAGGGTGGGGAAGGCAGAGCGTGAGCGTGGCAAACCAGCGTCCTGGGCAGCAGGAACATCAGCAATACAGAGGCACCTAGTCACATACATACATACAGTCGCAAGAGTGCCAGTGGAGCGACTTTGGTTGCAATAAGCGGCGGTCAGCAGCTGCGCACGTACGGATGTGGTTCAGGAATCACAGCCTGTGCAAGGCTTGACATGCGAGCAGCACAGCACATGTAAGCATTTTCGCACATTGAGGGCTTCTGGAAAGTGGGCGCGCGACTTGCCCTTGCCGTGCGGTCCTGCGATCGCCTCCTTGATCTGCAGACCACAACTCCGACCGCTCAGCCACACATTCTGCCGCTATGTAGTAAACATATGCAGCACAACATCACCAGCAGGCTGTCCTAGTCACGACAGCAAAGCCGGACACCGACCTGTCAGATAGCTGAACAGGAACATGTGTTAAACCCTGCATCAAACACTCACCTGGGCGGCGACGGCGGGCAGGCAGTGGCTCATGCCCTCCTGGCAGCCGGCGCGCGCCAGCGCGGTCGCCATGTCGCCCAGCGCCACGAAGCCTGGGCACAACAGACGTGTTGTTACAGTAAACATACTTTTGAGGCAGTGGATTGGAGGGGCTTTGACCATTTCGGCAGCCCATGATGCTCGGGCAGCCGCCTCATAATTGCTGCATCTGAGCGCAGCTGGGCATTGTTGTAAAGAGCGTCAATGCCGGAATCCCACCGTTCATCGAAAGCCCGCAAGCCAGGGCACAGCCGATGAGGTGGCTTTATGACAGGCCACAGACGCTTTGTTGCACTGCCAACACTGCATGAGTTTCTCATGCCTCCCATAACATGCTGCAGGCATGCTGAACAACGTGTCTGGTGGGCCTGCGCAAAGCCTACAGCATGCTGAACAACAGCTCGCACTCTGTTATGAGAACAGCTGTGAGAACCCTCACCCACTCCGCGCTCCGCGGGCGTCTTCAGGATGGACAGCAGGTGCGCGGTGGACACCGGCAGGTACGTCGCGGCGAAGCGCTCGGGCGCAAAGGCGGCCAGGCGGGGCAGCAGCGCGATGGCCGCCCGCCGCACCAGCTTCTCCTTGGCGTCGCGGTACGCCAGCACAGTGGTGACCACCTCCCGGTACCGCGCCAGCATGAACTCGCCTGAGTGAGAATCTCGAGAGATGTGAGTGTCATTGTTGCTTGTTCCCTCACTGTCACTGCCACGAGGACTTGTGGCATCGAGCTTGATCAGGTCCACCATAGCATTGCTTGAGCTGCGGCATGTTGCTGCAAACTGCAGCGTCCAGACTCAGTCTTGACTGAGTCCATGATGCAACGATGCAAGGTGCAATGCTTGTGCATCGTGGACTGTCTTAGCCGCCAGGCAGTTTGGTGCAGCACATGCATACAGCTATCCCAAGCAGCATGGCAGCGGCTTCCCAAGCACCAGGCGGCTAAAACACAGTCAAGTATGTGCAACTGTTGCAAAGCAACCCCTCTATTCTCGGACAGTCCAACCTACCTGTACAGTGACACTGTTGTTGGACTTTCTGTTGTTGGACTTCAGCAGATACACTGATACAGAGGCTGCAGCCGCACCGGTGTGCCGCAGCAGCTCGCCCAGGGCGAGCAGGGAGCCGTGGACGGCATTTGAGCACATCACTTTCCCTTCCCTTTTTCAGACTCATGCAAACCCTACTCAAGTACCAACCTGTATGCCGCAGCAGCTCGCCCAGGGCGAGCAGGGAGCCGTGGACGGCGTCCAGGGTGGGGGCGCGGGTGAGGCCCCGCTGCGTCTCCTCGAACAGGCGGTAGTACCACTGCACCCGGTACCGCGTCTCCCGCTTCTCCACCAGGCACAGGCACTCCTGCAGGCGCCAGACAGATCGTGTTAGCCCACTCTCTCAGGAGTTCACGGCAGTACACAGCGCTGCCTTGGGTTTGCATCACCGCTGATAGCAGCAGTAGTGCACCCTTGACAACAGGTGTGCTTGCCACAAGACAGGTATAGGCTGTTGACCAGACAGCAGAGGCATGCCATTGCCAGGCATAATTCTGCCGTCCACTCCTGCGTTGCCAAGGTACGGTCTGAAAAGACAAGTCAGCTGCAGGACTCAGGTCGAGACACGATCACGCTTAAAGTCTGGGAGCGTTGTCCAGATGTTGTCTAGTTTCTTTAGATAGAACTTGAATAGCACTCACCCGCAGCGCGTCGGTGGCCGCCTCCCGCACGAGCAGCTTGCTGTCGCGGAGCCCCGCCCAGACGACGTCGATGAATTGGCGCACGAACACGTTGAAGACGGCGGGCGCGTTGGCCGCCATCTGCCGCAGGATCAGCACCGCCGCGTACCGCAGCTGCTCCGACCGCTCCACCCGCAGCCAGTCCAGCGCGATGCGGATCTGCGGGCGCAGTGTCAGGAGCCTTGTTTCAAGCACCAATTGCGCCTTCCTGTGACACATTTGCATGCTTGCTCTGCTGCTAGGCATTCTGGCGCCAAGCCAATTCTGCCTGATGCGGGTCTGGAGCCACGTCGGTGGCACCCTGCCGATCAGATGTGATGCAATGGGACAGTCGAATGACTCTGACGAGCGCTGCAGCAGCGACCACTTATCAAATAGTGGCCACAACATCGTAGTGCTCATGGTATTGTGACCCCAACCAGAGGACACACATTCACCCCTGCACTCTGCAGGCCACCAGATCTGTGCACCGGCTTCTTACAGATAGGAGTGCGCAGAGCACTGCTAAGCGTAGGCTGCCAGATTACGCAGGTCTGGTTGATCATGCCTTGCATCATCATAGTGAAATGCTCATGCAGCTTCGTTGCGGAAGGTGCGTGCGCTTATGATGCAAAGGAGCAGCTTCAGTCTCAGGGCACGGAAGCAATTCTAGAGATGACATGCGCCAGTCAAGGTAGCTGTTCACCTCCTGCTCGACAACATCAGCCGTCAGCGCGCCCCCCGCAGCAACGAGCCGGCCCAGCGTCTCCGCAGCAAGGCGCAGCGTCGCTGCGTCATTGTCCGCTCTGAACATCTCGCGCAGGTAGCGTGCGAAGGTGCCGATCTTCGACACATCCGTGCTGTGGCCGATCTGCATGGAGCAGCAGCATTGCGTGGCGACAGAAACTCCCCTGCGTTTAGCCGGCAGCTTAAGCCTCTTCACTCACAATAATAAGAGACCACATCGTCGCGTGTGCCGCTTGCAAAAGTACATGAGAACAGGTTGACAGGGCATGCAGTGTGAGCAGTGCTGTGAGGGTTGACACCTTGACCGTGATGAGCTCGCGGATGGCGAGGACGCCGACCTGGCGGTCATGCTGGTCGGGGCTGCACGGGCACAAGCATGCAGGACCTTGAGTGGCAAACCACATCGACTGGCACGCAACACCAGGATGAAGACTGTTTGCCCTCTGTTCTGCACGGTAGCATGCCTGCCATCTGTGACAGCCCAGATGCAAGTGTGCAGGGTTTCCACGCAGCCTGTGCACGGAGAGCAGCACCTGCGGATGCGGGCGTGGATGCTGTCGTACACCTCCCGCATGAACCGCGAGAACGCCTCGCCCGTGAGGTCCCGCACCTGTGCGCACAGTGTCAACACCTCACCACTTTGCGAACACTGACAACCTTCAGGTGCAGCATGTGAGGTGCATCAGCATTGGGCTGTGCGTCCACTGCTCTGCTGTGCCATAGGCCTGAAGATTCCAGCTTTCGAGCTGCTCAACATTCACAGATGTTGTACATCTGTGTTTTTAATATTCCAACTTTCCGGACCAGCAATTTCACTGGAGAACGGGTGATTGCACCTCGAGCTCAACATAGTCGCGCAGCGCATCCTCGCCCTCCCCACCCTTGCGCAGGTCGGTGAGGATGCGCTGCAGGCTGCCCATGGCTGCTGCCCGCCGCTGCTGGCTGACGGCGTCTGGCAGCAAGTGCGGCCGCCGCTGCTGGGCAGCAGCGGGGCCTCAAGCGCCGCCGCTGCTGCTGTCACGGCAGCGGCGCCGTGCATGTGGCGCCTGCGCCCCCACGCGCAGAGGACAATCCTGTAGCCAGTGGGGGCGCCACCTTGCCAGCGGCGCAGGTGCAGTATCCTGCTTTGCCTACATACAGTAGGTAATGTGCGCTGAGTCGCATGCACCGGACAGCGGAGCCACGACATGCCAGATCGGCCCTGCGTAGTTTTCATCGGGCGTTCGAACAACAGCAACAAACCAGGGAACATGGCCGCAGACAGCATGCATGCGGCCATGGCGTGCTGCTGTTGTACCAACATACAGGCGCGTTCCACATGTAGCACGCAGCTGGGCACAGCAGGTGAACAAGGACATGCATATGTATTATCGCTGCTCACCTGCTGGCACAGAAGTCTGGCAAGTGCACTCGCTGCCCGTGAGCTGAGGTTCCACACCTAGGACCTCGACTATCACATGATGCCTCACTCACTAGTGAGTGCTCGAAATGTTTCAAGCGCTTTCTTGCGTATGGCTGTGGCTGTATACCACTGAGCTGAGCGCGAGGTTGCACACAGATGGCACCCAGTCAGGTTTCGGAGCAGGTGGCCATCGGCCCCAATCTTTCGTGCATGCACCGCAGAACTACTCCCAATGCTCCTCTAATGCACTTGCAAATCAGCAACATGAGCGACTGCAGACAAGTGCTGTGATCAAGTTGCTGTAACACGACGGTTTGCAAATGTTTGTCGCAGGCTAGGTTCCGCTACCCTGGGAACCCGGCGAGGTCAGAGCGTGGGCCATAACGTTGTCTCCAGGCACTTCGCCCGCTCACAACACTGCCATACGCCAGCACACAGCGGGCTGTGCTGCTCAGCCCCGCCCGCGCAGGCTGGCCTTGGACCAGAGGGATGTCGCAACAGTCCGATGAGCAATTGTGAGAAAGTCGTGTTGCCGGTGCTGGAGTTGGAGCAACATCAAGTGAAGGAAGTGCTGAGCTGTCTGCTGCACACGATCGTCTTTTGCCGAGCACTGGGTCCGGTGCGCCCGCAGGAGGTGGACCTACAGCTGTTTGACATCACATACGTACGGTGTGGAGACCCGAGCGTTGACGGCCGCATCGCAGAGAAGATACACGCTTTCTCCACGTGGGCTGCGAAGCATCCAGGGCGCCGCAGCCAGGTGGTGCTGTCCTTCTACGAGAAGCGGGTGCGGCAGCAGTGGGGCCTGGCGTTTGGCAAGCAGGAGGAGCGCCTGTTCTGGGAGCAGTGGGTGGTTGACCTGCAAGTAGTGGAGTCGGGGCTTGCCTCTGACGAGCAGAACTCTGCGGCTCTCAACAGCGTGCGGGTGGCGCGCGCGGCTCGTCTGCAGTCGGCGCTGGAGGACCGCCTGGCCGCAATTGTTCAGGCGGTCAACGACAAGCGCGAGCACATCCCGCCAGTAGTGTCGGCGGCCGTCGTGACATTCCCCTTCGACATCTCCATTGCCGGGGAGGGTGCAATGCCATTCGGGCTGGATGCCATGAAGCGGCTGCTGATGCAGACTGCGCCGCCGCCTGTCTTGTCCTGACAGCCCGCAGCAACAGGTGCAGCAGGTCTCGAGGCTGCTGTGCAGAGCCGCTGTGTCAGCAACAGGTCAGCGTCAGCACTGGCGCTTGCAGCGTTTTCAGTCGGAGTGCAGAGCTGCGTCCCCCGCTTGAGGGGCGCCGGTACCCGGAGCAGGCAGCTGCTAACCGGTCTCGCGGTGCACGCCACCGGTTGCGGTGGTGACCAGCGGCAGCCCGCCAAACGAAGCAGCAGCAGCGTCGGTATGACTGGGCAGCAGAGGAAGTCGTCCCTCGGCAGCGGCGGCGGCGGCAGCCCGCGCCGCGTCAACCTCATCTTCGAGGCGCTGCGCTCCGGCGGCAGCGACAGAGGCAGCGGAAGCGGTGGCGGCGGATCCGGCGGCGGCAGCAGCGGGGGCACCAGCGGCGGCAGCGCGGGGGTCCACGGGCTGAGGGGCGGCAGCGCCGCCGGCCCATCCGGCAGCAACCACCTCGCGGCCGCGAGCCCCCCTGCAGCGGCGCCAGGCGGCTCAGGATCTGGCAAGGGCAGCGGTACACGGGGCGCTGCCCTTGGCCCTGCACATAAGGCGGCGCTGGCAGCGATCGAGCGCAAGTTCTCGCGGCATGGCGATGCGGTGAGTGGGTTCCGAGCATGGCCTGCACCCCCCCACCTGTGCACATATGTACCCAGGAGGGCTCAGCGCTCCAGCCCTGGCACAGCACGCAGCTTCCTTTGCAGTGGCAGCCCCTGTCACGAAACAGACGGATGCTCGCATTCTGGTTCCTTGACCATGCTGTCCGTGGAAAGCAAGCTGCTTCATGCTGTTCGCCTGCCGACGGGCAAATGTATCAGACTAACCCTCATATGTGTCACACGCAGCACTGCTGTTGACAACTGCTCCTTGCAGTGACGTGTCGCAATTCTACTGCAGGTGCTGGATGAGTACGACAGGGTGTGCCGGCCAAGCGTGCTGGATGAGACACCCTGCAGCGTGGCGGAGCAGCGCCAGCACGCCAGCCTCAACCGCTACTTCAACGTGCTGCCCTTCGACTTCAACCGCATCAAGCTGCAGGCGCAGGTGGGTCATGTGTCGTGTAGCATGGTGAACTACACATATGGCTGAGCAACATTGCACAGCATGCGCCAAGGCTGCAGCTTGAGATCTGTACCTGGGTGTCTGCCACATTCTTGCTCAGCCATCGATGCCATCATCCAGACGTTCTGCCTGTTTTCACTTTAGCAGATGGTTAAATTTGCCTGCTTCCGAGTTTATGCAGCAGAGGATTGCATCAGTCGACAGGCCTCATGCACATTCCAGGCAGCACTGTCAATACTGTATTGCTGCCAGCAGGTTGGACCTGGCAATGGAGTGCTACTGCTTCTCATAGTTTTGCTGATGTACTGCTCACTACACAGCAGGGCGCCGAGTCGGACTACATCAACGCCTCGCTGCTGCAGTCAAAGCCGGGCGAGGCGCCCCCTTGGACCTATGTCGCCACGCAGGCGCCGCTGCCGTCGACCGCCATGCACTTCTGGGCATGCGTGTGGCACCAGAACAGCGGCGTGGTGCGCTTCTGTAGCTGCAACCCAGAATGAGGGCTGCTTCCGTCTGTGCTTTAGCATCTTCGTACTCATGCAGAGGGGTTCTGTAAACCACACATTGCCCCGGTGCTCCTCTGCTGCTGAAGCTGTTGACTGCAGCAGTCCGTGTCGCCACAGCGGCATGATTGCCCATGTCCATATGAAGCAGCAGAGGGCACCTGCCGGCCTTTCTGTTGCATACATCAGATGGTGTCACAGTGTGCCGCTGCCCTGTCCATGTCTGGAGCTCAATGGTGTCCAGCAGGGGGCAGAAGCCCCACACCCTTGTTGTGCAGTGCAGAGCCACGGCAACGCTGGCTGTTTGCACCACCATATGCCTGATGACTGTTTGCACCACCATATGCCTGATGACTGCAGGTGCTGATGCTGACGCGGGAGGTGGAGGCGGGCACCCGCAAGTGCCACGCCTACCTGCCACCTACCGTTGGCGACAGGATAACATGTGGTGGGTACCTGACACTCCCACAGAAGCAGGTTGTACTCAGAGTGTTTCCGCATGCCTTCAAGACTCAGTGCCATCCTCATAATGTTGTTGTACTTGCTGCATGCTGGTCGCAACACTTTCTTTCGACTAAACTGGTTGCAAGCCGGGGGTCTGTCAGAGAATTCCCTGACGCTGATCAAGCCTTGGTGGCAGGGGACTACACCGTCAGCATGGAGTCGAAGCGCGAGGTGGACGAGGACATCACGCACCGGGTGCTGGCGCTGGCCAGGGGGCAGAGCGAAACCCGCCGCATCGACCACTTCCAGTACCACGCGTGGCCGGACCACGGGGTGCCGCGCACCACGCGCCCCCTGCGGGCCCTGGCCCGCCTGCTGGTGCGGCTCGCTGGCCTGGGTGTTAGCGTGTCGCCATTTGCCACCGTGATCTGCGGCTGCCAGTCGGGACTCGAGCTCGCAGCGAGGAGCTGGTGATGGCTGTATGACCTGGGGCATGGCATCGGGTCCGATGCCTCGGGTCATCGTGGCTGAATCGCGTCTCGCTGGCCTGTTTCCCAGCTGCACTGCCCTGCTGTAGGGGAAGCTGAGCAGGCTGCCCAGCAGTCTGAGCACTGCAACCTGTCTTGCACCTGACACTGTTGCACAGAGAGTTCACTTCTGGGCGACACCCTTCTGCAGCGGCAGGCTTTAGACATTCGCCTGGGGTGTTTTCTCCTGCTGTGGAGGCACTAATACAGCGGTGCATGTCTGCAGGAGGACAGCGGGTCGCACAGCGGCGGCCCCGCCGTGGTGCACTGCTCCGCCGGCATTGGCCGAACAGGTGATTCGGCTGCTCAAGTCGTTGCCTGGGTCATGCAGGGTACCCTGTGCACTCGCTTGGTATGCACTGAGCGAAGTCTCCACTGCTGGGGCCACTGCAAGTGCAGCTGTCGTCTCTGAACCCGCCCCAGATGGATTGCACGTACACGACCTCATCACGCGGCAGCATGGCCACTGCTGGATCTGCATCACGCCAGTCGTGAACATGGTGACTGGAAGTGAGAGCGCCTGTTGGACTGCCGCCCCCGCTGCCGTGCAGGGACCTTCTGCACGCTGGATATTGCGCTGCGGCGGCTGCGGGCGCTGGACCCCAAGGACACCGCGACCGCCGAGGAGGCAGTGAAGGTGCCGACACTTAGCAGCACCTGCTCATAGCTGTCAGCCGAGTGCGTTCGAATGAATTCAGTAGGCAACCTGCTCTGTCAAGACCGTGATGGGCTACTCACCTAGACTCCCCAGGCACCTTTATGCCGGGGTGTCCTCCGTGATGTGGTCTTCACCGTGTTGACTTGAAGCTCAGTCCTCACTGGCATTGTTGTCTGCAACATGGCAGCTGTCTGCCTGCACTGCAACCTGTGCTGTGGTGGCTTCCTCTGTGTTCACTCAACAGGGCGCCACACAGGGATCCACAACAGCCCAGCCATTAGCCTGCTGCCTTATATCTCAGATCGTGCTCTTTTGGATGGCACATGTAGTGTTGGGAACCCAGCAGATTGCAGCTGGTTGGCAGATTTAGACTACGTCGAATGTGCTGTCACCCTGATCACCACTTGCACTGAAGTCAGTACACTCCTGTGCCTCACTGCAGCTCAAGCGCATCGTGAGCCGGCTGCGCAAGCAGCGCGCGGGCATGGTGCAGACGCCGGACCAGTACATGTTCTGCTACCAGGCGCTGAAGGTGCGCCTGCTGCCCTGCACACAGCCCAGCCCAGCCCCGCATGCTCTGCCTCAGCAGCCAGCAAGTAGTTAGCCAGCAGTCAGCAGCATGTTGCTCGTATCGCCTACGTGCTTTCCGTGACATAGCTGGTGAGGTTGACCAGGCCGGGCATTGGCAGAGGTGTTACTGTTGTTGGTTAGTCAACAAACCACCATCCAAGAAGGGTCTGGCCCTCAGCTTTTGCTTCTGGGTGGGGCAGGAGGAGCTGGAGGATGTGCTGGCGGGGCGGGATGCCGCCGGCGGCGTCGGCTCCCCCCTGCCTGGCGCGTCCCACCCTGGGGTGAAAGACCCTGGCGAGGCAGCAGCACCGGCGCCGTCGCCGCAGCAGCAGCAGCAGCAGCAGCAGCAGGGGCAGGGCCCGCCGCAAGAGGGCTCATACAAGAGCTCCAGCGCGCTGCCGGTGCCGCTGGGGGCCCGCCAGGTGGGTTGCAGTTCCCAGCATCGCACCCGAGAGCGGTCCATAACATCGCCACTCGGTTGTGGGAACAGCCGCACAGCCTGCACTCGGCCATACGAGCAGCAAGGTGCACTGAAAGCCATCAGACCTTCAGTTTATGCTCCCGTGGCAACTGTGCCACGGCACACATGCTCACCGCCTGCCAGAGTATGTCTGCTACAGGGCAGCGGGGGCCGGGCAATCGGCGACCCGCACTCTGCGGACGAGGCGGACCACCACCCCCGCTCCGGCAGCCCCGGCAGCAGCCTCAGCGGGCAGTCGCCGCCGCGCAGCCCCACAAGTGGGCGCCAATTTTCTCTGATGCCGCATGGCCATCGTTGCAGTCTACAGAACCAGACCCACAATTCTGAGGGTGCCACAGTTTGTTCCCATTGACTGCCGGCAGTGTCCTGCATGTTGTGCCCCCAGCGTATGTGCCGGTGCCTCCCTGTAGGAGGCCAGCAGGCAGCCGAACCTCTGACGCTTGCTGTCCTCCTAGCTGGCTGCACCTGCACTCCATCTCAGGCATTGGCATCACCGTCAAGTACCCATCTGCCCACCAGAGCTCACGAGTGTATGTGCAACCACTGCAGACGCGGTGCTGCGGCGGCGGCCCAGCGGCGCGGGGGGCTGGGCGGGCCTCATGGGCGGCGCCTCCACCGCCAGCGACCCCTGGGCCGCGCTGAACCGCGCCGACGGCGGCGACGAGGGCTAGGGACACTAGCGGCCCCCTGTGCGGGGATTCTCTCAGATCTCTTCTCTCAGCCCTGGCAGCGCCGCTCTGGGGCCGCGAGACATCACGCCGCTGCATGGGCGGCGCTCAGTAACTAGCGGCGGCGCCGGGCGCCAGGGCCAGCACAGCACCGCTTGCGCCGGCATCAGGCGCTGCCGCTGTGCGGGCGCAGTTGCAACGCCGTTGCCCGTGCGGCACTCAGTCAGTCGCGGCAGCGGCTGAAGCGGACAGCAGGCCTATCAGCATCAGGGCACCAGGTCTCTGGACTTGGTCGTCAGCCGCGCGCATGCAGGCACGCTCGTGAAAGGCAGGCAGCGTTATGCGGCCAGGGCATGCGCCTTTTTCCGGCTGTGCGCCACCTAATGCGCAGCAATGTTGACCTGTAGCAGCTGGTGCTATTGGCAGCGCATGGCTGCAGCATGTGCCTCAGCAAACGCTTTGTGGCTGAGCAGCGACCAGCCGGCGCAACGCTCGCCTGTTGCACGGGTGTTCAGGTGCCCCGTACCACAGCGCGCAATGCTGCAGCAGAACCAACATGCTAGGCGACAGCAGCAGGTGGCGGGCACTGGCGACCCACAGCAAATGCATTCAGCTCAGCTGGTGCTTTAGCACCCTGGATCAGTGGTCAGCTCCACAGGCAATTGCACACGATCTGCCATACTTCTCACGCTCAGTCAGGTTCTGGTTTGAGGCAGTGTGCTGCGTGCACAGCGTCCTGCTTAATGTAAGATGCTGTCAAAAAATGTGCATCTGGGTGGATATATAGATAGTCAGCGGTTGATGGGCCGAGTGTGGTGCCGCCTTGTTGCTTTGCCCTTGATCGTCTTGTTCTATGCTTGTCTTCATTTGCAGGCACATCTCTGCAATGGCTTTTCATGCCAGCAGCTCGCAAAGCAAGCCATCAAGCTGACGACATGTCATGTCAGCGCACCACACATGCATATTACACACAAAACACATGGTTTCAACCATAGTCGACCCTACACGCGGCACATGCTATCCACATTCACTACAACCGTCACATGGCAGCCTCTCAAAGTGCGCCCTTGCTGGCGCAGTGATGGGGCCACATGGGGCCACATCTGTGCACGCCGGGGCACTACTACCACAGAGACTTCAGCCACTGCAACAGTGGCGCGTACAGGTTCTGGGCCGCAGATGCAAACTTCTGCCATGCGGACGTCGTGGGCGCACCTCCACCCCTGTTCCACACGGCATGTCACGACTCAGATGAAGCCGCAACGACCGCACTTGCCTGCTGCTTGTCGCATGTCACGTATGCGGCAGCGCTCTACGTTTTGCACACAGCAGCAGGGCGCCGGCTGCCAGGGCACACAATGCATCATGCCCTGCCATCACCTTTTCTCGGTTGCCAGACGAAGCCATAGCGCACGACATGCCATGCAGGTGTTTTTGCGGCCGCTTGGCTTCCTGGTGCTTGTGGGAAAGCACCTCGCCGGCAAAACAACACCACACTTGTCGCAGCACTTCGCTTGAGTCAGCGCGTCGTTGCTGGCGTCCAGCCTGCACAGGCAGGATCCGCACGACCCTCCACACACACGCTGGCTGGCAAGAATCGCAGCAGGCAGACGTTCTGAGCAAGGGCCCGCAACTTGAAGCAGCTGCGCACGCGGCTGGGGTTTTGAGTGCCAAACATGCCCACCCGCTGTAAGCGCAGTTCACCGCTGTAGTGGCGCGACCCTGCCAGCAGAAGACACCTGGTACTCTGGTCACTGCCGAAGAGGACCGCCTGATGCAGATGGAGTCATGACCTCCTTCACTGCAATGCAGTCACCTTTGCAGCACGGCGCTGCCGTGTGCTCCAGTGATTTAGGTCAGGCGCAGCATGCGGCGGGGTGCGCGCGTGCTGCGACCTGTGCGGGAGTGCAGGCGATGCCGGCTGCGATCTGGCACAGCCAGCGCGGCTGGACGCCGCTGCGTGCGAGTGGCTCAACATGCTGTGGGGCGAAATGTGTGCTACGCTGGTCGATGCGGTACAGGCAGCTGCGGCCAACGCCCTGCCTATGATTAGATCACCCCCACCAGCAGGCGTGATACCCGAAGCGCGCAATGCCACCACAGGCAGAGTAAAGAGTAAAGAGTAAAGAGTGAGGACCCCCGAAGGGGTGGACGGCGACTCATTGAGTGCCCATTAGATCCCAAGGTAACCGGTTCTCAATTGCTCTATTGCATCTCCCCAGGGGATTACCCTGGTACCCAACGAGGGAGAGAAATCCTCGTGCAGCCGACCCGGATTGAACCGGGACCTCAAGGATGCCGTGACGGCAGGGCCCCGAGCTCAAGCCCACTAGTGGGTAGCTAGTGGGGGGCACATGTACACCGCTCCTGATTCGCCTGCAAGGCTGATCCGCTGGAGGCTGCTGGAAGGAGCCCAAGCGTCGGACGCCCCGAAGTAGGTGCAGCCTAGGTACTTCGCCCCATGTTGCAAGCTGCTGACGCTTCAAGCGTTTCCTTGCATATATCTGCACCTGGGATGCTGCGCACGATGTACCTGGACAAGTTTCCTTCAATTCAGCACCGCAGGCACCTTCACTCTGCGCTGAGCGAACAACAGTGCCCCAGGCCAGCATACATGTAGCACCATAAGCGACCGCTGAAGCATGCTGCGTCGCATCTGAGGCACTGCCGTTGACACCGTCTTGCCCGCAGCATGACGCCAGCTGCAGCCGAAGCGGCAGCAGCGGACTTCGGGGGTGTGGTGGCGGAGCGCCTGGCTGCCATGTTGCCCTGGGCCGACTGCACCCTGCGCAGCAGCGATGGCAAGGAGTTTCGCGTGCACACGGTCAAACTGGTTGAGCAGTCCTCGGTGCTCAGGTCTGTGGTTCACCTGCTGCAATGCCGGCAGTCACACCCAGCAGAGAATGCACAACAACGTGTCACCAAAATGTGTTCGCATGCGTGCGCGGACGAAGCTGCATCCGATCATCGACCGACTGGTTATGTAGTGGCCTGCTGACATGTGCACAGGTCGATGCTGTCAGAGATCCACACCGCCGAGCTGGACCTGGAGGAGAGTGGCGCAGATGTGCAGCTGCTGGTGGCGGGCATGTAAGATGCGACGCTGCCGCTGACGTGGGGCAGAGTGGGGCCGCTGCTGGAGCTGGCGCGAAAGTATGACGTGCGCGACATCCAGCGCAACTGCGAGCTGGCGCTACGGGCGACGCCGCTGAGTGCGGACAACCTGCCGCAGGTGCTGCGGCTGGCCATCGCATATGGCATGGACGACCTGGCGGCGCAGTGCAAGGAGGCCGTGGCTGCTGGAGACATGTTCCGGCAGCTGAAACGGTGCGCTCTCGGTCTTGCTGCCATGCTGCTGCTCATCTGTACCTGAGATAATGTACATTGCATGCCTGCCATCCCTGCCGCTCTGGCACATGGGTGTAGTATGCCATGCTGCACGGAGGTGCTTGACTGTCATGCTAGATATTGAAGTCGGCAGTGCGGAACTGACGAGTGTGCTTTGAATGCAGGCAGCATGGCGACGGCTGGTATCGCGACCTGCCGGCAGCGACATTTGCAGACATGCTGGATGGGCAGATTGTCGCGCTGGAAAGGCACAGGGACTGGTGCGCTGCGCAACACTTTCAGGGGGCTGCGCCTGTTTCAACGGAGACGAAGGCCATGAAGGGCGCAGCATGTGCACAGAACGCAGCTGCGACGTTCTGCTGCGCAGTCTTCGGTGTCATCATACTTGGCTCAATGACTGAGCAACAGGATCGTTATCGGCGGGGTTATTCATCATACTCATGAGCATGAAACGTCACTGTGGGTCGCAGACTGTCAGCAGCTTAGTGCGCTTCAGCTTGCTTCCTTACCAAGCAAGGATCGGAAGACAAAGCACGCAGCGCACACAGTTGTGTTGATGCAGCGCAGCGCGAAATCTTGACAGTGATTCAGATGGCGTTTTAACGAGCTCGTCATTATGTACATGTCACAAATGCTCATGATCTCTTTGGGTAGCCCCGCCTTTGAGCCGCTGCCCACACAGGCTCTAGTTAGAGACAGACGTACGCCGGGTGCACACGCCACCGCACCGCCGGCGACACCGCATTGGCGGTCAACTCCTGCACCAGCGCATTGCTGCAACAATGCGGCCTGTTCCAGCTTTCGCTGCTGTGCTGTGCAGTGCATCCTGCCTGCATGCTAGGCTGAATTCGTAACCATGAGTATGTACCATATGTACCCAAGGCTAGCTGCTGGAAGCAGGGAGCCCAAACGTCGGATGCCTCGAATGTTGGTGCACTCGAGGCACCGTGGTCGGTGTCTCGTGACGCAGCTTGCTGGCGGCTGCAGTGAGGTTCTGCAGTTTTTTACGCAGTGCACAACACCCAAGCGCCTCTGCATTGCGTCTGTCGATCACCATCGCGGTCGTTTGGATGTGTATGCAAGTTGACGCCTGAGCCAGTTTGCGGACTGCTTGAGAGCAGACCCACAGCTTGTAATAACATACTACGTTCACAACCGCGCAGCATCATGTCGCCAGCCACTGGAAAGTCGGCGACAGCAGAACCTTGCGGCGTCGTGGCAGAGCGGTTGGCAGCCATGGCACCCTGGGCCGACTGCACCCTGCGCAGCAGCGACGGAATGGAGACACGTGTTCATATAGTCAAGCTGGCAGAGCAGTCATCGGTGCTAAGGTGGGTGTAGCACTTGCACCTAAACATGTGTGGGCAGGTCAAACTGTTGAATCGTGAGAAGTGCGCTGACATCAGAGTCTGCAATGGTTGCATGGTCCCCACGTGCCAATGGTTTGGCAATCAAGCGGATACTCTGCTGGCAGGCTGCCCATTTATGCTGCATCGGTATACACATACAGGTCGATGCTGTCGGACGTCCACACAGCCGAGGTGTCCTTGAGCGAACGCGGCAGCGACGTCCAGCTGCTGGTAGCTGGCATGTATGACGCAACGCTCTCGCTGACATGGGACATGATCGGGCCACTGTTGGAGATGGCAAGGAAGTACGACGTCCGCGACATTCGGCGCAACTGCGAAGGAGCCCTGCGGGCGATGCCGGTGGTTACCAACAACGTACTGCGCATGTTGCGGCTGGCTGCCACCTACGGCCTTGATGACTTGGCGGTGAAGTGCCAGAAATTCATCGCTGTAGACGACAGGTTCCAGACGCTGAAGAGGTATGTCCGAGTGCTTTCAAAGCAGCTAGCTGCTGCTCGGTGTGCACATGCTGATATCAGTCCGCTTTTGGTGTACACCTTACCATCTTTCAGCGTGCAGTTCCTGCCATATATGTACTAGCAGTGCACGGCGGTGATATGTCCTGTCGCATGAGCATGTTTGCTTGTTGATTTATTGCTCCATATGTTGGGGCAAGCTGAGGCCAGCAGCAATGATTGTTCATGGAGATGGTGTGCGGTAAGTGCAGGCTGCATGGCGATGGCTGGTACCGTGACCTGCCAGCTACACTGCTCGAAGCTATTCTGGATGGACAGATAGCTCAGTTGCGAAAGAGGAAAGATGCAGAGATTTCTGTGCTAAAGAAGCTGCTGCAGGAAGTCCCTCCAGTGCTAAAGCGTAAAGATGGACAGATGACTGCTTTGCAGAAGCAGAAGGATGCAGAGATAGCGGCGCTGCAGAAGCTGCATATTGCAGAGATTGCTGCGCTACAACAGCAGAAGGAGATGTGCATAGCGGAGCAGCAGCACCAGGGGCGTGTGCCTAGCAATGCAACAATTCTAGCTGAAAATAGGTTTACACTACTTGCAGCAGCAGCCATGTTATGTTTCTTTACTATTGTTGCAACAACTCTGGTGCATTACGCAGTAAGGCAGTGACTCATCTGCTGGTCGTAAGTTTGGTTGATTGGTGAGCAGTGGCAGCTTGATCCTTATCAGCAGGATGCTTGCTGGAGAACACAACCTGCAAGTTCGCCGGCAAGCCCTAGCTATTTGAGACGCTGATGTCATATGTATGAGGGCTTTAATATGCATTCTGACAAGCTACGCTTTGTGCCGCTAGTTTGCCGTCGCATCATCACATGGCTTAGCCGACTCCCCTACCTGCTGCAACTGCTATACATAGCTGCGGTGGCGGCAGCGCTACCCATGCGTGCCGTGCAATGCTGAAGCAAGGCAAGCCCTCCACCTTGACTCCCCTCCCTGCAGAGGCCGTGCAACATAAAACGACACGGGGGTCTCACAAATGGCCCTGGCTGTCGTCGGCGGGCTGCTGGAAGCGAGGCGTTGCAGGATGGAAAGGATCCTATCAATGTTCACACAGGCCCTGCAGTGCAGTCAGCTGAACATCGTTGCGGCGCCGTCATCAGCACGACAGCTGCTGAGGACATGTGCGCCCACTGGACTGCGACATTACATTAGGTGGCAGTGTCTCAGTTTTGCGCATTGGGATGTGGGGCCACGCCCTCCTCAGGAACCAGCGCGCTGGGAGGACAGGCAGCCAAAGGCCATGTCGGCCAGCAGCTCCAGCACCTGCAGCTGCCGCGCACACCGCCGACAGCAGCCGGTCTAGGCAGTGGCATTGCTGCCCGCGTGCCACTACACCCTCCGATGCCACAGCGCAGCAAGCTGACATGTAGCATGACCAGTGACATGCTGGCGTCACTAACTTCCCTTGGAGCCATGCAGTCTTCTGAAGGTGTCAAAAGACTAATGCAGATCACAGACAGGTTCATCTAGACTGCTGGCTGCTGTGCGCCAGACACTACCCAATGCCAATGCGCCAGAGGCGGTGCAGACATCTTCCCAGTCTAATTGCCTGACATATCGGCAGCCGGACCTGCCAAGGCCACCAGCGTCTACAGCCCAACACAATGACAACATATCGTCCTCAACAAGGCAGCATAAACGGCTACGGCATCAAGAGGTTGCCGTATACACTCCATGCTGTCTGTTCCGTTGTTGGCGCCTCTGCTGCGTCTGCACATCTGGCTGCCGAACCCAAGCTCCGCACCCCCAGAGGGCGCTGACTCTGCTCCGTCCAAACCCACCGCCGCGGTGTACCTACAGTCAGCTTGCGCCGCAACCGCCGCTGCCGGCGGCTGCGTCGGCGCGAGCCAGGTGGCGGCGGCGCAGCCAGTGCGTGTTGCGCTGGCGGCCGCCTGCCACCTTGACGCCCCGCAGATGCCCTGCAGCACCACGGGACGGCCACGCGTGTAATTCAGCCAGGTTGCCAGGATGGCAGGCACTGCAATTTGTGTGCTGCCATTGCTGCGGCTGTCGCCGCAGACGCAGCTCAAGGCTTCATGCGGGCAGCTCCGTGCAGCAGATGGATGCTGGAAGTCGAGCGCCCACAAATCAGCAGCGGCAACGTTGGCACAGCAGCCTGGGGGCACAGTCAGCAGCAGCCTGGGGCCACACTACCGACCTGAGGAGCCGGGGCAGTGGGAGGGCAGGCAGCCGACGGGCGTGTCGGACGGCGGTGCCAGCACCTGCAACTGCCGCCACGCCGCCAACACCGCCTGCAGCGCAGGGCAGCAGCCGCCAAGGCAGTCAGTTCAACTGTCACAAGCGCCTCCGGCCGCCCTTCACTGCCGGGATGTGGCAGGCTGACATCCACCACACACCCTGTGCCACTGGCAACAGCATCAGCTGCTATTGGTGCGGTCAAGGCTCCTGACCCTTTCTGCAGGCATGTGAGCAGGCCGTGAGGCGTTAACCGCACCGTTGGTCGTGGTGGTTGATGGTGGCTGCTGAACCGCTGCCATAGCTCGCTGCTGCTACCGCTGCTGTTACCGCTGCTGCTGGCGCTGCTGCTGCTGCCACATGCGCTGCGCCCGGGTGTTGCATTGCTTGCAGTGGTTCTGAAGACCGTCGACGGTCTGGGATTGAGCATTGAACTCGGCAGCGGGCTTGTCTGCTCCGCACTGCCAGCAGCGCTTGCGCGGCACGTGCACCTGAATGAGAGCCCGCTTGTTGTCTCGTTTGGCAGCCGCCATGCAGTCCTTGCAGTTGCTGTGCAGCCCATCGGTGCAGCGCCTGTTCTGATAGAAAGATGCTGCGTCCAGCGTCCGTTTGCACCGCTGGCAGTGCTTCTGCTGCACAGCAGGCCGCCTAATGTCGCCGCGGGTGCGCTGCCTCTCCGCATGGCATGCCATGCAGGTTGTCTTCCGCCCGCAGCTGTTTGCGGGCCCAAAGTAGAACCACCTTGCCGGCAGAGTGACATGACACTTTTTGCACGCCAGCGGCTCGTCTGTCGGCGGGTGCTCACCCTCGTCCAGCCTGTGCAAAGGACGGGTGCCACGTGACATGATGGCAGGGCGTAGAACAGCAGGAACCTTGCCCAACGCAGAGCTGCATATGAGCAGGCCAGCTGACCGTCACATGTTCCTGCGCACACCGTACAACAAAGACGTCTGGCAACTCGCAAATCTGGAAGCTCGCAATTCGGCACGCGCACCTCCTTGGCGGCTTCACCTCCAGCCGCAGGTCGTGCTGGCATGCGTAGCAGTGCACCCAGCCGTCCAGCTGTGATGTGCGCGGCGGAAAGTAGAACAGCGTGCGGCTGTCACCGCAGCGCTGGCACTGCTTTGTTGGCTCCTGCCCCGGCTGCTGCACCGGCTGCTCAGCTGTCAGCGCCGCACATCTCGCCGGTGCATTGCGCCTCTGTATGCATAACCCACAGTCTGAGTGACCAGGAGGCCCTCACACACGACCCAGGTCAGACAGCACCGGCTCGGCCAGACAGCTGCGCACCTGCATACAGCATCGCCTCGTGATGCATGTGCTGCCGCCTCCCGCAGCATGCTGCGATCTGCAGGTGTGCTGCAACCCGGATGACAGCTGCCGGTGGCACGCGCAGCGCCTGTGCGGCGTGTATGCGGTCAGGCCACTATGCAGCGCCATTTTCAGGCTGCCTGACATGCTGTGCGATTTTGTCTGAGGAGTGCCGTCTGGAGGCTAGCAGCTGCGATAGCTGATCGAGGCAGCTGTTGGACAGCTCGGACAGATCCCTTGGCCCCTGGCTGCGGCGGTCAGCATGCAGGATCAACGCTGCTGTGACACCGCGATAGCGCGATATGTATGCTGCAAGTAAGCCCGTTTGCTGTCGTGTTACAACTCACAGCGCACCCTACAGGGCTACAGTGCTCAGTTGCATCTGCATGTCAATCCTGCTCAGGCTGCTGGAAGCAGCAGCTAGAGGGAGCCCATGCATCGGACGCCTCAAAGCCCGTTGCAGCCGAGGCACCATGCTCTGCGTCGCGCGTCGCAGGCTCCCCTAAGTCCTGCGTGCGTTGTTGCAGCTTGTGAAGCTCCCATTGACGCCACACCACCAAGCCAACGTCCCAAATAGTGGCACAGACCTGCATCTGAATCATCACAGCATTACGCATCGCACCGCCGGTCGGCATGCAATCCTGATGCAAATGCTGCGAAGGACCTGAGGCTCTGCAGAAGACGTCGACGCGGTTCATGCACGGCAGCTGAGGCGATGGAGCTGGCTGTAGCGGAGGCATCCAGCGACATGGTGGAGGAGCGGCTGACGGTCATGTTAGCCTTGGCTGATTTCACGCTGCGCAGCAGCGACGGCAAAGCCTACCGTGTCAACAAGGTCAAGCTCCTTGAGCAGTCCTCAGTGCTGAGGTGCGAGTGACCCTGCGCGCTGTCAATGCAGATGCACCGAATATAGTGCAGACGGTTCTCAGTCATGAAAGCGTCAATGATTCCCTCTGGATCAGATCAGACATCTGAACAACTTAAGTTCTGCTGCATACCTGCCGCCATCTGCTATGATCGGTGATGTTCATTCCTCGAACAGGTCGCTGTTGTCAAAGATCTCCACGTCAGAGCTGCGCCTCAGCGAAAAGGGCGACGATGTGCGGCTGCTAATCGCGGGCATGTACGTTTCATCGATGCTGTTGTTGACATGGGATAACGTGGAAAATCTTCTCGAGCTGGCAAGGAAGTACGATGTACATGACATCTGGGACCACTGCACACGGTGCTTGCGATCAGCAACACTCAATGTGGACCTGCTGCCAAGAGTGCTGAGGCTTGCTGCTGGGTACGGGCTGGATGACCTGGTGGCCAAGTGCCAGGAATTTATCGCTGGGGGAGGCATGTTTGATCAGCTGGCACGGTAGGCATCATGCTTGCAATTCGATTCGCTCGTTTCATGCCATCGTCATGCGTATTGGTCCATGCAAGATGATATATATGTTTGTCGCCTGCGTGTGTGTGTGACTGCAAACAACTGCATGCACCTATATTTGTGCTGCAGTCTGCCACGCATGCAGCACGCACCATGCATGTTGCCAGTCGGGTCACGTCATCCGGTAATTTGCGCGCAGCCTCATTACTGGCGGGTGTGATAGGATGACCTGCATGTGCACAGGAAGCATGGCGACACTTGGTACCACGATTTGCCGGTCGCGGTCATCATAGCAATCTTGAGTCGGCAGAGAGCTCTGTTCAAACATAGCACGGAGAGGTGCATGGCGGAGCATCACCAGGGCAGTGGACATGGGCCCAGCGAGGTCCTGATTCAGGCGAGGATTAGAGAAGCACGACTAGCGGGAGTCATCTTTGCACTTGCTGGGGTGGCTGCAGCATGGCGGTACGCCAGGTGGATGTCAGGTAACTGACACGGCTGCTGCCACTTGCGATAGCGGTACAAAGTGAATGCAGGAGACTATTCATTCTATATGTCAATTCCATGCTGGTTAATGTACCCGAACACGTCACTGTACATATTTGTTGGATTGTTTACACCGTGAGCACCGACATCGTCACGCAAATAAAGATGAATGACATGCGTGCTATTCTCTGCTAGTCGGTGACATCTGCAACAAACTGCCTGAGCATCCACCCGTCGCCCCTTCATTGCCACAGAAGCCTGACAGTGTAACCCGACGGTAACCCCAGTCGCAGCGCCACACACATGTTGCAGCCTATCACATGGCACCGCCGGCGCTGCCACCGCCGCCAACGCCGCCACCGCCGCCGCCGGCGCTGGCTGTCCGGGCTGGGTGGCGGCGGAGCAGTCAGTACATGTTTTGCCGCCGACCGCCCTCCACCTTGACGCCCCGCAGATGCCCTGCAACGCAACACCCCTGCCTCAGACACGGTTGCCAGGCTGATAGGCGCTACGGCGTGGCCGTGCCATCCGCTGCAGCCACACCCATCATCGCCTACCCAGCTGCAGGTTGCAGCGCGTCCACCAGCAAGGCAGCTTCTGGGGACATGTGCGCCCCTTGCAGCAGCAGGTCTGTTGGCGATAGGCACGCCAGATGTAAAGCCGAGCCGAGCCCACCTGAGGAGCCGGGGCACTGGGAGGGGCAGGCAGCCGACGGGCATGTCCGCCGGCAGCTCCAGCACCTGCAGCTGCCGGCACGCCGCTGACACCGCCTGCAGTACACCAGCAGCAGCATTTCAGTCACTTTTCATTTCATTTGACCTCCCGACAGCCTTTGCTGCCGCAGCACAGCAGACGAATGTGGTGCACATTCTGTAGTGCTGACACCGCCACTAGCTGCTTCTGACGGATGTGCAAACCCTGCTCGCATGTGAGCCTGCAGACTACATCAGCATCAGGCGCACAGGCCCAAAGCACATGCCCCGCACCCACACCGCGGTCTCGGTGATGGCGGGGCAGCCGCTGAGCCGCAGGCTGTGTAGCCGGCTGAGGCGGCGGGACAGGCCCGCGCCAATCAGCTGCTCGCACGCGGACAGGTGCAGATGTGAAAGCCGCAGCGGCGGCGCCTGCAGGCTGCGGTCAGTGAGGTCAGCGAAGGCGGCCAGCACCAGGGAGCTCAGCTGCGAAAGTGACTCCAGGGCCGCCACCAGCCGCGCGTCCTGCAGGTGGTTGCGGCGGGCCAGGCGCCGCGACGTGGCGGCCGCCCCGAAGGCGGGCTGCGACGCGTCCTCCCGCCACAGCAGCGCCGAGCCGCCGCCCAGCGTCAGGTCGGCCAGCCTGCGCCGGGGCCAAATACGGATGAGTTGATGGGGTTCACACTCAACGTTGACGACATCGTGCCGATGCTGCGTGCTGCCATCCAGGGCTGACAGGAGCTAGTATGATGGATTGCTGCTCCGCGCCTGCAGCACAGAAGACCAGGAGGGGCTCTGCGACCTGTGACGCAGCAGGGCTCTGCGCCGCCAAGGTGCCAGCATTCGAAGTCTGCCAAACTGAGAGCCCCAATGCCTGATCTATCTGGTCAGCTGGACACCCATGCAGCCATATCCATGTCCATTGCGCGACGACACCCCACCGAGCTCAGAGTACTAGAGCATAGTTTCTATATTGTGCTTTTCACACCCACCTGGGGCAGCCGGCGGCAACAGCGGCCAGCCCTGCGTCGGTGACGCCGCGGCAGCCCATCAGGCTGAGCGTCTGCAAGCTTCCGCAGTGCTGCGCCGGCGCGCCCAGCACCACGTCACTAACGCTGCAACCGTCGGCGCGCAGGGTGGCCAGGTGCGGGCCCGCGGCCGCCGCCACCTCGCACAGCACCCCCGCCTGCAGGGTGCACAAAGGGTCATCGTCACCTCACGATCACCGAGCCTGCACTAAGCGTATGGCCGGGCTGCTACTGCAGTGTGGCTTCCAGTTCGGCTGCTGTCAGCCTGCTAGACGACAAGAGGATCGCCCGGGTCATGAGCTGTCAAGCTGAGCATGTCCCAATCCTGTGTGAGGGATCAAATGATCCCTTTGGTACAGATGGATAAACACCATGTTGAAGCGCCACAGTTGAGATGCACCAGGGGCCCACTTTTGATGTTGCTTTCGTCTTTAAAGGCAACATGCACATGCTTCACTACAGGGCCACAACCTCGGACCAAGTTGGCCCACAGGCCGTCCAGGTGCAAGACGTCCAGCTCGCAGACGGCACCAAAGCCCGCCGGCGCCGACTCCCTGTGCCGCCCCAGCCGCGTGCACCCCGCTGCACGGCAACCCACCACTGCACATTAGTCCTCCAACGCAGGGCATGCAGTTGCTGGCAACCTACACCCACTTGCAGGTTCCACAGTGCATGCAGCAGTCCGTGCAGCTTCCACAGTCCATGCAGCACCCAGACATGCTGCTGTGCAGGCTACTGACACCTCATGGCATGTTTCCTGGGGTCGGGAGGCCGGCGCGAGGGGCACTTCCTGCGCTGGAGTAGCCACGCAAGCGTCGCCTGCTGCACCCATATCTGCGCCTGACTCTGGCCCCGCAGAAGCGATGTCACTGCACGAGGCTACCGCCAGGGCTGCGGCGGCTGCGGCCCGACGTGGCTGCCGCCTGCACTGCGTCTACTGCCCTGTCCGCTGCTCGCCTTACCTCAACCGGTCCCGCCGCTGCTGCTGTTGTTGATTCTGCCTCGTGTTTCTCAACTGCTGCTGACGGCAGGTCTTGCTGCAGGCCTTGCTGCAGGCTTGCCCTGCTGCCGCTGCCGCTGCCGCCGCCGTCGGCCATGGCCGCCAGCAGGCGCATGTTCTGCGCCACCTCGGCCAGCGTCGTGTCCGTCAGCCCGCCGCAGCAGGCGCTGACCTCGAACAGGCGGGCGCCGGCGCTGCACGAGTGACAGTACAGTCAGCACCACACGCTGATTAGGCAGCTGCACAGCATATTGTACACACATGTCATGCAGGACCAGCCTGCCCTGATAGCTTGGAACCGGCAACAGCGGTGTTGCTAGGCAGGGTGAGAGGACGCTGCTGCGCACTGTCTGCAGAGGCCGTGATGATGCCGCTGCCGCAAGATCCGCTGGTCGCTGGTCGGAGTGCCTGACTGCTGGTGCCATCAGATTGGCATAAGCTTGAGCACGCTGAATTCACGTGAGGAGAGCGTCGATATGCATGCTAACGTACACTGTCTGAGGCCCCTCGGTAGACCAACTGTAGCAGCATAGCAATGGGCATGATGACACAGTCGACAGTCTGAGTCAGCAGCACCTCACTACTTTGCAGTCTGACACCATGACTTTGCTGTATATGAGCGGAGCGACAAGCACAGTCACGCTCTGTTGAGACCACAGGGAAGGTCGCACGACTGTGCACACTGCAGCCTCCCTTGATGATCCACCACCGGCTGCTGGAAGCAAGTGACCACGTGTGTCGGATGCCTCGAGACAAGGTGCAGCTCACGAGGCACTGTGTTTCAATGTGTGCGCTGCAGCGCTGCATAACAAAGGAAAGCATTGCTAGTCTGAAGCGCCTACCTGGGTAAGGGCTGCTGACCTACTGACACGCCAGCCAGCACCGCACCGTTTCGCCTTGGTTAGGTTGGTGGTGAGACGACGTACCAGACCGGTCCGAGGCGGGTGCTGCGACGCATGTAAAGCTTTGCATACCTCTTGAAGGCCGTGGACGGCATTGTAGCGGCCGCAGAATCATGTCGCCAGGGAGAAATAACCTGACACTCAGCGGCGTGGTGGCGGCGCGGCTGGCTGCCATGTCTGCCATGGCCGCTGTAGACTGCACCCTGCACAGCAACGATGGTCACACGTTTCAGGTCCACAAGCTCAAGCTGATCGAGCAGTCATCAGTGCTGAGGTGAGTGCCTACTACTGTTGACCATGCATGCTATCAGAATCGGGAACTCATGCGTCAGAGGTCAGATAGCACGACCATGTGACTTCCAAGACAAAGAGCATGTTTGCAGAGCAACATGTGTGCATGCCCACCTGCTGACACGTGCAGTGACTGGTCGTACTTTTCTTTCTACAGGTCACTGCTGTCGGACGTCTCTACAACAGAGCTGCGTCTCACCGACAAGGGAACGGACGTCAAGCTGCTGGTTGAGGGCATATATCATACGTCGCTGCAGCTGACCTGGGACAACCTGGAGCCACTACTGGAGCTGGCAAGGAAATACGATGTTGATGACATCTGGCGCAGCTGCACCTTGGCGCTGCGGACCATGTCACTGAACACTGACGTTCTGCCGCGGGTGCTGAGGCTGGCTGCCACGTATGGGCTGGACGACCTCCAAGCGAAGTGCCAGCAGGCCATCGCTGCAGGATCCATGTTTGAGCAGCTGGAGAGGTGTGCATAAAAACATGCGAAATCCCCTGCCTACGCCCAGCACCTTGATTGGAGGGGTATGCTTTTGCGTGCCTGCTGCCGCATTTGTCTACATGACATGCTCCTGTACACATACCCCCCTGGGTATGTGTTTGCAGTGTTGCTGCTGTGTTCAATGTACATCACATCCACCTGCGTTTTGCGGCAAAGATCGTTGGTGTTGCCGCAGAGCAACAGATCCAACAGCCTGATATGCAGGTTGTTACAGTATGATATGATGACCCTGTCGTGTGCGCAGGATGCACGGCTGCGACTGGTACCAGGATCTGCCAGCCGCGGCGCTGGCAACTATGTTGGGCAAGCAGAGGGCCGAGCTGAAGCAGCACAAGGATAAGTGCAATGCGGAGCACCACCAGCAAGGGGTGCCGAGCAAGGCAGCTATTCGGGCTGGAAAAGACCAAGCTTGTCTACTGGGAGCTCTTGGGACAGTTCTTCTGGCGATCGTTGCCGCTACTATTCAGGATAGTCATCGAGCACGGCAGAGGTCAGCCTATTATCGCTAGGTCCCTTGCTCGATCACCACCCTCTCTTCCAGGATACTGCGCCGGCTCTGATTCCAATCTGAAAGGGCAGCACCTGGCTATCAGCCTGCAGTAGCTTGTCACACTGCTAACGAAGCTGTAAAAACCGCTACGGAGAGACAGCGTCCACTCAGACACAAGAGATGCGAGTGCTGATAATCTTTGCGCGCACGCACAAGCATTTTCAGCCAAAGCTTCAACGTTCATGCCCTGCACCATCATGGCAGCTGCGGCCGCTACAACCATCTGCAGTCTCCTAGTAGCAGATTGTGTGCCAGCGCCACAAGACCCCTGGCGGGGCCGGGGTTGAGGCAGGCTGAGGAGGTTGAGGGCTTGCGGGGATGAAGGAGTTATTGGGGCCCAGTACGTGCAGGCGGCCAGGCGCACACCACTGCACAGCTAGATCTTTCTTGTGCCCTGTGGCAAGCCCATATGACGACTCGCTCAACTTCTCATACAATGCTGCAACCGGCCATGCTATGAGCAGCCACCAAGCATGCTGCCCAGTCTGGTACAGCTGCCGGTGCATCCAGCTGCCGACCCGCCAAGCCAGCTGCCAGCCCAATTGCTGCAACCGTCTTGCGCGGTATCACGTGGCTCCGCCGCCGCCGCCGCCGGCGCTGGCCGCCCGGGCAGGGTGGCGGCGACGCAGCCAGTGCGTGTTGCGCTGCCTGCCGCCCTCCACCTTGACGCCCCGCAGATGCCCTGCAGCACTGACACCGCCGCTTCCGACATGGGCTTGCCATTGGCTGACGGGCGCTGCAGGGTGCTTGTGGATATAAAAGCCATCGCCTTGCAGTTCGACATCGTTACAGTGCACTTATTCGCAAGATAGTTGCGAGTCACAAAGTGCAGCGGAGACAGCAGCTACAGTTTTCAGCAAGCAGAAAAATTACAATTGCACGAACTCGGTGGGCGACTGCAAACCTGAGGAGCCGGGGCACTGGGAGGGCAAGCAGCCAACGGGCATGTCCGCCGGCAGCTCCAGCACCTGCAGCTGCCGGCACGCTGCCGACACCGCCTGCAGCACAGGATGTAGTACAGCGTCGTCAGCTAAATCATATCTGGTGCTGCAGCTGTTGTTTCAGCCAGTTACATCTTTCTGTCAGTCCCCATGCTCACAGCACAGCAGTTGACCCAGCCCACTGACGCCCTGGCTGCTGGTGCTTTCCCGAATGCAAACGTTGTGTCAAGCACGATGTGATGCCCGTGCGAGCAGGACACACTATGTCAAGCCTTGGCGTGCGCATGGGCTGCACCTGTACCGCGGTCTCGGTGATGGCGGGGCAGCCGCTGAGCCGCAGGCTGCGCAGCCGGCTGAGGCGGGACAGGCCCTCGCCAGTCAGCCGCTCGCACGCGGACAGGTGCAGGTGGGACAGCCCCAGGGGCAGCGCCTGCGGCATGCGGTCAGCAAAGAGTCAGGAGCAGTGGCAAGGGGTTCGGAGGCGACTCGAATCGGCTCCTGCTGCCGCATTCAGCATCCACTGGGGAGCCCGCAACTCGTGATGTCTACCAGGCACAGGCAGCTCCAGTGGATCAAGCGGTGGGCAGCAGCTGTGGGCGGCGTTACTTCAGCTGACACACTCTTCCAGGCTGGAGACAGACTCGAGTGCTTAGGGGTCTCAGTCTGAAATTGTCTGAAAGTTATTTCAGACCTGCAGGCTGCGATCGGTGATGTCGGCGCAGGCGGCCAGCACCAGGGAGCCCAGGTGCGGAAGTGACTCCAGGGCCGCCACCAGCCGCTTGTCCTGCAGCGCCCGAAATACTAGGTGTTGTTGTTAAGTGTGAGCTTGCAGAGCAGTCTGGAATATGCATGTACAAGTCGAAGCCTGACACTGTACTCATACTTGATGTGAGGGATGGTGGCCACCACTGATGACCGACAAATGCTGACCATGAACCGTTGGCAGGGGCAGGTTGCCTTTTCCCTGTGTGATGTGCGGTCTGGAAGGCCGCTGTCAAGCGTCACCTGCAGGTGGTTGCGGCGGGCCAGGCGCAGCGACGTGACCGCCGCCCCGAAGGCGGGCAGCGACGCGTCCTCCCGCCACAGCAGCGCCGAGCCGCCGCCCAGCGCCAGGTCCGCCAGCCTGCACGGTGGAGGAGTAATGTGCTGGTACTTTATCCGGTTATACATAATGCGCCACAGCGGCGACAACAGGCCGCCGCCCAGCGCCAGGTCGGCCAGCCTGCGCGGTGGAGGAACAATGTCGTAGTACTTTATCCAGTTATACATAATGCGCCACATCAGCGGCGACGGGCCGCCGCCCAGCGCCAGGTCGGCAAGCCTGCGCCAGCAGGGCGCAGACAGGTCCACGGCAGGCTGCAGTAGCTCCCAGCTAGCTCCAGGCCCGGCAGCTAGCTCCAGGCCCAGCCGGGTGGGTGCACCGCTGCAATGCGCAACATGGCAGGGGCACGGTGCAGTGGTCTGAGGCGCCTTGATAGCCCCCCCAGCCCAGCACCCCAGGTGTCGCCGACCCCCGTCCCGAGCCCCAGCCGCAGCTGCCCGCAGGCATGGCAATCTTTGCTGCTTTCCAAGATGGCCAGCTGTTTGCAGTCCACAGGAGTTCCCTTGCCACCACACACTTGAACAGCACCAACAGCTGAGCGGAAGCTGCTACTAAAGCGTCACAGTCTTCAGCCATTATGACCTCACCTGGGGCAGCCGGCAGCGACAGCGGCCAGCCCCGCGTCCGTGACGCCGCGGCAGCCCACCAGGCTGAGCGTCTTCAGGTTCCCGCAGTGCTGCGCCAGCGCGCCCAGCACCGCGTCGCTGACGCTGCAGCCGTCGGCGCGCAGCGTGGCCAGGTGCGCGCCCGCGGCCGCCGCCACCTCGCACAGCACCCCCGCCGGCTTGGCCCACAGGCCGTCCAGGTGCGAGACGTCCAGCTCGCGCAGGCAGGCAAAGGCGCCGACGTTCGCCAGCGACGACAGCCCGTGGCGCCCCAGCCGTGCGCACCCCGCCACCCGCAGCACCGCAAACCCAACTGCGCAGCACAACACGAATTGAGACCTATATCTTACTCCCTGCTGCACACGAGTCCCGGTCGCTGCTTCAGCTTGCCACTCGGGTCTCAGCCCGCCACCATGTGGACTGCAGACTCGGCTGCATACCACGTGGACAGCCGCCTTGCGCAGCCATGCCCACTGACACCTGCAGATGCCGTGTTGCCAACAGCTGACATCATCGCAGCAGGCCTGCACAGCAATGGCCTGCGCTTCCTGCAACACCGCGTGCTGATCTTGCTCATCTTTCGACCAACAATGGTGCGCTCACTGCCACACACCTGTTGCCTGGGGTCGGGCTGCTGGCGACGGCAGCGCCACCTGTGTGTCAGCGGCCACGCCAGCGTCCCCTGCTGCCCCCGCTTCTGCGCCTGGCTGCGCCCCTGCAGGGACGAACTCACTGCCCAGGGCCTCTGCCAGGGCTGCTGCGGCCGCAGCTCGCCCTGCCTCCGCTGCCCGGTCCACAGCCGCCCCCGCTTCAGCCGTATCAGGCGCTGCTGCTGCTGTGTCTGCCTCCTCATCCTCTGCTGCTGCCGATGGCAAGGCCTGCCGCAGGCCTGCCCTGCCGCCGCCGCCGTTGCTTGTTCTACCGCCGCTGGCGGCGCTGCTGCTTGCGCCGCCGCCGCCGCCTTCGCCGCCGCCGGCCATGGCCGCCAGCAGCCGCATGTACTGCGCCACCTCGGCGAGCGTCGCGTCCGTCAGCCCGCCGCAGCAGGCGCTGACCTCGAACAGGCGGGCGCCAGCGCTGCGGAGGTGACAGCAACATCGGCAACAGTGCGCGTTGCTATGTGCCAACTGTGCAGCATGTTGTGCACGTAGCCAGAAAGCAGGAATGCCCTGGCCTCATACCCCTGAAGCCAGCACCGGCGGAGCTGCCAAGGCAGGGTGTGAGGAGGCTACTGCTCAACACTAGCAGAGGCCGCCCCGATGACCGCCGTGCTGTGAGAAAAGCTGGCTGCGGCTGATGTGCTGTGATATCAAACAGTCACACACCAGCGCAACAATGATGAAAACTCACCTGGCGCTGGCGGGGTTGCCGGGCGAGGCGCTGGCGGCCAGCAGCGGCATGTTGGCCACAATCGCCGCCACGCCCTCCCCCGCGCCCGGCAGGTCTGTAAGGAAAATGTGGAATGTGTTCACGACCCTTTGATGTGTACCTGCGTGCTGCACATTCGTAGCAACACGCTTGCAGTGTGCGGCAGGAGAGGATGGCGACGGGCCAGCTCATGTGGGCGATGCAAGCAGTGGCGTGCAACTCCATGTGATTGGTGACGCACCGTCGGCCTCCAGCCGCATCAGCCGCAGGTTGTACGCCGCGGCCTCCAGCCCCGTGGCGGTCAGGTTGTGGCACCCGCTGACTGCCAGGCTCCTGCGGAGGCATGCCAACGACCAACCTCAAAAACAACGTGCTTCCTGTATCAACCTGTGGATACGAGGACCAGTATGCTGTGCATGCTTGCGCCAGGTCGTGGCCCCCGCTGAGATGCAGCTATGAGGGGTGTGGTCTATCGAGCCATCCACATGCGCAGCCACACACCGTGCTGCAAATGGCAGCACTCACGTCAGCCGCCGGCAGCGCTTGGAGACGGAGGCGAGGCAGCCGCCGCTGACGGCGGTGCGGCTGACGTCCAGGCGGGTCAGGCTGGTGAGTGCATCCACGCACGGGATGCTCTGCATGGGGTTTGCGACGAGGTTCAGCCTGCTGTGTGCGGTGCAAACGGTCGCAAAACCAGTGTCTGAGAGCGTGAGCGGCGCAATGTCAGAGGGGCGCCCTGGGCTCTGCACAGAGACTACGGTCACCTCCACTGGCCAGAGCTGCTTCCGCATGAAGGCGCTCTGCAAGACCTGCCAGATGAGTTAACACACGATACCTGCAGGCGCGGGCAGTCGGCGAGGCACAGCGAGCGCAGCTGGGTGATGTGCGCCGCCGCGCCGCCCAGCAGCCCGTACGCGTGGTGCGTCGCCAGCCAGGCGTTGCGGCTCAGGTCCAGCGCCTGCAGCGCCGGCCCCACCCAGTGCAGCTCCCGCAGCCCGTACTCGTTCTCGATCCTGTGTTATACCATACTATATCATATTATATTATGTTTATATCATTTTATATTTTGGAGCAGAAGTGTTTCTGAGGACGTCAGCCAGGAGCATGTCATCAACGAGACCATAAGTGTTTGTAGTTCTCTGCCTAGGGGTCTGCTGAGGGGTAGCCCCTGGGCCCTGGTGCTGCAGCTGCGCACGTGACTCGAGCACTAAGTGTCAGTGGCAGCTCACCCGATGCGTGACAGCACGAGCTCGGCCACCTGCGACTCGGCGGCCGCCGGCGCAGCCGCCGCCTCCGCCGCTGCGGCCCACTCCGCCGCCTGTGCGTAGCCACCATGAACAGCCAGCGGGCCGCCGGCAGCTGCGGGGCCGCCGCCGTGTGCAAAGTTGCCAGCTTCAACGGCGCCACCACCGCCAGCGGCCTCGCCGCTGCCGCACGCCGGCAGCGCCGCCGCCAGCATGTCGATCTGGATGGCCGTGTCTGACAGGTCCACGCGTCGCAGCGCCCCGCGCCTCGCCAGCGCCCCCAGCAGCTCATAGCCCTGCAAATCCGCCATTGATCAGACCATCAACTCATGAACTTCTCCCAGCTCTCTGCAGAGCCTTGAACACGGCAGTCAAGGCGGTGCAGTGCAGCACTGCAGGCAGCTGTGTCGCTGAGCCACACTCCCATACAGCTGGCCAGTGCTCCCGAGCGATGCCACGTCTTAAGCGGGCGCACCTCGAAGTTCCAGCAGCGGGCCAGGTTGAGGGACTCGAGCGGCAGGCGCGACAGCGGCGCCAGGTCCCCCTCAGTGAGCGCCGCGCAGCCGGAGGCGTCCACCTGCAATAGCACTTGCCTACGTCGGCATATTGGCAGGAATGCCGGCACCTGTCGGCTGATAGCCACCAGCTGACAGTGTGCCTTGAGACATGAGCGACAGCTCCACACAGCGGCGAGCGGTTGAGCCTCAGCGCTCCAGGGTTGGCTGCTGCCATTTGTGGTTCAGAGCTGACAAGTCAGAGCCCTACAGCTGTACGGCACAGCTGCGGCAGTGTCAAACAGCGTGTCCAGTCTGGTCGCAGTGTGGTGCAGCACCTCTGTGATGTGCACGCAACGCTGCGCCGCCCACGCCGCCGCCGCCGCGGCGGCGTCGCCCTGGCTCCGGATGTGCAGCCGCTGGGCGCGAGGCCACATTCCCGTTACGACGGTGTCGTGCCAGGAGCTGGCCACCAGCGCGCACCTCGCCAGATCCGCCACGTCGGTCAGGTTCTCCAGCACCAGCGCCTGCCAAAGGTGACGGGCCAGCGATGTCAGGACATCTGGTTAGCATGGCTTGCATATGACAGAGGCATGCCGGCCGGACCAGGCCATATTGGTACGCTGACCAGCGATATTTGATGATGATGCCACCAAAGTGGGACATGTGCCTGCGGGCTGCTGTTTGTTTTTTAGCCTAGGTATGCTGGCCAGGCTCAGCTTGATGCCTTCAAGGTGGCACGGGGGTCCGTGCTGATAGCTGCGTCTGCAGTGCAGCTCGCGCAGGCAGCAATGCCGAGCACGGACCACTGCAACATTTGGGATGACAGCACCGCTGGTCCGCACCAGCAGTTCTATTGACTCCGCACAGACACGTCCGCATGTGCAGCATGTGCTTGCCCGAGCGGCGACAGATGCATGTCTGATGCGCGGTGAGTGCTGCATGAAGGCTGGGTCGTGGATGACGCAAGATGATGGACCGCACCAACAGGTGGGGCGGTAGGTCGGTGATGCGTGCGGTGGTAGCAGCAGCGCCACCGCCCGCAGCTGCCATCACTGACCGGGTTCCAGGCTTGCCAGCAATGCGCGGCAACACTGTGCAATGCTGGTGTCAGACAGCAGTCCTGCACCTGCACCCCTCAAATGCGGATGGGAGCACCGTTGCCAAACTGCAACGTTCAACGCGCCAAGCGCCACAATGCAGCTGAGACGTAGCTGGCCACCGCCGTACTACCTCATACTGTCGCCTGAAAAGCGGCTCTGGCGAGGCACACGGTGGGCAAACCTGATGTGCATGACAACATGTGCCAGCCCGACCCTTCCTGCTGCCCCCCCTACTTCCCAGGTGCACCTCGAATCCTCGATGCAGAGCCCTGGTAGAGCGGATCGCTGGACGCATACTCCACATTGCAAAGGCCATAGCACAGGTTTCTCAGATCCCATCGTTCAGCTTGCAAACGGCGCCAGCGCTGAGAAACCGCAGAGCTTATACAGCAGTCTGATTTGCCGCGGCCAGAGTTGAGGGTTCCCAGATGTCTCCTCACCTGCAGCACCCAACCACTAGCTCAATGTCGAGTGAGCGTATCGGCCGCTTGCGTGTGATACACCCAATGCCTTGTTGATAGCCATCGGAGCAGCAGGGTGCAGCTGCGGTTGTGCAGCACTTGTGCCCGCACAGCCGCTCATCAGCCACAGCATGATGGGCAGCGTACACGGGGCAGCGCTGCCACGTGGCAGCGGGGCCTGCACGCTGCAGAGGCTGCCACGCTGTGCTGTGCGATGCCCTCAGCAGGCACGGCGCGCTTGGCACACCTGCACAACGCAACATGCTGCAGCCCCGCACAGAGCTCACGGCTCGAAAGGGCGCCCAGTGCAGGTGAGCTGCGTCATGTCTGCTTTCCCGGTACATGACTTCAGCAGTCAGCGGTCATCAGTGTCACCGCAGTTCACGACCTGCTCATAGGGACGCCCCGCTGCGCTGGTGAGATGTGCGTCGGCAGCAGCAGAGCAGCCACAGCAGCAGCCGGGGGAAGGAGCCAGGAAGCGGTGCCTGCGGTGCGGCGAGGAGCGCACGCTGTTCTACTTCCCGGCGCACAGGTCCCAGCCGGACGGCCGCTGGGTGCACTGCTACGCCTGCCAGTACGAGCAGCGGCTGCAAGTCAGGCCGCCCAGGCGGTGCGCATTGGACAGCTGTAACAGAAGCATCTCACTTGACCGTGTCGGTCACAAACCCTGACGCCTGGAGCAGGCAGTGACACCCTTGATAGGCTGCTGACGATCCGAATGCTCCGCAGATGCAATAGTCGCTGCGCCGCCGACCTGCCGCCATGCCCTTGCTCATACGGATGTGTTGCCAGTCAGTGCTCCAGTGTTGCTCACGCATTGCACAGGGTGAACGAGAACGAGCATCCGCCGACGCTGGAGCCGCAGAAGTGCCGGAGTTGTCATGAGACCCTGCAGGCTAGGTGGTTTTACCTAAAGCCCAGGAACTCAACTGGGCGAGAGACCACATGCCTGGCCTGCTCCGCGGCGAAGCACCGCTCCTACAGCAGCGTCGTGCGGCGCACGCCTGAGCAGAAGGAGTGCCGGCAGTGCCAGAAGACCCTGGGAGCAGCGTGCTTCGACCGTAAGCCCACCTGCAAAGACGGGCTCCGGAGCGTGTGCAAAGAGTGCTGGGGCGCCTACTACAAGACCCGCTTGCAGCCTCTCATTCAAGTGGAAGTTCCATGCAAGCGTTGCTACAAGTGCAAGCGGGAGAAGCCTGCTGTCGACTTCAGCAAGTCGAGCAAAAGTGTCGACGGTCTTCGCGGCATGTGCAAGCAGTGCACCAGTGGTGACATTGGGTGACACCGGCAGCAGCAGCGACAGCAGCGGCCGCAGCAGCGGAGGCTGCACTTCAACAGCAGCACAGCACTCGGCAGCTGGCGCCGTCAGCGCAGGTGAAGAGCCTGACTGCTGTGCATGTGATGCAACGTTGCACGCATGTGAACCTGACGAGACACAAATATGCAGGCAGGCGGACACAATTGCCGCCACTCATGGGCAGGTGTCTGACGCGCTTGACCAGCTCGCAATGTCTGGCGCACACACTCAGGGAGCAGCTGCGGCAGGGACATCGCCATTTGACAAGGTGATTCACAGCACCACAAATCTGCTGACCGCGTGCGCCCTGCGCTGGGTGTCACATCCCGCTGCGCGTGGCACTGCCGTGTAACGCGTGACATCAGCTGACGCCCTTATGCACACGTGCTCTGCAGGGGTGCCGTGTGTTTGGCGGTCGTTGCAGTGTGGGCAGCTTCCTTAGGATGTTGCAGACGGCTGATAGATCTTCATGCCACCTTGCGGCGCCCGCCGCATCCGGCGTGGCAGCCATTGCCACCATGCTCACGCTTGCAGCAGGCAGCCGTCAGCTCCAGGGGTGGCCGCAATGCGGCTGCTATCGAACGATGTGGTGCACCACGTTTGAGGGACGACAGCTGAGCTGTTTTCAATCATGCGGCATTGATGCAAACCTGGCATTGACACCATTTGGTTGACGCTTTCTTTTCAACCCTGTTATGGTGACGCAAGGTGTTGTATTGGAGGGACCAGTGTCTGCTGTACCAATCGACACCCATCAAACACCACTTGGAGCACAGCAGACGGCAGACGGACGTGCACTCTTTGCTGCGACTTGCAATGCCTTGGCTGCTGTGCAGTAGTGCAGTAGGTACTTCTGCTCTGCTATCTGGTGCCGCTACTACTAGCTCAGGTACCTGAGCTAGTAGTAGCACCGGTGCGGGCAGCGTCACAAGTATGGTGCCGAGATGCTGCACACAACAACCACACAACAACTTTAAAAAAGGGCTTTTCAACGCCTGAGAGTAGCAGGGTAGTCGGTTGTCAACAGGCATCATACAGCACGGTGTCCGAGTTGCACCTGGCCTTGAGGGGTGCAACGGTTGGGCTCCCTGCTTCCAGCAGCCTGGGTCGATCAGTCAGCATGCCAAATGCAGAATGCTCTGTTTACTTCGCTGCGCCACTCAGACCCCTGCACGTTATCATCAGACTAACCGCCTCAGCAGAAAGGGGCACGGTTGCTGAGACACAGCGACAGCGACAGCGCTGCTGCACGCTGACTTGCCGCAGCCACATTCCAGGGTGCTCATGACCTCTCCTTCAGCCTTTAATTGCTTGTCATCGGCGCGATCATCATGGTCACCTGCACCTGACCCACCCGGCGCATCACCAGTTGCTGCCTGGCCAGCAGATTGCAGCTGCAGCCGCCGCACGCCGCGCGGCACTGCGCACCCCGGCCACAGCGTGATGGGCTGCGTCCGTGCATCAGTGCTGGCATCCGGCAGCATGGTATGGGCGCCGCAGAGGCCGCAGTGCTGCCACCTGCGGTGCCCTCAGCTGTCACTCCTTCTCCAGCAGAGTTGCCGGCTGCCACATGCAGCACCTCACCACAGCGCACGCAATCTGAGGCGAGCATCGGCGCAGATGAGCCATAGCCATAGGCATAGGCATAGGCATAGCCATAGCCATAGGCATAGCCATAGCCATAGCCATAGCCATAGCCATAGCCATGACGGCGATATGACTGCCATCAAGGCTCAGCAGGCATCCAGTGGGCGAGCGGCTGTCAGCCTGAGCACGGGCTGTGATGTGCTCACAGGGGCACCGCACCGCATGTATTGGATGTGCGGCAGCAGCAGCTGAGCAGCCGGAGCATCAGCCGGACGCAGGACCCAGGAAACGCTGTGAGCGGTGCGGCGACAGGCGCACGCTGTTCTACTTCCCGCTGCGCAAATCTCAGCCAGATGGCTGGGTGCACTGCTACGCCTGCCAGCATGAGCAGCGGCTGGAGGCCAAGCCGCCCAGACCGTGCGCACCTCTCCGTCGAATCGCTTGCATGCCTCAATGGCTGGCATGTGCAGTCTGTCTAGGGTTGAAGCACCATGCGTGTGCCGCCAGCTGGATGCGTTTACCACTGTTGCATGCCCATTGTAAACCTTGCATTCGTCGCCCTGCCGCGGTTCGTGAACCTGTGCTAACAACTGGCATTTCACTGCTGAACGCTGCCACACAGGCTGGCTAGCGACGAGCATCCACCCACGGCCGAGCCTGGGGTCTGCAAGAAGTGCCGCGGCCCCCTGCCCGCGAGATGGCTCCCGCTGAGCCCCAGGGCCTCCAGCGGCCGCGACAGCGCCTGCTTGGCGTGCTGTAGGGTTTAGGCAGCGCTCCTACAGACCGCGACACGCGGCGCGCGCCGCCGCAGCGGAAGCAGTGCCGGCAGTGCCTGCGGACCCTGCAGGCAGCCTGCTTCCACCAGCAGCCGGCCTGCGCCGATGGGCTGCGCACCCTCTGCAAGCGGTGCCACTTGAACTACAACAAGAACAGGAGTGCGCTGACCCAGGTGTCTGTGCCAAGCAAGCGTTGCTGGAGTGCGAAGTGGAGAGGCCCGCTGCTGAGTTCTATGAAGCGCTGCGGAATGTGGATGGGCTCAGCGAAGCTTGCAAAGAGTGCGGCAGGCAACAAGGCCAGCGCTGGCGGCGGCAGCGGCGGCAGCAGCAGCAGCAGCAGCAGCAGCAGCAGCAGCAGCAGCGGCAGCAGCAGCAGCGGCAGCAGCGGCAGCGGCAGCAGCGGCAGCAGCAGCAGCAGCAGCGGCACAAGGCGTGCAGCACTCAGCACGCGGCGCCGTGAGCTCAGGTGCAGGAACTTGCCATGTGTCTTGCCAGTATGCTCTGCGCTGCTCATTTGTCTCGGTGCCGGCTCAGACTATTGCGCACAGGTTGCGCCAGTAAGCAAGCTTCAGCTGCCATAAGAGCATGCGGGTCCAAACACGTGGTGCATGGCTGACGCTCTGTAGGTGAGTGGTGTGATCGTGGCGCACATTGCGGCGATGGCCAGTTGGCAGTAGCACCGGCAGTCCAGGTGTGTATGTGCAACATTGCGCACCAATGAAGTGCATGCTTCTACGGCTTCGCCGGCTGCTGTGCCCCACCACTTGCTGCGGCACAGCAGCGCCTCAGCCTGCAATGACCCTGACGTCAGGCATGCAGGTCAGCGGCTGACCTGTGGCATCTATCCATACTGTACGCGCCCGGCGCTTCTCACCTCCTCACATTGATGAATCAGCATGCGCAGCTTCAACATCTGCCAGCAGCATGACCCTCCAGCAGCACATTCACTCGGTTCGCCTTTCGCCTGAACACAGCACGCCCTGTGGTGATGTGTCTACACTTTTTGATACACACCTGGCTTGTTGTGTCCTGCAGGGCAGGCGTCCGCATGGCTGCCGAGGTAGAGGCCCGCACCAGCACAGCTGAGAGGGCAGCTAGCGTGTATCGACGAAAACTGGTTTGGCCGCCGTCTGTGGCGCTACTGCACATGCATGTCGAAAGCTGTAGCAGGCGGTTGCAAGGTCAGCATCAGATCACACTTGTTACGATCTGTACTGGTGATGAGTGTCAAAGGCGGCACCTCCGAATTCTGTCATTCAAACACGGCAGCAGACTACAGGATGTGGTACACATCAGCTGCGAACCCCAACTGGCTGATATGATCTGCTGTTTGATGTGGCGCCGTGCTGCAATGACCTCTGTCCCCTTCACGTCAGGATGTCTGTTGTTGTATGTGCAGCATCATTGTGCACGCCCTGTACATTATGGTAAATCGAATCAGAAAGTTTAACTGTGATGTGTGTGTACACGCTGCCTTGGCTGCTTGGCTGTCAGGCACCAGGTTGGGCCACCTGCTTCCAGCAGCCCTGCATTTGACCAGCACAACATTGGGTCAGATTGGGTCAGACTGATTGGGTTGCAGAACGTGACACAGCTTCGAAAGTCCGACACAGCTTGCACGGTGCGTGCCCTGAGCCCTGCAGCCGGATCACCAGCGCATGCAATCGTTGGTTGAGGTGCAAAGCGCTGCACATGATCAGACGCAACATTGATATTGCATGCTGACTTCTGCAGCCAGAGTCAGTGGGCCTAGGCAAGCACATCACCCGCTTCAAGCTGCCGTGCAAAGGCAGACGCACATTTATGCACGCATCTGACATGCGCAGTGCTTCTCTGACGGCTGCTTGACCCGCAGGCTGCAGCTGCGGTCACATCGCGCCACGCTTCACAGGGTAATGCCTGCTACCATGTCACGGAGCCCGCATGCGGCGCCACTGGAGTGCTGCAGCCGTATATGTCCGCCGCACAGGCCGTCGTGCCGCGCCGTGTCCTGCTGTCAGCTTCCGCTGCGCCCGCAGCAGCCCTACGGACTGCTGCATGCCGCCCACACAGCTCCCAGCTTGAGGGCACGCTCAGCACAGGTGAGCTATGCCGTCTGACTGCTGCACGATGTTCAGCGTTCTGCAGTGGCAGGTGCGGTAGGCCATTTGATATCACCACGCCTTCTGGCCTGCTCACAGGGACGCCGCATCACGGTGGTCAGATGTGCGGCAGCGTCAGCTGAGCAGCCGAAGCAGCAGGAGCTGCTGCCAGACCAAGGACCCAGGAAGCGGTGCCTGCGGTGCGGCGAGCAGCGCACGCTGTTCTACTTCCCGCTGCGCAAGTCGCAGCCGGATGGCCGCTGGGTGCACTGCTACGCCTGCCAGCACGACCAGCGGCTGCAAGCCAAGCCACCCAGGCGGTGCGCAGCTGCTTCTTACCACAAACTCAATGGCAGTACCCTAAATTCATGCTGCACATCCAAGCACCAGGCGATCTGCCTGCGTGCCAGCCTACCCTCTGCTGCATAGATCAACAGGCAGTGCTGTGCAGCGGCAACTGATGTTGTGTTTCGCACCGCTCGAGAACGCATCGTGACATGCTGCCAAGCAGCGCGCTGCACGTACACTGCGCAGGCTGACCGACGATGAGCATCCACCGACACGAGAGGCGCAGGCCTGCGTCAGGTGTGGCGACCTTCTGGCGGCGAGGTGGTTCCGTCCCACCCGCCAAACCGTATCCGGGCGGGACACCTCTTGCCTGGCTTGCCGCGCGAAGCAGAGGCGCGGCTATCGGCACAGCGAGCGGCAGCCGCCGCAGCATAAGGAGTGCCCCGTATGCCGTGAGACCCTGGCGGCGACATGCTTCAACCGGAAGAATAGCTCGGCTGATGGGCTGCACCACTCTTGCAAAGGCTGCATGAAGGCCTACCTCAAGGCCCGCAAACAGCCTCTGGTCCAAGTGGAGGTGCCATGCAAACGCTGCTGCAAGTGCAAGGTGGAGAAGGCCGCTGCCGAATTCCATCCCAATCGGCGATCTGTAGACGGCCTCAGCAACAGATGTAAAGTTTGCGATCGCCTCATTTTGAGTCAGCGGCGGCAGCAGCGGCAGCAGTAGCAGCAACAACAGCGCAGTGGCAGCGCAGCACTCAGCAAGAGCATGATCTGAACAGGTACTGCAATAACACGCCTCTGCATGCTGCACACATGCTGTGAGCGGATGCTCGTTCTGGAACGAGTCATTGGTCTGTAGCTGTGCTGGTGGCTGCTGCCGTGAGCAACATTTATCCGGATGCGACCAACCGCGATCAAATTGTGTTGTGTCACCTGATTGCAGGGGAGCGGTGCTCCGTTCGCATCTGCAGCGCGAGGCACGACATCCGATTCACCCGCCGCTATCGACACCAGCACTTCAGGTTCGTGCATCGCTGGGCAGCCCGCATCTCACAAAAGTATTGAGTTGTTGTGTATGCCTTGCACACGGAGCCTTGCGCCTCCTGGCAGCCCGCTGCCCGACAGCACGATCAGCAATGCTCTACAGCCATGCGTGGTGCTGCATAAAGCCCTGCCGCACGCACAGCACGCCGTGCAAGAGTCGTGTCGCCCTCTGCTGACAGGCAGCCAGCCGCCAGCGGCCAGCAGAGTCAACGGCTTCACCTGCCTCAGGACGCCTCGGGCCTGCCCCTACCTGGCGTGGGCTCCCTTCAAGCACATCAGGCAATAAAGCATGTGGCGGCGCCCGGCCAGCCAGCGGCGTGCAGCGGTGGCAGCCTGCGTCGCGGCAGGCGGCGGTGCCTGGCAGCTGGGGCGTCTGCTGGGTGACGGCGGGTGTGGGTTAGCGCACGCCCCCCTCACAAGTAGGCAGGGTGTGAGGACACGGCCTCCTCACCCGATGGAGTGATAATAAGTTGCAGCCACCTTGCTGGCTACTTCGCGACGACAGCACAGCCTAGCTTGCCAGCTGGCGCCAGCCACAATAGGATGCAGCAGCGGCAGCCCCCCTTCCACTACGTCTGCCATGACGGTGCCACCACAGCAACACCATTAGGGTGACACGGCAGACTGCTGGCTTGACACCTTTGATAATCTGAGGCACTGCATGTCAGCGGCATTCAGGAAGACTGGAACACCGCTAAACTGATGTCAGCACTGCTGTGCACATGAGTAATTACTTACTTACTTGACTTATAAGTCTTCAAGACCGGACTAGAGCGCTGTTCGCCGCCATCACAGGCTCGATGCATGGTTAGACATTCCTGCTGCGTCCAGATAGCAATCCCTTTGTCATGCACACTGAAACAGGTGCAAACTACCCTGGGCTTGCGCGGTGGTGTCATGTTGCGAGCACCTGGCCGGCTGCACCCGGCCTCGAGGCATCCGACGTTTGGCCTCCCTGCTTCCAGCAGCCATGGTGGATTAGGCTGCCGGAAGGGCTTGCCGAGCAAAGCAGAAGTTGCACACTGCGCCTGCACACTAGCACAACAGCTCGTCAGCAGTGCTGAGCGTGCGGACAACGCTGCTGCTGAGATGCTGCACTGTCACTGCAGCACTGTGATCGCCGCAGCTAGCGCAGAGGCTCACTGAGGGCTGTTCACCAGCATCTAGTCCCTCGGCTGCTAGAACGGGTTGCAACGCAGTGGCAGCAGCCTGTTGCACTTGACACAGCTGGTGCCACATTCGGTCGCCGACTGGTCAGCGCTTTGTGGCCAGTTCGCCCAATGCCGCGCGGTGCGCTGTCAGCCACCATGTCACTTGGCAGGCACGCAGCAGCTCTGACATGCTGCGATTCAGTTGATCCGCAGCGGAGGTCGTCATGCCGCGCCCTGCCCTTGTGTCAGCTCCCGCTGCGCCCGCTGCAGGCCCGCCATGCTGCAGCCGCCCGCAGAGCTCTCAGCATAACGGCACACCCAGTGCACGTGAGCTGTGCTAAAGTCTTACTGCACAAGGATCCGCATTCTCCAGTACCAGTTGCTGCGGCAGACATCTGGATGTCACCACACCTTCTGGCCTGCTCACAGACATGCCGCAGCACGCTGGTCAGATGTGCGGCAGCGGCAGCTGAGCAGCCAGAGCAGCCGGATCTGCCCCCGGATCAAGGACCCAGGAAGCGGTGCCTGCGGTGCGGCGAGCAGCGCACGCTGTTCTACTTCCCGCTGCGCACGTCCCAGCCGGATGGCCGCTGGGTGCACTGCTACGCCTGCCAGCACGAGCTGTGGCTGCAAGCCAAGCCGCCCAGGCGGTGCGCGGCTGCTGCCCCTCACGCACTCAAGCGCAATGCCCAGAATTTTCTTCATGTTTCACATTGTGTTCCACTGCATGCCAGCCTCTACCCTCTGCCGCACAAATTAACAGGCAGTGCTTTGCAATGACGACTGTTGTTGTGTTCCGCACCTCTCCACAGACGCATCGTGACATGCTGCCAAGAAGCGCGTCAGCGCTGCACGCATGTCGCGCAGGCTGAACGACAACGAGCATCCACCGACACAGCAGCCGCAAATATGCGTCAGGTGCCGCAACCCCCTGGCGGCGAGGTGGTTTCGCCCCATCCCCCAAAACGTGTCAGGGCTGGACACCTCCTGCCTGGCCTGCCGCGCGAAGCAGGCTCGTGGCTATCGGCGCATCGAACGGCAGCCGCCGCAGCATAAGGAGTGCCGGGTGTGCCGCGAGACCCTGGCAGCGGCGTGCTTCAGCCGGAAGAATAGCTCGGCTGATGGGCTGCAGCATGCTTGCAAAGGCTGCACCAAGGCCTACAACAAAACCCGCAGGCCCCTGGTCCAAGTGGAGGTGCCAGCCAAGTGGTGCTGCAGATGCAAACAGGAGAAGCCCGCTGCCGATTTTCACCCAGATCGGCGGTCTGTGGACGACCTCAGGAGCACATGCAAAGACTGCAATCGCCTCATGATGAGTCAGCGGCGGCGGCGCCAGCGGCAGCAATAGCAGCAACAACAGCGCAGTAGCAGCGCAGCACTCAGCAAGAGCATCATCTGCACAGGTGATGCAGCACGCTTCTGCATGCTGCACACATGCTGTGGGCGGACGCTCTTTCTGTAACGAGTCATTGGTCTGTAGCTGTGCTGGGTGCTGCCGTGAGCGCCATTAACCTGGATGCGACCAACCGCTATCAGATTGTGTTGTGTCACCTGATTGCAGAGAGCGGTGGTCCATTTCTCATGGGCAGTGCACAACATCCGATTCACCCGCCGCTGTTGACAGCAGCACTCCAGGTGTATGCATCGCTGGCTGTGCAACCCGTGACTCACAAATGCGTCGAGCTGTTGTATATGCCTTGCGCATAGACCCTGTGCCTCCTGGGAGCCCGCTGCCCGACAACACGATCAGCAATGCTGTACAGCCATATGTGGTGCTGCATAAAGCCCTGCCGCACGCACAGCACGCCGTGCAAGAGTCTTGTGGCCCTCTGCTGACAGGCAGCCGGCCGCCAGCGCCCAGCAGAGGCAACGGCTTCACCTGCCTCAGGACGCATCGGGCCTGCCCCTACCTGGCGTGGGCTCCCTTCGAGCACATCAGACTTTTAGGCATGTGGCGGCGCCCGGCCAGCCAGCGGCGTGCAGCGGTGGCAGCCTGCGTTGCGGCAGGCGGCGGTGCTGGCAGCTGGGGCGTCTGCTGGGTGACGGCGGCTGCGGCTTGGCGCATGCCCCTCTGTAGGCAGGGTGTGAGGACACGGCCACTCCATCCGATGGGACAGTGACAAGCTGCAGCGACAATGCTGGCTACTTCGCGACGACAGCACAGCCTAGCATGCCAGCTGGCGCCAGAGTCAATGGGGTCGCGGCAGCGGCAGCCCCCTCTCCCACCACGTCTGCCATGCCGGTGGCACCACAGCCAATACCATCAGGGTGACACGACAGACTGCTGGCTTGACACTTTCGACAATCTGGAGCATTGCATGTCAGCCGCATTCTGGACGACTGGAACACACAGCATGTCAGCACTGCTGTGCACATGAGTCTAAGTCTTCAGTACCGGATCAGAGCGCTGTTCGCCGCCATCACAAGCTTGACTGATGTTAGACATTCTGCTGCATCCAGATAGCAGTACGAGTGTCAGCACAGTGGAACAGATGCAAACGAGCCTAGGCTTGCTCGGTGCTGTCATGTTGCGAGCACCTGGCCGGCTGCACCCGGCCTCGAGGCATCCGACGCTTGGCCTCCCTGCTTCCAGCAGCCGTGGTGGATTTGCCTGCAGGAAGGGCTTGCAGAGGAAAGCAGAATCTGCACACTCCGCTTGCACACTGGCACAACAGTGTGTCAGCAGTGCTGAGCGTGCGGACAACGCTGCTGCTGAGATGCTGCACTGTCACTGCAGCACTGTGATCGCCGCAGCTAGCGCAGAGACTCCTTGAGGGCTCCTGACCAGCATCGAGTACCTCGGCTGCTGGCTGGGTTGCAACACGGTGGCAGAAGCGCTTGACACACCTGGTGCCACATTTGGTCGCCGACTGGTCAGCGCGTTGCGGCCATTTAGCCCGATGCCGCGCGGTGCGCTGTCAGCCGCCATGCTGCTTGGCAGACACGCAGCAGCTCTGACATGCTGTAGCTTAGCTGGCCCGCAGCAGAGGTCGTCATGCCGCGCCCTGCCCCGCTGTCAGCTCCCATTGCGCCCGCTGCAGGCCCGCCATGCTGCAGCCGCCCGCACAGCTCTCAGCATAACGGCACACCCAGTGCAGGTGAGCTGTGCTAAAGTCTTACTGCACAAGGATCCGCATTCTCCAGTAACAGTTGTTGCGGCAGACGTCTGGATGTCACCACGCCTCCTGGCCTGCTCACAGACATGCCGCATAACATTGGTCAGATGTGCGGCAGCGGCAGCTGAGCAGCCGGAGCAGCCGGATCTGCCGCCGGATCAAGGACCCAGGAAGCGGTGCCTGCGGTGCGGTGAGCAGCGCACGCTGTTCTACTTCCCGCTGCGCACGTCCCAGCCGGATGGCCGCTGGGTGCACTGCTACGCCTGCCAGCACGAGCTGCGGCTGCAAGCCAAGCCGCCCAGGCGGTGCGCAGCTGCATTTCCACTACACACTGAAGGGCAGTAGTTAGATTCACGCTGCACGTCCAATCACCAGGTGATCTGCCGTGTTCCACTGCATGCCAGCCTGTATCCTCTGCTGCGCAGATCAGCTGTTGTTGTGTCCTGCACATCTCGAGACACATCGTGACATGACGCCCAGCAGCACGTCAGCGCTGCACGCATGTCGCGCAGGCTGAACGACAACGAGCATCCACCAACACGACAGCCGCAGACGTGCGTCAGGTGCCGCAACCCCCTGGCGGCGAGGTGGTTTCGCCCCGCCCCCCAGAACGTGTCTGGGCGGGACACCTCCTGCCTTGCCTGCCGCGCGAAGCAGGCTCGCGGCAATCGGCGCATCGAACGGCAGCCGCCGCAGCAGAAGGAGTGCCCAGTCTGCCGTGAGACCCTGGCAGCAGCATGCTTCGGCCGGATAAATAGCTCAGCTGATGGGCTGCATCACGCCTGCAAAAGCTGCCTCAAGGCCTACAATCAGACCCGCAAACAGCCCCTGGTCCAAGTGGAGGTGCCATGCAAGCGCTGCTGCAAGTGCAAGGTGGAGAAGCCCGCTGCCGAATTTCACCCAGATCGGCGGTCTGTGGATGGCCTCACGAGCACATGCAAAGTTTGCGATCGCCTCCAGCGGCGGCAGCAGCGGCAGCAATAGCAGCAACAACAGCGCAGCAGCAGCGCAGCACTCAGCAGCAAGCAGCATCTGCACAGGTAATGCAACACGCCTCTGCATGCTGCACACATGCTATAAGCGGATGCTCTTTCTGGGACAAGTCCTTGGTCTGTTGCTGTGCTGGTGGCTGCTGTCATGAGCGCAACTCACCTGGCTGCGACCAAAGGCAATCAGATTCTGTTGTGTTACTTGATTGCAGAGAGCGGTGGTCCGTTCTCATGGACAATGCACGGCATCCGATTCACCCGCCGCTGTTGACAGCAGCACTCCAGGTTTGTGCATCGCTGGCTGTGCAACCCGTGACTCACAAATGCGTTGAGCTGTTGTATATGCCTTGTGCATAGAACCTGCGCCTCTTGGGAGCCCGCTGCCCGACAGCACGATCAGCAATGCTGTGCAGCCATGCCTGGTGCTGCGTAAAGCCCTGCCGCACGCACAGCACGCCGTGCAAGTGTCTTGTGGCCCTCTGCTGACAGGCAGCCAGCCGCCAGCGCCCAGCAGAGTCAACGGCTTCACCTGCCTCAGGACGCCTCGGGCCTGCCCCTACCTGGCGTGGGCTCCCTTCAAGCACATCAGGCAATAAAGCATGTGGCGGCGCCGGGCCAGCCAGCGGCGTGCAGCGGTGGCGGCCTGCACTGCGGCAGGCGGCGGTGCTGGCAGCTGGGGGCGTCTGCTGGGTGACAGCGGCTGTGGCTTGGCACATGCCCCTCTCATATGTAGGCAGGGTGTGAGGATACGGGCCCCCCATCCGATGGAGTATCACACAGTGCAGCCACATAGCTGGCTACTTCGCGACGACAGCACAGCCTAGCATGCCAGCTGGCGCCAGCTCCAGTGGGTCCGCGGCAGTGGCAGCCCCCTCTTTCACCATGTCTGCCATGCGGGTGGCACCATGGGAAGTTCCCATTGGGAACACCATCAGGGTGACACAACAAACTGCTGGCTTGAAACACTCAACAACCTGGAGCACTGCATGTCAGCGGCAGTTTGGAAGACCGGAAGGCCGCTGAGCCGATGTCGCACTGCTGTGCACATGAGTAAGTGTGTTCAAGACCGGATCAAAACGCTGTTCGCCGCCGTCACACAGGCTCGAATGATGGTCCCACATTTGTGGTGTATCCAGATACCCGTACGACTGTCATGCACAGTGAGACAGATGCAAACTACCCTGGGCTTGCTCGGTGGTGTCATGCTGCGAGCACCTGGCCGGCTGCACCTGCCCTCGAGGCATCCGACGTCTGGCCTCCCTGCTTCCAGCAGCCATGGTGGATGAGCCTACAGGAAGGGCTTGCCGAGCAAAGCAGAAGTTGCACACTGCGCCTGCACACCATCACAACAGCTCGTCAGCAGTGCTGAGCGTGCGGACGACGCTGCTGCTGAGATGCTGCACTGGTACTGCAGCACTGCGATCGCCGCAGCCAGCGCAGAGGCTCACTGAGGGCTCCTGACCAGCATCGAGTACCTCGACTGCTGGCTGGGTTGCAACACAGTGGCAGAAGCGCTTGACACACCTGGTGCCACACTCGGTCGCCGACTGGTCAGCGCTTTGCGGCCAGTTCGCCCAATGCCGCGCGGTGCGCTGTCAGCCGCCATGCCACCTGGCAGGCACGCAGCAGCTCTGACATGCTGCAGCTCAGCTGCCATGCGGCAGACGCCGTCGTGCCGCGCCTTGCATCGCTGTCAGCTGCCGCTGCGCCCGCTGCAGACCCGCCATGCTGCAGCCGCCCGCAGAGCTCTCAGCATAACGGCACACCCAGTGCAGGTGAGCTGTGCTAAAGTCTTACTGCACAAGGATCCGCATTCTCCAGTAACAGCTGTTGCGGCAGGCAACTGGATGTCACCACGCCTTCTGGCCTGCTCACAGACATGCCGCAGCACGCTGGTCAGATGTGCAGCAGCGGCAGCTGAGCAGCCAGGGCAGCCGGATCTGCTGCCAGAGGAGGGACCCAGGAAGCGGTGCCTGCGGTGCGGTGAGCAGCGCACGCTGTTCTACTTCCCGCTGCGCACCTCGCAGCCGGATGGCCGCTGGGTGCACTGCTACGCCTGCCAGCACGACCAGCGGCTGCAAGCCAAGCCACCTAGGCGGTGCGCGGCTGCTTCCCACCACAAACTCAACGGCAATACCCTCAATCCATGCTGCACATCCAAGCACCAGGCGATCTGCCTGCATGCCAGCCTCTACCCTCTACTGCATAGATCAACAGGCAGTGCTGTGCAGCGGCAACTGCTGTTGTGTTTCGCACCGCTCGAGAACGCATCGTGACATGCTGCCAAGCAGCGCGCTGCACGCACACTGCGCAGGCTGACCGACGATGAGCATCCACCGACACGAGAGGCGCAGGCCTGCGTCAGGTGTGGCAACCTCCTGGCGGCGAGATGGTTCCGTCCCACCCGCCAAAACGTGTCTGGGCGGGACACCTCCTGCCTGGCTTGCCGCGCGAAGCAGAGGCGCGGCTATCGGCACAGCGAGCGGCAGCCGCCGCAGCATAAGGAGTGCCCAGTCTGCCTTGAGACCCTGGCAGCGACATGTTTCAACCGGAAGAATAGCTCGGCTGATGGGCTGCACCACGCTTGCAAAGGCTGCATGAAGGCCTACCACAAGGCCCGCAAACAGCCTCTGGTCCAAGTGGAGGTGCCATGCAAACGCTGCTGCAAGTGCAAGGTGGAGAATGCCGCTGCCGAATCCCATCCCAATCGGCGATTTGTGGACGGCCTCAGCGGTAGATGTAAAGGTTGCGATCGCCTCATTTTGAGTCAGCGGCGGCAGCAACGGTAGCAGCGGCAGGAATAGTGGCAGCAGCAGCGCAGCAACAGCGCAGCACTCAGCAGCAAGCAGCATCTGCCCAGGTAATGCAACACGCCTCTGCATGCTGCACACATGCTATAAGCGGATGCTCTTCTGGGACAAGTCATTGGTCTGTTGCTGTGCTGGTGGCTGCTGTCATGAGCGCAACTTACCCGGCTGCGACCAGCCGCAATCAGATTCTGTTGTGTTACTTCATTGCAGGGAGCGGTGGTCCGTTCTCATGGGCAGTGCACGACATCCGACTCACCCGCCGCTGTTGACAGCAGCACTCCAGGTTTGTGCATCGCTGGCTGTGCAACCTGTGACTCACAAATGCGTTGAGCTGTTGTATATGCCTTGCGCATAGAACCTGTGCCTCCTGGCAGCCCGCTGCCCGACAGCACGATCAGCAATGCTGTACAACCATGCGTGGTGCTGCATAGAGCCCTGCCGCACGCACAGCACGCCGTGCAACAAAGTTTGTGGCCCCCTGCTGACAGGCGGCTGCCAGCCACCAGCAGAGTCAACGGCTTCACCTGCCTCAGGACGCCTCGGGCCTGCCCGTACCTGGCGTGGGCTCCCTTCGAGCACATCAGGCAGTTAAGCATGCTGCGGCGCCCGGCCAGCCAGCGGCGTGCAGCGGTGGCAGCCTGCGCTGCGGCAGGCGGCGGTGCTGGCAGCTGGGGCGTCAGCTGGGTCACAGCGGCTGTGGGTTAGCGCACGCCCCCCTCACACGTAGGCAGGGTGTGAGGACACGGCCTCCCCACCCGATGGAGTGATAACAACGTGCAGCCACATAGCTGGCTACAGCACAGTCTGGCATGCCAGCTGGCGCCAGCCCCAATGGGTCCACGGCACTGGCAGCCCCTCCTTCCACCACGCCTGCCATGCCGGTGGCACCACAGCAACACCATCAGGGTGACACGACAGACTGCTGGCTGACACTTTCGACAATTTGGAGCACTGCATGTCAGCGGCGTTCTGGAAGACCGGAACACCGCTAAGCCGATGTCGCACTACTGCTGTGCACATGAGTCTGAGTCATCAAGACCGGAGCAGAGCGCTGTTCGCCGCCATTACAGGCTCGGTTGATGGTTAGACATTAGTGCTGCATCCAGACAGCAATACGATTGTCATGCGCAGTGGAACAGGTGCAAACTACCCTGGGCTTGCTCGGTGGTGTCATGTTGCGAGCAGCTGGCCGGCTGCACCCGGCCTCGAGGCATCCGAGGATCCGACGTTGGCCTCCCTGCTTCCAGCAGCCTTGCTGGAAAAGCCTGCAGGCAAGGCTTGCCGAGCAAAGCAGAAGCTGCACACTTCGGTTGCACACTGGCACAACAGCTCGTCAGCAGTGCTGAGCGTGCGGACAACGCTGCTGCTGAGATGCTGCACTGTCACTGCAGCACTGTGATCGCCGCAGCTAGCGCAGAGGCTCACTGAGGGCCGCTGACCAGCAACGAGTCCCTCGGCCGCTAGCTGGGTTGCAATTACCAGAGTGGCAATATCTTTTGTTGCTTGACACACCTGGTGCCACAACCGGGCGCTGGTTGGCCAGCGGCTTGCGGCCGGATTGCCGCCCCATGCCGTGCGGTGCACTGCCGGCGGCCATGTCACTTGGCAGGCACGCAGCAGCTCCGACATGGTGCAGCGGGGCTTCCACGCAGCAGAGGCCGTCATGTCGCGCCGTGCCTTGCTGTCAGCTGCCGCTGCGCCCACAGCAGCCCCGCGGGCCGCCACATGCTGCAGCCGCCCACAGAGCTCCCAGCTTGACGACACGCTCGATGCAGGTGAGCTACGCTATCTTGCTAGTGCAGAAGGATCAGCATTCTCTGGTGGCAGTTGTTGCGGCAGGCATCTGGATGTTACCCCACCTTCTAGCCAGCCCGCAGGGATGCCGCTTCACGCTTGTCAGATGTGCGGCAGCGTCAGATGAGCAGCCAGAGCAGCAGGAGCTGCTGCCAGACCAGGGACCCACGAAGCGGTGCCTGCGGTGCGGTGACAGGCGCACGCTGTTCTACTTTCCAGTGCGCAAGTCGCAGCCGGACGGCTGGGTGCACTGCTACGCTTGCCGATACGAGCAGCGGCTGGAAGCCAAGCCGCCAAGACGGTGCGCATCATGCTTCTGTTTGCAAAGGTTCAAAGGCTTCGGACCTTGCGGGCAATCGGTAAAGCAGTGTAAACCAGGCAGTATGCTTGCTAGTGTGCATGGTTTGCAGTGCTGAGTATCCACTGTCTGTCCTACTGCCAGCATGCCGTACCCTCACACTTGGGCGTGCTGTGTGTGTTGCACAGGTTGGGCAACCATGAGTACCCACCGACAGGCGAGCCGCAGGTCTGCAAGCAGTGCCAAAAGCCCCTGCCGGCGAGGTGGTTCTACCTGCAGCCCGAAAACTACAGTGGCCGAATGGGCAGCTGCCTGGCATGCCGCGCAAAGGCACAGCGTGCCAACAGCCAGAGAGCGGCACATTCCTCGGCAGAAGGAGTGCCGCCAGTGCCAGCGCACTTTGGAAGCAGCGCGCTTCAGCCGCAAAGCGAGCCACTCTGACGGCCTGGAGGGCATTTGCAAGGAGTGCGCAAGCACTCAGGTCAGAGACCACAAGCAGGCGCTCATTCAGGTAGTGGTGCCAAGCAAGCGCTGCTGCGGCTGCGGCGTGGAGAAGCCCGCTGCCAGCTTTTCAGCAGCTCCACGAAGGGTGGATGGTCTCGACGCAATGTGCAAGGAGTGCAAGGCCCGGCGCCTCCGTGCATCGAGGCGGCAGCAACAGACGGCCATGCAAGGTGAAGCCGTAGCAGCAGTCCGCACAAATGCAGTGCCATGTGCCAAACTGCTGTGCATCTATGTGAGGGCGTCTCTCAAACCTTATGTGCATGATCGTCCCACCTTGCCCTGTGTATTGTTGTACTACTGTACTGGTACATGAGTGTTGCTTCTGCGCCTTGCAGGTGGCTGACGCGCCACGTGAGCTTGTACGGTGCGGCGCACTGCACTGGAATGGCCACTTGAATCAGAGTAAGGTGCACATCAGCTTCTGCACCTGAGGTGTTTTGGTGCACACTAGAATGTTGCATAGTTGTGTTTGCATTAGGCCGACGTGACGCAGCTTGCACACTTGCCTGGCGATATGTTGGCACTCGCAGGACGCGGTTTGTTCACAAATGTCACCAGTACGCTTATTCCTTTAAGCGCTTAGCAGCTTTCTCCAACATGGTCTGGCACCCTACATGGTGAGCTCACGAGCCTGGACATGCCATAGGTTGAGCCTGTAAACATTTGCACAATGCATTCTTGGCATGGGCTGTGGTGTGGCAGCTGTTGTCCAGCCCTCTTCCGCCACTGCTGGTGCTGCAGGGCGGGGCACCCCTCACGCTGCTGAGCAGCACCCACCGGCATGGGGGCGGCGCTGCCCAAGCTGGCCATCCTTCTGGTGGTGGACCCGTCATCGGCCCCCGCTTGCTTGGGTGCTTTGGATAAGGTGAAAGGGTCCTCCTTAATTGTGTTTAAAGTGCCCGTCAGCAACCACCTGCTGCTGGCTGCATGCGTGTTGGCAGAGCTTATGAGCGGGCGGCTGTTGACCCTACCCGCTGTTGTGCAGGTGCCAGACTCAGCATGCCCAGCCGGCCTCGCCGCTGCCGCCGCCCACAACAACTTGTGCACCATGGCCGGCGGCAAGTATCGGCTGCGGCGTGACGGCGGCTACTGTGGCCTAAGCTTTGCAGCGATCGGGCTGGGCAGCGGTCGGGGGTTGCGGCGCTGGGGCAATGGTGCCAGGTGGCCATGCTAGGCGCTGCCGGCCGACACAGTGTGTGCCAAGACGGCGCATCAGCCAGGGTGACGGCAGGGTTTTGGACTAAACATGTAGCACTATTCCGCATCTGCTGGAGACCATCAAGTCGACGGCGGTCAGCGTACTCCAATCGTGTCGGCCAGCGAGCATGCTGGTGACCTAGCCTCTCAGTGCACGCATCAATGTATAACTTGCTGCCCAACATTTGCTGTCTCAGACTGTGGGTATGCCGCTCCTTATACGGTGTGCTGGATCGGTTAGGCGCCGGCCAAATTGCTACGTGGGTTGCTGCCCTAGCACCGAAATCCCGGAAGTTTCCGCAGGCAGTAGTGAGCATGTAATTGTAACATAGATGTTGCGAACTGCACCCTAGATACACGGTGCCTGGGCTGCATTGGGCCGTCCGACGTTTGGGCTCCCTGCTTCCAACGGCCCAAGCCTGGAAGATCATGCAGCACAAAGGCAGAGCAATGCACAACCGCACTGCGCTCCCTTCCCGTGCGGTCGTCAGCAAGTTTCACCTCTACAGCGTGCAAGATGCTGGTTGTTGCGTCAGTGCGATGTGACGATGTGCACGCTTGCTGCCGCTGCCGCAGCCACATCCATGAACACCTGTAGGGGTGCTGACCAGCGTTCCAGCTTGCGCGTGTAGCCGAGAGCGCTTCAGTATGCTCGGCAGCCTGTACCCAACGCTGCAAACGCTTCGCAGCCATGCGTGTACCCGGCAGAAGCCGCAGTACTGCACTGCGCGCCGCTGCCATCAGCTCTGTCAGCACCCGCGGCAGAGCTGCAGCCTGTCGCATGCTGCGCCTCGCCAGGGGGCGCCTCACACGCGGGAGTGCCGCTTGCAGGTGAGCATTGTGAGACTGCAGTGCGTACTGCATGAGACGTCACGGCATGCAATGGGTGTCACCATGTGGCGATGCCTGCTTGCAGGGCGGCGACACTAGACTGGTCAGATGTGCGGCAGCACTCGATGAGCAGCTAGAGCAGCCAGGGCAAGTGCCCGAAAAGCGGTGCCTGCGCTGCGGCGACAGGCGCACGCTGTTCTACTTCCCGCTGCGCACATCTCAGCCAGATGGCCACTGGGTGCACTGCTACGCCTGCCAGCATGAGCTGCGGCTGGAAGCCAAGCCGCCGAGGCGGTGCGCATAGCATCGCTGGTCATGTTGCTTGCTGCTGCTTCCGACAGTTTGGCCAACGACCGTGTGTTCAGTGGATGGGCTGCTAGCGTGCACCATGTATGCCGCTCCTCAGTTGCAGCAAAGAGGAGGTATGTGCTGACTGCCTTGTTGCTGTCTCGATGTACCCCGGTGTGCAACCTGATGCCAGCCAATTCTCGTACAGGCCGGGCAACGATGAACATCCACCCTCGCGGGAGCCACAGGTCTGCAGCACCTGCCATATACCTTTGCCGGCGAGGTGGTTTGGGCTGGATCCCATAAAACTGACCGGCCGCCACGGCAAGTGCATGCCATGCTGTGCGGCGGCAAAGCGCAAGCTCAGCGCCAGGCAACCGCAGCCGCCCCAGCAAAAGCGGTGCTACAAGTGCGAGCAAACCCTGGATGCAGCATGCTTCCACCGTCAGCGGCAGTCCACTGATGGGCTGCGCCCTCTGTGCAAACTCTGCACAAGCGCCGCTGCTAAGAGCCGCAAACAGGCTCTCGTCCGCGTTGAGGTGGCCGAAAAACGTTGCTGGAGGTGTGACGAAGTCAAGCTTGCAGCCGAGTTTTGGCCCAATCAGCGGGGTGTGGATGGACTGGCAGCTGAATGCAAGGAGTGCGATATCTGCCACAAAAAAGCAGCGCGACAGAAAAGGCAGCAGCAGCGGAGGCAGCAGCAGCAGCAGCAATAGCAGCAGCAGCCAGCACTACCACAGAAAGCAGCAGACACCAACCACAGAGGTGCAGAGCCATGTGCCTTGCCCACCTACCGTGGATGTGTCATGGTAGCATCTATCCTCTGAGGTGTGCACAGCTGTCTCACAGTGCCTCCTGCACTACTTTGCATCCAGCTGAGCGTGTGGTCCGACTGCAGACGGCTGATGTGCCGGGTGCGCTCGTGCGGTGAGGCGCACAGCAGGGAATCAGCCGCCCGACCCAGGGTGAGGGTGCACCCGGCATGGCATCAAGTGCAAAATGTGGACGTGTGCGCAAGTGCTGGAACTACCGCCCCACCAGTAGCTTACATGATAGCTGTGAGTGAAAATGCACCGTAGTGCATCGCCCCCCCCTATGCCAGCAGGCATCCATGAGCATCATACCACGCTGCGGACTGCTGGTGCCTGTAGGTGGGCGGGTGTGGCCCTTCCTTTAGACATCACACTCCTGCCATTCTGCCTGCGGAGCACTCGCAGCAGCCGGCCGTGCCGCCAGCAGTACCAGCACAACAGCTTTCGTGGCGCTTGCTTCCCATGTGCCATCCACCTCGACACCCCATCCTGCCCGGTGAGCTCAGGTGTCCAAAGCGATGCAAGCTTGCACTGCTACCTGAACCACCACCGGTACGGCTGTCTGGCATGCCCTGGCCGCTTGCTCTCAGCCAGGGTGGCAGCCATGCAGGAACTCTAGGGTGTCTGTCACTACTGGTGAAGATGCAGGGTTTTGAGTCACAGCTGCAGCTTCTGCGGCTGATGTGTTGCTATGACTGTCACTGCAGGACGGCGGGCATACCTGTTGCTGATGGACACCGCTGCAATTGTGTGCCATGCTGCGGAGTGAGCTGCTGGTCATCGGATCCAAAGGTCCCGACTGGGCCCCAAGGAGGCCAGAGGGGCGTCTTTCCACAGGTGCCTCACAGGTTTTCAGCAAAACATCTCCGCTCGGCCTGCGAGCTTGACCGCGCTTGCTCAGTAGCAGCAGCTGCAAGGCTGGCATCCTGCTGCGCAGGCACTAGACAGGTTTAGCAGACCACGCCGCGACCAGCGCTCCCAGCACTGCATGCGTCACGGCTGGCGGCAAGCTCTGCCTGCATCGCGACGGGAACTGCGGCCGGAGCTGTGCAGCGACCGGGACAGACAGCAGGACCGTGGTACTGGGTGGGCCTGCTGCGGCGGCAGTCCCTGCTGGCTGACACATGGCGGGCGAAGACTGCAACACAAACGCCCAGCTGACAGCAGGGCGGGCTGGCTTGCAGTAGTCCTGGCCGGGCTGTCGACAGGGTGTGTGTTAGCGGCATGCCGGCAGCACGAGACAGCCCTCCTGCTGCTCTCAGCACATGAGAGCCAGCAGCTTAGGGCAACAGTGAGGGCAGGCCAATATAATGTCTGACAAGTTCGTGCAACCCGAAGTGGCGTCAGCAAGCAGCACGCAGCTGAACTGTCGGTGCGTTGCCGGAAGCTGCGCACTCAAGGCGTGCCTTTGCACATTCCAGGAACCGGTCAACCGTGTAGATACGTCTGCAGTGTTCTGCCAGCACACCAGTCTGCCTGTGAACCGTGAACCTGCTGCTGTCTATGGCATGGCATAGTATGTGAGCGGCTCAAATGCATCATGGAAATATGAGTGGTGCGCTGGCGGTGGCATCATATGGCAAGCGGTACATCTCGATGCAAGCATGCCGGTGGCAACAGACTTGGACACACAGCACCCTGCCATGGCTGCACCTGGCCTTGGGGCATCCGACGTTTGGGCTCCCTGCTTCCAGCAGCCTGGGCGGATCAGCCAGCACACGCACAATGGGATGCACAATGCACCATACCGCACAGGCAGCATCGCGAATCCAGCTGTCGCGGTCGATAGCAAGCATCACAGACGCAGCGTTCAGGGCACTGGTGTTGCGATACTGCATGTCTAAGTCCGCGTGGTGACTGCCGCAGCAGCAGGGAAGCAACCTGCAGGGCTGCTCAGTAGCGTTGCAGCTTGTGACATCTGAGCGCTTGGAGCATGCTGAGTAGGCTGTTTCCAGCAGGGCTGGCATGTGGCGGCCAGCGCAGCCCGCTGAGCAGGTCGCACTGCCGCGCCATGCGCCGCCACCAGCTGTTGGTCCCCCCACAGCAGCCCTGCAGCGGGCCACAGCATGCTGCCTGCCACGATGCACGGCACATGAGGCAGCGCCTCGTGGAGGTGGATCAGGGCTTTGATGCTGGCTCATCCCATGTTCCGACTGGCTGTGGGCGGCGTGCAAGTGCTTGCATCCTATCTCATGCCATCGCCTCTCGCAGGGACGCTGCAGTGAGTCAACCAGCTGTGCGGCAGCAGCATCAGTTGACCAGCTAGAGCAGCAGGAGCTGCTGCCAGAGCAGGGACCCACGAAGCGGTGCCTGCGCTGCGGCGACAGGCGCACGCTGTTCTACTTCCCGCTGCGCAAATCTCAGCCAGACGGCTGGGTGCACTGCTGTGCCTGCCAATACGAGCAGTGGCAGGAAGTCAGGCCGCACAGGCGGTGCGCACAATGTTCGCTGCTATGCGATTGGTCTCGACTGCCACATGCAACGTGCACGTGATGCAGTCAATACTGAAATACCCACAATGAATGAGTTGATCATGTGCTGGCGTGCACCCTGGTGTTGCAGCAATTGTCATGAGCTGTCCGCCTGTATGCTCCTTGCTCTACACCCTGAGGTCTTGCAATCAGCAGCCATACTGCTGGGTGCATGCGATGCAGGCTGCAGAATGATGAGAACCCACCGACAGGAGAGCCGCAGGTCTGCAAGAAGTGCCATGCACCCCTGCCGGCGAGGTGGTTCGCGCTGCAGCCCCAGAACATAAGCGGCCGCTGGGGCAGCTGCCTGGCGTGCCGTCTGGCATATCAGCGCGCACTCAGCTGCAGGAAGCACCAAACGCCTCAGCAGAAGGAGTGCCGGCGGTGCCGTCGGACCCAGGCTGCAGCTTGCTTCTCCCGCAAGAGCACCTCTCCTGACGGGCTGCAGGGCATATGCAAAGGGTGCGCAAGCACTCAGGTCCGAGACCACAAGCAGGCGCTCATCCAGGTGGCGGTGCCAAGCAAGCGTTGCTGCGAATGCGGCGTGGAGAAGCCCGCTGCCAGCTTCTCAGCAGCTCCACGAACAGTGGATGGTCTCGAAGCAGCGTGCAAGGAGTGCAAGGTCCGCCACATACAAGCAGCGCGACAAAAAAGGCAGCAGCAGCGGCAGCAGCAGCAGCCAACAGCACTGCCACACGAAGCAGCAGACACCAACCACAGAGGTGCAGAGCCATGTGCCATGCCCACCTACCGTGGATGTGTCATGGTAGCATCTATCCACTGCGGTGTGCACAGCTGTCTCACTGTGCCTCCTGCACTACTTTGCATCCGGCTGAGCGTGTGGTCCGACTGCAGATGACTGATGTGCCGGGTGCGCTTGTGCGGTGAGGCGCACAGCAGGAAATCAGCCGCCCGGCCCAGGGTGAGGTGCAACCAGCATGGCATCAGGTGCAAATGTGGACGTGTGCACAAGTTATGCAACCACCGCCCCACCAGTAGCTTACATGATAGCTGTGAGTGAAAATGCTGTGAGTGAAAATGCACTGTAGTGCATACGCCCCCCTGTGCCAGCAGGCATCCATGAGCATCATACCACGCTGCGGCCTGCTGGTGCCTGTAGGTGGGCAGGTGTGGCCCTTCCTGTGGACGTCACGCTCCTGCCATCCTGCCTGCGGAGCACTCGCAGCAGCCGGCCTTGCCGCCAGCAGTACCAGCACAACAGCTTTCGTGGCTCTTACTTCCATGTGCCATCCGCCTCGACACCCCATCCTGCCCGGTGAGCTCAGGTGTCCAAGGCGATGCAAGCTTGCACTGCTACCTGAACCACCACCAGTACGGCTCTCTAGCATGCCCTGGCCGGCCGGTTGCTCTCAGGCCAGGGTGTCAGCCAGGCACGAACGTAGGGTGTCTGTCACCACTGGTGAAGATGCAGGGAATAATAATCACAGCTGCAGCTTCTGCGCTGATGTGTTGCTATGGCTGTCACTGCAAGGTGGCGGGCATACCTGTTGCTGATGTACACCGTCGCAAGTGTGGCCATGCCGCGGCCTGAGCTGCTGATCATCGGATCTAAAGGTGGGCCACAAAGGTGTCACAGGCGTCCTTCCACAGGTGCCTCATGGGTTTTCAGCAAAATATCTCCACTCGGCCTGCAAGCTTGACCGCGCTTGCTCAGTAGCAGCAGCTGCAAGGCTGGCATCCTGCTGCGCAGGCACTAGACAGGTTTAGCAGACCACGCCGCGACCAGTGCCCCCAGCATTGCGTGCGTCACGGCTGGCGGCAAGCTCTGCCTGCATTGTGACAGGCACTGCGGCCGGAGCTGTGCAGCGACCGGGACAGACAGCAGGACCATAGCACTGGGTGGGCCTGCTGTGGCGGCAGGCGCTGCTGGTGCATGGCGGGACAGACGGCAAACAACCGCCCGGCTGACAGCGGGGCGGGCTGGCGTGCAGCAGTCCTGGTCTGGCTGTTGACATGGTTGCGTGTTAGCGGCATGCCGGCAGCACAGAGACAGCCCTCGTGCTGCTGTCAGCACATGAGAGCCAGAAGCTTAGGGCAATTGTGAGGGCAGGCCAACATGATGTCTGACAAGTTTGTGCAACACAAGCGGCTTCAGCAAGCAGCAGTTAAACCGTAGATGCGTTGCCGGAGGCTGCGCACTCACGGCGTGTGTATGCACATCCCAGAATCGGTCAACCGTGTAGATACGTCTCCAGTGTTCTGCCTGCACACGCACTAGTCTGCCTGTGAACCGTGAACCTGCTGCTGTCTATGGCATGGTATGTGGGAGGCTCAGCTGCATCATGGACATGTTAGTGGGGCGCTGGCGGTGGCATCATGGTGGCAAGCGGTACATCTCAATGCAAGCATGGCATTGGCAACGAACTTGGACACACAGCACCCTGCCTCGGCTGCACCTGGCCTTGGGCCGGGGAGCATCCGACGTTTGGGCTCCCTGCTTCCAGCAGCCTGGGCAGATCAGCCAGCACACGGGATGCACAACGCAGCAGAACGCAGCATCGCAAAATAAGCTATCGTGCTTGATAGCAAGCATCACTGACGCAGCGTGCAGGGCATTGCTGTTGCGATACTGCATGTCTAGGTCCGCGTGGTGACTGCCGCAGCAGCAGTAAGCAACCTGCAGGGCTGCTCAGTAGCGTTGCATCTTGTGACATTCGAGCGCTCGTAGCATGCTGAGCAGACTGTACTCAGCATGGCTGGCATGTGGCGGCCACCGCAGCCCGCTGAGCAGGCCGCACTGCCGCGTCATGCGGCACCATCAGCTGTTGGTCCCCCCACAGCAGACCAGCGGGCCACAGCATGGCCCCGGCCACGATGCACGGTACTCGAGGCAGCGCTGCGTGCAGGTGAGAGGGCTCTGATGTTGGCTGATCCCGTGTTCCAATCGGACGTGGGCGGCGTGCAAGTGCTCTCGTTCGATCACATCTCATCGCCTCTCGCAGGGACGCTGCAGTGAGTCACTCAGCTGTGCGGCAGCAGCAGCAGCTGAGCAGCCGGAGCAGCAGGAGCTGCTGCCAGACCAGGGACCCACGAAGCGGTGCCTGCGCTGCGGCGACAGGCGCACGCTGTTCTACTTCCCAGTCCGCAAGTCTCAGACAGACGGCTGGGTGCCTGCTGTGCCTGCCAATACGAGCAGCGGCAGGAAGTCAGGCCGCCAAGGCGGTGCGCATAGTGTTTGCTGCTTTGCGATTGATCTCGACTGCCACATGCAGCGTGCACGTGATGCAGTCAATACTGAAATACCCAACAATGCATGAGTTGATCATGTGCTGGCGTGCACCCTGGTGTTGCAGCAATTGTCATGAGCTGTCCGCCTGTATGCTCCTTGCTCTACACCCTGAGGTTTTGCAATCAGCAGCCGTACTGCTGGGTGCATGCGATGCAGGCTGAAGAACGATGAGTACCCACCGACAGGAGAGCCGCAGGTCTGCAAGAAGTGCCATGCACCCCTGCCGGCGAGGTGGTTCGCGCTGCATCCCCAAAACATAACCGGCCGCTGGGGCAGCTGCTTGGCATGCCGTGCGGCACAACAGCGCGCGTTTAGCCGCAGGGAGCACCACTCGCCTCAGCAGAAGGAGTGCCGGCGGTGCCGTCGGACCCTGGCTGCGACTTGCTTCTCCCGCCGGAGCAGCTCTCCTGACGGGCTGCAGGGCATATGCAAAGGGTGCGCAAGCACTCAGGTCAGAGACCACAAGCAGGCACTCATCCAGGTGGTGGTGCCAAGCAAGCGTTGCTGCGACTGTGGCGTGGAGAAGCCAGCTGCCAGCTTCTATGAAGCTCCACGAAAGGTGGATGGTCTCGCCACTCAGTGCAAGGAGTGCAACCGCCGGCGCGGCTCTGAGGCGAGGCAACAGCAGCGGGCGGCATGATCGTAGCGGCAGCATTGCTTCGCGCAGGTGCAGTGCCATATGCCCACCCGCTGTGCAGTTATCTGGTGCCGCCTCTGCAGTACGATGAGCATGATCGTTTTACCTTGCACTGTGCACCGTCTGCCTGGGCTTAGGTAGGTATGTGAGCGTCGTGGCTCCACCTTGCAGGTGGCCGATGCGCCTCGTGAGCTCGTGCGGTGCGGCGCACTCCACTGGAATGGCCACTTGAATCAGAGTAAGGTGCACATCAGCTTCTGCACCTGAGGTATCTTTGTGCACACTGCAATGTTGCACAGCTGTGTTTGCATTAGATCGATGTGACGCAGCTTGCACAGAGCAGACGACCTAGTCACAGAGGTCACCAGTACGCTCATTCCCATAGGCGCTTAGCAGCTTTTTCCAACATGGTCTGGCACCCTACATGGTGAGCTCACGAGCCGGGACATGCCATGGGTTGAGCCTGTAAACATTTGCACGTTGCATTCTTGGCATGGGCTGTGATGTGGCAGCTGTTGTCCAGCCCTCTTCCGCCACTGCTGGTGCTGCAGGACGGGGCATACCTCACGCCGCTGAGCAGCACCCACCGGCATGGGAGCGGCGCTGCCCAAGCTGGCCATCCTTTTGGTGGTGGACCCGTCACCGGCCCCCGCTTGCTTGGGTGCTTTTGATCAGGTGAAAGGGTCTTCCTTGATTGTCTTCAGGTGCCCATCAGCAACCACCTGCTGCTGGCTGCATGCGTTCCGACAGAGCTTATGAGGGGGCGGCTCTTGACCCTACCTGCTGATGTGCAAGCGCCAGACTCAGCACGCCCAGCCGGCCTCGCCGCAGCCGCCGCTCACAACAAGTTGTGCATCACGGCCAGCGGCAAGTATCGGCTGCGGCGTGACGGCGGCTACTGTGGCCTAAGCTTTGCAGCGACGGATTGGGCTGGGCAGCGGTCGGGGGTTGCGGCGCTGGGGCAATGTTACCAGGTGGCCATGCTAGGCGCTGCCGGCCGACACAGAGCATGCCAAGACGGCGCTTCAGCCAGGGTGACGGCAGGGTTTTGGACTAAACATGTAGCATTATTCCGCATCTGCTGGAGACAATCAAGTCGACGGCGGTCAGCGTACTCCAATCGTGTCGGCCAGCGAGCATGCTGGTGACCTAGCCTCTCAGTGCACGCATCAATGTATAACTTGCTGCCCAACATTTGCTGTCTCAGACTGGTATACCGGTACCGCTGCTTACGTGCTGGATCGGTCTGGCGCCAGCCAAATTGCTACACGGGTTGCCGCCCTAGCACCGAAATCCCGGAACTGCCCGCAGGCAGTGCGAACTGCACCCTGGAGACACGGTGCCTGGGCTGCACTTGGGCATTGGGTCATCCGACGTTTGGGCTCCCTGCTTCCAACAGCCTAAGCGGATCATGCAGCACAAGGCCTGCAGAGCAATGCACATTTGCACAACCGCGCTGGCGCTCTCCCTTGCAATTGTAAACAGGCACCACCTCCACAGCGTGCAAGTGCTGTTTATAGCGTCACTGCGCTGCGATGGCCGCTCGCTCGCTGCCGCAGCCGCATCCATGAACATCAGAAGGGGTGCTGACCAGCGTTCCAGCTTGCGCATGCAGCCGAGAGCGCTTCAGCATGCTCGGCAGCCTGTACCCAACGCTGCAAACGCTTCGCAGCCATGCATGCACCCGGCAGAAGCCGCAGTGCTGCATGGCGCCCCGCCACCATCAGCTCTGTCCGCACCCGCGGCAGAGCTGTAGCCTGTCGCATGCTGCGCCTCGCCAGGGGGCGCCTCACGCGCGGCAGTGCCGCCTGCAGGTGAGCACTGTAAGACTGCAGTGCGTACTGCATCAGACGTCACGGCACGCAATGGGTGTCACCATGGGCCAATGCCTGCCTGCAGATCGGCGACAATAGACTGGTCAGATGTGCGGCAGCACCCAGCGAGCAGCTAGAGCAGCCACAACAAGGACCCGAAAAGCGGTGCCTGCGCTGCGGCGACAGGCGCACGCTGTTCTACTTCCCGCTGCGCAAATCTCAGCCAGATGGCCACTGGGTGCACTGCTACGCCTGCCAGCATGAGCTGCGGCTCGAAGCCAAGCCGCCGAGGCGGTGCGCATAGCATCGCTGATCATGTTGCTTGCTGCTGCATCCGACAGTTTGGCCAAAGACCGTGTGTTCAGTGAGTGGGCTGCCAGCGTGCACCATGTATGCCACTCTTCAGTTGCAGCAAAGAGGAGGTATGTGCTGACTGCCTTGACGCTGTCTCGACGTACCCTGGTGTGCAACCTGATGCCAGCCATCTCTCGTGCAGGCCGGGCGATGATGAACATCCACCCTCGCGGGAGCCGCAGGTCTGCAGCACCTGCCATAAACCTCTGCCGGCGAGGTGGTTTGGGCTAAATCCCAGAAACCTGAGCGGCCGCAAGGGCAGCTGCATGCCATGCCGTGCGGCGGCAAGGCGCAAGCTCAGCGCCAGGCAACCGCAGCCGCCCCAGCAGAAGCGGTGCTACAAGTGCGAGCAAACCCTGGATGCAGCATGCTTCCACCGTCAGCGGAAGTCCGCTGATGGGCTATGTCCTCTGTGCAAACTCTGCAAAAGCGCTGCTGCCAAGAGCCGCAAACAGGCGCTCATCCATGTGGAGGTGCCCGAGAAACGCTGCTGGAGGTGTAACAGAGTCAGGCCCGCTGCCGAGTTCTGGCCCAATCAGCTGCGTGTGGATGGACTAACAGAGGAATGCAAGGAGTGCAAGGTCCGCCACGTACAAGCAGCGCGACAGAAAAGGCAGCAGCAGCAGCAGCAGCAGCAGCAGCAGCAGCCAATAGCACTGCCACACGAAGCAGCAGACACCAACCACAGAGGTGCAGAGCCGTGTGCCATGCCCACCTACCGTGGATGTGTCATGGTAGCATCTATCCACTGCGGTGTGCACAGCTGTCTCACTGTGCCTCCTGCACTACTTTGCATCCGGCTGAGCGTGTGGTCCGACTGCAGATGACTGATGTGCCGGGTGCGCTTGTGCGGTGAGGCGCACAGCAGGAAATCAGCCGCCCGGCCCAGGGTGAGGTGCAACCAGCATGGCATCAGGTGCAAATGTGGACGTGTATGTGCACAAGTTATGGAACCACCGCCCCACCAATAGCTTACATGATAATTTTGACTGAAAATGCACTGTAGTGCATCGGCCCCCCCTATGCCAGCAGGCATCCATGAGCATCATACCACGCTGCGGACTGCTGGTGCCTGTAGGTGGGCAGGTGTGGCCCTTCCTTTAGACATCACACTCCTGCCGTCCTGCCTGCGGAGCACTCGCAGCAGCCGGCCTTGCCGCCAGCAGTACCAGCACAACAGCTTTCGTGGCGCTTGCTTCCATGCGCCATCCACCTCGACACCCATCCTGCCCGGTGAGCTCAGGTGTCCAAGGCGATGCAAGCTTGCACTGCTACCTGAACCACCACCAGGTACGGCTGTCTGGCATGCCCTGGCCTGTTGCTCTCAGGCCAGGGTGTCAGCCATGCACGAACGTAGGGTGTCTGTCATTACCGGTGAAGATGCAGGGTTTTGAGTCACAGCTGCAGCTTCTGCGGCTGATGTGTTGCTATGACTGTCACTGCAGGGTGACGGGCATACCTGTTGCTGATGGACACCGCTGCAATTGTGTGCCATGCTGCGGCCTGAGCTGCTGATCATCGGATCCAAAGGTCCCGACTGGGCCCCAAGGAGGCCAGAGGGGCGTCCTTCCACAGGTGCCTCATGGGTTTTCAGCACAATGTCTCCACTCGGCCTGCAAGCTTGACCGCGCTTGCTCAGTAGCAGCAGCTACAAGGCTGGCATCCTGCTGCGCAGGCACTAGACAGGTTTAGCAGACCACGCCGCGACCAGCGCTCCCAGCATTACGTGCTGGTGGCAAAATCTGCCTGCATCGCGACGGGAACTGCGGCCGGAGCTTTGCAGCCACCGGGACAAACAGCAGGACCGTGGTACTGGGTGGGCCTGCTGCGGCGGCAGTCGCTGCTGGCTGACACATGGCGAGCAAAGACGGCAGCACACAAATGCCCGGCTGACAGCAGGGCGGGCTGGCTTGCAGCAGTCCTGGCCGGGCTGTTGACGGGTTGTGTGTTAGCGGCATGCCGGCAGCACGAGACAACCCTCCTGCTGCTCTCAGCACATGAGAGCCAGCAGCATAGGGGCGGCAGTGAGGGCTGGCCGACATGATGTCTGATAAGTTTGTGCAACACAAAGTGGCGTCAGCAAGCAGCACCCGAACCGCAGATGCGTTGCTGGAAGCTGCGCACTCAAGGCGTGCCTTTGCACGTTCCAGGAACCGGCCACCCGTGTAGATACGTCTGCAGTGTTTGATCAGCACGCCAGTCTGCCTGTGAGCCGTGATACTGCTGCTGTCTATATATGGCATAGTATGTGGGCGGCTCAAATGCATCATGGACATCTTAGTGGTGCGCTGGCGGTGACACCATGTGGCAAGCGGCACATCTCAATGCAAGCATGCCGGTGGCAACAGACTTTGACAGGCAGCACCCTGCCATGGCTGCGCCTGGCTTTGGGGCATCCGACGTTTGGGCTCCCTGCTTCCAGCAGCCTGGGCAAATCAGCCAGCATAAGTATGCACAATGTGATACCGCACAGGCAGCATCGCGAATCCAGCTGTTGCGGTCGTTAGCAAGCGTCACAGACGCAGCGTTCAGGGCATTGGAGTCGCAATACTGCATCATGGTGTCCGCATGGTGACTGCCGCAGCAGTAGTAAGTACCCAGCAGGGCTGGACAGTAGCGTTGCAGCTTGTGACATTTGAGCGCCTGGAGCATGCTGAGTAGGCTGTGCCAACCATGGCTGGCATGTGGCGGCCAGCGCAGCCCGCTGAGCAGGTTGCACTGCTGCGCCATGCGCCGCCGCCTGCTATTGGTCCCCCCGCAGCAGCCCTGCAACGGGCCACACCGTGCCCCCGGCCACGGTGCACGGCACGGCATGAGGCAGCGCTTCGTGGAGGTGATCAGGGCTCTGATGCTGGCTCATCCCGTGTTCCAATTGGCCGCGGGCAGCGTGCAAGTGCTCTCGTCCGTTCACATGTCATCGCCTCTCGCAGGGACGCTGCAGTGAGTCAACCAGCTGTGCGGCAGCAGCAGCAGCTGAGCAGCCAGAGCAGCAGGAGCTGCTGCCGGACCAGGGACCCACAAAGCGGTGCCTGCGCTGCGGCGACAGGCGCACGCTGTTCTACTTCCCGCTGCGCAAGTCGCAGCCGGACGGCTGGGTGCACTGCTACGCTTGCCAGTACGAGCTGCGGCTAGAGGTCAGCCCGCCAAGGAGGTGAGCGCACCATTTGCTACGTCGCGGTCATTTTAGTTGCCCTAGAGAGGATGCATTTTTGAGCAGTCCGCCTGCATTTTCTCCTGGTCCACATTTTGATGTGCTGCAGCCAGTGGCGACAGTGCTGGACGCACGCTGTGCAGGCTGAACCACGATGAGAACCCGCCGACGGGAGAGCCGCAGGTCTGCAAGAAGTGCCATGAACCCCTGCCGGCGAGGTGGTTCTTCCTGCATCCCCAGCACTCGAGCGGCCGCAGGGGCAGCTGCCTGGCGTGCCGTGCAGCATATCAGCGTGCACTCAGCTTCAGAAAGCACCAAACGCCTCAGCAGAAGGAGTGCCGGCAGTGCCGTCGGACCCAGGCTGCAGCGTGCTTCTCCCGCAATAGCGCATCCGCTGACGGGCTGCAGGGCATATGCAAAGGGTGCGCAAGCACTTGGGTAAAAGACCGCAAACAGGCACTCATCCAGGTTGTAGTGCAAAGCAAACGCTGTTGCGACTGCGACATGGAGAAGCCCGCTGCCAGCTTTGCAGCATTTCCACGGAATGTGGATGGTCTCGCCGCTGAGTGCAAGGAGTGCAGTTCTGCTCGGCTCCTGCATCTTCAGCGGCAGCGGCGGCAGCAGCGGTGGCAACAAAATACAGCAGGCGACATCCGACAAGGTGCAGTGCTGCCGTGCACTTGCTCATGTCCCCATGCGGATGCTGTCGAGCGTGCTTGCAAAGGCGCACCTCATTGCCGCATGCCCAGTCTGCAGGGAGGCAGCTGTGTGCCCCTCCTTGCAGGTGGTTGATCCCCGTTGAGCCTGTACGGGGCAGCGCACAACCACTCGGGTTACTCTCGACCACAGCTCTGCACTCGAGGTGCCATCATCACAGCATCCGTGGGTGTACACCTTGCAAGCCCTCTCAACAAGGTGTCTCAAACCCGCATGCTGCCCTGCGCATGCTGCACACCCTGGGCGATGCGGTGCGCATGATGTCGCGGCGACAGCTGGGCGCTGTGGTGCAGGGTGAGCCCGCTGCCGCCTTCTTTGTCAGTCGTCAGAACATGCAGCGAGGTCAAAGGCCACAATGGCTGTCGAACCCCTGAAGCACATCAGCGGCGGCACCAGCGGCGGCGGCGGCGGCACCAGCGGCGGCGGCAGCAGCAGCAGCAGCAGCAGCAGCAGCAGCAGCCGGCAGCACTGCCACACGAAGCAGCATCCACCGACCGGACAGGTGCGCAGCTGTGCAACATGCCCACTTCTGTGCTGCGTGTGCCAGCGCCTCTTCGCTCTGCTGTGCACAGCCGCCTAACCATGCCCCTTGCAGTGCTGTGCATGAATGTAGATGGGTGTGAGCATTGCCAGATACATGGACGTGGGCTTTTCGCTGCAGATGACTGATGCGCTCCGCAAGCTGGTGCGATGCGGCTGAAGGACGAGGATGGCTGCACGTCCACGTAGTGAGGTGCAAATATTTTTCGTTTCCGTGTAGTTGAAACATATTGCTCGTGACCTGGGGTAGTCATCCACACCAGTGGCCTACAACAAGGTTATGGCCCTGCGGCGCATGCCGTGACCTCATGCTCACGCCAGCTCACATCAGTGACATTTGTATACGCACACTTTATGCTTTGCAGGTGGTAGCGATTGCAGTCAGACTTGATTCAGCTGGTGGAGCTCTGTCTGGAACTCTCAGCGCCAGCAGCCGGCACCTTGCCGCGGGGATCAGATGTCCGTTCATGACTGTGGCGCTTGACGGTGCCCTCTACAAGATATCGCTTTGGCATGGTGAGGTCACAAGAGATGTGCGTGATGGCGCTGACATCTGGTGGAACGATCAGCATGACTGGCCAGCCTGCCCTTAGTCACTGTGGTTCTCAAAAGCACCGCCCACTCCGCCCAGACCAGGCATGGCTGCGAGGGTCCGTCATCAGCAGCAGCAAAGCACAGCAGGTTCACCTGTTGCAGTTCCTGAGACTGATGTGCTGGTGCCACCGCTGCAGGGCGGTGCGGCGCTGCCGATGTGGCCACTTATGCGGTGATAGATCTGCTGTTGACCTCTACGACCCGCGTCTGCATGGCTGCCTAGGACAAGGTGCAGTCGCTCCTTTCAGACCTGCCTATCCTTTCGAAGGGTCTGTGCTGGTATGCATTCGCTGCCTGCTTGCCCGCACTCTCTCCGCGCCGCCTTTGACCCGCAACCCCTGCTGTGCAGATTCTACTTGCAGCTCGCCATGCGAACGCCACAGCTTCCGCCCCTGGCAACGCAAGCGCCACGGCTGCCAGCTGCTGGTGGCACCCTCAGCGCTCTGGGAATTGCAGCTTGGGTCTTGCTTCGAGTGGGTGGGCGCGGCACCGGGGCAGTGGTACAGGGTGGCCCTGCCGCAGCTGCAAGCGCCATCGGCAGATGCGTGGCAAGCCAAGGAGGCGGCACAGTAGTTTGTATGATGCCGCAATGTTGGAGGTCCCCGCAGCAAAACGTTGGCCCATGTTGTTCAGTGCAGCATGCAGATTGCCAGCTCGATATCCAAAGCGAGGTTGTACTGCCGGGCAGACCGGACCGTTTGCAGTTGACAGCGCGCGGCAGAATACCATTGCACACCAAGTGATCTGGTGTGCCCGCGATACCTGCAAGCTGCGCAGGTCAATATGTGACACACTGCTCTAAAGTTGTGCCGTGCATATGCAGTGCATCGTACTGCACTGCACACATGAGACTGCTTATCACCCATTGGGTAGGTGTGTGGGTCAGCTCAGCATCAGCGAGCACCTCACCGACTTCTCCAATCAGTGACTGACTTGCATCTCAACGGCATCTAAAGGTCGGATGTGGCTAGTTGCTGATGTGCCTGCAGGGCATCACTTGACCACTGCCAAAAGGCATGCCTAGCGGGCTCACAGAAAGGTTGCATCGGAGGCTGTGAACGCAACAAAGCTTCATCGTGGCAGGCAGCACCTCATTGCAGCATAGTAAGCGGTGTGCCTGGGCTGCACCTAGCCTTGGGGCATCCGACGATTGGGATCCCTGCTTCCAGCAGCCTGGGCGGATCAGGCAGCACAAGGCATGCAGAGCAAAGCACAATTGAACCAGTACTGCGCGCTTGTGTCCTCTTGCCGATCGTCCACAAGCCTCACTCCCACAGCGTGCCTTGTGCACTGTTGCCGTGTCACTGCGATGTGACACCCGCACCTTGCCGCGGCCATATATAGTCTTTGAACCTGAAAGGCCACTGTATAGCACTCCTGTCCATGTAGCCCAGCCTCTCAGCATGCTGTGTAGCCAGTGGTCACCATCGCAGATACGTCGTAGCCATGTGTGCCCGCTGCAGAAGCCGCAACACTGCACCCAGCATCAGTGTCCGCGCCTGCAGCAGAAGTGCAGCTTGTGGCATGCCACGCCTCGCCACAGCGCTCTACACAACACGCTTGACAGCGCCCTTCAGCGCGCAGCACAGCCCAATTCGCGGCAGTGCCGCCGGCGGGTGAGAACGGCTACACACTCCCCTTCTTCAGCCATGAGACCTCTCTGGCATGCAACGGGTGCCACCACGTGCCATTGCCTGCTCACAGGGTGGCGGCATTGCGCTGGTCAGATGTGCGGCAGCGCCGGCTGAGCAGTTACAGCAGCAGCCGCTGCTGCCAGATCAAGGACCCACGAAGCGGTGCCTGAAATGCGGAGATGAGCGCACGCTGTACTTCTTCCCGGCGCGCCAGTCTCATGCAGACGGCTGGGTGCACTGCTACGCCTGCCAGTACGCGCAGCGGCTGGAAGTCAAGCCGCCGAGGCGGTGCGCATCAGGCTGCTTGCACCATTTGGAAGCTTTACACCTTGCTGGCAAGCGCGCTGAAGCAGTGGGGACCGGGCAGTATGCCGGTTTGCTAGTGCGCATCAGCCGCAGTGTGTGTTGCCCGCTATCTGTCCAGCTATCAGCATGCTGTACCCTCACATTTGGGCGTGCTGTCTGTGTTGCACAGGCTGGGGAACCATGAGTACCCACCGACAGGGGAGCCGCAGGTGTGCAACCAGTGCCAACAGCCCCTGCCGGCGAGGTGGTTCTACCTGCAACCCAAAAGCTACAGTGGCCGAATGGGCAGCTGCCTGGCATGCCGCGCAAAGGCACAGCGTGCCTACAGCCAGAGAGAGCGGCACATTCCTCGGCAGAAGGAGTGCCGCCAGTGTCAGCGCACTTTGGAAGCAGCGCGCTTCAGCCGCAAAGCGAGCAACTCTGACGGCCTGAAGGGCATTTGCAAGGAGTGCGCCAGCATCAATGCGAAAGGCCGCAAGCGGCCACTGGTCCGAGTGGAGGTGCCCACAAAATGCTGCTACCAGTGCAAAGTGTCAAAGCCCGCAGCTGAGTTCTCTACAGCACAACTGACCGTGGATGGTCTCAGCAACCAGTGCAAGGGGTGTATGCGCCTTCACTAGCAGCAGCAGCAGCAGCAGCAGCAGCAGCAGCAGATAGTACCACTGATAAGCGTGTGCCTTCGTCCTTGCTCTGCCTATAGCTCGATCTGCGTAACTTTTTCGGCTGCTGGAGCTGCTGTTGTGCATGCTTGCAGGTATATAGCCAGACATGCAGTTTGTCGTTGCAGGTGGATGACGCCATCTCATGAGCTCATATGTGGGGGCCCGAAACCTGTTGCGGCCGTTCACCTACAGACAAGGCTGCCAGGCGTGAGCGTTGGACCAGCCGATAGCACTTTTCGGTGTGGCAATTTGAAGTCCAGTTGAATTCTGTGCCAGACCACCCGCTGCCAGCAGCCCGCTGTAGGTGTAACCTGAGTTGTGTGCAGCTCACTGTCTCCTGGCACCAGCTGGATCATGTTGTGCAGGGTGGCGATGCTGCTGAGCGTGGCGCGTGCTCAGGTGCAAGGGTGTCCTTGCAGACGTGGCGCAGCTGACAGGGGTATGCAGCCTCGCACTGCTTGCTGGCGGCCGGCTGCGCTGCGCGCTGCACCAACACGCACATGTCCTGTGCAGCTGCGAGTTCGCTCAGCAACCTCCAGGACCCCGGGGTGAGTTCCTCCACATACGACCGCATGCGTCTTCAACTGCATGGCGATGCCTTTGTCAGGGGATCACAACGGAGCAGTCTTGCATCCATGAGTGTGGCCACTGTGGCGCCGACGGTGTTCTGTTGCGTCCAGTCTCATCAGGCTTCCAGGCTTCTAGGCGAGCAGTAGCATGGTGCTCCCACCGCCGGCGCCGCCTCAGGGCTGCCAGCTGCTGCTGATGTCGCTGCAGGGTGGCACGCTGCTGGGTGCCGCGCAGTGCCCGCCAGCACAATGGAAGGCGCAGGCATCAGTGGCCACGCAAGCGGCGGGTGATCGGAAAGGTCGACTGCGGTCACCCTGGAGCAGCAGGGGGCATCCCCTTGTTGGCAAGGAGCAGACAGACCCATTCGACGATGATGCAGGCCACGCGATTGATCCTGCACTGCTGTATACAAGCTTACGATCAATTACGTATGCTTGATGCGCAAAGCAGCCCGCTGCGCTGCTGATGTTGAAGGGCATGATCCACTGGCTATCATTGCCTGTCAACATGCACCAGGGTCGGCCATGCTGCAACCCCAGCGTAGTGCCATTGCCCACTATGCAACATGAGTAATGGCACATACCAGGCATTGCGGCCTCCGCCAGAAGCTGCCGCATGCTCAGCAGCAGCTCACCTGGTCCTGCCGCCAAACACAGAGGTCTCAGAGGGCTGCTTGCCAACAATCGAAGGGATGCTGCGTTTGTGCTTGCTGGGTACTTGCCTGGCGGTGATACATTGCCAACCTTGTGACCATCATGAGAAGCATCGCGATGGCAGCTGCTATAGGCGCCCTGGCCAGGGCTGCAGCCCACTTCGATGCATCCAACGCTTGGGCTCCCTGCTTCCAGCAGCCTGGGGTGGATCAGCCACCCCGGACCTGCAGGATGACACTTGTCAGGCTGCAAAGCAATGCACATGCACACATCGCGCTCGTGTCGCTTGCCGCCGTCAACAAGCGACGCGCCCACATCGTGAGAGGGGCACCGTTGCTGTGTCACTGCACCTGGTGTCCGCTTGACTGCCGCAGCTGTTGTGCACTGAAGGCCTGTTGGCCAGCGTGTTGGCGTTCGCCTCATGTTGAGCGATCTGCGGTCGTCGCCGCTGACATGTGGCAGAGCACTCTGCACGTTGCAGCGGCTGGCGTGCCGCAACATGTGCCGCCAACAGCCGTCAATCCGGCCGCAGCAGGCCTGCAGCTGGGCATACAACCCCGCGTGCCACCGACCACATCGGTTACTCGTGCAGGTGAGCGGCGCTGTGCTGCTGGCTCACCCCATGTACTGACCAGCTGTGGGCGGGCTGTGATGAACTTCATCGCATGTGGTCGCCCGCTCGCAGGGTGGCGGCACTGCGCTGGCCAGCTGCGCGGCAGCGTCGGCTGAGCAGCCAGAGCAGCAGGAGCTGCTGCCAGACCAGGGACCCACAAAGCGGTGCCTGCGCTGCGGCGACGAGCGCACGCTGTACTACTTCCCGGTGCGCATGTCTCAGCCGGACGGCCACTGGGTGCACTGCTACGCCTGCCAGCACGAGCAGCGGCTGGAAGCCAAGCCGCCAGAACGGTGCGTAATTTGCGCGCTGATTGCTGGATCGCAAACATTGCTTGATGCCGCATTGATCAGGCAGTACCGCCTGCTGATGGTCTACTTACGTGTTCCCTGCTATCGCAGCTTTCATCACCGTGCTGTCTGTTATACTCTTAACCGATCTGCTTCGGACTTGCGAGTGGCAAGGGTCAATGCCGCAATGCTAGACGTACGCTGTGCAGGCTGGGCCATGGTGAACACCCGCCAACACGAGAGCCGCAAATCTGCAAGAAGTGCCACAAGAACCTGCCAGCGAGGTGGTTCCATCTGGATGCCCAAAACACCAGTGGCCGCAGGAGCGACTGCACGGCATGCCGCGCAAAGGAAAGTCGAGCTCGCAGCCGCAGGAAGCATCAAACGCCTCAGAAAAAGCACTGCCGGCGGTGCAAGCGGACCCTGGATGTTGCGTGCTTCAGCCGCCAGCGGCACGCGGCTGATGGGCTGCAGCTCGCGTGCAAGGTGTGCAAAAGCGCTGACGCCAAGACTCGTAAGCAGCCTCTCATCCGTGTGGAGGTGCCGGGCAAAAAATGCTGGATGTGCAACGAGCTCAAGCCCGCTGCTGAGTTTCCCACCGACCGGCGGAAGGTGGATGGTCTAGGCCCGGAGTGCAGACAGTGCAACAGCCGACGCAGCGCAGAAGCGTATCAGCAGCAGCGGCGGCGGCGGCGGCAGCAGGCAGCTGTGCAACATGAGGGCGACTGCAAAGGTGCGGAGCTGCGTGCCACGCCGACCTGCTGCTGCTGTGTGATGTAGCACCCGTCAACTCCTGCTGTGCGCAGCTGTCGACACAATGCCTGCTGCACAGCTAGGTTGCATCCGGCTGACTTTGTTGTCCGACTGCAGATGATTGATGTACCGGGTGCGCCGGCGTGGTGAGGTGCACAGTGATGCAACCCGGCAGCTTGGCCCCAGAGCAAGGTGCTCCCAGCGTTCTGCAGTGCGCGCATGTGGACTCCTGCACATGCTGTGGAACCACCACCCCACACCAGCACCTTGCATGGTGCAATCAGTGCTCATGTCCCGGAGCGCATGCGGTGCCCTGATGCTGATGGGCATCCGTAAGCATCGTCACCAGTTGCATAGACTTCCATATTTGGAAATGGACAGGTGTGGAACGTCCTCCAGACGGCCACACACTCCCCGCACTCTTCCTGCGCAGGACTCGCAGGAGCCGCCAGCATCACCAACACATCAGCGTCCACGGCGCTCCCTCACATGTGCCATCCACGTGGACAACCAAGTTTTCACTGGTGAGCTCTATGCGTCCAACATGCTGCAAGCTTGCAATGTTGATCGCAACCTCAAAAGAATGCCCCTGGTTCCACGGTTGCTCCCAAGAGCAGGCTATTCAGGCAGGGGTGTGCGGGCTCATCGTCAGCGGCAATCAGCAAGCATCCCAGTCATCCCTACAGCTTTTAATGCTTATGCGTTGCTGTCACAGTCACTGCAAGGTGGCGCGCATGTCTGGTGCTGGTGGACAAGCCTGCAAACGTGGGCATGCCGTGGCCCAAGCTGCTGGTCGTCGCTCCGTGGGACTCAACAGGCCCCCAAGGAGGTGAGAGTCACTCTTCACGTGGTGCCTTATAGGTGTGCAGCGATGTCTTGTCCACTGGAAGCGCTTGTCTGACCATTCTTGCTCAGTGGCAGCCGGCAGGCCTTGCACCCTGCCGCGCAGGTGTCTGACTCAGCATGACGCGCATGATTAGCCAGGGATCAGCCAGCGGCCCCCGGCAGTGTGCGCGTCACAGCTGGCGGCCAGTTCCGCCTGCACCGCGGGACCACGGCCCTGAGGCTGGCAGCGATCGGGACAGGGAGCTGGGCTGTGGTGCAGGGTGGGCCTGCAGTGGCGGCAGGCGCTGCTGGCTGGCGCACTGTGAGCACGGATGGCAGCACAAGCGCCCAGCTGACAGCAAGGCTGGCTTGCAGCAGCCGCAAGTGGGCTGTTTGATTGTACGTTGGCGCCATGACAGCAGCATGTGGCAGCCCGCTTGGTTCAGCTTGGGGCAACGGTGGCAGCAGACTGACGAGTGCCATTGACAGACATACATTACCATGTCGTCAGTGCAGGCCATGAGTATATCTACATGTCGTCTGCAGTGTTACATCAACGCAAGCGATCTCCCTACCTGTGAACTATGACACTGCTGCCAGGGGCAAATTAGGCAGATCGTGTGATGGGTCGCTGGCGCCAGCAACACGGTGCAAAAGGTGTCAGCACTGTATGAGGATGGGCAGCGAACTGGCAACATACAGGCACCCTGCCTCGGCTGCACCTGGCCTTGGAGCGCCCGACGTTCGGGGTCTCTGCTTCCACCTTCCAGTAGCCCATGTGCATCTCAGCCAGCACAAGGCATTCGCAGAAGTGCGCTGCATTGCACAGGTGGCGCGGTGTTTCCGGAATGCCTCCTTCCATCGTCGGCAAGCATCTCATAGCAATCCTGCAAAGGACGCTGCTGCCGTGATTCTGCGATGTGCGGGATGGCGCAGCGGTAGTGCTCGACTTGCAGTGCTGCTGACCCAGCGTTCAAGCGTGCAAGACATAGAGGAGCGGTCGCAGCATGATGAACATAGCGTGCTCAACACCGCTGGCATGTGGCAGCCCGCGCAGCCCGCTGAGCAGGCCGCAGAGCTGCGCCATGCGCCGCCACCAGCTGTTGGTCCCCCCGCAGCAGACCTGCGGCTGGCAACATCCTGCTCCTTGTTGCCGCGCACGTGACATGCGGCACTGCCTTTTGCAGGTGAGCGCCCATTTGCTGCTGGTTCACCCCCATGTACTGACCGTCTGTGGGCGGCATGTGACGGTTCTGACAACACGTCGCCGCCTGCTGGCAGGGAGGCTGCACTGCGCTGGCCTCGTGTGCGGCAGCACCAGATCAGCAGCCAGAGTAGCCGCTGCTGCTACCAGACCAAGGCCCCAAGAAGCGGTGCTTGCAATGCGGGAACGAGCGCACGTTGTTCTACTTCCCAGTGCGTGTGTCTCAGCCGGACGGCTGGGTGCACTGCTACGCCTGCAAGCGGGAGCGGAAGCTGCAAGTCAGGCCGCCAAGACCGTGCGCAAGTCCACTGGGTCACAGTGGCTGCTCTTCACACGCCCTTTTGGCAGTGTGCAGCTTCAAGGGCATGACAGCGTGCACCCTGGCAGTGGTTGCCAAGCAGTTCACCCAGCCAGCCTTACGATCTCTGTGGATGTTGACTTATGCCGATACTGTAGCTGTTCAGCGCCCGCGTCCATTTCGCACAGGCTGGCCAACGATGAGCATCCACCCACACAAGAGCAACAGGTCTGCAAGAAGTGCTGCGCGCTCCTGCCGGCAAGGTGGTATGGTCTGAGGCCCAAATGCGTCAGCGGCCGCGACAGCTCCTGCCTGGCATGCAAGGCGGAGCAGAAGCGAGGCTACAGCCGCATCGAACGGCAGGTGCCGCAGCGAAAGGCGTGCCGGGTCTGCCAGCGGACCCTAGAAGCAGAGCATTTCGGGCGTGCGCGGCGCGCAAGTGATGGGCTGGCCAGCAGCTGCAAGGACTGCGAATGCGCGTACGCCGCCAGCCGCAAGGAACCTCTCACCAGGGTACCCGTGCCAAGCAAGCTCTGCTGCGACTGCAGAACCGTCAAGCCAGCTTCAGAGTTTCACAAACGGCGGCTGAATGTGGATGGCCTCCACGGTATCTGCAAGCAGTGTATTGCAGAGTACCACCAGAAGCAGCGCCAGCAGCGGCGGCAGCAGAAGCAGCGCCAGCAGCAGCAGGCAACATCGTGATCAGCGACATCGGATGGCATGCAGCAGCGGTCACGATCAGCACAGGTGCAGAGATGCGCCCGCCGTCCTGACCGTACATTGCAGCTGTGCGTGGCAGCCATGGTGCAGCAACCCAGTGGCTGAGTGCTCTGCGAACTACGTGCTTGGCATGCATGCTGCTGAGTGACTGATGCTGACGTATCCGCACCGAGCAACAGGTGCCTGAGCAAAAACAGCGGTGCCGGGGATGGCAGCACACAGTGGAGGCAAGGTGCTGAGCCTGCAGCAGGAGCTTCGCTGATGGGTCGTCTGACGGTCATCGCATCTGAAGAGCAGGCGGCAATCCCCACAACCAGGTGCGCTGGCAGCCCGCCGTCCAAGTGGAGTTGCTGGCAAGTGCTGCAGGGCTGTGAGGCAGGCAGCGCTGAGATGGACAACCCTGCCGCTGACTCCCACCCCTCCTGATGATACGTATGCAGTGAACGGCCTCGCTGCAGCGTGCAGGAGGTGCAGCGGCCGCCGCCATGCTACAGCGGCGGCGGCAGCCGCGGCAGCAGAGCAGCAAGTTCATCAACAGGCGCAGACGGCGGCGTCCACACGGGTCTGGCAACATATTGTACGTGCATGCGCTCAGATTGCCGATGTCGAAGAACATATAGGACTTCTGAGTGCGTGGTGGGAGCTGCAAGTACGCCTTGCCCTGCACTGCGGTCTGCTGATGAAGCTGGGCCCCTGGTGCAGGCGGCTGGTGCCCGTTCCTCGCGTGCAAGCGTGGGGTGCGGCGCATACAGATACATGCTGGCATAACTCCCAGAGACGGCAACCGAGCTTCATCAGGCAGCATCCGCAGGACCTGTCGCACTGTGCATCAGCAGCTGATGGCAAGGACACCTTGACAGATGTACAGATGGTGTGTAGCAGCAAGGCATACAGCAAAGGCAAACCTCCTGGGACTGCTCGACTATGAAGTTGATCACTCATATTTACTCATCACGTAGTCACGTGCCTCCCGCACAGCTTCCCCTGCAGACAATGATGCATGTAGTAGTATTGCCTTCACCATGCTGCGCGCGGCACTGCTGCAGAAGTGTATCGTTTCCTTAGCGTCGCCTGCACTGCAGAACCGTGTTTGCTTCATTGGATCAGGCTGCGCATTGAAGCAGAAGCCAACTGTACCATATCACCCTGCACGATCTCAGAGGTGCTTGGGCAGCCAAACAACGCTGGCAGCCATGTCTCAGCAGGCCCAGCAGATCCAGGCCGTAACTTCAGACCCCAGCAAGTTCGATTCCTTGGACCACCTGCAGATCGCTCAAGTGGATGTGCCAGAGCCGGGGCAGGGCGAGGTGCTCGTTGCAATCAGGCTCAGGCCCGTCAACCCTACAGACATCGCCCAGAGCAAGGGCCTGTATGGTGACGGCAGGGACGGGAAGCCCTTCTCGGTCGGGTGAGTCGAGCCTTACGTCAGGTGCAGAATGGTAGTGAGTTGCGTGCAGGTTGCATCATGACAGCAAGTGCGAACGTGGCATTTGATCGGCCGTCACAATCCTGCACTTTGCCATCGGTTGCAGTCCGGCTGTGTGCAGCGTGTGCTGGCGCCTCTGCATGTGCATAGCAAGTGCAGCCAACATCAGCTGCACCCATTGATGCGATCTGGTTCTCAACCGCTGTGTTTGTAGACGTGAAACGCCCTGATTGCATCGCCATCCAACGGGACGCATTCTGGCGACAACATGCGGTCGTGGTGTAGCACAGGCACAGCGCACAGTCCGGACGCAGGGATCTCCACTGTGGCTTGTTCACGAACGGCACTGCCGCTGCAGGTCGGAGGGCGTGGGGGTGGTGGAGAAGAGCGGTCCCGGCGCCAGCAGGTTCCAGCCCGGGCAGCGGGTGGTCGCTGCGGGGTGGGCTGCCGGCACCTGGCAGAGCTACATCGTGCAGCCCGAGAAGACGCTGGTGGGTATTGATCCCGACAAAGGCACCATGTGCCAGCAGACTGTGCAGGCTGGCAACAGCAGCATCTTCGCTCCTGTTTCATGCACCCGTGGGCAATTTCCTCGTTGGGTGTCATTTGGTGGGAGTGGCAGCCAATCAGTGCCACTCATTCAAGAGCCATATGTATGCATGTTACACAAGTGTGTGTCGACCACGCAGCTGGCGGTGCCGGATGAGCTGGACGACAAGACAGCCTCGCAGTTCTATGTGAGTCGTGCGCATGCTGCATTGTCACGGCGCAGTGCCTGCACTGCACCGCTGCTGGTGGTGGTGCTGCTGCTGCTGCTGCTGCTGCTGCTCAGTGCATGGTGGCAGGCAGTGAGATGGCGCGCATCTTAAAATCAGCCAGGAGAGCCATCGATCACTGGCAAACTCGGGCTGTCGCAAAGTCTCTGTTCTACAACTGTGCTGCAACTGCCGGGCGGCATGACCTGACATCATGCTGGTGCTGCGCCGCAGATCAACCCCATCACGGTGCTGGGGCTGACGGAGACCAGCGCCGTGCCGAAGGGCGGCTGGCTGCTGCAGACGGCCGCCGGTAGCGTGAGTGCATGTTTTGCGGTTGAAGCGCTGTCTGCGCAATGCACCGCTGCCACCGTGCACACCGCTCTCCTGCATCTCAAGCGGTCGCGCACAGACCTGACCTTTCCGATGGCCTGCGCGTGGCTGTTGTGTCAGCCTGCAGAGTCAGCAGCCAGGCAGCCGTCTGCGGCAGCTGGAGACGCTGGAAGCAGCGGCTCACGGTGCGGTGCACCGTAGCAGCGCTGTCGGCGGTGCACCCTGACGTGCGGGGTGTGCTGCGTGCAGGTGCTGGGGCGGCAGCTGGTGCAGTACGCCAGGCACATCGGCGTCCGCACCATCAGCGTCGTGCGGCGCGACGAGCACATCCAGGAGCTGAAGGACCTCGGGTGCGCGGAACACCCTGAACATCCTGATGTTCAGGGTTTCCCTGCTGTGACAGCGGGCGATGCCATGACAACGGAAGTGCCAGCCAGTGGAGCAGGCTTCCAGGGGTTTGGTGTCCCTGTCTGGGAACGCACCGCGCCTGTAGGGTACAAAAGCGATTTGAATGGCGACATTTGGCAGTCCAGGGGCAGATAGGTGAGTGACAGCTGAGCGCCACTGCCGCTCCATGGTGCCGCCCCCTGATGCACGCTCTATAGCGGCTGCGGTGCTGTGCTACAGGGCCGACGAGGTCATCAACATGGAGACAGAGGACCTGGGGGCGCGGGTGAGGGAGATCACCGGTGGGCAGGGGGCGGATGCGGCAGTGGACCCCGTGGGCGGCGCGCTCACCGGCCAGGTGAAGATATATCAGCACCTGAGCATGTGGAGTTCTGACAAGAATAAGGGGTTAACATGGCGGTTGACCCCGTGGCCGGCGCCCTCACCGGCCATGGTATGATTACAACACACCATGCCTTGTAAATCAAAGTTGAAGCAGATTTAAGGGCGGACGCCACGGCCGGCCCCGTCGGCGGCGCCCTCACTGGCCAGATGAGGTTGTTAACGGCACCACACACTATGCCGATGAACACAGAAGCTGAAAATCAGGTTTGGGTGTTGGGGCTGCTGTCAACCCTGCGGGCGGCGCGCTTGCTGGCCAGACTGGTCCCCTCGAGCACCAAGCAAGCTCCCATTGGAACAGTGCCAGCAGGCCGAGCTGCTGCGGGGCGCTTGCGCTGCAGTGGGCTCAGGCCCCTGGTCATCTGGCCTGGCTGCCCCACCGTTCATACGAAGCTCACTACCAAACCCAGCGCAGTTTTTGGCAGTGCTGTCGCACTGCTGCAGATGTGGAGGTGCACACACAGGCAGGACCTCGCTGACATGCCGCTCGCTCCCCTGCAGGTGCTGTCGGCCGTGAAGAAGGGCGGCACGCTGCGGCTGTACGGCACGCTCAGCGGCCCCGAGACCACCGTCAAGATCCGGGACATCATGGCTGGTCAGCGCCCGCCCTGCTGACGCCTTTCCGTTTCCCAAAGCCTGTCTGTTTTCCGAGTCTTTACATGCTCCACGCTGATCTCAACCAGAGAGCAGTGAACAGTAGTACAAGCCTGGACAGCGTGGATCCCGCCTGTGCCTCTGGCAATGGCAATGTGTCATGTGCGTCACTGCAGGGAAGCGCCTGGACGCGTTCCTCATCTACAGGTGCAGGCGCTTCCAGCTTACCGAAGCACTCTTTCCTCCTGCATACTGCATGCTTCAGCAGATCAGCGAAGGCGTGTGCAGCTGTGCAAGACAGCTGTCAGGCACCTGCCTGAGCGTCAAGTGCCCGCTTGTGCAGCTGGCTGCCGGGGCTGGGCGAGGCGGAGAGCAGGAAGCGGCAGGAGACGGCGCTGCAGCTGCTGAAGGACCGCGTCATGACGCCGCTGTCAGGTGAACCCCCGAGTCTGGGGCGTCACCCTGTAGTTGCACGTGCGTTCTGGAGATGAACAATCTGCTGCTGCAGGTTTGCGGCTGCTGCAGGGCAACATCCTGCGTGCCGATTTCAGTGGCAGGCATCATTGCACCCTCTGCCGCCTGCGCGTGCTGTTCTGCTGCGGTGCATGCACGCTGGGTATGCTGCCAGCTGGCTGCAGCCACAGGCCTGAAGCGCATGCAACCGAGCAGGCAGGGGGGCACCTGCTGGGCAGAGTCCCTCATTAGCAGGACATACGCAGTGGCGATGCTGCAAAACATCTGCGCACCCCGTGGCTGCAGGCAAGGTATTCCCCTTCGACCAGTACAAGGAGGCGATCAAGGAGAGCACGCGTGCCGGCCGCGGCGCCAAGGTGTTCCTGGGCTCGGAGTAGGGACCTGGGTGAAGATCCTAAGGGAACCTTGCCTACCGCTGCAGTGATCAGCGGTGGGTCAGCGCCTGTGCCAGCCGTTCCGCCAGGAGCCGAGCCGGCTTGACGGCGTGCGGTGCAGGGGCCCTGCCGGCCACACACAGATGGATGCAGGAGCATGACAGGCACGCAAGGATGCTGCATGCTGTGTGTCAGCGGTTCTAGTGTGACGGACGCAGCATGACCATGTGGCACGAGGTTGGCAGCATTAATGACAGCTTACGCTGACATTGGAACCTGCTCGTGCATGTGCTTGCCATCTCTTGCACGCAACAGCATGCGGCTGAATCTTGCATGCAGCATTGCTGACACCAGGGGCAGGGTTGTCATGCTTGGTGGCAAGTGCCAGATGCATTCTGCCCATAATAACCCTTTCGATGTCGATCCGTCCCATGCAAACAGATTGCTCCAGATGGTTCGGGGCAACTGCAACACGAACCCACTGCTTGCATGGCCTGGTACACTTGGTCTGGTAGGTCATGTGATACATTCTGAAAGCAGAGCAAACGGGTAGGCAAATGGCACAACACTACAAACCCTTGATGCTGCTATCTAGTGCGAATCGAGTGGCTTGCAAGAAACCTGCAAGCAGCGAAAGCGCTCCATGCCGATGGTGCATTATATTATTGCTACCCTAGATGATTACAGGCGCGCAGCCCGTGGGGTCCAGCAGCCAAGGTCTCCCCTAGTGGCAGAATGATAAGGCGCTGACGTGCTAGCCGCTGCCGCTGCCAACGCCGGTGTCGAAAGGATCAAACAGAGGGGCTGCTGTTCCCCGTCCTGGCGCCGGGCCTGCAGGTGGCGATGTCAACCATAACCACTTGCTCATTCCTTGATGCAGCTGTGGTAGGTGACAGGACCCAAACCGCAACAAATGGCCTTCATCTGAAGTCTGAGCCGCCACAGCTAGCCCCACCTGTGGACACCACAGTGCCGTCGACCTTGCCGACCGGCTGGCCGGGCGTCCGCCTCGGCTGCGGCGCCGGGCGGCTCACGACATACTTCATGTTTATGAGAGGTCTCGCAATGGCAGGTGGCGGCTGCCTGGCGGCGGCTGCTGGCGGCGGATGCTGCTGGGGTTTTGACGCTGGTGGAGGCCATGGTAAGCGTGGCGGCGGCAGCGGCTGCGGTGGCAGCGGCGGCGGCGGTGGAGGCAGTGAAAGCAGTGGGTACTTCTCATCATCTTCAGGCGCCGCTGCCGGGGGCGTTTTCTGCAGCAGCGCCCGCTTTCGCTGTGGCCGTGCAGCCAGTCTGTGCTGCCGTGCCGCGCTGATGAAATACAGGTCTCGAGCCGCTGCAAACTGCTCGCTGCTAAGGCTGTCGTCCGGCCGCATGCTGTGCTGAACAGCGACAGCCTGCTCTGACTTCTCATGGCTGCCGGGGGGCGGCGCCGGCGGTGCTCCCGCTGACGCCGCGCACCCCTAGCAACCGGCTTCCGCCCCTGCAGCACACACAGCCTCGTCACTGGTCTGTGTAGCAGCCCGATGATTGCGACCATCGGGCAGCGCAGCACAGCGGGGATGCAACCATACACCTTCAGCACGCCTGCACCTCTGTCGCCTGCGCCATCTGCCGCGGCAGACCCGACGACCAGAAACACAATCAGCGTGCCGAACATGGCGAAGGGAGTTTCTCGCAGCGCCTGCTGCTGAGCAACATCCGCTGTGTTGCGGTAACTGCGGCTGCACACTTGCTTGATTTGTTGCACAGGTGCGATTTGCAGGATGTAACTGGTCGCTCGGCTTTCAATGCGAATGGTATCGGGCCTACAGACAGCCCAGCATCAAGCTGCTTCTCCGCTGGTGCACTGATTGGCGCACACTCCGCTGATAATCAGCCCAATTGCACCCCAGACTGCAAGATGGGTGCAAAAGGACGTGTCTCCTGACGCGTGTCCGCTGATGGGTCAAACGAGCCGCAGCATGATCTCACACACGTAAAGGGGGTTGAAAGTGACCTAGATACTCCCTGTCGCCCCAGCAGCATGGCAACGTCATGTCAGCGGCCCCAACAGCCCATGGGACTGTTTCCTGCAACGCCTGCCACCCACCCTGTGGTGCTGACTGCAAGCAACACACCATGTAACGTTGCAGCGGCAATATCATGCAGTTTTCGGTACGCATTGGCCTCAGCAAGACTCTTACAGACCAGGTACTGACACAACCCTGGCCCTCTGCGCAAAATGATCACATGTAAGCACACATGCATTATACCTCCAGCTCTGACCAACGAACACGAATGGACTGCCCAGTGCAGTATATCAGGCGCCGTAACGTTTGCTGGGTTTCAAAGTCGTCAGCACCCAAATGGAAGCAAGCTGATGCATCTCACGATGCATGCAGGGCAGCGTGTGGCGCGCCGCATCAGCATCAGCACATGTGGGGGAGCCGGCCCAGACGAATGCAGAGGTCTCGAACGGGCAGCCTCCTAGCACGGGCTATCCTGCGTCCGCTGCGCCCTCACGCAGCGCGGCATCGAGCTCGGCCGCGCATTTGCATCGTTTGACAGCGTGGAGCAAACGGGCGAGCGCTTACGGAACAGGCCCTCTGGTGTATCTTGGAGCAAAAGCAGCCGGCACAGCACCCCCGAGAGCAGCAGCGGCGGCTGGGGCAGGCCGCGGGAGCGGTGGCGGCTGTGCAGCTGCTGCCAGCGCTACGCCTGGGATGGCGGCGCAGTAATATCCGCGCCTGACGCAGCACCCCTGCAGCGAACGAGCTCTGAACCCTGGTGCGATGGACCTGGCCAGCTTCCTGGAGGCGCTGCCCGCCGCGCAACTGGACTCGGTGTACGACTCGCAGGTGTGGGGTCCCGCGCTGAGTGTGCTGCTGTGCTGCCAGAGCAATGCCCACTGGACCCTACTGTTCAGCACGCACGTTCGTGCTGTCACGGCATCATCACAGAGCACTCATTGACAGGACAAGCGCACTCTGCCAGTTTGCTGGCAACGTGCGATGCTGCAACGGCAGACACTGCCTTATGGCCTGTGCATTGCGCGTTTCCTGTTGCATTAGACCACGGTACATCAGGCCTGCTGCCTGGTGACGCTGATCCAAACCACCCAACCTGCAGTGGACGTGCCGCGCGCTGCTGCGGGCGCTGCCGCCGCTGGCGCAGCTGTACGTCGCGCGCCTGCTGCTGCCTGCAGCCCCCGTGCCCAAAGGTGCTGGCTGGCGCAGTCCATGGGCTCAAGGGCCCAGTGCCAGTCCGTAGCAGGAGGACTTCCATAAACCTGCATGCAGGTGCTGTTTCGACATCACATCATTCACATCATGTGTGCTGAAGCAAGCATGTACAGATCACACTCTCTTGTATGCAGACCTGGTGGCGTCGTGGGCCTCTGCCCCGGGCCGCGCCAAGCACAATGCCGCCGTGGCGCAGCTGCGGCGGCTGCAGCTGCTGCAGGTCCGCCACTGCAGCGCAGCCGCGCTGCACTCCGTGATCCCTGCATGCCAACATTGTCAGCAGACAGGCGTGTCTCATTCAAGGGATCCAAGTACGTTGCCTGTGGGCAACACATGGCAGATGCCACGCCACGGTTGCATATCATGGGTTGATGTGCAACCCTGCGCAGGCGGCGGGGTGTGGCGGCGGCCGCGACGGCTGGCGGCTGCACCCGGCCTTCAGGGCGCAGCTGCACGCCGCTGTCGCTGGCAGGTGAGGGCAGGGCTGACCACTTTGCCCAGTCTGTCACAGCGGCAACCTGCAGGGGATACCTGTGCAGCGCAGCAGCAGCTGCAGCTGAGGGTGAAACTGGCATCTGACACCGCTTTGCGGATTCTGGCGGGCCACAGCCGGCAAGACTGGCAGCAGTCGTTCGTGCATGGCCATGGTGGCTGAAGCCACCTTCCCTGGCCACCCTGCAGTGCTGAGCCTGCGGGGGACCCGGCGTCAGAGGCGGCGGTGGCGGCGGCGCCATCAGCAGCCGAGCTGGACGCCTTCGTCCAGCGGCAGTGGGAGGGGCTCCTGCTGTATCTCGCCGACAGCTCAGGTGCCGCACAGCCTTTGCGGCTTTTCAGTCCCAGGCAGACCAGAGTTCATCAAACCGTGTAACCAGACTTCAGGCTTTGCAAAGGCACATCGCGCCGCATCACGGTCCACTGTGCATATTACCCTGCGCCTTATGCAGCCCTGAGATTGACTCTGGGGTTCTGCGACTAATCAAAGATGATGGCCTACTCCAACATCCTTGTCTGGTGCTGCAGTGCGCCCGCCGCCCCTGCCGCCGGCGCTCGCGGCCCTGGATGTCGCTGCAGGGGGGGACGGCGCAGTGCTGGACATCGACGAGCTGTTTCGGGTGGGCTCAGGGGAGCTGCTGCTGCCCCTGTATGTTGCAACCTGACCTGTCTATGACCTGCACAGCCTGCAAGTACAAGAGGCATGGTCACATGCAACTCAGCGGTAGGGTTCCCCTGGGTTGGTGTGTCTTCCTTAAGATCACTCCACTTTTATTTGGTATTGAAACTGCAATGGCAGGCAGCCGCTGCTGTGCAGCCCGACACTCTACTCACCTGTTCCAAATACGACGTCCACATGACACACCACGACACACCCCATGCTGCCATGGCTATGCTATCTGCACTTCCAAAACTCTGATGCGCTGCCCGCACAGGAGGCGGACCTGATGGGGGCAGACGGCGGCGGCCGCATCATCACGCAGTCCGGCTACGCCTTCCTGCTGCGCGGGCCGCACGAGCAGCTGTGGGCGCTGCTGCGGCGCTTCATCGGCCTGCAGCAGCGGCGCTCGGGTGCGCCCGTCAGCACGGTCAACAGGGTCACGGCGTGACCCTGATCGTCCCCTGGACGCAGCAAAGTCTGTGCTCCTGTCTGCAGTCGCCAGCCAGCAGATCGAGTCAGAGACACGGAGGCATCACGAGAACGGTGGCCGAGATCATGATTGAGTCCAGTGAATATCAGTCACTGTTGACTCTATGTAGTTCTGTGACTGCGCATTCCCGCAGGCACGGACCTGGCGGCGGCGGTCGGCTTCCTGCTGCAGCTGGGGTTCAGGCCCCCCGGGCGCCCGCTGCGGCTGGACGGCCTGCCGCTGGCGGAGCGCCGCATCGCCGCCGCCCTCGCGCACCTGGGGCTGCTGTGCCCCTTCAGGCGCGCTGCAGAACAAGCGAGCTGTTAGCAGAAGGGACGTCGCTGAGGACTTCCACCTGACATCAGCTCAGTGGGGATGTGTGCCGACGCATGGGCGACTACCAGCACACAGCACTGGATGCCTTTGTGAAGCATACTAGTGCGGCTGCAGTGTACTCGATTGCCTTGTGAAAGCCGTTGAGGAGGCTCAGGTAGACTGGGCCTGACCCATGGTCTCAGTGTCGTCTTTGCTCCTGCACCCGCTGTCAACGATTTGTGACAGCTGGGTATGTCACGGTACTGCAGGGTGGGCGAGGAGACGTGGGCCAGCCCCACGCGGCTGGCGCTGGTGCTGGCGGGCAGCGGCAGCGGCGGCGGCAGCGGGAGCAGCGCGCCGGGAGACGCGGCGGCCGGGACCATCATCGTGGAGACCAACTACAGGGTGGGTCAGCCACAGCAACAATGTCGCAGCCTGACCTTCCTTGATGGTGTCGACATACTGTAGTCAGGATTGCACAGACATGAGCTTAGATCTCAGGAATGCAGCGCAGTTTGCACCTATATGATCTCTGCACGCCTACTTGCTGTCACGTGCCAACAGCCACATTTCAGGGTTCAAGCTCTGGTGCCTGCTCCCGACTTGAACAGAGACGACAGCTGCACGCTGTGGGCCCCAACGTCTCTAGCAGCTGTGCAGCTGCATGGTGCTTGCCGGAGTGCAGCGTGTTGCTGTGCCTAGGTGTACGCGTACGGCGGCTCGGCGCTGCAGGCGGCGCTGCTGCGGCTGTTTGTGCGGTGCGAGGCGGTGCTGCCGGGGCTGTGGGTCGGCACCCTCACCCGCGAGAGCATCATCGGTGCGACCAATTGCTGTTCAGCCCCGGCTCCATCATAGGTTCAGCTGCAGCCGCCGCTGCAGAGGCACTCTGCAAATGTGTGGCTGTTGTTGGCTGCTGCCTCGTGCAGTTCCACACTTCTGTGCACACTTGCATGCACATTACGCGCACAGAGCTGGGTTCTATTTATTGAACTCTACATGTATCTAGGCGCACTGCGGCGGGGCCTGCGAGCGGAGGATCTGATTGGGTACATGCGGGAGCGGGCGCACCCCAGGGTGGCCACCCGCACCCCCATCGTCCCCGAGGTGCCCCACACAAGCTCATGCTGATTTGCTGCCTGAAGCTGCCCTACCTAGCAGAAAGAATTGCTCATTCAAGCACCATCTCTGCATTAGCCCGTCGCCTCAGCAGCTGGCACTGCGAAGTTTTCAATGGTGGTATGCTACAGCAGCTGCGGCAGCAAAGCTGGCATCACTTCATTGCTTGCTTTCCTCGACACACCGGTGGCGGGTCCGGCAGCTGCAGTGCCGCTGTCAACAGCTGTGTTGCCGGCAGGTGGCGTGCTGCATGCAACCGCCGCCTCTGGGCACCCTTTCACCCCATCGGCAGCCAGTGCAGTCCTGTTGCCGTCGCCGCTGCCGCCGGCGCCAGCACCAGCAGCCGCTGAAGTGGGGTCGGGCAGCGCGGCAGTGGTGCCCGTAGTGAAGTGCATGACTGGGGCTGCAGGTGGTGTCGGACCAGGTCCAGCTGTGGCAGGCGGACGCGCAGCCTAAAACCCTAAACCCTAAACCCTGGCTGCAGGTGGTGTCGGACCAGGTGCGGCTGTGGCAGGCGGACACGCAGCGGGTGCGCGCGACGCCGGCGGTGCTGTACAGCAGCTTCGAGAGCGCCGGCCTGTGGGCGGGCACTAACGAGAGGGCCAAGCAGCTGGGGGCGCACCTGTGGGAGGCGCCGCCCCGCGCCGCAGGTGTGGCTCACAGCTCGCGGTGCACTACAGCATACATGTTTCAAACCAGAAGCGGTTTGACTGCAGGGTGGCCGAGTAGCTGGCCCGCACCTTTAGGAGGCGCCGCCCGGCGCCACCAGCGCATGCTGCATGCTGTGGAGCACCACTGCCCGCTGCATGAATGCCCCCGACCCATCACACAGCACTGCAGAGCATGCTGCGCACCCGCCCTGCAACCGTGCCCCTGTTGCCTGTCGTAGCCGGGCTAGGGTCAGGCAGCAGCCATCACCCTGGAACCCTGGTATCCTGAAGATGAACCGGGGGCACATCCAGCAGCACACTTGCGCTTGTCCTCAACTGCTGTCTGCCTCAGTCCCCTGCCATGTGCAGCAGCCGCGGACAATTGACGGCTGTGGGACACCTGCATTTGCGCAGGCTCCGATGGCACGCCGGCCTTCAGTGGCGCCCTCGTGAGCCAGGCGGCCACGCACGCCGACCTGCGGGACCACATCCGGGCGCTGAAGGCGAAGGGCGTCTGATGCGGCTGACACACAGCGTCCGCTTCATACCCCGTCGCTTGAGCCAGGCGGGCACGCACGCCGGCCTGCGGGAACACATCCGGGCGCTGAAGGCCAAGGGCGTCTGAAAGCTCTGGTCTTAAAAAGCTGCTCCGCAGCCCGGCGGTGTGTCCCGAGTTTGTGCCGGCAGCGCGCGGCAGCAGCTTCAGCAGCGGCATGGCAAGTTGAACGATTTGTTTGCGCATCCGTAGGGTCGAGTTGTTCGGGTCGCTTTTGAGTGACAAAGCACTCTGGGTTCAGTGGATTCACAATTTGAGAAGCAGCAGAAGTTGATCTGGCTTTTGTCTACAAGCTGAGGGTCACCATACGCATCAAGGTTGATTTGGGATTGTTTACTGATGCCAAAGCTCGTTGTGCTTTAGCAGCGGTACAGGGCTGCCCGCTGTTCTTGTCATGCACACTCGACAGCTGAGCCGCCACAAGCCGCTCAAAGGAGTGCCACTGCAGAGAGACCCGTTGCGCTGCTTCCTGCAGCACGCCATGCGCCTGCGGCCATGGCTGGGCCACCCTGTGCTACATCCCAGCGCCAGGCTGGCCCAAATGCCACCCGGCCGTTGGGGCCATCATTCTGCAGGTGGCACTTCCCACCGGCCATGACGCACACATTGTTGGGGCGCCGGATGCAGGGGGATGGTTGCTGGGTTGGCAGTGCGTGGCGCCTGCACAGCAGATTTTAGGTCCCTTTCAGAGTGCCCCTCCAAGTTGATCCACGGCATGTTGCAGGTGCGGTCCAGCAGCGCGTGCGTATTGCAAACGTGGCCGCCGTCAGTAGCATCACCTCCATGCTGACGACTGTGATCTCAGAACGTCGTACTATGCCCCACCCTGAAGCAATGCAGCACCCCGCGGCATTTGGCAGGATGTGCAAGTGGCCTTCACTACAGAGACAGGCTCGATGTGGAACAAATTTTGTGCAAGATCCCTATCAAGCAGCAGCATTGCATGACACAGCCATGTTGCAACGCCCACCGTGTCGGGGTCCCACCCTGGAAGACAAGCTGCCAACTGCTGCGCACTTGCACGTGCCGCTGCATGCACTGAAGCGCTGCAGGGTGAGCTGGCAGCTGCACCATGCTCGACTGGACCCACCACCTATGCAGCTGGTGTTTGCTGCTGACGGCTGCTATACTCTCACTCCCTGCTGCTCTGACGGCTGCTGCTGCTGCTGCTGTCGTCGCCTGCTGCAACTCTCGCAGTCCTTGCACCGGAAGCCAAGACCATCCACATTCCGCTGTCTTTTGTGGAACGCGGAAGCAGGCTTAGCCAATTTGCACAAGCGGCACAGCTTGAGCGGCACCTCCACCTGGGTGAGAGGCTGCTTGTAGCCTTTCATGTTTTCATTGTGGCATTCTCTGCAGTGGCCGGTGAGGCCGTCGACATAAGCATCATTGCGATGAAAGCAGCCTGCTGCCAGCACTTGCTGGCACTGCCGACACTGCTTCAGCTGAGGGACCTGCCGCTTGATGCGCCGTCTTTTGCGATGTTCCTTGGCACGGCACGCCAGGCAGGCGCCGTCGCGGCCGCTCTTCTTGGCAGGCGACAGCTTGAACCACCCCGCCGGCAGGGGTTCACGACATTTGCTGCAGACTTGTGGGTCTTGCGTCGGCGGATGCTCGTCGCTGTTCCGCCCTCTAGGCGGCCTGACCTTCAGCCGGTGCTCGTACTGGCAGGCGCAGCAGTGCACCCAGTGGCCGTCCGGCTGAGACTTGCGCACTGGGAAGTAGAAGAGCGTGCGCTCGTTCCCGCAGCGCAGGCACCGCTTCCTGGGTCCTTCCCATGGCCTCGGCTCCGGCTGCTCGGCCGGCGCTGCTGCTGCACATTTGGCGGGTGCACTGCGGGATACCTATGAACAACAACGAACAATGTGGAATGGTCCAAAGGATCCGTTGCATACCGCGGACGCACGCCGCATAGGGTTGCTTCACAGTGGCACCCAGCAGTGCATGTACCGTGGGAAGCCCCTGTCATGACAGTGGGGGCGATCAAGCAGATGCTAGCGTGGCCCTCTGGTCTCACGAACCGACCGTGGTAGTGCTCACCTGCCCAGAGCGCTGCAGGTGATGCAGAGCGCTGCGGTGATGGAGCGTGCTGTGCGGCCCGCAGGTCTGCTGTGAGCGGAGCAACAGCTGATGGCGACGGATGGGGCAGCAAAACGGCAGGTGGTGCGTGCACACAGGGCTGCCAGCTGCCAGCACTTCTTTGACAGGGCTTATGAGCATCGTGCCAAAGGACGCATGCCAGAGAGGCATGTCTGGTCGGGGAGCAGGTTCTGTGTCAGTCACGCGCCGTTGTCAGCATTTAGTCCCAAGTTGACAGTGAATTCCTGCCAATGCCCCTTTGCCGTCCTGCGGGCGAAAAGCACTAAAACAAGACATTCATGGTCATGCCGTGGGCTGCAGGAGTTTAGATTGCATGTTTGCCACACATGATGAGCAGGTTGGAGGTTGCAGGCTGATCCACCCAGGCTGCAGGAAGCAGGGAGCCAGACCGTCGGACGCCTCAAAGCCAGGTGCAGCTGCGATACCGTGCTCGGTGTCAAGGGCAGTCGTGCCGTGGCTAGGATCTTCAGGTCAAGGACTGGTGTGATGGAGATGTGTTGCACGGTCTTGTTTGTACCGCCCTGTGATCCCGTGTGATGCTCTGCAGGACGAGAATGTGATGATTCTTCATGATGCTCTGCAGGAGCGAGGTGTAGAAGGGTTCAATACTACACAATGACCTGCCTCCGATCATGTTCCACATCTTAGCCATGGTTTAGGGTACGGGTTGCACGGTTGTGCCATTGACCGGGGTCATCATCCCAACGTTGCAAACTGAATGTCGTATGAAGCACAAGATTGCAGTGCACCAATGTTGGCCGGGGCTGCCCACGGCAATAGTATGCCTCGCCGGCCCCGTTCATCAGCATTGTTCTTTCGGGTGCCTCCGCCCTTCGGGCACCAATGCCAGGGCATATTGGCACATATCTGGTGACGGCAGCAGGGCTGACCAGCATTGCCTGCATGCTGAGACACGATCGGCCGCGTGCTTTACAAGCCACTGCTAGTGCCAAGCCCCTGCTGTCAGTTTGACTTGTGCGCTGCCATCTTCGCCTGCCATGCATCTGCCGGCACTGCGGGAGGGCCTGCAACCACGGCAGGGCCACCCTGTACCACAGCCCAAATGCCGCCCCAATCCCAACCGCCGCAAAACCTAGGCCGTAGTACCCATCGCGTTGCAGGTGGCACTTCCCGTCGGCCATGACGCATGCATTGTCGGGGGCGGTGGCAGCTGTGTGTTTTGCTGGGCACGCTGAGTCTGGCACCTGTGCAGCAGAGCATGCAGGTGATGGTGGTCAGTCTGCAACAGACAATCGGCTGATGCGGAGAAACACTACTCAGTGCCCTCTGAAAAAGCACCCTTCAAGGGAGATATCCTCACCTTGTCCATCGCACCGATGCAGGCGCGGTCCGGCATCAGGTCCATCACTGTACAGATGGCCAGCTTGGGCAGCGCCGCCCCCATGTTGGCGATGGTGTTCAGCAGCGTCAGGGATGCGCCACCCTGCAGCAACACGCAGCAGCAGCATGCTGCCTCATGAGCTGGCCAAAGTGCAAGTTGCCGCTGACCAGACACATGACAGCACATGTCTGATACAGATAGTACGACTCGTGTGACACCGCGGCTGTATTCGTAGACTACTCATTACAGCGGTATGTTCCAAGCTTGTGAGCTCACCATGTCGGGGTTCGAGACCCAGAAACACAAGCTGCCAAACGCCACACACAGGAGCGTGGTGCTCCACCGCTGCAGGCCCTCAAACGCTGCAGGGCGAGCGACAGCTGCACTAATCCGACTGCACCTGACACACCTGCAGGATGCCGCATACAAGTGCAGTTGGCCAGGTGGCACGGTGCGGAGCAGTGCTGCTGGAGTAGAGGGAAAAGTGCTCTGCAGATGTTACTGTGCGCGGCCAGATGCATGGAAGCATGCACCAAAAAGAGGGTATGTTCAAAGTGACACGTTGCAGACAGCATGGCCTGCGATGCGGTATGCACCTCAACTCCAATGGTTAACTCACATGGCCAAGCCAGCAATGTGCGTCTACCGCCTGAGGTCAGCAGGTGCAATGGTCACCTGCAATTAAGGGGAGCATGCTCATTCATCTGACTGTACCATCAGTGCAAGATGAAGTGTGGATGCAGGGCAGTTGCTTGTTGCAGGCTTCTCACACAGCACGAGCAGATTCCAGCACAGCGCAGGGGCAAAATGACGGCGTACCACTGCGCCTGTGCTCCTGGGTTGTGCTGTTGCGGCTGCTCTGCACATGTACGCTGCAGCAGCTGCTGCTGCTGCTGCTGCTATCATCGCTTGCGGCGGCTAGCGCAGTCCTTGCACTGGCCACGGAGGCCATCCACTTTCTGCCGGTCCTTGCTAAAAGCAGAAGCAGGCTTGACCAGTTTGCACTGGAAGCACCGCTTTTCCGGCACATCCACCTGGGTGAGAGGCTGCTTGAAACTCTTAAAGCGAACGCTTTGGCATTCTCTGCAGATGCTGGTGAGGCCGTCGACATTGGCATTCTCGCGAGAGAAGCAGCCTGCTGCCAGCACCCGCTGGCACTGCCGACACGGCTTCTGCTGAGGGATCTGCCGCTTGAGGTGCTTTCTCTTGCGATGTTCCTTGGCACGGCATGCCAGGCAGGTGCTGTCACGGCCGCTCTTCTTAGCAGGCCTCAGCGTGAACCATCCCGCCGGCAGGGGTTCATGGCACTTGCTGCAGACTTGTGGGTCTAGCGCTGGCGGATACTCGCCATCGTCCAGCCTGTGCAGCATGCACGCAGCACTGATGCGTTGATGGGCATGGACGCTTGCAAATACCAAGCATACGCAGATATGACAAGCATAGGAGGGCACTTTAGGTCTGGCAGGTGTCGTGTGATGTCACCCGCTCGCAGAGCATCAGCCCAGCCTTGTCCAGTGTTTATATCTGCTGCTCTTACTGTCTGCAATTGATAGATTGACGGTGCTTTGCGCACCGTCTTGGCGGCCTGGCTTTCTGCCCCAGCTGGTATTGGCAGGCATAGCAGTGCACCCAGTGGCCGCCTGGCTGAGACTTGCGCACTGGGAAGTAGAAGAGCGTGCGCTCGTTCCCGCAGCGCGAGCACCGCTTCCTGGGTCCTTCCCATGGCTGCGGCTCCGGCTGCTCGGCCGGCGCTGCTGCACACGTTGTGGGCGCAGCGCGGGGGCCCTACATCAGGTGACGAACCATGCGATATGCCCCGATCTATCGTTGCATGCTGTGGTTGCGTGCCATCGAAGGCTGCTGACGAGCAAAACTCACCACCCAGCAATGCGACCGTCGTGGACAGCCGCCGTTATCAACAAAGGATGACCAAAGGATGATATGCACATGCCGGTCGTGCCCCGTGCACCGTTCCACATTGGGCTGGGCTCCCGACCAGACACAGCTGTGCTCACCTCCCGAAAATGCTGCAGCTGATGCAGAGCGCTGCGGCGAGGCGTGGTATGGGGCCGTCTGCAGGTCTGGTATGACCGCAGCAACGGCTGATGCCGGTGCATGGGACAGCTATGCAGCAGATGCAGCGTGCACACATGCCCGCCAGCTGCCAGACCTCCTAGCACTGTGCCGCTGAGCATGGTGTCAGAGGCTAGATGCCAGACAGAGAGATCTGTTGGAAGGACCAGGTTCTGTCAGTCTGGCACTTCAGTCAGGATGTGGCCTCAACTTGGCATTGACACGTTGCCAACGCCCCTCTGACGCCGCCCAGAAGACCAATTCGGACTTGAACGCTGGTTGAGTGCATGCTATGGTCTACAAAACTCTGCGTTGTGTCATAACAGAAGCGTTGTGCAGGCTGATCCACCAGGGCTGCTGGAAGCAGGGAGCCCCAACCGTCGGATGCCTCGAAGCCGGGTGCAGCCCAGTCCAACGGGCGTGCTGCAGCCCGCTGTGCCATAGCGATGCTTGGTCATTAATGCGCACAATGTGCAGTGCTCTCCTGCTGGAAGTTCAATCCAGCGATGTGCTACAGGGCCAGCACTTTTCGGCCGCAGGACCAGTGCGTTCGAGTGCTCCACAGCATGTGGCACGCTGCTGATGCGGGGTTCGCACTGCATCATCTGCGCGTGATTCAATTTCGTTGTGCTCGACGGCACCGAGCTGGAGTGGCAGCAGGGTTGTGTACTGGTGTGTGAGCTTGCCAACAAAACTGTGTCATATCAGCACCGCGACTTGCAGTATGGTGCGCCTGAAGTCGGACTGCACCTCAAAGTGCAAGCCCTCTGCACCAAACAAATGCGAGGTTCGCAGTGTCACCGCCTCAGGCTGCTGCCTCCATGCCCACTGCACCCTAAGATCGGTCAGCCGCCATTGGCATCCCCGCTGGCACCTGATGCCTGCGCCCGCCTTTCTGCTTGCAACAGCCACGCCGCCTAGCTGCGCGCCACCCTGCAGTGCCACAGCAAAACCTCATCATGCTTGAGGCCCGTGCCACCGGCACGACCCACTGCAGTGCTGGCTACCAGCAAGCCTGACACGATGTCAAGCCGGGCACTGGTTTGTGGCATGCTGCATTCCTGGCAAGGCAGGAGGTCAAGAAGGGATGCATAACAAAGCATTCGCATTGCATGCATGCGTATGCACTCACCACGCCGGGCTTCTATTTGTTGCAGGAAGTGCAAGCTGCCAGGAACATGAGCGTGCTGCTGCAGCCGGTCACCGCCGCCAGCGACTGCAGTTGCTGCAAGGTTGCGCGCCGCTGCAGGGCCCATTTCGACTAGACGTGCTGGATGCAGCAGCGACGGCCCCTGCAGAGCGGCGCCGACGGTCGCTTGGATGTTCAAGTACACCGCAGGGTGCAGCCGAGGACACTTGGGATGCAGCAGGTCAGGCAGGCGGGTTGAGACTTCAGGTTCCATGGTGGTTGCAAGGGTGCCACCACACAAATGTGGTGACCAGCGCACCTCAGTTGCCGTTCTGCGGTCGAGTTCAACTCGAGCCGCGTGCGCTACACCGTGCAGGCTCATCAGGCGCCAGTCACCTTGCAAGGAGGATCAAAACAGTTGCTGCCCAGCCGCTCACATGCCGACAGGCACAGCACGGAGTGAGGTCCTCATGTGCACAACATCCTGCAGCGACACCCTGTACCACCGGTGCAGTGTCCACCACAACCACAGCCAAGTTGATGGCCACAGCAACCAATACGCTGCAGGTGAAACCACCCACCTTTTGGTGCATGCACATGGTCCAGGGACTGGCTGCAGCACGGTTTGCTGGGCACGCTGAGCCTGCCGCTGGCGCCTGCACATCATGGATCAGCATTGCCGCTGCTGGCCAGGGTTTGCAAGCCGTATGCGTGAAATACTGCTGCCGAACAAAACAACAGCTCGAATGAACCGCCTTTTCACCTCGTCCATGATGCTAACGCATGCGCGGTCTGGCGCAGGGTCCCTCGCCGCACAGGTGGCCAGCGTTACGCCCAAATGGACAGCACCGCCAGATGGTTAGCACAACCAGATAGGCCCCACCCTGCAGCAAATGCAGCAGCGCACGAGTTTCTGAAGGCGGAAGTTGAGCATGCTGTGGCTGCTGCTTCGACAGTACCTGACAGCCATGCCTGCTGAAGAGGAGTGCAACAGCAGCAGCACCCTGGCAGACTCTGGAGCACGTACCACATCCTGTCAGTCAGGCCGCAGTCCACCGTGTCAGGTCCGACTTTCTGCTGGTCACGCCAGCTGTCAGCTGCAGAGTGGTAAAGGTGGGGAGACCGACCCGCTTGCTGCACTGCTCACTGTCGTTATGCTGCCAGCTGTGGCGCAGCGAGGCAATGTCGTACACCTGCAGAACAAGGCATCCAACAGTCTGCAGAGTGCCATGGGTCACAGCAATGCCAGTTGGCGCCAGGCCATCACGTGCATTGCAGGTCAGAGCAACGTGTGCACCAATGTGCAGGGCCGTCCGCAGTTTAGGCAGTTGGTGGTATGACTTAGCAATACCCTAAACCCTAAAGTCAAAGGCACGGTACCATGCAGCCACGAAATGTGCTAAGCCTGATGACTGCACCTGAGCTGCGACAGCTGTGACGGTGTAGATTCCGTGAGTTGTGCACCAGATGTCATTCACATGGAGTCCTGAGCTTCGCCAGCCAGCTGAAATGACAGGTCAACTGCCCGTCAGGCTGCAAGACGCCAGCAGCACACGCGGGCAATGTGGATGATTCGACGCAGCTGCCCACAAGACGGTGATGCGCATGCACAGCGAGCACGTGTGAGCATGTGGCAAACGTGGCACCTGTGCAGTGGTGCCTGCTGCTTCGTGATGTGCTGCCTCCGAATGTTGCTTGCTTCCATGCTTGCTGCCTGCTGCTCGTGCTGCCGCTCGCGTTGCTGAGATTGACCTGTTGACGCACTCCTTGCACGTGAACGCCAGGCCATCGACAGATGGCCGGCAAGGAGAGAACCCGGCAGGCGGCTTCATCAGCCCGCAGTTCCAGCAGCGCTTGCTCGACACCGCTACCCGGGTCAGCGCCTGCTTGCGCCCCCTGTTGTAGCCCAGCTGGCAGTCCTTGCAGCGGCTGAACAGCCCGTCCTTGTAGCTCTCGTCGCGGTGGAAGCACGCTGCCGGCCGCATCTGCTGGCAACGCGAGCAGCGTTTCTGCCCTGCCGTGTGCCTGCTCTGGCTCCTGCGCACACGCCACAGGTCCGCACAGCACGCCATGCAGGTGCTCTTGCGGCCGCCCGGCCTGGCGGGCACCAAGTGGAACCACCTTGCGGGCAGCGTGCTGCGGCAGCGGTTGCAGAGCTGCGCCTCCTGCGTCGGCGCGTTTTCACCTTCGTTCAGCCTGCGCGGGAGGTGGGTGCCACTGAGCTGCCGATCGGCACTGCCTTTGCACATCGTGAGCATGTGGAGGCGACGGCAAGGCAGACCTGCTGTACAGGCGGGCCAGCAGGCGCATGCAAGCAGGACATCGGGGTGGGCACTGCTACACACTGCGTACTGCCGCACTCAAGGCCGCGTGCGCTTGTATGCAGCACGCAACACGGAACCCTGCGCACCCTCTCGGCGGTTTGACTTCCAGCCGCAGGTCGTGCTGGCAGGCGTAGCAGTGCACCCAGCCGTCCGGATGAGACTTGCGCACAGGGAAGTAGAACAGCGTGCGCCTGTCACCGCACCGCAGGCACCGCTTGGTGGGTCCTTGATCTGGCAGCAGCTCCTGCTGCTCTGGCTGCTCACTCACTCCTGCCGCCGCACATCTGAGCCACGCAGTACAGCCTCCCTGCCAGCAGGTGAGGACTTGAGGTGAAACCAATTGTGTGCCACCCCTGGCTGGTCACGAGGGATTGGGTGAGACAGCAGCAGAGCGCTGTCACCTGCACAAAGCGCTGCTGCGTCTGTCGTGCAAGAAGGCGCAGGGCGTGACGTGGCCAGCTGCAGGTCTGCTGTGGGCGGAGAATCAGCTGATTGACGGGCATGGTGCGGCATTGCGGCCTCTGCAGCATGCACACACCGCCTCGAGATGCCAGCGCTGTTGCACGCAGGCTGGTCAACATGCCGAAGCCCAGAGGCCAGAACCCTGGATGCTGAACGTCAGCGGTCAAGCTTTTGAGTTGCCATTGCGGCAATCTGCTCAATGGCTGGCAGCGCCCCGGCAAATGTGCACCACGCAGCACCCCCACGATGCGGCAGTCCTGACGGGAGTGCGCAGCAACACTCTTCGCTGCGCAAAGCAAGCTGGCCAATGACGTGAGTCGCTCTGCATCCTGCATGGTGAGCTGGTCCACGAGGCTGCTGGAAGCAGTGAGCCCCAATGCATGGCAAGGTGCAGCCAGGTGCACACCAATGTATTCTGTCATTCAGCATGCTGCAGGCCACGCCACCCTGGTTCTTGTGCTGTTGTACACCAAGTCTTCCTCACATCACGAAAGGCAGCACCTCGCCAACCTTGGCACTGTGCTGGAGACAAATAAGATGGAGACAAATAAGCCTGCTGCCCTGGCGCTGCCATGCAGCCAAACGAGGCTGCTGCACACGTTCCGCAGCAGATAGCGACGTCCCGACGTGTTGCCCGCACCATCATAGAATGCACGACAAAGACAACCCACGTGCAGAGGACCACATCAATGTTGTACCGGCACGGCCCGTTGATTGGAAGTTGGCTGCCGCTGTTTAACATGGTCCTCCAGTCTCATTAGGACGAATATCACCTCAGCCGCCGACCCCGCCTTACCAGCAAGTTGCCTGCCGATGCTGACATGCCAGCACATCGCGGCGGGCCAGCCGCTGGCTGCATAGCAGAACCCTGTGCTGTCAGTTGGCCCCCTTGCTGCGAGCCTTGCTGCGAGTTTTGCTCGCCATGCATCCGCCAGACTGGCCCGCAGCCGTGGCGGTGCCACCCTGCACCACAGACCCTGAGCCGCCACCGTTTGCAACCGCCGCAAAGCTCAGGCCACAGCAGCCATTGCGCTGCAGCTGACACTTCCGGCCGTCCCATGGTCCATGCTCTGCCAGGGCGGGTGGCTGCGACTTGGTGTGCTGGTCTTGCTGATTTGCTGGTCATGCTGCCCGGCGCCTGCACAGCAAACGACCAGGCTTGACCGGCAGGGTCCAGGCTGGAAGCATCGGACAGGCAGCAAGCGGCAAGCAGTTGGCGGCAGCCGGCCTATGAAAATTGCAACAGGGAGCACAGGCAGGAAGGCTTTCCATCTTTGCTGCCCACGACAGATGACACCCACCCAGCTGTGATCAGACAGGACAACACTTGCTGCTGATGGCAGTACACATGTTGCTACCTTGATGGCGATGCTTCCACGGCCGCAGCTGTGTTCAGGCGTCGTCAGGTGTGCTCGCCCTGCAAGGAATGTCAGCAGCGGCGCGTCAGCTGCGAAGCAGCCGCAGCAACAGGCCACACTGGCACTTCGATGATGGCTGTCCGCACAACAAGATGTGGAGCGAAACAGTGAGCGCTGGTGGCTGTGCATGTGCAAAGCAACACCCTTATGACACAATTCCCCCAGAAGGCACAGCAGTGCGCTGCAAGCTGCGTGCCGCCTAGCTCTCACCACTTTGGGGTCCATTATGTCATCGGGAGAGGCTGCCAAGCGTCGCGGGCCCCGCCCTGCGGCGTGGGACCCTGCCTGCTGGCCACGCCGGTGGCTGGGGCCAGCCGCTGCGCCGCGCAGACGCCTGCGAGCTGACAGCCGCGCCGTGGCTGGTTGGCGCCGCCACGCCCGACGCCGGGCAGCACTCAGAGGCGGTGGGCGCGGTGGCACGGTGCACAGGGGTGCCAGCTGGCGCCACGAAAGCACCTGCTGTGCAGGGCACAAAGATCCGCGTGTGGCAGAAACGCGAGCACTACGGACTGGCGCTGGTGGCAGAGTCGAGGGCATTTGCAGCAGGACACGCCGCCAAACAGTGCGGGATGCAATGCTGCGGTTGCACCTTGAGTCCCAGCTGGGGGGTGGCTTAGCCGCTTTCCAGACACTCGTGGCCCATGGGCTTAGCTCACGATGTGCGTCAATCACCTTCGAGACACAGGAGCATAATCGCTTGTCAGGCTGCTCAGCAGGATACCAGAGCGCACCGCACAATGCGAGGCGCAATGTGCACAGCGGGCTTCACAGAAGCGCCGTTGGTCAACACCAAGCACATGGGCAGGGTGAGGGGCGCACCGCTGCACTCACGCTGCTGCTGCCATCTGCTGCCCGCTGCTTTGCTTATGAACGCTGCTGCTGCTGCTGCTGCTGCTGCTGCTGCCGCCGCTGCCGCCGCCTTTGCTTGTCGAGGAGTGTGCAGTCCTTGCACAGAGCGCTGAGACCGTCAACAGTCAGCTGCCTGCTGTAGAAGTTGGTGGCGGGCTGGACCACGGTGCAGAGCACACACAGCTTGTCCGGCACATCCACTTGGGTGCGAGGCCCCCTGTAAGCCTTCCGGTCATCACTTGTGCATTCTCTGCACATGCCGCTGAGCCCGTCAACACTGGAAGCGTAGCGGTGGTAGCACGCTGCGCCCAGCACCCGCTGGCACTGTCGACACTGCTTTTGCTGAGGGATCTGCCGCTGGACCTGCTGTCTGATGCGGCTTGCCTGTGCATTGCATGCCAGGCAGACGCTGTCGCGGCCACGCTTTCTGGCAGGCCTCAGCTTGAACCACCCCGCCGGCAGGGGCTCATGACATTTGCTGCAGACTTGTGGGTCTTGCGTCGGCGGATGCTCGTCGTTGCCCAGCCTGCAGCACATGCATGCAGCATCAAGATGTTGAAGGCGTGACGCAATCATGTAGCAAGCAAACGGCATCATAGCAGGGCAGACAGCTCTGGACGCTGTCGCACAAGGTGCCCACTAGCAGGCCACCAGCTGAGCTTGCGGCTGGGCGGTGCATGCAAAGTGGTCGCCAGGTCTGCCAATAACCAACAGCGAGCCCATGCGCACTGTCTTGGCGGCTTGGCTTGCAGTCCCAGCTGGTATTGGCAGGCGTAGCAGTGCACCCAGCCGTCCGGCCGCGACTTGCGCACAGGGAAGTAGAACAGGGTGCGCTCGTTCCCACAGCGCAGGCACCGCTTCCTGGGTCCCTGTCCTGGCTGCAGCTCTGGCGGCTCAGCCGGTGCTGCTGCACATGTGAGCAGCGCAGTGTGGCGTCCCTGTGAGCAGGCAGGCGGGATCAGCCCACAGCGCCCATAGCGCCATCCACTGTCACCCACAGCGGGCACGTCCGCAGCGCTGCTCACCGGCGCCGACAATCGTCTGGCAATCACGGCGCCACCATAAAGTGGAGCGAGATGCATGCTGCATGTTGGCGCCGGTCGATGCACGGTCGAATGGCGCTGTGGCCGCTGCAGTGTGCCTGATGTGCTGCTGCACATTGGCAACGCATGCAAGCTAGCCGCCATCCTGTGAGCGTCTGTTACACGAAGACAGCGTGCTGACTGACGGCTGTGCAACTTTTGTGACTGCGGCTGCGGTAAGCAATATGCACACATGAAACCACAGCAAGCCAGAGATAGCAACTTCGCAGACTGCTCTACAGCGTCCGCTAGTGACTACAGGGCACAAGCTGGTCACTTGTGTGTGGCCTCGCACTGTGCCGCATCGTGCATGCACGGCTGATCGACCCAGGCTGCTGGAAGCATGAGCCCAATCCTGGGAATCCTCAAACACGAGGTGCAGCGTATGGGGTGCCAATGTGCAGAGCTTTACTGCAAATGAGCTGGCCTTACGCAGTCCATCGTGTCTGCAGCCAGACTGATTGAGGATGTCACGATTAATTGCCGCACTCTGTCAAGTCGTCCTGCGCAAGCTTGCAGTGACCCAAATGACGAGCACAAAGCCACAGGTCTCCAGCCAGCAGTGTATTGCACCACCTCGATGAAAGGCACTGCTATGTGCAGATCCACAGCCGCCTGGCGGCGCGATGCAGGCGCCTGTTTCTGACATGCCAAAAAGGGTTGCCTGCTCTGCCAGTTATTCAACCACAACTTGCAGTCAAGCGCAACACTCACTACTACATACGCCACCACAGCCCCGCCGTTGGCGGAGCTTCTGTGCCGCCATCTTAGCTTGTCATGCATCTGCTGGCAGCGCCAGCAGCCACGGCAGGGTGGCCTTGCACCACAGGGCCAGTGGCATGCCGATCCACAGCCCAGCACAGCTCATGCTGTCGCAGCTATTTGCTGCGCTGCAGATGGCGCTGTCCGCCAACTGCGCGGCATGCGTGGCCATCAGGGGCGCGGCTGAAGGGCAGCCGCTGGGCATGCTGAGTGGCACCTGCACAACAGGATGCCAGTGCGTCAGACGTAGAGCAGGTGTGGTGCACATGAGGCATGCGACTGCAGAAGGTGCTGTTGTTGGTAGTATTTGGATTGGGGGCCCTTTCACCTTGCCTATGGTGCCTATGCAGGTGCGCTTCAAGAGCAGGTCCGTCACCCTCTGAGACGGCCAGCCCTAGCAGGTTCACACCCTGGTTGCAGCTGTGTCCAGCCGCGTGAGACAAATGCCCACCTGCAACTACAATGAGACAGCAAAATCAGTTTCGAGATGCACAGCAGGTGCTGGCAGCATGGATTGGTGCTTATCTAGGTGGCGCAACAAACCCAAGCATGGTGCGATGCGGACGCCAACACTTGGCGCTGGCAACGAGCGGCATGCTTACCAACCAAACACTAAACACAGCCGACATCGCATCATCAAATCCAAGGCCCAACCCGCGCTCAGGGCCCCACCATGTCGGGGGTTCCTAATTGCGTTCTCAAGTTGAAGGGCTCCACGCACTGAAAAGCAATGCGCCTCCCGCTGGGATGGGCCAGCAACGTTGGCAGCATGCGCCTGCCAGCTGTTCGCCACTGGATGAGCAGAATCACATCTGCGGTTTGCCGCACACAATAGTCAGAAAGCCCACAAGGCACGAAGTAGTGCCAGCTGGCGCCAGGACGTCACGTCTGTTGTGGGTCAGGGCAGTGCAGCATGAGTAGCAAGGCAGGGTGTGCACCTGCATTGGGTCCAGGTGCATTGCAACATGCCTCGCTGCAGCTGTCGTGCAGCTGCGGTCTCACGTTGCGTCTCCTGCCTGGCGTGGACGAAAAACCGACGTCGCAGCACATGCGCTCCTGCAGTGCATCACCCGCAACAGGCCGGCGTTGATCCGTGAATGTTGGAATCTGACAGACGAGCGCAAGGCACGATGGAGGGGAGTGTGCACTCCCTTTTCAGCAGATGCATGCCCAGCCACACAACAGAATAGCATGTGTGCACAACATGGCAGGCACCTGTGCAAGTTGGTCCTGCTGCTGAGGCTTGCGTTGCTACCGGCTGCCACCGCCGCTGCTGCTGCTCAACGGCATTTTAGTGCACTCCTTGCACGCCGTGGCAAGACCATCCGAACTGAGTCGGTTGCTGTAGAAGGCAGCAGCAGGCTTGACTGCCTTGCACTGCCAGCAGCGCTTGTCCTGTACCTCTACTCGGACGAGGGCCTGCTTTCGGTCCTTGTTTGTGGTGTATTCGCATTCCTTGCACGTGCCAAAGAGGCCGTCAACATTCCGCCCTGTTCTCCGGAAGCACCCTGCTTCCAGGGACCGCCGGCACCGGCGGCACTCCTTCCGCCGAGGCGTGTGCCGCGCGGTGCGGGTGTAGCCGCGAAACTTGTCCGAGCGGCACGCCAAGCAACTGCCCTCCCGGCCAGTCAGGTTCAATGGCTTCAGGTAAAACCACCTCGCCGGCAGGGGCTCGTGACACTTCTTGCAGACCTGCGGCTCTCCCGTCGGCGGGTGCTCGTGTTGCTGCAGCCTGCGCAGCATGCGTTCAGCACGGCTGATCATACGTACCTCAGATGAACAGCAGAAGACTCTGTGCAAGCCCAGCGCTGCACAGGCTGTAGACTGTCAAGCACATATTTGTTTATCATCGCCTGCACACACGGACGACAACGCTCTTGAATCAGCAGCCACCAGCGAACCGTGCACCGTCTCTGCGGCCTGACTTCCAGCCGCTGCTCGTACCGGCAGTCATGGCAGTGCACCCAGTGGCCGTCTGGCTGAGCTGCGCGGATCGGAAAATACCGCAGCGCGCGCCTGTCGCCGCACCGCAGGCACTGCTTCACGGCTTCCTGCCCTGGCTGCCCGTCTGGCTGCTCAGGTGCGGCCGCAGCACACTCTGCCACTGCCGCGCGGCCATCCTGCAGGCCAGCGGTAGGCGGGGTGTGCCCTGAGCCGTCGCTGGTGTGGCCTTGACGTTTGCCTGACGAGGGGGCCCGTTGCGCAGCTGCGCTCACCTGCGTTGCGTGACACCCTGCGGTTGAGGGCTTCTGGCGGGGATCGCGCAACGATATGCTGGATGGCTGTGGTCTGTGCGCCACCTGCTGGCGGCGCATGGGGCAGCGTTGCGGCCGCTGCAGCCTGCCTACGTGGCTGCCAGCCGCCAGGGCCGTCAATGGCATGCTGCCTGACATGGTCAGATGTCTGGGGCCAGCAGGCTGCCTGACAGCGCAGGTGCTGTTGCCCAGACCGCGGCAGGCGGTCATGCAGGATCAGCACAGCAGAACGTCGCTGCAACGCAGCAGTTGTGCCGGTGCGACGCTGTTGCAGCAGTGGGAGATAGCGAATGCAACTTGACGGAATTGTCGCCAAGTGACAGTGCTGGAAGTGGTCACCTCCTTCGCTGATTGATTCCACCCAGGCTGGAAGCTGGAAGCAGGCAGCCAGACATGCAAGTTCCATCTTATGTTGCCTCTTGATGTTAAGGCCAGACAAGCAAGGTTTCGGCAGTGTCACCGATGTGATCGTCCACCAGTCGGCAACTTTCGCGCTGAAGTGCATGCGGCTGAGCCAGAAGAAGTATCACAGAGGACCGTCGGTGAGGAGGCCAGCGCTGCACAGCGGCGGTACCTTGCAAAGCTCAGCATGGAACAACCACAGTTACATTCAGCACACTGCTGGCCGATCACCTTCTCAATAACAGGCGGGCGGCCAGCACGTCCATCGTGCAGTGCTGTTGTTATTGTGCAGAGGCTTCTCTCCACCATACCGTATGTACGGTATAGGGCAACCCAATGCAGCAGCATCAAAATCCAACTCAAGGCAAAGCAGCAGTCATTCTGCATGCCAAACATCGAAGTGCACGACTCACTGTGCACGAGTCAGATGAATCAGGCAAGCACCGGCACTGTGCTGCACCACAGCACTCACTGAGTTCTGGCAGAACATGGTCAGTCTGGCCTCCACCGCTGACCTTACACCTCCAAGGCGGGCCTGTCAATGTGCATGCGATGGCCAGGTGGCTGCCAGCCGCAGATGCTGGGATGCGAACACATAGTCGGTAGCCCCGGCACTGATCGCTGAACAAGGCGGTACAACCCTGCTATCGGTCGAAACCTGGCGCCGTCGCAGACTTGGACCGCCAGACGTCCGCTGGCAGCGCCTGCAGCCGCGGCAGGGCCACCCTGCACCACAGCCCCCCGACGCTGCGCCCACCCCCATTGCTGCACAGCTCAGGCCGCAGAAGCCGTCACTCCGCAGGTGACGCCTCCTACGGCCATGACGCACAGGCTGTCGGGGGCTGTGGCTGCGGCGGGGCCGGCTGCATATGCTGAGTCCCCGACACCTGCGCAGCAGGGTGTGGTCGACAGTGGTTGGTCTGTGTGTTCACCCACATGCAGACAGACGGCACAGGTCCCGGTGAAGGAGCCCCTGAAGGGTGGGCGCTGTCACTTTCTTGACGACACCCAGGCGGTCATGGTTCGAAGCAGGCTGCTCACCGCAAAGATGGCCCAGCTTGGGCAGCCCCACCCCCAGGCCGGCCGTCGCTTTCACCAGCGTCAGATATGCCCCACTCTGCAGCGACAACACAGCAGCCGCATCAGCTGCATCCACGGCACCTACGGCTGCCGGCGTGTTGCTGGTTTGAACCAGCCTGCCAGCCCTTGCCGATGTGGAGCGTAGGTACAGAGCATGGCCTACTGCATGCTGAAAACAATGCCCTGTTCCACCTTCTGATATTGCAGCACTGGGGCACATCGGCACTGGGGCACATTGGCGCTTTTGCACTCACCATCTCAGGGTACAGGACCCAGTCAACGAGCTGCCAGTTGCTGAAATGTGAGATGCCGGTGAAGCTGGCAGCGCGGCCAGGCCGCTGTGAGTGCTGCAGAGCTGCCCAGCCGCATCCGCCACCTACCTCGCAGTCCCAAGCGGGGACCGCCATGCCTGCGCAATGCAGTGGCTGGCAGTAAGGTGGATGTTGTTGTGCAGAGCGAAGCCAGCTGGCGCCAACAGACCCTGCATTGCGTCTACATCTGCAGGGCATGTAGAGACATGCGCACAGTGGGCAGTTGCACAGTACACATCTGCGCAAAGCTCAGCGTATGTGCGTTGCAACATGCTGCGAACAGCGTGGAACTGCAGTGTGCATCTGCACCTTGACAGCCATCTTTGGCATGAGATGGCCGTTTTGGCATGAGATGGCCGTCCCAGACGCTGTGGGCCCACCATGTTGGCTCACCGAGTGCACCAGCCACCTGCAAAAGGGGTACGTGTTCGTTTGCGTGCTTGTACCAATGGAAGCGCCACAGGATGCAACCTGCATGTCGGGCACTGGCGCACCGCAGGCTGATAGACGAATGCCAGTAGGACTGCGCACAGCACACTGGCAAAGTGAGGGCACACCATCGCACCTGCGGTGCTGCCAAGTGCTGCTGTACCGTGCTTTGACACGATGCTGCTGACGCTGGTGCCCGCTGTCAACTGCTGCCCTACATTTCAGGCTGCTCTGCTGCTGGTGCTGCTGCCCCTGCTGCCGCTGCTTTCCGGTTGCTGTGATGCGCCTGGTTTGCCTGTCGGTTGCAGTCCTTGCACGCGTTGGCGAGACCATCCACGTTTCTGCGGCTGGGGTGGAAGTCGGTGGCCCCCTTGGTGATTTTGCAGTGGCAGCAGCACTTCTCTGGCACCTCCACTTGCACCAGCGGCTGCTTGCGGCCCGTTTGGTAGTCACGCAGGCATCGTTTGCAGGTGCCTTGTAACCCGTCAGGGGAGCGCCGGTGGCGGCTGAAGCGCATCGCATCTAGGGTCTGCTGACAATGATTGCACTGCTTTTGCTGCGGCGGCTGCTGTACCCTGCGGCTGAGCGTGCGGTTGGCCTCCGCGTCGCATGCCAGGCACCTGCCCGTGCGGCCACTCAAGTTCCTGGGATCCAGGCCAAACCACCTCGCCGGCAGAGGCTCGTGGCACTTGTTGCACACATCAGGCTCCCGTGTAGGTGGATGCTCCCTGTCGCGCAACCTGTGCAAGTCACGGCTGGCATCAGGTTGCATACCTGGGTGCACAACAAAGGGCGAGCAGCACCTAGTATGCCCCGTGCTTTCAGCTACAGTAATAGAGTATATATGGCGCACGCTAGCAGACCGCTAACTGATGCACTGCCTGTGGCCGGAACTAGCATGTAGGCAACGTGACCAGCGAGGATGTGCGCACTGTCTTGGCGGCTTGGCTGCCAGCCGCAGCTCATGCTGGCAGGCATAGCAGTGCACCCAGCCGTCTGGCTGAGTGCTGCGTATTGGAAAGTAGTACAGCGTGCGCGTGTTCCCGCATTTCATGCACCGCTTGGTGGCTCCTGCCCCTGGCTGCGGCTCCTGCTGCTCTGGCTGTCTAGGCGGTGCTGCCTCGCATCTGACCAGTGTCCGCAACACCTGTGAACCAGCAAAGGCGTCAGCTGTACTCAAGGCCAACATAGGAGCTGATGCACGAAATCAGGCGTCGCACAGCAGTGTCCACCTGTGCTGAGCAGTGACGTGTGGGGTGTACACCATGCGAACGTGCAGCATGCGGCATGCTGCGGCTCTGCCGCCAGCGGACCGACAGCTGCTGGCGGGGCGCGGCACAGCGGTGTAGTCGCGGCAGCGGACATCCACGGCTGCCACACGCTGCTGCTGCTGCTGCGGGCAAGCTGGGCAGCATGGTGTCGGCGATCCGTTTCAGGCACCACATGATTGCCAACAGCGGCGCGCAGGCAGCCGGTCTCTCTTCGGGACTGTACTTCTCGAGCAGCCACAGGTTCCTTGCTGTTCAATTTGAGGCACGCAATTGTGCAGCGCAGTTCTTGCGCAAATTTGTCGTGCAGTGCATGTTGCTGTCACAGAGAGAGGAGAGAGGACTCGATGAGTGCCCAGTAGTTTGCCAGACTGACTGATACCCAGGGTACTGAGCCACACAGGCTGCTGGAAGGAGCCCAAATGCAGCCCCAGGCCAGGCTGCCTATCGAAGCAATGTCAGCCGTTGCTGTGGTCACTCGGTTGTGAATATAACATGTGGAGTGTGGATTGTTGGGCCGTCAACCCAGCACCGATGAGACTAGCATGTCGTATGATGCCCTTGATTGACGTTGGAGCCGGACAAGCAAATTTTCGGCAGCGCCGCCCATGTCATCGTCCAGCAGTCGGCGACTTCCGCGCTGAAGTGCATGCTGAGCCGGAACAAGTGTCACAGAGAACCGTTGGTGAGGAGGCAAAGTCATGTTCAGCACACTGCTGGCCCATCACCTTCTCAAGCACAGGCGGGCGGCAGGCACGTCCGTCGTGCAATGCTGTTGTTGTGATTGTGCAGAGGCTTCACTCCACCAGATGGTATGTGTGGGGCAACCCAATGCATCAGCATCAGACGTTTCAAGGCAAAGCCGCAGTCACTCTGTGTCAAGCATCACAGTGCACGAGTCACATGGACCAGGCAAAACCCGGCACTGTGCTGCACCACAGCAATCGGAACACGGTCAGTCTGACCTCCACTGCTGACTTTACAGCTCCAAGGCAGGCCTGTCAGTGTGCATGCGATGGCAAGATGTATATAGCTACCAACCGCAGATGCTGGGCTGCGAACACATGCATGGTCGGTAGCCCCGGCACTGAGCGCCGAACAAGGCGGTACAACCTGCTATCGATCAAACCCTGGCGCCGCCGCAAAACTTGGACCGCCAGACGTCCGCTGGCAGCGCCTGCAGCCGCCGCTGGGCCACCCTGCACCACAGCCCCGACGCCGCGCCCACCTTCATTGCTGCACAGCTCAGGCCGCAGAAGCCGTCACTCCGCAGGTGACGCCTCCTACGGCCATGACGCACAGGCTGTCGGGGGCTGTGGCTGCGGCGGGGCCGGCTGCACATGCTGAGTCCGACACCTGCGCAGCAAGGTGTGCTCGACGATGTTTGGTCTGTCACTGCATACACACATGCAAACAGACGGCACATGCCCTGGCTAAGGAGCCCTTGCAGGGTGGGCGCTGTCACTTTCTTGACGACACCCAGGCGGTCACAGTTCGAAGCAGGCTGCTCACCATGAAGATGGTCACTTTGATTGATTGAGGTGGTTACATCCCATATACCCCACTGGTCACACAACAAGTCAATGCTGGCAACCAAGAACTGTGGAGCACCAGTCTAGACTGCAGGCCAATCTGTCCTGGACGTGCCCGAACACACGAATGCGCCGAACACACGGGGAAACAACTGAATGGACGCAAGCAATGCGTCTGGCTGGTGGAAAAGCATGTGCCACGAAGGCAGACCAAAGCCCATGCGGGCTGCAAGGTGTCCAAACGGAAAGGGCTAGGTAGCAAGTGGGCAGCCCCCATAGCGCATGATGCTGACCGCAAAGATGGTCACTTTGGCAGTACCACTCCCAGGCCGGCCGTCGTGTTCAACAGTGTCAGATATGCCCCACTCTGCAGCGACAACACAGCAGCCGCATCAGCTGCGTCCACGGCATCTACGGCTGCCGGCGTGTTGCTGGTTCGAACCAGCCTGCCAGCCCCTGCCGATGTGGATAGCAGATACAAGAGCATGGCCTACTGCATGCTGCCAACCATGCCCTTTTCCACCTTCTGATATTGCAGCACTGGGGCACATCGGCCCTTTTGCACTCACCATCTCAGGGTACAGGAGCCACTCGATAAGCTGCCAGCTGCTGAAATTGTGAGATGCCGGTGAAGCTGGCAGCGAGGCCTGGCCGCTGCGAGTGCTGCACAGCTGGCCAGCTGCATCCGCCAGCTGTGTCAAATTCTCAAGCAGGAACCGCCATGCCTGCGCAATGCAGTGGCTGGCAGTAAGGTGGATGTTGTTGTGCAGAGCGAAGCCAGCTGGCGCCAACAACCCTTGCATTGCGTCTACATCTGCAGGGCATGTAGAGACACGCGCACAGTGGGCAGTTGCACAGTACACATCTGCGCAAAGCTCAGCGTATGTGCGTTGCAACATGCTGCGAACAGCGTGGAACTGCAGTGTGCATCTGCACCTTGACAGCCATCTTTGGCATGAGATGGCCGTCCCAGACGCTGTGGGCCCACCATGTTGGCTCACCGAGTGCACCAGCCACCTGCAAAAGGGGTACGTGTTCGTTTGCGTGCTTGTACCAATGGAAGCGCCACAGGATGCAACCTGCATGTGGGGCACTGGCGCACTGCAGGCTGATAGACGAATGCCAGTAGGACTGAGCACAGCACACTGGCAAAGTGAGGGCACATCATCGCACCTGCGGTGCTGCTAACTGCTGCGGTACCGTGCTTTGATACGATGCTGCTGACGCTGGTGCCCGCTGTCAACTGCTGCCCTACATTTCAGGCTGCACTGCTGCTGCTGCTGCTGCTGCCCCTGCTGCCGCTGCTTTCTGGTTGCTGTGATGCGCCCGATTTGCCTGTCGGTTGCAGTCCTTGCACGCGTTGGTGAGACCATCCACGTTTCTGCGGCTGGGGTGGAAGTCGGTGGCCCGCTTGGTGATTTTGCAGTGGCAGCAGCACTTCTCTGGCACCTCCACTTGCACCAGCGGCTGCTTGCGGCCCGTTTGGTAGTCGCTCAGGCATCGTTTGCAGGTGCCTTGTAACCCGTCAGGGGAGCGCCGGTGGCGGCTGAAGCGCATCGCATCTAGGGTCTGCTGACAATGACTGCACTGCTTTTGCTGCGGCGGCTGCTGTACCCTGCGGCTGAGCGTGCGGTTAGCCTCCGCGTCGCATGCCAGGCACCTGCCTGTGCGGCCACTCAAGTTCCTGGGATCCAGGCCAAACCACCTCGCCGGCAGAGGTTCGTGGCACTTGTTGCACACACCAGGCTCCCGTGTAGGTGGATGCTCCCTGTCGCGCAACCTGTGCATGTCACGGCTGGCATCAGGCTGGGGTGCACAACAAAGGGCGAGCAGCACCTAGTATGCCCCGTGCTTTCAGCTACAGCAATAGAGTATGTATGGCGCACGCTAGCAGACCGCTAACTGATGCACTGCCTGTGGCCGGAACTAGCATGTAGGCAACGTGACCAGCGAGGATGTGCGCACTGTCTTGGCGGCTTGGCTGCCAGCCGCAGCTCATGCTGGCAGGCGTAGCAGTGCACCCAGCCGTCTGGCTGAGTGCTACGTATTGGAAAGTAGTACAGCGTGCGCGTGTTGCCGCATTTCATGCACCGCTTGGTGGCTCCTGCCCCTGGCTGCGGCTCCTGCTGCTCTGGCTGCTCAGGCGGTGCTGCCTCGCATCTGACCAGTGTCCGCAACACCTGTGAAATGGTACAGGCGTCAGGTGTACTCAAGGCCAACATTGGAGCTGATGCACGGGATTAGGCGTCGCACAGCAGTGTCCACCTGTGCTGAGTGGTGACGTGTGGGGTGTACACCATGCGAACGTGCAGCATGCGGCGTGCTGCGGCTCTGCCGCCAGCGGACCGACAGCTGCTGGCGGGGCGCGGCACAGCGGTGTAGTCGCGGCAGCGGACATCCACGGCTGCCACACGCTGCTGCTGCTGCGGGCAAGCTGGGCAGCATGGTGTCGGCGATCCGTTTCAGGCACCACATGATTGCCAACAGCGGCGCAGGCAGCCGGTCTCTCTCTGGGACTGTGTTTCTCGAGCAGCCACAGGTTCCTTGCTGTTCAATTTGAGGCACGCAATTGTGCAGCGCAGTTCTTGCGCAAATTTGTCGTGTCGTGCAGTGCATGTTGCTGTCACAGAGAGAGGAGAGAGGACTCGATGAGTGCCCAGTAGTTTGCCAGACTGACTGATACCCAGGGTATTGAGCCACTCAGAGCTGCTGGAAGGAGCCCAAATGCAGCCCCAGGTCAGGCTGCCTATCGAAGCAATGTCAGCCGTTGCTGTGTTCGTGAACATTACATGTGGAGTGTGGATTGTTGCATTGGGCCGTCAACCCAGCACTGATGAGACTAGCATGTCATATGCCCTTGATTGATGTTGGAGCCAGAACAAGCAAAATTTCGGCAGTGCCGCCCATGTCATCGTCCATTAGTCGGCGACTTCCGCGCTGAAGTGCACGCTGAGCCGGAACAAGTGTCACAGGGAAACGTTGGTGAGGAGGCCAGCGCTGCACAGCGGCAGTACCTTGCAAAGCTCAGCACGGAACAACCAAAGTCACATTCAGCACATACACCGCTGGCCAATCACCTTCTCAAGCACAGGCGGGCGGCAGGCACGTCCGTCGTGCAATGCTGTTGTTGTGATTGTGCATAGGCTTCACTCCACCAGATGATGTGTGTAGGGCAACCCAATGCATCAGCATCAGACAATTCAAGGCAAAGCCGCAGTCACTCTGTGTGTCAAGCATCGACTATCACAGTGCACGAGTCACATGGACCAGGCAAAAACCGGCACTGTGCTGCACCACAGCAATCAGAACATGTTCAGTCTGGCCTCCACCGCCAACTTTACACCTCCAAGGCAGGCCTGTCAGTGTGCATGCGATGGCAAGATGTATAAAGCTACCAGCCGCAGATGCTGGGATGCGAACACATGGTCGGTAGCCCCGGCACTGAGCGCCGAACAAGGCGATACAACCCTGCTATCGATCGAACCCTGGCGCCGCCGCAGAATTGGATCGCCACACGTCCGCTGGCAGCGCCTGCAGCCGCGGCAGGGCCACCCTGCACCACAACCCCGACGCCGCGCCCACCTTCATTGCTGCACAGCTCAGGCCGCAGAAGCCGTCACTCCGCAGGTGACGCCTCCTACGGCCATGACGCACAGGCTGTCGGGGGCTGTGGCGGCGGCGGGGTCGGCTGCACATGCTGAGTCCGATACCTGCGCAGCAGGGTGTGCTCGACGGTGTTTGGTCTGTGACTGCATACACACATGCAAACAGACGGCACATGCCCTGGTGAAGGAGCCCCTGAAGGGTGGGCTCTGCCACTTTCTCGATGACACCCAGGCGGGCACGGTTCGAAGCAGGCTGCTCACCGTGAACTGGTCAGCTTGGTCAGCCCCACCACCATGTCGGCCGCTGTGTTCAGCAGCGTCAGGCACGCCCCGCTCTGCAGCGACAACACAGCAGCCGCATCAGCTGCATCCACGGCATCTACGGTTGCCAGCGTGTTGCTGGTTTGAACCAGCCTGCCAGCCCTTGCCGATGTGGACAGCAGATACAAGAGCATGGCCTACTGCATGCTGAAAACAATGCCCTGTTCCACCTTCTGATATTGCAGCACTGGGGCACATCAGCACTGGGGCACATTGGCCCCTTGAGCACTCACCATCTCAGAGCACAGGACCCAGTCGACGAGCTGCCGGTTGCTGAAATTGTGAGATGCCGGTGATATTGGCAGCAAGGCCCAGCCGCTGCGAGTGCTGCACAGCTGGCCAGCTGCATCCCGCCAGCTGTGTCACATTGTCAAGCAGGGACCGCCATGCCTGCGCAATGCAGTGGCTGGCAGTAAGGTGGATGTTGTTGTGCAGAGCGAAGCCAGCTGGCGCCAACAGACCTTGCATTGCGTCTACATCTGCAGGGCATGTAGAGACATGCGCACAGTGGGCAGTAAGACAGTACGCATCTGCGCCACGTGCTGAGGCCACGTGCATCGCAACATGCTGCGAACAGCGTGGAATTGCAGTGTGCATCTGCACCTTGACAGCCGTCTTCGCATGAGATGGCCATCCCAGACGCTGTGGGCCCACATGTTGGCTCACTGATTGACCATTCACCATTCACCTGCAAGAGGGGTACGTGTGTGTTTTTGTGCTTCTACCGATGGAAGCGCCACAGGAGGCAACCTGCATGTGGGGCACTGGTGCACCGCAAGCCAGCAGACAAATAAAAGCAGAAATGAGCACAGCACGGTGCAGAAACGAGGGCACACCACTGCACCTGTGGTGCAGCTGACTGCTGCTGTACCGTGCTTTGATACGATGCTGCTCATGCTGATGCCGCTGCCAACTGCTGCTCTAATTTTCAGGCTGTACTGCTGCTGCTGCTGCCCCTGCTTCCGCTGCTTTCCGGATGCTGTACTGCTCCCGCTTTGCCTGTCGGTTGCAGTCCTTGCACTCGTTGGCAAGACCATCCACGTGTCTGCGGTTGGGGTAAAAGTCGGCGGCCCGCTTGGTGACTTTGCAGCGGCTGCAGCACTTCTCTGGCACCTCCACTTGCACCAGCGGCTGCTTGCGGCCCTTAATGTAGTCGCTCAGGCATCGTTTGCAGGTGCCCTTCAGTCCATCAGCGGAATACCGGTGGCGGTGGAAGCATGCCGCATCTAGGGTCTGCCGGCAGTGATTGCTCTGCTTTTCCTGCGGGGCCTGCTGTGTCCAGCAGCTGTAAGCGCGGTTCGCCTGCGCATCGCACGCCAGGCACCTGCCCGTGCGGCCGCTCGAGTTCCTGGGCTCCAGCCCAAACCACCTCGCCGGCAGAGGCTCGTGGCACTTGCTGCACACTTGCGCCTCTCGTGTGGGCGGGTGCTCATTGCTGCGCAGCCTGTGCACAAAAGGGTTGGCGTCAGGTCCCATCAGCTTGCACACCAGGGTGAACCAGGAAGCCAACCAAGGCAGACAGCAGTTGGTACGCTCCGTGCTGCAGCTGAAGAGCGGCATATAGGGGGCACGCTAGCAGATTGTTCACTGATTACGGTGCCCTTGGCCAGAATCTCACATGCAGCAGCAAACAATGTGATCAGCGTTAATGTGCGCACTGTCTTGGCGGCTTGGCTGCCAGTCGCAGCTCGTGTTGGCAGGCGTAGCAGTGCACCCAGCCGTCTGGCTGAGAAATGCGCACTGGGAAGTGGAACAGCGTGCGCCGGTCACCGCAGCGCTGGCACCGCTTCGTGGTTGCGGGCTCCGGATGCGCCTCAGGATGCTCAGCGGCTGCCGCAGCACACTCAAGCAGAGTGGTGCGGCTCTCCTGCAGAGCCGCGCCAGCCGTCGGTTTGTGCCCAAATGCTGTTGTGCGTTCTCAGTCCTGACATGTGCGCCAGATTCACCGCATCGCTCACCTTGACTGATCGCCCTGCGCTCAAGACTCTGTGGCAGAGCGGCACACGTCGCAACTTGCAGATTGGCTGTGGGCGCAGCGGCCCCTGCTGGCGGCAACATATAGCGGTGCTTTCCTGCCTTTGTGGCATACGCACACGGCTGGCACATGATAGTCCCAGGCTTTGCAGGCTGACCAGCATGCTGCAACGAGTCAAGCGTCAGAAAGCACTGGTGGCGCAGTGGTCAGATTGCGCACAGGCCATGGCGGCCAGGATGCCAGCACAGATGGCTCACAGTGACGCAGCGGCAGGATGCCAGCCCTTTGCAAAGCTGTTACAGCATGGCGTGTTGGTGAGCGCAGAAGCACCCTCGCAGGTGCTGTGGCATGTCGTTTGTGGGGTGCGTTGATCTGCTCAGGCTGCTGGAAGCAGGGCAACCAAACTTGTGCTGATTGTCACAGTGGACCTCGTTCAATCATCCTACGGCTGGGATGAAAAGCTTTTCTGTTGGACCGTGCAGCTGCCGACATCGCCTGCAGCCACGGCAGCGTTACCCCGCACCACACCCCTGGCGCCCATCTGCACCCTGCTCGGTGCAAAGCTGAGGTCGCAGCGTTCGAAGCACCGCAGGTACTACCATCTGGTGGCCGCGGAGTGTATTGCTGGGCCTGCTGAGCCTGACACCTGCACAGCAGGGCGGAGCATCACAAGCCGCTAACAAACAGCAGGTCAGGTCAGGTCATCTGACGCCAGGCACATCGGCGACGATGGCCAGACTGGCAGCGCCACACTCCAGAAGGGTCTGGTATCTACCACCCTGGAGCAGTGACACCAGCAGCAGCTCATCAGTCACTGGTAAGCCGCAGCAGGCAGACACGCTGCCTTGTGCTGCAGCCGCTGCAGCCGCTGCAGCTGACGATATGCCATCAGAGCCCTGCATGCATGCACGCTATCAACGGTGTTGACAGCAATAAAGGCTGAGGACAGGCTGACCAGACGCGGTATTGTTTGACCAGCTTGACAACAGAAGTATACACAAAGCAACCCGCGAGCTCACCATGCCAGGACCGACTTCCTATGGAGGCCGCTGCCAAGGCCGTGGTCATGCGTGTTCTTCTGGAGCTGGTAGCAGGGGCGCCAGCTGCGAGCGCTGAACTTGTGCCGGGCAGCTGAGCCAGCTGCGTCACGTCTGATGGGAGGCGCCACACCTGCAAAGCATAAGGCGCAGCAGCCTGCAGCATGTCGGAGACGCCGACTCCGAGATGCCAGCCGGCGCAGGCGTGGAGTATCACATGCTCTGCAGGCAACACCCTTTGCTGCAACCTGGTCTGATCAGTGTTCCAGGGCACGTGCAAGACTCCGACTACAGCGGCAGGGGACTGCTGCCGGCACCTCACCCCAGTGATGTCCAGCCATTCGTACTGCTTGTGCCGCACTGCACCACTTTGCGACGCGCATCAGGCATCTGCAGCAAGGAGCCGCAAGCTCATGTAATGGCCCATTTTCATGCGACGCACTGCAACGGCACGAGGTGAGACGGCTGTGCACAGCGGCATTGACAGGCCCTACCAGACACAATTACAACAGGTAGGCATGGCACAGGGCTGTGCACCTGTGCGGATGGTGTCTGCTGCTGCGTGTGGCAGTGCTGCTGTCTCCTGCTCCTGCTGCTGCTGCCGCTTCTGCTGCTGCTGCTGCTCCCACACTTCCCGGTGACGACGGCGAATGCAGGCCTTACATGTTGTGGTCAAGCCATCCACACGCCGCCGAGCAGGGTAATACTCAGCAGCGGGCTTGACCTCTTTGCAGCTGCAGCAGCACTTCTCCAGCACCTCCACCCGGAACAGAGGCTGCTTGCGATTCCTCTCTTCAGCGCGTGTGCATGTTTTGCACCTGCTACACAGCCCATCAGCATTGCTGCCTTCGCGGCTGAACATCGCTGCACCCAGGGTCCGCTGGCACTTCTGACACTGCTTATTTTGAGGCGTGTGCCGTTCCCTGCTGCGCAGACTGCGCTTGTACTTCGCGCAGCATGCCAGGCAGCTGCCCTTGCGGCCACTGATGTTCCTGGGTTCAAAAGGAAACCACCTCGCCGGCATGGGGCTATGGCATTTCTTGCAGATCTGTGGATCCTGTGACGGTGGGTGTTCGTCCTCATTTGGCCTGTGAGAAGTAAGGCTGGTTGTTAGCTCATCGGAACCAGGCTCTCAAGGGTCACTGCCCCATGGCAATGCAGACTGTGCTGCACAGGGTTCGACACGGCAACATCGAAAGCTCATGAGGAGTGCGAGGGCAGGGCTGCAATCGTAGGTGCACCGTCTTGGTGGCTTGGCTTTCAGCCGCAGGTCATGCTGGCAGGCGTAGCAGTGCACCCAGCCGTCTGGATGAGACTTGCGCACTGGGAAGTAGAACAGCGTGCGGCTGTCACCACAGAGCAGGCACCGCCTCGTCGGTCCTTGGTCTGGCAGCAGCTCCTGCTGCTCTGGCTGTTCGGCCGATGCTGCCGCACATCTGACCGTTGGTCGCGACGCCTGCGGAGCTCACACATGAACGCGTGGGGCATACGCAATGCCAGCATTGGAGGCGATGAAGGGAGCAGAGATGTCGCACAGCAGTGTCCACCTGTGCTGAGCAATGACGTGAAGGGTGTGGACCACGCAGACGTGCAGCATGAGGCATGCTGCAACTCTGCTGCGAACGGAGCGAAAGACAGTGGCGGGGCGCGGTGCTGCACTGTGGTCCCTGCAGCGGACATCCGCGGCTGCCGCATGCTGCTGGTACAGCAGGCGGACTGGACAGCATAGTGCCAGCGTCTCGTCACGGGAACAACATGGTTTTGAGCAGCTGCAGCGGGCGCGCCCCGCGCGGGGCGCAGGCAAGTCGAATTGCCTCAGCGACAGCGTCCCTCGCAAGCAGGCACGCATCCCTCGCGGCTGAAGGTCGAGACAGACAGACGGGCAGCGCAACTTGTGCGCAGATTTGCGTCCCCTGCAGTGTGAAGTGAAGTGAAGTGAATTGACCCCCAAAGGGGATGCATGCTGCCTGTTACTCTGGGTAAATGCTCAACGAATTTGCTGAGGCTGCTGGAAGGAGCCCAAACGCAGCCCAGGCCAGAGTGCCTATTGCAGCCAGGTCAGCATTGGGATGCTGTGCTCGCTTAGTATGTGAGCCCAGCATGTGCAGTGTAAACTGCTGGGCCGTCGACCCAACACTGACGTGCACTGAGGCTTGCCATCCCTGGCGGCAGGTTCAATGATGCAGCGGCGATGCTGCACAGCATGCGACATGCTGCAGGTGTGGGCTGGAGTGGCACCTCGTCATCTGCACGTGACTGATGTTGCGCACATCACAGCAGCCAACTGAGGTTGCAGCGTGGGCGTGTCACACATTAAATAAGCCCTTGTGCTCTACCACATCAGCTCGTCAGAAGCGCAAACGACTGCATGCGCTGCGGATGAGGTACCCAGGTGCAGTGCAATCCAAAGGCCCCTGCTCCGCCAGGTTCGCATCGTTATCGCCCCGGGCTGCCTGCTTCCATCGATGTCGACCATGACTGTCCCTCTGATCGGCCGCAGCCGCCGCCCATCGCCGCCAATGCCTGCGCGCCTCCAGTGCTGCTTGCGGGAGCCGTGCCACTCATCTGCGCGCCACCCTGCAGTGACACCCGCAGCAGCACATCAGCAACAGGGCCCATGGCGGCAGGTAACCGTTCTGCAGCGGTGCTGCCTGACAGGCTTGATGAGCCCGAGCTCGCAGCAGTGGACAGTGCCAAGAGCTGCAGTCGTTGACGGCATGCCGGCTCCCCTGGCGCGGCGAACACCTTTGCAGGGCATTTGGTGGACGCATGAGCACTCACCATGCTGGCCTCCATGGCTGGCTGGAGCGCGCCTGCCAGCCGTCAGGCAGATGTGCTGGCTGGTGCGGCAGGCAGCGTGGCCGGAGATGGCAGGCGGTGCGAGGTTGTTACGCAAATTTGCCAGCTGCGTCACGTCCGCAAGAGCACCGCCACACCTGAATGATACATAGCAGGCAATGTCATCGTGCATCGTTGTCAACTATGCCCTGCCGGCAACAGCACATCCGTGCACTGCAGGGTGGAGAGTTTTCGCATGAGGTGCAGCTCGGCAAACAGGTGACGGCGCCAGGGTAGATGCATGATGCCCAGCTGCACGTGCTGTGGGGCGGTGCTAGCACATGGCTGCTGGGTGTGTCAGTGGCCGAGCAACCTGTCACTGTGGCAGCAGATTGTACAGCTGAGTGAGGCCCCGTGGGTGAGGTCACAAGGCTGCATATTCATGTCTCACACAGCCGCACCCAATTCAGTACTTCAGGGTGTAGTCATGCAAGGCACAGCAAGTTTCGCCACAGTACAGTTACGACGTTTGCACACACGAGCATGTAACACAGACGAAGGACAGCACCTGCGTCGCCGCTGCCTGCTGCTGCATGCTGCATCATGTACGCTGCTGCCGCTGCTGTTGCCGCCGCCGCTGCTGCTGCCTGAGTTTGCAGTCCTTGCAACTGCGAGCAAGACCATCCACACTCCGCTGATCGCTGTCGAAGTTGGCGGCGGGCTTGATCAGCTTGCAGTCGCTGCAGCGCTTTGATGGGACAACGACTCGGATCAGGGGCTGCTTTCGATCCTTGGCACTACTGTTCACGCAACCCTTGCACTGGGTTTGCAACCCATCGGCTGAACGCCGCTGGCGGCTGAAGCACGCTGCAGCCAACATCCGCTGGCAGCGCGGGCACTCCTTCTGCTGTGGCGGCTGTCTCTGCCTGCGGCTTGCGACGCGTTTTTGCTGCGCGGTGCACGCCAGGCAGCTGGCCTCGCGGCCAGTCAAGTTGCGGGGTTGCAGATGGAACCACCTCGCTGGCAGGTGGCTGTGGCACTTCTTGCAGACCTGCGACTCGCCCGTCGGTGTGTGCTCGTCATCGTTCCGCCTGCACAACACGCATCCAGCACCGAGCTACTGATTGTTATCACCTGCAGCTCCTGACGAACCAGCCGACAAAGCGGCACATAGCATGTGACGACAGCTGGATGCATCACCAGGGTCCAGGCCAGCAGCCGACCGGCATCAAGACGACGTCTATCTCTCAGGTCTGCCGCGTGCATCCGTCAACAGGTTCTGAAGCTAGCAGGTCACATGCGGTGGGCGCACCGTCTCGGCGGCTTGGCTTCCAGTCGCTGCTCATACTGGCAGGCGTAGCAGTGCACCCAGTGGCCATCTGGCTGAGCCCTCCGCACCGGGAAGTAGAACAGGGTGCGCTCGTTGCCGCAGCGCAGGCACCGCTTCCTGGGCCCTTGTTCTGGCGGCAGCTCCGGCAAGCCCTGCTGCTCCGGCTGCTCAGCTGACGCTGCCGCGCATCTGGCTGCTGCAGGGCAGCCTCCCTGCGGGCAGGTGATGACATGTCATTCAAAACTTTCGCATGCACCCCACTGCCACCCAAGAGCTGGCGCGAGCCAGCAGAAGGGCGCCACCCACCTGCATGACGCGCTGCGGCAGGTGTCGTGCTGGGTGGCTTCGGACATGATGTTGCCAGCTGCAGGTCTGCGGCGGCTGGAGCAACAGTTGGTGGCAGTGCGTGGAGCGGCACTGCGGCGTCTGCAGCGGGTACAGAACAATCCCACAGTTCAGCAAGTTTGATTGCAGGCCTGTCATCCTCCTGAAGCCGCGTGGCTACACTGCAAAGGTCACAACGCTGGTCCACAGCCCTCGAGGTCAATTGACGACGGCTGCGGCTGTCAGACCATATTGCCATCACTCTGCAGCAGTGCCTGCTTCATGTGACGCCCGGTTCACGGTGCGCCCCGTAATGGCTGAGAAAGCGACTCGTGGTTCAATAACACCTGCGCAACGCTGGGGCCTGAGCTGTGCTGGTGTGCTGCTCGTTATGCCATCTTGGCTGATTCACCCAGGCTGCAGGAAGCAGGGAGCGCAACCGTCGGACGCCTCGAGGCCAGGTGCAGCCCAGGCCAGGGTGCATGTTGCAACCTTCCCTGCCATTGAACTGCTCCCTCATTGCTGAGCACTCCATCTGCGCTGTACCACCTCTGAAACGTCAGTCCAGCAACTCTGTCTCAAGGCCTGCGCAGCCGGTGGCAGAAACATTTAGGGTGCTGCACAATACGTGTTGTGCATGCGTTCACTGTGCATATTCACTGTGCGTATTCTAGCGGAGGCGTCGTGCAGTCATTTCTGGTGCAGTTGTCCTCCAACGAGCAGGACGGCACCCATCTGAAATTGCAGCTTTGGAGGTTTAGGTCGTGTATGTACATACATTCAGTCCAACTCTTTCTACATACATCATCATCAGCAGCGCAACCGACTGCACTGGGCATCGAATCGTTGGTGCGATACACGAAATGACTGGCATCCAATGTCCCCGCCTCCCTCTGCCGGCCATGGCGACAGTGCAACCCTTCTGATCACTCAGCTGCTACCGCTGCCCATGGCCCACTGACGCCGCCTACGCCTTCTGTTCGGCTTGCCAGAGCCGCACCACCCTGCAGGGAATCCAGCACCCGCGCGTCAGCCGTGAGGCACGTAGCTGCTGTTGCAAGCATCGCGGTGCTGTACACTGTGTGCCTGAAAAGCTTGGATGCAGCACTGGACACTGTCAAACCGGCAGAGCTTTGGGGTATGCCGTGTCATATTTCTAGGCAGGGGAGCATGTTCCTGAAGAAGCAGCACATACTGGGTAGCATGAAGTTGCGTGTGTACATGCCTGCACTCACCACGCCGGCCACAATGACTACTCAGAAGCCCTGCCAGCTGCCAGCAGGTGTGCTCCGCGGCCGAGGCGTGCGAGCGGTGCAAAGCCAGACTTGCCGTCTGCCAGCTACGTCATGTCCGCAGGGGCACCGTCACACCTGCCAGATACAGCACACAACAGCAATAGTGCCACTATGCACATGAGACTCTATGTCAGCTGGCGCCAGGAGATCATGTGCACCTCAGGGCGGGGCTGTGTACTGCGGGATGCGAGCGCAGCACAAGCCGAGCTTCCAGCTTGTAGGGTAATGAAGCCAAGCTGCAGGTCTTGCGGGATGGTGCCGGCACCTGCGCCCAGCCGGGCTGCTGGAGGGGCTGGACCACACCGTGTAGCTGCGCAACAGTCAACTGCATTGAGGCGTACGATCATCATGGCCCACCTGGCCGTGACCAGGCAAGTAATCAGGATATGACGTGGGGCGGCTGGCCCACAGCCCCCAACAGGTCACTTCTGCATCCGAGCATGTCATACAACATGCAGAATACCTGTGTAGACAGCGTTGCTGCTTTGTGCTGCGCCGCTGCCGGCTGCCGCCACCGCTGCCTCTAACCGCTACTGCGGCCGGCGACATTGCCTCTGCTGGTCTATCCTTTTTCTGCACTCCTTGCAATCGTTGGCAAGGCCATCCACGCTTTGCCGGTTGCGGTGAAATTCGGCTGCCGGCTTGACCACTGTACAGTTCCAGCAGCTAGCGCTTCTGTGGCACCTCCACATGTATGAGCGGGAGCCTGCGAGCCTTGGCGGCAGCGCTGCTGCATGATTTGCACCTGTCTTTCAGCCCGTCCAGGGACGTCTGCTTGCGGTCGTAACACGCTGCATCCAGGGTCTTGTGACACTGCCGGCACTCCTTCTGCTGTGGCGGCTGTGTCTGCCTGCGGCTGTGTTTGCGTGATTGCTTTGCAGTGCACGCCAGGCAGCTGCCCGCGCGGCCACTTGAGTTCTGTGGCTGCAGAAAAAACCACCTTGCTAGCAAGAGGCTGTGGCACTTCTTGCAGACCTGCGGCTCTCCCGTCGGTGTGTGCTCGTCATTGTTCCGCCTGCAGAGCACGCGCTCGGCACTTTGCTGCTGATTGTTATTGCTTTCATCTCCCTGATCTGACACTTTGACATCGCGGGCAGGTACCTTGGGACGTGCTGCACAATCAGGGTCTGTGCGGGCAGCCCAGTGACCTTGACGGCGGCACCTATGCCTGGTTGATGCTGCGTGCAACCGTCAGCATGCTTTCAGGTAGCGTATCACATGCAGAGTATGCGCACGGCCTGGGCGGCTTGGCCTCCAGCCGCTGCTCGTACTGGCAAGCATAGCAGTGCACCCAGCGGCCGTCCGGCTGGGCTTTGCGCTCCGGGAAGTAGGCCAGCGCGCGCACGTCGCCGCACCGCGCGCACCGTTTGCTGGCTTCCTGCGCCGGCTGCGCCTCAGCTGCTGCCGCTGCACACCTGGGCGGTGCGGTGCGGCCAGCCTGCACGGCGGAATGACCGTGTGGCCAAGCCATACCCACTGCGTGTCAGCTCAGTATGTTACTGCAAGAGGGGGGCCTTATGCCACTGCTCGCCTGCACAGAGCCCCGCCCTGCGTTGAGGCCGCCGCGGTGGTGTGTGGCAGGCGGCCGTCTGCAGACCTGCCGTGGGCGGAGACACTGCAGATGGCAGCGCACGGTGCAGCAGTGCGGCTTCTCCAGTGGGTAGGTGAGGCTGCAGCACGCTGGCGCTGTTGTGTACGGGCTGCTCAACATGCTGTTTGCCACTGCAACTGCTGTCCAACCACCTCTGCAAGAAGCTTGTAGAGCAGCAAACGGCTGCAGGTCAGATGTGAGCCGCTACCCCGCCTGAACCAGATTGCAGACAGCAGCAAACGCTGGTCAATGGCTCGTCAGCTGTGCAATCGGCTGTGGCTAGGGCAATGAGCATGCAGACATGATGTATAAACAGCTCACAGGGAGTGCCACCCACACCTGTCGCAGCAATGTATGCTGCTGACAGCACGGTTGCGCAAGTCCGCCGCCAACCGTCAACATATGTGCGTGCACCGCACCAGCCTGGCAGGACCATCCACCGAAGGCTGCTGGAAGCAGGGAGCCCAACCGTCGGACGGCCCGACGCCAGGTGCAGCCGAGGCAGAAGGCACCCTGCCTTATATCATGACGCGAGTATCACATCGCCGATGCTGCTTATTGAGATGCCCAAGCGATGCGACTCATACCACTACCTTCTGTCGTAAAACCCGCCCCGCAAAATCCGCCGCTGTACTGACCGCGGCTGAGCCGCCCGAACCAGCGATGCCAACTAGGAATGCTGTGCACCCCTCAGCACGATGCACATGCTGCCAGGGCATCTGATTAAGACACTTGTTGCTGTGTGCTGCGCAAAGCTAGTCGAGGGCTAAGCTGGGGCTTCAACATGCGTGTGTGTGCTCATTGCAAGCAGGCTGCTGGGCATTGCAGCGCAACTCGATGGATCGCACGGCACACAACTCTATTGTGCTCCGTCCAATAGGATGTGTCTTGTAGCACATATGCGTGGCAGGACTCAAATTCTGGTTTCAATTAGGCTGCATCACTCAGCAACAACATCAACTCGTCAAGCAACTCGCTCATTAGCACTACTGTATTGGGTATGCTAGAGCCTAGCCCGTTATGTCTCCGCAGCAGCAAGACTATTGCCTGACGCTGCTGCCCCGCCAACGCTCAGCAGACAGCCGAGCCACATGCCCTTGAGAAGCTTTTGTGCACGCCACGCATCCGCCAGCAGCGTCTGCAGCTGTGGCAGGGCCACCACATACCGAGCCCAAAGCCGCGCCATCCAGATCGATTGAAAGCTCAGGTCGTAGTACCCGTCGCGCTGCTGGTGGCACTTGCCGCTGGCCGTGATGCACGCATGCATCGTTGAGTGCTGTGGTGTGCCCGGCCAGATCTGGCACCTAGACAACAGGAACAGCTTGCAATCAGCATGCACAAGCACATGTACTGATGTCTCACGAAACGAAGCCTTGTCTGGAAGGCCTGTCACCTTACTCATGACACCCATCCAGGCACGTTCAAAGCAGGTGCATCACCATGACCATGGCCAGGTTGCCAGCATCATCCCCATGTTTCCCATTATTTCCCCAGTAGCGTCAGGTATGTCGCACCCTGCAGTGACAATGCAGCAACGCATCATCACAGCTGCAGCACTGCCATTTACTGTCAACATGTTGCTGCTGGTTGTGGCAAAGCCTGGCGGCCATGTCTAATGTCGACCGTACCGACAACAGCGGGGCCTAGATCATGCAGGAATGTGTAATTCAATTGTTACCACACCCTTACCTCCAAAACCTGCAAGGTCGGGGCACATTGGCATGGCTGCGCTGCCCTCGAATCGCTGAAGCTGCCAAGTGCTGTAATCGGGGCATGTCCCTGTAAGCGCTAGCCATAGTGCCAGCTGCATGTGCCAGCACACCTGCACAACACAACGGGTAGCAATGAGCTGGTTGTTGATATTCAGATCCAAGCCAGCGTGAACGCCAAAATGTCACTTGCTCTGCCGGTTGCACAATGCGGTGTAAGATGGTAGCAAGGCAGCAAGGAGGCTGGGCGCCAGGTCCAGGTACATGCACCACGAAAGGCTGCAATGACTATGGGATGAAAGTACACATATGCACTTTTGCTTTCACCTTTGGGATGAGATGGCCGTTCCTGACATGATGGGCCCACTGCATGGGCTCACCACATGCATCACACACCTGCAAAAGAGGAGACGTGCCTGTTCTTGTGGCTACAGCAATGGCGGGGGCGCAAGAGGTCACTTCCATGCAGGGCGTTGATGCGCTGCAGCCCAGTCATATGAATGCTGATGTATTTTGGCACGCCACGTGGGGCAGCATGAGTGCACATCACTGCACCTGCATGCAGGTGCCTCCCCCTGACTGCTGCTGGGATCACTGCTGCTGCTGCTGCTGCTGCTGCTGCTGCTGTCTGCTGAGCCGCCGAATGCAGTCCTTGCAGTAGGTGGTGAGACCATCCACAGCTCGCCGGTCGATGTTAAAGTCGGCCGCAGCCTTCCACTTGCTACACAGTGGGCACCGCTTGTGCATCCGTTCCACCTGTACGAGAGGCTCCCTGTGGCTCCGATGGTACGCCTTCGCACATTCTTTGCACCATCCTTGCAGCCCGTCAGCACAGCCCGGATCCTGCTGGAAGTACGCTGCCTCCAGGATGTGCTCACACCGCCGGCATTGCTTTTGCTGCGGGCTTTGCCGTTTGACTGTGCGGCGGTGGGCGCGGTGCCCCCTTGCACGGCACGCCAGGCAGCTGCCCCTGCGGCCAGTCACGTACGTGGGCTCCAGCTCAAACCACCTCGCCGGCAGGGGGCCATTGCACTTCTTGCAGACCTGTGGCTCTCCACTCGGTGGGTGCTGATCAGGGTCCACTCTGCGCAACATGCATTCAGTAGTCTGCTGCAGAACATCATTGCTGCATATGCTGTGTACAGCGAGTTGCGGTTGTACCCACTTGCATGGGCTGCACAATCATCAATGTAGGAACACCAGCTGGACCACAGACACTCTGCATATGTGGAAGTCGGCGACCATTGCGAGTCAGCCTATGAAGCACAATGCGCGCACCGCCGCGGCGGCCTGGCCTCCAGCCGCTGCTCGTATTGGCAGGCATAGCAGTGCACCCAGCCGTCTGGCTGAGACTTGCGCACTGGGAAGTAGAACAGGGTGCGCCTGTCACCGCAACGCTGGCACCGCTTCGTGGGTCCTTCGCCTGGCATCATGTCCAGCTGCTCCGGCTGCTCTGCCGGCTGTGCTGGCTGTGCCGCACATCTGACCAATGCATGCGACGCCTGTGAACAAGTGAACCAGTCTGGTGTATGCAATGCCAACATAGAGGTTGATGCACGGGAACAGGATTGTCGCACAGCACTGTCCACCTGTGCTGAGAAGTGCCGCGTGGGGTGTGCTCCGTGCGAACATGCAGCATGCGGCATGCTGCGGATCCGATGCGCAGCGCAGCACTGTGATCCCTGCAGCGGACATCCGCGGCTGCCACCTGCTGCTGCTGCTGCTGCGGGCAAGCTGGACAGCAAGCTGGACAGCATGGTGTCAGCGTGTCGTCAGAGGAACAACCTGGCTTTTGGCAGCTGCAGCGGGCGCGGCGCAGGCAGCAAATCGGAGTGCCTCAGCGACAGCAGTCATTCCCTCGCAAGCAGTCACGCATCCCTCGCGGCTGAAGGTCGAGACAGACAGACGCGCAGCGCAACTTGTGCGTGAATTTGACGTGCACTGCACCCTGCCTGCCAAATGCTCGACGACCCACCCAGGCTGCTGGAAGGAGCCCATGCAGCCCAGGCCAGAGTGCCTATTGAAGATATGTCAGTCATTGTGATGCTTTGCTCGCTTAGTATGTGAGCCCAGCATGTGCAGTGTATGCTGCTGGGCCGTCGACCCGGCACTGACGTACGCTGAGGCCCACATCCCTGGCGGCAGGTTCAATGATGCAGCGGCGATGCTGCACAGCATGCGACATGCTGCAGATGTTGGCTGGACTATGCACCTCGATTGTCCTGATGTTGCGCACATCACGGCAGCCAACTGAGGCTGCAGCGTGGGCGTGTCACACATTAATCAAGCCCTTGTGCTCTCACCACATCAACTCGCCAGAAGCGCAAATGACTGCACTGCGCTGCGGATGAGGTACCCAGGTGCAGTGCAATCCAAAGGCCCCTGCTCCGCACGGTTCGCATCGTCATCGCCCCGGGCTGCCTGCTTTCGTGCCGACTGCAGCTGTCCCTCTGATCGGCCGCCGCCGCCGCCCATCGCCTCCCATGCCCGCGCGCCTCCAGTTCTGCTTCGCAGGAGCCGTGCCACTCATCTGCGCGCCACCCTGCAGTGACACCCGCAGCAGCACATCAGCAACAGGGCCCATGGCGGCAGGTAACCGTTCTGCAGCGGTGCTGGCTGACAGGCTTGCTAAGCCCGAACGCAGCAGTTGGACAGTGCCAAGAGCTGCAGCCGTTGCCGGCATGCCGGCTCCCCTGACGCGGCGAAAACCCTGCGAAAACCAGCTGTGCAGAGCATGTGGAGGACGCGTGTATGTGTGTGCACTCACCACGCTGGACTGCGCGGCTGGCTGCAGCACGCCTGCCGGCTGTCGCCAAGATGTGCTGGCCGGTGCAGCAGGCAGCGCGGCTGGAGATGGCAGGCGGTGCGACTTCGGGTTTAAACCCTAAACCCAGCTCTGCCGGCTGCGTCATGCACTCCGGGGGCATCGCCACCCCTTGAAAACAGCACGGACACATCCAGGGTTTAGCAACAGTATCACTGCGCAGAATGCAGTGTGTGCCTGCTGGCGGCAGCACAGCATGTGCGTTGCAGGGTGGGGCTGTGTGCCACGGCATGCAGCGCAGCAGGCGAGTCGAGCCAGCAGGGAACGCAAGGCAGCTGCAAGTGTTGTGGGGTGGTGCTGGCACCTGGCTGCTGTTGTGCTGGTGGCCAGGCTACCCCGATACTACAGCAGCAGACTGTAGGATGCTCGCGGAATTGTGTTGACCACCTGCAATCAAGGACACGAGATTGGCACTCACCCGGGTGGCTGCATGCAGGTCAGCATTTCAGGGTGCGACAGTGCAAAGCAGGCAGGCTGTGCCGCAATCTGTACGACGTCCTCACACACGAGCACGTGACACTGAAACAACGACAGCACCTGTGTGTGCGCTGTCTGCTGCTGCATGCTGCATTGTTGTATGCTGCTGCTGCTGCTGCTGCTGTCACCGCAGCCGCTGCTGCTGCCGCCGCCTGTTATATTCCTTCTTGCAATCCTTGCAGTTGTGAGCAAGACCATCCACATGGTGCTGGGCCTTGGGGAAATCGGCGGCGGGCTTGATCAGCTTGCAGTCGCTGCAGCGCTTTGATGGGACAACGACTCGGATCAGGGGCTGCTTTCGATCCTTGGCACTACTGTTCACGCAACCCTTGCACTGGGTTTGCAAACCATCGGCTGAACGCCGCTGGCGGCTGAAGCACGCTGCAGGCAACATCCGCTGGCAGTGCGGGCACTCCTTCTGCTGTGGCGGCTGTCTCTGCGTGCGGCTTGCGACACGTTTTTGCTGTGCAGTGCACGCCAGGCAGCTGGACTCGCGGCCAGTCAAGTTGTGGGGTTGCAGATGGAACCACCTCGCTGGCAGGTGGCTATGGCACTTCTTGCAGACCTGCGACTCGCCCGTCGGTGTGTGCTCGTCATCGTTCCACCTGCACAACACACATCCAGCACCGAGCTACTGATTGTTATCACCTGCAGCTCCTGACAAACAGCCGACAAAGCGGCACATAGCATGTGACGACAGTTGCATGCATCACCAGGGTCCAGGCCAGCAGCCGACCGGCATCAAGACGACACCTATCTCCCAGGTCTGCTGCGTGCATCCGTCAACAGGCTCTGAAGCTAGCAGATCACATGCAATGTGGGCGCACCGTCTCGGCGGCTTGGCTTCCAGTCGCTGCTCATACTGGCAGGCGTAGCAGTGCACCCAGTGGCCATCTGGCTGAGCCCTCCGCACCGGGAAGTAGAACAGGGTGCGCTCATTGCCGCAGCGCAGGCACCGCTTCCTGGGCCCTTGTTCTGGCGGCAGCTCCAGCACGCCCTGCTGCTCCGGCTGCTCAGCTGATGCTGCCGCACATGCAACCGTCACGGTGCAGCGGCCCTGCGAAACAGTGACGTGTTCTGGTGCTGCAGGAACACACCACATACTTGCTGAACGTCTTGAGGTAGCACACCGGAAGTGATTTGACGCTCACCCGGAGGGAGCAGTTCCTTCCCTGAAGAGTGCAATGACGAGGTGTGGATTGCGGCAACGTGCAAGTCTGCTGCGCGCTGGTCAACCGCTGATGCAGGCGCACACCAGTACACCGTTCCGCTCTTTCCAGCGTCCCATATGGCCTGCCGCACGCTACCGCAGGCCTATGCACGCTGTGCAACATGCTGCTGTGCTATATGGCGCGGTCCAAGCCAACCCAAATCAGAGCAGGGGGCCAGGCAGATAATAGCACAGCATGCGCCATGTTCAAGCAGTCGATGTTTGATTGAAGTTTGGCCAGTGACCAGGCGACATGTTACTGTTCAGCAGCTTAGACGCTGCAATGGTCGATGCAGGTGGCACGCAGGTGTGGTGTTGCGTTTTGCTTAGCGACAGCGCCTATACCACGCCGACGTACAATCTACTAGCTTGCAGTCACACCAAAAACTATAGACTTCAGTGTGTAAAAGACTGTGTTTGGCACTGCAACAGCCTGATACTGGCATGCTCCTCTGCAGGCTGCTGGAAGCAGGGAGCCCAAGCGTCGGATGGCCCGATGCCAGGTGCAGCCGAGGCCTTCCCTGCCATACAACGGTTCTCACTGCTGAGCACACCATCTGCGCTGTACCACCTCTGAAACGTCAGTCCAGCAACTGACGTGTCTCAAGGCCTGCGTGGCCGGTGGCAGAAAGATTTAGGGTGCTGCACACCATGCGGCACAACTCACTGTGCATGTTCTCGCGGAAGCGTTGTGGGGTCATCTGTGGTGCAGTTGTCCTCCAACGAGCAGGACGACACCGACCTAAAATTGCAGCTTTGAGGTTCAGATCAATGTATGTACATGCAATCCAACTCTCGCTACATACATCGTCATCAGCAGCGCAACCGACTGCACTGGGCATCGGGTCTTTGGTGCGATACACGAAATGACTGGCATCCAATGTCACCGCCTCCCTCTGCCGGCCATGGCGACAGTGCTACCCTTCTGATCACTCAGCTGCCACCGCTGCCCATGGCCCACCGACGCCGCCTATGCATTCTGTTCGGCTTGCCAGAGCCGCACCACCCTGCAGGGAAACCAGCACCAGCGCGTCAGCCGTGAGGCACGTAGCTGCTGTTGCAAGCATCGCGGTGCTGTACACTGTGTGCCTGAAAAGCTTGGATGCAACAGTGGACACTGTCAAAGCGGCAGTGCTTTGGGGTATGCCGTATCGTATTGCTAGGCAGGGGAGCATGTTCCTGAAGAAGCATCACATACTGGGTAGCATTAAATTGCGTGTGTACATGCCTGCACTCACCATGCCGGCCACAATGACTACTCGGAAGCCCTGCCAGCTGCCAGCAAGTGTGCTGGTGCAGTGGGTGGCGCGGCCGAGGCGTGCAAGCGGTGCAGAGCCAGACTTGCCGTCTGCCAGCTACATCATGTCCGCACCGGGGCACCGTTACACCTGCCGGATACAGCACACAACAGCAGTAGTGCCACTATGCACATGAGACTCTATGTCAGCTGGCGCCAGGACATGATGTGCACTTCAGGGCGGGGCTGTGTACTGCGGGATGCGAGCGCAGCATGCCGAGCTTCCAGCTTGTAGGGTAGATGCAAGCCAAGCTGCAGGTCTTGCGGGATGATGCCGGCACCTGCGCCCAGCCGGGCTGCTGGAGGGGCTGGACCACATCGTGTAGCTGCGTAAGGCGCAGCAGTCACCTGCATTGAGGCGTACGAACATCATGGCCCACCTGGCCGTGACCAGGCAAGTAATCAGGATATGACGTGGGGCGGCTGGCACACAGCCCCCAACAGGTCACTTCTGCATCCGAGCATGTCATACAAAATGCAGAACACCTGTGTAGACAGCACCTGCTGCTTTGTGCTGTGCCGCTCTTGGCTGCCGCCACCGTTGCCTCTGACCGCAACTGCGACCGCCGACGTTGCTTCTGCTGGTCTATCCTTCTTCTGCAGTCCTTGCACTCGGTGGCAAGGCCATCCACGCACTGCCGCTTGTGGTAAAAGTCGGCAGCCGGCTTGACCACATTGCAATTGCAGCAAAGTTTCTGTGGCACCTCCACATGTATGAGCGGGAGCTTGCGAGCCTTGGCGGCAGCGCTCCTGCACAGTTTGCACCTTGCTTGCAGCCCGTCCACGGAGCTCTGCTTGCGGTCAAAACACGCTGCATCCAGGGTCTGCTGACATTGCCGGCACTCCTTCTGCTGAGGCATTTGATGCTTCCTACGGCTGAGAGCACGCTTTCCGCTGGCGCAGCATGCCAGGCAGCTGCCACGTCGACCACTGGTGTTTCTGCACTCTGAAAAGAACCACCTCGCTGGCAGGTTTTTGTGGCACTTGTTGCAGATTTGCGGCTCTTGTGTTGGTGGGTATTCACCATGGCCCAACCTGCACAGCATGCGCCCCGCACTGTGGCATTGACCGTTGCCGCTGGCAAGTCTGAGGCAACATCGGTTGAGGGTGATATAGACAGCATGGTGCTGAAAGCTGCGATATCAGGGCGCACGCCAGCAGACCATCAGCAGGCGGGACTGCTTGACCGATGTTGCATCTGGCAGTTTTTGCATTCGGCAGTCAACGCTAATGAAAGCGTTGTGCGCACCGCCTTGGCGGCTTGGCTTGCAGCCGCTGGTCGTGCTGGCAGGCGTAGCAGTGCACCCAGCCGTCCGGGTGGGCCTTGCGCACTGGGAAGTAGAACAGCGTGCGCTCATTACCGCAGAGCTGGCACCGCTTCGTGGGTCCTTGGTCCGGCAGCAGCTCCTGCTGCTCCGGCTGCCCAGCTGATGCTGCCGTGCGTCCCACCGCTGCAGTGCAGCGTCCCTGCAAGAAAGAGATGGCAGCTCATCAAACCCCATGCATGCCACCCATAGCAAGTGGACACATAAGTTGAGCCAGCAGCAACGCGCTGCTCACCCGCAAGAAGCACTGGCGTCTGCACAGTGCCGGGTGGCAGGACGCAGCACGCAGCCCGCTGTGCGTCTGCCGCAGCTGGACCAACAGCTGGAAGCGGCGCGCAGCACAGCACTGCGGTGTCTGCTGCGTGCAGAGCCCTCTGCCACATGCCAGCGGCGATGCGTACAGGCTGCTCTTCATTCTGTAGAGTGCTCACAGTATGTCGCTCGCGCTGCAAAGCTGGTCAACAGCCCACCAAGGGCATGAACTGTCGCTGTGGCAGTCAGCAGACAAGGGTTTCTGCTGAAGACCGCTGTGCCACTGCGATGCTCACTCGTTCATGCGCGCAGGATCAGCGGCGCGGAGAAGGATTGATCCAGCGACGTACTTCAGGGCGGGGCAGCACCAATGCAAGATGATGCCGCACACAGCATGTGGCATGCTGTTGGATGTCAGCGGGGGTCGTACTGCTTTATCTGCATACAACCTTCATTCCATCGTGGACGACGGCACCCAGCTGGGTTTGCAGTATGGTTGTGTCATGTTATGACAAGCCGTCGCAGTCTTGTGACATCACCACCGCAAGCAATTGCACTGCACACTAAAATGCAAGTGCAGTGCACTCATCAACGAGAAACGGGGTGTGCGATGTCCCGCCTCGGGCTGCCTGCATCCGACTGCCATCGATCTTCTATTCAGCCGCCACCGCCGTGCCTGCTAGCATCCTATGCCTGCGCCCAGCTTCCTGTTTGCCGCAACAGCCGCACATCACAGCTGCAAGCTGCCCTGCAATGACAAACGGGCAGGGCATCAGCCGTCACACCTGTAGCATGCAGTAGGAGGACCGACCAGGTATCACAATGCAAAACAACGCTGCTTGGCGGTTGCCAAAACACCAGATACTGCAGGGCACAGTCCACATACTTGGGGGATACACGGCAGTGTGCCAGTTCAGCAGTTTATGTGAGCGCTGGTTGCCACGCAAGGGATTACACAGCATGGTGCCTGCACCTGGACCTGTGACGTTGGACGGCCATGTGAGACATAAGCATCACATCACGTTTGCAAGCCATGTCCGTCACCCTACTGCGAGGACAGAACAACATGTTGGCCCATCTGGCCATATCCAGGCAAGCAACTCCGGACCTGAAGAGGGCGGCTGGTGCACAGCACTATGAACTACACTGCTGCACTCAAGCCTGTCACATAGGTCATACCGCAGCACCTGTGTGCAAGGTGCCCGCTGCTGTGCGCTGCACCGCTGTCAGCTGCCGTTGGCGCTGCATTTTGGCGCTGCACTTGCCACTACCGCGGCTGCTGACGATGCTGCCGCTTGTCAATTTGCCTTCTCGCATTTGTTGTCAACGCCATGCTGCCGCTTGTGGTGGTTTTCAGCAGCACGCTTGACCTCTGTGCATCTGCAGCAGCGCTCTCGTGGCACATTGCAATAATCTGTACTTCAGCAGCAGAAGATGCTGGCAGCTTACCCCGTGGATGTTCAGCCACATTGATTGTGCCTCACTGCACGACTTTGCAAAGCGCATCACGCATCTGCAGCAAGGAGCCGCAAGCTCATGTGTCTGGCTGAATCTATGCAAAGCACCGCAACAGGAGGAGGTGGCACGGCTGTGCACAGCCGAGTGGACAAGCCGTACCACACATAACTACATCAGGTAGGCATGGCACAAAGCTGTGCACCTGTGCAGATGATGCCTGCTGCTGCATGTGGCAGTGCTGCCGGCTGCTGCTCCTGCTGCTGCCGCCGCTACTGCTGCCGCTGTTGCTCCCGTGCTTTGTGGTAGAGACGGCGACGGCATTCCTTACATTTTGTGGCTAAACCGTCCACACGCCGCTGATTGGCGAAAAACGCAGCAGCGGGCTTGACCTTTTTGCAACTACTGCAGCGTTTGTCCAGCACATCCACGTGAATGAGAGTCTGCGTGCGAACCTTGGCCGCTGCGCCCTGGCATTCATTGCACCTGTCTTGCAGCCCATCAGCCGAACGCCGCGCACGCCTGAAACATGCTGCATCCAGGGTCCGCTGGCACGGCTGGCACCGCTTCTGCTGAGGCGTTTGATGCTGTCTGCGGCTGAGAGCACGCTTCGCCTTCGCACGGCACGCCATGCAGCTGCCCTCGCGGCCAGTTGAATTCCTGGGCTGCTGCCTGAACCACCTCGCGGGTAGATCCTTGTGGCACTGCTTGCAGATAAGCGGGTCTCGCGTCGGTGGGTTTTCGCTCGCCTCCAGCCTGTACAACATGCGATCAGGATTACTGCCTGGCCATCGCTTGGTACGAGGGTACTGCAGGGCACTCAGCACAAGCGTTGCAAAGGGTGCCCGCCAGCAGACCGTCAAACCATCATACGCCCGGACCTTGACATTTGCACTTGCAAGCGATGACGTTGCCGAGCCAGCAAGCAGAGACAAGATGTGCACCGTCGCGGGGGCTTGACGTGCTGCAGCTGCTCGTACTGGCAGGCGTAGCAGTGCACCCAGCGGCCGTCTTGCTGAGCGGGCGCACTGGAAAGCAGAACAGCGTGCGCTCGTTGCTGCAGTGCAGGCACCGCTTTGTGGGTCCATCATCTGGCAAGGGCTCCCGCGGCTCCGAGTGCTCATCTGACGCTGCCGAACACCTGACCGATGCACTGCACCCTTCCTGCGAGCAGGTGATGACATGGTGCGAAACCCATGGCATACCAACCACGACTGGTCGATGCATGGGGTGACCCAGAAGCAGAGCATCATTCACCTGCGCGAAGCACTGCCGCATGCACCATGCACGGTAGCAGGGTCCACGGTGCGGCCAGCGGCAGGTCTGCTGCGGGCGGGCTGACGGCTGGCGGCAGCGCACGAGGCGGCACTGTGATCTCTGCGGCATGTACACATTGCTGCTACATGTGAGCGGTGGTGAAACCGTCCGATCAGCATGATGTATGCGCTCATCGACGTGCCGAACGTCGGAAGCTGGTCAACAGCCCTTCGGGTCATCCACACTACGGCAGCATGCGGACGTCATGTTTCGTTGACATAACAACAGTGCCCCTTGTGCGCTGTGACAGTAACGCGTGCTGACGACCACGAGAAGTGGAAGTGTACTCTGCACTGCTTCTGCAATTTGGTGCTCAACCCGCCATGTATGTACACAATTGGAATTGGAATTGTACACAATTCCAAACCTCTCAGGCTGCTGGAAGCAGGGAGCCCAAACGTCGGACCGCCCAAGGCCAGGTGCATCCAATGATATCGTGCTTTGATGACGAGTGCTTACCGCGTGGTCATTGACTTTATTCAGGCAAACACCACGTGAAAGTAACAATGCTGTGCTGCATGGTGTCGCTTGTGCCGCCCGCTGACGCGGCAGCAATACCATCCACTGATATAGCTATGGGCTGGAATGCATGCTCGACTGCAAGGTTGAGCGTCAACCTGACGTGTAAGTGATCGAGTTCGTTCATTATCCCCATGTTGCAACGCAATGCCCTGCACAGCAGAAGTGATCCAGTGCACCAATGTTGGGCTGAGCTGCCCCACAGCAGTAGTATGGCCGACATCTGAAGTTGCCCTTCGGATTCGTTTGCCACTGCCTCTATTTGGGCATTGACACTGGTGTTTTCAACATACTGAGACTGCATGATGGCTGATTAGCGCTGCCTACATGCCAACACACGGTCGGCAGCCCCACCGCCACTGCTGAGCCCCGGCTGCCAATTAGACTCCGCGCTGCCGTCTTGGCCCGCCACGCGTCCGCCGGCAGCGCCTGCAGCCGCGGCAGGGCCACCCTGTACCACAGCCCCAGCGCCGCCATGATCTCGATCGCTGCAAAGCTCAGGCTGTAGTAACCGTGACGTTGCAGGTGACACTTGCCGGCGGCCATGACGCATGCGTTGTGGGGGCCAGTGGCTGCAGCGCCGTTTGCTGGGCACGCCAAGTCCAAAACCTGCGTCCATGTTCAGGAATCTGTTTGACCGTGGGCAAGCACGCTATCAATGCGATTCAGCTAGGTACCCTGACAGGAGGGTTTTTCACCTTGTCTTGGTCTCAACACACATACGGGCTGCGAATGTAACCCAGCTGAGCACTGCTAATCTGCACATCTACACTCCTGGGCTCACCATGCTTGGACCGCGTCCTTGTGGAGGGCGCCCCGCCCGGCAAACAAACAGGCCTTAGGGGCCAAAAGCGCCCTGGTGAAGCTGAGGCGAGGCTGCCCGCTGCCAGCGCCGCAGCGCCAATGGCACAGATTTAGGCATGTGACATCCAGTGAATAACGCCACACATGTTGCACCTGACGGAACCACAGCAGTATGCAATTAATCATGTGCGGAAAGCTGACGCGTGATCATCACATGCACTGCGGGGCACAGCTTGCTGCCGCCTGATGCACGCTGTTGTATGTGCACGGTTCTCCGTACTCAGCATTCTGGCTGAAATCCCGGGGCATGTGCAAGTCTGCAATTGAAGGTAGTGCAGATGCTGCTTCACCTTGCACTATGGCTCAGCAGCCGTCCAGTATGCGCCGCACCTCACGGGCTAGAGCAGGCGCACATTGACCTGCAACAAGAGGCCACATGCAACTGTCTGGTTGGATCCAGGCATGCAGTGTGAAGAATAGTATGCAACCGAGCAAAAGCAGGTTGACAGGCGCTGCCGCTCAAAGAGGCAGTAGGTATACCTAGCACAACACGGGGCATCGCACCAGCGCGGAGATAGCACATGCTACTTCATGGCGCGCTGCTACCGGCTGCTACCAGCTGCAGCTGCTGCTATTTGGGTGTCAGGAGGCGACGAACATTGCACTCCTTGCACTCAGATGCAAGACCGTCCACAGTTCGCGGCCGAGCATAGAACTCGCCCGCGTCCTTCTCCACCTTGCATATATAGCACCGCTTGCTCGGCACCACCACTTGGGTGAGAGCCTGCTTGCGGCTCTTTTGGTCTGTACTTTGGCATTCTTTGCAGACGTGCCGCAGCCCATCGGCCTTGCTGCTTTGGCGGCAGAAGCATGTTGCCTCCAAGTTTCGGTGGCACTGACGGCACTCCTTCTGGCGAGGGATTTGACGTTGTCTCTGGCTATTGGCAAACTGCCTCCTTGCACGGCATGCCAGGCAACTGGTATGACGGCCCCTCCGCATTTTGGGTTTCAAACCGAACCATCTGGCCGGCAGGAGGGTATGACACTCCTTGCAGACGAATGGCTCTCGCGTTGGCGGATGCTCGTTGTCGTCCAACCTGGGCCAATGACGACCGATGTCATTTCGCGTATCAAGGCGCAACATGAAGACGCCTGCAGAACCCCGTCTGTTACGGGTTGGTGCAGGGTGCATGCCGCATTACAATTGACACCTTGTCTCCGTCTAGAGTGTTGCATGCAGCAGTCAGAAACGCAAACAGGAATGTTGAGCGTACCTTCTCGGCGGCTTGACTTGCAGCCACAGCTCATGCTGGCAGGCATAACAGTGTACCCAGCCGCCTGGCTGGGGCTTGCGCACTGGGAAGTAGAACAGCGTGCGGCTGTTACCGCATTTCAGGCACCGCTTCGTGGGTCCTTGTTCTGGCAGGAGCTGCTGCTCTGGAGGTTCTGCTGCTGATGCCGTCCGTCTTATCGTTGGCCTTAGGCCTCGCTGCAAAGCGGGTGATGGCATGCCGTGAAACGTCATACGCCAGTGCAGACACCAGGAGGGACAAGATCATGTACAGCAGTGTTCACCTGCACAGAGTGCTCCCGTGTGAGGAGTCTGCAGGTATGAGGCGCAGCATACGGGAACGCGCAGGTCTGCGGAAAGCGGAGGGATTGCAGGTGGCGGCACGGGTGGCAGCATGGCGGCTGCTGCAAAAGGCAGACACCTAAGCCGCAGGCCAGCCCGACTGTATGCATTCAGGCTACTATGCAATGTTGACGTTTACACCGCTGCAGCCTAGGCGAGGGCTCTTGCACGGCGTTGAGCACATAGGCAGCATTTGATGGTGACACACCCAGCGGCCCTCTCACCCCCGTGAGGCGACGCTGAGTCACGCGCAACAGGTACGTACGAACGCGCAACCTGATGTTCGAGCAACAATAAGATTACTCTCCGTGCTGCTCGTTTTAGGCCGCTGGAAGCAGGGAGCCCAAACGTCGGATGGCCCGACGCATAGGGTGCAGCCGGAACACCATGCTCGAAAGCAAGGGGTGCGTGCTTGCAGCCTTGCCGCTGCTCATTGCGATCAGTTGTGCAACAGTGTGTCAATTATATTGCACGATGCTGCTGCCGCCGCCTGCCGCTGATGCGTCAGCAACACCATGTGTATAACGAGCAGTCATCATGTTGCGCAGCAGGGATGACAGCAGGTGCAAAGGGGTCGAACATGATAGCATTAATTGCCTGCGGTGCTATCGCAACTGATCATAGCCATCAGCTGGCTCGTCTCCACAGTCCAGCGGAATTTTAATGTGCATCTGATCAGGGGCATCATCCCCAAGTTGCAACTCAATGCCGTGCATGGCACGAGTAATGCAGTGCATCAGTAATGGCAGGGCTGCCCTATGGCTACAGTGTGCTTGCCGACATCACTCGACATGTCTGTCAACTCGGTTGCTGCTGCTGCCCTTCAGGCATTGATGCTGACAGCTCACACAGTGGCGAGAGCAGCGGGGCTGACTGGCAATGCCCGCACGCCAACACACAGTTGGCAGCCAAGCCACCGCCACAGCCACGCCCGGCTGTCAGTTGGACTTCCGCGCTGCTGACTTGGCTCGCCATGCATCCGCCGGCAGCGCCTGCAGCCGCGGCAGGGCCACCCTGTACCACAGCCCCAGCGCCGCCCCGATCCCAATTGCTGCAAAGCTCAGGCCGTAGTAGCCGTCACGCTGCAGGTGGCACTTTCCGCCGGCCATGACGCATGCATTGTTGGGAGCGGTGGCGGCGGCATGGTTGGCTGGGCATGCTGAGTCTGGCACCTGCACGACAGAGCATGCAAGTGCAGGCATCAATCCGCAGCGCCAAACAGCTCATTCGTAGAAGCACTGGTGAGTCCACGTTCAGAAAGCGACTTTGAAGGGAGCCCCTTTCACCTTGTCCATGGCGCCCACACAGGCGCGGTCCGACAGCAGGTCCATCACCGCGAAGATGGCCAGCTTGGGCAGCGCCGCCCCCATGTTGGCGATGGTGTTCAGCAGCGTCAGGTATGCCCCACCCTGCAGCAGTCGTGTGAGCCACATCAACTGGGTAGGACTCTTATCTGAGACTTTTATGATGCCCACAGCAGCCCGTGCTCAATACGGACGGTGCAGATTTCTGCAGCACGTTGCCGGGACCTGGGTACCCCTTGAACTGCAGCGGCACCGCGGCATGGTCTGTGTCTTCTACCCACCATGTCGGGGTCGGAGACCTTGTTGAAGAAGCTGCCGAGCGCCGTGAACATAAGCGTGCTGGTGAAGCTGGTCACGAGGCCCACCGCCGCGAGCGCCAGAAAGTCGCCGGGAGAGTCCTTCAGCTGCGTCACGTCTGGTGGGAACCGCCACACCTACAGAGCACAACACGTAGCAGATGGGCTCGCCGTCAGGAGGAGACGTGCGACGTCATCATGTCACGTCATGCAGCAGGGTTTACCTGCTCACATGCAAACACAGTTTGTTTCTGTGCGCACTCATTCTCTCACACTCAATATCTCTCAAGAGTACACACAGCAGTCGGCAGGTTCAAGATTGAGGTTACCAGAGTGGTGGCCGCCGCCGCCGTCAGCAGCCGCAGCCAGTAGCCGCGCATCCACGGGGTGAAGGGCGTCGCGCCTGCGGCCCACCGCCCCGCCAGCACCGCGCTGAACAGCTCGCACGGGAACTCCAGCAGCACCTGCGCCATGAGGGGTTACCTGGCATGTGTACGAAGGTACATCCCCGCGCAACATTACAGGACCACCCTGCGCCATGGCTTAACATGTTTGCATGAATTGCCTGACATATGCAGGTTCACTCTTCACACATACAAGGGACAGTAAGTGACGCGAGGGAGCCAGCTGCCTGCTTCCACTTGCCGCCAACAACCTGCAGATGGTACCATGCCACAAGGGAACGTCCCCCTGCGGAACAGGGGACCTTGAAAGCGCGCACCAGCCCCGCGAGCGCCTCCTTGCTGACGCCCTTCTCCAGCAGCTTCAGCGGCGCGGCCGCCTCCGCCGGCAGCACCGCCAGCCGCATCGTCAGCAGCACGCCCGCCAGCCGCCGCACCTGCGCCCGGAGCAACACACGCACCAAGTTGCCACCACAAGACGACAGTGAGCAGCCACGACTGGGACATGTGCTGGCACGCCCCACAACACCAAGTGTGGAAGCTTCCAATTTTTCTTTTCATCAGTAGCTTCACATGCAGCAACAGATGGGCAGGTACCCCAGCTCTAGGGTGCAGCTGCCACCCTGACAACAAGCGTTGCATGCGATCCGGAATGCCCCGTCGAGCTGCCTGGGGTCACAGGCAACTGCGCGCACCGCGGGCAGGCGGATGACGCGCAAGAGCTGCAGGTACGCCTCCCGCAGGGCCAGCTCCTTCTCGGGCTCCCCCTCGTCCTCGCTGTCCGACCCTGCCAGTCAGGAAATGCATGATGTCGGCACCACAAAAGCGGACCCTGGCACCAGTGCCTTTGCCAGCCCACTCTGCAGTGTTGGCAAACTTGACACCAAAGAAGTAGCATGGTCATGAGCCCCAGATTGCGGTGCGCAGGTGCCTGCAAGTCAATGCCCTCTGCGCGGCAGCTCTGCACAGTTCCTTGAACACGATTGCTGCCTGATGGCACACCTGCCGGCGCCCTGAAGTTGACCTCGTGCTTCAGCGCCGCCACCGCCAGCGTGACCACCAGGTACGTCCAGCCCCAGAAGCGCAGGTAGGTCGCCAGCGACAGGATGCCGACCGGGCTGACGTCATCAGGGTTCCTGCAAGGCAGACACGCACCGATGCTGACTGTGACATTTGTCTCAACAGGGTTTGACTGTGGACAGAACTTGACTGTGCTGGCACAGCACTGTCACTGGAACCACATCCACCGTGATGAAGTGCACACCTGAGCCAGGCGTTGCAGAAGGAGGCGTCATTGAGTGCCAGGAACACCGTGAAGCTGGTGAAGTAGCCCGCGTTCATGCCCACCGTCTGGCACGTGGACGCCCACCTGCAGCAAGGATGTACTTCAGGTGGCGCGCTTGATGCAGCAATCCCAAGCATGGGGTCGCAGATGGCGCCGGAGGGCAGCCAGCATGCGGCAATGGCACTGGTAGTTCCGTACTGACGCATGACCAGTGCGCAGGCCCTGCTACAGGGTGCCCACCCAACGTGGCGGCGCGACAGCAGCGTCAGCGCCCACCCGTCCACCGCGATGTCCTGCGTCGCCGCCAGCAGCACCAGCCCGAAGAACAGCGTGGTGATCGCCACCACGTCCGCCGCCTGCGATGGCGGCACTGGGGTCAGTGACTGGACGGCAGCCAGAGGCTCACGCATCCGGTTCAGACATCAGAGAGGCACATTTACGGCATGTTCTCGGGTCACTTCAAGCATCAGAAGCTCCTCAGCGGCAGACAGACAGCCGAGACTGAAAACCAGTAGCCTTCTGGAGTTTCCGTCACCTGCAGCCGTGCGTCTGCCCAGCGGGCGGAGAGCAACAGGGCGACGCCGGACGTCGCCTGGATTGGCACAATCCATGACTTCCGGCGCCCTAGTGCCAGGCTATACACCTGAGTGCATGGCGGCAGATGTCAGTCGCAACAGCGTTGCAGGCGCACCTCCGCAACTTCAAGGCTGCAATGCTATCCACACTGTGTACCATGGACATGCATTGAGAGAGGCGAGCATTGCCAGGACAGCAAGCTCATCAATCCACTACATATGCCCTCCAAAGATAAACAGCATAGGCAGTCCATCAGATAGCATGAGTCACGCAGCGCATGCTCACTGAGTCGACAATGGGCGACCAGGCGAGCTTGAAGCTGTAGGGGTATGCTGCTAACGAGAAGATGCCGATGGCTGTGTAGCTGGCCTTCGCCTGCAAGAGGAACGGCCTGCAGGCAGTGCGGCCCGTATGAACAGCAGGCGTATGAGACTTGCTAAACTTGTACATCAGTGATCATGGGTCCCGCTCGACTAGGTAGTCGATATCAGTGGATATCAACCCCTCACATGGAGCCCATGGTCAGGCCCAGCGGCACGCCCTGCATCGCGTACAGCGTCGTCAGCAGCACCAGGTTCCAAAACTCCGACAGCACGCCGTCTCCCTGCGTACAGTGGCAAGTATATACCAGTCCGTGCCAGCGCTTGCGTGAAGAGGCGCATCACTTGACGCTGCGCTGCATGCGGTTGTGGACAGCAGGTCAGGGGCCAGCACAGCATATTCTGCTGCTTAACGCAAGAGGCAGGAAGCCTCCGCACCTGGCCGTGCTTGTGGCCGTTGGTGTGCTGCACCCGGCGCAGCAGGGTGCTGTGGCTGGGCCGCCGCACCGGCTTCCTGCTGCCACCGCCGGCAAAGGCGGTGCCGCTGAGCGCATCGTGTCTGTCGTCGCCGCTGCCGCCGGAGCGCTGATGGAAGCCGTTGTGGAAGCCCTCCTCTGCTAGATTCGCCTCCGGCGTGTCGCTGCTGCGCCACAACTGCTGCTGATGGTGTGCTTTGTCCAGCGGGTCGGCGTGCGCCGCCGCCACCATCTGCCCCAAATGCAACCTGCAAGAACCACCTCTGCAGCTTCTGGGCATTGCGTACTTGACAGTTGATCGTATGCATGCCAATGTCGCTGAAACCCTGATGTCCCTGGTATCCGCAATGCACCGCTGTACCTGCGGTGCCGCTCGCTACACCACCAGCTGCAGCCTACAAGGCCGAACCAGGTAGAGGCCCTGACTCTGAAGCTCCAATCGGTCCTGAGGTAGTCAAGTTTCGGCTGAGTTTGCTTGCAAGCTCAGGCAAGCTGCTGCGGTTACTGCCTGCCCAGTTTCCGTATCAGAGCGTTGCATGTGAGCGATGCAGCGGTGTCTGAAGCTTCCTATTGCATTCAAAGAGCACTCAGATGCTATTCTGAGGTATGCTGACACCTGAAGTTGCTTACGTGGGCAGTGTCAGATTGCTCAAACGCTGATCCTCCGAGGCAAGTTGAAGCTCCGAGTGCAAAGACACCAAACAATTTCAACGAGCGGCAAATTGGTACAACATGCACCGGCTGTACATGGGTGTGCATGTGTTTGCGAATGTGCTTTGCTGCATTGCTGCAAACACAGCAAAGATCGAGCCGCGAAGTGCCCAACACGGGGCGAACTGCTCCTGCCCCCTGGCACCAGAAACCCTGCCAGGTTACCCAATCTCCTTAGGGCAGATGGCTCACAGCGTCAGTGCCCAGTCCCGCACCCTGGCATATCGATCCACAAAGGCTCAAGCCAAAAGTTGCATCAGACATCTGTGCTTGGGGCTGCAGTTGCAGGAGTTGCGAAGATGGGCAACGCAGCATCGCACACGGTGGCATTGTGCGAGGAGGAGAAGCAGGAGGACGAGCAGCCAGAGCAGCAAGAGCAGCAGGAGCGTGACGACATGCCCGAGGAATCAGGGCCGCCGCCTGACAAAGAGGAGGGCACCGGCAGCCCAGCTGGGGAGAAGCCGGAGCAAAAGGCTCCCCCCAAATCCCCAGGCCGAAAGAATGTGGGCGACGATGAGAAGGCCGCCCAAAAGGAGACCGACGCAGCGAAGCAGCAGGCAGCTGGCGCGCAAGCGTCCTCAAAGGCGGGCCAGTCCGAGCCAACGTCAGTGCGCAAGTTCTCCCACGAGGAGGCGGAGAACCGCAAGGCCGCGCACGAGGCGAGCGGCGGCAACAAGTCGGACCCCACCGAGCAGCCGGACCCCGCGGACGAGGAGGCCGTGCAGGTGAAGACGGTGCCGTACGACCCGCGCTTCCCCGCCACCAACCAGGCCCGCAACTGCTACACCCGCTACAACGAGTACTACAAGTGCATCGCGGAGAAGGGGGACGAGGCGCCAGAGTGCAAGTTCTACCAGCGCGCCTACCGGTCGCTGTGCCCCTCAGAATGGGTGGAGGGTTGGAACACTGCTCGGGAGGAGGGCAACTGGTACGGCAAGTACTGAGCCGTGCTGGCAGCTTGGAATGGGTGCAGCCTTGCTGCTGGGTGCAGCATGACGGACACACAGCAGCGGTGCAACTTCCTGGCGGCAGTGGACTGTGCCGGAGTGGCAGGCAAGGCGGCGGGCACTCTGTTGGAATTACCACCAGGTAGCTATGTGGTCTAGACCTAGCGCAGCATGACTTCTGAGGCAGGCGCTGACCTAATGGTCGACAGTGCTGGTGCTGTGTGCTCGATCAGCAGCAACAAGTTGAGGTCCACGTGGTCGTGGTGATCAAACCATGTCTCATTTGGTCGGTAACAGTCCTGATATGTCCCACGGCACAAAGCTCAAGACACAACGACGACCTCCTGTACACTTGCATTAAACCCGCAGACAGCTCCCAATCCCATGCAGTGTAAATATCCAAGCAGCAGTTCTGCGTCGTAAGCCTGAGAGTCCTGGGAAGCATACGCAAATAAGGTATCGAATAGCACTAAGATCCCAAGGTGGTGTGCTTTCGTCAGCGACATCACATATGTGTACGGCATTCACGACCATCTCATGCACACTGGATCATGCGCCGAGAGCCAGCAGGCCCGCAGCGGCTCCAGCTGTCAGCGCCGCCACGAGACCGCATCCTGCCGCCGTCCTGGCAGCAGCCTGCGGCGCGGGCGCCGGCGCCGCATCCTCCGCTGCCGACACGTCCGCAGCCGTCTGCGTGTCGCCTTCCGGCAGCCCTGTAGCGGCGCCGGCGCCGGCAGTGGGTACTGGCGTCCCGGCTGCGGCGCACGCAGCTGCGCACGAGCCGTCGATCGCGATGGCGCCTGCGCAGCGGCGCATCAGAAAGGCTTGCAGAGCCAGCAATGCTCAATGCATGGGTGACAGCAATCGTTCAGCATCCAGCGCGGCTCCAGCAGGCGCAGACAGCTTGCGAATAGTGCTAGCTGCATTTGCCACTGCACAGCCAAAGATGTGTGCAGCAGGACAATCGCGGCAGCAGTCGGTCTGCAGCACCTGGGTAGATGTTCTTCGTCGGCGCGACTTCCGCCACGCCCGCCGCCTGCGCCGGCGTCACATTCATGGCGGCGGCAATGATCTCTGTCGGCAGCTTGAAGAGCGCCTGCAGAGAGGGGACGGGTACCCTGGGTGCTGCTCATGTTGCCAATGCGGCACTGCTATGGCAGCAGTGGCGAGGTACCTGTTGCCAGTACAAGGTACGGTTGCCTGTCAACTGGGATTGCTAATCAGCACTGTCAGTTGCTGACAATGGGGCCGCAGGGAAGGCTCACGATGGCCTGGTTGACGGTCTGGGGGTCGTCGGAGTTGTAGGAGATGGTGTACTTGGCGGTGCGGCCGCAGTCGCGGTTCTGCTGGTAGTGCAGCAGCCCTGCAGCGAAGCAGCAAGAAATGTACCCAGGTCTGGCTTGTTGTAGACACTGCATACAGCTGGCGGCAAGATGACATTGTAGCGCGTCAGCAACTGGTGCGGGGCGTCAGGTGAGAGGACCCTGAGAGACACAGCAGCAGGCGCAGCCGTCGCTCGCTGGACACACTTCCCAGGACTCGACCCTGTTCTGCAATCGGGCGCGCACCCTGGGGGAAGATCGCCGAGGCGCCGGTCGTCACGTTGTTGATGACCGACTCGGAGGCGTCCTCCAGCACGAAGCCCACCTCCAGTGCCGTTGCTGCAGGCAGTGGGAGACATGAGGTGAGAATCTTTCAATTGTCCTCATTCCAGTGTGCATTTGCTCAATGCGAAGAGGCGGTGGTTCATTGGGAGGCCACCCCCTCCACACCTCCGGCCAAGACGCTCTGATGGGAGGCGCTGCAGGTACATACAGCAGTTTGGCAGCAGCCTGACGTGCCCCGTGGCATCATGAATGGTGACGCAGTGCTCCGGCACGCCCACTTGCGCTGGGAGCGGCCAGCAACTGCGGGAGTAGATCAGCTGACAGCCGCGCACCGTCAACCACGAACAGCAGGCCGGAGGCGAAGGGGTGCGTGTGCGGCGCCCGGTTGGCGCAGGGCCCCAGCTCGAAGTACGTCTGCAGGGCAGTGCAGGGTTTTAGAATGATACCCTCAACCCTCAGCAGCATATCAGCCTCGCAGGTGGACACATGAGAGGGGCTGCCGCGACCAGGCTGCAGCTCTGCAGAGGCGATGCTCACAGCCTGGCGCTGGCGGCCGCCTCGCTCCGCTTTGCACAGCGGTGCCAGACAGCACACTTGCTGGTCTCGCACAGCGAAACCGCTGCAGTGTGCCGCTGCTGCTTGTCAGATCCCACAGCACCTGCGCGATGCCGTAGCCCGACAGCGCGGGGAACTGCTTGGCCATGCGTGTGGTGGAGGTGCCGGCGGCGCCGAAGGACCTGACGGCGGCGGCGCGGGCTGCGCCCACCAGCTGCTCGGGGTTGTACACAAACGCCTGCACTGTGACATGCGGTGTCACGGAGCCCGCAAGTCAGAGGCGCATAAACACTGCATCGTAGCAATGCAGCTGGCTTCGATGTGTGGCGGCCACCTCTGCTGTCATCTGCTGCAGGGTGCCAATGCATCCAATCTGGCCGCTGGTGACTACAGTTTCCACACATCCTGATCGCCCCGCGACAAGCAGGAGCACGCACAGCTGCGCGTTCTTGCCTTGGCGCCGCCGGCGCTCAGCGTTGCGGGCACGTCCTGGTGCTCCGCCTGCAGCACGAGCGGCGCCGCCGACGCAGCGGTGGCCGCATCCGCAGCGTGCAGAGCCGCGACCAGCACCGCTGCCGCCAGCCAGAGCGCCGATACCGTTGCCATGCTGCGCCTTGCGTCGCCTGCAGCGCCTGCAGACGTGACACTGTCGGTGCGCAGGTGTGGCGCATGCGCCTGGCGCTAAGGGACACTTTTGCAACATCCTGTTTAAATGTGTGGATCGGACGTGTGACGCGCTCTAGAAATGCGGCCTACGTGATGGGCAATGGGCCTTAGCTGCACAACATGCAGGCTTTGCATAGCACAAATTCTAACCCCATTGATATATTTTGTGCCCCCAGCCAGCATGCGAGGCCATGATCCATAGTGTATTCATGCTGAGCAGGACTTGCAGCTGTGAATAGAGGTGCTCGTTCGTCGCCGGTGCGGCAGGACTGCTCCACAAGGGCTGTGCTGGCATGAAGCCGGGCATCCACGCATGCATGCACTCAAATATGACTTACATGGAACAACCTTGCCCCAGAACACTGGCAGCATGCACGTGTAGGAGCCAAAAAAGGAGTGCGCAACGCACACTGGCAGGGGCAAGTCATGGACGGACGCGATCGCTACAGCCACAGCCGAGTCAAACCTCCGGAACGGCCTCTTCCACGCTGCTCATGATCGCACCTTGATGCTCGGACAAGTGTTTTGGGAGTGTCTCCCTGAGCGCTCTGGGTGGCGGCGGGTACCGGACTGTGCAAATAAATCAACTGCAATGGGCCAGCCCGACATGTACGCAACTATCCATGGTTCTGTACTGCAACTGCTTCCTGCAGCTGGTCCGGCAACGGAATGGTGAGGGGTTAAAATAAGGGGTCATGGTGGAATAGCTCAGGGGGTGAAACGTAATGCCAAATGCGTAGTGACTGAGGTGACCACTTGATCCCAGGCGCAGCGCTAGATGCTCAATGCCAGTCTTGCTGCATCGTACGGACCTGCTGCAGGCTCGTGGTGACACACTAGGCATCGTGCGCATAAGCCTGCAGCTGAGACGATCGCCGCGGGAGCACAGGCCTGCAGTTATTGATGTAACCGACAGGCGTAGTACCAGAACAGTGGCAAGCTGTAAGCTTGACCTGAAGGCCGGTCCTGGCTCTTTACACATAGCCATCAGCAGCGTGAAGGGGCGGCAGCAGAACAGTCGCCACGCTGAGTGCCAGTCCACCGCGCCGGGGCATCCGGCGCAACTCGAGCACCGGGAGCTTTCGGGCCTTAAGCATGGCGGGCAACGACAGCAACCGCTTCATGGATGCGGTGGCATGGGGCGGCAACGTGACCACCAGCGTGGCGATCATCTTCATCAACAAGATCCTCATGAGCTCAACCGGCTATGGCTTCAGATACGGTGGGTTTGAAGGCCGTGGCGATGCTGTGCACTTACCCCGCTGCATCAAAGCCATATCACCGACCCTGCATGGCCCTGGCCGAGGCTGCCTTCTGGCGCCAAGACAGCGACGGTCACGGCAGCTGACGGCCTCGGATTTCGTACTTGTCGTGCCAGCGCTCCAGCCTCGGGCATCAGCACCGTTGTCTGTGTCATATAGCATACGGACAGTGCGACAGCACGCCGCCGGCGCTGTGCGTCGCCCTGGGCAACACTTGGTCCCTGGGCCATCACCTTGGTGCAATTTGACCGGCCATAAACCTGCATGACAGACAGCACCGGCTAGGGCAGCTCAGTCCGCGGCATGGTGCCTCAGTCGAGCTCTCGTGCTGCAGTCAAGCGTCCGCCGAGGGTGCTCGGGCGGCAAAAGCGTGGCAGGCGCCATGCTGCGGCGGTTGCAACCGCTGCAGCAGGCTATGCCTGCAGAACTTCAGCGGCAGATGCACTGAGCGCTGATCTTTGACTGCCGTGCAGCCACGACGCTCTGTGCAGCACACTACCTGGCGTGCTCAGCCAGCATATACCTGTCGCAGACCATGGGCTACGTCAAAAAGGTCGCCCTGCCGGTGCAAGGTGAGCACTGCGCAGATGCACTGTGCGTTGATGACCATAGCTTGCACAGCTCTGCATAGGACGGTGCACATACCTGCACCGCTGGGCGGTCGGACCGCTGACGCTGGTGGTGTCTACCCTGCAGACCTGATCCTGTTCACAGCCACAGCTAACACTTCCATTGTGACGCTGAACTTGTCACTGCTGCTCAATAAAGTCGGCTTCTACCAGGTGTGCTGGCAGCGCGGTGCTTTTGCATGCGCGTTGTGCCTAGCATGGGCGTTGTGCCATACAGCTACAAAACTCCCTGAATGCTCGAGTGTCCTCGTATACGTCTGGGAGGCGCTTCATATCAATGGCGCTCAGCCGATGTTTCCGCCCCTGCCACAGATTGCAAAGCTGCTCATCATCCCCTTCGTGTGCCTGGTGGAGCACTTCTGGCTGGGCAAGCAGTTCTCGGTGCGCGTCATCATGTCAGTCGTCACCGTCGTCCTGGGCGTCGGCGTTGTGTGAGTTTTCTGTTGTCATCACCCTGGCTTCCTCAGACACTTGTGTCCAAGCTCATCTCCTCTTGACGTGCCGTGCTTTCTGCTGCTGCGTACTCCCAGCAGCGCTGCAGTGCACGCGCACTGAAGCAGCGCTCTCCGCTGCCTGTCAGGAGCGGCCAAACCACGAGACGCTGAGCTCCTGCCGAGTTGGTGCTTCAATTAGGAGGTTGATTGCCCAAGCATGGTGGCGTGTGCACCCGCAGGACGGTGTCGGACTTTGCGTGGGGGGACAACATGCTGGGGCTCGTAGTGGCGGCGCTGTCCGTCGTCTCCAGCGGCATGCAGCAGATCTTCTGCCGCTCCATGCAGCAGAAGCACAAGCTGTCCAGCCACGAGCTGCTGTCCAACACCGCGCCCGCGCAGGCACGCTCAGGGTTTGAGTTTCATGCATGCCCATTGCTGCAAGCCTCCAGGTCTTTGCCGTCTACCATCATACGACTGAGGGTCTTCAAGAATGTCAAGGCTGGTTTGTCCGAGGCCTGCGGGAGTGAAGAGTGGGAAATGGCCAAGGCCGCCACCGTGTCACAGAGCACCCAGACCTACTGTCGAGCATGCAGAGTCCGAGCTCATGCGCCATCATCCTGCTGCAGGGCTGGTCGCTGCTGCTGATCGGGCCGTTCCTGGACTACTACGTGGTGGACGCCTGGGTGCTGGACTACGACTGGCGCACCGCCGCCGCAATCGCCTTTGGCGCCTCCTGCGCCCTGGCGGTGCTCGTCAACCTCAGCCAGTTCATGTGCCTGGGCCGCTTCACCGCCGTGTCCTACCAGGTGAGCACCCTCAGTCTGCCTTGACGGTTTGCAGACTAGAAGTCACCAGACGGCAGCGTGCCCCGGTGGTGCTAGTCAGTGTCAGCCAGTCCATGTGCCAGGGCCGCTTCAGCTGCAATGACGGATCAGGTCACTCTTGCAGCAGCGGTGACAGGAGGTCAGCAGGCAGTTGATGACAGGCAGCATCTGCTGTGCATGTGGGCGGTGCCTGTGCCGACTGCAGCAGCCTCGTGCGTGGGTGCCCGCGGCCGGATTGGATGCCTTCAGACTAGTGCTTGAGAACTGCAGACCTCACCGTTCCCAACAGTTTTTCCCTTCCCGCTGGGAGGTCTGTCGATCTCAGCCGAAGTTATATGCCGACGCTGCAGAGTAGCGCCAAGCTTCCTGAGCATGCAACTCGCCAGGCTTTGTCGGTTGCCTGCTCCGGGAGCTGATCGGTCCTGCAGTCTTTGTCCGCCGTGATTATGCCAACGGCTGCCAGAGTCCTGTGCAACGCCATCAGCGTCGCTGAGTTTTCGACAATGCCATCTGCTGCTTCCTTGCGGTTCAAGTGATTGGAAGACTTCCAGACCTGGGCCTGCCCACGACGCGGGCCAGCATCACACAACCTTTCAGCGCCCTGCCCAGTGCTGCAAAATGGTGCGACTTCCCTTTGCAGGTGCTGGGCCACAGCAAGACGATCTTGGTGCTGCTGGGCGGCTGGCTGTTCCTGGGCGACGTCATCAGCGGGCGCCAGTTTGCGGGCATGGTGCTGGCCGTCATGGGCATGGTCGCCTACGGCGTCGCCTCCTCCCAGTGCGTCCCAAGCACCCATGCCCCCATCTCTTGCTGGCTCCTGTCGTGCCATCAAGACTGTGGCAGCCGTGCTGCTGCGGTGGCTGGGTATGGTCGTGCTTTCGGGGGCAGCTGTTGGGCCATACTCCCAGATCTGTGACTGTTGGGCAGCAAAGCTGCACCGTCCCCACAGGCGGCAACCCACCATCAGCCAGGCATCATGCATCTCGTGCATTTAGTAATCAGAGGAGCCCTGCACAGGGAGTCGGCTGCAAAGGCACTGCTGGATGTGGACAAAAAGACCACGCCAGCCAAGGCGGGCCCCGGCAAGGGGGACCCGGCCGACGAGGAGGCGGCGCTGCTGCCGCAGGGCAGCGGCTCCCCGCCACGCTAGGGTCCGCACACCTGTCAGTCCCCTGCACCAAGTGCGCGACGCACCAGGGGTGCTAATGATGCATGTGGCTGCTGCGCAGGGCCGGAGTTCACCGCGGGCTCGGCCCTGGCGCAGCGGCAGCCTCATCCTGGGGTGCAATGGCCCCACCGAGAGACCACACCATGTTCTGGATCCAAGTGGGCTGACTCCGCTGTGCCTTGCTGTGCAGGGACAGCGCAGCGGCGGCAGCTGCAAAGAAGGCGGCGGCCGACGTGGAGGAGGCGCCGCTGCTGAAGGAGGGCGACTTTGCGGCCGCCGTCAACGGCAGCCGGCTGGTGCCGGACACCAACGGCGGCCTGCGCTCTGGCAGCAGCGGCGACCTCAAGGCGCAGCAGCAGATCTTCAAGCGGGAAAGCGTCTGAGGCCGCTGCGCTGGTGGCGGCCCTGCAGCGGCCAGCTCGTGTGGTGGCGGAGGCGCAGGGGGCATACAGTGGCCGGGTGCACTGTAAGACTCGCCAAGGAGTGCAGAGTTGGACCTGCCATGCCAGGATCAGTCAGCAGCAGGCGGCTTGCCACAGTATGGCAGCTGCTATCAATTTCACTGTGCAGCCTGGTGGGAACCAGGGTCGCACCAGCACTCAGCGTCGGTTGCCGCTAGGCCAGCCGAGGCATGCGTTCATGACTGACTTGCAGGGTTGTGCTGCTTATTGCGGGGGTTATCGCACGGGGCCACCGATGCTTTTTCACACGAGCACCCTGAGAACTAAACCGTTTCAAATTGTACTGAAACCGGGTAGCTCTGACCAGGTTGTTGCCATCAACAGTGTATGCAGTGCTCTGTCAGTCGCTCACGTATCACTTCATCACACGAATGTAAGGCTGACATCCGCAGTGGAGCAATAGGCTGGCGTTTGCAGGCACAGCAGTGTCGCTATTGCCAAGCAGTCTGGGGCCTGCCAGGCTGGCAGGCCCCTCGCTGCATGTCGAGGGCAGCCACGACAGCCAACACAATGCCAATGTGCAGGTTGCAATGTGCAGTGCGCTACACCTGAACGCGCTGCTTTTCATTTAGTCCTCGTCTCACCTGCTGATGCAACAGATCGACGCAGTATTGCGTGGACAACGACGGGTTTTGTGCACTTGCATGCTGGGGATCCCCTCCAATAGCGTTGTGAAGCGTACAATTTAGACCGCATCACCTGCACATCAGCAGACACAGCCATCCAATCAATATTCTCAATCACTCTGATAGCATGACCTGATTTGGAATACATCCAAGTATGCAGGTGGCATAGGAACAGCAAATGCATGATATAGATCTGAGAGGCTGCTTGGCATCACGTTGCAGTACAGCTGGGGTCCCATCTGCTTTGAGAACCAGCGTGACCATGCGCAGCATGACTGTCAGGCAGCAAGCAGGGCCGTGCCCCATCAGACAGCTGCAGGCAGCGCAATTCAGAGTGGTGCGCAAACCTCAGCATCAGCGACAAAGATGCATCACAATCGCAGCGCTGAGGCTATGGCCCACCAGCAGCGACAAAGGCAGCGGGGACGCAGCAAAGCTTCCGCCGAGCAGGACAGTCAAGATGCGGAAAGCAGCATCGCAGCCTGCCAGGCAGTCACCAGCGGGCGCGACGAAGCACCGGCCGGGCACAACCAAGCAGCAGGCGCGGAAGGAGCAGCAGGAGCGGCAGCAGGATGCAGACGAGAGCAGCGCCGGGAGGTGGTACAGCCTGCTGACAGGCTTCCCCTTTCCGGTAGGTGTCTAAAAGCTAAATGCGAAACGGGTGCATTATGTAAACCCATGCATCTGCGTGTGTGAAGAGTGCGCTGGATTGCAGCGGATACATCAACTGCATGCACCTGACCGCAGCAGCCAGCTGCTGACCCTATCTGCTCATGCCTCTGTAGCTGGGGCCCTTCTTCACACGGAGGACAGTCCGAACGGAGGTGCGCCCGGCGTTGTCACATGCAGTTGGGCAGTGGCTACTCAACCATCAGAGCTGAAGCGCTAGCACAGGACCCTGCTTCTGCTGCTGACGCCCTGACATCACCAAGCGCATGGGAGCTGCAGGTCGTCAAGGGCCAAGTCTGGTGCTTCCAGCAGCCACAGAACCTGGCGGGCAGCAATGTGCACACCAATGTGCGCATGACAGCCGTAAAGCTGCGATCGGGCGGCCTGATGATCTACGCACCCATCGCAGCCACCAAGTGAGTGCTGCTGCAACAAGTGTGCAATGCTGCTAGCGTAGGTGGTACCTATGCCATCATTTCATGTATCTGCCAGATGGCGGGACGCTGATAGCCATTAGGCGGGCAAGGGCATAGCTACCGTCATTTCGCCATGCAGTTAGGGTCATGCCTTCGCAGCAGCAGCGAGAGCATGTGCAACGAACTGGCAGGGCGGTCTGTTGATGTGCAAAAACCCCTCGCCGCCATGGGGTGTGAAGTGTTCTGCCTGCCGCCTGTGCATAGGCATGCATCGTATGTCTATGGGGCTGTGCTGAAGATACCTCTCACTCAGTGGCAGACTGCACCATTTGGGAACCTTAAGCACCTTTACCATAGCTGATACCACGACTATGCACAAAACGCCTCTGCAGTTGCTGCACGATGCCATTTGCCTATTTTATTCTGCACGAGCTGGTGCTCGTCCAACTGTTTGCCCGATCGCGCTCACAGAGTCTTTCCTGCTGTCTCCAGGGAGTGCATACGGCTGGTCAACGAGCTTGGCCTGCCGGTGGAGGTCATCATGCTGCCGTCCTTCGCCTACGAGCACAAGGTGTTTGTGGGCCCCTTCAGCCGCCGCTACCCCAAGGCGCAGGTCGGTGCACACCCAGTATCAAGGCTGCCGTTGATAAACCCCTTGCAAGTTGCGACTACTGTGAATGCAAGGGAAGCTGTTTCAGCACTTGTTGCAAAGCGCCTCCCAGCAGGCTTCCTCGTGTGCCCAGCTCACCAGCTCAACATTCCTTGACACTGTTCTTGAGGCATGCAGATCTATGTGGCGCCGGAGCAGTGGTCCTTCCCGCTGCGGCTGCCGCTGCCGTTCTTCGGCATCTTCCGCGCCACCAGCATCCGCGCGGGCGAGCGGTACCCCTGGAGCGCAGACTTCGACCACCGGGTGCTCACCATCAACATCAGCAAAGGTTCGGCCTTTGCGCACATTGGGCTGCTGGCTGCGTACCTCAATCCTGCTGACACAGACTCATGCTACATGGCAGACTCGTGCAAGCAGGATGGCTCGGCCATGCGACTTTTCTCATGCCATCAAGAGTGGAGTCTAGAGTCATCAACAGCAGCATGCCCGCACTGCAGCACGCAATGGATGGGGTGGCTTCCGCCCTTCCTTGCTACCACTCGCAATCCCACTATTGAGCATGTTTCAATTGCTCATTACAGGGGTGGGGCCTTACTCAGAGGTGGCGCTATTTCACCGCGCCACCCGCACGCTGCTGCTGGTAGATGCGGCTGTGGCGGTGCCCAAGCAGCCGCCGCCCGTCATCCCCAAGTGGGCGCTGGCCGACGCGGGCGACAGCAGCAACCTCGCCGTGCGCCTCCTGTACGGCGACGCCAGCGAGAAGGTGGGACGCGCAGCCGCTCTGGCTGACTGGCAGCGTCAGCATGCCGGCTGATGCTGCAGTGTGGATGCTGCACCTGGTGTGTGCAAAGGGTTATCCAGGGAATCAACGTGTGATGGCATTGCACTGCAGAGGCAGCAGCTGGAGAGCGCAGCGGATGAGGGCGTTGCGTCCGAGGAGGCTCGCAGGGAGCGTATAGGTGCGCTCCTGAGTAGTCTACCCTTGCGAAGCTCCCGGGCACACAAATGTGTTGTTTGGGAAGCTGGCAGCCTGCAGAGCTGCACGGCGCCTGTCATGTGGGGCAAGGCATTGCGGGCATGCAGGCTGGATCCGGATGCGCCTGCAAGTGCCATTGTTTGCGCCCGCCAACCCCTCCTCAACATGTGCGCAGGCTGGATGCGGATGTGCCTGCAAGTGCTGTTCTTCGCGCCCGTCAACCTGCTGGAGCCCGAGGAGTCCTTCCGCCGCTTCGCAGGCCGCCTCATCGTGTCGCCCGTCGTGCGCGTGCTGGTGTTCAGCAAGGTGCGCGTCCAGCCCATGTCTCCATGACGCACTTTGGGTTTCACAGCATCTGTATGTACACACATGGAGGCGTCGACTTTCGACACGACAGGGAACCCCCATCTCCGTATGCTGGCAAAGCTGCGTGCTGGCAAGGTGCAGCTGCGTATTTTGAGGGGCAAACAAGCATACGGTGCCGGTGGGTCCCAACATGAGGACCTTGCAGCTTGCGCCGAGTGCGCCTGTTGTGCCGAGCGCAGGCGGCTGCTGAGGTGGCGGCGTGGGTGGACGACATGGCAGGTAGCTGGCGCTTCAAGCAGATCATCCCCTGCCACTTCGATGCGCCCATCGCCGCCGGGCCCGCAGACCTGAGGCAAGAGCCCTCTTGCCACTTCTTCCCATGCCGGCTTTCCATGTGCCACGCTCGGATACTACCAAAATACAGTCGTCACGCAAACGCTCCAATCATACAGGGCAGGCAAGTCAGAGCCCTCAGATTGCAGGGCGGCATTTGCGTGGGCGTTTGAGGCGGCGGGCAAAGCGCCGCCGAGCGCGCCGCTGCTGGACCGCCTCAGCAACATACTGACCTTCGGGAGGGGCCCAGCCGCAGCAGCCAAGGTAGGAGCATGTCCTATCACCAGGTCTTTCATGAGGTGCAGCCGGCAGTGCCTTCAGTTCGTTGCCTGCTCTGCGGCAGCTGCGTCAGTGGCATGTCCGCCGCACTGCTTGTGCAACCACCTGCCGCTGAGTGCGGGCATGGCGACCTTGCGTTCGGCTGCCAGCGGCTGCCACCGATGCGGTGCAGTGCATCATAGCACGCCTCCAGCCATCCAGCGCGGGGTCCCGAAGCAATGCCTTGGGCGCAGCCAGCAGCCTCAGCACGAACTCTCCTGTGTGTCATCATGCTCAGCTGGTTAGAGCGCTGGAGCAGGGCAGCAATTGGCGGCACCAAGCAGGAGACGTAAACATGTATATGTATCACATCATACAAACCCTTATAGTGATACCAGTTTGATTCGAGATGGCTGGGGCGCCGGAGGAGGGCTGCAGCTGGCAGCACCGAGCCAGGGGACGTGAATATCAATCATGTTACACACACAAACCCTGAATAACGAAATCATTTTCATTCCAGATGGCTGGGGCGCCGGAGGAGGGCGGCAACTGGCGGCGTCAAGCCAGGGGACATAGATATGTATCATGACACAACCCTAATCTAAATACCATTTCCGTCCTAGATGGCTGGGGCGCCGGAGGAGGGCGGCAACCGGCCCGGGGGCGGCGGCACCAAGCCCGGGGACATATTCGACGCCGATGACCTGAAGGCGCTCCAGGCAAGACGGACGATCATTGTCGCACATCACCTCCCACCCTGTCTGGCGTCTGGTGCTGAGATCCGTGCACCTTGCGCAAGCTGTGCCACTTCCCTGATAAAAGGGGGCCTGTGCCGGTGTGCTTAGGCTGCAACTGGCGGCGTGCGCGCTGTTGCCAGCCGCACCCTGTCAGTTGTGAGCCCTGTCAACAGGCAGTAACCAGCATGCGCTTTGGCATGCAGACGCTCTCCAGTGCGCTCCGGAAAGCCGGTGTCACGATTGAAGACCCCTGAGAGCAGCGCTCCCCAGCACCGGTCGCTGCAACAGGCGGAAATGCTGTCAGTGCTGCGCGTCAAACAGCTTGCAACTGCGGGGACAGCAGAGGCTACTGGCAGCTTCTGAGGCATCTAGACAGCTGTGGTCCAGCATAGCGGCGCCATACTTCAGCCCAGCTGCAGCGGGGTTGGGATGTCACAGGATCAAAACGGTGGGGGCGGGCGTGCCTCTGACAGCTGCGGTGGATGGTCAGCAAGCGGGCTGGTCTCTTACAGACTTCGTCGCGAATGCAGCAGAGCAGATTTCGCTTATGTCATGCAAAGCATCTTTGATCTTCGATGATCAGTACAGACTGCCCAGTGAATGTGGCCATTCTTGCGGCCGCGGCTAGCTGGCTGATGCCTGTCACATTGAGAGATATTTAGGATGTGTGGCATGACCTGCTGCCGAGCCAACGTTGCTGCAAAGCTGTGAGGGGGATCATCAGGCGGTGACAACTGAGCACAACAGTGCAATTTGTTCCTCAGTTGCACAAACCCGTGCGCATGAGTACGTGCATGCAGCATGAAGGCAACTAACCTGCCCATGATAAATTTGTCCAGCTTGTCAACTTGCGAGTGGATACGGTAATGTCCACCAAATTCTCGCGCACAAGTATGACATGTCAATGTTGCCCAGCACCATCTTGCCCGTACAGCAGCTACTGAATGCTGTAGCCTCAACAGCTGTCCTGCAAAGGGGTTTAGCACGCATCATTCTTTGGTGCGTTGTACCCGCTGAATAGTACGCACTCTCGGCCCGTCAGGCGCACATGCGCTGTGTACGTAGGCTTGCGCGGATCTTGAGAGCCTGTGCAAGTCCGTCGGGGTGCATATCGCCTCTCAGGGCTCAGGGATCCAGCGAGGGGCATGCTGATGCAGTGACATTACATTCTGTCCCATCCCCAGCGGCGGCGTCATGGCGAGATCGGAAGCATCTGCATGATCTACTGATTGTCCCTGGTGCATATGACATCCTGTTGGTCGAGTCTCCCCCGGCCTTAGCGTTGCGTTGAGGAGAGCTTGTGGTGCCAGGGCACCTCTGTCCGTAGATCTGACAGCCGCGTAAGTCAGCACCCCTCACCGGCAGCGAGGAAGACGGAGCCGCAGGGAGAGTGCAGAGCGCGGACGCATGCTGGACCGCAGCTGCTGGGTGCGGTGCAGAGTGCACCACTGAGGAGGCGGCTCAGCAGGGGCTCACCAGCAGGCTTCACCGCAGACAGCCCCCGGTGGACCCGACGACAGAGCGCAGGGCGCCCACGTGAGCGGTTCGGCAGCGCACATGGCGCCGTAGCACTAGTGGCAGAACACCTGCAGGGCCGCAGCGGCGGCCAGCGTGGCCAGGGGCTGCAGCTGCCTGTGGCCACCGCTGTACTGGTGGTAGCACGTCATGATCGCACCAGAGAGGGCGAACCGCAAGGTAGGGGGGACGCATCTTATTGTTGGTTCTCCTGCACCCATGCGCGCATGTTCTGCATTGTGTCATATGTCAGCAGGCTGATGCTTCAGTGGCAGAAGGCGGGCTAACAGGCGTCGTTCGTGCTGCTGCAGGCGAGGCGGCTGTGCGCCGACAACAGGGCGGCGGTGTTTGGGCTGGCGGGCGCAGTGCTAGTGGGTTTCGCGCTGTGGCGGACCGGCCTGCTGCAGGATTCCCGCGGCAGCGCCACGCAGCGGCAGCGGGCGCCCCTCGCCGATGCGACAGCACTCGTTGAGGGCGGAGGTGCGACACCCAGATCACATTTTACATCCGGAGTACACAGCTCTTGACATCAAATGCATGCCACGGCAAAGAGCCGGCCCATGTGGTGTGCTGTCACACAGGGATCCTTATGAGACGGTTGGCAAGGTGACCGCCCACCATGCGCTCGTAGCACAGCACAGCCGAGCTAATCGTCAGTGGCGCAGGTGCCTTTGACCCCGTCCGCTGCGGCAGCATTGGGCCCGACGGCTGGCACCTGAAGTACGCGGAGCTGCACCGGCGCATCCTGGCGGGCGAGGCCCCGCAGCGGTACATCGTGGCACAGGTGGGGACACCTTTTTCATTTGCAGTGGGTGAGGGTTCAGTGGGCCTGGAATCTAGTTGGCATCAGTGTTTCCTGGCGGGCGAGGCCCCGCAGCGGTGCATCGTGGCGCAGGTGGGGACGTAGGTCCTCAGCGTAAGTATGGCAGCTGTGGAATGACACAGCTCCCCTGGCACATGCTTCAGGAAGCGGCGCAGCCCTGGCGGTCTGGGATGCAGACGTCTATGGAGTCGTTGCCTGCATCATGCCTGGCAGCATGTGAGGGGGTCAGGCTAGAAAGCGAATTGGTGGCTGCCTGCAGCCGCCTGTGTAGACAGTGCAAATGCAGGCTGCTAGTCCCACTGATCCAAACCCTGGACATATGTCGCTGCAGGGCTGGGAGGGGCTGGCGGACTCCATAGTGGGCGCCGTCACCGTGTTCTGGATGGCGGTGCTCACCGACCGCGCCTTCCAGATGACGCCCACCAACTGGCACGGCAACAGCGTCAGGTGCGCCCCAAACTCTGCAACCCTACCACCAGCAACGCTGCCACTGTGTTTTGTGTTGACCTCGTTGCTCTGGAGCGCAGCATGCTCGAGCATGTGACTGGCGCCAGAACGGAGCCAGCGATGCGTGTGCTGCTGTTGTCGCAGCTACCCCGCAGGACATTGCAACATGCTAAAGGTTCTGCTCAAGCTTCACATGGCGGCATGGGGTGCGGGTGCCTCAAATGCATACTTTTGTGCACTCTACTGACAGGGCCTTAACAGTGAATGCGCTAAATCCGCAGGTACGAGTGGATGTACGCGCAGCCCTTCATCAACTGGACGCAGACGGAGGCAGATGATCCCGACAGCCTGCGATTTCAGCTGGACCCAAACACACCCGGGGTACGCAAATACCAAATTAGTACAACCTTTTTATTCTCTATGATACATTGTTCCATTTACATGAAGCCTGCCACGTTGTCCAGCTGTGCACGCACACCATGGCTCAAGCGCTGGCCGACGTTCTGAGGCATGCTGACATGCGGCAAGAGTCCATTCTATCCGCATGCTTCAGCTGCATCCCTAATTCCCGGATTCCACGGCAGAGACTGCTGTGGTCGGGGTGCGCCATCGCATCATTACCACTGCCACTTGCAGGGCTCCTGTCACAATGCCCCTCTCCAGCAGCATGTGCACAAGACTGCTCCCTGTCGCCAAAAAAAATTAGCCGCCCTAAACCCTAAACCCTGCCGTCCATTTCGTGCACAGGACCACCACTGGCAGGACCGCGTGCGGTGCAGCAACTACAGCACCATCGGCGCCGACAAGCGCACCCTGACCGTCATTACCAACCTGGGGTGGGTGCAATGCGAACACAAATCAATGAAAGAACTCTCTTACAGCACCATCGGCGCCAACAAGCGCACCCTGACCGTCATCACCAACCTGGGGTGGGTGGAATGCGAACACAACTCAATGAAATAACTCTCTTACAGCACCCAGCACCATCGGCAACCAACAACTGGCTGTCGTCACCAACCTGGGGCGGGTTCCAGGATTTAGGCTGCAAGGCACCCATTGAGGAGGTTGCAACAGCTGGCAAACCTAGCCTGGGCGCCGCTGCGGGGCACAGGCGGCGGCTCCTGGGCGCGTGTGGTGTGCTCGTACGGTCTGTGATAATTGCGGCGCTGGCTGTAGGGTCATGACGATGTTTCGTGATGGTGATGTCTGTGCCATCCAGGTACTCTGTGGGCGTGTTTGACAACCCGTTCTACCGGGAGCAGATGTTTGCGCTGGGGCTGCGGCCGGAGACGGCCTACAGCTGCGCGTACGACTTCCTGCTGTACCCGCAGCCCAAGGTGCGGGGCTGTCAAGTGGTCATAGGGCTGTTGACTATCTGAGGAAAATGCGCTGGAACAACGAATCATGCACTTCTTCTCGGCACTTAGTCGCAAGGACGTGCATCGACTGTGCATTTTGAGGCATGATGGCAGCTCTGACGCCGCAGCCACTGGCGCATCACGCTTGTGTGGCAGGGGATGCTGCCGTGAAGCAGGCACTCTGGGGTGCCACTTCACTCATGCCGCTGTGCAAGCCTGCGGGGCCCCAGATTTGTGGGCGGAAGGGCATGTCTCGGGTTGACACAGCCTTGCGACCCACTGCCGCAGCTGTTCGAGGAGCACCAGCGCGAGTACGAGACGCTGCAGCGGCCGGGACCCCTGAAGATCGGCGTCCAAATACGGGCGGGGGACCACCGGATGGGGGAGGGCGCGGTGCACCTGCAGATGTTCGACCACTTCTTCGACTGCGCCTCGCAGATCGAGGTGGGTTTGCTGGGCCTTTCACTTCACTGTCGAGCAATGCATGGATGTGTCCAAGCGGCAAGGCTGCCACGACAGCAGCTGTTCCGTTTCGCTTGTGAGGTGCATGCCCATCTTCCCAAGCCCTTGGCGGACGACAGTCAGCAGCAGGGTTCAGCAGCTGGGGTTAGCAAGGCTCACCGCCATTGGCTCACTTTGGCAATTGTGTTGGGTTGCAGAGGGACTACCGCCTGCACGGGCAGGAGGTGCTGTGGTTCCTCATCACCGACAGCACCACGCTTCGACGCGAGGTGCGGCGGTTGCCTGCCTGCCCACAGAGCGCCCTGCTGCCTACCTGCACAGAGGGGCAGCATCTTGCGTGTGTACCACCCCGCTCCATTAATTCATCGTGGCTGGTTGCGTAGGTGTCCGTGCATGTTCACATCCATGGGGTGAAAGCCAAATTACTGTCGCCAGGCGCCAGCTGCACCTGGCCACATGCTCACATCGGCTGCATGGTCGGACGCACCCTAAACCCTGAGCCGTTGGAAGTGCAGGCGCGAGAGAAGTACGGCGAGAAGCTGCTGACGGCCAGCCCCAACATGACGGCGAAGCACTTCCTGTACGAGTCGGGCAACACGCCCTCGCTGCGCGCGGCCGCCATGGACCAGTGGCTCTTTGGCCTGGTCGACTTCCATGTGCGCAGCCTGCAAGGCTTTGGAGCTGTTCCTCGTGCTGAGGAAATTGCACCCTGCTGCTGGGTTGCACAGCTGATGACTTGGAGATCATGGCGTCTGCATCCAAAGCCCCTCATCTGATCAGCGGGCTGGTTGCCTACAACCACACTGGCGGGTGGCTGCAAACCTCAGCTGAGACATCTGTCCAACAACCTTTTTTACACATGTGCTCCTGTGGCCCTAGGTGATCAGCCGGCTGAGGCTACGGGCGCACCGGCGGCTGGCGCTCCAAGAAGTGGCACCCTTTCCACTCAGTTGGAAAACCCCCTTTTCTGACGCGGGTCCCCTCTCATTTGCAGGTGATCAGCCGGCTGAGCGGCTACGGGCGCACCGGCGGCTGGCGCTCCAAGAAGTGGCACCCTTTCAACAGTCGGAAAACTCCCTTTCCTGATGCGGGCCCCCTTTCATTTTCAGGTGATCAGCCGGCTGAGCGGCTACGGGCGCACCGGCGGCTGGCGCTCCAAGAGGTGGCACGGCATCTACACCCTGGAGAACCACCGCACCGAGTACCGCGACTGCTCAGGTGGCCCACCCTGTAGCGTGTAGATTGTGGGGTGTCATATCACTTGGAGCGCAGGGCTTCACGGCTGACATGGCTGCCCACGGTGGTCCACCCTCCAGCAGCACATCTCAAACTGCCTGGGTTGCGGAGGGTGGACAATCGGCGGCTGTGTGGCTGCCAGCAAATTGCAGGGGCGCTGCGTTGCATAGCATACACACGTGCACTTCCAACAGTACCTCTCATTGTACTCATGTAAAGTTGGAACTTCAACTCGCTCACTACATACTTCGCAGCTGGCGCGTGGGACAGCGTCAAGCGGCTGGCGGCGCTGGGAGACGGCATGGAGATCGGCATGTGGCACCCCGGCATCTGAGCAGGGTTTCGGTTCAAGGCCTAAACCAGCGCTGGCGGCGCGGGCGGCAGCTGAGAGATCGGCATGTGGCACCCCGGCATCTGAGCAGTGCTCAAAGCCGCGGCAGACGCACATAGCACGAAAGGGTGCTGCATTTCTTGCAGCGTCAGCGGTGCATGCTACGACATAGCAGCATGCACATGGAATGCAAACCCTTTAGCAAGCAGCGAAGACGGCGGCCATCGCAAGGGGATGCTACTGAGGGGCGCGTGTCATCATCAGCACCGTGCCCAGGAGAGCTGCGGACATCGGCAGACGGCAGCTCAGCACGCCAGACTCACGCTGTGTTGCTGAGGCGTCTCACTGCTCCCAGCCTAGCACTCGTGCTGCAGGACGTGACGCTTGGTCGTGGCCCTGTGTTCTCAGCAAGCAGGCTGTTGCTGCTGCGGCGGCGGCCACGATGGGAATTCCGAGTGGCAGGCCTGCCTGCCTGCCCACCTTGATCAGACTTCATTGGGCGGCGTGATCACTTAAGCTTTCGTGTTGCCGACAGCACACCAGAATTGGGGGTGTTGCCAATGGCGACCTAGTTGATTGATCTGAATTGCAGAACTTGAATCTGAGAGCTAGCCATCCGCACCGTGAATCGTGCCTAATTCGATTGGACACTGATCCGTTGTTTCGTTGATACGAATGCCCTGCCTGTAAGGTCCTTGTCATGCTGTTTGGTGAGGGCTAAGGGCGACTCGGTACTTACACTGCTGTATCGTGTCTGTTCGCTTTAATAGGTTGCGACTTGATAGCTGCCCAGCTTCTGCAGAAGAAACAACTACCGGTACAAGCGGCGGCAGCTGACCACCGTACCCAATTTCAAAGGGGAAAGTCGACTGGTCTCAGCATAGCTATTACTGCCCACCGATCACAGCACACCCTCATGTGGCCAGGGTAGGATGCACATACCAATGTGTACAACATGGTTCTGAAGTTGAGCCAGCTGTGTGAGGCAGCTACACGACCAACAGGCTTCACGTCCCAGCCAATACGTCTGCAGCTTGCCCCGGGGCTGCGTCCCGAGCAATGTCTGAGCCAACACCGGTGTGACATCATGTATCGTGGCTCTTTCCAGTCATGCTGGCGCTCACCTGCATGTTGAGGGCAGCAGCACTCAGTAGAGCTGTGGCACGCGCCTGCAACCGCAGGTGTGAAGAGCAAGCAAAGGGAACACCTTATGTTGGTAGCTGGTTCCCCTCCTGAGGTGCTAGAGTACATCATGAGTTCACGAGAACAACAACGGGACATGCGAGCTACGCCTTGCTGCAGCCAGTCATGTTGCTCAAAAGCAATGTGTGGAGTTGCCTTGCAGCACATTGCTGGGCGATCCTGCAGTGGCTGCAGCACACAGACCAGCTGCAGGCCCATGACGATGCCAACATCTGCTCCTAGCTGTCGAGGCACTAAGACACATGACAGCCAGCCGTTGATGCCTGCTCTTGTGATTGTTGCGCAAGACCCACACGTCAACAGTTGCATGGACTCAAATGTCAGCATGGAAGCAACCGACTCACCGACTTGAACATGGTGCTGAGGCGTTTCTTGGGGGCGGGGCTCGAGCCTTGGGACCCCTGACCACCCTGCAGCATCCAGGCATCGCCCCATCAGCCCAGAGGGACTGCACCCTTGGCCGCACAACACACACTCGGTCCAACTGGCTAGCTGGGCCGGGCAGCAGAGTGCATGCTTTGTAGAGTCAGGGCACACGGCTAATAGGATTAAAGGATTGCGCACCGGCGCCGAAGGCGGCGGGCCCACCGCCTCGACATTGATCGGCGACACGGTGGCCAGGGGGCGCTCGGTGCCGGCTCCGGCCCCTGCATAGCTGCCGCCGGCTGGGCCGCCGGCCGGGCCGCCGACCCCGCCGCCGCCGCCAAACCCGCCGCCGCCGCCGCCGCCGTCAGCGCCGCCGCCGCCGCCTCCAAAGCGCGAGCGGGGCCCCGTGCCATCGCCGCCAAACAGCTTGTCCAGCTGCGCCTGGTCCACCTGGGGCAGAGGGACCAGATCTCGGGCCCCTGTGCAGCACCAGCTTCAGGCTGCGCTCAGAGCAGTGCATGTTGCTGCCACAGCTGAGGGGCAACCGCTCAGCGCAGCACAAGGGAATGCCCCTGAGCAGTTGCCCAACTGCCTGATGCCACAGGTCAGGAAGGTCACGCTGCTGTGTGCGGCTCCCCAAAACCATGTGGACTTGATGGCAGCATGCTCTGCTACTTAATCTCAGCACAACACCGCCCACCCCACATCACATAAGCCGGCATGCTCACCGCCGCCTCTGGGACGGGGCCCAGGCTCGAGCGCCGCTCGGTGATGCGGGCCAGCCGCGGGTTGCGCGCGGACCTGGCGGCGCCGTCGGCGCTGAAGAAGCCGCTCCACTTCTGGCGCAGCCGCTGCACCGCCTCCTCCAGCGGCACCGCCGTCAGCAGGCCCTGTGGTGAAAGGGGAGCGTGTGTCGGGTGTGGGTGTGGTGTGCCACCATTTGTTAGCGCTGACTTGAGCGTGACTCGATGTGAGTCCGCAACAGCCTCCTTCAACAGCACTGCTGGCAGCAGGCGCTGCCGATATAGGGCGAGCAGGGCACCACTGTGTAGGTGATAGACTCCCCATCAGGGGGTTAGTCAGCTCTTTCTGCATGATGCTTCTGCATCATGGCACGGTTGGCTGCCTGACAGAAACCTCTCGACTGACCACCAACCCTGCCTCGAAGGGGTTGGCACTGAAGAGAACACGCAACATAGCACCCGGGGTGCCGCAGTGATGCATATGGCCAGTGCCAAGCCCCTGAGGCAGGGTGAAGTCGTGAGGGCGGTAAGAAGTCTTGCCAACAGCAACAAGGCACCATGGCAGCCTGGTGCCACCAGGCTGGCAGCCTGTGGGCCGCACCTGCTCGTCGCGGCGGATGATGCCGTCGGCCAGCAGCGTCGCCAGGCTGCCCTCGATGGCGAAGTCCAGCTCCTCCCCGAAGCGCTGCTTCAGGTACGCCTCGCACTGCCGGTCCAGCTCCTGCACCGACAGCGCGCGGCCTGCGCTGACAGGAAACACTGCACTCAAGGAGTGCGCAAGGCCCCGTACTTCAACAACTCTGATACGCAGATCTGCAGCAGAAAGCAAGCAGCGATGTCGGGGATCCGCCTCCTGCGGACAGCCCTTGAAACCACCACAACGAACACATGCGCCCCATGAAGTGTGTCAGCCCAGGCGCTCGATGCTAATCAGAAGCTGGCACAGATGGATGTGGCTGACAGCACTGGTGCTGTACCTGTGGTGCTGGTCAGCAGGATGGTGTAGGCGAGCAGCACCTCCTTGATGTGCTGGTCGGTCATCTCCTCCATCAGCCTGCATCAGATGCTGGGAAAGGTGATTTGCATGCCAGCATCAGGCGGCGGTGCAGCATGCCGGCCGCGACTCTGCAGCAGGGCGGCCAAGGTGACCGTGATGGGCGGCACAAGGGTCTGCATCAGATGCTACGAGTCACTTGCATGTCGCCTTCGAATGGCAGTGGCGCAAGCCGGCTGATGTCAGCTGCTGCACCAGGGCACCCAGGGTGACCGTACTGCCGGCATAGGGGTCCATAGCTGGGTGCAACTGCTCAGCTCGACATGCGCTTGCTGTGATGCGGGGCCACTACAGACAGCCAGACTCTTTGAGACCTCAGGACTTAAGCGCAGCGCCTTGCACAGCTGCGCCGCCAACGGCTATCCCACTATTAAGAAATTTCCCCTATTCCTGGAACCCCCTCAGGCCAGACACCCACCTGAGCAGCACGCCCTCCTGGCTGTCGCGCGTCTTCTCGTACAGCCCCTTCGTCATCGCGTCGCTGATCGCCTGCCGCTGCATGTTGGCGCTGAAGTACACCTGCGCCGGCGTGAGGACAGTGGGCGTGCCAGGTTTGGGGCGGCAGGACACATCGAACCTACACAAATGGCACTTTCACACACTTGAGTTTTTGGGATGGTCAAGAGATGGTCAAAACCCTACCTGGGACGCACGGCCAGCCAGCAGGACGACGATGGACCCAATGAGGCTCATGCTGACCTTGCTCTGCATCGTCGAGGAGACAGGGTGTGAGGCTGTGAATGTGCATATCCGTATGCTTGCGCACCAGACCTCAAGCCCCTACAATGCCTGCAGCCCCTACAATGCATGCAGGCGCCAAACATGACATGGCAACGTGTCGTGCTCACGTCCCACAGGGTGACCATAGCCGCGACGAGGCCGCCGATGATCGTCACAGCCAGCTGCAGGATGGTCAGCGGCTTCAGGAAGATGGTCTTGTCCGGGAATATCAGCTCGGTGTCGGCGATGGGAATCTCCTCAAACCGCTTGATGTGGATGTTGCGCCGCTGCAGCGCCTGCCGTGAACAAAGTACGATATATAATCTGGCGAACTGCTGCCATGTCTGCTGCAGTATAACGATGTGGCTGGATGTTCATTGGATTTGCAGCAGGTATCAGGCAAGCCATCTCTGCCACATCTGCCACACTGCGCCAACTTCACCGCCAGCAGTTGCGGCCCGCCCTACATGCAGCCTGCATAGGAGCAGATTCGGAGTAGTACTGTTTGAGTGCGGCACCTTATTGAAGTCTGCGTTGGGCGGGGGCGGCGGCGCAGCCTTCTCCTGCCCCGCCGGCGGCGGCGGCGGCTTGGACGCCGCCACATCCACCTGCATGGCAGCACGTCCCACGTCGCATTCTTTATCACCACCTGACATATGACTTCATATGCATCAACACTATGCCACGATATTGCTGCAGATGTACTGTGTTCATACAGTCAGGGTCCGCATGGAGCAACAGACGGCCGGGCTTCTGGGCTCTGGAGAGTTCACTGGTTCCCCAGTGAACTCTCCAGACCCCCCCTCCTTGATGTTCCACTGTGGTGATGTGTCAGCAACCCTGCAAAGCTGTGAGCCACCATGAGCTGCGCAACACTGCAAAGCAACCTGCCCGGGAAGCACCTTGTTGCGGAACAGCACCACCACGGACTTGAACTGCGGCTCGGTCAGCTGCAGCGTGGTGAACAGCTTGGTGAAGACGGTCTTGGCGTCGGGTATCTGGCGCTCCAGGCTGGACCGGTAGATCACCTGCAAAACATGCGCATATGCTGGGACTGCCTGCATGTCATTCCAGGGTCACTCGCCTCCCTGACGCCCCAGAATGTATGCGGGTTGACCCTTCGAGGAAACTGGCAGCAGACATGGCTGGCAGACGCTGACCCTGTCGAGTTTCTGTCCAAAAACGCTGCTTCCATCCTGACATGATGCAGGTGGCCTGCGGCCGGCCGACCTTGGAGTGCGGGTGCTGCAGCTCCTGCGGCACCGGCTTCTGCGTGGTCTTGGACACGCCATCACCCATCTTCAGCACCGCCTGCATCATGCTGGTGTCGCCCAGCTGCAGGCGGAAGACAGCAGGTTGGCACCAAAAAGCTCAAGTCTCCTGCGACAGCTGTGCCTGCCCATGCACAACCCCGTGGCTAGTCCCAGCTTGAAGCTCAGGTGTGTTCAACATGCCTACGAACAGGATGCCCATGACTTGATGATGCTGGGTTGAGCGTCTGTGTTGCTCATATGCCCAGCATGTTCGTTCAACTGCTTGAGCTGGAGGGTGACCAGATTTTACCTGGGGGAAGTACTTCACCAGCAGGTTTCCCAGCGGCTGCGCTATGACGTAAGCGACCAGCAGGTCGATCTTCTCCGCAATGTACAAGCCGCTGGCGGTCGCCTGCAATGGCAGAATACCTCTGGCGCTCAGACGTGCTCAGCAGTGTCACCTCTGGCCATGAGCTCTGCACATCATCCCTTCGAGAGGGTCTCACCCACAGACACTGTTTGGTAGCACGGCCACGCAGGTAGCACACGGTGAGGCACTGCAGAACGATATCACTAGCTGAGAGAGCACCGTGTCGACGCCGCGGTGGAAGACGAGGATGCGGTCGGATATCTCCGCCGCTTCCGCCTGCTCCCCGGGGTGCGCCGCCCAGAAGCGGCCCATCAGCGAGGTGTCGTTCTTGCTCCAGTCCACCTCCACGGGCATCGTGAACTGCGGACGGACAGCATCGAGGTGAGCGCCAAGCACCTATGCAGCGCCTGATGTCTGAGAGTGCAGTTCAGCAGCCAAGCTACTCCACCCGCTGGTCGTGTCACAGCCTGTTGTCGCTGTCAGTCTGAGCTGAGTCAGGGTGGCCAGCTGATGATGTCCTCGTGCTGCTTGTGACTCAGCGCAGAGACGCGCTCGGCGACCTCCCACTCTGCCCAGCATTGCCGCTGTGGTACGCCGACCCCAGTCAGGGTTCTGAACAGAGCAGCACCCACCGTGAACTCCTCCCGGTCGGCGGTCTCCCACTCCGCCTGGCTGAGCCGCTTGTAGTGCGCCTGGTACTACCCTTGGGAATTTGATTTAGGGTTTGGCAGTAACACCCACCGTGAACTCCTCCCGGTCGGCGGTCTCCCACTCCGCCTGGCTGAGCCGCTTGTAGTGCGCCTGGTACTACCCTTGGGAATTTGATTTAGGGTTTGGCAGTAACACCCACCGTGAACTCCTCCCGGTCGGCGGTCTCCCACTCCGCCTGGCTGAGCCGCTTGTAGTGCGCCTGGTACTACCCTTGGGAATTTGATTTAGGGTTTGGCAGTAACACCCACCGTGAACTCCTCCCGGTCGGCGGTCTCCCACTCCGCCTGGCTGAGCCGTTTGTAGTGCGCCGCCTCCATCAGAGCGTCGAACCCGCACACAAAGTCCAGCTCCTCCTGATCTAAGAACTCATCGGACGGCGGCTCTGCAGCATGCGAAAGCTGAACTGCTCATATCTGGACATACGCTCTCTGCACCACAGGGCATGATGTATGGTCTTTGTGTGTTAGTCCGCGACAGCTGCAGTACACAGCATTGATGACCTCATGGCGCAGTGGCAGGCATATCTCTCTGCTTCGGCTTCCATGTGACGCAGGTGCTGTGCGCTCTCACCTTCGCGGTTGGCCAGCGGCAGCGGCTGCCGCGCTGCGGCGCACGCAAACGGCTGGAAGTCCTTCTTCAGCCGGCTGCGTGCATGAAACGATCTGGTCATAGACCTACGACGCTTTGAACACTGCCACAGCCATGAGCAGACGTGGTAATGCCTTGCATGGAGTGACACTGGGACCGTCGCCTGCAACTTCTGTCAGGGACAAAAGCTTGACACCAGCATCAGGATGCTGCATTACGAAATCAGGCGGACAGCGGATCTGACGGGAGAGGCGCTCACTTGCGCACGTCCAGATACTCAAACTGGCAGGTGGACTCCACAAGGCGATGAAACGCCAGGAAGGTCGTCAGCTGCTCCGGCGGTATGTTCTCTGCACGGCAAACACGTTTGGATCTGAGCTGACGTCTGGGGTATACATCGACATCTGGGACACTCCGACGCCTGCACATAGCTGCGCACGCCTTGAAGGCCTGCCGCAGGCCGCTGATAGGCTGCAGCAGGTGTGGGGACTGCTGACACATGCTTCACAGCTGACAAAGCAGATGCTAGCACATGAGTGGAGCAGCGATAACAGGGGGATGCGTCCTCGTTCGTCTACTGATCAACGATCGCCTTGCCACTCACTTGCGAGCGCGCGGCTCAGGTCGGGCGCCGCCACGCCGACAAAGTGCTCCGGCGGGCACACTACCTTCTGCAGGCCCGGGTCGCTGGGCAGCTCCACGAACGTCTGCGTGTGGCTCTGCACCATGGTGGCCGCCATGTGGCGCGGCAGCTGCTGAGGCCCTGCTACCGGGGCAAGCCCTTGCCGCTGCGGCACGCCTCGCCTGGTCGCAGCCGGTCACTGCTGGTGCTGTAAAGCTGTCGCCTGCTCCTTGGTCCAATCGAGCCCTTGCTGCCGTGTGATTCCTGTGTTGCGGTCCGAAATATTCTCCTGCAAGGCGGTGCTGGCGCCTGTGCTAACAACGCGCAGGCATGATCAGTGAAGGCACAGTGTTCGGGCGGCGACACATGATCACTTGTACCGCACAGTCCACGCCAGCTTCAACGGCACTCAGACCGCCACGATCGCAGTCGTGACAGCATGGGCAATGTCCAACCTTCCGAGATCGGATGTCGACACTGCCAAGCCGGAAAGTACGGCGTGGCTTTGCGCAGCTGATTGTATTGTTTCACCTTTTTTGTTTGCTCCCACTGTTGTTCGTGCTGCACAAGGTGTAATGTCGACGACCTGCGTACCGCGGCTGCAAAGGCCTTGATATGGCGGGAAGCTGGCACGAAGCCCTACCGTGCAGCACGTGCAGCTTGCACTTCCACGGGTGCGTACTCCGTTGTTTCACAACAGGATTGCTACAACCTTGCGGTCAGCATGTGTGACCAGTTTGATGCTGAGCAAGCAGTGCACGCAATGATACCAGTGTCGTGTCTGGTGGCGCCAGTGCCGCAGCCTCTGGCAGCAGGCTTGGTGCGCACTGCAGCACTCAAGTCGAAAACCTGTGGCCACCGCTTTCGGAATACTGCAGGTTTGCTGACACACATGATGGGGAATATGATACATGTCCACGGGCTGTCGATGCAGGCATGCAGCCGCAGCAACCGTGCTGGTGCCCATCCAACTGCCAGATGCCGCCGCATGTTCCACTGCTACAGGGCTGGCAAGCCCCTTGCCGTAAGCCGAGGCTCTGCTGATTAGCGCAGCCAGCCTAGCATTCACTCGCAGTCTCTGATGCAAAGCGCTTTCACTTAGGGTTGGGTCGAATACGCCTAGAGCTCTGGGAGACGCTACGATACGCTACACGTAGCGTAGCGTAGCGTCTTGAACCGTATCGAGCTCGAGCGGCTGAAGTTTGCCAATACGCCTTGCAATACACCCTCAAAACGCCACCAATACGGGGCCCCAGTAAGCAAAGTGCCGCTCAAAGGTGTCATATGTAGGCTTGTAGATGCACAGCAGCATTGGGCAGCAATCACAACGCGACTATGGCCCAGAAAGCAAGTGACATCATACTCTCACACCCACTTGTCGTAATTCTTGCCACAGTCCTAGTACTTCAGCAGGCGTAGCTATGGCACCACTACGTTTCCGATACGCGCGAAACCCGTATTTCCGTAGCCTGTCAAACGGGCAAATCGCCAATACGCTACGGAATACATACGCTACGCTGTAGCGTATTGGGCTGCGTAGCGTAGTCGACCCAAGCCTACGGTTTCACTATTGTGACACGCCGCATCTCGCTGCTCAGAACGAGTGAACTGTTGAGATTATAGTTGCTGAACTAAGGGCATCCCACCTTCTGAGGGTTTCGGAAGCAGACCAGGGTCTGTGAGCGTGTCCGCCTGGCAGCAGATGAGCATGTGACCAAGTTCGTCTACGGCTTGTCTGCCACGCGCTGCATCCCAGCCTCTTGTTGAGAGGTAGCGTTGGTGTGTGGCAGCGCTGCCAGCACTGCAAGTAGGTGCCTCGTGCGAGCTGCACGTCGTTTTGCCTGCACCTAGGCAAGCTGGGTATAAGTGGAGCCGTGTACGTTCGAGCATTGAGGCAGGTTCCTATGCAGCACACGGCAGCGCCAGCAATGCATGCGCGCAGCGGTCAGGCGCAGCTCAGCTGCCGCCATGCCGCGGTGCATGCGCAGCGCCTGGGCTCACCAGCGGCCCGCGACCTGGCGTCGCACTGGCACCACAACCTGCGCAGCACTGGCACGTGCCATGCAACCAGCAGCACTTCGGCAGGCGGTGACGACGCCCACATGCGCCACGGCTCTGGACACAGCACCGGCCCCGCGGCCTCCCAGGCATCCAACAGCAGCAGCGGCCAGCGGCAGCGGCAGCAGCCGTCCAGCCAGCCGCTGCCGGACCTGCCGAAGCGGCAGCGGAACAAGCTCAGCAAGGCGGACATCCACGGCGGGCAGTACCGGCTGCGGGGCAGCACCGACTGGGTGGAGCCCTGGGTCACCCAAACCATTCCAGAGGAGCGGCTGCCCCGCTGGGAAGGTGAGACTATGGTAGGTCTGCCACGGCCCGCCATGGACCGCTCAATGCATGGCCAGCTCTTGCAGCCCCAGCCCGTTGTCAGTCCCAGCCCCACACGCGGCAACTGACGCCATGCATGCCTCGATGGCATTCACGATGGAAACCCCCACAGCTATCTTGCGCCTGCTGACTGTGCCGCCACTGGCAGCTGTCTCATCTCCAGAAGAACGCAGAAAACGGCTGCACGTCGTGCTCAACCCTGAGCCCATGTGCTGCTGCAGAGTTCAAGCCGGTGTCGTCAGAGGAGCTGGATCGGATGGACAAGTCGACGGCGAATGCGATTGAGGCCGAGGCGGCCTGGAAGCGCAAGCCGTACCAACTGTCGCTGCCGCAGGTGTGGCAGGAGATCCAACGGGAGGCGCGCGAGCAGCTGGTGAGCTGGCGGCAGTATGTTCAATCTGAAGGCGCTCTGCAAGGCAACAGCCAATAGATGGCTGTGCTGGTTGGTGGGATGGATCTTGTGAGCTTGAGTGCAGCAATGTGCACGTCCAGCATGCACGTGCGGGTGCTGCAGCCTTTGCGGCTGATCAGCACAGCACGTCATCCGATGTGGCACACTCAACTTTGAGTGCTGCCACCACAGAGGCAGGAGCCGTTGCTGGCGGGCCCTGTGCATGACTATGCTTATGCACCCAGCGGTCGAAGCTGTGCACCGCTCTCGCAACCAGGAAAACCACTTCCGACAACTCTATACCCTGCCGCCGCAGAGGCAGGAGCCGTCGCTGGCGGGCTTCGTGCACAGCTACGTGCTGATGCACGAGCAGACGGGGCTGGGCCGCGCGCTCGCCAGCCTGCTGGCCAACAAGCTCGCGAGCCGCACGCTGCTGGCGGCGCAGCTGCAGGGCCTCTTCCTTCAGGCCTATGAAGAGGACGAGGTGAGAAAGATCTGATGGCTGCTACGATCTCGAACAGTGTGTCAGCAGCAAGGTTTCAGTGCCCTTTGAATAAAGCGCAGAGATGTTGACCGGTGATGGGTTGCGTAGTAGTATGTGCTGCCACCGCACACAGCCAGCTGGTGCCACATCTGAAGCGGCTGCTGCACGACTTTCAACGAAGAGGGGCAGTTGCGGTAGGAGCTCGGGGCGGGTGGTAGCCGCCATTAATTGTATAAAAATTGCAACGGTGTACTGCTGCAGGAGCTGCTGGAGGCGTGCGTGGACGACCTGCACGCGGTGCGGGAGCGCGACGCGGCGTGCGTGGCGTACATCCAGCCGCTGCTGTTCTTCAAGGGCTTCCAGGCGCTGCAGGCGTACCGCCTTGCCCACTGGCTGTGGAGCCACGACCGCAAGGTACAGCGCTGTGCTATTGTCACCCTACTTGCACTGTAGGTCGAGGCTCTAGGTGCTGCAGGCGTACCGCTTCGCCCACTGGCTGTGGGGCCACGACCGCATGGTACAGCACCCTTCCTCCATTCCGGCTTGGCTTTCAGAGTTAATCACTGGGATGTCCTGTGACGTTCCTGCACTCGAGGTGCATAGTCGCCAACATCAGCAAGCCTGCTGGCATGTCATGTGCGCAGCTGTCGTCTTTTTCATGTAAGCCGTTCGACTGTAGCAGTTGCAGGAAGCGCTGAGAACATTTGCATGCACAGGCTCATGTATTGGTGAGACTGTCCCCATGCTGGTTGCATGCTGAGTCTTACTCAACACGAGCATATGCCATGCCTGCAGAATCTGGCGGTGGCGCTGCAGAACCGCATGTCCGAGGTGCTGCACGTGGACATCCACCCTGGGGCCAAGATTGGGCGCGGCATGCTCATCGACCACGCGACCGGCGTGGTGCGCACCTGCGTATGTGTTGAGAGGCCCCACGAGGGCCTCTTGCTCTACAACAAGCCTGGCCAGCTGCATGGCGGGCCAGTGTGAGCTCCACAATGCCAGATTGCTCCAGCGTCGCCAGATCCGAAAGCGCAGGCTGTTGCGTGTGCTGTCACACCACCTGCTTGCTGCCACAGCGCTGCTTATCACGGCGGGAATCTACGTGTCAGGTGATCGGCGAGACCGCGGTGATCGGCAACGGCGTGTCAATGCTGCACCGCGTGACGCTGGGCGGCAGCGGCGTGCGCGACGGCAAGCGCCACCCCACCCTCGGTGCGTAAGTCACTCGGGTGGTGCAGTGGCCCCTTTGACTGCACGCTTCGAACACACGCTGCGTCCTGCCAAGGACAGCTCAGTCAGCAGCGTACAGCGGCGGCGTGCACATGGCAGCATGTCCCCGTGTAGCTCCAGTTCTCAGTCTCACTGTAGCACATCAGTCCGCCGGTCTGAGAACCTTACAGTATTCAAAGGCTGGTAATGCTACGCTTGCAGGCGACGGAGTTCTGCTGGGCGCTGCGGTTAGCGTGCTGGGGCCCGTCACCATAGGCGCCGCCGCCAAGGTGGGGACTTGCTCTTCGGGATGGTTGAACTTTCTTGCAGCATCATGTTTATGCGTGTGCGCACGCATACACTCCTTGCATATGTTCCCAGACGCCGGGCTTGGAGCCTGCCGCCTCCGTTGCAGCTTGGTGTATGCACATGCCGGCGGCCACCTCCACCTGCCCTGTGTCGCCCTCAGGTGGGCGCCGGCAGCGTTGTGACGATTGACCTGCCGCCAGCGTGTGTGGCGGTGGGCGTTCCCGCCCGCATTATCAAGACCAACCACAAGCCGCCCACCGACATGGACCAGTGCGACGACTATATCCACGACTACGTCATCTGAGGAGGCAAACCGCCAGCCGCGAGCGCTGGCAGGCGTATAGAAGACTTGATAGCCATGCCGTTGTCTGCTGTTTGAGCTGACACCAATCAAACACGGCCGAGGTTGATGTAGGAGTAGCTCACAACAGATGGGAGTTGCTTGCATGACTTTACGAAGATGGGCAAAGCTCTGCAGCATGACCGTGTTGGGGCATGGTCTGGAGGAGGCTGACATCAGCGGGATCAGCCGCCCTGTGGGGGTTTATGACATGATTCGGCATCTGCTTCGGCACAGCTGCTAGCCCGCACCCCGGCTCGCCAGCTGCCACTGGCACCCTTTCGCATGTCGGACAGTATCTCTGGTGTCTGAATACTCAACAGCTGTACACTTGAACAGTGCTACTGCAGCACTCCACGCGCTCCACGCGTCGCGTAAGCCCCACAACCCCACACCTCAGCACTCCCGCCTGTGCCGCAGCCGGCACTTAACCCCCAACGCCATGGGTGTCTTCAAGAAGACCGCAAGTCCCGGTGCGTGCCCAGCAAGCGTTTGCTGTCCGCCGCACCAACCCAAGCCACTTTCATGCTTCCGCATCATTGTCACTGCACTAGCCCCTGGTACTAGAGGAAGGTGTCCGACTGGGAAGAAACCGCATAGATGGTTGCAAACGTCGTCAAGTGTCTGCCCCCGTCGCATGCCGCATGCCGTGCTCTTCCTGGGCCCGCTGATCGCTCGGTGCCCTCGGGGGATGTTTTGTCTGGTACCTGCAATGTGCGCCCAGCATGCTTGCATACACGCAAGGACAGCGTGCATGCAGCTGGTCTGCTCCACCACAGCTGCATGCGCAGGCCCGTCCTGCAGTGTACAGCAGCTGGATGCAATGTTCATGGCGGCGCCCGCCAGCTGTGCGCTCGGTGCTTCTGGAACCTCATCCCTTCCTCTCGTCGATGCATGACGCTGTGTACTGACTGTATCCTCCGCTCGTGCTGCGCAGGAGTGTTCTCCAGCTTCAAGGGCACGCAGCACTCGGAACGGCTGCGCCTCACCTTTGATGAGGTCCAAGTGGTGCGTCGAACACCCACCGGCATCAATGCTGTGCTAACATGACAGCAGTCCAGCAGGGTGTTCCTGCAGGGACTTGCAACACAGAGGAGTGTGTGCACAGCACCGTAGCTAGCAGCGCTGGTGACCCTCTTGCACTTGCCCGTTGAGCTCGAAGCACGCCCCATTGCTGTTGGCAATGCTGACGACGCACAATCTCAGTCCTGCAGCCTGAGCACCGTGCGCTTTAGCGACTGAGCTCATGCCTGAAGCAGCATGCCTGAAGCAGTCCTGCGCGTTGACCTCATCCCTAAATTTCTTGGGGTGGATGCCTGCAGTTCAAGCGGCAGCTGCTGAAGGAGGAGGCCGCTCTGCGCGTGTACTCCAAGGCCACCGATGGTGAGCTTCGTGGATCATCAGGGAATGACTGTGCACAGCTGATCGGCATGCTGTCCTGGTGCATATTCAACGCTTGGCGGGCACTCACAGAGGCAAGGTCTCACCGCTTGCACTGTGTGAGGTGGTCGCTGACCGGAATATGCACCATGTGACATGTTGTCTTTGCGTTACGACTGGTTGCCAATAGCTGCTACACTGTGCCGCGCTCAGCTCTGCAGACTGCACTACTGCCCAATGGTTGCTTGTCTGCACTGCTGCTCACACAAGCCAATGAGTCTCAACCATGCTGATGACGCAATCTCATGAGCCGACCTGTCACACAATGGCAGAGATTCTCAAGACGACGGACGACAGCCTGTCGGCGTTCCCCCGCGTGTGGCGCAAGGGGGAGGAGGGCGTGGGCGCCGTGCTGCCCGCGGAGGACATCACCAAGGCCGCGCCCACCTCCAAGCACCTCGCCGCACACCCCTCCCGCAAGTTCATGCTGGTGAGCGCTGCATCTCCACACCCCAAGTGCACCCTCAACCCTGCTTCAAGCGCACCCCCAAGAGCCTCCCCGTGCAACTCTCCAAAAAATGCATTCATCCTTGTGGGCTTCCAGTCGTCATTTGCAATCCTGTTCTGGTGCTGGATGAGCGGTGATACAACAGGATCTGCAGTGAGCAGGTTGTGCTGTCTGTGATTTCAGCCTGCTGAATCACAGGCATCACACCTCGAGCTTTGACAGATCCTGTTGCTTTGGCCAGCCTGCTGGCCGCATTGGCAGCTCTGCTTCGCATCTGTCGATTACCATGCCACAATGCTGTGTCGCATGCGCAGTGTCACGAGGACACTACCTTTTTGTACACTTTGCCAAAGGCAGTGTCCTTCTGCTTCTAGCTGAGGCCCTGTCTCCCCCTGCAGGACCTGGACATGAGCATGCAGGACGAGGTGTACACCCCCCTGCAGCGCTGGCACAAGCAGTACAAGCACATCAAGGTGCGGCGGCGCCCTTAGCACATTATCACACCGTATCAGAACCTGTATTGTGCCCCGTCGTTAGGCTGCGCTCAACGTACACAGTATCAGGGGGTGGTGCACAAGCACCCTGGTGTGTCAAGCTGTTTCGTGGAGTGTCACGGCCAGCAATCCACTGATAGCGCATTCTTGCTGATGCCGAATGTCACACCTGAACACACAGGTGCAGATCTCCGCGGTGGAGGCCGCCCGCCACGAGTACGATGGCGCCCGGAAGGACGTGGCGGCCTGCCGGTGAGTGAAGCCTTCAGATGGGTTGTGGCTCACGAACGGTCAGCTTGCACAGGTCGGCTTGCACAGGTCCGCTTGCACAGCACAGCTATTAGCCCGTAGGCCAGTAGCGGCTTCGAATGCATCAGCGCCTCACGTGTGGTCACAACCGTGCTGCGATTCTACAAGCCACATGCTGCACATGCGTGCCAGCCGTTAGAGCAGAGGGTGCTGCGCTGCAGGGAGGCCATCCTGAAGCACGCACGCAAGACCGACGGGAGGGAGGACCCCAACCTGAATGCGCACGAGTCGCAGGCCGAGGTCATCCTCGCCAGTGAGTCCCCCCCTGTTTCCTTGTGCCGCCGTCTCAGTGCCTGCTGGATGTCGAAACCTTTCTTGGCAGCGCCAAGCTCTTTGGACTGCACCACAGACGGAAGTGGGTGTTCGGCTGCTGATGAGATATGTTGTGGTTACACCGTTGTTGTGGCATCAACCGTAGCTGACCAGCTGGGGCACCTGTTCTGCAGCCAAGCGGGAGCGATACATTGCGATTGAGCACGAGGTGCACAATGACCTGGTTGCGCTGGCGGCCGACTCCCAGGTGTGGACACCCTTTCTGCGTCCATTTTGTTCGACGAAGGCGACATGCCAGTGCGAAATGCCAGCTTGTGGCTCTCCGGTGTATGCCCTGCATTAAGAGACGCTCCATGCTGCTGCAAACATAAGGTACTGCCTGCAGCTACCAGTCACTTTGCCACCGGAATGCATTGCAGCGGCACTGCGCGCACAATCCCTTGGCAACAGCAAGCATAGCCAGGTGCTGCTGTTGGCCTGTGACGTATGTCAGCTGCATATGGAGCTGTGGCATGATGAAAAATGACGTTGTGCAGGCGATGCTGGGGCTGGTGGCGCACGCGCTGCAGCTGCAGGCCAAGGCGCTGATGGATGCCGGCGAGTCGCTGCGCACCAAGGAGAGGGAGGTCAGTCGCAATTGGCAAGAACTGATTGGCAGTCTATCATATGGTAGCCGGTTGGCTATCAGCTCAGATCAGAAGTGCATGATTCAATGCAATGATATGGTGCTGTCAGGGGCATGGAGTGTGGTGCACTCCCTATGTGCAGCATCAATGACTGCCTAGCTGGGCTCTGTTGCCTCAAAGTTGATGGGCAATGCTACTGAGGCTGAATTAAGATACGCTGGATGTTCACGCTGCACTCTACTCGAGCGCAGCATGGTTTCCAGCACCTGTTCGGTTCAGCATCATTAAGCAGCTGTTAGCTGTCATTGCAAGCGTGCATGTGCACGCCCACCCCTGTTGTGCACGCAACAGATGGGGTGGGAGTGCTACATCAGGACAAGGGCAGCATGGGTTGCAGGCTTCCTACTGAGTCGCTCAGCGTGTGCCCGTTGCGCAGATGCCCATCATCGAGCGCGAGTCCAGCGGCCCGCTGTCGCTGGGCACCGGCGCCTCGCTCGCGGGCAGCCCCATGAGCACCCCCGTCGGCACCCCCACCGCCGCGTCCCCCGGCGCCTACGGCGCCTCCTTCAAGTCCCCCGGCTTCGAGCAGAGCCCCCCCGTCACGCCCGTCGCCTCCACGGGGCAGACGGCCCACCTGCACCCGGGGCCCATCACGCCGCACGCGGCCAACATGCAGGGCGCCCCGCAGCAGGCCACCCCGCAGCAGCAGGTCCCACAGCAAGTCCCGCAGCAGGCCCCTGTTCCGCAGCAGGGCGTCACCACGACGCCCATGGGTGCCGAGACCACCACCGTCATCTCCGACTCCACGCCCGAGGAGGTGCGCGGTCCGCTGCAGCGTCTGTGTGTCTGTCTGTCAGGGGGCCATCGGCATTTTTGACATCTGACAGCAGTTTGAGCAACCTATCTGGGATCACTGGCCAAGGTCGCCTGGTGTCTGGCAGCTGAAAATGGCAGCATTGCGGGCTGCTGCACAGCTGGCAAGGCTCTGAGGACCTGCCTCCTGCAGGCTTGTTGCTGCACGCAATTCTCAAGATCGGGCGTTCCGCTGCGCAGGTGGCTCAGCGTGCCAGGGAGTTCAAGTCCCCGACGTCCAACCTTGGCGAGTCTGGCCGGGTGAGGCTTAATGTGTTCTTGTGTTCCATGGCTGTCTCACGAGCACGCTTTCCAATCGCTCCGTGATGCGCACCTGCCTGACCTGTCTGCTGCATCCCAGCTGCCAGCACACTGCTGTGGGCAGCTGCTGAGAAGACTCGCTGAGGCCAGCATCTGTCTGCTGTGGCCCTCGATATGTTCAAAGAGTGTCAGCGCACAAGACGCAGTCAAGTCATGTCAAGCACAGGCATGTTTAGGTGACCGTGAATCCTATCCCTATTTTCGCTGCAGATGGGCCGCTTTGACGAGCAGGCGCAGTACGACAAGGAGAAGGCGGCCGAGACCGGCGGCATGGGCGACACCACCGCGCCCAACGCCCAGATGTCCAACATGTCTGTCAACGACAACGAGCAGCCGGCGGGCCAGGGCATGAGTGACTCTGTCACCGACCTGCCCTCGGCGCCGACCCACCCCGTGGTACGTCTTCATACCATCGCACTTCGGCGCTAGCTGCATGGAGCACTCACCCAGCTTCCGGGCTTGCTAGTGCGGGCCTGCTAGTGCGTGCTCAGTTCGGAGTTAGTCTAAACAGTTGGGTCGGAGCCAAACAGTGGCTCAGTGTAGGCGAGGGTGTCTGCGCTTGCTGCTACCACAGGAACGGAGGGAGGAGGAAAAGCCGGCGCAGACCACCGCCGGCAGCATCATCAGCTCCATCTTCGGCACCCGCACAGCCGAGCCGGCGCAGTAGATGCTGATGGGGGTGTCAGGTCAGGCTGCAAGTTGCGCGGCATGTGTGCTGAGGGGTGCTGCGGTGCTAGGCTGCAGACTGCCAAGCAGCAGATGGCCGGTGAAGGGCAGCAGATGGCGGCGTGAAGACTGGCCATTTCGATGGAAGGTACTGCAGACTCGACACTCTGCATATAATTATGTGCAGAATTATAACACCAAGTACAAGATATGGTTGCAGCATTTGGCCAAAGCCATACGCAGCTCTGCAGCACCGCAGTTCTTATGCAACAACGCAATGCTTGGTGTGGTCACACAGCAGCACGATAGAATCGGGAGATGTTGGCTGGATTGAAAGCGACAGGATGTGTGCACAACCAGCGTTGTGCACCGTGGCAGCTTGTTCGTGGTCCAGTATCTGGCTGTTTGCTGCACTGCTGGTCTTGTGCGAGTACTGTCCTCTCTACCCTGCTGTTACGGTACCCAGACTTGTACATTTCGTGCGTCATGCTGATGGCTGATTGGGAGCTTTAAGACGTGGACGGTGGTCATCATTCTGTTTGTCGATGCTGTTATAAAGACGACGCAATGTTGGCTGCGTTTGCACGCTGGTTACCTCTGAGCAATAAGATGCATTGCGAAACGAGAGACGCATGAAAACAGCATGCGAACATGCATCAAAGTGCCAGCATTCCAATCCTGTTCTTGCATATTTGTGGCGACGAAACAGTTGCAGTACATCGTTCTGTCCTGTGCATGCATCCATATGTGTAGTCCTGGTGGCTAGAGCGGCAGTGCAGTTGGGCGCCTGAGCCGCTGGCATCCCCAGAACGAGGTGATCAGTCCTGCCTGTCAGTCGCCAGACTGTACTTTGCAGTCGTCTAAGATGTCGCCATGCCTGATGTCGTACTCTGCAAGTGTCGTCGACCCGCCAATTTGCATGCCATAGAAGATGAGGACAACGTCGTGCCTCTGTTTGTTGGTCGTGGCACAGTACCACCTGTGCAAATCCTGCAATGCATGTGCGGCAGCGCAGTCCTCAGACACCTAGACGGATCAGTGGCTGCAGGTCATGCAGATACCTCCATTGCTGAGGCCTGGCAATGCATTTGGGGTGGCTGGCTGCATACAGCTGCGAGTCCTCATGTCAGGTAGGTTACCTGGCTAGGACACTTACAGGCAGAACCACGGGTACCGCACCTGCGCAGCTAGATTGCGGGGCACCTCACAGGTCGTCTGGTAGGTGTGACCATCCCTGTGACCATCCCTGATCAGAATGACTATGGACTCCACCTCATCGCCTGCCGCCTGCGTGCACACACCGAGTGGTCTTGGTACATCAGCATAGGGACTGGACAATGCTGTGCAGAATTGCCCTCGTGCTTACCCTCAGGGCAGTGCGGGACCTGAGACACGCTCACCACAGGACCGGCTGGAGGAGGCTCCAACTGTGCCTGTTGGTCTGCCACTTGCATGGCTGCTGCATCGGCTTGGGGCTGCTCCATTCCTGCCTGTGGGTGTGCCGCTTGGATGGCTGCTGCATTGGCGTGAGGCTGCTCCATCTCTGCGGGTTGGTGTGCCTCCTGCGCTGCCGCTGCAGCCGAGCGGTCTGCTGTGCCTGTCCTGGTGCGCTTCGATTGCTGCAGGGCCTCCTCCCCATGTCGCCGTGGGCGCCGCTGGCCGCTGCAGCGGGCTGAGTCCTGCGGGGGCGTTGAAGCTTCCTGCGCTTCCTGTGCTTCCTCCAGGGGCGTCGCCCCACCACCTTCCTCCAGCGCTTTGCTTGCCCTGATAGTGGCGCCCGCTGCTGCTGGGGCGTCAGCAGGCGGCTGGTTGATGCTCCGGTGGGTGGCCTCAAAGAGTGCTGTCGCAAGCGCCACAACCACCGGATGCGGGTACCTTGCGGGCGGAGGAACCGCTTGTTCTATTGATTGTTTTTGTATTTGTGGACGTCAGTTGCGTCGTCTTTACCTCACGCCTATCCATCGACTGTGTTTGTGATTGCACTCAAGTCCAGGCCCTGCATACGATGCAAGCAGCCATATAACCAACCTGCTGTCCGGCACAAACCCCGGCTCATTCCTCAGATCAATGGTGGCGTGCGGTGTCGGCCGCTGTTTGTAGGACAGCGACACTCGACGGCTGCTGCCAGCCTGCAACACCGATGGTATGCTATTGTACCTGAATGTGTCCCGATTTGAAGGAGGTTGGACACATGCCCCATGCACCGAGCTGCAGTAAGCAATTGGCTGCGAGGCCCCAGCGGTAGCAGGGAGGTGACAAAGCCCACCAAGCATAGGGAGGCGCTGTGCATGCCGGAGACTCTGTGCATCGCGGCTGGTATGCGGCCGGCTGTTGCAAACTGCAACGCATCCCCAGCAAACACCGCGACCTGGTTGGGCAGCAGGTCAACGCGCTGCCATGTGCCTGCCGAGGATTGCACCTGCAGTCCGGATGCACCGCATAAACATGTAGAGCTGGCTGCGCAGGCACCTCATCACGACCTGCATGGATTGCTTGTGTGCAGGCAGAACGAACTAGATCAAACCGACTTCAACTCGTGCAGATGACGCATTTTCAAAGCACTGATCACACCTGCAGGCCGGGGCCACTTTCACATACTAACGTCAGGAAGCCGCGGTCTGTGTGCTCCTCTGCAGCATGCCCAGTTGCCCTGCGGCATGCAAGTATGCAGCTTCGCACCAGCCCTTCACACCAGCGTTCAGCTGGCAAGCACCACATGTCCGCCAATCTGCTAGGAAACGACAGCAACTCCCGGCACAAGGATGCAAATTTATTGCTATTGCACTCATAAGAAATGTGCATTCAGGCCAGCTCACTGTCGTAGCGGATGGCCTGCAGAGTCGATGCAGGTGCAGTACCAGGCAGCAGCGGCGAGTCGTCCAGAGCACTCGCCAGTGCGTTACCCCGAATGCCCAAGCCCCACAGGCACACCCGCAGAACTGCCTCTGTGATGTTAGAAAAGCCGTCTGCCACCTGCGGTACAGCGGGCTTAGTCAGCACCCGCCTCACCAGAGCGCACAGTGCTGCAGCTGAGCATCTTTCATCATGCTGTGAAGCAACCAAGGCCACGGCGAACCGTGTGCTGCCCCCGAGATGATGAGGGCTGGGGGAGATGCGCACCGCAGCAAGCCATGCATCCATTGAGCCTGGCGCCGTGGCCTGGCCCGGTGTGTACTCAAGCAGTGTCTTCAGCGGCAGGCGCTTCAAACCAGGCATCGCTGCGGCTGAGCCCTCGCATCTTAGAGTCCTGCTGTAGGCCATCTGGGCGCCCTGCGTAGGCCGACTACTTTGGTTATAGCATGGCTGCCCAGAACACATGAACACGGGGTCGTCGTGTGACGTACCTGTGCCGCAATGCTAATAGTGTCTTGTAACGTCAGCACGATGTATCTGTCCGTTCGCAGGGCGTGCTTCACAATGTGGCGAACACCCATCCCATCCTCCCAAGGCATCGATGCAACTCCGGTGTTCACGCTCTTGATCATGGCTGCAACGCAAGTTTCAACTATCAGACTAAAGCAGTCCTGAAGTATCAAAGCAAAAGCAAACTGCTGATTGCAAGCAAGCAAATGGACTTGCAATTCAAATTTGAACCAGTCAGCAATGCATGTTGCTGATGCATGGATGCGTGACCTTCAGCAGCTCGCTCGCTGGATAGGATGCCTGCGCGCTGCAGCAACGAAAGATCCGTCCTGCAACCTGCTCACAAGTTGTGCAACATCCCTGCTGTCATGCTAGCTGAAGAAGTTTATGCGCCAGGCGTCTCACTGCACCACGGGGCCATTCACTTGGCTGAGCGCACGAGCTTTGCCGTTCAACAAGTCAAGGACCACTCAATAGATCTGGCTTCAATGCACGTATGACTGGACATAACACCGGTCTCTTGATATTGCGTGAAGAGTCATGGCGCACCTCGACATTGGGCGCACTAACGATCTTCGGCTGTGGCCAGCACAGTACCTTTACCAATGAAGCTTGTCACTTGCTGAGTCCACATCAGCTGTCAGCTTGCGGGAACGCTGTCACAAGCATGAGCCAAAGCTGAGGTGGGCCGGCGGCGCTGTGGACCATCAGCATGACCTTACCGGTATGCGCATTGCAACCTCAACCAAGCACGTGCACGGTGCACCCGGAAGGCAGGTAACAAAGTGACAAAGTGCAAAGCGCGATCACCCGCACATGACACAGAAAGCAGCTTAGCAGCAACAGTCGACAGACTCCGGAAACAGCACAGCTGACGTACTAGTCGCCCATTTGGCTTATCTCCACTTGGATGATATCCCCATCTTCGATCTCCTCATCAAGTCTGTGCCCCTCATCAAGGTCCAAACCCCCGCAGATGAGGCGCAGGTGAGTCAGTGAGCTGCGATCGATGCTCATCGCTCGACAGTATCTGTCCGCCACCTCCTGCGGCGTGCAAGATGGAGTTTTGAGATCAGGTGTACACAAGGCATGTTTGCATATACCGACTGGGATATGCAACCCACTGACTGCTGAGGACTTGTTGCAGGCATTGCCGCAGATAGGTGCAGATGCACGCTCGTGCAGTGGTTGGTGTGCTTGCTGCCTCGTTGATGTCATGCCGCCATGTCATGCCCAGCAGTACACGATCATACCCGCAGGGTGTGGTGCCGGCCCGCCTTTATCCCAATCCTCCTGATACCGTCCACGTCTTCCATTGAAAAATGGATTCGCCGTTGTGCTGGCTGCGTAGACGCCTGCACACAGCAAACCATGCCTGGCACATGCTTCAAGATGTGAGGCCAACTGCTCTGCAGACATTGGCAGGAGGCACTTGCCCATCTACCATGGCCACAACGGAATATTTACCTGCTGCGATGGTGAAAGCGGTTGCGTCGGCTGGTAGGTGGCCCCGTGCACCGGCTCTTGGCCCGAGGACTCTTCTGCGGAGGACTCTTCTGCTGTGCTGGTCCTGGCGCGCTTGGACCGCTGCAGGGGCTCCTCTGCTCCCTGAGACGAGCGCGGCCGCCGGCTGCTGCGAGCTGCTGCCTGCAGCTGCTCTGCTTCCGCACCATCCTGCTCGTGCGGCTCGCCTGCATTGGCGAAGCTGCCCGGCGCCGAGGTGGCGGCAGGCGACAGGTTGCTGCTCCGGTGGGCAGTCGCGAACAGCGCTGTCGCATGCGCCACCGTCAGGGGGTGCGGATACCTGTTAGGCAGGGGAGCATGGACCTCACTGCGTTGCCGAACATACAACAGGCGCAACATCCCCCAAGGCACTGCGGCCAGGCATGTGCAGCAGATGTTCTGGCGGTGCGGGACAGCACATATAGGCAGCCCTACAGCAGACCTCTTGTTCGGCACGAAACCAGGGACATTGCGCAGGTCAATGACTGCATACGACGCTGGCCGCTGCTGGTAGGCCAGCGACACGCGTGGGCTGCTGCCCTGCTGCAAGCAGCAGGACGCCTGACTGTCCGTTCTGACAGGTGGGGTCTGAGCACTGTGAACACTGTGTTGCGTGCAGGTGTGGCAAGCTGCAGCATGCAGCGCAGCGCAGGTGCTGAGCGTGCAGGCGGGCGGGAGCACAATGTGCTGCTTACCTCGGACAGCATGACTCTGTGCTGTGCTGACGGGATGGCGCCGGCTGTTGCATACTGCAGGGCCTCGCCAGCAAACACCGCAACCTGGTTATGCTGGAGTGTGACGGGCTTCCATGCGCCGTCAAAAGGACGCCTCACCTGCGGCACAATGTATCGACTTTGCACCGACATGCGAGGATGGCTGCGACAAACACACACCTGTTGTAGCACCTCATGGACATGTGGTGTATGCCCATGATGCCATCAGCATGAGCACAGTACATCTGCATGGAACGAAACCAAAGTAAGCCTACCTGCAGGCCAGGAGCACTCTGCCATTGTACGCTCAGCAGACCGGGGTCTGTATGCGCCTCAGCGGCGATGCCGTGCTGCCCTGTAGCATGCCAGAACCCATGGTAAGTGCTCAATATATGCAATTTAGTATTGCAGGCACTGTGTGAAACGCTATTCGTACCCAACTGACAGAGAAGTACCACAGGACAAGCTGGCATGGTTGCCGAGGGTATCTGGCTCGTGTGCGTAGGACAGCTCACCGCTGTGGCTGGTGGCCTGCAGGATGGACGCAGGTACAACACCCGGCATTGGCGGCGAGTCGTCCAGTACCCCTGCTAGCGCTGTGCCAGGCATGCCAATCGCCCGCAGGCAGACCCGCAACACGGCATCCGAAATGGCTCGAAAGCTGTTGGCAACCTGCAGCAATGCAGACAATACAACCCTTCCACCTTGTGTTCGATATCCAGAATGCGACTCAGCGCCACGAACAGGACGACCCAGTCCTTGACTCGGCGGCAAGAAACCCTAGACGAATGTGACAGCCCGGCATCTCGACTGCAGGGCTGCACACCCTGGGAAGCCACAGCTCCAGCGCATCCGGCACTGCGGCCTGGCCAGCTGTGTAGGTGAGCATTATATCCTGCGGCCGTTCCCGACCGGGCACGGCTGCTGTTGACTCCTGGCTGCTGACCACGTGGCTGTAGCTCAGCTGCAATCCCTGCGTGGCCCTCAAACTCGGTCACCTTGCGTGCTTCTGAAGGGACTGCGCAGGATGGACGCAAATGCGATTCGGGTTCACACCTGTGTCGCGATGCTAACGCTATCCTCTACGGTCAGGACGACACATCCCATCTCTTGCAGGCCATACAGTACCACATCATGCGCCGGCTTCTCATCATCCCAAGCTGCTGTCTGATAGTGATCTGAGCACCTCACGTTGATGATCGGCGCCATATTTCAGCAACGAGGTCGTGGCTTATAGACACCAATCAGACAGGATGGACTCTGATGCACTATTCACTGCAAACGGACTGTGCTGCAAGCCGGATAGCCGGTCCAAGTTGAACGATCCGATGACCCATGAGGCCGTCAGCATCCAGCGAACCAGAGGTCATCGCCACTCTCAGTGTCTCCGCTGCTCACTTGTGCAGCAGCGCTCAAAGGCCGTGTATCTGCTGTATCATCATTACGATGATATGTGAGCTCTAGGAACCGATCAAGTTTGATACAAGTGCCTCGCACATCTGGCACTGTGTTTGCCATGGCCCCTTTGCAGCAAAGAGCTTCAGCTAAGCCTCTTGTCCTGCGAGAGTTATTGTAAGTATATGTTGAAATGCCCAGCAGGTCAGCTTGATCATCCAGCAGGCGGGGATGCTGTTGGGGGTGACTACAGGTGTGCCGCACGGCATGTGGCGCTCCCATCTCCAGTGGTGTATGCCGACTCTCCTTATAAACATCATTTCTATGTGACACTGCACGTTCATGCGGGGTGGCCACCAATGGTTCACGCTGGGACACAGCACAGCGCTGCTGTGTTGCAATGATCTTGCCCTGCTGCACACATGGACACCCGTAGTGCATCATGCAGATGTGATGGGTGCCTACGCAACCGGCACAATATACAGCAGAGTGCATTCACATTGAGTACTTCTTTAGTCTCAACGCAGCTGATACGAGAGCTGCAGGAGCAGTGCCATGCAGCGGATTTGTACAGCCGCTAGAACTGCTTTGCTACCAGCTGACCACTGGCTTTATCTCCACGGAAAACGCGGAGGTGCTAAGCACGGACTTTATCATTGCAAAGATGCTGCAGGTTTTGCTATACAGCAGCAAATGAGAGCACAGCCACCGCCGGCAGCATCATCGGCTTCCTCTTAGAGCATAGCCATGGTGGCGCAGCCCGGGTGGCGCAGCCGTTGCCATCGCGAGGGAGCTGATGTGTAGGCACTGACGAATGGTGATGCCTCGAGTCTTGAAGCTGAGAACTGGCGCGCGCGCCTGCCACTGCTGCTGCAGGGGTGCGGACTGGCGCATGGCAGCTGTCTCGTGCTGAGAGATAGCTTGACCGGCATGAAGTTGGATTACCCTGCTGCTGGCAGGTGGCCATGTCAGTGCTGTTGGTGATGTGAGGACCACATCATGGGCAGTGTGCACTCATGGCCAGACAACCAGTTGCTAGCAAGAGTGCAGCGCTGTTCATTGCATTTGATTCTATGCTGTATCAGTGCCCTACAGCAGGCCCTAATAGGTGGTTGTAAGAGCCGTTCCAACCTCTCTCAGCAGTGGCATATCTGCTCCACTCGATCTGTGCAGTTGGCGCGCAGTGGTCACTGTTTGTTGTCTGCACCACTCTTGCTCGTTACTCCGACACGAATGTCACCAACGTGCATGCCAAGTGCATCTAGCTGGTGTGCTCCAGACTGCAGTGCTGACCTCGACCAGCCGCCGAAGCCGCATGTGCCCTTCGTTGTTTGTGTGATATGCCATTGCTCGACACTCTAAGGGCGTAAAAGGAATGTGTGATAGAGCATGCGCTGGGGGATGAGCTCACACGTACGCTAGATTAAGCAGGTCACCTACAGTACCATGCATGCACCATTCAGCTGGCTAATGATGGATCATAATCAGGCAATCGATGCGTGCGCTCCACCATTGAGTATGTCTGTACCATATTGTTCCAGCAGCAGAGATGAGTTTATGACTCTACACATACTGCGAGCTCACACATGTGGAAGAGGAGCCCTTTCACAGCGGTACACATCTCCCTGTTGGGTCTGGCTGAGCATACATATGGCACAGGGCTAAGCGTTCATCAGCGTGCGGCCAGTCAGTCGCCTTTCAAAAACAGACAAAGATGGATGACCACCCCTGATTGCATCTTGAAATCGACTAATGTTCTCGTTGGATAGCTTGACATCTGCTGCCCAGCCCAGATCAAGCGCTGCTGATCAGGCGGTATGCCTTCCTTGTCTTGAACCGCCAATTCCAAGTCCTGCATTGCAGCACCATTCAGTAGCACCGTAGGCACGTGTTTGCAAACAACACTCAGTGAAGCAGACCCTAGCAGCAATCCTTTGCGGATGTCGGCCAAAGCCAGGATCTGCAGGAACCGGCGCGGGCGATCTATGACCCGTACATGGTTGAAATTACATGTAGCCACGGAATGTGTAAGCATGCACCTCCACTGTCGACGTCCGGTCCATCAACAAATTGATGGTCTTGCCTGTCAGAGTCTTCACGAACACCTGCATCTTTTGCTGCTGCGAGCTGCCATGCTCCTGCGTGCAGCCAGATGCCCCGAGTATATGTACGACGCGATGCCATGACAATGCTACACGCTCCAAGTAGGTGCTGTGGGGCCTGCCGAGGCTGCTGACCATGAGCTGAGCTGCCCGCATGCTCGGCTTGTGAGACAGCAGGCGGAGGCTCTGCTGCATGAGATGATGCTGAATTCCTGACCTGATGTGGTGTGGTGGTCCTGGCGCGTTTACGGCGCTGCAGCTGCCCTGCTTCTCGGTGCTCTGCGCTTGCTGGCGGGTCATTGATGCTGCAGTGACTGGCCTCGAAGAGCGCCGTCGCATGCGACACAGCCAGCGGGTGGGGGTACCTGCAGAACCCCCGCCCATACATTGCCATGACCGAGTCCGAAGCAGCGTCCTGCCCCTCGTACGTTACACGTCATGTATGCAAGGCCAATTTCTGCATGCAATGCATGCAGCCGGGAAATACACCTGCTATCGGGCACAAAGCCAGGCGCATTGCGCAGATCGATGATGGCATGCTGGGCGGGCCTCTGCTTGTACGCCAGCGACACCCGTGAGCTGCCAGAACCCTGCAAACAGACAGGCTCGCATGTTGCAACACTGTCGATCAAGGGAGTGATCCGCTGCACGGATGCGCTGCGCTCTGTGGCATGCAGCGCAGCACAGTGCATGATAGTGATGGGTCCGTTGCACACCACTTCCTGGTAGGTCGTAGGCTCCAGCACGACTCTGTGGGTTGCAGCTGGGATGCGGCCAGCTGTTGCATGCTGCAGCATATCCCCGGCAAACACAGCAACCTGGTTGTGCGCAAGGTTCACCCGCTGCCACTCGCCTGCTGGAGAGTGTACCTGCAGCCAACGTGCGATAGTAGCCTCGGATGAGCATGTTTGATGTGCTACGGTCATGCAGTAGAGCTGCAGAAAGGTCGGAGGTTGCACACGGTTGTGCATGATGCAAACAAGCTCTGGCAATGCACGTGCATCGTCACATGGTGGTGAAACTAAACGTCGCCTTGCCTGCAGTCCAGGAGCGCTGTCCCAAACCACAGTCAACAGGCCGCGGTCTACGTGTGCCTCTGCGGCATTTGGCTGACTTCCTGCGACCCGAAACACAACCTGCTGTTTTGTTCTGCAGCATCACGCTTGGCATCCGGCTCCAACTTGCATGCTTGCTGTCATATGTCACGTCAGCAGCATGCAGTAGCCATGAATGCTCTGCCACACACACTTAGAAGGTAGAGGAAGCAAAGCTCACGGCTGTAGCTGATGGCCTGCAGAAGGGACGCCGGTGTAACGTATCGCGTGTGCTCTGTGTCGTCCAGAACTCCTGCCAGGGCATTGCCTGGCATGCCCACTACCCTCAGGCACACCCGCAGCACGGCATCCGCAATGGCACAGAAGCTGTCTGCCACCTGCAAAGACACAGCCATTTGAGAGCTTCAGCCCCATGCACGCTGCCAAGTTGTCTTTGCGTAGTAATGTCGTTTCACATAAGGCACAGGCCCTGGTCAGCAGACCCGCCAATGTCTGCGCTGCCCCAGCAGCCTGCGCACCTTGGCGAGCCACAGCCCTCGGTACGAACGTGATGGTTCACCAGGTATGTAGTCCAGAAGCGTCTTATGGGGCAGCCGCTTCATGAACCAAACAGCTGAATCCTGGCAGTCCACCAGATCGCTGTACGCCAGCTGCGTGCCCTGCGCGGTGATGATCTTGCTGTCACAATGTGTAACGTGCCGCATAGGCAATGCGCCTGCGTGCGCCTGATATCATCCGCCTGATATCATACCTGGGCCGCAGTGCTGACGCTGTCGTCCACCGTCAGCACAATATATCCATGGTATTGCATGCCGATCCGCACAATGTCACGAGCGGTTTCATCACCCCACCCCGCTGAATCTCCGGAGTTGCTGACGCGAATGATCGGCGACATGACTGCAGGCCCCGGATGTGAAGTGCTGCAGTGATGACAAAGTGGAAATGGGGCTTGCAACTGATGCTGCATGAGAGCATGACGCCATTTGAATCACCGACCGACAGCTTAACCGTGTATTTATATAGGTAGGCCCCAAGGCATTGGAAATGTCTAATAGACTAGAGGTTTAAAGTAGGGTCACGGACCCGGCAAGGGGTTGGTATTGTGACGATAAGGGTGTGAAGGGACAGCAAGGTGACGGCACGTGCCGCAGAAGCGGCATCAACAGCACGCACACGCACGCCAGGAGCGTCCGGCTTTGCGTGGGGCTTTATAGCACGACACAGTATCAGAACACCGTTAATGACGGGATCGCCGATGCCGCGCTGCTAAAATAGCTTTTTAGTGCCGACCGCCCAACACGGAGGCCAGCCACCGCGTGGTAGCTTGGCATGACGGTGGAGATTGCCCACGCAGAAGGGCCGCGCGTCGCGTGCAGCACTGCGGCCGGGGTGACCGCTTGTAACGTTTACGGGGACCGCGTGAGAGCAATACGAGAAATCCCAGTGAAGTACGGAGAACACGGGGTGGAAAGACGGGGTGCCGTGCTGAGAAAGCCGGCAAACTACCAAAGGGATTAAGAGGTCCACTGAAAATTGCTGTAAAACTGTTAGCCTTGGGGCAATCATCTGTTCACACCTTCACATCTGCACAGGAACAAGCAATGACTGCACCATATGATGCTGACGCTGAATTCCCACAATGTGTCGCCCCCGCATCACGATTGGCTTGTAATGCTGAAGAAACATGCGGGCACTTCTTTGCAAACGTCACCAGCATTGGATGCATGCCGGCAACTGGACCAAGCATGCGATGATGACACAGGAATGAGCTGTGCTTGCTAATGCACCAGAGCTGACGAGGCTGCTGAACAGCTTGCACAGTGGGCAGTCGCTATTGACTAAAGGCACCTTTGAACCTTCAGCACCATGCCAAGATTGGTACTACATCCTACACTGGCTAAGCGGGAAGTACAGGTAAGCGGCAAAAGTCATCGTATGGCAGGCCTGTGGCAGCTCACTGCAACTCCTGCCGGTAGCTACAAACCCGGTCGCCTGCCATCAGCGCTCATTTCGCTGTCAATCCCCGGTCAGTCTGATGACCAGAAGCACAACAGCCCCTGATTGAATGTGGTAGTGCGCTAGGGTCCCGCTGTCCTCGAGCTGCCGCCCAGCAAATATCAATCGTTGCTGATCGACCGGTATGCCTTCCAGGTGTTGTACAAGCTCCTTCAGCTCCTACAATTTAGATTATGGTTGCATGAGTGAGTAGAGTGCAATGTGCCTGAGGCCAGGTCATTCACGACACCGTGAGCAACTTCAGCAGTGGTTGCAATCCTTGCAAAGCAGACACCTGCACCAAGCTTTGTGCCTTGCAGGTCAGGTCCAAGTCTCTGCAGACAGACATCAGCCACAGATGCAGTCCACACCTCCACTGTCGCATCTTGATCAATGTCCGCAGTGATAGTTTTGCCCGTCAGCGTCTTGACGTAGAACTGAATGGGTTGCTGTGCCACAGTGCTGTACCCCTGCAAGCAGATGCCAGATGCTTGCGATACTCAGCTTTATGAAGCCAGGACGATGCTGTCAACACAACAGGCAGTGTATGTTAAGGCATGCCAACACCGTTTGGCGGTGAGGCACCTGCTTGGCATGTGTGTCGTCATAGGTTGGCTCGAGTTTTGCTTCACGCAGCGAAGCAGGAGACAAGCTGTGATCAGCTCCGCTTGTTCTGGCACGTTTGCTCTGATGCGGCTGCCTAGCATGCTGGTTCCCTGCGCAAGCTGGCAGCTCGTGTATGCTTTGGTGAGTGGCCTCGAAGAGCGCGGTCGCATGTGCTACCACCAGTGGGTGGGGGTACCTAAAAGGCAAGGACAACAACAACCCTGGAAGTGACACTACACACGCTACCTCCTGCGACCTTGGGCACGCCACGCACTCTTATGTACATATGTGAGGATAGACGCAAATGGCAATGCTGTCATGCCTGCTGTCTGGCACAAAGCCGGGCACACTGCGCAGGTCAATGATGGCATGCTGGGCAGGCCTCTGCTTGTACGCCAGCGACACCCGTGAGCTGCTGAAAACCTGCAGCAAACAGGCTGTCACTCTTCACCTGGCTGTCGAGTAAGGGGATACTCTGCTGCATGGATGCGCTGCGCTTTGTTGCATGCAGCCCTGGACTGCCAATGGTCCCATCTCGGCACCGCAGGCTGGTAGGTCGTAGGTTCCAGTACGACTCTGTGAGTTGCGGCTGTGATGCGGCCGGCTGTTGCATGCTGCAGCATCTCGCCGGCAAACACAGCAACCTGGTTGTGGTCCAGACTCACGTGCTGCCACTCACCTGCAGGAGAGTACACCTGCAGGCAATGAGCCCAAGCAGCTTCGGGTGAGCGTCCTTACATTGATACAACAGTGTAGTGTGGGTGCATGAAGATTGAACGATGTGCAAGGTCTGTACACGATGGGAACCAACTCTGGCCCTGCATCGTCCTCTGGTGACCTGAATGTTGCCTTGCCTGCAGTCCAGGAGCACTGTCCCACACCACAGTCAGCAGGCCTGTGTGTGCCTCTGCGGCATCTGGCTGACTTCCTGCACGAAAACGATGAAGTCTCCTGCTCTGTTCAAAAGCAGCACGCTTGGCACGAGACTTCGATCTGCATGCTGTGTCTCACGGACATTGCAGCATGTGTCAGCCATGACCGCTTTGCCAAAAGTGCTTGGGAGCTAGAGCTTGCAAGCAGCTCACTGCTGTAGCTGATGGCCTGCAGAAGGGACGCCGGTGCGACGCATGGCATCGGCTCTGTGTCATCCAGCAATCCTGCCAGAGCATTGCCTGGCATGCCCACTCCCCTAAGGCACACTCGCAGCACGGCATCCGCAATTGCACAAAAGTTGTCTGCAACCTGCAAGAGTACAGGCGATCAGAAGGCTCCAGATGAACGCCTCAGGGGTACAGGGGTGCTGCTGGGTGGTGATGTACGCTTTCTGGCGGGCCACAGGCCTTAGCTGGCATGCACATCCTGCGCTGCCCCAGCAGGCTGCGTACCTTAGCAAGCCACAGGCCTTGATATTGCCTCGAAGGTTCGCCACGCCTATAGTCTAGTAGCGTCTTATGGGGCAGTCGCTTCAGGAACGGAACAGCTGAGTCCTGGCAGTTTACGAGATTGGCGTATGCCAACTGCGTGCCCTGCGCGGTGACCAATCCCTCTGTGATGACTTGTGTTTGTGCTGCACAACGAAGCTGCATGCATGCATTGCCAGCCATGTACCTGTGCCGCAAGGCTGACGTTGTCGTCAACTGTCAGCACTACATATCCACTGTCTTGCATGCCCATCCGCACAAGGCCACGAGCGGTTTCATCACCCCACCCCGCTGATCCGGCTGAGGTCTCAACGCAGATGATCGGCGACATGGCTGCAGACCCCAAGCTGAAGTGTTGCAATGATGCGAGGGTGGAAAAATGAGGCTCGCAGTGCTGGTGTGCTGCTGCATGACACAATTTGAATTCCCGGTTGACAGCTGTCATGTGTTCACAGCTTCACACTGCAGAGTGCAGACTTCACTGCTTCACACCTCCGCAGTTCGCAGACCTCACAGGCACGAGGAATGACTGTAGCATGTGAAGCTGATGCTATTTCTCCACAATGCGTCGCTACCGCTCGCGGCTGCATCACCATTTTCTGGTGATGCTGTGCAGACTGCGCAGCGCAGTACCATCATGTGAACATGCAGTGCACTACTCTGCAGGCCTTCCCAAGCATTGCGTGCCGGCGATTGGCCAAGCATGCGCTGTTGATACAGTGGCCAGCTGCCACATGCTTGGTGATGCACTAGGGCTGATGATGAGGCTGCTGAACAGCTTGCACGGTGGGCAGTCGCTGTCCACATTGATCACAGGCACCCCTGAACCTTCAGCACCATGACAAGATGCTGAGACATACACTGGCTTATATGACACGGAGGCCATCGTATGACAGGCCTGTGCCAGCTCACTGCATTTACAGCTAGCTACAAAGCCAGATCGCCTGCCATCAGCGCCCATGTCGCTGTCAATCACCCCTCAATCTGAGTACCACATCCAAAACAGCCCCCGATGGGATGTTGTACTGTGCCAGGGTCCTGCTGTCCTCGAGCTGCCGCCCAGCGAAAATCAGTCGTTGCTGGTCGACCGGTGTGCCTTCCATGTTGGCGATGAGCTCCTTCACCTCCTACATTCAGATGCAATGCATGAGTGAGTAGAGCGCGATGTGCGTGAGGCCAACTGAATCACCACACCCTGAGCAACTCCCCCAATGGGTTGCAACCCTTGCAAAGCAGACATTTGCACCAAGCTCTGTGCCTTGCCAGCTCAGACCCATGTTTCTGCAGACATGCATCAGCCATGAATGTGCCGTTCACACCTGCAAAGTCGCGTGTTGATTGATGTCCACAGTGATAACCTTGCCATTCAGCTTTTTGATGTAAATTCGGGTGGTTTGCTGCGCCACATTGTTGTACCCCTGCAAACAGCCAGACGCCAGATGCTCACGACACGCAGCTGTATGAAGCCCACGCAATGCTGCGAGCACATCAGGCAAGGTGCCTGTTGGGGCATGCTCACACCGACTGGTTGTGAGGAACCCACCTGCTCGGGATGTGTGTGGGCGCACGTTGGTTCGGATTTTGCTTCATGCAGCGGGGCGGAAGGCATTTCAGCTCTGCTGGTCCGAGCACGTTTAGGATGATGTAGATGCCCAGCGTTCTGGTCCTCTGCGCCAGCTGGCGCCTGGTTGATATCCAAATGAGTGGCCTCGAAGAGCGCTGTCGCCTGTGCTACCACCAGTGGGTGGGGGTACCTAGATGGGAAAGACAGCAACGTTCTGAGCAGTGTGGCACACGCTACTGCTTGCAACCTCTGTGCATGTCAACTGTCTTGTGCGCTACACGTGTAGCAATGCGTGTGCATGCGTCGCTGATAGCAATGCATCGTGCCTGCTGTCTGGCACGAAGCCGGGCACACTGCGCAGGTCGATGATGGCGTGCGCAGCCGGCCGCTGCTTGTAGCACAGCGACACCCTCGGACTGCTTGCCCTGCTGACGGCAGAAGAAGTCACACCACAGCACTCGGCGGTCTGTTCGCCAGTTGAGACTAGATGGCTTTCGTCTGCTGCCGAATGCCAGGGCTGGCATGCTGCCAGATGCATGCCATGCACATGCAGCATGAAATGACATAGAGTCAGCTGTACAGCGGCAGGGTGTGAGTCTCACCGCATCCTGCAAGACTCTGTGCTGCGTGGCTGGTATGGCTCCTGCTGTGGCGTGCTGCAGAGCCTCCCCAGCAAGCACAGCAATCTGATTGTGCTGCAGCACGAGAGGCTGCCAGCTGTTGTAAAAAGCACTGTACACCTGCGACAGCATGGCTCACCTATGCTTAGGGAAACATGTAGCACAACTTCAGCACCTTGCAGTATGTCAAAACCGTGCGCATCGTGCGCATTTCTGAATGCTGCCTATGCAGTAGATGCATGAGATGTAACCGCTCTTGCCTGCAGACCAGGAGCACTTTCCCATATCAAAGTCAGCAGTCCGCGGTCCGTGTGCGCCTCAGCAGCAGAGCCCTGCTGCCCTGCAACTAAACGTGACATGCAACGGATCACCCCCGCCGGCAGTCATGCATGCTGTCGATCGACTCGTCAGATGCCCCGAGAGGACTGCAAGACCTGTTTGCGAAGGGTCTCCAAGACCCTGTGCATGCAGGGCAGCGCACCGCTGTAGCTGATGGCCTGGAGGAGGGATGCAGGTGCAACGCCCGGCATGGGTGGTGAGTCGTCCAGATCTCCTGCCAAAGCGTTGCCCGGAATGCCTACAGCACGCAGACATACCCGCAGCGCTGCATCCGCAATGTCTCGAAAGCTGTCTGCCACCTGCAGCACAGCCAGCAGGTCGCCACTGCGCACCGTGAGCTGCTGCAAAGGTGCACCTGTGATTCGGTTATCAGCAAGCAGTGCGAGATTGCAGTATTGCAAAGAGGCGAATGGTGGCGCACCCTGGGAAGCCAGGACTTGACCAGGTCTGGCGCTTCGGCCTGACCTGCTGTGTACTCCAGCAGCGTCTTGTGTTGCAGCCGCCTGAGGCCGGGCATTGTTTCAGCTGACGCCTGGCTAGTGACGACATTGCTGTAGCCCAGCTGCAACCCCTGCATGTCCAAATAGTCAGGTTGCACTTTTGCAGATGTGACCATCATGCACCGCGGTCAGCAGTCACCAGGTAGAACCATGCAACGACCAGCATCCTACCTGTGCAGCCAGGCTGACACTGTCATCTACTGTAAGCACGCAGCATCCCATGTCTTGCAAGGCATCCAGCATTATGTCTTGTGCCTCTGCTTCATCGTCCCATGGTGCTGTTTCAGCCTGATCCGAGGCGCTCACGCTGATGATTGCCGCCATTACTGCAGCGCAATTAGAAGCTGAGGTACAAGCGAAGTGATGCAAATGCGGCTCTGCGTGCGAACGTGTCGGAGACTCGGAGTGAACATGAAGAGCGATGTGATCAGTGCAAACTCACATTCTCACAGGTCATTTGCTTGTTCTTGGGGACAACCCAGCAGCACGCGTCAAAATGCCCTGGTGATCGCGTTGTGAGTACCTGCAACCGCTGTCGGCCTGCTTCGCGCTGCATCGCCAGCATTGGCCCACTGATGACATTGAGCAATGCGCAGCGCTTTGGCAGCCACCTAGCCTTCCATATGGCTTGGCGGTGATCTGACAGCGTGCAAGCTCCTCGTCAAGAGTTTGAAGCAGTGCGAGGAACAGGGTTGCCGCTTTTGCCTGCCTTTGAGGCCTTCGAGGCCCTCGACGTCTTCGAGGCGCTGATGGCGGTGCTGGATGTGGCACCTTTCGATGCATGTGTTTACACCGGATCACGTCCCTACAGTCTGACCTTGCTCGCAACCGCAATCGACGCGATGCGCCACACCTTGCTCGCAACCGCAATCGACGCGATGCGCTACAACTGTGGGGTAGCAACGCTGTCCAGCAGCGCACCCTGCTAGCCAATTTGCAAACTGTGGATGTGCTGGCGGCAATGCACAGCCAGATCCGACAGGCAGCGCAGCAACGTGCCATATGACGCTGACGGAAAGTGTCGCTCGCTCTTGCCGCTGCATCACAATGGTCTTAAGATGGTGTGCAGCCACCTTGAAAAAAGTGCGCCATTTTGCAGGCCTTTCCGCAACATTGCATGCCAGCAGCTTGACAAGTGTGCGCTGTTGGCATAGCAGTGAGCTGCTGGCACATGGCTGCTCATGCATTAGGCTGCTGATGAGGCTGATGATCAGGTTGCACAGCGGGCAGGCGGTGCCACTGTGTTGATTACAGGCAGCTTTGAGACTTCAGCCATGCCGAGATTGGATGAGACAGATGTCAGCCGACATGACACGAAGTTCATCGTATAATAACAGGCCCGTGACAGCGTATATACTGAAGACTGTACGGCTAGCTACAAGCGTTGTGGTCTGATGACATGGTGGTGTTCTGCGGGTCAGTCACCGCATAGTCTCAGAACCAGATGCAAAATTGCCCCCGAGTGGATCTGGAACTCTGCCAGGGTCCTGCTCATCGGGTGAAGCTGCTCCCCAGCGTAAATCAGTCGTTGCTGCCTGGGCGGTATGCCGTCCACTTGCTGTATGAGCTCCCGCAGCTCCTACACCTCACATGCAATGCCTCACTGAGCATAACATGCTCGCAGTGTCCACACCCCTGAGCAACTGTACCAGAAGTTACGGTTTTGCACAGCAAGCATTTGCACAGATTTCCGTACGTCATTGCAAGAAACCATGCCTCTGCAGATATGCATCAGCCACAGATGCGGTGCACACCTGCAAAGTTGCATTCTGGTCAATGTTTGCAGTGATGTCTCTCCCCGTTAGTGTCTTGACGCAAATTTGAATGGGTTGCGGCACTCAAGTGCAGTACCCCTGCATGTAACCAGATACCAAATGTTTGCAATTGTCAGCTGCGTGACGCCAAGACGATACTGTTGACACAAGAGACATGTGCCCTGAGGCATGCTGACATTGACTGGCCGTGAGGTCTTCACCTGCTCGGCATGTGTGTAGTCGCACTCTGGCGTGGGGTGTGCTTCATGCAGCGAACTGGAAGACGAGCCATCATCAGCGCTGCTGGTCCTAGCACGTTTGGATTGGTGCCGCTGCCCTGCATGCTGATCTTCGGCACCAGCTGGCGGCTGATTGATGCTTTCGCGGTCGGCCTCAAAGAGCGCTGTCAAATCCCGTATAAATATTGGGTGCGGGTACCTACAGGGCGGGGCATCCACAAACGGCGTGACATACACTGTTCAGCTGTGGCACCGACTGCATGCTTCTCAGAGGGTGCACCCCAAGGTGCAGAAAGCCAGCTCCACGTGTGGTGGTATCAGCAGCGCATCGCACCTGTCGTTTGGCATGAAGCCAGGCATACCATTCAGGTCAATCTTGGCGTGCGCTGCGGGCCGCTGCTTGAAGGCCAGTGACACCCGTGGCTGGCTGCCCACCTGCCGCAACCAGGTGAGCCACCTCGGTGTGACAAGAGAGCAATGCATTTATAAATATGCGCAGCGAGCTGTGGCATACAGCACAGCCCAGGGCAAAGCAGGGTTGAGTGCGCACCACAGCCTGAACGCATGAACCAGGCCGTAGCACGACTTGGTGGACTGCAGCTTTGATCTGGCCAGCAGTTGCGTACTGAAGTGCATGGCCGGCGAACACAACGACCTGGCTCTGCTTGAGCTGAACAGGATGCCACTCGCCTGCTTCAGAGAGCACCTGCAGTCGAGGTGCGCGACCAGATCAGGTTGCAAGCGCCGCAGCATTCCCAGGACGATGCCCATGGCCGCATATGGCAATCTGAGGCTTTGGCATGTTTCTGGAGGTCGACTTGCCTGTAGTCCGGGAGAATCCTCCCATACCACAGTCAGCAGGCCGCGGTCTATGTGTGCCTCTGCAGCTTCTGCCTGCCTGCCTATCAACATGCATATAGCCTTTTGGCGATCATGGTGGGTGCTTTGTGCAAGCTTTTCTGTGCATGCGTCCTCAAAAAACACGACACCAGGACCGCACTCTTATGAGCTGCCTGCTATGCACAGCTGTTGGGACCTCTGTCCATCTGCATGCATATCAGCTCACCACTGTATTGGATGGCCTGCAGTAGTGACGCGTGTGCAGTGCTTATCGGCCGAGGCTCATCCAGAATGTTTGCGAGAGCATTGCCCGCCATGCCCAATGCTTGCAGGCACGCTTCCAGTACAGCATCCGCAATGCCAGAGAAAGCGGCTAAAACCTGCAGCAGAGCGGGCAGCCCAACACTTCAGCCTCACATGCAATGCTGCCGATATGCGAGTCCACAGCAGTGTGATCTTCGTGGATTGCATAGATTTTACTTGCCAGACAAGGTTTTGCGGCATCGCAAACGGATTCCACGTGCGCACCTCAGCGCTCACATTGCCTTCCTCAGGATACTGGTCCAGGATGACCTTGTGTTGCAGCCGCTTCAAAAATCGTTTTCGTCTAGCCGCTGCTGGATCCTGGCGCTTGATGAGGTTGCTATATGCCAGCTGCGCAGCCTGCATTGCCAACAAACCTAATCACGCTGGCGCGCCGCAACAGCCCAGAGGAAAGGTGCACGCAGAGAGCCAACGCATACCTGGGCGGCCTTGCTGACACTGTCATCTACGTTCAATACGACGTATCCATCTTTCATCATGCCGGTCATCAGCACGCCATGAGCACCTCTATCGCCCCACCCCGCCGATAGCGATCTCGTGTGGCAGCTGACACGAACGATTGGCGACATGCTGCAGGTCCACCTCGGGTTTCAGGAACAAGGACCTCATAACACGCTGTGTCCTTGCAAGCAACAAGAGTGAGGTTCTATGGCGTGCTGCACATCTGCACAGACATCTCAGATCTGACTCCTGCTTCGGAAGCTCATTTGCAACTGTGCCATTTGCGCAATAGAGAGAGATGAAGGCAGCACGCCGACGAGCTTGAACAGCCTGTGATGCATGCCTGTTGTCCTCTGAGCTGATAGCAGGCTTGGCTGAGGATTCTGCCAATTGGCATCGTGAACATCCACTGCGCTTGAGCGAGCGCAGGCCTGCAGCGATGTTTGAGAGCTCTGTGCCAAACTATGCTACAAACGTTTCCGGGTTTGCAAGTTGTTTGACTCTTTCAGGAACGTGCGACATCTCCTCAGCGGCCGGTTGGCAGTGGCGCATGCGATGCATCAAGTTTTTACTGTGTGTGAGCGAAGGATCTAGCTTATAAGCGAAGTTTGAGCGTCTTCTGGACGTGTCAGCGTAGATTGCAGTACAGCTTGACTTCCGTGATATGCGATGCAGCCGCTTCAACTGCTGTGAGTTTTCCTTAGGCCGCGGCGCTTCGCGCCAGGCGGCATGTACCATTAGGATCGGTCATCATGCGGACCTCACCCAGACGGAGAAATCTTCTGCATACAGATATGCATGAGGGGCATGCAGGATAATGCAAACATCAGTTCAGACACATCGATGGTCGATGCTGTTGCACAGAGCCGCAGATATGCAGTAGCCTGCTCTCCTGCCGCAGCGGTCCATCGTCATGCGTGTTGCTGCACAAGTTTCAGGGCCGCCCTCTCGCCGACAGGCGGTTGGGAGTATGGTCTGCTGAGCATCGTGCCTGCACGGCCAATGACCTCCGCAGGGGGCCACAGGCGTTGATGCTGCATGCTCAGCACAGGCTGTCGCCACTGCACCTGCTGTATCGACTGGCTCCCGAGCCGCTGCCGGGTGCCAGGTGTGTGTGTTGCCAGAAGCATCTGACGGTTGCTGCCACTAGAGCTGCTGCCGCCACGTTATGCAATCCATGATGAAACGAGCACGGACGTCTCAATGCTGGCATGAAGTGCAGATAGATATTCAACGCATCTAGCTGCTGCTGGCACCAATGGAGAGCAACCAGTTCACTCGCTGCGGCGGGTACACTCGCTGCTACTGCGGGGGCGATGGAAATGCTGACGGGAGTACCGCAGTTGCTGTGGCAGTGGTGGCGTGGTGGCTAACGATCTGGTCGGAGGCAGCAGAGCATTGGCAGCATGCAGCCCCAAGCCAGGAAGGGGAGGAGGCACTCATCCTCGTGGCCCAGATTGCTAGATATACATCGCAGCGGCACAGCCGGCACAGCCTGCTTGCCTGTTGTCAACCCATCCATGCACCGCAAATGGGCGAGTACTGTTGCTGCTCTGTCCAAAGATGTATACAAACAGCATGCTCGCACTCCAGCATCGTTTCAAGGTGCTCTGCAAGGTGGAGGTGAACAGCTACATATGCTGATACCAAGCGAAACACCGCCGTACTTGCATTTTGTCCAGCGATGCCTGGCAAGCGCTCACTAGACAGCCTATGTGTTTGGGGCGGCACAACCATGCATTCAGCGGGCATTGTCAGCATGTGCATTGTTCAGGCACTGTTGTATACGCTGTTTCAGTCGCCAATCAGTCTGCCATGCAGATGCATGGTGGAATCTGGCTGAACGTTCAGGTCGGCCATTGTCCACTGCGGGTGCGCCATTATGGCTGTCCCCCCCGAACCTAACCAGGTCTGACCAGGCGGCACGCCCTCCTTTTCACAGGCCATCTCATGCAGCATCTGCACCCGACAACAGCATTCAGGACAACGTGTGCAAGAGCAGAACATCACCCGCTGCCAGGCCCAAATCCCGTGTAGCAAGTGCCATCAAAGGCATACATCCTTCAGCAGCATGCGACGTGCTTCCTATATCCATATGCATTGGCTCCATCACCATGTTCGGCCAACATGCCACGCGCAGTCAGAAAAGTTCTGCCCAGGTACCTGAGCTGTGGTATGCCGGTCTACGTGCAGGACCAGGGTCCGGCCTCTGATGTAGGATTTGACAAATACGTCAAACTTCTCTGGCTGCTCCATGCTGCCGCAAGTCTGCATACAGCCAAAGTGCTCGATGAGTTCTGGCATGATCCGCAGGACCATGCCGGTTGCAGGTGCATGATACAAGCAAGCTGCCCTCGGACCCGCCCGGCGGGCCCACAACAGGTGGCCTTGCGCTGACCACCTGCTGGGCACGTGGGCACTCCTCCGCAGGCCCGGGCTTCGCCTCTTGCAATGACGGTGGATCCAGGGATGGGCCTGCTGGGCTGGTCATGGCACATGCAGCCTGCTGCACCTGCGCTGTTGCGTGGTCCTGTGCGTCAGCCGGTGGCTTGTTGATGCATTGCTGCTTTGTCTCGAACAGCGCTGTGGCATGCGCCACCACCAGCGGGTGTGGGTACCTGGATGACATAATGAAGCTGGTACCAATACAAATGCCGTCGTGTATGCAGACTGCACCGCATATGTTAGGGCGGGCTTTCCGCAGCCGCTGTGTCTCATGCATGTGCGGGACCAGGCATGCAAATAGTGCAAGAGTCGTCGGCAGCAGTCGACTCACTTGCTGTCTGGCACAAATCCTGGCACGTTGCGCAGGTCGATGATGGCATACGGAGCTGGCCGCTGCTTGAAGGCCAGTGACACCCAAGGGCTGTTGAGACCCTGCAGCAAGCAGGAAACCATGCATAAATGTGTCCTCTAAAGACGAGCATTGCAATCACGCACAGGACCGGCCAGCTGTAGCATGAGCCATGACAATGCTTGGTAGATGATGGGTTCAGGAGCCGCACCACAGCCAGAGGGGTTGACGGCTGGAGCACGACTCTGCTGTGTTTGGCAGCGGGGATGCGGCCGGCTGTTGCATGCTGGAGCGCTTCGCCAGCAAAGACAGCAACTTGGTTGGTCTCCAGCATGACGTGCTGCCAGTGGCCTGCTGTCGAGCACACCTGCGGTTTAACACGTAGAGAGGATCTGATAAGGGTTGTGCGTGCTTAATCAGTTGCGGCAACGTGAACAGGTTCAGCTGGGTCAATGCACATGACAATGCATGCCGCCGTTGATGGAATGCAACTATGACACTATTGAGGTTGGAGAACTGAGCCTTGCCTCCAGTCCGCGACTGTTGTCCCACACGACAGTCAGCAGGCCACGGTCTGTGTGTGCCTTTGCAGCATGCGTCTGCTGCTCTGCAATATGCCATATGGCCTTGTTACAGTGTTTCAGGCAGCACAGCAGCATCTACCGCCATCTATCAGCATGCTCACATGGTGTCACCACGCCAGCATCAAGGCATGAGCTCCAGGATACAGCCATGACTGGTCTGCCACAGCTCTTGGGAATACAGCATGGAGAGCGGCTCACGGCTGTAGCTGATGGCCTGCAGCAGGGAGCCCATTGCAATGCTTGGCATTGGCGGCCAGTCGTCCAGGACTCCCGCCAGAGCGTTGCCTGGCATGCCCAGTCCCCGCAAGCACGCCCGCAGCACGGCATCCGCAACGCCAGAAAAGCCGTTGGCAACCTGCGACAGGCAGGCAGTCGCCTCCATTGCCGCTTGCTGCTGGCACGTGCATGCATGCACAAACGCTATGCTGGTATGTAGGCCAGGCTTGCACAGGCCATCAAATCCTGCTCTGCCTTGGATCTCCCTTGGGATCGAGAAGTTGTATGGGCTGCGCACCTCAGCAAGCCAGGGTTCGACATAGGCTGGCGCTGTGGGATGACCCCATGTAAACTCCAACAGCGTCTTGTCCTGCAGCTGCTGCAGGCCAGGCGGCACCGCCGCGCCTGCCTCCTGTGAGGTCACAAGGCTGCTGTACGCCAGCTGCGCGCCCTGAACAGTCATAATGTCTGGTCACGCCTGAAGCTCGATGTCCGGCGGTCCTGCAACATCCCCAAGACTAGTCCAGTATCGTACTCAGGGTACTGCATGCTGAAACTGCCTATGTTCAGTACCTGTGCGACCAGGATGACACTGTCGTCCAGAGTCAGCACGACATATCCATCGTCTTGCAGGCCAGTGCGCACAATTTCCTGTGCAACATTATCGTCCCATGCTGCTGACTGTTTGCTGTTGCTCACGTCAATGATCGGTCGCATGGTTGTTGGAGACTTCATGGACATGACAGCAGGCGATGGAGCTTGATGTACGAGGTGCTGTGACAATGCACAAAATTGTCTTTAGAGTGGAGCCGACAGCTCATGGGACATCAAGCACGACGACTGTACCTATCTGCAACACAACTGGAAGTGCAACACGCGTGCCGACGGCTGTGGGCCCGATACTGTGGCAGTTTCTGGTCGTGCTGCAGGACAGCCTCGATCGCCTCGATCGCCTCGAGGACAGCCTCGATCGCCTCGATCGCCTCGATCAGTCATCATCCTGGGCGCTCATCAGCATACTGTGCATATGCTGCAGGATGTAGGAAGCCAGGAAGCAGATGGGGCACTGTGCTTACAGATGTCCGCCCACTGGGCTGGCAGCAGTCAGTCATGTTATTCACATTCACATGTGGGTGCTTGAGGACATACGACCACGAGGTTCAGAACCGATGCTGGCCACCATGTGCATTGCTGCCTTTGCTACCTATACACTTGAGTTCATCTGGCTGGTGCCAGCGGCGGCGTGTAGCAAGCTGGTATGCGCTGCCTAAAACCTGCTCTGCCTACTTGCCCCATCTTTGCAATGGGATGGGGCAAGCCACAATGGGGCAAGCTGCTGTGCTGACCGCAGATGTGCGCATGAACCTAAAGTGATGGACGCTGAACACCCGATACACAGCCATTTTCTGCTGTGCTGACATGGATAAATGAACACCAGTGCAGCTGGATGCTGGCTGGACTCTCAACAGCAGACTCGCAGCAAAAGCTGCTGCTGACATTGTTAGTTGTCAGAGGCTGGATCGAGCAGCACTGCCACTCAGGCTGCGGCGGCTGGACTCGCCAGTGCTGATGCTGCGGACATAGCCGTGGCCGTGGGTGATGCTGTGATGACTGTAGCTGGATGGGAAAGTTGATCCTGCGGTGTCGCCGCTGTCTCCAGGCAGCGGAGACGCCAGGGCCTCGCAGAACAGCTCGTCGAACTCCTCCAGCCTGCAGAACAGAATGTACAATTGATAGGCACACCCTCTTCATCCTTCAAGTATTTGTCAAACACTTATTGTGCTCGTTTTTCTCACACATGTGAGGCCAGTGTTCTGTGACAGGTGGGTGTCTAGCGTTGGGTCCCAGACTCTGCCATCACAGGGGTGCAGGGTCCGTTACCCATAGGGCTGCGGCGGGGTGTCCAGCAGCCCGAAGCCGCCGTCCTCGGCTGCGGCAGCCTCGAAGCCTTCGATGTGCGCGGCGCAGGAGGCGTGCAGGCGGCGGAACACCTCCCGGGCCAGCGGGCGGGCGTCCTGCGGTGACACAAACAGAGCATCACCCAACCCGTCAGTGATCACAAGTTACGCTGAAAAGTCTGAAGTCGCAGATCTGGCCAGCGGGCGAGTGTCCTGTCTGCAGTAACATAGCGTGTGGATGTGGCCCGCGTCTCTAACGCCATCAAGTTAAAATCTGACCAGTGCAAGTTGCTAGGTAGTGTGTCAGCGCTCCAACATGCAGCTTGGGTGCGTCAAGTTGCCAGTGCCCAAGTCAGGCAGCTGAGAGGCAGGCAATGCTGGTACAGAGGTGTTGTACAGGTACATGGAGGCGCCCTGCAAATAGCCTAGGCACGCAGTAGCACAGTGAAGCAGCTGAAGTACTTCGCTAGCAGCAGCAGCTTTGCATATGGCATGCGGTGCGTTGTTTGCAAGCTTGTCAGCACCATCATCCTGACAAGCTGGCATATCAGCACCTTGCCGTGTGCATGTTACCACCTTCAAAATGTCAACGGTATGAATACTGACGCTTGCCGAACAGCAGCAGCCGCACCAAAACCCATGCACCAGGTCTCAGGCAGCAGCTACTACGAAAAGTCTCACAGGTGCAAAGGTGGTGCAGTCGTTGATGAGGTCGATGATGTCGTTCGGGCAGTCGCGCGGCGCCTGCGGGACTGCCAGGCGGCCGCGGGAAACCGGCGCCTGGCGGGTGACCATCTGCAGTTGCACATGTCAAGACGCTCCGTAGGAGTGTGACACCGATTGTGGCTTGCACAGCGAAGTGCACGTGCACATAAGACCCTTATCATGAAAACTGGATGGTAGCGCTGTGTGGCGGCCTGTGCACCTCTTGCAGCACGACGCCGAAGGAGAAGATGTCGCTGGCCGTGCTGACCTGCATGGGAAGCGCAGTTGCCTCCTCAGCAAAATGCCAAACGAAGTGTGCACATCACCTGTCATGCAGCACATCGATGAAGACAACGCCGATATGGACCGCACAACTATGTGCGTGATATAGTTTTGTACAATGCAGAGTATCCACAGACTGAGCCAGCACCTGCTGGTTCAGCAGCATCTCCGGCGCAGCGTATGCAAATGTCTGCAGCACATACAGTAAGCATCTGAGGGCCCTGACCGCTGAAAATGCCATACGCTGGTGCAGCCTGCCCCGTAGCCCGGGCGTCACACCTGCTGCGTTGTACATGCAGAATTGCAGTGCATAGAATGGCTGCTTCTGAACCAGATGTGCACACACAAGCGCCACAGCAGCACTGCGCACCCATTCCATCACGTTCGAGTGGTGGGTGACGTTGTCCAGCACCCGTGCTAGACCCACATCGCCCACCTGCACATCAGACATGTCACTACCTGGAGCAACCCGCCCTGGCATATGCCCATCTGCACATTGCTGTCGCACCGCCCAGCAGTACACCCTGAGGTGGGCTGCTGGGCGGGGTGCTGTGCTGCTGTGACAGCGCACATGAGCATGCCACAGCCTGACCTTGGCGGTGTCTCGGGCGGCCGACAGCAGGATGTTGGAGGTCTTGAGGTCGGTGTGCACCACCTGCACCGCACAACGCCACACCTGGGGCTCCTCACATTTCGACTGTGGCGGGACTCCGCCACAGGCTGCAAGGGCGGCGGCAGTCGGCTGGATGCAGTTGCCACGCGCAGCGCAGCACGTGCTGGTCACCCTAAACCCTAAACCCTAATGGCACCTCGTTGGAGTGCAGGTAGTGCAGCGCGCGGGCGACGTCCAGCGCGATGCGGTGGCCCAGGTGGTACCACCCCAGGGTGGGGCTGGCCGGCAGCGCCCGGCACAGGTCCCCGCCTGCAGTTGGCAGTGGGTGCGCACAAACTCATACACAGTGTGTGAAGGAGAGGGCTGCTGAGCAGTGGCCGGTACCATTGCTGGGTCCTCTGCAAGTTTGGAGGCCCCCTGGCCAGCTCAATTCTGCACCCAAGCACGCTGTTGACCATGTGCCTACAATGTGCCTGTCGCAGGCCACATGGATGCAGCGTGCAGTCCTTCGCTGCAACACGCCTCAGGACCAGCAGTGGGAAGACACGTACTGCAGAAGTTAGTGCAGCACGGCAGCAGGGTCTGGAGCGCACCTGCCATGTATTCCGGGGCCAGCAGCGGCGGCTCGCCGCCCACTCGCCATATGTATGTTTAGAAGGGACCCTTTACTTTCTGATGACCATAAACTCACACCTGCCATGTACTCCAGGACCAGCAGCGGCGGCTCGCCGCCGGGCTGCGGGCAGACCCCGTAGAACTGCACGATGTTGCGGTCGTAGGACAGCCCCTTCAGCAGCGCCACCTCCTATGCACATGAGAAATGCACACATCTGCAGTCCTGAGTCGTGGCAAGTGCCGCTTCCAGTTGTTGCCTCCTGGATGCCGGTCTGTAGAGACTTCATCCACTGGTTGGCAAGCATGCAGAGTGCAGCCGAATTAGTCCCGGGGTGCACAGCTCGCTGGTCTCATGGGCTGCAGCTGCTGCCAGGCGACTTCTGATGTCCCTGGCACCCACGTCAAGGAACTTGTCGAGGTCGGTGGCGCCGGCGTGGCGCAGCTGCTTGATTGCCACCTCCTGCACGCCCCGCAGGACGCCCTTGTATACCTGCGAGGTCGAACAAGGAAACTTGACACCCGTCCCGGCTGGAGCGCCTTGCGCAAGCTGTGAAGGTCGACCGTGCGCAGTATGCAGGTCCCATACTTGCGCCTCAGCCGCACGCAACCGCACAATGCAAGACGAGGCGGACAGCAGGTAAACATGTGATGGTCAGCCAGCTGCCCAACACACGCTGCCAGCATGGCATCCTCCTCACCCTGCCAAAGCCGCCGGAGCCCAGCAGCCAGGGGCTGCCGTCCGCCCGTGTGCCGATGACAAGGTCCTTGGCGGGGATTACCCAGCCTCGCAGCTGTCGATCCAGCTCGGCCATCTGGTCTTCAGAGCCTGCAGACAACGCCTGAAGCCTGTGATGCACACGGGTCATGAGTCTCCTGCTGAGTTCATATCACTCGCATGCCAGCCCCCGGTAGTCATGTCGGTAACCTCTGCAGAAGAAGCAAAGCCAGCGCTCGGGTGCAGTCCGCAACCAGTGGCACAGAGCGATCAAAGGGTGGCAACACCACACTGGCGACATCCCGCGGCTCTGCACACACCACTACAGGGCATGCAGAGCTGACATCCGGACCACCGTGCAGCTGCAGCCTCACCGCTCTTATTGCCAACTTGGCGGCGCTTGGCTCGCACCACCAGAAGCATCGCTGCAAAGGCACCCAGGCGTTAGAAACCGTCCTTCAAGACTACGTGCAGAGCTGGCACGAGTTTACCAAGGGGTTCGCAGCTTGCTGCGACACATCACGTGGAGCAACCACGGATTTGTAGAACTATCACAAGTGCGAAGGATTTTTCGATACTACTTCCAGCAGTCACCCGGAACCAGCTCAAGGCACACATACTGCAACACCAAGAGCATAGGATGCTGCGAGAGAAGCGTGAGCAGTGTCCACCTGCGCACACGGCGGCCAGGACACCGAGCGCAACGACCGCGCCGCCGACTGCGATGCCTGCAATGGCGCCGTGCGACAGGCCGGAGTGGCTGTCGGCGTGCGCCGCAGCAGGAGGCGCCGGCGGACCTCGGGGACCCGGCGGCTGCTCGCTGTTCACAGGGTCCCCAGGGCTGTGGGTGGAAACACCAGCCTTCAGGCCGCATGGTCGCTGTGCAACATCAGATGCACACATGCTGCGCTGTGACATCATGCGAACAAGTAACGGTGGGCATGATCTGGAGCTTGGACGTGGTGATCATCTTGCATCATATCGGGCAGCAGGCGGCAGATGACGATTGTTTGGGAGCTCCTACATGGCAAAAGGTGAGATGCTGCGGTTGGCCCAACCCGCCTCGCGTGCTCTGGGCACCTGCGAGGCAGAGTTGAGGCCGCAGGGTGGCAGAAAAGCAGGCATCCATTCTGGACTGCCACTACTGCACGAAGCTGCATTCATGCAATGTTGATTGCAAACCATGACGTGCAAAGCACTTTGTCACTGCAGCTCAGTGCATGGCGCCTCGGCAGAACAGGCGACAGGGCTCATCAGTACATCATCCTGGTTCAGGGGGCGTGCCTCACCTGAACGTAAGGCATCAGCTCCGGTGCCAGTGTGACAGACGACAGGCGCACAGTGCCCGGAATCCCAGCGAGGCCCAGGGCGCTGAGTCCCGGCGCCAGCTTGGCTGTCAAGTCCTGCAATCAGGAGGCTCGGGCTGAAAAGAGACGCACTTCAGGTCTGGTGCTTCTGGGTGCTTCTGGGTCACTGCATGTGCAGAGACATCCCGTGAATTCGTTGTGGAGGCCTTCAGAGCTGGACGCTATACATCAGGGATTGCGAAAGCCGGTCACTTTTGTGCCGAGACAGACCACGGTCAAATGTCGGTGTTTCTATGTGCCACAAACCTTGACATGCCTCACCTGCGGCTGGAAGCTGCCGGGGCGGTGAGAGGTCTGGATGATCAGCGTGGCGTTGGAAGCAGGAAGCTGCGCAGCAGGCGCCTGCTGGATGCGCGTCACATTAGCGGCGATGATCTGGCAGTGCATGAGAAGATTCTGAGCGAATGCTGTCAAACGACAAACATAGATGTGCTGCTGACAAGAACTGGTGTCAGAGGGAATCTGCAAGCAGTTCAAGCAAATCACACGATGGGCATGGCAGAGTCATGCAGATGAAAGCATCACCCATCAGCAGCATGTATCCAGACCTGTGGCACAGAGTCATGGGTAGCCAGCAGCAGCGCAGTCTGAGTCGCTGTAGGCAGTGGCAGCACCCCGCCAGAAAACTGCGCCAGGCAGTGTACATGGCTTGCTGAAATGAAAGGTTCAACTGCTGGAACGAACAAACGAGCATTGAACAAGAACTGCAGACATGTACAGTGCCCCTGCGTACGCTGCCAATGTGGCATCGACTGAACCGTTTCGTCACCTCCACAAGACTCAGCCTACCTCCACGACGACCTTGAAGACGGACATCTGCATGTCCAGGAAGTCCCACGGCAATCGCAGCACCAGGATGATGCCGGCCGGCATTGCATTAACGCCCGTCGGCAGAAACTTGACCTGTAACATGGCATGGCAACGCACACAGCATGTGATGCCAGTCATGTGGAAGTCTCCCTGTTCTTCATGGCAGCTGGCAAATTTTATCAACTGTGACCAGCTGACTACCCTTTGCAGATGCACCCATTTGCAGCGGTCGAGTGCTTCAGATTTTGTCAGATGTCGTCATTCCATCAGGCAAATGCAGTGAACTTTATCAAAGCAGAGCATGGTATTCACATTGTGTGAGGTGATGTTCTCAGATACCTGGTAGCCCTGTACGAACATGGCCTGCGGCAGGTTGCCCCGCATCGCGACCAGGCCGCGCATGGCATTGACGCTGACGTAGGCTCCGAGACCACCCGAAAGGTGAAATACGACATCCGCAGCACCTGATGACACACAGTGGAGTTGTACCAGGCCAGTGCGGTATTGCGGTGGTGGTAGGCGTGCTGGACACAGGTCCAGCTGCAGATGCAATGATGAAGCCATGGACTGTGGCTTGCACCCAACAATCGTACCAGCATAGACGGTGTGATTGTCGGCACTTGCTGCTGCCGTGTCAGGTTGCAGGGCTGCCAGCCGGCGCGCCTGCACTTCCGCAAGGCCGCACGCTCAGCTGGGTGCAGGGGCATCCTTGTCGAGGCCTCTCAGCTCAGACAGCGTCAAACCCTTTGAAAGCAGCAGATTGAGGTTGACAACCCTAGAGTGCAAGGTCTGGCCTGAGGTGCACAGGAGTACCTGCCGGCGGCGCATGGGGGCAGGTGCCTCTGGCGACCCAGTGATGGCTTTCTCCCAAGCGCAGAGGCAGATGAAGTAGATGCTGGCTCGACGTCGCTTGCGGTGACGATGGGAGCTGGTGCTGCGGGAGTGATGGTCATGTCGACCTGCATGCAGGTTATCAGGCAGTCAGGCAGGCAAGGGTATGTCCTGCAGCCGGAAAACAATCCCCCTATAGCAGCAGAGAACACGCAGACAGAGCAGACATCAGCAGCAAGCAGGTGCATGCTGCCAGCTTGATGACGGTGGCAACCACCTGCAGGTGGAACAGGCTGCCGAATGCCTGCATGGCAGCCTTCATCATTGCCTGCCGAATGTTGGTCGTGATGTTTCCCATCTGTGGCCCGATGACGCGATAGGAATCCTGCAAATAAAGCTGCACTCAAGCGTGGCGACCCATGGCTTCGTGAGGCCTGAAACGTGGGCTGTTGCACTGCTTCACCAATGTACTGTCAGGTGGTCATCGTCGTATACTCACCACCCAACTACGAGTAGCTGCTGCTCAGTACATACAGCGCTGTCATGGTGACATCTCACCGAGAAGAACGGCACGACCTCGTTGCCGGTCAGCTCCCCTGGCTGCAGGATCTCTTCGATCGAGATGATGCCGGGGTCACCTGCAAACAGCGTGGCATGCCGCTGCAGGGCGTAGGTTGTATAGCTACACACATCCCCTCGATGCTGGTGTTCTTGGCAAGAGTCGGAGGTCTGGAACAGGTGAAAGGTTCTGTTTGTTGCAGCTGCTGGTGAGAGCAAGCATACAGCATTGCAAACCGCGAAAACAGGCCCTGTGCATCAGGCTGCGCTCACCTGAAGGAGTGTCTGGTCCCGCTCCCGGGGCGGGTGCAGGCGCAGGCGCTGCACTGCAGCAGCCGGCCAGCACGGCTGCCAGCAGCACGGCAGCGCCCCAAGCTGTAGGGCGCCGGCGCCTGCCGCAGCAGCTTGGCATTCTGTCTGGCAGATGCTGTGGTGCTGACGACGAGTGCAACGCAATCTGCTCGCAGTGCCTCCCACTTTAGTTTCCTGCGGTCTTGAGGCACGTTGCAGTGGCAGGCACTCGCTGGCTGATTCTCGACTTGCCTGCAAGCAATGAGTCAGCACCTCAGCAGGAACATGCAATGCTGCAGGCGTATACACAACTGCTCGGGCAAGCCGCCAGTCATTTTTTGCTGCAATGCGCAGTTGCCAGGCTTGCAGTCTCTGTGATCACAATACATTCTGCTGTTTGGCACATGCTGCAAACACAGTGTTTGAACAAAGACGTGCTCCGATCGCGATGATCTGCTGCAACATGTGCCATCCGTTGCCGTTGCGGCCATCAGCAACAGTCTCAATGACTGCAAGCAGAGCAACATGCACCAACGCGCAGGCAGCTAACACTGCAGTGCACTTCTGCAGCGACTCTCTGCCGAAGACGATGGTGCGCACCTTGGAGCGACACCCGCCAGTATTTCCGCCACTGCCGCAGCCCAACGTCAAGGTTGTGGATGGATCATGCAGCGTCGTGCCGTCGGGTGCCATGCAAGTGCCGGGAGGAGTAGCTTGTGCAGCTGCTCGCAGCCGTCAGAGGGGGCATAATGTCATATCGGGGGTTTAGAGTCTGCTGCAGGGCCTCCGCTGCGTGCTGCCAGCTGTATGCGTATTACTTCGGCCACTACTGTCTGGTGGCATCAAGAGGCAGCCCATGAGTGGTACATAGGAGTTGGCGCCCTGAGCAGGGCTTGTGTTATTGCAGCGGAACACCAATCTGCCTTGCTGTCAACGGTGTATGCTTGGCATCAGGCGAAGCGTCTCCATCTGTGGTGCACCCTTTCCTCACATGTGAGCTTGTGTACACAAGCTTTCAGAGATGATAGTGCCGCGTTTGCACAGTCATTGCCTACATCTGACAACTCCATCAGTGACTCCTTTACTGTCACACATTTTGACCCATGCTCCGCTGCAGTAACCAGTGTCACAGTCTCAATCGGATACAGAACGTGTCTGACAGGCTGAATCCGTCATGCGCGGTCTCGCTGCAGTGTTGCTTCCTCCGCCTCGAGCACCTTTGCCGCTGTGTCCACCAGCCTGCTGCCGCCAGCGCTGGCTGCGTTCCCTCTCCCGCTGCTGCCGCCCACGAGCTGCTCCAGGGACGCTTCCAGGCCGCTGCGCAGTCGCCGAACCAACACCGCTGCCTATGAGAGGTAGAGGGAAGCAGGTTGCTGAGGACTACAGGTAGATGTGACATGTGCCAGCCAAGGGCAGCGAGAAAAGTTGCAACCGGATAGCAGGCATCTAGCGACCACTACATGCCGATGCAGGGACAAAGGTGCCCCGCATACGGCGGGTTTGCTTGTGACTCATCCTACCATGCGGTGGTGGGCGATACGCATCCCAATGGACTGGACACTCCTGATGGACTGAAAGGTAATCTTGTTGCTGTTCCCAGCATGACACATGGACACCCAACCATGTGTCAACAGGGTACCTGGGCAGGCGTGCGGAACCGCAGCCAGCCACCCAGCGCCATGTAGCCGCTCTCATGCGCCACGTCTAGGTTCCCGGCGCCAAACAGCGCCAGCGCCAGCGGCGACGCCGCGGTGGCGTCCCTGATGAATGTGCGGCTGGTTTTTACCTGTGTTTGGGACAGCAAATGTAGAACGCTGGAGCAAAAGTTGCAAGCGAGGTCGTATGGCCAACAAATTTGTACTCATTTGTATATGGCAGCACGTCGCAGGCACTGCAGGCTGATCATCAAGCATCTCAGCTGATGGCAGTGCTGCCATCAGCTGAGATATGCCTCCAAATCCAGCATGTAGTGCAACTGCCTGAATTGATCTCAGGATATCGCGTAGAAGATTAAGCGATGATCAGGGTATCAGCAACAGGTGTGCACTCCTCAAGGGGCGTGCACAGCATACAGGCAGCGCGGCTGCCACGATCCAGCAGCAGATTGTCGCCAGATGTGAGGCACACCACAAGCAGGCAGTAAGCTGCTGTGGCAACATCAGGTGTGCACTGAGCTGTACGCCCAGGTCCCACCTTTTCCAGGTACACCAGGAACGGCCGGTGGAAGCGCGGCGCCTCCAGCGGGTGCAGCACGGAAGCGGGATGCAGCGCCACCTCCGCCACGCCGTCGTTCCAGCCGGGCCGCCCCGTGGTGTGTCCCTCCGCCATGACCGCGATGTTGGGGTACAGCGCGCCGGCAAGCGCGGCCTTCACCTGTTGATGGACATGTGCTTGGTTTGCAAGTGACACAGGTGAAGATGTGGGCATATATCCGCTACATGTGGTGCCTCTGCTAGTTCAAAGCTACGCAAAGACCTTTCTCTTGGCACACACTCTCCATTGCTGAGTGCTGATGTCAGCACTGAGACCCGCCTGGAGCCTGCCAAAGATCGACCATCTGCCTTGATGCAAGCCTGGTGCCATTAGCACGCACCACTGCTGGGCTGTCGGCGTGGCGGTTCCATGGCGCGGAGGCGTCATCGCACCCGTCTGCGCCGGCGCCGCCGCTGCCCGCCGTCGCCTCCGCCGGCACCAGCCCCGCGTCCGCCAGCATGCGCGCGAACTGGCCGCGCATGTCCGCCAGCATCTCCAGCGTCGGCTCGTTCAGGAACCTGGCAGAGTGCCGCGTCGGGTTCAGCAGCTACATGAGGGAGCTCTTGGTGTTTGAGCGGGAAGATACATGGAAAGATATAGCCACACGGTGCTTACAGCGTCACAGCATGCCAGGTGCATTGCAGACGTCATTGTGTATAAAGAAGGTACATGACGCCAGTCTTAAGGAAAGTGGTTGCAGCTGCTTACTTTGAGCGCGCATATGCGGAGGCGGCCTGCCGCCCCTCCCGCCCCCGCCGCCGCCGCAGCGCCAGCCACTCGGCCATTGCCGCGGCGTCTAGCAGGTGGTCACTCTGCTGCCCAGCAGCCAGGGTTTTAGACCCTGGGATTTGCAACACAAGCATTGGGTCATACCGAAGTGGCCTGCGTGCATGATGGCAAGCATCTGCCGCCAGCCGCTCCAAAGGCAAGGACCTGCTCTAGTGAAAGCATGCTAGTCATTTAAAGACTGCCTCGAAAAGCAGCAAAACCCAGCAGGTACGTCAAACAAAAGTCGGCTCGTATGTGAAGTCCATCTGAACATTGCCAGAGCACAAGCTGTGAAAGGGGCACCACCAACTGACTGGCCACATGACGAAGCTTGCAGGAAAACCTGGTTGCTCGGCGGTGGAAGTAGTTGTTAACTCCGCCAATCATGCTGAATTTGCTACCAGCTTGTTCAGTGGCCAGTCTGCTGTTTATGAGCCCCTCAGATCGACGAGGTGTGCAGTGCATCGTATACAGGCTCCTTGGGGGTTACCTGCGGCGCACATCGCCCTGCGCACGCGGTTCGCGGCGTCCTGCTGGTCGAAGGGCGGCTGGAAGGGGGACTTGTGGGAGGCGGCCGCCGCGATGGACAGGCAGGGCGCCAGGCACCCCAGGGCCGCCGCCAGCACCAGCAGCTTGCCGATCTTGGCGTCCACGGGCAGCGCTGCCAGGTGGCGGCCTGCGGAAATGCCCAATGTGAATGTCAAATCGTGGGCGTGCTCTAGACTTCAGTCGCTGCGGTAAAACGTTGATAAGGACCACGAGGCGTGCTGGGGGTGTGGCCCGTCTGTGTGCAGTTGGGCACTGTTCACAGCAGGCTGAGGCCCACGACATCTGGTGCCGAGGTACCGCTGTCAATAGGCCCAAATTACTTTCCCACAGACGGGTTTGCTTTGTGCTTTGCTTCGTGAAACAAGGGCCTAAGTGCTGGCTCACAGTGACAGCATTTCTGCAGCGGCAAGTTGACGATCAGTTAGTTGCTTCAGCATTGCACAGTGGACCTGCTCGAGCTGTACATTGCCACAGGCGACATGCACGACATACTAAACGATGTCAGCTGCTCGTCACCCGTCGACGCCCTTGCAGCTTTGCCAGTTGCATACAGTTGCCAGTATGCAGGAAGTATAGCGCACCAAGGGGTGTGAGCTGCTCGTCGGCCGTCAGTGCGCCGACGTCCCGCAGCGTCGCCAGGGCGCCGTCCACCGCGGCGGCCGGCGGCGGCTGCAGCACGGTGGCCAGGAAGGCGGCCGCGCGCCCCAGGCCCAGCAGGTGGATCTGCAGCACCAGCTCCTCCAGGGGGACCCGCACCATCTCCGGCGCCTGCAAACATGATTTGGGCACACCTTGCAAAACATGTACATGGCGTCATGGTGCCTTGTTCTAGATGAAGGGCAACATGCTATGTGCTTACGCTGCACACATGACACAGTGAGGTGCTTATCTTCCATCAGAACAGCAGAGCACCCAGCTACATTGACACCCAGCAGAGCTTCGATGTGACTTTGGAGCTCAGTCTTCCATGCCGTGCACCTGGTATGGCCGCAGGCTCTCGTAGCGGTCCCTGGTGAACAGCGCATAGCAGACGCCGGGCCGCACCCGCCCCGCACGCCCCGACCTCTGCCGCGCGGCTGCCTGCAGGTCAGACGTACAAACCTCTCGAGTGTACTCCTCATTTTCACGCCTGTGCACAAAGGGCTTTCATGTCGAAGCTGCAGAGCGTGCGGACCAGCACCGTCATGTGCCTCTACCGCATGACCTTGTCGAAGCGCTTGGTAGGCAAGATATGCAAGACCCTGGCATCCCTGAGACTGCACCGCCGGTTCATCACCTTCCTACACTTGAGGTCTTCCACTTCCACGTCTCAAGTGTAGGCGAAGTGGTGTCACAGGCGCTGCAGAAGGGAACCATAATCTAGTGCCGGTCACGTGTGGCGCACTATCGCAGTTGCTGACCGCACCTGAGATACAAAGTCTTCGACCAGCAGGCTCATGCCACGCGCCGCATTGTGGCGCCGCTCCTTCAGCTTGCCGCTGTCCACGACGTACACCACATCCGAGATCGTCACGCTGGTCTCTGCAGTCGGCCAGGGCACCAGCTGGCTTTCGTCGTGTGTGGGAGACCATTGGCAGGTGATCTTAGGCGGGCTTGCAGGCGCTGTTGTGCAAGATGGTGTGAGGCTTGTGGGCGAAAGCGGTCACCTGCGATGTTGGTGGCCAGCACCACCTTGCGTACCCCTGGCGGCGGCACCTGCATCCCAGCGTCAGTGCAACTAAGTCCTTTTGACATCGATGAGAAGCACTTCAGTGCCGCGCAGGACGACGCTCACAACCGCCTGCTGGCTGTCATAAATGCACAGCCAGCGACATGCCAACAAGCTGTGCGGTGTTTCCAACAGCCAGTAGCTACTTCCAGACACCTGGAAGACGCGGCGCTGCTGCTCGGCGGACACCGACGAGTGCAGCGGCAGCAGCCAGGCGGCAGCCTGCGGCGCCCGGAAGCGGGAAGCGGCCGCCAGCAGCTCGTGCGCCTTGCGGATCTCCGCCATGCCTACACATGGGCAGAAGGACTTTGAGCCTGCTGAAGGCAACAGTCACAGCCCACAGGCGACAATGAGGGCAGGGTGCAGGTGGACGTGGGCACTGATACTATAACAAACCGCAGCGCTAGCTTTTCACTGCAAGAGCTCGTGCTGAGAGCACACGCTGCTGCATGATGGCACAGCGCTCCGGCATCCAGTTTGCAACAGCAAATTCACACCAGCACCTGCAACAGCTGGCCTATGTTGAGTATTGCATTCTGCCTACCTGGCAGGAACACCAGGACGGCGCCCTCCGGCTGGGTGGCGTCGATGTGCAGCACCACCGCCTCAACAAGCTCATAGTCAATGGCCGCCTCCGCCAGCCGCGCCAGGTTCGCCCTGCGACCGACAGAAGATTCAAGCACTCTGATCAGAAGCAAGTCGACCCAGTTGCGAGGGCCTGTGATCTGGCAAACTGCAACAGGCTGCAGGGAGGGCCAAGATCACAACGACTCCAGAGCCTACAGAACCTGCCACTGCTCACAGGGCTCCCTGGCCAGCTGGTTCTGCACTGCATGGGCACTTTACTGACACAGGGACAACACAGGAAAGGCTGCCGCTGGCGGCGGCGCACCTGGCGGCGGCGCTGTAGCCGTCATAGGCCTCCGGGTCATAACGCCGGTTGAGCGGGCCCACATCTGCCTCGTCATCGCCCCACCCCGCCTGCACGGACAGATGGCAAGTGCAGGTGCACATGTGCGATTGGCGGATGCCGTGTTGACAGCAGCATGAATCTGAAGGTGCTGATGGCTTCCCAGCCAGTTATCACATGAGGCAGAACTGGCACTCTGTGTGTGGCAGTGCAGCTCTGAATATCATTGGGCTGATCCCGTGCAACAGAGCCCACGTCTACCAACATGAGCATTGGGGGGAGCACACGCATGCTTGTTGCGACCAAACAGGCAGCTCAGGAGGCGCTGTCATCCGTGGGAGGTGCGAGAAGGCCAGCATCCGCGCCTGCACCAGGCGCTGGTCGCGCTGCGCGACTGCCGCGCCGCCGGCCCTGCGCCGCCCGCCGCCGACGTGCAGGGCTGCCGGGGAGTCGGGCGCCAGCCGGTAGCCGGTCGCCTCGTACGCATCCTCCAGAAACAGCTGCGGAGCCCCACACGGCAGGTTGGTGCATAGTGTGCGCAGCTCATGCTGACAGCCCAGGGGATTGTGCCGGGTGTGTGAGTCACGTGCCATGGTAGCCTTAGCACCTGATCACAGCCGGCAGCTACCTGCACCGTTGTGCAGTCCACCTGTATCCTGTGCCATGAGCTCACAACTTTACTGAACATCCCTGTGTATACGTTCCTGCTCTCACCTGCTGCACAGGGAACGTCCTGCCGCCGGCCGCCAGCGTGGGCACCCCGGAGCTGCCCCCAGCAGCGGCGCCAAAGTACTGCGCAAACAGGCCCGCGTCCAGGGTCGCCGACATCAGAATGACCTGCGGGCAGTCGAACGGATCTGTAGAACCATTCTTAGGCTGACCACGCAGCTACTTGCTTGATAACAGCACGTTTGATGGCCTCATACATCAGGCCCAAGTTGCTACACTTAAACCTTCATATGTACTTGTGAGTCGACTTCTGCGGAGCGGCGCGTATCACATCAAAGAGAGTAAGTGCCTATGCAGTGGGCCAAGGCGGGCATCTCAGCCTGTACAGCATGTAATCACAGTAAGGACGCGGTATTTTGCACCTTGAGCGGGTTGCCGGCCGCCCTGCGCTGCGGGACCAGCCCCCGCAGCAGCGCCATCAGGAAGTCTCCCTGCAGCGTCCGCTCGTGCACCTGCGCGCAGTGAATCACAGGTCTTAAAGCATGTTGGAACCCCTCTGATCAATCCTCGTCTCCCAACAACGCACCCTGCAGCAGGTTCTGTTTCCTCCCTTTTCATTGCAGGATGTCATTAAAGCTTGCACTGGGACGGCTTACCTATCCTCCGCCGGTTCAGCAAGTGGTGCGTCAACTTTCAGACGGCCGCGTACCTCGTCCACGATGACGTGGGACACGGTGGCGAGGCCCGGGTCGCCGGCCAGCCGCCGCAGCAGGATGCCGGTGGTGCAGAACAGCAGCCGCGTGTCGGACGTCGCGGCTGCGTCCAGCCGCACGTGGTACCCGACCTGCAGATTTTTGGGGAAACAGGAGCTGGTGTCCAGGAACAGCGGCGCTGTGCAGCTTGTCAAACTCGCAGGGCTAGCTTATATCACTGTTGACAGCTTGCAGCAAGTGTGCAGTGAGGTATGGACAGTCACGGAGGCCGGCCCTGCTCTGATGTCATGCAAGGCCAACATGCGAGCTGATTGCTGAAGTCACTGCCGTGTGAACGACACGTCAGTTTGAAGGTCAGCTGCTGCTGAGTCAGATACAGCATTTGGCAAAAAAGTTGCACTATGCAAAAGCCACAAGATTCGCAAATTGAACCCACCCTGGAGCCGCGCCTGCCCGGGGGCGGCTCCCCGCGCTCGTCCGCCACCCGCTCCGCCACGGAGATGGCGGCGATGCGCCGCGGCTGCGTGCACACCACGCTGCACGCCGCACCACTTCCTGCTTCCGCCGCCGCCTCCAGCAGGTACTGCGGCACCTGCACCCAACACGAACGACCGTCAGTATGATCAACCAACCCAGCCAAGGGTCCGCGATGTCTGACTAGAAAGTCAGACGGGTGCTGCAACACCGTCTGCTTGCCTGCTTGTCATGGCTGCATTTGACTTGTAGGGCAGAATGGGTCAGACACGTTGATGCATATGACGCGCAGTCCGCCGCCGTGCCTGCGTGGTTTTGCCGCAGCCGGTGTCGCCGCTGACCACCGCCACATCCGCCTGCTGCAGGGCCTCCAGCAGCGGCGCGCGGATCTCCGCCACCGGCAGCCCCGCCCGCTGGGACTGCCACCTGCGTGGCCAGACATCGCAACCTGCTTCTATGGTGAGTCAGGAACGCTCAAACCACGAGCCAACGTCCGGCGCTCTACACAGTTAGAGCTCAGGCAGCAACATCGTGTAGCTGTCTGTGTGCGTGCTGCTGGCTGACCAAGCAGCCGGCGATGTGCCGCCCATCTCTATACACTGGCAGCCATGGTCACGCTGCTAAGCATCATGGGTATGGGACCAAACTGGAGGTAGCGGGCCCGCCTGACAAGGGGCGGTTAGCAACCGAGAGCTGATCATCAAGCACGTGATGCCTGGCGGGTTCCAGTGGACTGCGGATGCGCAGCAATGACAGAAAAGTGCATTCCCTCCCCACCCAGACATGCGAGGTCTGTTTCCATCCTCTAAGCCGCACAATGCATCTGGTTCTTGCCTGACAGGCGAGCAGGGTGGATGCACGATCAGCAAGCCCCATGCCGCGGCTCGCTTGCAGCAGAGAAACTTATCAGCTGCTGGGCTGAAGGACATCGAAATTCCAGAAGAGGTCTGCAGGCACCCACTTCTGACCAGCTGCAGATCCGCGAAAGGCTGCCAGCTCGTCTGCCAGACGCCGCGACTCGGCCGCATCAATGTTGACGTTCACTGGTCGCCGCATCGCCACCTGCTCAGCAGTTGGCATGACGCGTTTCATGATCAATGCGCTTGGTGCGTGCTTAGCCTCGGCAGAGCAAACTGTGGCAGTCATGCTGGACTGACATGTGTGCAGCTTTGCCAGCAGTACTGCATGTAGTGCGCAGCACTGGTCTCGTGTGCACATGAAGCAGTCCTGTGCAGCGCTGGCTTGCTCACATTTGGGTCAACAGCCGCTGACTTGTCCGAGGTGGCCTGTGCGGCGCTGTTTCTGCTGCTCCCCTTGCTGCCGCAAGACTGCTGCTGACGTGCCTCCACAGCCGATGCAACCTCCTCCACGAGGGCGTCCCTGCCCGACTGCGAGTCTGCATGCGCTGTGGCTGGGCCTGCAAAGGCAACACTACTGTTGATTTCACTTTAAGCCTGGTGAAGGCTTGGTGGACCAACACATTGCCTGTGCCAGTAACATCAGTGCATGCGATTTTGTCTGGTCTGCATAGAGCAGAGGCCCAGAGCCGACTTGGATAAAGTTTGAGAGTCTGGGTATGTACGTGCCATACATGGAACGTTAACTTCTGAGCTTGACAGCAGCATGGTCGTTAGCCTGTCTGACGTTGCACCACATAATGGACAGTCAGCTGTGGGCCTGGAAACTAGCAGAGCATTGGACAGCCACTTGCCTGCAGTCGCCAGCTGTGCCCACAGCCGATGAAAGCCCGGCGTCAGTCGGGTAGCTAGCATGCTGCCCTGCTCGGCGTCCAGCAGCCCCTGCAGCGCCGCCAATGCCGCCGCCGACTGCGCATCCTGCAGCGTGCAGCGACAGCAGTCGGCACAGCGTACCACTTTCGTTCATGTCCATTGACTTCCAATGGATGACCTGCCGGAATAGGTTGTGCTGCTGGACAGAGACACCTGACTGACACCCACATCTTTCACGGGGGTCGGCCTTCGTGCCAGGCTTTGGGTATGCTAGGTTGCGCATGTGCCCATGCTCAAACTTGTGCAAACAGGCAGCACATTGCTCCTTTATGGGATGCTGTGTCAAGTGGCCTGGCATGTAGTTGGCCTGCTAGCACGTGTTTACTTCACCAAGAAACTAGGGTGCCTCAGTAGGATAGTACCTTACTGCGGCACCGGATTCACTGAGCAGCTGGATGTGTGACAACAACTCACATTAATGGTTGCCCAGCCGTCTGCTGCTTCTGGAAGCTGGAAGGTGCGCGGTGCTGCTGCTGCCTTGCGACCGCCGCCACGGCCACCACCTGCGGTTCAACAGGCGAAGTTGACCTACTGCTTGAGGTGTTTGATCAAACCAGGTTTTGGTCCCATCACGACGCTGCAAAGTGTCACGCCAGCAGTGGCCGCTGCTGATCGGGGTGCTTGTTGGGTTTTCTGGTGGTGATGTGACACTTGGCACCTTTCCTGCCGCCAGAAGCCGCTGCAATGGTCACCGTGTAGCGCAGCAGCCCGGGCGGCGGGTCGGCTGCCTGCTCTGCTACCACTGCTGCCATGTCCGCCTGCCGTCTCAACGCGTGCGAGATTAGCGGACAAGGTCCAGCTGAAAGCACGCAAAAACACCTGACAAGGTGCAGGGAGTGTGTGCTAGTGTGCATGGCGGTCCAACGACTTGGCAGCACCTGCGCATCCAATGCCTCTGCTGGTGAGGCAGTGCCAGCCTCCTCGGCCTTGGCCAGCGCCCGTGCTGCTGCATCCGCCGCCGCCTTCGCCTGTGCGGGTTGTTGAGCGGATCTACATTCGTTCTGCGATAGGCATGTGGCCACCGCACCGCACGCATGCAGTAAGATGCCTCGTGGCGTGACTAACCTGTGCTGCTACCTTCAGAAGGGTCTCCAGCCTGTCGCCGCGACCGCCGCCCGGCGGCAGCTTGCTGAACTGCGGCGGCGGCAGCCCTGTAGCAACATACACCTCTTGATCTCAGGGTCCACGAGCAGGCAAGGGTCAGCTTACCCGACAGAGCTACTTCATCGTGGATGGCAAGAGATGCCAAATTCGGTCGGCATTCAAACCCTGATGCAGCAATGCAGCAGATACAGAGGCAGTCTGCCTGCACACCTGCTGCTGCGCAGTGCTGCTGCAGGGTGGGCTTCGGCTGCTTGGGCGGCTCTGCTGGCGGCGCAACTGCTGCTTTGCTGCCTGCAAGCATGGCAATGCTCTGCAGGCCGACGCGCATCGTCCACACCCTAACACAATCTCGGTGGGAGTATTCTGTGCAACCCGGGCCACAAATCTTCAGACAGTATGCAGCACCAGGTGCAGTGACAACCTGCGGACTGCCGCCATACCGCTGCCACTGGCAACAGAATGGTACGTGCACCACCAGGACACGCCTCACTCAAACCCTCTGAGTCACGGCATATGATGCATACCAATTCTTCTGATGATTCTCTTGCTGCGCCAGTTGTGGCGGCAACACTGGTGCAGCTGTTTCCCATGCCGTACGACTCGACTCCTTGCACATAAGCTAGAGGTGGTCTTGCTCCCATCCAAGGGCCTACCTTTCTGCTTCTTCTGCTGCGCCATCCGTGGCTTGGGCTTTGGCGTCAGCACGGGCGCAGCCGACTCCCACGCCGCCCCGCCAGCATCCTCGTCAAACAGGCCGCCCGTGAACTCGTCTTCGGCCTCTCGGATAGCCCCGTTCACCTGCTCCAGGGACTGAGAACTGCTGCTGTGGGGGTGACATTGTAAATGTGTGATGCATTAAACGCATGGGCATTGGTGTTTTTGCTGGCAGCTGCTCTGTGGCTGTGCGTATCAGGTGTTGCGGGCTCGGCATCCGAAACAGCAGCATGCCTGCTGCATGGGCGCAGCCTCGGCATTATGCTGGTGTCAGTTCCCGCTGCCATGCAAAGACGAACTGTACAGTCACACACCTGCGCCGGCTGTGCTGGTTGCCGCACGGCCGAGTCATCGTCCTGCCAGTACGCTGCATCTGCGTAGACGTCCACATCTGCAGCACCAGCTGGCGCCGAGGCTGCTGGAAGCAGCTGGTCAGGCACGCCATCGTCGTCTGCTCCTGGCGGTGCTGCATCTGTCTCTGCTGCTGAGTCAGCGGCCTCGGCTGCACCTGGAAAGTCGTCGGCTGCTGCAAGACCCGCAAACATGGCATTGTCATCCACGTCCTGCTGCTGCTGGGCCGCTTCTGCGCGTGACTCTGCACCTGTGCTGCCAGCCTGCTGAGCGTCTGCCTGATTGCTGCCAGCATCGGTCGTGGAGGCTGCGGCTGTTTGCTGCTGCTGCTCCTGCTGCTGCAGCCAGTCTTCTGTAATGCCTGCAGGCAGCAGGCGTATTCTGCGCTGATTGTGCTTGGCGAAACAGGGTATGCCCGAGCCTGTGTGCAGGCAATAGTTGTGCACACCATGCTGAGTCGACATCGATCCACCGCTGAAAGAGTGCATTGTTGCACTCCAGCAACATGAATCATGCCCACACAGCATTTGGAAGCAGAGGTGACACACGGTACAAACTCCCTACTGCTCTGCTACTGATGTCGTACAGCACATGTTGCTGTTTTGTTGGTTCATCTGACCAATCCGATAGATCAGGGCAGTAGGCCTGACGGTTCAGCAGGTAGAGCACCGGCACTCAACCTCCGATCACAGCCTGAGCTACCAACCAATCGGGGAAAGTTACACAGCTTACCCAGCTCGGCCATTTCCTGCTTCAGGCCGCGGATCATCTCCCCCGCCGCCCGCTGGCGGCCCTTGTCCCCGTCCGCCTTTGCCCTAGCCGCCTCGCCTTTCGCCGTGGCAAACTCCTCCGCCACCAGCCGCTTCCGGGTCTGCATGCGCCGGGCAAATAGGTTGCAAACATTGCACACGATGCACAGCGTCTTCCTAAAGTGACCGGCAAGGTCCTGCAGAGCCAGCAGCACAGTGTTGAGATGTTCTTTGCGATTCCTTGCAGTTTCGATAGCCTGTCAGCCTGTCAGACGAGGTGGATGTGCAACCACAGTCGGCAGAGTAGGGCACACTTCAGATCACATTTACGCCCATTAGGTCACAATGATTGAGGCTGCATGATACCCTCACCTCGGGTGGCAGCGCCGCGCGCTTGCGATCGGCCTTCCGGCGCTCCAGCTCCCGCGGATCCGCAAACAGCTCCCAGTCCTCGATGGAGCCGTCGGCCTGCACTCCGCAGCAGCACAGGTTGTGCGGCTGGCGCTGAGACTCATCAGGCGCTCTTGTTGGACACGCACGTCAGCGCGCTTGCTGGCGCGAGGGGCTTTGTTGTGCGTATGTGCAGACCTTGCTGCAGGATCGGGTCAGGCTGCCACTTGCTGCTGGTGCCCATCGGCACAGTGCACGATTCTTCCAGCATGTATTGTCCAGAAACCTCAATTCTCACCTCGGAGGCGGACGCTTCAGAGTCCGAGGACTGCTGCATGTACTGCTGGATCCAGCGCTTCTGGTCGGACTGCGCACGCGGCGCAGCCGCGTGCCCACTGCCGTCACCGCGGCCTGCGCAGCTGATCCCACCCCTGGCTGCTTCACCATTTACTCCTGCTGCAACTGGCGCAGATTGTGGCGCCGGCGGCGGCGCAGCGGCTGCGCCTGCTATGTCCCTGTCCACGCCATTGCTCTGCCTGTTTCAAAGAAACAGACGACCATGACGTCATCTGCGCTCAGCCCTGATGTCGGCATGCCATCTGTACATTGAACAAAGACATCAACACCATGACATGCTACCCTGCGCTAAGACGCCGTACACAACACGAAAGCCAAAACATGCTGTGTACAGGGTTAAAGTGCAGGGTAGCATGCTGCAGGACAGGGTTCCGTGAGTAGCAGGTTGGGACGGCAGGACAGCGGTTCTTGAGGCCTCAGGCTTGACCTAGCTGCCGCTGCCGCCGCCGCACGGGATGCATCGCCGGGGGCGATGATGCGGGCCGGCGCCGCCGCCACCTCGCCCTGGGCCCCGGCCGCGAAAGCCCTCGGCAGCTCCTCCGGTGCCAGGTTGACGCACAGCCAGTCCAGCGCCGCTTCCCTGCTGACGTGCGGGGCGACCCCCTGCAGATGCGGGAATCGAGAGAACTCCAGGTGCCAGAATGTATCACCTACGGATGGGAAGGAGGAGGCTCCCCCTCAACGCAGCATGCACTCCTGCAGTGAGGCGGGCTCGCCCATCCAGGCCTGCACTGAAGCCATGAGCTGCGGCTTGGTGCGACCTGTCAGCTGCATCTGTTGCCAGCTGTGAGCAATGTGTCGCATGCGGCGCGGCGGTCGCACCAGGAGCGCCTGCCGGATCTGGTCGCCGCTGAACTGGAGCGCCGACAATTCGGCGTGCAGCTCCTGCAGCTGCTGCCGCAGCGCGGCTCCTGACGGCGCCCCCGCAGCACCAGTTCCTGCCGTCTTTGCCGTGACGGCAGCAGCGGGCACCGCACCCTGCACATGACGTCCTTCGTCTTGCCCATCCCAACGTACCTGTCAAGTTCTGGTGTCAAGTTCTGGTGTCTGGCTCCGTGGCGACGTCGACAACATCGCTGCTGCATGTGGCCAGGGCGCCGAAGGGCGGGCGTGCCGGCGATCACATGGGCTCGCGACACATTTGGCTCACGTATGTACACAACTTGAAGGGAGACTTTGACTCAAGCAGAAAACGTGCGCGGACTGACGCAAATGTTTACGTACTGGTGCCGGCTGGCGGCATGCGGTGCAGGCCATTTGCCGCCAGAGAGGGCAGAGGCAGTTTCAGATTGCAAGACTTGCTAGCTCGCGTGGCAGCACCATGCCAGAAAAAGAGATTCGCGGTGTACTGCCTGCTGTGGGTCATGCACACAGCTGGTGAGGTGAGGTGATGCATGCCTTCAGCAGGGCGCGCAGCTGGAGGATGGTGTCGGCAGGGAAGCCGATCGTGGCCCCTTTGCGGCGGGACGCAGCCAAGGCCGCTGCCACAGATGCAGCCTTGCGCCCCTGCTCCATCTGATTGGTGCCGCTGCGTTCTATGCTGATCGACTTTTGGTGTCGGAGCCTGCACACATGCTGATGGCAAGTGGCCGACCCCGCAGCTTGGACGCTGCTGCCTTGGACCAGCCTACGTAACGTAACAAAACATTACCATCATCTCTTTATCTCTTACTCACGCTGAACAACTTCTGGGATGTGTAGCTGGTTCTCACACCGTGCTGTGGGGACATCACGGCAGCCCTGTAGCATGCTTGCATTTATCACCACAACTTGCACCTCCAAATGTGCATGTTATCTAAGAGAACACACTCTTGGTCAGAATCAAATCACCATACTCCTGAGCCGATTCAGTTCTGCTTGCTCTTGATAAGCTATGAGTTTGCTGCTGATTCAGTTCAGTTCTGCTGTACTTGGTTGCTGCAAAGTTCAATGGCACGACGTCCGCCTCTGCTGTCAACTTCACGCGTGCATGCACGCAGCTCTGCCGTGCAGCACGCACGCCGCACCACCCTTCACATGGCGTAGACCTCTGCTGCGTGTGCCCATAGCAGTGCACTCCTGCGTTCAGTCAGGCCGCCGCCAGGCAGACAGCCAGCAGGACCGCCGCCAGCGGCTGAGCGCAGCTCCTCCTGAGCGACATCGCTGCCTGCGGCGCGGGCGCCGGCGCGGACTGCGGCTCAGCAGCTGCGCTCGACTGCGGCTCGGCTGCTGCGGACGGCTCATCGGCTGGTGTTGCCGCCGCCGCCGATGCTGGAGCCGGCGCCGCTGCAGCGCTGCCTGCAGGGGCAGCACCGGCGCGAGCGGCTGTTGGCCCCGCCGCCGACTCTGGAGCCGCCGCCGGCTGCATTGCAGCTGCTGGCTCGGCAGCAGCCGCCGGGCCGGCTGCCGCCGCAGCAGCGGCCCCAGTGCCCGTGCTCGCATTGCAGTTGATGTAGTTGCACTCGGCATCGAAGAACAGTGCGCCGCAGGGGCTGCCGATCATCTGCCCTCGGTACTGGATCCTCGACTGGCAGAAAAAGGAGTAGCAGGTGGCGTTGGGTTGTGCGGCGCACGACTTGCCCACGCACGGGTCCCCGGCGCAGCGCACCCCCGGCTGGCCGTCGGGGCATGGCTCGCCGCCCGGCGCTAGGCAGACCTGCTGGCTGAACGCATTCCCAGCGCAGCAGACCAGCAGCAGCACAGCTGCAAGCAACACCGCCGCACGCATCTCAGCAGCGCCGCGTCTGTGCTCGCGCAGGCTCGCTTCTAAACCGACGGTTGCGGGAGCTCACCTGCAGAGGAACACGACTATGTTTGCGCCCAGTAACTGCTCACTTGCGCAGCCCGAAGTGCAGTGCCGGAGATGCTCCTGCTTGTTCCACACTCAGCCAATGATTGCGATGATAAACAGGGTGCCGAGTGGGCCACATCGGCACATGGTCCAGTTACAAAGCCTTCTGCTGTTGAGACTGCTGACAGAATCAGTCACTGACTGAGACCACGCCTCAAGTCATTATTACAAGGGCACTGCCACCCGCAGAACTGCTCGAGGTCCAAATACGCTAAGTGGTGACCCGAGTTAGCAGGATGTCGACGTTCTGTGCTTGAAGGTCAGCACTTTGTAATCGCTTGCGATGGTGTGCTCTCCTGAGCTCCTGGCACCGCCCGAGGACGATTGCACACGTACGAGTACTGTTGCAGTATATTTGCAGAATCAACAGACGCAGGGACCTCCTCTTATAAGAGTGTTGCAAGCTGCAAAGTGAGGAGAGTGCACGCCACCTCAGCAACCGAACCGTGCTGTCAGACATGTCAGACATTGCCGAAGGGGCGCACGAAGCTTTACTCACGCGAGCCAGCAGCGTCCGCACGCCAGCGAACAACCTCATACAGGACTTTACAACGTGTTGTCTGATCCTCTGACGCTTGGCACTCTCTACTTCCTCAAGCATCTAGTTTGCTGCAGCATAAGGCCAGCCAGCTGTGGTGTGGTGTCGAGAGACGACTGGGTGTTGTAACACCTACACGTTGCAAAGCATCACCATTGACCGTTCTTCTTAGTAGTAATACACCCACAGTTTGCCGTCAGCCATTCACAACCCTTGCAGAGCCGCTGCACATAAGATCTGGCATTGGTCAGCGGACTGTGCTCCAGGCCGTGCAAAGGCAGAAAGTCCGCTGAACCATCAGGCAGTCTGTAGCTTGAATCACAGCATTCACAGCAAACTTTCACGTTGCGAGCAAACTTGATCCGCTTTCTCCGAGCCGGTCTTTGTGCGATATTCATCGCGCCTATCAGCACCGCATTCACTGCGTCGGGCAGCTGTGTGTAATTCTTTGCCGCCATGTGCGCGACGCTGCTCGTGATGCTGCTGGCCGGCCTCTCTGCACACGGCGCCGCGTTTGACGCAGGTGCAGCATCCAGCCAGTGGGTGCCTTGCATGTGCTGCAGATAGGGGAGCTACTGCTGTGTTGTGCATGCTGCGTCTCCATGTTAGTGCGATCGATCAGCTGATACTGCATGCTGTTATCGACACTCAGAGCTGTATTTGCAGATGAACACGGCGCCCATGGCGCTGCAGAGGCGGTGGCCGGTTGCTAGGGGTGCGCGGCGTCGGTGGGAGCACTGGCGGCGCCGCCCCCCAGAGACCCCTGTGTTAATCGGGCGAATGCTGCTGCCTCAAGGCGCAGAAGCCAGCAGCGGCAAGCTTTCAGCAGCCTGCAGCTCGAACGACCACGGCAGCCAGGTTTGCACAGCGCCGCGCAGCAGCGCCGCCGGCTGAAGGAACGCCCGCAGCAGCGGCGGTCGCTGCTGCAGCAGGGTCCGCCAGCTGCACTTTCACAGGGCGGGCCGCCCCAGACCGGGCAGCGGCCGCCGCGGGCTGCGGCGGCGCCCGTGCAGCAGGCGCAGCAGCCGCCGCCGGCAGCCACTGTTGAAGAAGCACCGCCAGCGCCTGCGGTCCAGCAGCCGCCGTCGAGCATCGGTCGCCGTGAGGTGGTGAGCGAGCCGGCTCCGCTGCCGACGCGGCTCCCCGGGCAGCCGGTCGGCCAGGTGGCAGGCAGCGAGGTGACGACAGGTGAGCACATGGTAGTTGCCTTCATCTGCCGGCCTCATGTGAGACCTGCCTGGCCTGTCATCGTGGCTCATTTGGCAGTCGACGTGTCACACACCCTACCGTTGCCACCAGCAGGCTGGGCCCCAGGAGCAGCCACAGCAGCACCTGCGGGCGGCCAGCTTCCAGCAGGCTCCGGCGGCGGCAGTGGCGGTGCGGCATCCCCAGCACCCACAGCAGCCCCTGTGGCGCCTGCAGACGGCGAGGTCGGCGCCGGCGGCGGCAGCGGCGCCGGCCAAGGGCAGCCTGTAGTTGCGAACCCGCAGCCGCCGAACGGCACCCTGGTGGTCGTGAATGAGCCGGCGCCGCAGCCGACGCGGGTGCCCGGGCAGCCGGCGGGCCAGGTGGTGGGCGGGACGGTGATTGAGGGTGAGGCAAACGCCTCTGCTGCCGCCCAGATGCCGATATCATCACAAGCATGTTGACCTCGCAAGGCAGTCGCAACTTTGGAGAGACATCGATCTCACTATGTGGCTTCGGCCCCTGCAGGCCGGACTCCAGCCGCGCCAACTGCAGCCCCCATGATTGGCGGCGGCAGCGGCGGCAGCGGTGAGCCAGTGTCGCCCACTGCACCGACACAGCCGACTGCAGATGCGTCTGCCGCACCGACAGACACAGCTGGAGGCGCCGCAGCGCCGCCCGACATGTCGCCTGCGCCGACGCCAGGTGTGTTGTTTCACATGCATGACTGCTGGCAGCCCATGCAAGTCTGGATGCACGAGCGCTGTTTAAGACCGGAATGTAACGACGAAGAATAGGTCAATTAGGGCTTGCGTCCGCGAGTGGTAACGTCGGCCGTGCGGGGGGCGTTCTCTACTAGACGCAACTAGACGCAACCCTGTCGCTGAATTGCGCGGTCTGGCTGCCGCTGTACTGCTCCTACCTTTCCTTTTCCTTCATCTACGTTCCGTTTCCTGGACCATTCCGGTCTTCGTGCTTTTTGCAGCCCGCACACTGTCAGCAGAGTGGAAACGGTCATTGATCACAACAGCACGGCTGTAGTACTTCTCGAGATGAGAAATATATCATGGCAAATGAGTCCAAGTTATTTGATTTGTTTCACAGTTGCCACTTTCAAGGAGAACAGCACCAGAACCAACACTGACACCACCACCGACACCAACACCGTCGACACTAATGAGGTGCGCAGAAGCAGCCGCGCTGTGCATGTCGGTGTCAGCGTACAAATTTATACTAGCACCTTTGCATCCGTGACACATGCAAGCTGGTGCATGTCCTGAGTGTGGTCCATCAACGTGACGCAGGAAGCGTCATCGTCGTTCACTCCTGGCGGGACGGTAGCCCCGACTGCAACGCTACAGCTGACGGCGCCCAGCGAAGTCACCACGGGCAGGATCAGCCAGCCCGCGGGCCAGCCGGAGGTGCCAGTGCTGGTGCCGACACTACTGCCGGTGGCTGCGCAGCCGTCAGTGCCGGCGCCACTGCCAGCAGCATCAGCGCCGTCAGTGCCGGTGCCAGTGGCAGGGCCGGGGCCAAAGCCGGTGCCGGCGCTGCTGCCGGGCCCGGTCATGCAGGACGATGCGTCGCCTGCAGTCGAGACTGCCACCAACACCGGCAGCGGAGCAGCATCCCAAGCAGATTCGGAAGCGGTGGATGCTGTGGAAGGCCCTCCGCCGCCGGAGCGGGTGAGCGGGCAAGCTGCTGCTGCAGTTCCTGCAGCTGTCACCCCTGTCAGCGGTACAGCGTCTGGGCCACATCAGCAGGTGGGTGTGGAAGGTGGGGGTGCCGCAGAGCAGCTGCAGGGCGGCAGCCGGGCCGTCCCAACACCCGCGCCCACCCCGCAGCAGAGCCAGCCAGCCGCGCAGCAGGGTGGCAAAGCAGGCGCGGCCACAGCCCCGACTGCCACTGCGCAGCCAGGTGGTCGGGGCGTCCCGACGTCAACGCCCACCCCGCAGCAGAGCCAGTCAGCCGCGCAGCAGGGTGGCACCGCGGGCGTAGCAGCAGCGCCGACTGCCGCCAGGCAGCCAGGCAGTCGGGGTGTCCCGACGTCAATGCCCACCCCGCAGCAGAGCCAGCCAGCCGCGCAGCAGGATAGCACCGCGGGAGTAGCATCAATGCCAACTGCCACCAGGCAGCCGGGCAGTCGGGGTGTCCCGACGTCAATGCCCACTCGGCAACAGAGCCAGCCAGCTGCGCAGCAGGATAGCACCATGGGGGCAGGCCCAGCGCCGACTGCCACCGTGCAGCCGGGCAGCGGGGGCGTCCCGACGTTGATGCCCACCCCGCAGCACATCCAGCTTGCCGCGCAGCAGGGTGGCACCGCGGGGGCAGCCCCAGCGCCGACTGCTACCGTGCAGCCGGGCACTGGGGGCATCCCATCGTCAGCGCCCACCCCACAGCAGAGCCAGTCAGCCATGCAGCAAACTGGCACTGCAGGCGTGGCCCCAGCGCCGACTGCCACTGAGCAGCCGGGCGGTCAGGGCCCTGTGACCGAGTTGCCTCCACCGACCGAGCCACTGCCTGCATCAACGTCCCTGCAGGAGCAAAGCGGGACGGCTGAGCTGCAGCCTGCAGCTGTCGGCGCTGCCAACCTGATGCAACCGCCGCTGCTGCCGCCGCTGCCGCCGCCGCCGCCGCCGCCGAAGCTGCCCGATCCAGGGCTGGCGCTGCGCGCCAGTCGTGCTGCGACCGGACCAGCCGGCAGTCTGCAGCCGCCAGTGCCGGGGGCGGGTGCCCCAGCACCCGACGAACCAGCGGTGCGCATCATCAAGACGAAGCCCGGGCCACAGCCATTTGTCCCCGGCGGCGCGCTGCTGCCGGGGCAGAGCCTGCCGGCGCCTGTCGCCGGGGGCGTTGGCAGCGGCGGCGGCGGCGGCGGATCGGCAGATCCGCAGGCGGGTGGTCTGCGCAGCCCCCCGCCAGCAGCGGTGCTGCCGCCTCCACCACCGCTGTCACAACAGGCGCAGCCGGCGCAGCAGAACATACAGGCTGGAGTGCAGAGTGTTGCTCTTATTGCAGCAGTGCTGCTGGCACTGTAGCGGTCGAATGTGGTGAACATAATTGGGTGGCAGCCATGCAGTAGTGCTTGTGAGGGAGTTGTATGATTTCGTGACCTACATCAAGGCGACAGCATTTGCCGTGCTTGAACCAATAATTGTCCTAACGGCACTACTTGGACCATTGACAGCAGCCGCCACTTTGGCTGCAGATTTGATTGTGCACTGTTCGTATGAACCCTGTTGAGGTAACACGTATGTAGACAGAGCATGCTGCACGCTATTTCTCGGCCTTGAGACACTCCCTGGCTTCAATGGTAGCACCCTAGCACCCATCACCCTGTGACATTGGGGGCCTTCTGCTATCCCTTTCCCCTGTTGCCTACGAGTATGGGCAACCATCTGCAGGAGTCCTCGAGTTACCTCTGCAGAACGCAGGTCACAGCACAACAGTTGCAGGCAGCAGCTAAGGTGCGATGAGGGCGCCGCAGGTGGTGCTGGCCGTCAACGGCGAGCGCGTCGCAGTGCCGGACCATGTTGACCTGAGCACCAACCTTGCTGACTTCATCCGCACGAACACGCGCTTCAAGGTGTGTGCCTGCGGTTAGTACACCCAAAGCCCAATCTGTGGCAGTTGTCCTCCACATGCAGGCAGCCGCCGTGCTTGTGTGCCAAGTTGTGGGACAATGTGCCCGCATCCCTGATGAGCCGATCGGCTTGTCCTGTCGTCGCTGATAAACAGCAAGCAACAGCCGACACGACAGCGGCACCATACTTTTGCGTGCTGCATGAGAGCCGGCAGCGGCGGTCATGCGCAACGGGCTGCTTGTCGGAGTGACCACGTGTTTGCAGCATGCATTGCAATTTGGGGGTGCACCAACAGGTTCGTATATCTGGCTGCTTGCAGGGCGTCAAGATCGCCTGCGGACAGGGCGGCTGTGGGGCCTGCGCAGTTGAGGTGGCCCGCAAGGACCCGGCTACAGGTGCCTCAGCGATGGCTGTGCATTACCAGCATGCATCGGCCGCAGCGTCAAGCTGAGCTCATGTTGAGCCCCGATGTCCTTGCCTACCAGGTAAGGTCCACACGCGCAGCATCAATGCGTGCCTGGCGCCCGTCGGCGGGCTCGGTGGCGCCGCCGTCACTACGGCGGAGGGCATCGGCAGCTCAGGCTGCGGGTTCCACCCAGTGCAAGGTCCGCCGCCAATCAGGCCGCTGCCCAACGGCCGAGCTCTGCAGTGAATCGCACTGCTGTAACGGCCTTGCACGCAGTCACCAGGCCAGCGTCTGGCCTTGCAGCTGCCACCCTGGGGATGTTCCGGTTGGGCTCGCCGTAGCGCCAGCGCTGCCCATGTTCATTGCAAACCGCAAATGAGGAGTGCGGTTTGAACCCGATCACCCCTGTCCTTGCCTGCGCAGAGCGGCTCGGAGCCTTCCATGCGTCGCAGTGCGGCTACTGCACGCCCGGCTTCACCGTGGCGATGCACGGCGTGCTGCGGGAGGCCCAGGAGCGAAATGCGACCCCGACCGCCGACGACTTCCAGGCCGGCCTGGACGGCAACCTGTGCCGCTGCACCGGCTACCGGCCCATCATCGACGCCTGCAAGGTCCGGAAGACGCCACGCGCAGGCTGCTGGCGGAGTGCCTGCCACACTCTGGCGCAGAGCGACCCACATGGGATATAGATGTGCATGCACAGCGGATGCGCAGTGCATGCACACATGATGTGACATGACGGGAGCTTCCTTCCCGCAGTCCCTGACGGGCTGCGCGGATCTGGAGGACCTGGGCATCTGCGCGCCGAACACCAGCCAGCACGTGGCGGCAGCCGCAAAGCAGCAGGCCTTCCCCAGCTTCCTGCAGCCCGAGGCGGTGGGGCCCGCGGCGGCAACCTGCTTCCACCATGTCCCAGCTGTTGTGGCAGCCTCCGTTTGTTGCATCGAACACACCGACAATGGATATTTTGCTGACAGGTGGGCCGGGTTGACAGCTGTGACAGCAGCTGGCGGCAGCCGTGCAGCCTGCGGGAGCTGGCGGAAATCGCGTGCGGCGGCGGGAAGCAGGAGCGGCAGCACCTGCGGCTGATGGCAGGTGCGCTGTGCGCGCGGCAGCCATGCTGATCATGTGCTCCTGCAACAAAGGCTGCAGCTTTCCGCACCGTCTGATTTGCCGCCAGCACAGGCCAGCTGGTTGTGAGCAGGGCGCTGTGCACAGGGGTTGGATAAGTGGTACAGCTTGTCTCACATCAGATCAGACGAATTATATAATGCTTACTGGCGTAGGGAATACCGGCACTGGCATCTACGGCGACTGGCCGACTGAGGCGCTTGTGGTCGACGTGCGCCACATCCGGGAGCTCAACTACACCAGCAGCACAAAGGCGGGTGCCTTTGCAAGCGCCACACTGCACCACGAGAGCCCCACAGCGGCCGTTTGCACTGGCTGTGTTTTGCTGCAAGGGCGTCGCGCTGTTGTCATGTTTACGGTGTAAACCCCGAGGAAGCGGCCACTGCCGGCATCCACGGTCTGTTGCGACGCCACAGGACGGCCTGAGCATGGGCGCCGCCGGCACGGTGGCGGACCTCATCCAGGCGCTGCAGGGTGGGGAGGAGCAGGCGCTGCAGGGTGGGGAGGAGCAGGAAGGCGACGCTTGGCAGCACATGGCGGCGCACCTCAAGCGCATCGCAGGTGCCCCAGCCTGTGCATCTGCTTGCCAGGTGTTGCGCCGCCGTATGGCACTTGAGTTCGAATGCGCAGGAGTGTTGGCACGTGTTGATGAGGATGTCAGAGCTGTGGCAAGGCAGTACACCAGACGCTGGTCTGAAGCTCACCTCCGAAACAGTCAAGATATTGCATCCAACACTCTGATGCAGGCACGCATGTGCGGAACGCAGCGACCATTGGTGGTAACCTCGCGCTGGCGCGGGAACGGCACCTAGAGTCCGACCTGGCCACCGTGCTCATGGGCGCCGGCGCAGAAGTTGAGTGTGTGCCGCTGCGCAGCTGCGCAGACGCCAGCAGCGCCAGGTAGGGCTGCGCTTCCTGTGCCAGCTCCAGTGCCTAAAACCCCAGTCGCCCTTGCCGAGCGCAATGCAGCGCTGCTGGGGTGCAGCTTCCGCATTCTCAATGCTGGTATGCTGCCAAAGTGTCGTGTGCTGGCTTTTGCGCCTGACACTTGGTAAGCCCCGGACCGCAGGCACACATCGATCGAAGACTTCCTGCAGCAGCAGTCGGATAAGCCGCTGCTGGTGCTGGGCATGTCGATTCCGGCCTTCCGGGAGCACGATGTGTTCCGCAGCCAAAAGGTAGGCTGGGCATCCCACAGCAACACCACGTCCAGACTGTGGTAGCCTGGCCTGACCTGCTGCGGAGCAGCTTGTGGCTTACCCTGGATGGACTGCAGACACCTTACCTCTCAACAAGGTTCAGGAGCTCCACAAGCGAACTGATGCTTTACAGCCTTGCCACATCGAACTCTTCTGCACGGTTGGGGGTGATAGTTGAGGATGGTGCTGTCATGGTTTTGCTGTGTGCGGGGAGCAGGTGGCGCACCGCTTCTACAACTCCCACGCCATTGTCAACATGGCACTGAGCTTCCGGCGCGGTGCTGTTGACGGCGCCCTGCGCGGGGTCCGGGCGGCGTTCGGCCGCTACGACACACCTGAAATGGGTGACTCTCTGAAGTCCTCTTGTTCTGCATGCATGCTCAAGAGCCAGATGACACGAGCAAGTAATGTTGCACAGCCAACGACCGTTCCTGGCAGGCACCGGTGGTATGTTGTCCGCGCAAAGCTACCCTAGTGCTGTGCTGTGGGAACTGCCTGGTTGTCTGCGTGCCTTCATCACGAGTGCTCATTGCTCGGCCGCCTCAGAGCAGCGGGGCAGCTGCAAATCCCGGGAGACAGCGTTGCATGAAGCCACGTCTGAATGCTGCAGCCCCGCCGTGTGTGCAGGGCAAGGCACCTGGAGCGTCTCCCGGCTGCGCGGCGCCGAGGCGGCCCTGGAGCAGAGGCCGCTGTCGGCCAGGACTCTGGCGGCGGCGCTGCGGGCGGCGCAGCAGGAACTCAGCAGAGGCGATGCGCACCCAATGGTGGCGCAGCTCGGGGAGGGCGTGCTGCTGAGCCTGCTGGCGCCCCTCGTGCCGAAGGCAAGGCCCATTGGTTGTCACAGCACCCCTTTCATTGTTTCACGTTGGTGGGCACGGGAGATGTCAGCGCCAACGGTGCGCACCCTGCTGTGATGCCGCCTGACAGCATCATACAGAGTCACGCTTATGGCTGGCAAGCTGGGTTGTTTCAAGCTGAGAGGATGAGGGCAGCGGTACTGGGGCCATGCTTACTGAAATCGATGTATGATGAGCCTGACATGTACAGCAGAGAATCTATCTTGGTATGAGACACACCAACGACGGGGCCCATGTGCCTCTATAGAGCCCCTGCGTTCGTCTAATCGACCTGCAGGATCCCCGCAACGGGGCGCTCGGCCGCCTGCTGGACGCGGCAGCGATGCAGCCGCCGGCGGCTGGCAGCGGTCGCCAGTCGTGGCCGGACTACGGCAAAGACGCGCCGCCGGTGCACCTGCCCATCGAGAAGGACGCCGTGAAACTGCAGGTTCGGCTGGAAGACATTCATGGCCTTCAATAGATCCTGGGAGTGCGACTTCCTGCCTTCTGCATCAGCGTCCTTATACACACGAGACACACGGCGGCAGGGCCTGCTGGGGCTCAAACTATAGCTTTATTTGGTGCTTGCCCAGGGTACCGCCTGCCCTGCGCATGCATACACATGTGAGCTGCGATGCCGGAGTGGGTGTGCTGCTTGCAGGCGAGTGGAGAGGCAATGTACACGTCCGATGTCGGCGTTGGCAGCGGGCAGCTCTTTGCAGCGACTGTGGCCAGTATGCAGGCTGCCGTGCGCATTGTCAGCATCGACAGCTCAGCTGCTCAAAAGGTGAGAGCACAATACTGCAAGTGGGTTATCAGGCGACCTAGCCTGGGCACACAACCGAATGCACATGGTTGCCATAGTGTTTCTTCCAACAGCCAAGCGCACATGCTCTCTGCACCAGGTGCCTGGCTTTGTGGCGTTCATCACCGCAGCAGACATCCCCGAGGGCGGCAGCGACGAGGTGTTTGGCGACGCCCTGTTCGCCACGGACTTTGCAGCCTATACAGGGCAGCGCATAGGCCTGGCGGTGGCCAGCTCGCAGGTACCCAGTGCTCTGTCTGCTGGCAGATGCCTGCATCACACGGCGAAGCCGTAGATCACTGCCATGCAGTGGGCACCAGGCATCGGAGTTTTCAGCGCCTGCTACATGAGGGCAGCCTTGTGGTACTACCAGACTATAACTAAAAGAGTACACACCGAGCGTTTGTTGATGCCTGCAACCGCTTTGCTGGCTTGCAGCAAGCAGCGGAGGCCGCTGCCGCCGCAGTGCGGGTGGAGTATAGCCGAAAGGATGCTCAGGCGAGGACAATTGTCACTACGCAGTTTTCTGGTGTGCAAAGCGCCGAATCTGCTGCCATGCAGCCTGATCGCTGCAGGTCATCTGCACTCAGGGATCCCAGGGATGAATACTGAAGACCGTTTATTTCGTGTGCTGCGTGTCACAGGGCAAGGAGTTGCCGATGCCAATACTCACAACGGCCGATGCCTTTGCAGCCGGCTCACTACATGAGGAGCCAGGTGGTTGGCCCATACTCTGCTGCGCCACTACAGCATGTGAATGATGTCATCACGGCTGGAAGTAGTTTGATATGCCCATGGGGTCAACTCCAACTGCAGCACACGCTCCGAATCCTGTTGACAGCATTTACACTGCTGCAGCGCCAACAGGCGAGGAGGCTGCCGACAGAGCGGCGAACAGCGCTGCGGTGGATGCCGTGCTGGCGGCGGCCCCGCACAGCATCAGGGACGCGTGCTACGCCATCGGCTCGCAGCAGCACTTCTACATGGAGCCGCAGGCGAGAAACCTCCTGGTTCAAGGGTCCAGGCTAACATCATAATGTCAATAGGACCATCAGTACCAGGCCACCCATCGGCTGGTAAGTCCCCAATGTGGTGAGATCATGCAGCCGGGCAAACATGTGGCGGTGCAGCCTGTGGATTGTTTTTTTAATAATTGTGCTGCCAGTCCATAATCCTGGCACAAAATCGCGTGAGGGACTCTCGAGCTGCACCACATACACCCACTTCACCAGCTGGTATCCACACCAAGTACTATAAGAAATAACGTGTACACGCTTTACCAACCAGCACATGTTCATCAGAGCTGCAACCAAACCATCCTAGCTGCGGGTGTCAGCGCTGGCATTGACTTAAGGCAGCAAGGTGGCAACGAACAGCACAGCACACATGCACATACAAATAACAGCTGTACTGGTCATGTATGTGAGAAGCATGCTCAAGTGCTGCAGGCGGCGGTGGCCGTCCCTGATGAGGGCGGCACGTTCACGGTGCACTCGGCGACGCAGTCGGTGGATGCGGTGCAGCGGTCGGTGGCCACGACGCTCGGCATCCCCTTCCACCAGGTACCGCCAGCTTCGCAGACTGTTAAGCTTTTAACCTTACAGCATGGTAACTCACACTGCAGCTGCCCCGTTTCCCCTTTCACCAGGCGCTGCCTACAGATTGCTCAGCAAATCACATGCACAGCCACTACGAAGAGCAAAGCGACCCAAGATTCCACCAGGCCTGACTGAGCAATTCGGCGGGCAGGCAGCAATGCAATGTATCATCGACCTCACGGCTGGCAAGAAATTGTCAGCAGTCTCATAGCCAGCTGTGCCTCAGGGCCGTGTGACTGTAATATGGGCCCCATCCCAGCGCTCAGAGGTAGCGCCATGTCACTGCATCGCATCACATGCCCGCCTCCTCGGCTGCAGGTCAAGGTGGTTTGCCGCCGGCTGGGCGGCGCCTTCGGCGGCAAGAGCTCGCGCTGCCTGCCGCCCGCAGCCGCGGCGGCAGTGGCCGCGGCAAAGCTGCGCCAGCCCGTGCGCTACGTGCTGACCCGCGAGGATGACATGCGCCAGAACCAAGGTGGGTGGGTCCAAGCCACGCGACTGCAACCTTTTGCTGGAATACATTCAAATGTTGACCCCTTGAACTGCTCGTGAACACTGCTTACACACTGCATATCAGGCCCACATAGCTTAGGCTGTACGTGTGCTGGCTGCGGCCAGAGCACTGAGCATGTGAAGCAAATGCTACGGCAGTCCACACATCATGTCACTGCACCTGCAGGCCGCTGCTCGGTGGACATCACCTACGACGTGGGCTTCCGGCGCGACGGCAAGCTCACGGCGCTGCGGCTGCGGGGCGGCATGCTGGCGGGGCACGTGGAGGACCTGTCGGGCGACGACATCGGCATGCTGCGCAAGGGCTCCGACATGGTGCGTTTTGGAAGGCAAAACAGACTTTGGAATAGGGTCCTCAAACCAGTGCAGGTCCAGGACCTGTCGTGCGACGACATCAAGATGCTGCGCAAGGGCTCCGACATGGTGTGGCTGAATCCTCCTAAACCTTGACAGCACGTTGTTCCAGCATATTGGCAGCTCATGCTTAGACTCGGTGTCGCTCAAGCACTAAAGTACAGGCTGCCACTGTGCAAGTGGCGAAACAATTCTGATGGTGGCAAGCTGGTCTGGCTCGCGCGCCATTGGTCAACCCTTGCTGTTTCATGGTGTTCCAGGACAAACTGCGGGACTGCTGCGCAGGTCTTGCCACTGGGTGGGCCTACCTGTTCCCGGTAACAAGCTGCAAACATGTGCATGCACCAAGCCGTGTGTGCCACTGCCGCAGGCGTACGACATCCCGGCGCTGGACGTGGACCTCAAGCTTGCCAAGGGCAACCTCGCGCCGCACACCATCATGCGCGGGCCCGGCTACATGCAGGCCGTCATGGTCATCGAGCAGGTGGGCGCTATGTTCCAAAGATTGAAGTGACCGCTTTTGTTGGTGCTGGGCAAGTGGACAGATGTGTCGTGTGTGGACAGCTTTGCATGTGGGTGTGGCCCCACACCATCCTCTGAAGGAGGTGTCCCATATCCAGCCTTTGAGGCGCAGGTGATGGAGCACATCGCAGCAGAGCTGGGGCTGGATCCTGCAGAGGTCAAGAGGCGCAATTTCATCGCGCGGCCTGACAGCATTGACCCCGACCCGCTCGCGCCGTCACTTGCCATTGCCGGCAGCAGCGGCACCAAAAGCAGCAGCGTTGGGGCCGATGACGCACTGGCAGATGGCGCCACAACTGCGGCAGACAAGAGCGGCCTGCTGGCGTTCAGCGTCGCGGCGGACGGCACGCCAGAGGCGGCGGTGCGGACTCAGCCGCAGGTGGCGGACACATCAGCCGCTGCTGCTCCGCACCGGCCCTGCTTTGCCGGACCTGCGGCAGGGCTTGCGTCCGACGAGCAGGTGGAACCGACAATCATGTGCCTATGTGTGCCATGTGAGAATGTGCGCTGTTGTGCGCATGCATGTCTGGACCTGAAGGATGCTCGGACATGCTGTTCCATGGCCGCTGCCCTATGCATGGGAGGTTGCTGCTGTGCAGGTGCTGAGCACGGCGCAGGGGCGCCGCTTCAAGGCATCGCTGTTCACGCTGCCCCGTATCTGGGCCCAGATCCAGGTGGGATTCAGTTGCCTGGTGGTCGTTCGGGTGGCGCTGCCCAGGCACATGCGGACTTGGCGCAATGGCAAGAAGGCCAAAAGAACGGAGTGCGGGTTGCGCAGGAGGACGCCCACTTTGAGGAGCGCCTGACAGCGGTGCACGCCTTCAACGCCGCAAACGCCTGGCGGAAGCGCGGCATAGCCATCACCCCCATCAGGCATGGTCCCATACACCCCCTGCGGCATGCCAACCCTGCCTCTTGGGCTGTCTGTTTCTCGATGCAGACAGCACTGTACGCACCTTCACTGCAGCACATGAGGATGGCTCCATGCATGCGCCAGGTTTGACTGCTCGCCCCCCGCCATGGCGGCCAGCGTGCACGTGTACCCAGACGGCTCCGTGCTGGTGGCCTCGGGCGGCCTGGAGATGGGGCAGGGCCTGTTCACCAAGGTCAAGCAGGTGCGGTGCCCACCACGTTGAGCAGAAGGAGAGCACGTGAAGTCATTCACGTCACCGCTCACCTGGCCATCAGTGGCGTCGCAGTGCAGGGGCGGGCATGCAGTGTATATTCTTGGCTTTGTTTTGCGAGTGTGGCAGCCTCCCCCATGCAGATGGCGGCGTTTGCGCTGGGCAAGGTCACGCCGGGGGGCGCGCCGCTGCCGCTGGCGAAGATCCGGGTGGGCGACACCGGGAGCGATGTCCACCCGGGCTGCGGCGCCACCTGGAGCTCCACCGGCTCGGAGGGCGCCTGCCAGGTGATTTGAGGGTTTACTGAAAACCCTACATCACCTGCACCTGTGTGGACCCCACAGTGCGTTGAGCGCTCCTAGTTCGGTGATGACAATGTCATATCTTCACACATGTCATCATTTACATACACGTTGTATCACACGATCTTGGTAGGGCCCCGACTGCACAGGTTGCGTAAGATGCACTGCTGGTCCAACAGGTTGTGACTGAGACTTCCGCGTCAAACTCGCAGGCTGTCAGGCTCGCGTGCGAGAAGGTGGTCAGGCAGCTGCAGCCGATCGTGGAGAAGGCCGGTGAGCACGCGAGCTGGGAGGACATCATCCAGCAGGCGCAGGGTGACCACGTCGGCCACGTCCCCACCAAGGTGGGGCGCTGCTGCTGGCTGTAATTCCATTGAGTAGGAGCAGCAGGAGAGGTGCCGTTCGAGGTGGCATGGCGCTGGTCCCTGAGCAGGGTTCAATCAGAAATGTGTTGCGGTGCGACCACGTAACCGAGTAAACATTTAGATCCCATGCTCGGCCTGTCTCGTATCCCAACGGAAGTGAAATTTTTGGTGTAGAATCGTTACAGCACTTGCAGCCATGACTTGAAAATGGGTTTAGAACTGACACGCGTGCAAGCTGTGGGGGTGCCGCAGGTGTGCCTCAGCGCCATGGCGTGGTGGGACGGCTCGGAGGTGGGCGGCCCCGGCGCCGGCAAAGAACAGCTCAACTACATGAGCTTCGGCGCCGGCGTCTCCGAGGTGGAGATCGACGTGCTGACTGGAGAGAAGCTGCTGCGGCGGACCGACATACTGTTCGACTGCGGCCACTCCATGAACCCTGGCATCGACATTGGGCAGGTGCGGTTCTGTCTGCCGTCAGTCATTCAGCTGATGAACAAAGGCATGCGTCTGCTCATGCCACTGCGCAGTCCACTTGTCAGCTTGCGCTGCCGGCCAATACCTGCTCAAGGCTGAAACAGTTGCCTTGCTGCATCACTTTGACATTTTGAGTCATTACGCATGGCAGCTGACGGCTGTGACGAGGCATGCAGCAGGCAGACTGCTTCCTCTGTCGACATTCACGTTCTACTTGAAGCACATTCACCGCATGATACTTTGACAATTGCACTCAGCTAAGGCTGTTTCCTACTTCCTGCAGGTGGAGGGCGCCTTTGTGCAGGGGCTGGGCCTGCAGACACTAGAGGAGGTGGTGTTCGACGCCCAGGGGCGCCTGGTGACGACCAACACCTGGGACTACAAGATCCCCACGCCCGCCGACATCCCCCGCCAGCTGAACGTCAGCTTCTTGAAGGTGCAACACGCGTCTTCCACAGCATCTTCCAGACAAGCTGAGCTCCAGTCGCCTGCCCACGAGGCAGCATTATTGACATGTGCTCATGATGCAGAGAGCAACCATGGTCATGCCGTGCCAGCTGACAACACGTTGCAAGTGTTGCACAGCTGTTGCAGATCGCTCGCAGGTGTGCACTCGCACTCGGCTGCGCCCCTGCGTTTCTAGAGTTTCTTGTGACAGCAGGCACTCGCTATGAGCAGCTGCCCAGAGCGCTTGCCTTGTGGCCAAGCTACCTAGGAACACTTGCCCACCATGATTTCAGCCGACCCAAGCTATCTGTATCTTGCTGGGTCACCTGAACACGGCAACCCAGATGCTGTCACCTGCGCAGGACTCGCCCAACCCGCGGGGCATCATGAGCAGCAAGGCGAGCGGCGAGCCGTGCCTCATGCTGTCGGCGGGCGTGCTGGCGGCGCTGCAGAGCGCGGTGGCCGCCGCCCGCGCAGAGGTGTCCGGCACCAGCAAGGTGTGCGATGTGCTGGCCTTTGGCGGTGATGCCGGGCCTTTTGTAATCCAGCTAAATCCTCCGTGCTTTGGCTGGCTCTGCCTCGGCGTTTGGCAGGAGCCGGATGTCGCAAGGCGAGCACTGCAGTCCAAAGTGCCATGCACGTCAGAAGACGGCCAACAACACTGCTGCCCGCCGCTGCACCAACCAGCTGCAGCTAGGCCTGCACCGCCGTGTCAGTCACTGCGCAAGTACATGTCTGCAGACCACCTTATGCTGCTGCAGGGTGCGTGGCGGCCGCTGTATGCGCCAGCCACAACTGTGGCGCTGCGCCGCGCGGTGGGCGACTTCTGCGTGGCCGACATGCTGGAGGCGGCCCTGGAGGGGAGGCACGGCGGCGCCAAGGCGGCAGCCCACCCTGCAGCTGCTGATACAGAGACATGCGGCGGTAGCGGCAGCCCAGCGGGCAGCGGCGGCAGTGCGCTCAGCGACAGCAGCTGGGAGGTGCTGTGAGGATGTGCATGCGCCAGTGGGTGCTGGTCCAACGTCAGTGGGGCAGCTCCAAGCCTGTGCTCCAGCTGTCGCGGCAGGGAAGCTTCAGATAGTAGTATTGCGTGTCCTGTGCCGCTGTGGGTTCCGTGCAGCTGTACAAATCCAGCTTGTCCTGCAACTGAAGTTTGTACAGCAGTGTGGCGTTGGGTTGGCACACTAGGGGACGACCTAGGGTGGCAACCTCAACTAGGGGTGAGTTTATCAGCCTGCCCTGTGCTTGCCCTGTATTGATATGTATGCATGGCGTGAGCCTGTCGGAACGTAGCCAAACTGCATTTCGGCAATGACGACGCAACAGAAACAAATCTCCACCTCGTAAGCTATACAGTGCTGCAGACACGCCGGTGATGCCTCAAGATTCTTGCTAAAAGTAGCATGGGATCTGCAGAGCTGCAGCTTCTGCTTGCAACGCTGAGCGGTGTACAGCACGACACGGTCTCGGACGACGCAAATGTTACCGCAGGTGCGGTACGAGTGCCAACGGGGCGGTCTTTGTGACATCCCGTATGTACCATGCAGTGCTCAGCCGCCACGCCTGCGCATGTTGCTGACTTGAAGTAGATCGCCGCCTGTGAGGGTGATCAAATCTTTGCTGAGACCTGAAAGTCACGCCGCTTCGTGCGATATGCAGTTACGGAGCTGGTCAGCAATATCGAGGCAGGCAGCTATGAAGCCGCGCTACGGGCGGCGGTGCGGCATGGCGTCCTGCCATCATGCCACAGCAGAGGTGATCTGGAAACCGCAGCCGCCGCTGCCAATGCGCCTGGCGATGCTGCCCGCGGTATGGCCGCAGACAATGGCGGTGACAGGGATGGCGGCAGCGGCGGCGAAGGCGGCAGCGACGGTGTGGCCGCCTACATGCAGGCAGCGCAGGGCTGCGCGGCCTCGGTCTGCAGCGGCAACGGGGCGTCAGATGCAGCAGCAAAGACATCGGGGCTTGTGGCGCTGCTAGCGGCTGCTGCCGCCGCGCTGCTGCTGTTCCTGCAGGCCAATCTGACAGGGTGAGCCACGGTGGACTGTGCTCACCCCACAATGATGTGATGCAGATCCCATCATGCTAGCTACCCGAGCATGCTCCTCGAGACTATATACAATATTTGAACATAACTGCTTGGTGATTCACAGGCCGCAGCCGGAGGGCGTGCCTGAGAGCCCCATGGACCTGGCAGCGCCGGCAGCAGGACGTAGCAGCAGCAGCAACCGGTCAAGCAGCAGCGGCGCACGCACAACAGCCGGCAGCGCCCTCGGCAGGAGCGCCGCCTCCGCCGCGGACCGCTGGGCTGTCGGGCAGCTGGCGGCGAGCGGGGAGGAGGCCCTGGGGCGGGTGTACCTCCCGCAGTACCTGCTGCTGGCGCTCTGCATCCTGCTGCCGCCGCTAGGTGCACTTCCTCCGTCTCCTGCTGCATGGCAACAAAGCATCTGTATGGACTGGTGCACAGTCACAGCACAGGCGTCATTTGTTGCTTGCCGTGGTCTTCAGCCCATTGCTGCTCCATCCCTTCACAGGCCTGCAAGCGCCCGGCGGCAAGGCCAGCGGCAGTGGCAGCGATCCCAGTGCAGATGCCGGCCAGCAATCGGCGCAGCATGCAGCCCCTGATCTGCCGGCCAGCTGGGCGTGGTGGGCGGCCCGCGCGCTGGCGACGCAGCAGCGGGTGCTGTCGGGGCGCGCAGCGGCGCTGCGGGCCCCCCTGCAGCAGCTCACCAAGCAGGTGCCTGCCATGCGCGACTCCAGAACAATAACGCGCCGAAGACATTCTTTCAAATGCTGGAGGATTGTGTCGCACTCGTGTGACTTTGGCGATGTCAACAACAAGTTTCGTGGCGCGTGCTTGATGCTGAGGTATGGCTGTGAGCTGCAGGTCGTGTCGGGCTTTGACGGCGGCGGGGCGGCGGCGCGGCTGGCGGATGGCGACCCCAGCCTGCAGCGCCAGCTGGCGGCCGCAGCCCGGCTGGAGGCTGCGGCGGTGGAGCAGGCGTACGGCGACGTGAAGGCCGCCGGGGCGCACCTGGCGGCGGCCGAGGCGGCGTTGGGGCTGTCGCTGGAGCTAACAGGTAGGACTGTGCATGAATATGGAACCCATGCGACCAAGATATTTGGCCCAAGTATGTGTGTTGAGCCCTACTGATGTGGCCGCTCATGGCGCCTTCATGCAGGGGCGCTGGGCACACGCACGGTGCACCAGGTGGACGCGAAGGCGCAGCTGCTGGTGCGCGTGGCCCACCCCGCAGCGGCGTCACCACCAGCGCACCCCGCACAGCCCGAGGCAGCCCGCACTGCAGGGGGGGCCGGCGCAAGCGATCTGGCAGCGGCAGACAGCGGCGGCGGCGGCGGCGGCGGCAGCGGCAGGGACAGCGTGGCATTGCCTCAGTGCAGCGATGGCGAGGATGCAGCGGCGCTGCAGGCGGCGCTGGAGGGCGCCAGCAGCCCCGATCTGGAGGTGCGTGCTCATTCCTGCCTGCTTCCTGCTGCTGCAACGGCACCGCTTGTGCGCCGCTTAAAGCGCAGACGGTCATCAACAGCTTAGTGCTCGACCAGGTGCCCAATATCAACGCCAAGCAAGATCTAACACACATCTGCCTGCCGCTGTGGCGGCCTGCACAGTGAGACAGGCACAGTCTAGGGTCTATGCACCCTCTGTTGTGGAGAATTTGGAGCTGATATCAGCTGCTACCTGCATCCAGGGCATTGCCGCTGACGTGGACGTGCTGCCGGCGCCTCGCATTGTCGCATCGGAGGGCGAGGTGCCGGCCGCCCTGGGCGCCCTGGAGCAGGCGCTGCTGCTGGGGCGCGCGGCGCAGGTCAAAAAGGCAAGTGATGCCCGGCGCACCATATGGCCAACCGTTGCAGACCCAAATCTGGTAGCTGCTTGACCCAAGCCTGGCTGAGCCCATGCATCGTAGGACGCTTCCCGAGCAACCGTGTGCTCACAGGAGTACCATGGCCCCCGCCTCGTTTGCCGCTGGCATGATCATGGAGCAAACATGCTGCTGCAGGGCCGGGCGGCGGACGAGCTGGCGGGGTGGCAGGCGGCGCCCTTCGCCGAGGCGGTGCTGCAGCAGCCGCGCTCCTGGCCCCTGCCCTGGGCCGCCGCGCACCTGCTCAAGTGCGCCCGAGGCCTCGCAGGATTGACGCTATGCATGGGGATCACGACCAGGTTGCTGTTACAGGTGCACCATTGCTTTTCTCACTGTGACCTCGGGACGAGTGTGTCCGGTTCACATTGCAGGGCGCGCCACGAGCGGGGGCGGCCGCGCACCCGCGACCGGGCGCTGCTGACGCTGCAGCGGCTGGCGGACGCGCTTTCTGCCACAGGGCCGCCGCCCGCAGCGCCCCGCCTGCGCCTGGCGTTCGCCGTCGCGCAGCCGCTGGGCGTCACGCTGCGCAAGGAGCTGGGCGAGGGGCTCATCGCGTCCGGCCTTGTAGGTGAGTGATAGGAATTGCCTTTCAAAATGCCCCCTCCAATATCCCTTTCAGCCATTCGGCGTGGCGCTGCGCAAGGAGCTGGGCGAGGGGCTCATCGCCTCCGGGCTCGTTGGTGAGCGCCTCCTCTGTGTAGGCGCCCAGTTCGGTCCGACTACTGGGGCTGCATGTTGTCTGATGTACGGTTGACGTTGGTGCTCACCTCAGGGTGCTGGATAGGGGCCTAGTCGCATCCAGTGCAGTGGGAGAAGAACTGGTACACACAACTGGCACTTGCCGGGGCTAGACACAGCATCAATAAAGCGCAAAGACAATCAGTATGCGGTCTGGGCTGAACAGCTGGCGACCTGCTGCAGGCTCGGCGCTGCCGATGTTCGAGGAGCTGGAGCTGTGGGACAGCCTCATCCTGTGCTACCAGATGCTGGGCAAGGCGCCCCAGGTGCCGCGCCCTCGCTCCTCATCAAAACCCACTGACAGCAGCTTTGTGCATGTGCACCGGCGACCCCTAAATCCAGGACGTGCAGTCGATGCGATGAAATACACAACAGCCAGATGCTGTCCTCGCGGCTGCAGTCGCTTCACATGCTCAGCAAGCACCTGCCGTGGACTTGCTGCAGCCAGAGCTGGGCACCAAATCGGCAGCTTATAACTGCAGGCGGAGGCGCTGATACAGGCGCGGCTGACGGAGACGCCCGACGAGGCGCGGCTGTGGTGCGCGCTGGGGGACCTGCGCCAGGATGACGGCTGCTACAGGGCCGCCTGGGAGCGGTCGGGCCAGCGCTCGGCTCGCGCCAAGCGCTCCCTGGCCAGAAGGTGCTCTTTTTGGATATGACTCTGAAATTGCATGACCACTTCAGCTGGAGTGGAGTCTGCTGTTCAGTTCTGAATCGTGGAGACGTTCCTGTGACATCCAAAGGCGCCCGAAGACAACATTCGGGAGCATGACTGCTGCCTGCAGCGCGATGCGGAAGAAGGACTACGGGGGGGCCGCCGAGCACTGGGAGGAGGCGCTCGCGCTCAACCCGCTGCACCCCGACGGCTGGTTCGCGCTGGGCTACGCGGCGCTCAAGGCGGCCGACGACACCCGCGCGGTGCAGGTGTGTTGCTATTGGCATACGAAACTTGCTTAGGCATACAACAGTGGCAGAGGCGGTCATGAGGGCTGGTGGTATGCAGCCCATGTCAGCGGCCCAGGGCAGCTGATTTGGGGTGTATACAGCAGCCCTCATGGCCTTGTGGCCAGCGTGATGTGCAGACACTGATGGTCTGTGTGATACGAGGGCAGTAGCGCACTCTCCAGGACCTGTGATCCTTGTCAGAGGTGGCGCCACAGCATGCAACAAACTTCTCTAAGTCATGCAGTCGCTGTCCATCATAGTCTCGCGGGGGCCACAGAATTGTTCCCTTCACGGCAGGCTCTGTTGCACCACGAAGCATGGCGGCATGCAGCTTGTCTGCATGTCTCCTGCTGCTGCAGTAATTATCGAAGCCAACAAGTAAGAAACCACATCTGCAGGCATGTGAGCGCACGTAGCAAGAGAAGCCGAGGAGGGAACATCCTCTCCCGTAGGATCCAGCTCGCTGAGGTCTGGATGTCTTGCGTGCGCAGGCGTTCACCCGCACGGTGCAGCAGGAGCCGGACAACGGCGACGCGTGGGCCAACATCGCGGCGGTGCACCTGCAGCACCGCGCCTGGCAGCCTGCCTTTGCCGCCGCCGCCGAGGTGCGCACGATGGGGCAAAGTTTAGGCTGGCTGCAAGCATCCAAAATATGGATGCCATCAGCCCTGATCAAGCCAGAGAAGCAGCGCACCCAGCTGCTCACCGGCTGGATCAGCCACTGGGGTCCATGCTGGTCACAAGCAGAGTCAAGTACATAGTCTGGCAGCTGCTCCTGTTGCGGCTGTGTGCATTCACATACATTGCATCACTTGCCGCTTGTGCTTGCCATACAGCAGTTGACTCTTCGTATGAGCCACCGTGTGGACGTGCTGATGTGTTGCTGCAGCATCACCTCCTCGCGGACTAACTGAACTCTGCATCTGACATTGTTACTTTCCTAAGCTAGCAGATTTAGCGCATGTAACAGATCATGCATCACAGACGCAGTGCCAAGCATGACGGGCTGTGTGCACATCTTAAGGGGGTCGCGGCTGATAGATGATCCATACCTGATGCCATCCCGCTGGGCGCAGGCAGTGAAACACAAGCGGGAGTCGTGGCAGATGTGGAGCAACTACGCGCTGGCGGCGGCGCACGCTGGCCACCCCCTGCACGCGCTGCGCGGCGCCAGCCAGGTGAGATGTCGTCTTGTGCCTTTGCACTGGGGAGGCGTCGACTGCAAAGCACCATTGTAGCAACACAGCCCCGTCTCCAAGGATAAACAGTATCTTGAACGCAAGCAAATCTGCTGTACAACGTGCCGTTTTCTAGGCCATGATGTGGTTCTGCAGCAGCAAAGCAGTGGGTGTCTGCAACGCTCATCAGGCAGCAGGCGTGTGTAGTCGCAATCCCGCGCCGCTGCTGGTGCCAACTCCCTGCTCTCTGACTTGAGGCCGTGCGGTCGCATGTGCAGGTGCTGGAGCTGACGGGCGGGCAGCGTCTGGAGGCCGAGGTGCTGGGCGCGCTCATAGCAAAGCTGGCAGACGCGCTGGCGGCTGACGCTTCCGCGGCGCCAGATGCCGCCGCGGCTGATGCGCAGCAGGCGGGCGCAGCTGCTGGTGGGAGCAGCCAGTCTGCCGGCTCTGCAGCGCCAGCCAGTGCAGTGGAAACCGCTTCAGCACCGGCAACACAGGAGCCAGCTGCTGGTGTCAGGGGCGAACCGTCAGGCAGCGGAGCAGCAGGGGCTGCCATAGATGAGCCAATGCAGGATGCTGACAATCAGCAGCAGAACGCAGCGGGGCTGGACGAAGCAGAGGAGCTTGGCCAGCCCGATGAGGCAGCGCCGCAGCAGCTGAGTGAGCACGAAGCTGCGCAGCTACGCTCTGGCCTAGCCAAGGTGCGATCTGGAATTTTGGTTCTGGAACTCGGGCTGATAGACAGAAGTTTGTGCTTCCTCACCTGTTGCTCGGATAAGCAGCTGGTGCAAAGCATACTGTGAGATCTGTTCGTTGCCACTGTATGACACGTTGTGCCCTATGTGTTCAGTCAGCCTAGCTCACGTTCAATGATGTCAGTCGTGACATTTGCACGGGGTGGATTTTGCAGGTGCTGAAGCAGGCTGCGGGGTCGGCGGCAGGCGACAGCGCGCTGTGGGGCCTTCTCGCCCAGTTCTACAGGTGCCCACCTGACGCATCCACACGATGAAGCATCGTATTGCGTTGTAGCTTGCTGCTGACCAGATTAGCAACTCATTTGTACGAAACCTAGAGAATCATGTGTGTGTGCTGGGTTCTGGGTCATGCACCATCACAGCGCCATCACAGCTGCGCTGATCAGCTGTCATGTTCTGGTCTGAAGGATCTGTCGCGAGTCCGTCGGCGATGACCCAAGGCCCAACTTACGCAAAAGCCCATCTGAAGCAGTCATAAATTTCAGTTACACAGAGTTGTGTCACTGCTACAGGGCCACTGGGGAGACAACCAGCGAGCGGGAGGCGCTCGTGCGGCAGATCCGCGGGCTGCAGGGGACGCCCTGGAAGCAGGAAGCTGCTGCATTCGAATCGTACGCGGCGGCGCTGCTGCAGCTGGTGGCGCTGTACGCCGCAGCAGCGGAAGCCGGGGAGCCCTCTGCCAGGTACACAAGCGTGCCAAGGTGCTGACTCCCTGGTGACCAAAGGTTCTGGACATCGCAGTATCATAGGCGCTGGCACTGCAGCGCCGCAGGAATAGACCGGGGGCTTGTTTGCTTGCAGCACAGCCTTGCTGAGATCGCTGCACATTGTTTGTAGGACATGAGAGCCGTGCCAGATGTATGTTGCCGAACTACTAGAAGGCAGCCTGGCCCTCGCCACTGCAGGGACTTGTCCTCTGGACGGATGCAGCTCCGGGGCGTGACGCAGCAGACCCGCGAGAAGTTCGGCGGAACAGACACATTTGAGCGCCTGATGGCGGCCCTGGAACAAGTCAGCACCCTGCTGGACGCTGCAAAGGCAACTCAGCAATAGTAGGGCGACGGCAGCGACAGTGAAACGCCGAAGGAGGCCGCTGAGGTTCTGCAGCATTCTGAGCGGATAGCCGCATGTTTCGTGGATCTACATACTGGCAGATCATCAGCACACCTGGCCAGTGACATGGACCTGGGTCGACTGCTCATGTCGTCAGGAGGAGGTCGCTTTGGAAGCATGCGTATGAAGCATTGGAGGACCTTGGCTCTCTTGCAACTATGGTGGATGCGGTGGGTTCGTTGTTGAGGAGCACATTGCTGGTCGCTGGTAAGGTTGCATTGCTCTTCGTGACAGGACCCATGCAATAGCAGCAGCTGCCAGTCACCGTATTTCCATCACTTCAGCACAAGTCCACAAAGTGTGTGGCAGTCTGCAGTGCAGCAGACTGCTATACCACGGGCTCACTGACGGCAGCGCAGACCAAAATACAGAAATGGTGTTGCATGGAAGCCGGGCATCATCTTTATTTTTGACATACTGCCGCTGCCTACACTACCATAGTAAACTCCTGTCGAGTAACTGCCAGTGTCAGTGACAGTGCAGCTCTGAAAAGCTTGCACAACTCACAGCATGCGCAGCAGGGAACAGCAAACCTCTGTGCGGCTAAAATGAACATCTGTCTGCTTGTGGCTATCATACAGCAGCGGCTAGACTTCCTTGCTCCAGGTGATGCTGACATGCTTCATATTTTGCAAAACACTTTGGAACCCTTCCGGCAGCAGCACGTCTTCATTGTATCCGCAGTCGTTATTCACGATTGTCAGACTTGTGAGCCTGCAATGCCACAAAATGACATGAGAAGCCGATTCCCAAGTTTGGTTCCTCAGCTCAGTAGCGCATGTCAGCGTACAACTACAGCTCTGCTGATGAACGGCTATATTTTGTTCCCGGCTTGACGGTGCAACCATTGCTTGCCATGTGACCTTACCTGCACTCGCTGCAATCGATATCACATTTCCCTGTGCCAGGCTGCGCACCTGGTCAGATTGGTGGCGGTGGGAGGCAACGACCTCACACCGCAGCCCACCAGCGACACAGTTTCCAGCGCCGTCAGGTTGCCGAAGGCATCTGGAAGCTCGTCCATTTCCACCAGATCTGCATGTGCAGGACCCGACGATTACAGCCAGGCTGCCTGCTGTGATGAGTACAATGCCGCCCTGCAGCAGCGGATTGACAGTGCAACGCTTTGCACCACTAGATGTTGTAGCGTCCTGCACAGACTGACAAGATCGACAGGCCTTGATGCAAGCCATGGACTTGCAGCCAGTCCTGAGGGCATTCAGAGCGCATCATACACGGGGTCACCATATGGTGCATGTAGAATATGAGAGGCAACGTCCACAACACTACCGCGATAACAGATTGCAACATCGTCAACAATGCAGGCAAGCGCAGAGCAAGTCAAGTTTCCAGTCTGTAAAGGGCGTCCCACACCCTTCCAGTGATGTGGTGGTCCAACAGCATCAATAATAATGGCTCAGGCAGCCGCTGTTGGATGCAGTTAGCAGCTTATACACGTACCTACACAGTGTAATGACAGCTGGCGCAGGCAGGTGCACTTGGCCAGAGACATTGGAAAGCTGCAGCTCGAGTCGGGCCACCCGTGCATCTGGTATCTTTCAGCAGTGTAGGCGCACCACTCCAGCTCCACTGCCATCTGATGCAAGCAGTATCAAACGTGATGCTGGGCACCATCTGCCGCCTGATGGCATCCTCCAGTAGCCCAATGCAACCATTGGCATCTCGGCATTGAACAAGCACCTCAGGGTTTTGTGTCAAGGACCACACCTCGACCTTGACGTCCAGAGAGGTGAGTCCCGTGAGCTGGCCCAGGGCTGTGTCGAGACCGGCAGAAACGTCAGATGGGTGCAGCGAGTGGATCTTGAGCGCCTGCAGGCTGCGCAGGCCGCACAGGCCGCCGAGCGCCGAGCCGGGCAACAGCCTGCAGGGTGGCAGCTACGTAGCTCATGCTCATAACAGATGCACATGCATTGGTCATGACTTGGGAGACCAGCAGGGTGATCACATATGCCTAGGCTTGGCTGGCCTGCAGAGCAACAAACTGCTCAGAAGCTGAAAGTCCTGAGATACAGCTCTCACCGTTCCTGTGTCGTGTTTGACTGACTCAGGTGCAGCAGGCAGCAATTTGTAACGAGGGTGGCAGGCACGAACATGGCATCAGTCGCGTGCCATCCAGCATGCATGCAGCTGCCCGCGACATCTGCTCTCACCCGTTCCTGGTGTCGATGTGCAGCACGCGCATGCTGGAAGCGGCTGGTGCGGTCACTATGCCACCCAGTATCATGCACGGCAGCGGTTGCCCGTCCACCAGGTCGTCCGGGCGAAGAACACGATAGTCTGCACCATATGACGACATACAGTTGTTTGGAACTTGCACATGCAGGTGGATTCAGAGCCTGCATACCATAAGCGGCATGCAGGAGGCCAGGAGCTGCACTGTGCGTGATACGCTCAGGCCTGTAGCGATGTGCGTGTTGTCTGTGGCCGGTCATCAAGAGCCAGTGTGCTGCAGGGTTGCATGCCTGGCCACAGAGGTTCCTCACCCACACGGGTGCCTCTGACCATGATGCCGTCAATCAGGGTGGCGCCAGCGATTTGCTGCTGCGAGGCGAACAGGGCCTTGGTGGAGGTCTGCAGAACGTGAAAGCTGCCCAGGGCTCTGCACAGCCGGCGCAGGCACCTGTTTGTGGACTGCAGCGCTGCCCTGCAATCAAGGCATGCAGGCGCGTGTCTGTTCAGCAGTGGGATGCTTTTGGCACGCGTGGGATTGATATGCAGCCCATGCAATGGCATGCAGGTGGAGTGCAAATTGTCAATATCTCGGGGCACACATGGGCAGCCTGCTGCATGATGAAGACTGCCTGCCTGCAGGTTGACATACACAGCAAGGTGCACTGCCAAAGCAAACGAGGCACCCACGCACCTGTCGCTGTGGGTCAGGTCACTGCGAAACATGTGCTCGAGCAGCATGGTGATCAGAGCTTCTGGCACGTCCATGATGTTGCGCAGCGCAGGTGCTGTTGCTGGCGGCGCCGCAGGTGGCGTTACAAGCACCGCCTGTTTGGCTTGATCAGTATCCATGCCCGCGCTCTGGCGTACTTCCTGGTTTGCTAGCTGATGAGACCAACCGCCTCCTATTGCTTTGTCTTCTTGCTTACTGGTTGTGCCAGCCAAGGGAGACAGAGTTCAGATGGCCGCTGCAATCGGGAACGAGTGCGTCTCTTGCTTTGCTAGGCGAAACGCCCTGTATAGCATGCCGGTTTGTTTGCACGATTGTGTGTATTGACATCAGAACTTGAGCGCATCACAGTGACAATTGCACGTCAGATCGCAGGAGACTGTCAGCGACAGGCTGCATTTTTGCCGCCGTTTAAATTTGCCTTTTAATGCTCACTGTCAGCCCTGGGCCAGAATATGCCCATCATCTAGAATGACTCAAATGCCGACGATCAGATATGCTGATCAATCACGCGATAAAGCTCAGCTAGCGGTCCATTGTGCATGTATATATGCTTTTCGCATGTGCATATATTGTGAGCGAGCGTGCAGCGAGCACGCACGGGTAGCGTGACCATGATGCACACAGTCTTGCCCAACTTGCCACGAACCATCTGTCCTCTGGTCATCCATGATATATGCCACCACAACAAACCGCCACGATTCCGGATGCGATGCAGACGGAGCCGTATTTTGCACATGTTCTCATATGAGTGCCAGCATTACGTCTAGTCTTGTGCTTTGAGAACACCGCCAAAAGATCTTCCTTGGTAACTGAATGACGGGCAGACCGTCCAAAAAGGTGCGTGATCTTGGAGCTGCTCATAGTGTTAGGACAGCCAAACTCACTACTGCAGCTCATGCTCTGCTGCCGCTGGCGGGTTGTCGTTGTACAGGAGCTTCATTCCACTAACCCAGGTGATGTCGATATTTTGCAGACTCGGCACCGTGCTGCGTAAGAACCCATCCGGCAGCTGCACGCCCTCGTAATCCAGGCTACAGTTCTTGATCTTTAACGTATGAAGCCTGCAACGTCGTGCACGCCAGGACACAGGTTCATATGTCGTCCACCAGTGTTCATCAACATGCATCTGCTTCTGGACTTTCGTATGCTGCTCCTGTGGGTGCAGATGCCGCTTTTGCATACACGCCTGTCGCCGCACTGACCCTACATTATGATTGCCCCGGCGGACTATGTACCTGGTGAGCTGCAGGATGGTGGCAGGCAATGACCTGACCTCACAGCCCACCAGCGACACAGTCTCAAGCGCCGTCAGATTGCCGAAGCCAGCTGGCAGGTCGCCAAGACACACCTGATCTGCAAGCAGAAGGACCATCGTCTCAAGACCTGAACGGTTGCAGTCACCCTGCAGCTATGCATTGGCGATGCAGTCTACAGCACTCGGCGACGGCGACGTCTTGCAGAAATAAACACCATCTGACAGGTCTTGATGTATATTGTGGGCTCGTGGCCAGTGCTGAGGTCATGTAGGACGCTTGCTGCATGGGTTGATCCAGCCATGCAGAAACATATGAGGAAACACACAGCCCCGACAGTAGGCTGCGCAACATCAGCAACAGTGCAGGCTCCATAAGTGAGCCACCCTCATGCCAATGACCAGCATGAATTTAGTGCCGACATGCCCATAGCACTCCAGCAGGATGCATGCATAGTGTGTCTTTCCATGCATGCACAGCACACAGGCAGCCATGCCAGCCCCTGTAACATCTGGTCGGCAGCTGAATCACCTGTGCTGTTACAGAGGGACAGACGGCGAAGGCAGATGCAGTTGAGCAAAGCAGTTGGGAACCCGCAGTCTGAGCCGCCCCTGCCGCCGTCCCAGAACCTGTCAGCCTCGTCTGCGCACCATTCTGGCACACGCGCCACCTGCAGATGCTGAAAGATTATCAGCTCATATCGGGCGGTGTAGGTTGCCTTGGACATTTTGCAAGTCTGAGCACACTTCAATCTTGACTGTCAAACATGATGTCATCATTGCCACCTACGCAAGCAAGCAAGCATGTCCCAAGAGGCCGGTGCGCTGCATGGCATGTCAAAGCAAATTGTGGTGTGCCGGCGCCGCGCAAGCAGCCCAGGGCTCCGTGTCAGGGACCTGCGCACCTCCACCTTAACGTCCAGCGCCGTGAGGGCTGTGAGGTGGTGCAGGGCTGCGTTGAGACCGTCGGACAGGTGCCTAGGGTGCACTGAGTGGACCTTGAGCGCCTGCAGGCTGCGCAGGCCGCACAGGCCGCCCAGGGCCGAGCCGGGCAACAGCCTGCGATGTGGCAGCCGCCTCACGCTGTGTGACAATGGCAGACATAGCTGTGTTCCATGTGTGGCTGGCTGTAGCAGCAGCAGCAGGCACACTGTACATGCATGCTGCGCCCACTGCTCACCCGCCTCTGGTGTCAACATGCAGCACCCGGATGCTGGAGGCAGCAGGTGCGGTGGCGATGCCACTCAGTGCAGCGCACAGCAGCGGCTGTCCCGCCGCCAGGTTGGTCGGGCGCAGCAGTCGGTAGTCTGCACCAGTCAACAAGGAACAGCTGCGCTGTGTTTGTGTGCGCCGGTTGCTCCAGACTTGCGCTGGTCAGCACATCAACAACTTCGTTGCACAAGGCTGGCAAGATCCGGGGGCAGCATTGCATGATGTGCATGCCCCGTGCAGGTTGTCAGGACTACAAGAACCATCACGCTGCAGGGCTGCGTCTTGGCCGCATGGCAGCTCTCACCCACACCGTCCCCAAAAACCTTGATGCCATTGACCAATGAGTCCCTCCCGATTTGCTGCAGCGAGCTGAACAGGGCCTCAGTCGAGGTCTGCAGCACGTGAAAGCTGCCCAGGGCTCTGCACAGCCGGCGCAGGCACCTGTTGACACACGCCAGCGCTGCCCTGCACCCAAGTCATGCCGATGTGCTCGACAATGTACACATACCGAGCTGCTGCGTGAATGCATGCTGGCCACGATGCAGCTAGCTGCAACACCTCCACCACCTGACTTACAAGACGTTCAGCCATAAATTCTACTACCCATAGTACTACCCGTAGCATGGGCAGCCCATTGCGTAAGCGCAGCATTCATGCAAGCCAGCAGTGGGCTCCTGGTGGATCTAGCGACACGCACCTGTCGCTATGAGTCAGCTCGCTGCGGAACATGTGCTCCAGCAGCACGGTGATCAGTGCCTCCGGCACATCCATCACTGTGCGCATCGCATGCGGCGCAGGCTGCGCTGCAGTGGCCGGCCCATCGCCTCGATCAGCCATGCTCTCTGCTGTGCTGGGGGTTACAGCGTCGTCAGTGCTTCGCTTCTGTTTGAGTGTTGGGCTGGCTAACTGAGCCAAATGAAACAGGCAGGCTCGCTGCAGAGCAGGCAGCCGTGACAATATATCGGTTTGATGGTCGCTGTCTCCCACACCACCTCGGACTGATGACTCTGCTATCTTGACAAGGTGACACAATGATCGTCGGCGATGCTGGATTTACACCAACTGGAATACTGCACAGAGGCGTTGAAGATTTGGCCAGTAAAGGGCTACCTAGATGCCGCCAGTTAATGTGGCCATTGTGCCATTCAAGGCTACAGCCATGACATTCGATTAGCTGGAACTGTCAGGGTGACTGGCCCCGCAGATCCGGTGGTCATCTGTGTTTCATAGGATGCTGCTTTGGCTGTGATCTGCCATGCAGCGACATTCTTTGATCGTGCTGAACACCTTGGCATCGTGAAAAGATCACGTACAGCAAGATACAAAGATCATAGAGTGGCAGCTGCAGATAGATGCAGCATTGCTTGCGCTGCAGACGTTTTCAGTGTTCGGCTCTGCAGCCAGTCTGTGACCGTCCGCTCCTTGCACCATTTCATGCGCAGATCTGCAAAAAATCAGATCGGATTTGCATGAAGCAAGGGTGTGCGCCGGGGGGGCAGCAGGGTCCTACTGCTGCTCATTATTACCATCGACTGGCTGCGCGCGGCCGTCGAACACGAGGTGCTGCACTTTGTCATGACGTGGATATTCGGAGGTGATGCTGATGCGCTGCAGGTTCGGCATTGCGCTGTGAAAGCCATCAGGCAGGTCCACAAGTGGGACGTCATTGCATTCCACGTTCTTGATCGTCAGGCTTTTTAGCCTGCATCGCATGAGAACGCATACAAATGCTTTGCAGGTCAACCCAGCATACATCATCATAAGATTTGCCGCCTCACATTTGATTACTAGCCGGTCTTTACGATAGGTTTGGGTAGTGATTAGGAGCCAGCTGCACATCCTCACATCAGTCAGGCTGTGCCAGGTCAACGCACCTGGACAGGCGGGTGATGGTGGGGGGCAGCGACGCAATTTCACAGGCTACTAGCAATACCGTTTCCAATGAAGTCAGGTTGCCAAACTCATCTGGCAAATCCTCAAACCACATGAGGCCTGCAGACAGCAACACCCTACCAGTTAAAATATGATCGGGCAGGGCTGCGGCTCTGACCCTGATCGTGCCGCAATTGTGCACTGGCAGCTTTGTAGCAGATCTGCGACGCTCAGCTATGCAGCCAAAACCAAAAGCCGCCATGTTGTGCTGTCTTCAAAATCACCTGGTTGTTCACTGCGCAGCGACAAGTGGCGAAGGCGCGTACACTCGACCAATGAGTGTGGGAAGCCGCAGGGCGAGACGTATCCATAGTTGTCATTCCAGGAAAACATGCGGTAATACATGTCAGCACACCATTCGTCCGGCGGCACAGCTGGCGACTGCAACCCACGATGCAGAGTCATGCTCAAAGCAAAAGGGGCCATGTGGCGTGCTCACAGGACAGAAGACAGCATGGTACAATTGAGTCTGCTTTCCACATATCAATGGATCCTCATGCTTGGACCAGCATGTCTTGGCAGGCTGACGCATGTTATAGTGGAGCCAAAGCAAGCCATGGCGTGTACAGGTGGCACAGCATCTTGATGTCTGCGTGAGTCCGCACCTGCAGCTTGATATCCAAGGAAGTGAGGCGCTTCAGGTGAGCCAGGGTGTCATTGAGGTCGTCACACGGGTGCAGCGAGTGGATCTTCAGCGCCTGGAGACTGCTCATGCCGCACAGGCTGCCAAGCGCCGAGGCAGGCAGGCGCCTGCAGAGGTGGAGCTTGCTCAGGTTTGTGCCATGTTGCATCAGCAATGGCCATGCAGGCTTGCCTGGCCAGTAACAGCAGCAGGTGCCTGCAAAGCTTGCAAAAGGTCACATGGTACTCTTCTGTTCTGCGTGGTGTTCGACTGGGCGACCGCAGACAGGTTGCAAGAGCGGCAAGCAAATCGCATCGTGGCACCAGTGCTGACGTCTATGATCAAAGCAGCTGCGCGTGGCCCTTACTGCTCACCCGCCCCTGCTAGTGTCGATATATAGTGCTCTGATGCTGGAGGCAGCGGGTGCAGTTGCTAAGCCACCAAGCGCCATGCATAGCAGCTGTTGTCCGTTGACCGAGTCGCCTTGCCCCATGCACAGTAGGCGATCTGCAGCAAAACAAGCAGGCAACAGCTGCATGTGGAGCAGTGAACGTCAGTCAATCCAGTGACAAGCATGCGGCAGGGAGCATGAGCAATCAGCAATGCACGCATTGCATGCTCATGTCCTCTGCAACTATTCAGATTGATACAGGCAGTGCACTGCTCCAAGCCTGCTCATTGGTTGTTTTGTAACATAAGTCTCACCATCGTTGTTCCCTTCAATCTTGATGCCATCGATCGAGATGTTGCTGGCAACCTGCTGCAGTGATGCGAACAGGGTACTGGTAGAGGGTTGCAGGAGGTGAAAGCTGCCGCCCAGGGCTTTGCAGAGCCGGTTCAGGCACCGGTTGACGCACTGCAGCGCTGCCCTGCACTAGAACCCTAGCATCAATTGCTGATTGGAGCGTACTCAGACGCGCCCAACAAGCTATCTGACGCATCAACGAAGGAGCAAAAGTTGTCAAGCGCAGCCGCCGCAGCGTGCAAAGGCGCAATCGCACATATGCAGGCAATGTGTGCAGGTTTTTCCTTGTGCTGCATCTAGCTCAAGTCGGAGCTCTCGGTCAGGCACCTGTCACTGTGGGTCAGGTCGCTGACGACGAACATCTGCTCCAGCAGCACAGTCAGCAGTTCATCTGACAGATCCATCATGGTGCGCACTACAGGCAGCACAGCGGAGGCCGTCCCTGCGCCCTGACCAGCGTCCATACTGTGTGTGGTGCTTGCAAACTTGCAGTACATCAAGTCGACTGAGTTTGGTGCGTGCGTGCCTGGTACTACTCGAGCAAAGCTTGCTTGATTGGCCGTTCAAAAGTGGTGGCAGCTGCACCAGAGAACTGCTGGGCGGGATCGATCTACTGTACGTAGATATGGGTGCTGGGCATGCTGCCGACGGGTTTGCACGATCCTACGTCATCAGGCGTGGGATGCTTGTTGGGTCTGCATCCCAAAACCCTGGGCACCTCGTCGCATCGAAGGCTGCGCAGCACCGCCAATTAATTTGCTTTTGTACCGACCAGGGTGGGTCCCTACCAGCCAGTGATGCGCACGAGTGGTCCGAGTGTTATGTAGAATTAAAGCTGTCCTCAAATCAAGACGTCCATTGCGACATGTCGTCCAGATTGCTGAGCTCATACATTCTTGGACCAACATATGTATGCAGGAAGCGCCCACAACAGGGCGGCAGTCCCTGTCCCAATTGCTGGTTTCGAAGATCAGCGATCATGCCAATCAGATCTTCATGCTGGCAATCGCCGGGGAAGAGCGTGCTGCCACTGCCACTGCAGCAGTGCACCTCGGCCGCAGCGGACTGGCCGTCGGCAGCCGCACGAAGCGCGGTGCCTGCCGCGGCGGAGGCAGCAGCTGCGCCCGCCTGCTGGGAAGCTGCGGCTCCGCAGCCCACCTGCAGGTCGGACACGTGCAGTGATCATCGCTTTCTGACTTGATCCTGAACTGAAGGTCTCCACGCTGGTCATGCCTCAGCAGAGCAGTCTAGCATTTTGGCAATTGCTCTTGTCCTGGCAGTGTGCAAAAAGCCCATATATCAATCACATTGCTGATATCGATCATGCGGCAAAAACATATCACAAGCAGCTCGTTACTCTGGGTGCTGTCGCTGTGCTCCTGCCCGTGGGCCGATGAACCGACTGAACTCTGCACTTCATTTCTTCCTGTATCCTATGCATTGCAGTCTACGGGGTATGTGTGCTTTGACGCACATACAACAGCATTCAGAGGCAGGGCAATGCATGATGCGCTGTGTGTGTGCACAACCCTTCTCAGTGGCTGCGGTTGCCCACTCCTTCTCCAACCGGGCGCAGGCGGTCAAGCACAAGCAGGAGTAGTCGTGGCAGACGCGGAGCAGCTACGCACTGGCGGCGGCGCACGCTGGCCCACCTAACCCCCTGCACACGCTGCGTGGCGCCACGCAGGTGACAGGCTGTATTATTGAGGAATACTGATGCTTGCGTAATACACCATTGAGGTGAAAGTGTGCAGTGAGCAGCACCCAGGTTGTGCAACGCTTCACACCTGCGCATCAGTGAGTGGCCCATGTTGCTGCTCAGCCTAGCATGGAGACCTCAGCAGGGTGCATGCCAGGAATGCAAATCACCCTGAGTGCATGGCTCCGACACCTTGTTTGGAGTTCAGCTGATGCCACCAAGTCGCGATATCAATATGCAGGTGCTGAAGTTGACTGGCGGGCAGAAACTGGAGACCGAGGTGCTGGGGGCGCTCACATTATGGCTGTCAGATGCGCTGGCTGCCGGCGCCTCGGCAGCGCCGCCTGCTGCAGCCGCCGACCAGCCGGATGGACCAACCGCCGCTGACACGAGCGCCGCTGCTGCAAGGGTTGCAGCAACCGTCAGGCAGCCAAGAGGCAGTGTTCGTACGGCAGCAGACGATGGGGTGAAAAGGGTCGGTGATGACGCAGAGGCTGCTCGCTGGCGTGGCAGCCGCTCCAGGACTGTTAGGGCAGGATGGCAGCGTCCCGCAGCAGGGAGCGGTGGTTTCACGGGAGCAGGGGAAGCAGGTCAGCCTGACGATGAAGCGCCACAGCCGCAGACGGAGCACGCAGCCGCACAGCTGCGCTCCGGCTTAGCCAAGGTGCGACTTGGATCTGAGCGCTACAGACACTCATTGCTGCGCATTGCTCCTGCGCTGATACAGGACAGGGTGTAAAAGTTCACCCTGCAACTGGCAAGGCATGCTTCCTGATGGATGCGATGACCCACAGCACACGCAGTGTGTCTTGAGTGACAGGTAAAGGGTGTGGTGTATGTGCGCAGGTGCTCAAGCTGGCCGCGGGGTGGGCAGGCGGCAGCGCTCTGTGGGGCCTCCTCGCCCAGTCCTGCAGGTGCTCACCTGCTCTCCAATTTCAAGGCTTTTCCTCGGCGATAATTCACTGGTACAAGGCGTGACCTGAGATTGCTGAGAAGACGGGCAAGCACTTTTGTACCGTCTGTATAGCCATCCAGCAGCTGTGTGTTGGGTACTGGGTCGTTCACCATCATCTGCACTGCTCAGCTGTCATGCCTGCGTTCAAAGCCCCGCCATGAGCAAGTCGACAATGAATCGAACAAGTCCAGCTGGAGAGAGGTCCTGGCACAGGATACAATCTCCCGGCAGACAGCTGTGACTTTACTGCAGGGCCACCGGCGAGACCACCAGCGAGCAGAAGGCGCTCGTGCGGCAGATCCGTGGGCTGCAGGGGACGCCCTGGAAGCAGGAGGCAGCTGCATTCGAGGCGTAAGCCGCCGCGCTGCTGCAGCTGGTGGCGCTGTACGCCTCAGCCGCGGAAGCCGGGCAGCCCTCTGTCAGGTGACTGATGATGACCAGGCGGCCAAGAAGCATCAGGTTTCAGGGGGCTGGTGATAGTGCGGATGTCAAACCGATGCATCACCAGCAAATGGAAGGTACTCCATTCCGAGGGCAGCTGCTTTCAATCAAAGCGAACGGAATACTCGAGCCTCAGCACCACATACAGCCGTCAAACTTGGTGTCAAAAACTGGCTGGGCTGCACCTACCTGCAGGGACCTGTCCTCTGGGCGCATGCAGCTCAGGGGCCTGACGCAGCAGACACGTGAGAAATTTGGCGACACAGAGTCGTTCAAGCGCCTGATGGCAGCCCTGGAGCAGACCAGCGCCCTACTGGACGCCGCGAAGGCAGCTCAGCAACGAGTAGGTGGGCGCTGGCAGCGGCAGTGAAGTGCCGCACGACGCTGCAGCTTCCTGAGTAGAGTACCATGTTCAACACATTAGAATCTAAGCACCGGACCTATCAGGTGACACGGTCCTGGGTTGGCCATTTATGTCCCCAGGATGAACATGGTTAGTAGCACAGCATGTTTGAGCATGTGGTTTTGTTGCACCACTGATGGATGCTTGCTGGGTTGTTGGGGAGCGCATTGCTGGCCGAAAGTGTGCTTGTATTGCTCTTTGTCAAAGGACTAACGTGCAAGCAGCGGTTGCCAGTCACCAGATAGACCCAGCACAGGTCAGCGACGGGTACAGCAGTCCTCATAGCAGGAGACTGTTAGACACACGGGGTCACAGATGGCAGACAAACATACTGAAGTGACGTTGAAAGCCAACAGGCACAGTCTCTTGCAATTGCAGCTACATGACTGCTGCTTAGTAAGCTTCTGCATAGTGTGTGAAGTGCAATGTTTTGACGCCCCACGCACAGCGGGGAACACCAGACAAAATGGTATGTGCGGCCTTCACAGCCATCTGTGTGGTGCTTATACACCAGCTGCTAGACTTCGTTATTCCAGGTGATGTTTATGTGTTGCAGATTCTGCATAGTGCTGCAGAAACCTTCCATCGTCAGCTGCAAGTCTTCCTTGTATCCACAGTCGGCTTTCATGATCGTCAGACTGGTAAGCCTGCAGTACCGCAACATGACATACATACACTGGTGCGTGATCAAGCCTGTCGACTGCCCAAGTGAAGCGGTCGTCAAATACATCTGCTGCTAGTAAACGTCCAAGCACTTACTTATGCTGTAGGTGCGTATGTTGCTTGAACGCAAGCTTACCAGCACCCACTGGGTTGACATGCTGGGTTAGACATGATATTCGTGCTGGCAAAGCAGTGTACCACTGCGCACCTGGTGAGCTGCGTGAAGGTGGTAGGCAACGATCTGACCTCGCAGCCCACCAGCGACATAGTCTCCAATGCCGTCAGTTTGCCGAGATCGTCTGGAAGGTCGCTCATACCCACCAGACCTGCATGCAGCAGGACCGACAACTCACAACCAAGCTGCTTGTAGTTGGTACAGCGCCGCCCTGCAGCAAGAAATCAGCAGCGCAGCAAGTTTACAGCACTCGATGTTGCATCACAGACTGACAATCGACAGGCCTTGGTGCAAGTCTTGGACTTGCAATCAGTCCTGAAGACACTCAGAGTGCATGAAACACAGCAGGGTCACCATGCATGATACGAAAGGCAGTTCGCACTACATTGACAGAACATTAGGCTGCGGTCAACAACAATGCAGACAAGCGCAGAGCAAATTAGCGTTTCTCTCTGGCATCCCACACCCTTCCGGTATTGTGGTGCAAATGTTGACTCGCAACTGCTGTGGATGCAATTAGCAGCTTATACATGTACCTGCGCAGCAGAACGACAGCCGGCGCAGGCAGCTGCAGTTGGCCAGAGACATTGGGAAGCCCGAGTAGGGCACGTCGTGCATCCGCCGGTACCAGTCAGCAGTCCAGGCGCACCAGTCCGGCACACCTGCCATCTGATGCAGACGCAGCATCGATCAGACGTGACGCTGGGACCATCTGCCGCTCCCTGACATCCAGCTGCCCAGGGCAAGTTTCGGTTAGTTGGGGCAAGTTTCGGTTAGTTGGCACTGCAAAAGTAGCTCAGGGTTTAGTGTCGAGGACCACACGCACCTTGACCTTGACGTCCAACGAGGTGAGTCCCGTGAGCTGGCTCAAGACTCTGTCGAGACCGGTAGAAACGTCAGATGGGTGCAGCGAGTGGATCTTGAGCGCCTGCAGGCTGCGGAGGACGCACAGGCCGCCGAGGGCAGAGCCCGGTAACAGCCTGCAGGGCTGAAGCTACCTCAGGTTTGGCAGGGCAAATAACTGGGTGCAGGTGCGATTGTAAAGGCCTGGTTGGGAGACCAGCAAGGTGCACGGTCACCCAGGCTTGGCTGGCCTGCAGAGCAACAGCTGCTTGCAAAGGCTGCAAGTCCTAAGGTACGAGTTTCATTGATCTGTGTGGTGGTCAAGTGGACCAAGTGCAGGCAGCAAATTGTCGGGAGGGTGGCAGGCACGAACATGGCATCAGCGGTGTACCGTCCAGCATGCATGCAGCTGCCCGTTGCAGCTGCTCCTCACCCATTGCTGGTGTCGATGTGCAGCACGCGCATGCTGGAAGCGGCTGGTGCAGTCACTATGCCACCCAGCGCCACGCACAGCAGCGATTGCCCACCCACCAGGTCGGTTGGGCATAGGCCTCGATAGTCTGCAGCAACTGACAAGAAACTGCGGTGTAGGATTTGTATATGCAGTGGTTCGTTCAGAGCCTGCATGCGACTGGACAGCCAGCGTACGGGAACGACTTTGCATGATATGCTCATGCCATGGGCAGGATGTGTAGGTTGTCCACCGTCAGACATGCAGAACCAGTGTGCTGCAGATTTGCCATCGGCTTTTTTTCCGCTCTCACCCACAGCGTTCCCCACAATTTTGAGGCCGTCAACCAGGGTGGCGCTGGTGATTTGCTGCTGCAAGGCGAACATGGCCTCCCTGGAGGTCTGCAGGAGGTGGAAGCTGCTCAGGGCTTTGCACAGCCGGCGCAGGCACCTGTTTGTGGACTGCAGCGCTGCCCTGCAGTCCAGGCATGCATGGGTGTGTGCAGTCAACAGTGGGCTTAGTGCAGCCGCCTGTGCAATGGCATGCAGGCGGAGTGCAAGACAGCAGAACTTGAGGCAAACAAAGTCGGCCTGTTGCATGAAGACTGCACGCATGCAGGGCGGCAGAGCAGTCCTGGTGCACTCCATGAACGCACCTGTCGCTGTGGGTCAGGTCGCTGCGAAACATGTGCTCCAGCAGTACGGTGATCAAAGCCTCTGGCATGTCCATCATCATGCTGCGCAGCGCAGGTGCTGCGGGCGGCGCTTCAGCGGGCGGCGCTGCAAACACGGCCTTGTCGCCTTGAACGGCAGTATCCATGCCCTCGCTCTGCTGCACTCCGTGACCTTTCTGCGCCAGCTGGGACGAAGGCTTCCTGGGTGCTCTGCGATCTTGCTCAACGGTTACGCCAAGGTGGACAAACCCAGAAGGCAGCTCGTTGCTCAAGATGAAACATGCGTCGACGGTTGAAGGCGACACGTCAAGCCGGTGTCTGCACGATCGTATGATGTTGACACGACGAGGTTTGACAGCTTATGCTAACAGTCTCACATCGGAGCGGACTTGACCATCAATGCGAATGAAATGAAAGGCTGCAAATTGCCGCCGTTTATAGAATTCCTCTTATTGGCTCAATGTTGCAGGCCCAATAATGAGATGATGATGACAGTGCGGATTGGCCACGTTGGCTGGGTAAAGAGGACAGTGTCGAAGGGTCACACTGTCGGTCTCCTTCGGCCAACCATGATGTTGATCACCAAGCTTACATTGAGGAATGTGCGAGCATGCAGCAGAAGTGCACAACAATGCAGCCCCCATGCACCAATAGCCACGCATCGTCTGCATATTGGGTTGCCACACACAATAGCCGCCAGCGGGTATTGTTTGCATTTATACTTGTATGTTGCACTTGGTACCATTCTCATGAAGCTGCACGCCTTGTAGCCCGAACACACCGCTGAACATAACCGAAAGGCTTTAGTGGATGATCGATGTTTTATATCATTCAAATCGATATAGCATGAACCTTGAAGTGCTGAGTACGTGCATGGCGGCAGTCAAGCTGAGTGCGGCTCATGACCGCATGTCTGGTGGCGGGCTCACGTACAGGAGCTGCGTCTTTCCACCGCCCAAGTTGATCTCAGCATGGCGCAATCCTTGCATGGCGCTGTGAAACCCGCCTGGCAGCTGCACGCCTTCGTCATCCCAGGTGGTGGTTTCGATCTTCAGAAAGGTGAGCCTATACCGCAGCATGACACAACTAATCTCATCTACTTGTGCGCATCCATATACATCCTCTCTCGTACTGCTACTCTTACTAGAGGTCCTCGTCTCTCTGCAGTGGCAGGTTTTGCTGTCTGCGTGAGCCTTCTTGCAGCACCCCACTCACCTTTGCACTCGCTTGGTGAAGCAGCTCACCTGGTCAACTGAGTAATAGTAGCAGGCAACGATGTGATTTGACATCCCACCAGCGACACAAACTCCAGCGCCATCAGATTGCCAAAGCCATCCGGCACGTCGCCAAGATGCACCTGATCTGCAAGCAACAGGACCATGTGTCTAAGAAGTAACTGGTTGCAGTCGCCCTGCAGCTACACGCTGGCTGTATAGACGATCTACAGCACTCAGTGTTGCGCCATCCTGCGGAAGCCGACAGGGCCTTCATTTCGTCTACATGTGAGCATGCAGCCAGTCCCGAGGGCACGCTGTGTTGCAGGATCACCTGTAGCGTCACAAAGCGACAGACGGCGAAGGCAGGTGCACTCGACCAGTGAGGCTGGAAAGCCGCAGTCTGAGTCACTCCAGCCGCCATCCCAGCATCTGTCAGCATCATCCGCGCACCATTCCGGCACACATGCCAGCTGCAAGTGCACAAGTAGAGAATAGCTTCATGTAGGGCACGGTAGGTCGTCAGTGATAGCCAGCAGCTCTTGGCGTAGTGCCTACTTGAACTTGCTGAGTGTTACGAAAGTCAGAAGCTGTGCATTCAAGGCACATTGCGACAGGCTGCTGCATGTCATGCTGGAGCCGGAGCAAGCTGTGGCGTTGCCGGCACAAGCAGCAGTGCACGAACAGCCCAGGGTTGGGTGTCAAGGAATTCACCTTGACCTTGACGTCCAAAGATGTGAGGGCCGTGAGATGCCTCAGGGCTGTGTTGAGACCGTTGGACAGACCCCCAGGGTGCATAGAGTGGATCGTGAGCGCCTGCAGGCTGCGGAGGCCGCACAGGCCGGCGAGGGCTGAGCCGGGCAACAGCCTGCAGATTTGCAGCTACCTGAGGCTGTGTTCATGATTGATGGTGTCTGCAGTTGTGATTCGTGGACGGCTGGGCCTGTAGCAGCGGCAGGTGCTTGCAAAGGCTGCAAGTCCTGGAGTGCACCGCCTCACTGTTTAATGGCTGCAGGACTAAACATAGCGCACATGTATAGGCAGTCAGCACGAAAACAGGTCGTGGGTATGCATCTGGCACCAGTGATGTCACCCGCCATGCACACTGCTGTACAGTACACCTGCTGCTCACCCGCTCCTGGTGTCAAAGTGCAGAACCCGGATACTGGATGCAGCAGGTGCGGTTGATATGCCGCCAAGGGCAACGCACAGCAATGGTTGCCCGTCCACCAGGTCAGTCGCACGCAGATATCGATAGTCTGCAGCCATCAGCAAGGATCAGCTGTGCAGTCTAAAATGGCTGATCTAAAACTGGTCAGTTCCCATCAACAACTTGCGCACGCAGCTGACAACATCCGGGAACTGCATTGCATGATGTGCTTATGCCCTGTCGTCCACTGTCAACCCAATACAACCGTTGTATTAAAGCTGGCTTGATTGGCTGCAATGAAGACCTCACCTACAGCGCTCCCTACAATCTTGATGCCATCAATCAAGGTGACGCTGCTGATGTGTTGCAGGGCAGCGAACAGGGCCTCAGTGGAGGTCTGCAGGAGGTGAAAGCTGCCCAGGGCTTTGCACAGCCGGTTCATGCACCTGTTCACACATTGCAGCGCTGCCCTGCAAGCAAGTCAACCCGGTGTGTGCTCAGAGATATGCACACACTGGGGTGCTGCATGCATGCATGCCAAACTTGATGCGGGCCACATGGGAAACATTTGTAGCAAAAAAGATACTGCTCTATCGCTGGCAGGCCACTAGGTGAACACCGCATGCGTGAAGGCCAGCAGAGCAATCAAGTTGCTCTAGCGACAGGCATGCATGCACCTGTCGCTGTGGGTCAGGCCACTGCGGAACATGTGCTCCAGCAGCACTGTTATCAATGCCTCCGGCATTTGCATCATATTTTGCAGCGCCTGCGGCGGCGCAGGCAGCGCTGCAGGGGCCGCCCCTCCGCGTGGGTCAGTCACGCTCTGTGTGGTGCTGTTTGTGCTGGGGCCACAGCGTCGTATATGCTTCATTTCTGCTGAGTGTGGGCTGGCTGGCCAGGCAGAGTCAAGGCAGCCGGCATGTAGGCTGCAGGCTGTACAGCAGCAGCCGTGAGGACAGTAGCTGAGATCCAACCGACTGCTGACTCTGTTTCGACAGCAGTAACATAACAACCGGCCATGCTTTATTTGGCTGTTCTCTCGCTTACAGAGTCGTCGAAGGGTCGGTCCTTCTTGAATGGGATGCAAGATGCCACCGATTAATGTTGCCGATTGCCTTTCCCAGCCCAACCACAAAAGCCAGCTCAGAAATGCTCTGGTACCTGCACCCCTGCCTATCCTGATTGTCTAAATTCCACACTGATGCTGTGGCTGTGATTGAAACGCATAGAGCGTCCCCCTCTTCCATACCAAACATTGGTGCTCGTGGTCAATCAACCTATCACAGAAAGGGCATGACTATATCCTGTCGACTGCAAACCCAGCGCAGGCAGCTGTTAGGGTCTGCAGCTCTGCAGCCTGCCCTGGCTGGCTGGCTGACAGCCAGCCTTCATGCAGCACCTGACCTGCGATGTCTGCAATATCTGCATGAACCAAAGAGCTGCGAAGTGGGGCAGCAGGGTGTTGTTACTGTTCATCGCCACCAGCGTGCTGTGCGCGGCCGTCAGACACAAGCTGCTGCGTCATCGCGCCTCGCCGCCAGTCGCAGCCTCGCAGGTGATGCTGATGCGCTGCAGTTGTGGCATTGCACTGAGGAAGCCTCCGGGCAGCTGCACATGTCCGACTTCATCGCAGTAGTCGTCCATGTTCGTGATCACGAGACTGGTCAGCCTGCACCGCAGGCAACCTTTGCAGGTGCTTGTCCAAGCCACCAGCGCACATATTCAGTATATTCTGCTGCCACATGTTCGGTTACTGGCTGCCAGCTTGCCACTGTGGGTGTGGATGCTGAAGAGAGAGCCAGCTACACCCCTTCACACATGTCAGCAAGAAGTCTGTCCTCTGTGCACCTCGTCAGGCAGGTGATGCTGGGGGGCAGTGAAGCGACTTCACAGCCCACCAGCGACAGCGTCTCCAGCGTCGCCAGGTTGCCGAACTCAGCTGGCAGATCCCCGAATGACACCAGGCCTGCATGCCGCGGCAATATAGCACATTCACAGCGCTCCTTGCTATGCCGTCTTGCAGAAGTTGGCACAGTCGACGAGGCTTGCTATCATGATGCATGGCCTGCCGCCAGTCCTGGAAGCACTCAGGGCGCGTGTAGCACCATCGATGTGTGATAGGACTACACTATGATAGACACTGCCACGACATCACGCTGCACAGCCATCGGCACCGATGTCTGAAAGCGACAAGCCCAGTGTCATCAAAACCCAATGCGAACAACCCCGACATGCCCACACCCTGACAACAAGGATGGTATTTCAATCTGGTTTCAGTGTGCATGTATCAGTATCACCCAGGAAGATAAAGGTTAACATGTCTGTAGCAACACTACCTGGCTCTGCATTGCATAACGACAGGTGGCGAAGGCGCGTACACTCCACTACCGAGTTTGGAAAGCTGCAGACCGAATCGTAATTCTGCTCCCACATCCAGGAGAACATGGCCGCGTACAGATCGTCTGCACACCACTCCGGCACAGCTGGCAACTGTAACACCAAATGCAGATAGACTCATGTGTGAGTCAATGCGATTTGGGATGGTCACAGACATAATTCAGCCTTACCACAGTCAGGAAAGCATTAGACTTTTAGCAACAAAGAAATTTTACCCCCTTGTGCAGGCATGTCAATGACAAGCTGGCACATCACGCTCGGGCCGAAGCAGGCCGTAGCACTGCACATGTGGCCCAGGGTCTGGTGTCAGGGACTGCACCTCCATCTTGATGTCCAGGGAGGTGAGGCGCGTCAGGTGGGCAAGTTTGTCATCGAGATTGTCACACGGGTGCAGCGAGTGGATCTTCAGCGCCTGGAGACTGCTCATGCCGCACAGGCTGCCGAGCGCCGAGGCAGGCAGGCGCCTGCAGAGACGGAGCTTGCTCAGGACATGGCCGAAGTTGCATCAGCAGTGGCCCTGCAGGCTTCCCTGGCGTGTACCAGCGGCAGGTGCCTGCAAAGCTTGCAGAAAGCCACTACCGTGCTCTACTGTTCTGCATGGTGCTTGACTAGGCGACCGCAGATAATAAGTAGGTTGCAGGAGCGGCGCCCACATGACACCGTGGCCCCAGTAGTGCTGTCATCCATCATACATGCAGCTGCACATGGCGCCTACTGCTCACCCGCCGGTGCTGGTGTCGATGTGCAGCGCCCGGATGCTGGATGCAGCAGGTGTGGCACCCATGCCACTGAGCGCCATGCATAGCAGCTGTTGCCCATTCATCGAGTCGGATGGACCCAGGCACAGTACGTGATCTGCAGCAAAACAGCAATACCGGTTGTGTGCGGAGGTAGACATACTGAACATCCATGCATGTACAGCAGCCTGACAAGCGCGGAAATAGCCGCATGACGAGTGGTCACACTGCATGCATATCTTCGTATGTCCTCTGCCAGAACCAGCGTGCTGTTGTCCTGCTCACTGGATGTTTGTGACACAAGTCTCACCATCGTCTGTTCCTTCAACCTTGAGGCCGTCAATCGAGGTGTTGCTGGCAACCTGCTGCAGCGAAGCAAACAGGGTGCCGATAGAGGGTTGCAGGAGGTGAAAGCTGCCCAGGGCTCTGCAGAGCCGGTTCAGGCACCGGTTGACGCACTGCAGCGCTGCCCTGCGCCCATGTCACATGACAGTGTCACATAGTTGTATGTGCACTACTCTGGGCATGCATTGATGAGCATGCTTGTTAACCTCTGCCCGCCAGCCACAATGCAGTTGGTCATCTGGCATTAGGTGGGCTACTATGGGCAGGCCATGGCACGAAAGCCGCATGCCTATATATGTGCAGGCCAGCTTCTGCCGTCGGCACCTGTCGCTGTGGGTCAGCTCGCTGCGGAACATGTCCTCCAGCAGCACGGTGAGTAGTGCCTCAGGCATGTCCATCATTGTCCGCAGCGCATGCGGCGCAGGCAGTACTGCAGGGGCCGCCCCTTCGCCTTGGTCAGTCATGCTCGGTGTCGTGCTGTTTGCGCTGGGATGACAACGTCGTAATCGCTGGCTTTCGCTGAGTGTGCAGGTTGGCTGGCCAAGCCGGATCAAAACAAGCGGCAGGCTGCTGCTGGCTGCACAGCAGCAGCCGTGACAGTGTAGAAGTCGCTGTGTTTCCAATCGACTGATGATTCTGTTGCGACAAGGTGACAAGTATATACGTATGATGATCGCCGGCCGTGCTTGGTTGTCCTGTTAGTTTCTGCTGCTGATCACGCACGGCACGATAGATGTCATCGAAGGTTCGGCTATCGAAGGGCTGTAAAATGCCGCCAGTTAATGCTGCCATTCTGCCCTTCACGGCCCAGCCCAATGACTATACCAGCTCAGAAGTGCCAGGATGCTGGGAACCTGTGGCATGGGAACGTTCCCAGCCACAGATCCTGTGGTCACCACGATCTATAATGATGCTTCAGTATGATTCTATGATATGCGATCACCAAGGTACCTTTGAACATACAGACGGACAGGATTGGCCCTTGTGACCGATCACCCACAGCAGGATGTCATGATATTCATTACTGATCATATTGGTGGTTGCCGTAGATTTAGCGCAGGCAGGCTGCCACCGTTCTGCTGCTGTCCACCCTGTCCCTCACAGCCAGCCTCGAAGCGATGCCTGATGCACCTAGTCTGCCGGTTTCGCATGAACCCCGGGCGGCATCGATCTGTTCCCAGTGTGGCGCCTTGCCGTGCTACTGCTGCTGATCACCCTCAACGGACTGCGTGCGGCCGTCGCGCACAAGGTGCTGGACCTCGCCGCAGCAGGAGGTAATGTCAATGTGCTGCAAGTTTGGCATGGCGCTGCAGAGTACTTCCGGCAGCCGTATGTCCTCGGTACCAAAGTTTAGGTCCATGTTCATAACAGTCAGGCTGGTCAGCCTGCACCGCATGCAACCCAAACAGTGACTTGATCAGGTCAACAGTATTTAACGTATCTGCTGCCGCACATCATTTACTGGTTCAGTGTATGCACAGCCGGCGCAGACAAGACACCTGCACAACTACAACACCGCACAGCTGCAACCTGCCACGTTCATGTGGTGACGCCCTCGGCAAGCACCTGGTCAAGCGGGTGATGGTGGTGGGGAGCGAAGCAACTTCACAGCCCACCAGCGATACAACCTCCAGGGACGCCAGGTTGCCGAAGTCAGCCGGCACGTCAGAGGAATACACCAGATTGCCTGCAAGCAGCAAGACCCTGCATCTCCGAGGCAACGCCGTGCAGTCAACCAGCAGCTGAGCGACAGCAGAGAAAATCCAATGCCCAGGCCTACACACCAAACGTCTGTTCAGTATAGACCATTGTTGAGCTTGCCACACTTTTTTATGAATGGTAGAACGTGGATCAATGGATCATCCAGCAAGGACCACCAGTTAGTGAGACTGATATGTAGCTATACACACAGGTCAGACAATGCATGCTGTTAGAGTATGACTGCTAAGTATGCTCAGCGGTACCTGAGTAAGTAAACTCCAGCGAGAGATGTCGAAGACCGGTGCACTTGACAATTGCCGTCGGGAAGCCGCAGACTGCATCAGGTTCAGGCAGGTCCATGGTGTGTTCTCCATCAACCCACTCCGGTGTGCCCGGCAGCTGCATTTGTGAGCGCAAAGCACCAAGCCTGAGATGGTGCAATGTGGGATGTCCACAACATGCAACAGCTCTGCCTGATCAAGACAAGCCTGCTATTCAATTGAAGGATGTGCACGCCTCCCATAGGGCGCTTTGATTTAGCCGGCGCACTGCCACGCTGCAGCCAGAGCAAAGCTATTGAATGATGGTATGGTGTCAGTCAAGGCCGCACCGAAATTGTAAGGTCCAAGGAGGTGAGGGCCGTCAGATGGTGCAGGGCCATGTCGAGGCAGTCAAGCGGGTACAGCGAAGCAATCTTCAGCGCCTGAAGACTGCGCATGCCCCACAGGCCGCCGAGGGCCGAGCCGTGCAAGCACCTGCAGCACTGCAGCTAAATCACCAAGCTATCAATGAGCCAAGAAGTCAGTGTTGCTTCAGGTACATCAAGCACTCGATATTTGTCTGGCACGTCAAACAACAGGCATTTCAGGAGTGCAACTGCAGTAGCATCTGCTGTGTTGCTCAGCGCAGTCCCCTGGTGCCGAAGTGAGCAACTGCAAGCAGGTACCTGTCTTGACCTACACATGACATGGTAGAACTGGTGCAACCCACTGCTTGCGCAGATGCACGAGGCGGTGGCTGCTCACCCAGTTGTGGTGTCGATGTGCAGTGCCCGGATGCTAGGAGCAGCAGGAGAAAACGCGATGCCACCAAGCGCCACGCACAGCAGCTGTTGTCCGTCCACTGGGTGGTCTGGGCCCACATATCGTGTGTCTGCAGCACATCAAGCAAGAGTGCCGTGATTGAGGTTGCAACGCCAGTAATCGATCCCATCAGAGATACTGATGGGTCCAACAGGATGGGACTGGCATCGGCAGCAGGTGCGTCTTGCACTGCATCTTGCTCACGGTCTGCAAGCCATCTAATCCATCAAACTGCTATGCTGCAGGGTTGCATCGCTGACTCGGAAATGATGATACCCATGCCGATGCCTTGAACCTTGAGGCCATCGATGGATGTTGCGCTGGCAAGCAGCCGCAGCGATGTGAAAAGGGTCTTGCTGAAAGGCCGCAGCCAACGGAACCTCCCCAGAGAGCCGCCAACCTTGCGCAGACGCCTGTTCACGCACTGCAGCGCTGCCCTGCACTAGAACCCTAGCATCAATAATGTTCTTGTTGGAATGTTTTCCATTGGGCGTGCCAGAGCACCAAACAGCTATCTGATGCATCAAGGAGCAAAAGTTGTTGCGCGCAGCCGCCGCAGCGTGCAAATGCGCAAGTGCACGGCTGCATACACAGTGTGCCAGGTTCTCCCCCGTGCTGCATGTAGCTCAAGTCAGAGTTCTCGGTCGAGCACCTGTCACTGTGGGTCAGGTCGCTGCCGACGAACATCTGCTCCAGCAGCACAGTCAGCAGTTCATCTGACAGATCCATTATGTTGCCTACTGCAGGCAGCACAGAGGAGGCCGCCCCTGCGCCCTGACCAGCATCCATAATCTACGTGGTGCTCGCAAAATTGCGGTGATGGCAGTTGACTGAGTTTGGTACGTGCGTGCCTGGTACTACTCAGGCAAAAGCTTGCTTGGCCGTTCAAGTGTGGTGGTGGCAGCTGCACCTACCAGAGAAATGCTGGGATCGACTGTTTGTAGATATGGGTACTGGGCGTCTTACTTGCTGCCAACGGCTGTGCACGATCCTACGTGTTGACATCAGGCGTGGGATGCCTGTTGGGTCTGCATCCCAAAACCCTGGGCACCTGGTCGCATCGAAGGGCTGCGCAGCACCGCCAATTATTTGCTCTTGTACTTTGTGATCAGGGTGGGGCCCCACCAGAGAGTTGATGAGCGCAAGTGGTCCGAGTGCTTGTCTCACTTAGATCTGTCCTCAAACCAAGACATCCTTTGCTGTTGCTACCTGTCGTCCAGCAGATTACTGAGCTCATACATGATTGCACCAATGTACGCAGCAAGCGCCCACAACATGACGGCAGCCCCTGTCCCAGTTGCTCGTATCAAAGTGCAGCGAGATCTATTCACATTTTCACGCTGACTGCCAGTGCGGAGCGTGCTGCTGCTGGCATCTTAAAGCTGCATCTCAGCCGCAGCGGCCTGGCCGCTGGCAGCCGCACGAAGCGTGGTGTCTGCCGCGGTGGAGGCAGCAGCTGCGCCCGCCTGCTGGGAAGCTGCGGCTCCGCATACCACCTGCAGGGCATGTGCAGTGATATACTGTCGATCTAGTGGCCATGGCTGGTGCAGTACAGATCCAAGCAGCAGGTCCAGCAGCCAAGCAAGCTAAGCTTGTTCATCGGTGTACATGCAGCAAGACCTGCCTACATAATGCCTCGCTCATGCAACTATATCCAGCACACAGTTGGAAAAACAGCACGCTACAATCACACGTTCATTAGCATGTGCAGCGGCAAGGCTGCTGTGTGTGCATGTGTGATGCACTGCAGACAAACTCTAAACCTAATCAGCAGCACCTGGTCTCCTGCTTCCGGCCGCCGAAGATGCCGCCCAGGAGGCCGCCGCTGTGGTGCTGCTGCTGCTTCCCGCTGCCGGCTGCCGGGCTGCCGCCGCTGCGCACGCGCTCCAGCAGCGCCACCGCGTCGCGGCCCTCCCTGTAGCGCTCCTCCAGGTAGTCGTTCGTCTCGTTCTTCAGCGACGTGATGTAATCCTGCAGCGAGTTTGACGCATGCCATGTAATGCACTGAACCAGCATCCCACGCTCTGGGCTGTGCAGACTGCTCCACCCTCTAGCTCAGTAGAATGTGATACGCTTCCACGCCTTGACCTTGCTATGTTCGACAGCACATGCAGCGGGGCTGCATGAAGCAGCCGCACCTGCAGGTCGGCGTAGAACTGCATGCCGCCGCGCAGGCTCTTCTCCACATTGCCAAAGCGCTTGACGGTCTTGGCTGCATCCTCTGCCTGCAAGGCACGACAAGACGGCTCGGGTTGGCTGGTGGTAGCACGACTTGTGTCATCATGTCATGCCTAGGCGGATGTGAGTTACCAGCCGAAGGATGTACCATGGAAACCAGCCAACACACTAGGATGTCCAGCTGACTGTTGATAGGCTATGCATGTGCTTGTTGTCTGCCCACCTGGGACTTCTGCGCGCGGCTGGCCAGCAGGTCACCGTACCGCTGCATGTCGTCCTCAAGCCGCTGCAGCGCCTGCGGGACAACCACCAGCAGTTTGTTGCCTGGAATGCTCGTGAAAAGCCTTCAAAGCAGCAGTTCCCAGCAGGAGGATCCTACAGGCACGGACTATCCGTATGAATCTGAAGGCAGCATGCTGAGCGCGAAGCAACACCTGCTTCTGCGCCTGCGCATTGCGCTCCAGGGCCGCCGTCAGGTCCTCGAACTTGCGGTACCCCTGGTCCAGCTGCCACTGCGAACGGGCGCCGCCCCGCTGCAGACATGCAAAACATCATGTTGTAAATGGCAGCGGTGGCGCACTGGGCGCCAATACTCTGAGCGCCTGCCACCTGCATGCTGAGTATTTTCATCACTACATGCAACCAACGAGTCGACCTTTGAGCTCAGCAAGCCAATGCACAGCATGTGTGGCTACAGCAGCTAGCCGCACACTACACGGACAGCAGTGCAGCCCCAAGACATCACCACACCGCGGCAATGCATTTCGCGATGTGGGGTGTTAGCAGGCTGACCGCACAGCTTCCGGTTGTGCAACATCACTGGCTGTGGCGCATCTGCAAGGGGTTTGCAGGGAAGCTCAGGGGCCGACCTGGATGATCTCGTCCTCGTTCCACAGCTGCTTGAAGGCGTCGTGCAGCCGACGGCGCTCCTCCGCCGCCGCCTCCACTGCCGCCAGGTCTGAGCGCACGCCGGCGGTCGCCGCCACCGCGTCCGACTCGCCCCCGAACCAGCCCTGCAGCATCCGAGTGCAAACATTTGCCGGAGCCACTCAGCCAGGACGCTGCCAAGCCCTCCAATGCAGCAAGCTCACCAGTGGCAAGACGCTCATGGCCAAGAAGGGCATCATGTGCCAGTCTGTAGCACAAACGCTGCCGGAACGACATAGCAGGCAGAGGGAGGCGGCACCTGCTTGCCGGTGTCGCGGCCGGGCAGCGTGCCCAGGCCCAGCGCGGCAAAGGCCGTCGCGTTGTCGTCCACCAGCTTCTGCAGCTTGCGGTCGCTGTCGTCCGCCTCCACCAGGTTCTGCCTGCTCGGCCACAAAATCCCTCGGGTGTTGTTCAGTTTGAAACAATCTGGTATTGTTTGATTGAAGAATTTGGTAAATTTGCCCAGGGAAGGGCTGGCTCGGCGACCTCGATGTTCAGCTCCTAGCACCGGCTCTCTCATTCGTAGGAAAAAACCTCTCTGGGCCAGCGGCTGCAGGGTTGCACATGCCTGTCATGAGCTTGCTCCTTGGGGAAACAGCGGCAATGAATGCGAAAATGCCACCGCCACTGCCGCTCGCCGCAGTGCGGCCTGATAGTCCTGACCGCAGCTGTTCCTTGTGCATGTGGTTAGAGGCCCCGCAAAAGCGCACTTGTAGCCGGCGATGCGGTCGCGCAGGTTGGCGGTGCACACGGAGGCGGGCTGCAGCGGCCACTCCCGCTCCCCGTAGTGCCGCCGTGCCTCCTCGTCCTCCCTCGCTTCAGTGTCCAGCTGCGCCGTCACCTTGTCCACGTCCTCCACGATGCCCGCCCGCATGGCCTGAGCATGCCGGAACATCAAAGCCTGATCCCCAAAGCCGCACAGGTCCAGGCAGCCCTCTAAACATTGACAGGCAGCCATTGCGCCATGGCGCCTTGAGAGTGGGCTGCAAACGACTTGCAAGCATGTTGCGTCGTGAGTGCACTGCCCACTCTGTCCTGGGTGTCAGCCTGCCTCAGCGCATCTGAACAAATACATGTTCCATTCAAAGATCGTCAAACAGAAACGCCACTGACTCCTCAGGCAGAGGTGCTGTGACCACAACACAACGCCCACCGAGATTTCCCGCAGCAGCTCCACCAGGTGCTGCACGCCGCCCGCCTTGCGGTGCGCGTCCACCTGCCGCTGCACATCCCGCGGCAGCTTGGAGGACGCTGCTGAGGTGACGCTCTCCTGCAGACACAGTCACCAACATCAGAACCCCTTGATACACACCAGCCTGCTGCCCACCAAAGCTGCTCTACCCAGGGCAGCAGTGACAGGTAGTGAGGCGCCAGAGGTAACTTGCGAGCGGCACAACACGACATGCAGGCCAAGTGATACACAGGGTTCATCACCCCGAGGGCGTCGGGCAGCCGCCAGCGCTGCAGCACGTCGCGCTGCTCGTTGTCGGAGGTCGCGATGCGGTCGATGCCCTGGTTGATGAGGTCGCGCACCGCCTCGGTGTACTTGCGGGTGTCGATCTGGCGCTCGCCGCCGTCGCGCCTGTGGCGTTGCAGGTGTGCAGGGTTGGCAAGCCATCGTCACGCTTCTCGGGGGCCCTGAGCGCTAATTGTCACCAGCGTGTTGCTGAAGATGGCACGCGAAGCCCAGCTGCATACCAGCACTGGGCTGAACATGCTCAGTGTCATGCATGCATCCACACAGAAGCAACCTGCAATCTGCCGATTGTCAGCAGCACCTTCGAACCATGCCCATCCGCCAGGTGCTGGATATTGCAGCAATGGACATCTTGCTGACCTCGTTTGCGGAAATGAGCACCACTCCCCAGGCTGGATTGCACACGGCTGGGCAGGGTAGTTGAACATCATGCAGTCGCATATGACAGCACCTGCTGCTGCTGTAGGGCGCGGAGCCGCCGCTGCTGAACAGGTCGCCGACGGAGATGGTCTGCGGCCCCTCGTACATGGACGCGATGTCGCGGGACTTGGCGTCCTGCCCCGCCTGCCGGGTCCCGCCCTCCGCAATCGCCCCCACAGCCTGGTTGAACGCCCAGCCCGCCACGCCCTTGGCCGCGCCAAAGGCGAACCTGCAATTAGGTTGTAGGATCTGTGAAGAATGGATGTTCAGAATGCCTGATTGGATGCCCAGCCCGCCATGCCCTCTGCCACCCATACGCTTTTGCAGTTTCATGCTTGGCCGTGGGCCATGAGTCCATGATGATCTTACAGGCAGGTCACGAATGTTCATATGTTGCGTCAATACCCACTTGCCAAGTGAGCCACCGGCGCTGCTCCTGTTGCTGCTCTGTGGTTCCTGCCGCTCTGCAGGCTGGGTGCCATACAGCGATGGCCGCGACGGCTCAGGGCTGCCCCGCCAGATGTCCTGACCCTGGCTCACCGGCGCCGGCGGGGCTGCGAAGCAAGAAGCAGGCAGTAACAACAAATGGCGACGTGATCATGTCAAGTGGCTGCCACTTCCACGACAGTGGCATATAGACATGGCACTGTGCAGCACAGATGCACCATACACTGACGCAGGAAGAGTGGCGTCAGGCAAGCGCTCCCGTCTTCTTCTTTGTCAGGCCCTGCATCACATGTTAAAAGCAGGTACAGCCCAGGAGCGCTGTCTGGGTTCTGCTTGCCAGCTCACCTTCCTCCAGGAAGCCGAACCACTTGGGGTCGACGGACTCCAGGTCGTCAGGGGGCAGAAGCGGCTGCACCAGGGCGGCGGGGGCGGGCGGCGCCAGGTCAGCCGCCTTGGGGATGCGCTGCAGATGCCGGAACACACAGTAGGACCATGGCTCTGCCTGCTGTCACATGGCTCCAACGTGTCTGACAGCCCCGTCAGGTGACACAGTGTTCTGAGGTATGTGTGCTGTGGCAGTGTCTCGAAGCTGCATGGAATTCACCTGGAAGTACAGGCTGCTGTTCTCGCGCTCGGCCTTCCGCAGCGCGGCGCTGGCGTCCTGCAGCGCCGCGTCCACCTTGGCGACCAGCTCCCTGTCGACCTTGACCCACCCCGTGCCCTCCTGCCGCGCCGCCTCCAGCACCCGCTGAGCCTCCTGCACCACATGGCAGCTGTTCAGCAGATGAAAGTGCTTATTGGCACTTCAGTGTTGCAGTTCATGCCTCACCAACATCAGCCTGTAACATCATCATTTGTAATTCTCCTGTTTCTGTGGAGCTCCTTCAGGCAACACGAATGTGCTTCTGCTGGCCGATGATGGTGTTGCAGAGAGCTCACCTGCAGGCAGGCGATCTGCTGGCCGCACTCATCGTCGGCGATGAACACCGCCGCCTGGTGCAGCAGCGTGTACGCGGCGTACAGGCCCGCTTTGATGCCCAGGTGCGCCGCCATGGGCTTCCCCAGCTCCCGCTTCAGCTGCTGCGGCAGCTGCAGCCCCGTGATGCCCTGGTAATACTCTGCCACCTGGGAAAGCACTTGGCAGCAGGTCAGCCGAAGCCACTATCTGCATGGGCAGATAACGGGGTAAGTGGCAGGAAACCAACCCAGCGTTCCCACCTGGCGGGCGATGCGGGCCAGCAGCGCGGGCGATTTGCGGTCGGCGGCCGCTTTAGTATAGAAGCATTCCTGGGCCTGCGGCGCAGGATCAGGAGTTCTGAGGTCTCGGGTTCGTCCTCTACCGCTGCGCACTCGCCGGGCAGGCTGCGCACGCTTGCTTGCGCCGCATGCGGGGCTCAAAAGGGTTTACATTTGCAACAGGCTCAGACAGCAGGCGCTGCCGGCGCCAAGCAGGCGTCAGGAGGGTGCATGGAAAGGGATGCGGGTCGGCCGAGACGCACCTGCGCCAGGCACAGCGTGGACAGCATGCTGCAGCACTCCGGGCTGAGGTCGATCGGCTGCGGCGCCGCGAGCCGCGGGGACAGCTGGTCCGCCAGGTACGCAAAGGCGCCGGCCGCCTCCTGCGCTCACAGGCTTCAGGGTTTGGGTTCGTGTGCTGCAGCAGGCAGCTGCCTCCGTTGCAACCCTGGAACCCACTGCAGCATATCGCTTTTCATACATATGCGCTGCGGTTCTGGCTGACGTTGCTGTTGACAAGTGCATGCTGCGGCAGCGGCCGGATGCTGACTGGATATCTACGGATCTCAGGACCCTCTCTGAGATACCAGACGACATGCCGTTAGAACAGAGACCAGAGCGTACACTCGCATCTCCACAGCTCAGCACATATGTTACTGGACTCATGGTTGAAAGCACTCTGAGCCGTTGTCGTGCTGCGCGATCAGCGCATACCTGATACTGGCGCGCTGCGTTCTTGACGCCGGTCTCTGAGGACAGGTCCGCACCCATGGCCACCTGTGAGCAGGTCGGCCGTCCACTGAGCACTACAACCTTACGTCAGCTGGCAGCTTCGCAGTAACACGGCACAAGTGGCACAAGATGCATGCGTTCACATGACGGCAAATCGTTCTTACCTGACTGGCGATCGCGCCCACGTTGAACAGCAGCGCCGCCTTCTCAAAGGCGACGTCGGTGCGGCCGTCGCCCCGGTCCGGCTGAAAGGCGTCGGTCCACTGCAGCACATGATCCAGAGCTGAGCAGACGCGTGAGCAGGGGGAGCCATGAGGCGAGTGCCGGTGCTGGCATCCTGGGGGGCCCGCCCGATGTTCAGAAGCTGCTCGGAGACCGCAAGCGTGATCTGATGCAAGACTGCGCAGAAGTGCATTGTTGTGACGAGCTGACAGTCCAGCCTGCTATCCTCCAGCACCTGCAGGGTACAGGAAGGGGAGGTGCCAGAGTATCTGGACATGCGCACCTGGAAGCGCAGCGCCGCGCCCCCGCGGTCCTTGCCCACTGGGATGGTGTTCTCCAGCGCCGTCAGGAAGCGGTAGTACCTGCAGGCGAGTGATGAGATGGTCTCAGCGTGCATGTTGTCACATGCACAGCATCCATGCATGCATGCGCAGGTTGGCCCGGCCACGGCAGTGTAGACAGAACCGCGGCATGTGCTCGTGTGCGCGGTGCACCACAACACACCAGGCATGCCAATGCAGGGGGTTCCTGCAGATGAAGCCGTCACGAAGGACTCATGAGGATCACTTGGTGCTGCACGATGGGCAGCTCCTGCCGTATCTGAGACACCCACTCAAGCTGCTGCCCAGCTTCGTGTCTCACCCGATGAATGCCTCCTTCAGCTGATCCGCGCCGTCCGCCATCTCAGCCGCCTTATTGCGCAGCAGCTGAGCCTGCTCCAGCTTCGGAATTGCCCTCTCGGCATTCTGGCGCCCGAAGTTTGAGCTCAAGTATTTGCCAACCGGGCCCTTCAGATCCACAAAAGCCGTCGCCCTCTTGGCCGGCACAGCCAGCATGGCGTTAGATGCCATCTGAGCCCGTCAGGAGGTCTAGATGGAATCCTTCAGACACCGCTGCAGTGGTGTCACACACACCAGCGATCTCAAGGTGTCGCAAACAGCACACTCTGTGCAGGAAATTGACCGTGAGCTAGCTCAATAATTATGTGTGACGGTACCGATACTAAAGCAGTAGCACAGGCTGGTCTGCAGATGGCATGCAAGCGCACGCTCGTGCGTGATCCCAGCGTGCATGCTGAAGGTTGCAGGAAGGAAGGGAAGTGCCCAGGGTGCGTGCAGAAGGGGAGGAGGGGAAGTCAGCAGCATGATGGACTACTGGAGCTCGGAAGTCGACACCCTACCTGGGGCAGCATCACCAAAAGCCGAAGCCATGACACAGTGAGGAGCTTATACATCAACGTCCAGAGTGTGTGGGTGTACAAGAAGCAATCGGAAAAGCCAGTCGAACAATCTGCTTGCTGTCAGCAACTGCGCGCCAGGCCTCCACTGGCAACACATGCAGTGCAATGCGACAAAAGCCCAGCAATGCCATCTCAAGCACCACCCAGCTAGGTTCAAACTGCTGTGACAATGCATTGGCACCATGCAACATGCCCTCTCTCAGCTCCACTCCTGACCCTAAACCAACTTCATCCTACTTCACAAGCACAGTTTGCAATTTCCTGAAGAGCAAACCCTCTCAGCTTTACCTGTACAGTGAAGCAGTTCAACTGTACATGTTAAGCGATAGCAATGCCGCAAAGGCAGCGGCCACAGTACATGGAAGGCTGAAGTACATGGTCCAGATGCTCCCAGCAGCAGGCTGTGCCAAGCTGTTTCACTCCAACAATTACAGCTTCTGCAGCGCCGCACGGCCTGCGATGGCCAGGGCGCAGATGGCGGCGGCTGCCACTGCCAGCGATATGGCGGCGTCCCGCTGCATCTGCCACACAATGTCCTGGTAGGGCGGCGCGTCCTTCGTGATGGTCGCGATCAGCGGCGGCCCCCACAGCCGCGGGAACCAGGCGTGCAGCTTGCCGCTGCAGTCCCAGCCATGAACCCTCAGGGAGCTCAGCAGCCGACAGTCCCATCCAAATGCACATGCTGCCCGACCAGCAACAGCCGACCGGCGCGCCTGCAACAGGCCCTGCTGCTGGTGAGGTCAGCTCCAAAGTTGCAAACAGTCTGCACCCCTGAACTGCACTGCAGGCGCGCCTGAGGAGGCGGTGGTTGAGCTGCTGCAGCCGCAGCGGGTGCCAGGCGCCCAGCAGCCCCTGCGCCGCCCACTGCGCCTCGTCCAAGTCTACCAGCGCACGCGCCGCCTGCAGCGGGTTTGATGCACTTACACTACAAGCACAGCAGCGGGTGTCCACGAAACATGCAGCCTCTGGTGCGGCATGCCCCATGCATGCAGGATGGCGGCTGCCTATCACGCCATAGGTTGCATATCTGGAGACACTGGTGTGCACGTAGCTAGACGGATCACTGTACATGGTTCTAGAAATGGCACCCTGCGCCGACGGCGGTCAAAGGCTGCTGCGATGGCGAGGCCGTCACCGTCGCACTCTGCCGCGATGGCGCCCAGGATCGCGGCGTCCTCCAGCGCGCTGTTGACGCCCTCGCCCAGGCTGCAAGTGAAATTTACATGTAAGTGAGGGTTTAGGGTCAAGGGCGGCGGCATGCGCTGTGTTGCAGCTGAGAAGAAAACTCAGCGCCTTGGCGCCACTAATAGCTGCTGCCGGGACTGTCTGATCCAGGGTGTGCAGGGCTGCAATGCAGCAGATGATTGCCAGCTTGTGGCTGCACCTTCAAGGACAGCTTCTGGCTGCAGTGAGTGCTTGATAAACAACAGGACACCTCTCTGTGTCCTTTCCGGTCACTACGTGCAAGAATGTTGGGCAGAGAGCGCACGATGAGGACACTGCGTGCCCGGCGTCGCCGACCAGCACCGCTGCCGGGCCGCACAGGGCGGAGCACCGCACGCGGCCCCCGGCGCTGCTCCAGGGCGCCGCCGCCAGCTGCGTTAGCAAACCTTGGAATGTGACACAGCCCAGACAGGTGAACGGGAGAGCTGATCAGGGTCCAGGCTCAGGCTCGACCGACAGCAGCCGCACTTGACACAGCTGGCCAAGCAGAGGGAAGCCGTGGACGCCAGCACCTGCTGCGCTGCTGCGGAGCGCGCTGCGTCTGACATCTGCACATCCGCCAGCGCCGCCTCCCAGTCCTCCTGGCTGCAAGGGGGCCCCAACAGACTGAGCTCTCAGGGTGTAGGTCACACGCGTCGATGCTTTGCATCTGACAACCTGAGGATTCAGTTGGAAGGGCATTTTGCTCATTTGTCCCGCTCAAGGCGCCCCCACCACAGCTGGGCTTCAAGGCCTGAAAGGCCTATCAGCCTGCAAGTGCAGGGTGCGATCAGCTGACATGTTCCACACGCTCACCTGCTGATCTGCTTGGCGACCTCGGTCCTCAGCCCGACGGCTCCGGAGACGGTCTCGTCGGCGTTCCGGCGGACGACGCAGAACACGGCGCGGCCGCCTGCGACCGTGCTCATGCGGCACATGCGCACCAACGTGCTGTGCGGCTCGCCCTCTGGGACCTGCACCCGGGGGTCGTGCAGTCGGTCAGGTCATGATAACGTCACGCAGTTCTGGCCGGCGCTCATGCCCGAGACAGGTCGGAGTGGCATCAGCCGTGTTCGTTGCTCACCGGCGCGACGCCGTCGTTGGGGATCCTGTGGAAGCACTTGTACACTGTGGCGAGGTCCTGCACGTCTGCGCTGAAGCCGGGGATCTGCATGCGCGGCTGGCACCTCCCGTGTCACCATCGACACCAAGGATGAGCAGCAGTGATCAAGCGGCAACATGCCTCCATGTGTGCCAGAGTGCACAAGTCCAAGCACCGAGCATGCGCTGGCTACCTGCTGTACCATCGCCTGGCGGACGCGGCTGTTGAAGCCGTCTGCACCCACGAGCAGATCGTACTGGACGCTGTCTGCAGCACTGGCACAGCCGCTGCTGCCGCTGCTGTCTGCTGTGGCACCCTCAGCTGCGCCTGTCTGGCCATCATGTCTGCTGCTTCCTGCTGCCTCAGCACCAAAGTGCGCAGCGCGACGGTGCAGGTCGAGCTGCACAAGGGGCTGGCCGAAGTGGAAGGCGATGTCGTCCGGTGCGATGCGGCGCGCTTCGTCGACGATGTACCGCTGCAGCGCTGTGCGCCCCTCGAACATAGTCATGCCCGGGAACCGCAGCATGAACACCTCTGGCGCGGACTTGCTGACCTGCAGGCGCAGCGCAGCTGCCATTCCATGTGATGACTTGGCCACAGGATGTGCCGCACTCCCATGCATGCTGAGCAACATTGTACTCTGTTTTTCCGCACGCACCTGCACGGAGACGCCGGCGAAGGGCACTTGACGGTGCGGCGCCAGGTCCAGGCCTGCGGTGCTGAGCGCTTCGGTACCACGTTTGTTGACGATCTGTGCGGCGCGCGAAGTCAACCTATTTGCTGGTATTTGCTGACGATGTGCAGGGGCTGGAGCGGTGCAGTCAGCCTGCTGGGAGCAGCTGCAGGTGCTGATCGCTGATGTGGTACAACGTCGCCAGCTGTATGCAAGCATGCACATGCAGGCACGCACCATGGCGTAGGACCTGAAGCCCTCCTGGGCGGCCGGGTCCGGCTGCTCGCGGGCCTCGAACACGTCGACGCTCCACCCCTGCTGCGCCAGCGCGATGGCCGCCAATGCGCCGCCCGGCCCCGCGCCGACAACAACCGCTTGGGGTTTTTGCCCCATGACTGAGCTGTGCGTACTGCTGCCAGCTGCAACAGTGACTGACGTGCGTGTACCTGTCGGTCGACTGCGCTTATGACACGAGAGCGACGATGCTGAGAATCTGTCAACTCCCGCGACGCCGCATGTTGCAATGCCACTGCTCACCCTGCAGCATGCACGAAACGCCGGAGGTCGACTTCCGATCGATCCGCTTTGCCTTAGCGGTGAGCAGACATGCGCTGCGTGTGCTTGCATGACAGGGACATGAAGGGGTCGTGCAGGGTACAATGATCAGTGCTGCACCGATCAGGTGATGTTCTTTGATGATCGCAGCAGCTAAATCAGGTCAAGATTTGGGGTTGATGATCTTATAATCGTTCCGGCCAAAAACAGCGCGCCGCGAGGCGCCGCACCATATGTGGTGCATTCCACACAGTTCACCGGCCCCGCTCGACCAAATCGACCACGCTGAACCGCGTGGCGCGTCGCGCTAGCGTCTCAGCGGGCTAGAAACGCTCAAACGCTTTGTTTAGGGGTTAGGGTTTATGTGTTATGTAACTATTATTCTACTATTCCCCTCGGAGTCTTGACCTTCAATAGGAGCCCCGTTTGATGATGGCAGTCGTATCAGGGTTTAGAACGTTCAGGCCGTTCCCCGCAATGTGCTGCACTCCCCGCTCTTATGGCCTCATTGCACATCCTCGCGAAAACGTAAGCACGCGGCTGCATAGTACTGTGTAATCCTGTTGCAACATACTTCAGTCAACGCAGCAGGCGGCGTCCTGAGAGGCAAATCTACGTGTAAGCTTTATTGAGACACGCCCTTTGCTCTGCTGCAGCCTCTGCTTGCGCCAGGATAGGCATCAAAATGCATCCGAAGACACCTGGTACTGTGCTGAGCTCGTCGTCTGCAGCGCCAATCGCAGCGTCGCACAGGCAGCACAGGCATCGGGCAGCTGCCACCCACCGTCTTGTGCCCCCAGCAGCGGTTGCAGCACACGGCAGCGGTTATGCAGACAGCTCAGCGGCTCACCAACGGCACGAGGCCCGCCTCACGTCCGCAGCTGCAGCGCCGTTTGCAGGCGCAACCCTGGACAGCGTTGCCGCCCAGCGGAGAGGTGCGCAGGTTCACATCGCAGTCTGCAGCGTGCCTGACACCTTTCAGCCTGTCCAGCACGCTGTCGTCCTTCTATCATGTCTGATCCTCTCTGCCAAGGCCCTGGCATGGTGCTGAAGTTGATGGCTTGACATGACATGCTGCAGTGGAGGTGCGGGTGGCGTCGGCAGCGGTGGACGGCGCCCTGGAGCTGACAGAGGAGAACGTGGAGATGGTGCTGGATGAGGTGAGCGTCATCTTGCATGAGTGTCGAACTCAGCCTTTGCAGGCGTACAGCATGCCCACCACCGCGGCAAGCGCTCTTGGGCCTGGCAGGGTGTGCATCTGCACAAACATGCGCCGACTGCACAGCTGCTGACCAACCCCTCTCACTGACAGCAAACATCGATCTGCTGTCAGGTGCGGCCGTACTTGATGTCAGATGGCGGCAATGTGGAGTTTGTGGAGATTGACGGCCCCGTGGTGTACCTGCGCCTGCAGGTCAGCCTTTACATTGTGCAGGATTCAGCAGCACTGTGTCATCATGCGCTCGTCAGACGATGCGGCACGCACCAAGTCACAGTCATTCCCAGCAGCGGCTCCTCATCGCTCATCAGGCTTGAAGCGGGAGCGCTCACACATGAAAATTCACTGCAGGGTGCGTGCGGCAGCTGCCCGTCTGCGCTGACGACCATGACGATGGGCATCAAGCGCCGCCTCATGGAGAAGATCCCGGTGCGTGGGACGCAGCACTGAAGCAACCAGTCGCTCAAACGTTGTTCGTGTCCTGCCATCTATGGCAGTTGGGCGTGACCATTTGCATAGGTTTTTGGAGATTGTGCAGCTGTCAGGGGTGCTTATCTTCTGGGTGGCTGCCGCAGGAGATCCTGGAGGTGGAGCAGGTCATGGATCAGCAGGCCGGCATGGAGCTCACAGACGACAATGTGGACCAGGTGGGCCTCCAGGGTGGCTGCTTGTCCAACACGTCGTGGCACTCGGCCCTTGTGTGGCTGGGCTTTCAAGTGTGTCGCTGGTGCTGTGCTTTTTCACCGACGACGTGCGCACGGCTGGGTGACCTGGCGCTGCCCAGTATGCGCACCGAACCTCTGTCTGTTTTGGGCAGCTGGTACCTTGGGCAGAAGCTTCCAATGTGCTTCATGTGGCTGGCACTGTGGCGTAGAGAATCCACGGCTGCCCGCTGCTTTCTGAAATATCCATTCCCTGGCTTTGAGAGGATCTCGTTCTTCTTCACATACAGGTGCTGGACGAGATCAGGCCGTATCTCATCGGCACAGGCGGCGGCGGCCTGGAGCACGTTGGCCTGGATGGCCCCATCTGCAAAGTGCGCATCACCGGGCCCGCAGCCAAGGTGCGGGGTTGGCCACAACATTGCACCGGCCATGCCTTCTTGCGCACCTTGCAGCCTGTGGTGGTGCACATGAGTGCACACACGCAGCAGCTGCTTGGTGCGCACACCATATAGTTTTGGCGCACACAGCCGCATGTCAATTGCCGGTTATATATCATTTGTAGTGACAAACCACTCGTTGCACTGCTGGGCATCTTGACCGTGTGCTCATGGCACCCTGTGCAGGTCATGACTGTCCGGGTGGCCGTGACGCAGAAGCTGCGGGAGCGCATCCCCAGCATCGCTGCAGTACAGCTCGTCAACTGAGTCGTCAACTGAGCCTGGACCGGCTGTGGAGGTCGCCAGGCGGACCGTCTGAGACGAAGTGCTGGCAGCAGCCATTGCCAGCAGCCCAAGGCCACGTTTCCGCTCGCAATCACAGCAGCACCAGCTGGCAGGTCCACTGGGCAGCAACAGCTTCCGGCTGCGGTATGACAGCTGCAAGGCTGTGCATCGCCGACATGTGCAGCTTGTGTGCCTGGCGTCGCCAACGCAAGTCTCAGGCGGCACTGTTCGTTTGCAGCAGTCCTGCAGTAGCGGCAGCGTAGTGCGCAACCATGGCTGCTGCGTCAGCACGAGGCTGCCGTTTGATGTGCTGGCGGCAGTGTTTTAGACCTGCTGTTGTCGCCGTTTATTGAAGCTGTTGACCTGGTCGAATTTCGAGAGGGAGATGAGTGTATTTGTATATTGACAGATCTGCCATCATGTTTGCCTGCAGTTGATATCTGCCTGCAGTTGAACAGATTATGGTTGTGAGTTTGCCAGCACATGGCCAATGCAAGCTGCACATGGGCAGTGCAAGGTCAGATCATCGGCATTTCTACGAGCAGCTCGTAACCACATGTCCCACAGCGCACGATATATTCGGCTGGTGAACGCTGGGTAGTGCTTGGCTCAGCATGCACGGGCTGCTGCGCTGCATCAACCAAACATCTGACTGGCAATGCTTCCGGAACAAGACAGAACGACTTGCGAGGCCTGCCCACTGGTCGCTTCTGGCTCGTCAGCAGTGCCTGGGCTGCCCGATATTCCTGAGCTTGCTGATCTGCAACCTTTGCCTTTGCTGCAATGTCCGCATCGATCTGTGGTTGATTGACGACATGCAGAAACCTGCGCATGATGCAAGTGTACGCTGCCCTACTGCATAAGCTTACAGCATAGTGCAAGGCGCTCGGACTGCTTGCAGATTTTAAAGCATGTTCGAATTGTTTACACCCAATGCGCACTCGATTCTGAATTAATATCCACCCGTGCGCACCCCAGTGCGCATGGGGGCAAAATTCAGTTTTAGGTGCGCATTGGGCAATGCGCAGCGTGCTAGCACATTTATAATTATTTATGCGCATTAGATGCTGGGCTCTACGGTATATGACCTGTCTGTCTGTGTGACACAAGGCATCTGTGACAGAGTTGTATCTTGTAGTTTCACCTGCCTGCTCGAAATGCAGTGCTGCAAGCATGCAAGTTTGCCAGTTGTGAGATACAGTGTTGCACTACCACACATACAGCTCTAACAACCCTGCTCGAAAGCACGGATCCCAGATATGATCCCGGCTGTTTGTCGTCTTTGCACATGAGTGTCATACAGACAAAATATTGGAGGAATGCTGAAATGCAGGTAGTAATCGGTTTTTCGACTGATGCAGACATGTGCAAGCCACGCCACCGACCTGTACTGCACCAGACTATCCCATAGAAACCGTAGTGCAGCTGATACGCTGCTCCCCCATGCCGTGTTGCGAGGGCCACATGCATCGGGGGTGCATATCCCTGAATCCTGTTGCCAGGTAGGTACCGGCTGCGTCGTCCCAGTACATAGTCCTTGCCGTGGCTATGTAGTCAAACATGTTTGTAGCGAGCAATGTGCAGCACGCTGCCGGGGCCAGCATGCGTCGCGAGCACCATCTGCGCTGTTTGCAACATAGCTCTGCAAATTTCGCATTGCATGGTTTCGTTACTTGCCCCATGATAGATAGTAACAGCAACTGCAAACCGTTCGAATCACGTTTCAACATCTCTATCTCACATCTAAATGAAACTATCCTGCCGCAACACACTCTCCATCTGTGGTGGTCTTGTCTACAGCAATGCGCCTATCGATAGAGTTTGTGTTTGCTTTTTCGGGCACACATATGAAACTGTGCACGTAGTAAAGTAAGTACAGGTTGGTTGGCGCAGTGTCCTCGCAATGATCATATTTGATGCTGTCACAGTCACCATACGAACCACCGCCTAGGCGTCGTGCCTCGTCATCGGTAAACCTCTTGCATATAGATAGCGCGATCGGCATATACTTTTTCTCCTCATCTTTTTCGTCTCTGGATCCACACCAGTCCCACCACTTGCGGTATCGGCACCACACCTTGAAAGTGCGTTTGTCCTGGTACAGCTTGTAACCTTCGGCGCAAGGATGTGTTGCAGCAGCTGCTTGGCCCAGTGCTGAGAGCTCCAGCACCTGCAGTCATGCTGACACTGCTTGATCACAGGGACTGGGTAGTAGAGGTGCACACCTCAGCTGACCATCGCAGCATTTGTTGACGGATATGCAACGACAGCAACCCTGGTCTGGGCACTGCAGGAGCACTGCTGAAAGGAGCGTACGCACCCGTGCTGGATGCCTGGGAAGCAGTTGCTGCTCCCCCATTATCGTATCGCTGAGCTTGTTGCCCCTGTATGTAGCAAACACACCACACAGCGCATCAGTATTGTCTGGCAGAGCTGAACCAAACACGGTGTTTAAACAACATGATGTACGCTGCGTTCATGAGCAGCCGCATCAATGTGCTCAAGCAGTTGCTTATGCTTGCAGCCCACATGTAATAATGCATGCAGGGAACTGCAGATGAGAAAAGTGCAGCAGCCCGCCAGACTCAATGTGCATGATGGCCGTCCAAAGACCTACTCTCTGGGTAATGGCTCAAGCTGGCTTGATTGTGGCGCTGCCTTGCGCAATGTATTGGACATTGAAACAAGCGGTATCTTCATCTGTGCCGCACGGACCAAGGTGTAGATGCCACGGTACGCTTTCAGCCATGTCTCGCCAGTGATTTGGCCCGTTTGGAGCGCCTGCAGGTTTCAACATTCATCAGGCTTCAATGTGAGTCCAGACATGCTCACTGTCGCATGCCATGTCAGATCAGCCAATTCACAGTGTTGATCTGCCTCTTGAGGGTATGTACATGCGTGCCATCTATCACACCAATTATCTGAATGCTTGCGCTGGTCACTCTAGATATCAGTTGCACCTTCTGTTGTGAGCAGGACAATGTCGCATTGGTGCAGGGGTTTGGTACCTGACTCAAACGCACTTGCTTGCAGCATAACCGGTGGCAGCACCATGCTACTGACCTCGGACCGAATGGTTGACTGCTGCGCCTCCTCCTGGGTGGGGTCCTGCTGCGATTTGAGCAGCAGGCGCTTGGGGTGGTGGTGCTTCTCTTCGTCTTGCGAGCTGCTGGTCATGATGTCCGCCTGATACACCTGCTCCACAGGTGTCACCTGCGAAGAATGACAACCAAACTCATGCTGTGCACACCATTTGTAAGTGTGCACTGATCGTCACGCAAGGAAAGTTGCATTGGCAGCGTGTGCACAGCACGCACGTGCAAGGGCCAGCGAGAATAGTGTGCGAGATCCTATACTCATTCAGCCAGGGTGTATGAGACGGTACAGTCGAAGCATTTCAGGTTTGCAGCATGTTGCTGCGTCATGCAGTTGAAAACCTATCACCCACCTCTCCGACATGCCTTGCTCTTGCGGCAGAGACTGTGGGTGTAGGACTTGTGAAGTACAGCGCCGCCAACACCAGCACCCCCTGCAACATTTTGACGGCGTACACATTCAGTTGCGTGGCAGGGTGCTCTGCCGAGGACGAGTGTCATCTGCCAGGCTGTGGCAGTGACATATTCAGTGTACGATGGTTGTAGTACCATCGATGTCTATATATATGGCCACATGCATGCACGGGTACAGGACAGCCACATTCAATAGGAGGATTCTGATTGTCTGTGTCCACGTGCAGCAGTAGTCAAGCCGAAATTGGGATACGAAAATGACCGCTACATCACGAGCTGCGCCAAAATTCTCGGCACTGCGGAACTGCGAGCGAGGCTACGGCAACCCGATTCTAGATCGACTCGCCCCGAGTCAGGTATACCTAACAGCTACGTAGCTGGACGATGCCCGATATGGGCTTATGTCTAATCGGAACATGGCAGAACCCAGGGCGAGGTAGCACAATGGCCAGAAGCCAACCTCCTGTATTGAGTGCGGCCTTATGCTGCGGCCCCAAGTCATCCGAATGTCTTGCGTTTAAAGTCCGAGCCAACACAATGGCGTAGCCGTACGACAGTAAATTCTACCATGTGCAATTGCGGCGCGGCGGGCATCTCGCAGGCGAAGAGCGGCCTTCAAGGCCGCTTGAATGAGATCTCAAGGTTATGCTCTCACACAATGACTGCAGCTGGCATCGCGCATGGAAGCCGCTGGCGTAAGACCAGCCATCGTCTTGGCGGGCGGCTCTTTTTCAGAAATCAGGCGCACGCATGCATGCTGCCCACGCCAGAAGTGGATACATTGGAGCATTTGACTTTGCCAAGCATTGAGCAGCCATTTTGCACGTGGTAGTTTGTGCAGCCGGCCCATGTTTCTTGCACGCGACCGACTGTTCCTCAGATGTGCTGGTTGCCTCCGTCCGCACTTGCATGGAACAATGCCAACTGCCAATGGCACGGCAACACCCCGGCGTGCACGGCGCGGAACGATGTGTGTGATTTCATGGCAATGCGAGCCGAACGTGGACATCGCAAAACGCTCCGACAACAGGCGCATTGCAACAATTTTGTGACCATCGCATGCAGCTAGCGTTGACTCGCGTATCATACAGCGGCGACTCACCAGCATGGAGAGCCGCACGTTCACCATCGTAATAATTGCAGGCCGCTTGCAGCGTGCTTGTTATCAAGGATGCTTACGGCTGGCGCGCAGCTGGCCGTCCCAGAAGGCATTTACGCAGCAAGTGACTCGAGTCTGACGACGCCGCGACAACCGTGTGCCTTCGTCCAGCATAGGAAAACGAGCAAAGTGACCACACGATGTACGAGATCCGCATAAGTAGATTCGGGTGATCCGCCGATCCTCGAGGCGCAGATCGATGAGATGGCGCGGGGAATGGCGTTCCACCTTCTGGCGACTACATTGTGCATCTCCTCTGCACGCCTCAGCGCAGAGGCACTTGCATCCATAAAGTCAGAACTGCATCAGTGCTGGTGAAGTCAAGCTGGTTGCACGTTTGGTTCTCGATAGCACGGGGCTAATGTATGTGCCAGCAACAGCGGGCGGGTCGACTGTGTATCGCTGCCTGGACGGATGCGGCAGTCTAACTACTGTAATAGTACGCGATTTGATACTATTCGTCCATTGCTTACAGAAACAAGAAGTGATCCTTAGGTCCCAACCAACGATGACATGCACTGGAATGCTAACCAAAGAGGTCCGTAATAATCCGTTCAGTACCATTAAACATCTGTATCCATCAGTAAGGCACCCTGGAGCGGTTCAGCAGTCTACTAGGTCTGCATGCTGTTACACTACCACTACTGTACTGTTGCAGGGCCGCCACCAGATAGAGCCAGCTGAGCTCGGAGCCTGGTAAGCACGCTGTCTTGGATTCAAAACCGGCTGCGGATATACCATCGCATTGCACTCGTCAGATCTGTTATAGTCACCGCATCGTACACGTAGCACCGTTCTTTACAGCGCTACCATGATGTGCGTCAGTTGTGTTCAACACCATGCCATCTACCCTTCGCTGCAGCGCTTCACAGTCTATTTGGGCGCCAACATGCAGATGTTATTTGCGAGCCATGAAGCAAACGGATCACATGTGCCGCAAATGCTCGCTTGTCGGTAACTTCACCAGCAGTGGCCTTGCAGCCCACGCAGCACTACTGTTCTGACACCATGTGCTGCCCTGATCATATTCAGCACGGCTATGGCCATGTAGATACTCAGGTGTACACGATCACCGCCTCACGTCGGCAGCTGCAGCAGCGTTTGCCGGATCATCCTGAGACACTGACGCCGCTCGGCGCAGAGGAGGTGCGCATCTGCAGCCCATAGTGCATACCGTTGCCAAAGGTGTTTCTGAAGAATGTGCAAACAGCGTCCTTTCGCTCTTGGAATCTTGTTGCTCTCATGTTTGTGAAGCATGCATGCCGCATGCTGGTGCCAAGACGCCTGCAATGTGCATTTCAAGTGCGGGTGGCATCGGCAGCAGTGGACGGCGCCCTGGAGCTGACAGAGGAGAACGTGGAGATAGAGATGGACGAGGTGAGCGCAGACTTCAAAGCCGTTGAACCCCGCCTCCCGTGTTGCTACTCCGCAGACTGTAGCTGCTCACTTTGGGGCGGTCATCCAACATGTCAACAGGCAAACATGTCATATGGCACCCATCAGCAAGATGGTGCGCGCCTTCGCATGACGACGCAGCAGCTGATAAATGAAAACCACCTGGTGTGCTTGCAGGTTTGGCTGTATCTGATGTCAGACGGCGGCAATATAACGTTTCGTTGTGGAGATTGATGGCCCCGTATACGGGGCCACTACATAGTGTACCTACGCCTGCAGGTCAGCCCTCACACCCTCGTGTCAGGTCTTGTCGGCATGCCAATGCCTCCGCACCATCACCGGGCAGAGCATGATGTGCTGAGGCTGTTCAAGTTTGCTAGCAGCCCGCCTCAAGTGTGCCGCAATTGCAGGCATTGTGCAACATGTTGCATGCATGAATGCAGGGCGCCTGCGGCAGCTGTCCATCCGCGCTAACGACCATGACGATGGGCATCAAAAGCCGCCTCATGGAGAAAATCCCGGTGCGCGGCAGGAATCTTGCAGCAGCCTGCGGCTTGCGGCTCATCGTCCCTGCCATGTGTGGCAGTTGCTCGTGACCAATTAATCAGACCGTCAGATGTTTCAATACCTTTTGGCTGCGATGGGTGCTGACGACTTGGGTGCCAGCGCCGGCTGCCGCAGGGGACTTGGAAGTGGAGCAGGTGTTTGGACGAGCAGGACGGCATGGAGCTCACGGGCGACATTGTGGCAAGGTGGGGCTGCACTCCAGAACGCCTGCTTCGAGCGTGGGGCAGCACCCCAGCCCTTATGGGACCTCACATGCGACCGACCAAGCTAATGCTGCTACTGCCGGCTTTGCTATGTCATCACGGTCTTGGCTGCATTGCACCTCTGCTTGGCCTGCCCGCCTTTGCATAAAGTGTTGTCTCTGTACAAGACCACCGGCACACCCTGGGCAAGAGGTGCCGATAGATGCTTCTCTTCAGATCCTGGCGGCCATGGCCTCTCGAACTGTTGCTGCTCATTGTCCTCTCTCGTGTGTGCATCCTTCTGGTTATTGAAACGTTCTTGTTATGCGCAGATGCTGGACGAGATCAGGCCGTATCTTATCGGCACGGGAGGCGGCGGCCTAGAGCACGTCGGCCTGGACGGCCATATCTGCAAAGTAAGCAAAACACGATTTCGTGTTTAAAGGTGACCTATTTTTTTTTTAAACAAAAAAAATTGAAAACGTTGTTTGTGTAAAGCATCACCGGCCCCGCAGCCAAGGTGCGGGATGTTAATGGCCGGCTAACACCGCACTATTGTGATGTGAGCGGGTGCGCCTTGCAAATTGCATTGCATACATGCATTCCCAGGGACAGCAGCTGCTTGGTGGTGGGCAGCAGCCTGCTGAGGAGCTGCCCAAGTCATCAATTAGATTCCCCCACACTCGGTGCTGCAATGGATGTGTGCACTGCACTGCTTCAGCTCTGACTGTTTTCTCACCCTGCCCTCGTGCAGTGTCATGACCGTCCGGGTAGCTGTGACGCAGAAGCTGCGAGAGAGGATCTCTAGCATAGCTGCAGTGCAGCTGGTCAGCTGATGTCGGCCACTCTCAGGTTGTCATGGACTCGCAGCTGTCAGCACCCAGTGTTACCGTGGCGCCCCCAACCACAGCAGTGTCTGCAGCTGGCAGGTCCGCCACACAGCAGGACCTCTAGCTGTGGTGATGACAGCCGGCAAGGCTGTGCATCGCTGAAAGGCTGTCCCTTGGCGTTGCTGAGGGGGTCATGAGGTCAAGGGGGCGTTGTGCATTGTGCCGCGCTCTTGTAGCAGCAACAGTGCGTGCAGCGTGACTGGCCGCCAGTCACGCACGGCAGTGCAGTGCGACATCAGCACGAGGCTGAACTTGACGCACTAGCTGCAGTGTTTTCATTTGTACTGTTGTTGCCGTCTGACGACCATTCCTTGTTAGGAAGGGTGTCTAAGAGGGAGATGCGTGTGTAATTACACTGAGAAATGATAACAATAATATCCGCATCCTCCAGTTATTGGCTGCCTGCAACTGAAAGTTGCGAGGTTGAGAATCTGCTGCCACGTACTGTACTGCCCAGCATACTACGTAATGCGCATAAACAATCCTCGAAACGCTGTCGCAGAGTATACCGCGCACCCATAATCGAATATTCGGCGGCTGCGCAATCAGTGTGCGAACGGGTAAATTATTCAACTTTCGAGGGTGATGAATCGAACCCAGCCTGGGTTCGCCTGGCAGGCAAAATCTGCCCCGCCCATTTGCATTGCAGCCAACAATGGTGCCAAACACAGTAAAGCGTGTAGAAGGCACCATTCTGAGGTTCCCAAGGTGATCAGACAACGATGCATGCAGACAAGTATTGATGATGGACATCAGTGGGACGGACTCGCCGATCGGCGATACGTCATTGTCTGTGCGATGACACCAGAAAATTGGATCTGGCCTGCGCGAAGGCGCGTGCAGGCCAAACACAATTCACTTTAGCAGGTGCGCGGAAGATGCTGGGCAGCTCGGTGAAGCAATTCGAGGTCAAATCGTGAACGTTGCCAAGCCACATGTTGCCGCACACCGCGCAATATGAGTTTATGCTGTGTACGTACTTCCAGACTGCAGAAGCACAAGAGGTCTATGGCTCTGCGAATGTGCAACACGGCTAAATTGCGCCAATCAAATTCGCCAACAAACCACAGATATGCAGCTTCGGCCATCTGCCGCCGGAAATAACGGAAATTGCGAGGTTCCTGCCAAACTTACCCAGTGGGACGCTCAATATATTGCTCAATATATTGAGCCTCAATACGGCCCTGGAACCACTGTCATACACAATATATTGCCCTGTCACTTTTACTGAGGCAATATATTACCGGTCAATATGCGCTGCATGCAGCACAATTTATTGAGTGCTGGGTGCAACATATTGGGTGATAGACCAATACGAATGCCGCCACGGGGACTAGCAGGACCCCGAATATTGTCGGTGTACACCGTTGATATTGAGCGTGGGACATGATATGTTGAGTCAGCACATCGGCTGCAGACAATTTATTGACGCGGTATATTGATGCTGCCACATGATATATTGATGCATGCTGACATGTATTGTGGTAGATATATTGACGTTGACATGCAATATATTGAGAACTAAATGATACATATTGACGTTGACTACAATCGCGTATTGACGTTGACATGCAGATAAATTGAGATTACTGACGACAGACAAATAAAGCAATGCCGAAGTACAGTAGCGGACATATTTGCTGCATGCGCCATCGTCATAGCTAGGTAAGTCTCCGTGAGAGCGAAGAGCACCCTGAATACTGCGATCCACGCCAATGCCCCAGCAATGGCCATGGGTGCATGCTGCTGAATGGTGCCATTGCAGCATTGCCAAATATAAATCGCTGATGTACATGCCCAACTCGGATGGCTATGTGGCGCGGTTTCGCCACATGCCTGCCAGCCGAGTCAATGTGCAGCTTGGGCTATGACGCTGGCCGTCAGGCTGTCACCATCCCCCAGCATGGTGTAAGGGAACACATTTGCTGCCACCAGCTGTTGGTGGCAATATTCCATATCGCGTCAACCGTCAATGCTGTTCAAGCTATCGCCACCGCCCACACGCTTGTCGCCTGCGCGGTACGATGCGCCAGCAGCAGCGTGCGCTGAGAAGCAGCTGCGGCACCCAAGACTGCTACTACTCATCTGCGCAAGCTATAGCTAGCTGCTCGCTGATGCTGCTGATGCCATCAGGCTAGATGCTACCGTACTCCAGGGCTGCCGCCACTCGGGCTAGCTGTGCCGGTGCTGCCAGCAGCTTTGCTTGTCGATCCACCCGTTTGGTGGCTGGCTACGTAGCCTGCACGTCATGCGAATGACAATGCCTTTTGTTCGGTGTTGTGCGTTCAACTGGCATATCTGGAGCAGCCATGCACCACAGCTGCTTGCTGTATGTGCTTCCCGGCGCATTTACTTGGCTGTAATGCAGATCAGCATGATGTCAGGTACGCAGCCGGACTGAGAAGCGCATCTCTTGCGGCGCAACAAGCCATCATGCAAGCACCGACCACCGCACCAGCTGAGGCAATTGGCGGCATGTGCGGCGGCAGCATTAGCGTCGGAGGAACGTAATTTGCAACAGCATCCATCTTTCTGGAGCAGCAGGTTGATAAGTGCACGATGTAGCATGCTGCAATCATGAGGTAGTGGTGTATGCTTCATCTGGCATCTCGGCCATTCGGCTTCACGTGGTCCCAGAACCGATTCTGGCATGGCGTGATTCGATACATGACCCCGCTACTTGTCGCTGCGTCAGACCAGCTGAACACGGAGCTTGAAGGCGCCGCAGGGGTGCATGTGGGGATCGTACCGAACAGGCGCGCAGCGCCTTCGAAGATCATCAGCACGCGCATGCAATATTGCAATTGTGCGACATGATGCGCAGCAAAACAGATCTTGCTGCTGTGTCCCCTGCGTTGTGCTTGCATCATCCATACTATCGCTGAACGTTGAAAAAGCTTATATTAGCCAGACGCAGGCTTCGAGGCACGCCATTCATTGCAACTGTTCGGGTGCAAATGCTCCCTGTTCCTGCAGTGCAGTGACGATGAGTCGCCTTGGCACGCCATCTGGTGACGCAGTGGGGTGTCATACAGACAAAATTGCCCATTCGATGGCGCCAGGATCCATGTCGGACGGCTTGCCACAACTTAGAGCCCTGCGCGGGGCCATGCTGCCTCTGAATGGCGTGCGCGTGCTGGCCTGTGTCTGGATCATGGTGCGGAACCTGCATCCTCAGCTAGCACTCATTTCAGAGCATTGCCATATTCTATGTATGATGCGAGCGCATTTGTGCTGTGGACCCTGCATGGGTCCAGAGGCACAATGACATATGCGTCAGTGCGCATGTGGCGGTGCGCACAGTTGACATAGCGACGACCATGGTTTGAAGATGCGAGATGTAACCTACTTTAGTAAAGAACGGCTGACACCGCTGGGTGCCTGCTGCAGGGCATGCACTTCTTCCAGGCGCGCCTGCACTTTGGCGACGGGCTGAATGAGGCACTGCGTCGCCAGCCCGCTGCGATCCAACCCATCCTGCAGGTGATGCTCCCAATAACTGTACTAAGCGATGGTGTGATTGGGTGTTGGGGCGAGTAATGAGGAGACCCACTATCATATAACACGAAAAGTGAAAACCCCAGAAGATCTGCGCACGCCAGCATCGAGCAAAGGTATGACATCACAGCAGCGGTGCAGCAGCGTTTGATTTGCCCACTGCAGGGTGTGAAGGGCCTGGACGTGCTCTTCCTGCTGTGCGGCTTCTTCGCGACAGCGACGCTAGTACCTGCTATGGAGAGCGCCAGGGGCCCGCTGACGCAGGCAAGTGCCGCCCAGTCCCACGCAAGCAGAACTGCGTGTATAGTGGTGTTGTGACTTCTCTGCCTCAAGGTGTGCCACGAGCGCAGACAGCTGGAGCTGCGCGCAACCCATCTAGCGCTTTCCCTCTCATCTCAGCTTGTAGCCGGCAACATACTTTATGTCTTTCGTTGACTGTACCACAAACATCGTTCATACAGCATGATGCTGTATGAACAGATATGTCCACCATTACCGGGTGCGTCCGAACATAGCGCACGCTATACAAAATACTAATGGGATGAGCCAGGTTGCCAGGCTGTATGTGATGGAGACCTGAAGCCAGCCTGCGTGTTGTTCTACAGGTGCTGCTGCGGTACTACTGGCACCGCGCCGCTTGCATTGTGCCGGCCTTCTGGGTGAGCCTGCTGCTGACATGGGCGCTGGTGCTACGTGTGCGGGAGCACCTTGGGATACCCGAGGCAGCCGGGGCTCTGCTGCACTACCCCGCCAGCGCATGCCCAGGTCCCCTGACTGTTGGTCTGTCACCTACATAACCTGCTGAGCAGCCTATGCTGAGCAATACTCGCAAGCTCAAATGCGCAGTTGGCTGGAAGCCTGGCAAGGGAGGCAGTTCACACAGCATGGCCTCCTGCACTGGGACGCATCTATTATCAGCAGTGTCGCTCAGCAGCCTAGCAGCTCCGTTCTACGGCATGAATGTGAGTATAGTGTGCCCTGCGCTGCAGGGGGGCTATGGGCACAGGCGGCATTTCTGGGGCACTTCCAGTATGGCGGAGGGTGCGGCGCGCACCTCTGGTCGCAGGTCTGGCCAGAGTCAAGCAGTATCTGGCCATGCGTTGAAGAGCTGTGTACGAACGTATATCTCGCACCGAGACAACGGCAGGTCATTGCCAGCGCTGCCATCGGGTGCTTCAAAGTCGATGCAATACCCCTTCATGCCTCCGCAGGGCAACCAAGCGGCGTTCTGGGCCATCATGCCCCTGCTGCTGATTGCGCTCAAGCCAAAGTGGGCCGGCTTCCGGCATCGCGTGGCCATCTGTGCAGGTAGGAACATGCTCTGTTTCCCAACGTCCTAGGGATGGCCCTGGAAACGACCAGAACGTCGTTGCCAGCCGGGGTGGTGGCTGTGTGTCTGCCCGCTGCTGACTGGTGCAGCATGTAGCTGAGATCGATGCCCTGCCTACTGCCAGTACAGTATAGCAGACAGGCTCGGTATCGCTACCGCCACTTCGGACAACAATGACACCTGCCAGCTTCCAGCGTAGGGGTGGCCATGCTGCTGAGCACCGCCTACCGGATATGGGCGGCATGGCGCTTCGGAATGCGAATGCCCTTCCCTGTGTTTGGGACGTTGGACGACCGAGAGGCAGCCAACTTCGTGAACGTCAAGGTGGGGCCCGTACGGGCGCAAAACATCAGTACATGAACAGTACATAGGAAAAATGATGGCATGCTGAGCAGCACTAAGTCGTGAGGCAGCAACCTTGCACCTCTGGCAGGAAGCCACCATCTGGCAAGGTTTCATGAAGTCTAGCAGTGGCTCCTCCAACATGCAGTCACCCAGATGCCACAAACAAACAATTGGTGTGCACCAGCATGTCGGCACAGCAAGAGTCGGGTGCATACACTGACCAGTCGAATCCCTGCCGTGCGGTACTACATCCACTACTCGCTGCCGGCACGTGCGGCGGGCCCGGCCGCGGGCGCCCTGCTGGCGCTGCTGTGCCTGGAGACGAGAACGCAGGCCAGCACCTTGCAAACCGAAGACGTGAGGGCTGGCGATGGCTCAGCAGGCAAACAGTCGCAGTGCAGCAGCCACGGCGGCAGAGGCGCTGTGGTGCGGCGCGGATGCAGGATTGAAACCGCGGTGCTGCTGGGTGCGCATCAAAAGCACGTGTGATGTGTTGTCCTGAAGATTTCCAGGTTTGATTGTTGAACAGCCACATCAAAGTATCTATCTGCATGACGGGCATGTCACAGAGGTTGCCAATAGTACCAGTCAAGGCATGGCTGCTCCTGTTAGAGAGGAGCCGCCAGTGCCTAGTATTTGGGTTGCAGGACGGATGCATTCGGGACGCGCATGTCTGCTGCAAGCCTGACATGGACAACGAGTTTACATCCTGCAAGTGGCTCTGCAGGCCTCGCCCCAGCGCTGTGGATGCTGTGGAGGGTGATTGCCACACCAGAGTTCAAGGCTGACGGCAACCCCACATGGCCAATTCATACCTCCTGGCTGCACATTGTTGCCACGATCCGGGTGAGCACGCTGGAGCCTTGGCATGCAAAGCACATTCTCTTCCTGCACCAGCTCGCTGATGAGCGCATCAATCTGCAGCTGTGAGCGCTGCAGCATGTGCGCACTTGCCTGCAATGCCACGAGCCAGGTCAACTCCGTCCTGTGGCTGTGGAAACATCAGCCAGCTCCTTTGAGCGATGCGCCACCTGACCTGCTCTTTGCTCTTGCATCAAAGTAGCTGCACAGAGTCGCAGTCAGACTGCTGGCGCACAAGCTACCAACCAAACGTCAGCAGCTAGCGCCCAGCAATGATGCCAATGTACCAATGGCATCTGCCTCTTCTGCTCATGGTGTGCAGTACGTGCCTGCTGCAGGGTGGCGTCGCCGCCTCTGCAGCACTTGCAATACTGCTGGCGGTCGTCATGCTGCAGGCTGCCGGGCCGGCAAGCCGTGCTGTGTATGACGCACTTGCGGCCCCGGTCTGGGCGCCACTATCCGACTTGAGCTACTCAGCATACCTCTACCACCTTCAGGTGATGAACAGGGCATTCCATGGCTTGCTTGTGAACTCGCTGTCGCTGGCTGCGCTTTCTCTGCTATGCAGTTTCTCAGTTTTAGTCAATGGCAATTTCTGTTCTGAACACACACGCATGTGCTGAGCAGCCGCAGTGCAGCAGCGTGTTGCGACCGCTGACAAAGCTTGCAATAACATGCAGGCGCACTTCTGGGTGTGGCGGTGTGGCCTGCTGCCCAGCGGCCTGGTCGGTTCAGCGGACGACCTGGCCGGCTTCGCGATCGACGCAGCGGCGAGCCTGCTGGTCACCTTCAGTGTGGCGTACCTGAGCTGCCATCTGGTCGAGCGCCCCGCGACTGCTGCCGCACGCCGCCTGGAGCCCACACTGTTTGGCGCGAGCAGCTGCTGCAGCAGCGGCAGCCACGGCAGCAAGAGCAGCAGCAAGAGCGGCAGCAGCACCAATTAGAGGTACTATGGCAGTGACGCTGCGTGGAGCATGCAGCCGCAAGGCATGCATACTTACACGGGCGCCAAGACATCTTCACAGGGCGTAACCACTATGACAACGACACAATACTTAAACCGTGTGTAAACCATACGTATTGCTACGTATCCACTACCCAGACGGTTACGCAAATCTGGGTAGGGCTGACGCGCTGCGGGTCGGCCTACTCAAACCATACCTATTCCATACCCGGCATGCACGCCAGCATTTCTGATTTCTAAACGGGCATGATGCCGAGGTCTCCCTATCAGACCTGCCCATCATTCAAGCTCTACTGTTGAGCACTTGAGCTGTCAACCTGTCATGTTGATGCACAACCCAGCTTGCAGCCCAAGCGTTGCAGCCGCGCTAACGTTCACTCGTGCGTCCGCTCTTGGCTGTGCACAACAGTCATGGACTTGCGGCTGTAAGCACTGGGACGGCCAGGCAACAACATCCAATGGTCCATTTCTGCTGGTTAGCATGACAGAGGTGCGGGAAGCGAGGCGCTTGGGCCGGCCTCAGGACAACAAGCTGCTGGCAAGCATGCCTGCGTCGCAGCCCCGGGAGTGGGACAAGATCGGTGCTCGGCAACAGGTGACCGTTGTGCCTGTGAGGACAGCCAAAGCACCCATGCACCCAAACGCAGGCATTGTGCAGCAGTCTTACACCAGGATCTGGATCTCGCACGCTGTTTACGGCCTATGTCCAGTCCTCGCGTCTTCATTCGCACCCGGCGTTGGTGCTGCAATCCTGATGCAAATGCAATTGGCAAGCAGGGGGCAATCTTGCCAACTGTAAGTCTCTCATGGGGCGGTTGCCATGCTCACGGACCTTAATGCTATCACTGCAGGAAGCATTAGGGCGCTGCCGAGACCCACAGCTGACCGCGAGGAGGCTGCCAGGCACTGTGCGGCACGAGCTGTCACTACTGGGCAGGTCTGCTGCTTCGTAGCTACCAACGCTGATTGACAGCAGATCTTACGGCTGACATCAGTGTGTAGGATCTGCTGCAGTGCACTGTGACGCTGCTGGATGTTGTGCGCCGGCACCTAGTTCTGTCATCAGGCTGCTGAGCGGTGCAGCGCAGCACGTGACAGCTCTGTTGTGCACTCATGCTGATATCTGCATTCATCGTGTATGAACGTCCTATGTCCTGGGAATTCATGGACTCTGCCATGCTGCAGGTGATGGTTTGGCAGCTCAGCATCTGCCAGCTTGCGCGTGGTTGGCGCGCCTGCACCCAGCCGCCGTACCATGTTGCGGCAGCGCTGTGGCCCAAGTAGAAGCTGTTCCGGGTCGTCAAGGTGCAAGACTGGCCTGACACCTGCGCATGCTGGCCCACTCCTCACATGCTGCTGACACCCTGGAAGACTAGGCCGCACCAGCCCTGTCACCCACCCTGCATGAGCAGTGCAATGAATACTCCTCAGCTTCACCTACATGTGCAGAGCTGTACGCGACTGAAGTCAGCACCACCTCATTGTTTCATGCCGTGCAGGTCTGTGGCAGGGTAGCCCACACTGCATGCAGCGCCTGACGCTGCTGCCAGCTTCGGACGCACATCGAGCTAAAGGTAACAGCTTCAGCCGACGCTATGCCCTTGCGCATGCACGTGCCTCACCCTTTGGCCTCGGGCAACAGCAACAGTATCGAGATCAGTATCGACATGCGTGCTGTGATTGCATGCGCTAACCCTACTAGAATGCTGGTGCCATCACACTGTCACAATGTTAGTGAAGTGCTGATGGTAAACTTGCAGGTGTTGAGACGAAGGGTGTGGCATACAAGTCGCACGCACGGTCGATGCAGAGGACAAGCGGCACACTTTGCAAGATGTGGCAGTTGGGGAAGCGGGCAGTGGCGGCCGCGGCGGGGTGCAACTCAACCAGCTTGCTTGAACAGCACTCATGCCATGTGCAATGTGCCACTTGCTTGGGCTGCATTGGTCGTCTACGTATTGCTGGTGTGCAAACAAGTAGGATCTCTACCTATACCATACCTATCAGACCTTACGTATACCATACGCAAAGCATACCTGCCCATATAGGCAATATTTATCAGACCCATACCCAAATCGTACCCAAACCCCTACCCAAACCATACCTAAATTTCCAGTCACAGCCTACACATCCACTACCTATTCCATACGTATCCTCTACCTATTCCATGTGCAAAGCATGGCATTTACGTATGGTTTGCACACGGTTTGCGTAACATGTCGTTGTCATAGTGAACATTCATAGAGTAATTGCCAGAGCAGGGGCAGCCCTGCCCTCGGAGGCATCGTGGTTGTTGCACAGCCGTGCTTGGCAGCAGAGATGTTTTACTTGCCAGCGGCAGGCTGCATTTGATGCTCAGCTTGCTCAACCATCTGTACCATCGCTTATCGGCTGACTGGCTTGGTGTTGCTGCGCTGCAAAATGTGCCTTGCTGACCATACTGCACACCTGCATGCTGCTGCACTGAACGGGTGCGTATCGACATGTCATGTCATACCGTATACGACTATATGTACCAGATTCAGCCGGACGACTGGCTGACAACATGCCTGGCGACATGTTATGAGTGGCGTCAATATGCTTGATTGGCCATGCTGCAGCTGTCAAACAAGGACAAAGTCTTTGCCAGTTGCTCCATTGAGCAGTGCTAGCTATCATGAGTGGCGGCAGGACACATTGTGATTCATGTTTGAGTAGACGGTCATCGCATCACAATGGCTATACATCGCATGCACTTGTGGCCATCAGCTGGCAGGTGGGTCGTCTTACAGCATGCGTCCTCTTGAGTGCCGCAGCATGCCTGGCACCCCAGCTCAAACACCTGTTTGTCTATATATGCACACCACAGCAGTCTGCTACTCCGCTTGGCAATTCTGTACTTCCAGACCAAAGCTGTATCTGCACAGCCATAGCTGTCATCTGTACAACTTGAATATGCAGAAATGGCGGGACACTATACATCCTACTGGTAGTTCCTTGCTGCCTCGCTCGATAGAGCAACTTGCCCCAGTGCGCTGCATTGCGTGGTTTACACTGCCCTCCTGCTGACCGGCCAACTACGCCTACCCGCTGCTGCCAGCTGCCGCCTTGCGCCGCTTGGCCTCTGCCAACCGCGCCTTCTTCGCCGCCTGCAGGGGACATGACGGCAGCTGCCTCAGAAAGAGTGCACACCCCCGGCTCGTCTGATGGTGGTTCTCTGCATGCTGCGCACAACTACGGCAAAGGTCCATGCTCAATGCGAACTGAACAATTGGGCAGCTGCTGTTACTACTGACCCCCAGCAGCATTGCTGCCGGGCACAACACTCCTCCTGATACTAGCCGGCATGTCTTGCAGCAAGGTCCGGGTCGGCGTCCACCTATCGTGCCCGCTCTCCAGCATCTACCTGACATCATTGTTGTGTCATAGCCACGCGAAAGGGTTCTAGCAACTGTGCGTCCTCTACTGCAGTACATCTGCCCGTAAACTTCACCTGGCGCGCCCGCTCCTGGGCCTCCGCCGCCGCGTCATCGTCGCGCCCCAGCCGCGCCGACCGCCGCTCCTCCGCCTGCACCGCCGCCCAGCCCACCTCCATGCGCCGGTCGTCAAACCGCTCGTCCGCAAATCTGCATGTTAGCGGGGGCACCTGCTTCAACGGGTGCGCGTGCATACCAATGCTGATGGATCCAGGACCGCAGACTGTTCGGCTGTTGACACTTGTGTCGCGACATGTTGCGCTGCGCGCTGATTGAATGACCTTCGGGTGGCAGGGGTTGGAGCTGCACTGCAACCCGTCCTGACCTGGAGGGGTCGTAGCCGGTGATGGAACGCAGCTCCGCCCGCCAGTCGTCATCCGCACCGCCGGCCTCGTCATCCAGAAAGTCCGCCAGGTCGGCGTCCTCCTCCGCTTCCTGCCGCCGCTGCTGCTGCCGCTGCTGCTGCGGCTGCCGCGGCACCCCGCCCCCCGCCTGCAGACCGCCAGGTGCCTTTGCATTAGTACATGTCACCGAGGAGGACCTATGCATGCCGCACTGTACTCCTGCCTCGTGCAGAGCAGCAGTGTCCCTGGCCCGCGTACCGCAGGTGCTTTATCTGGCAGGGTTTTGAACATACACACTGAGCATTTCTGCGGAGAGGTTGCTGCGGTGTGAGGAGTGCTGCATACAATCTGTGCACTGACACATGTGCCGCTTTGCTTGGTATTGTGAATGTACAGGCCAGGGTGCTTGCCGAGTAGAACTGCTGCGCCGGCCTCGGTGCGCCGTGCTGCCGGGGCTGCAGCAGCCGCGGCCCGGCTGCCGGCGGCCCTGGCCGCTGCGCCGGCGACTGCTGCTGCTTCTGCTGCTGCTGCCGTGGCGGCGGCGACGCTGCTGCCTGCTGCCGTCCGGGCGATGCGGCAGCGGCACTGCCAGCGGAAGCTGGAAGGTGCGCACGCACCGCGGCCGCCAGCGCGGCGTCTGCCTTCTGCCGTCCAGTCACCCCTGCAGCAAATGCTCCCGCCGCCTCACCCCACCCGCTGGTGGCTCATAGACGCAATAGGTGAAGTGCTGGCACAGCGCCAAAGCAACGCCCTGCATGCTGTTGACTGCCTGAATATCCTGGCGATATGCTTCCTCCACACCACCACATGCATGCTGGAGCTTCTGCCGCTGCCTGTCTCACCTGCAACCGCCAGCGGCTGCGCTGCGCTGCGGTTGGCCACGGCCCTGCGGCCGCCGCCGCCGCACCTGACCTTTTGCTTCGCCACAGCGCCGTTTGCCACTCCTTGCCTGCATAAAAGTGCCTATCATGGGAGCAGTCCGCATGCCAAATCCGTAAGCTATTCTGTGGCACGCACTCCACAACACCCGGTACCATGCACCGCATTGACTATGCATGAGCCCGATCCTCCCATCGTTCAGCTCAAGCCTTCGCTGCATTGGACAATGCTGCTCAGCGGGCCTCAGAAGTGCAGGCGCACTGCACACCTCTGCAGAGGCGAAGGCCTGCCGCTGCTCCCGCTGCCCAGCTGCCTTCTGGCGCTGGCGCCGCCAGCAGGCGATGCAGACAGGCTGCGGTACATCGAGGTGGTGTCGGCCGTCGGGCGTGGGCTGCCTCTGGACGCCCCTGCTGCAGGGCTGGACTTTGTGGCAGTGGGCGCACTGGCGTGTGGTGTGAGGTGCGCTGCACGGCCCTGCTTTGCGGCGGCCTGCAGCTCTGTCCTGATGGCCGATCTCGGCGGCACCTGTATCACATGCACTCTGTGGTTTGGACATTTCTGTGGTTATAGCATCCTACTCTCCTAGAATTCCATCAGAGGGGGGCGCGCATGGTGCCAGCAAAATTGATGGTTGAAATGGTCAGGCACCAGAAGCAGCGTCGGACGCCCGAGGCCAGCTGCCACGAGGGTTGCATGCTGTGCACCAGCTAGGGGCACCTGCTGTTTGGCTGGCGGCATAGTAGCGGCGGCGGCGGCGCCGGGGCTGCCGAGCGCCTCAAAGGCTGCGAGCTGCGCCGCAACCTTCCGCCGCCGCTCCTCTGCCGAGGCGGCTGCAGTGCAACCACGGGGTCTGCACCAGGCTTGGCTTGCTTGCATGAGCTATGAGTGCCATCGCCCGTTCAGGTCTGCAGGTTTGCAGCCATGTGAACGTGCGTTTGCTAGCTGGCTGCCCCCTCTGAGGGCAGCGCTCCGCTGCTGAGCAGCAGTTAAGCACCTGGGTCTGGCAAGGCAGGCTGGCTGCCGCCGCCGCTGCCGCCGGCGGCACTGACCCTGCTGTTGGCTCCGCCGTTGCCCGGTGCTGCGCCGGCAGCCGGCAGCTTGGCCGCGCCCACCGGGAACTTGGGCTTGTGCGGCGAGCGCTGCGGCGCGTCCGGCGCCCACCCCGGAGCGGCTGAGGCGAGCCGCGTGGACGTGGTCCCTCCGAAAATGGACTGCCGCTGTGCGAGACGCGTGCGCAGCTCCTCCTGCCGCTTCGCGTCCATGCCGGGTGGCGGTGCATGAGCGCAGCGGTGTCAGATCATGTCACCTGCGCCTCCCACATGAAGTGGCGCCAACTTGCTTTGGGCGTCTTCCCTACCTGCTGCTGCACGCTGCTAAGGACCCTGATTGAGATTAAGCTGTCACAATCGCTTGTTTCCGTAGGCTCTCGCTTCAAGCTGAACCCAATGACCGACCAGATGGGTTGCAGGTGCTGATCTGGCAATATGGTTTCACAAACAATCTGATGTGCACAGGCGGTCTCCTGTGCCTAGATGTTGTTGTGGCGCTCCAGGCAAGAAATGGGACTTGACGTTGCGCTCTCGGCCCTGCACCCTGCAATGGCACATCACGTGAGTGCTAGCCATCCCCGGTCGGTTTGAAAGGGGTTCCCGTGAATGCGATGCGCCTTTCCAGCTATCGGGTGGGTTGCGGGTACGTGAGGCGACTGAACAGACGAGACGACCAAACAATTTGCCGACATTCAGACTGCAGCTCAATTCACTTCACTTCACTACTTCAGACTGCAGCGGCATGTGCATGCACCTCGGACGTTCAGCGCACCTCACACCTCGCCGTGGCATTGCTTCGATGGCAACCTGCTGATAACCTGTTCCCTCCCAAACTGCAACCACGCCCTGCTGCACCCGCCGCCGGCCTGATGGAAATTTACACTGTTGCATGTATTCAAAGTCAGCCCAACGGGCTGGTATTTCGGGTGAGGACCTGGCAGCTGCATCATGTTGACATTTGAGTGGCGTTACTGTGGACGATTGGTAGTTTGGCAATTCACAAGCTGGACAGAGCCGTCAGCAGCAGGATGCAGCAACGAACATACATCGCATGGCTGGCTGCTGTTGATGATCAACCAGCCGACGCCGTACACCCGTATCACACACACATGCATGTTGCCGTGCACGGCCGGAAGCCTGACGGCGGCATCACAATGCGCAGTTGCATGATGGGCCCAGCCTGCAATCGGAGCTTCATGCAATCCCGTGACAATCCTGTGACAATCCTGTGACTCGTACACCTGGAGGCGCAGGTATGAGATTCTAGATTCTCTGTCTCAATGCCACGAACCTACAACGGTACTATCAGAAACACACAGGCTGTCCGTCCAAGCGCCAAAATTGCAACAGCGTAAGTAACCGGGCCATAAGCAGCAGGCATTCGAACCAAGCACCCAGACGGCCCGCCAAAGAATGGCAGCGCTGTTGTTCCTGTTGTTTGCGACCTGCCTGGCCATTTTGGGACCAGGCGCATCGGCTGCGCCCGTCACGCATGGCGACCTCATGCTGTATTCGCGAGGCAAGCCCGAGGCCGTGCAGGTGACCTTGCTCCACCACGGTTCAGCGTAGACGCAGCAGGCCGACCAGGCTGTACATGTGCCGCCCACACTGCGGAGTCCGCAAATAATGTGCGTGCTGATGACAATGGCTACATCAGCACTGACCACCACCCCTCCCGCACCCCACGAGCATTAGAAAGGCGCCCAATGAGAGCGATCAAGCCGTTCGTGAGGCTGATAGGTTGTCGCGACCGGGGTGTCCCTGCCGCTGTGCGCGTGACACCATACCAGCTGATACCTCAAAATGACGCACGGACACCGTCCACCTGCATGATCACCTGCTTGACAGCTCCCGGGCCCCTTCCTAACGTATCTGAAGCAGTTGCAGCACGTATCGGACAGCTCAGCGCAAAGAATGCCGATGGGCGGCCATGCGAGGTTTCATTTGTTCACGCGGTGACAGAACAGCTCTGTGCCACTTGCCGCCAGACGGCTTGTATGTGGTTGCAGTCTTTAGTATCAGGCGCAAGTGGGAGCCCCAGTCATGGGTGGCTCAGTGGCTTGCGTATATGCTCTCGAACACAACGCGTCTGCTGACGTGCTCCCTACAGATGCATGCAGCAGGCACCCGTGCAATGCCGGTAGCCGGTGTCTTTACGGGCCTGTTGTTGCGCTTGCAGTTCCGAAGTTCCAGAGGCGGAGTCAAGGCCACGCTTAAGCTCAAAGGCTTCCGTGATGTATCCGGTGGCGCTGTGAGCACCGATGCCAGGCACGAACCACCATGCGTGGATGCATGCTGCACATGACCCAGCATTGCTGCCGCGCATGTGAGCAGTTGTCATCTGGACGAATGGTCATTCATGCTATATGTGGCTAATGCTGCATACTGATGGTCACACACGCATGACAGCGCCGGCTAGCCCAATGAGATGACTGCGCCGTGCACTTGGCGGTGCTGCCCTTCTGCATGCTTTGCTCTCATTTTCCATGGTCCATGCCGCTCGACAGCGGCATGTGATTTGCCGAGGTTGGACCCGCTCTACTTGTGCACTGAAGGTATGCCGCGGTCCTGGGGTCCACGACAGCGGGGGCGCTGCAAGTTGCATTTATGAGGTTGGGAGCCACTCCCAAGGTGCGCACTCGCTCATTTGCCGCCATTCCGATGGACGTGCGTGCATTCTCTGCAAATCGTGGTGGATACGTCAGGCCATTGTTTACGACATGCATGCATGCTGCATGTATGACACTCGGCGGCTGATTGCGCACCTTAATTCAACCGATGCATAGGTACTTGGAGTGCGGGTGCTACTTCCCCCGTCACAGGGTTCCAAGTACTGCTACAACTTTCGGCAGGCTTTCGCACTAAGTGCAACAACTGGTCGCGGAGGGTCAACAGGTACAGCCAGATCCCACTCAGACTCACCATTTACGTGTTGAACCCAGACAATGGTGTTGACAAAGTCTGCATCTTGCGAACGGTCCCTCACACCCTAGTGTGGAACATGTGAAGCAACTGCATGACATCAACACCAAACACCCGCCAAGCTGCAATTTTGATGCTGCCCTCGGTGTCTGGTGCAGAGCTGACGGTGTACACATTTCTGAGATGCACTAAGACCACCGCCAAGGGCACGCCAATTGCCACCACCTTTGATGTTCGACAGTGGTGCGTGCAGAATGTACGCAGACGCCACCTTGCTGTCAGCAGCACGCCCCTTGCATCTGGTCCCCAAGGCTGCATGCATATCGGGCATTTCTTCATCAGAGCCTGGCGTGTGTAGGTCTGCCAATGTGACAAAAGCAGGCAAACTGCTGAGTACCATCACGACAGGCGCGCAAGCTCCATTGAAGGTGTGGCACTGTTGTCACCGACTCACCCGTATCACTCTACCAGTGGCATGACACTGCAGATGCGATGCAACCTCCTCATTGATAGCACGTTTGCGAATGTAAGGGTCTTCAGGTGGGTTGACAATGCAAAGGATGACGCGGGTGGGTGTTGCTTATGCGAGGTCAATGCCGTGGAGTCGCGCCTGGCAATTGTCAATGGTCGGGTCTATGTATCAGTGACGCTCAAAAGCGGGCTGGTGAGCTGAGCCGACGCAGCGCCCAGCAACGATGAGGCTTGCATTGGCAATATGCACACGCACGACAAACGTCATGAGGGTGCACTGGTCCGCATGCGAAGGGCATGTCATGCAGTGAGCAAACTCCATGCATTGTAGGATATCCAAGTCTACCGACTGATCACCAGCGGGGCCGGCAACAAAGCTGTCGCCAAACTACTCTTGATCTGGGCCACAAAGGTGCACATATATGCCTTTCTTCCGCTGCTGACAAGCAGTGCCATGAAAGTTTGTATGAGCTGTGCAAGTGCGGCCTCCCAGTGCTCAAGGGACAAGCCGTTATTGACAGCCGCCCATTCCTATAACCCTGGCGATTCTAGCGTCATCATTCTGATGCTGAGGCTTTGTGTGACATCGCATAAGGTGGGTTCCCGAGGGTACTTCAACATGTTGCCGACAAGCGCCACAACCGGGTTTGCGCTCGGCGCTGGAGAGAATGGCATGGTAACGATGACGCGATGAGCCCGGCCACCTGCATAGTTGAATCTGTCTGCCTATCACAACAGATGCACCCTTTCTGGCAACGCTGTGCAACTAGCGCACTGGACGAATACCTCGTTGTCCTACAGCCTATGCTTTGTGTAGTCTGACTTTGCCGGGTGACAGCAATGACGGAGTTTCTAACCTTCGTTGGGTCTGTTTTGCCACCCTATCATGCTTCTGTTCCGCAGATATACTCTGTGGCAAAGGGACGCGGTGCTTATGCTGGGGGCATACCTGCGCTCTACTATATTGACGTGGCTGCCAAGGCAAGCTGCACTGCAATGACAAGAATGCCTGGCATCACATGACGATGCGCATGGCTTCAATCTACACGACTGTCATTTGCCACAGCTACATCGGTTGTACGGCATACTGCGCAAGCATCAACACGAGAGCAAGTGTGTGCTATCTAACAGGGCTCGACTGCATATGCTATCATTCGACAAGGCACCGTCGGCAATGCTTCCAAGACCGTTGATGTCCTCAGAATCTCGGTAGCAGAGCTAAAGGCCAGGGCTAAGGGCAAAGTGCTCTTCAAACAGCCGCAACCTGCCTTCTTCAGCATTGCAGTGGTCCCGTGAAGTATAATTCGTCTGGCTCAGAGGTGATCACTTGAGTAGCCAACTGCGATCCACGAGCGGGGTATGCTGATACTACGTTGTTAACGTAACAGAGCAGCTTGACTTTGGGCTGACAACTGCAAGCAGCTACAGCTTCTACATTTTAACAGCTTTGGGTCAGCGAGACACCTAATAGCTACATGGCAACAGGCAAAGCACGATGTCACAACTGCACCATGTCACATGACGTGTGAAGGCAGGAGGTGCTGATGAAGTACCACACTTGGACCGACGAGCATCTGACAGCAACATTGCGTTGGATTGGCATTAGTAGACTCACTACTAGTAGGCTGCGCTACGCTGAGCGAGCTTACACACTCCGACATGGTGATGACGTGCAGCATGGAATTGCATGCCAGAACTTGCATCATGCTGTTTGCTTTTGTATTGAATGTGCACATTCGGCAACGACTATGAGCACCAGCTGACTTGCACATGTAACAGCTCGCGTGAGCTGCACCAGAAAACTCTGCTCGCGAGTGGAGTAGCCTGAGGGCTCCATAACAGCAGCGGCATGCGGCAACAGCTCTTGGCACTCCCCTCATATGCCAGCTGCTGTGCTTGCTTGCCAGTCGTACTTTGCCCTCAGGAGGCAGCCGCAACTGAAATTTGCAATGTTGCCGCACACAAGCTGAGCAGCAACTCCGATGCAATTACTTCCAGCTTCCATCTGCCGCCTTGCGCCGCTTGGCCTCCGCCAACCGCGCCATCTTCGCTGCCTGCAGACAGAGTGATGTCAGAATGTCGGTCGCTGGAGGGTACAACTGTATGCTCGATCGACGGCAGATGCGTGCCTAGCTGCCATTGACTGAGGGCTACCCACATCTGTGTAGTGACGGCAGCTGCTGCGGCAGCCGCTCCTAGCCGCGGCCGGCAGCTCGACACTGCTACCTGTTGGTTGTGCCAGCACGAGTACGCCCCAACAAGACTGCGGATGATGGGCAGGTGTGCACTGCAGACGCCTCGGCAACCGGCTGCGTCGCTCCTATCAGCATCTGATGGCACAGTACTTACATGCGTTGGCGCCGGGCGCGGCGTCGTCTGCGTGGTGGGCCTGCGCCGCCGCGTCGTCATCGCGCCCCAGCCGCGCGGACCGCCGCTCCTCCGCCTGCGCCGCCGCCCAGCCCACCTCCATGCGCCGGTCGCCACCCCGCTCGTCCACAAACCTGCACGCCAGCGGAGGCAGCAGCTCCCAAGGAACGCCCGGGACACACACACGTCTGTGCTGCTGCAGCTGCCGCAGCGTTTCAGGCTGTCAGCACCCATGCTGCGCTGCGAGGCTAGCCAGACGACCTTGGGGTGGCACCTGTTGGATCGGCGCGCGAGAACCGTGCTGACCTGGAGGGGTCGTAGCCGGTGATGGAGCGCAGCTCGGCGCGCCAGCTGTCATCCGCGCCGCCGGCCTCGTCATCCAGGAAGTCGGCCAGGTCGGCTTCGTCCTCTGCTTCCTGCCGCCGCTGCTGCTGCCGCTGCGCCTGCGGCTGCCGTGGCACTCCGCCCCCCGCCTGCGGATCGTCAGGTGCAGCTGCATCACCACGACGGGTTGCTCGATGGCCCAACATCTGCTGGAGGGCCCGACTTCCGCAGGCAGCACCTTCCCCATGCGTCTAAAGGCCTCAATTGGCCAGTTGGTGAATGGCTTTCTGAGCATATAGACTCACACCCCTGTCCAGCATGCAAACTGCTCCACCACGTTGATGCGCTCATGCATCCGCAGCGATCACACAACACTTCAGGCACTGGGCCAGGGTGCTTGCCGAGTAGCACTGCTGCGCCGGCGCCTGCTGCTGCTTCTGGTGCCGCCGTTGCCGCTGCTGCTGCTCCCGCTGCGACGGCGCAGCTGCCTGCTGCCACCGCGGCGACGCCATGGCAGCGGCGCTGGTGGTGGCAGCGCCGGAAGCTGGAGGGTGTGCGCGGACTGCTGCCGCCAGCGCGGCGTCCGCCTCCTACCGGCCCGTCACCCCTGCAGCATGTGAGCACGCCACCTCACCCCAGTCGCTGGTCTCCCGGTATATGAACCAGCCACACCGTTGGCACAGGGCCACACGCCACACGTTGCTGACTGCCATGACGCCGTCCTACGAGGATCCTGCTCCTACTTGCCAAACCATCGTGGGTGGGGCAGGACCCTCTGCCGCAGCAAACATACCTGCGACCGCCAGCAACTGCATCGCGCTGCGGTTGGCGACAGCCTGGCAGCCGCCGCCGCCGCCCCTGACCCTCTACTTTGCCACAGCACCATTTGCCGCGCCCTGCCTGCAGTGGAGCCGGCAACCCAATTAACACTACACAGAAGTCGTGCAGTACATACTGCAGCTGACAGGAACGCCAGGCAGGGGGCGATCTGATTGGTAGCAGGCACCGCTGGCTTCCTTACTGCATGGCCATCAGGCTCTGTTGTACGGCTTCCCGAGATGAAATGGAAACGGAGCAAGCCATGCGCGCTGCATGTGTCACAGGACGCTAAAGCACACCTCTGAGCAGTGATGGCCTGCCGCCGCTCCTGCCGCCCAGCTGCCAGCTGGTGCTGGCGCCGTCGGCAGGCTATGCCGACAGGCTGCGGCACATCGAGCTGCAGTACATCGAGCTGCTGCCGGCCGTGGGGCGCGGGCTGCCTCTGGATGCCCCTGCTGCAGGGCCGGACCTTGGGGCTGTGGGTGCAGCAGCCTGTGCTGGGAGCTTTGCCGCTCGGCCGCTGCTAGAGCTGCAGCCTGCAGCTCTGTCCTGGTGGCCGACCTCGCCGGCTGCTGCAGCAAGTCGATGGGTTAGCAAGTTGACGCTTGAGGGTCCTGCTGTGGTTGCAGCATACTGTATACAATCTGGACAAGCTTCTTCGAGCATGAGGGCACTTGCATATGCTGGATCGCCAGACTGAAGTGGCGGCGCCAGCGTTCAGCTCGCACGTGCGATGACAGCAACACAGCAACACATGCTGTGCAGCATATACTCGCCTGCTGTTTGGGTGGCAGCGCAGCAGCGGTGGGGGCGGAGCTGCCGAGCGTCTCAAATGCGGCGAGCTGCACCGCGACCTTCCATCGGCACTCCTCTGCCGCGGATTGCAGCTGCATTGCAGAGACCACCATGGCTTGAATATCGGTTGTGATGTCCAGCTGCCGTTCATCTGGAACGCTGGGTGAGTCCCAGGGCAATATAGGAGTGTAACAGTTGGCACGTCGGCTGTATCTGCAATCTGCAACATTGGGTTGCTCACTGCATGCTCTGGCTCTGGCATCTTGTTGCCTGCGTGTGGGGTGCGCCTGCCACTCAGCATACACAACAGCAATCCAGCACCTGGGTCTGGCGTGGCGGCATTGCTGCTGCTGAGCTGGCCACCGCTGCTGCTGTCGCCGCCGCCGCTAATTCTGCCAGTGCCTGGGTGATGCGCCGGCAGCCGGCAGCCTCTCCGCGCCAGCCGGAAACTTTGGCGTGTAGGGCGAGCGCTGCGGAGCTGCCGGCGCCCACCCTGGAGCGGCTGAGGCGAGCCGCGTGGATGCTGTCCCGCCGCAGATGGACTCCCGCCTGCATCTGGGGTGGTGCTTGGAAGGGCTGCTGTGCTGCGTTGCCTTGCGGTCCAAGAAGTAGAGCCCATACCAACCAATGGGTTGCATGGTGTGCGAGTCCACACACAGACGAGCATCTGGCAATGCTGATCACTGGCTTTGGCTGCAGCGCACTGTGCGAGACGCGTGCGCAGCTCCTCCATGCCGCTTCGCGTCCATGCCGGCTGGCGGTGCATGAGCGCAGCGGCGTCAGATCATGTCACCTGCGCCTCACACATGAAGCGGCGCCAGCTTGCTTTGGGCGTCTTCCCTACCTGCTGCTGCACGCTGCTAAGGGCCCTGATTGAGATGAAGCTGTCACAATCGCTTGCTGCCGTGGACTCTCGCTTCAAGCTGATCCTAATGACCGACCAGAATGGGTTGCAGGTGCTGATCTGGCAATCTGGTTTCACAAACAATCTGATGTGCACAGGCGGTCTCCTGTGCCTAGATGTTGTTGTGGCGATCTAGGCAAGGAATGGGGTTTGACGTTGCGCTCCCGGTTCTGCATCCTTCATGGCACCTCACGTGAGTGCAAGACATGCAATCGTCCCCATCCAAATGGGAAAGGGGTATCCGTTGGATGCTGCGTTGCTGCCCTTTCCGATCTTCGCCGTCCAATCTTCAGCGATCACGTGAGGCGACTGAACAGACGAGACGACCAAACAATTTGCCAATAATCAGCCCGCAGCGGTGTGTGCATGCACCTTGGACCTTCAGCGCATCGCACAAATTGTCGTGGCATTTACCTCAAAGGCAATCTAGTCCGTTTGCCAGGAGCCTACTGGACTCGCATCTTCCATATCCTCGATCGTCCTCAAGCCATGATCCAATGCCAGCAACAAATGGTTCTGTCGACGCTGAGATAGCACTGCCTGCTGTGCTGTGGCAGCGCTGATTGAGGCTGGCTCGGACCAATTCTCAGCTGTAGCAGGTACGTGTGGCTTCCGGAGGTGCAGCCACAGTGGGAGGCCGCAACGGCGGCGATGAGCGCATGGGCAGGTCCCGCCGATGCCGCAGGCTGCTCCTGTTGGCGGTGATCCTGACGCTGTGCGCGCAGCTGTGGCTCCACCCGCCATTTGGGTGCGCCGCCGCAGCAGCCACAACTAATTCTGCCTGCTGCTGCGTGGGTGGTGCTGCGCATCACAGCAGCAGCACTAGCAGCGGTTTAAATGACCACACAGCCGGCAGCAGACTCTGCTGGCAAAGCGCCACATCTCAGGTTGATGCACACCATAACAGCCGACCAGCACACACACTGCAACAACAGTCTTGCACAATGCATGTGTCGATTAATGCAGCGGCAGGGGAAGGCTGCCGAGGGCGACGATCTACGAGGACGAGGCACACGCTGAGGTGTTCACGCGGCGGGGCCAGCAGCTGACGTCCTACTATGCGCCCTGGATCGCCGCCGACTTTGCCCGATGGAATGCAACGGGCATCACGAAGGTGAGCAGCTGGTCATGATCCCGGTTTGCGCAATGCAGACGGCCTGCGTGGTGGCGTTGCGATGTCGGGGTCTGAGCTATCCTTTGATATTGCTTGCCTTGGGGTGATGTTGGCAGAGCAAAATTGCATAGCATTGCAGCCTGTCTGTATTGAGCAGCATTCTTGTTAAGCACCTGGCCAGAAGCTGAAACGACAGTGGCAATGGTAGTCAAGCAGCAGCAGCGGGCGAGCAGTCAGCTGCTCCATACACTCATGTGTTAAGGTGAAGTATGTCCTCCCGCACAGCTGCAAACAGGGCTGTGTTGCCCTCAGGCGATGGTGGACAGAGCTGCAAAGGAGTTCCCGTGCCAGAGCCAGAAGCTGCGCATCAGCATCCTGAACGGCACGCTTTGGGTGGAGCACCTGACACAGCAGCCGCTGCGCGGTTGGTACCCCGCAGAACTTGGTGGCGGTGAGTGACATGTCATCTTGAACATGGTAAAATGTACGGCACATGGTCGGTCTATGCTGTGCTGCAGACTTGACATTGTTGCTGTGTAGCCACACAGGACCCTGGTGCAACAAAGCTGCAATAACTGCCTCTTGTACAAACAGCAGTTTGTGCCGACAGGCCCGCGGTGGAGACTGAACCTTGAGGGCCGGTGCTGCGCTGTGCTGCAGGGTGGGTGAGCGCCAAGGGCCGCGTGCCGCACGCTGTGCTGGCGCTGCTCGACACGCTGCGCGCCCACCCTGGGGAGGTGATTTATTGCCCTGCTGCGGCACACACTGTTTGCAGCCAACACAAACCATGTGCCTCCCACTGGAGGCAGCCGCCCCATACAGTACACTGGTAGACAGCTTGCGGTGTTGATGATGCTGACGCTGTTGTGAGCACATGCTCCAGGGGTGCCAAAGCAGTGATAGTTTCCTGCTCGTAGGTGCCGGACCTGGAGGCTGTGCTGCACACGCATGACTCGCCGCTTGTCCCGGAGACGCCCGAGGGGGCGAAGCAGCCGGCGCCGCCCATCTTTGGCTACACCACAGGGGAGGGGTTCACGGACATCCCGTACCCGGACTTCTCCTACTGGGGACACGAGCACCGCCGCCTCGTGGGTGCGCAGTGCTAGAACCCTTGCCTGCATGCTGTGTTGGCCCGACCAAACCTGAAAATGGTGATGCTCGCTGGCATCTGGCATCTAGAAAGCGGGTGGAGTTCTTGCGAGAACCGTGCTCATGCAGTGCCTGCAGACGCTTGCTACAGTGCGAATGTCGATGGCATTAATAACATTTGACCCTCGGGATATGCAGACTCCCAGGACGGTTTCGTGGTGGGCTGGGACGCGCAGCTGCGGTACCTGGCAGACGAGGTGTCCAGAGCGATGCCGCTGGACCAGCGCCTGCCCATGGTGAGCAGCAGCGTCGCTGTCAAGCACCCTCTCTGCTGCCAGTGCTACTGCTGCCAAAGCACACCTCATGCTGCACATCCGGCTGTCTTGGCTGCGGCTGTCACAACCGCAGTCATCCCCGGGGAGGCACATGAGTTGTGCTTCTAGCAACAGTTGTGTGCGTCAAAGTCGGCACAGAGTATCACTGCAAAAGCAGGTTGGTTTTCTGCATGCCTGAAATGTGCGCTCAAATCGTGGTGTCGTACATCTCATGCCAGTCAACTGTCTGCTGCTTTGTGCAGGCGATGTGGCGGGGGCGGGCGTCGGGGGACCGCCGCGACCTGCTGCGCCGCCAGTTCGCGGCGTGCCCCGAGATGTTCAAGGCGCTGCGGGCGCGCGACCAGGAGCTGTTCAACGTGTGGCACCCGGACGTGCGCCTGCACGAGGCCTGCGCCTGGCGGTGAGCGCCGGCGTTCGAAGTTTGGCCCCCGGGGTTGTGGGGGTATCATTGTTGCTGTCACATTCATATGTGGTGATATTGCAGGGTTCCTGTCGGCAGCGCAAGTGAATTGCAGTGCTGACCAAGGTTGCCAGCATGCAGTTGCTGGAAAACCCAATCGTGCGCGTGAGCTGTGGGCGGCCTGAACCTGCTAGTAGATTCACGAACCTGGCCGGCAACAATGCAGAAGTACCCTAAACCCTGACGCACAGGTACCTGATGTACCTGGAGTCGGGCGCCTGGGCCACCAACTTCAAGCAGAAGCTGGCGTGCGGGTCCGTGTTGCTGGCGGTGGCGCCCACCCGCTTCGAGTTCTTCTCCCGCGCCCTGGTCCCGGGACTGCACTACGTCGAGATTCGCCCTGCAGGGGCATCGGACCTGGCATACCCCCAGATGTGCGTCGACATCGCCCGGCAGGTGTGCACTTATTCCAACCTGGTGTACATATTTTCGACCTTGTTGACTGGTCCTGGCAGCAGATGCTACCGCGACATCGTGCTGCAGTGGCTGAAGAAGGCTGCTGTTTCAGTGCTGTTGCGTGCGCACACCAGCCAGCATCATGGGAAGCCAGATCCCTCCCCAAAACACTTTGGACACATTTCTTAGCCTGCTCATATGCGCCAGCGTTCCAAGTGTGTTAGGTGAAGCACCTGGAGGCGGATTTTCAGGCGGCGGGGCTGCCCACCAACCCCAGCGTGGACCTGTCGGACGACCGGTACGACCGGCCGTACCAGAAGTACGACACCATGCCGCCGCCGCCGCCCCCGGCGCCGCCGCCACCCCCTCAAACAGCGGAGGAACCAGATGCCGAGCCGCCCGCACAGGTGATGCACTGTGATGTTGTTCATGTACATATTGTTTATTTTACTGTCTGACACCCTGCAGATTGTGTCGGTCATTCGTCATCTGTCTTTGTTGTGCAGTTGCTGCCATTGCATGCTGCAATGGGGCTGTTTATGACCCTGTGTTTGTCCCATCTCGTGGTTGTGGTATGGTACTGGATGGCAGATGCCTTCTTCTGCAGGCGGCAGCACCAGTGCCCGGACCGGCACCGGCACCGGGTCCCTCGCCCCTGCAGCAGCGCACCGGGGGGCGGCACCTGCCGCCCTGGGACATCGCCGCTAATGGCCAGGAGGTCAGCAGGCTTCCACTGTCCACCCTGTATCACACCATGTGTGCAAACTGCTGTGCACAGTGCTCAGCAGAGGCTGCGGCTAGTTCAAGGTGGCCAGCTCAGTAGGTGCCGCACGTGTTTGGCTCACAGCCTCGTGCAGTACTGTGCATAAGCCACCATGTCAATCATCATGCAGACCATGAGATATAGGGTCAAAATAGACCACACTCTTCCTTAGATGTGAAGATCACATGGTGTATGCGTGCAGTTCTTGCGACGGCATGTGCGCATGGATGATGTGCGGCAGTACCTGGCGGACGCTCTGGCAATGTACGGCAGCCTGGTGGACTTTGAGCCGGCACCAGGGGAGAATGCCATCTGCTACAGCGGCCAGGCGCTGCTGGCGCAGTTCGGCTTCCCGTACGAGGCCGACCGGCAGCTGATCGCAGAGACGTACCCCTGGCTGGCCAACTTCACGCAGCCGGGGTGCCCGCCGCCGCCGCAGCCGGCGGCCGCCCCTGCCCCTGCTGCCAGCCCAGCGGCTGCCGGCCCAGCAGCTGGCGGCGGCGGCGGCGGGGGCGGCGGCCAGCACGCCGCAGTGTAACTTCGCTGTGCATGCAGCAGCAGCAGCACCGCAGCAGCAGCACCGCAGGGTGCGTGGGCGGGAGCTGTCGGTGCTGGTGCGGGCCACGAGCTGCTATGGTGGAGGGGTGTACTGGTAGTGCAGTTTCAAGTTTGAGAGGTGTGAGACAGCAGGTTAGCTAGGAGCAGGGCTTTCAGCGAGAGAGATCTCCATCATCAGATCTGATGCAAGTTCAGGAAAAGGCACCAAATAGGGGTATGCCTCGATGTTACAGTGGTTAAACTTCTGGCGGCAAGTGTCTGGCTTGATGCATCAGTGTTGCAAACGAAAGGCAGGGTCAAGATGACACAGCAGGCGATGCCACATGGATGCAAACTACAGCACATCAGCCTGCCTTCTGCGACCGTTCGCATGCTCATGTACCGCTGCAATGAATGTCAAGGTGCAACTACAGGAGCAGGAATGGTTGCAAAGCTCGCCAACCGTTTCGCTGCATGTGGCGAGTGTGGCGGGAAAACTGGCGGTCGTGGCTGCATCGAGGAGCGCCCTTCGAGATCCAGCGGACGATTCGCGTGTTTTCCCAGGCTGACATGTGGCAGGCATAAAACCTTCCCCACCTCAGTGGCCTCCACATGGCAGTATGGCAAGCTGGCAGGATCTGACAAATCCCCCGTGGCAGCAGATGTGATGAACCATCCACCCCGGCTTGCAACATGACCTTTGCCGGGTGTGGCCATAACCTGCACTTCCCTCCTTCCCTACGGTCCTCCATCGCCGCGGGCAAACAAGTTCACAGCCTCCGCTCAGCCACCTTTCCTGCTCTGCTGCCTCTCTGCGCCGTGCAGATTTCGGTTCCCAAGACCCAGCTGTTCGTCAACGATGGCACGGCACCAGCAGAGGACTGGCTGCCTGGCGGCTCTGCTGCTGGCCAGCCTGTTCCTGGCGGCCTTCACGTCCGTCGATGGTGAGCATGCTGTTGGCGGCATCGTCTTTTGGTCAGCTTCCGCACAATCGTTGGTCTGGCACCGTCAGCATGCCACCCTACAGACCAAATGGGGTCGCCAGCAAGCAGTCGAGCCACCATCATCTAAGTCCAGAGATGTACGTGCATCTGGCACGACACTCGTCAAGCAAAAGCACCTTCGATCGCGTCAGTTGTCTCCTTGCGCTGTGCGTGCCAAGTTGGCGCGTGTGCTCATCATGCCTGGGACTCGGACCGTCCGAGTGGACACTACCTACTTACAGATCTGATGAGCACACGCATGCATGTCCGTGATGTATTGTCCGAGCTGCAAAAGCATGGGCAGGACGATGGTTTGCATGCAAGACAGGTGCCACCAAGCTCAGTCGTGTCAAATGGCTTGATCGACATCCCTTCTGTTGCAATAGTAGGGCCTTACTATCCTAGGTCTGAGCGAGGCTGTATCAGCGGATGGATGGCACCCTGACCACGCCGGCCTACGTAGCTGCATCGTTTCGCCAAACGTCAAGTGGATCCACTATGTAGTGGGTTGCGTACTATGCTCGCTGTGGTGCTTCACCCGTGTAAACTTCAACATGTGTCAGTGCGTACAACATCAGTGCTGCATCGATATGGCCTGCAGCAAGCCGCGCGCTCAAGGGGTCGGCGTCCACGGCTTCAACTGCGGCGACGGGCGGCGCTGCTGCCGGGTCCGCAGGTGCGGTGGAACGGTCAGCAGGGCACAGCAAGCACCCTGTGTGACTGTACACTGTACAGCTCTTGTGCGCTCACAGGCTGTTGAGATGTGGCATTGTGCAGGCCGCATGACCGGCGCCAGCTGCAATGCATGGCCATGTCCCATCGTAGCTGCAGTTCTCAGCTGCCACACGGGCTGCACACCAGTAGCGTGTGACACGACCATCACATATATAACTGCAACCAATGCAGGGGCTGCTGGCGGCAGCGGCGGCGGCGGCCGCAACAATGGCGATGACTCCTCGGCTGCATCGAGCAGCGCTGCCGCAGCTGGTGGTGGCGCAGCTGCCGGAGCAGCAGGTGATGTGTCACTGACAAGGTTGATGCGACACGGGGCAGAGCACCGGCAGCAATCATCATTTCCTGCATAGCCAACAACACATACAAATAACCGCAGCGGGTTGAGTCTCCTGTTGGTGGGCGTGCCAGTGCTGTTAGCAGTGCTTTTTTTTACGTAGCCCTTGGTTTTCCCTTGTTTGCTGCAGCCTGGGACAGAGCAAAGAAACGTAAGGCAGTCACTCAACATGAGCTGCAGGTGCTGCAAGCGATGGCGACGACGCCCATCATGAAAGGGGCAACGACCACGGTGACCGTGACGACAACGATGGCAGCAGTGCGGCAACGTCCGCTGCCGCTGCGGGAGGCGGGGGCGCGGCAGGGGCCTCGGGTGCGGCCGGCGGTGAGCAACAAGCAGAACCAGTGCATCCATGTGCCAGTGCCCATGTCTGCTGCGGTGCTTAGAAGCATTGACACAGAAACACGGCCGGCAGACAACATCATCGATTGCGTCCCATTGTCCACCCTCAGACACACAGCAAGCTGCGGGGGCTGACCCTCTGTGACTCCTCTCCGCCCAGATGATGCTGCGGCTGCTTCCAGCGCCGCTGCCGCGGGCGGCTCGGCGGCCGGCGCCGCTGGAGCTGCCAGTGGTGGCTCCTCCTCATCCGCTGCCGCTGCCGTTGCCACGGCCTCATCTGGTGACTCTACCGCACTGGTGTCGTTTGAGCTCGCTCTGGATACATACGAGTTTGCTACAGCGGGCGCGTCACAGCCTTGCTGGCACTATCGTGCAAGGCAGTGCAGCATCTACGCTTGAGCAAAGGCACATACCTACTGCGGATAGGCCCATACCTCTGGGGGTTCCGTTCACAAGGCATACTGCCTGCTGCGAAAAGCACAGCCATATGTACATGGCAGCGCCTGATGTTAGGCACTGCCGCTGTCAGCCATCGAGCTCACTGCATATCCAATGCTCCTCTGGCCCCTTTGTGCTGCTGCCGGTTTCAGGTTGCCCTGTCTGCCTCCGCGCAGGCTGCGGTGGTGCTGCATCTGCTGCGGGGGCCGCGGCTGGAGGCGGCTCGGCCGCTGCTGCTGCTGCCGCTGCGGCCTCCGCCTGCAACTCGCCCTTCGTGTCGTCAGGTGCACTTTTGAGTCGCCACCTGCGCTGCATTAGCAAGCCCAACGGGCAACCTTTCGCATGCGTGGTGACTCGTGGCTCATGTTCATGCATCACGACAGCTGGACATGATGTAATATTTGCTGACGACCTCAGCATAGCACTTGCCGACAGGGTGCGCGGCTGCGGCCGCGGCGGCAGCTGCAAGCGGCTGGTCCGACTCAAGCGCAGTGAGCACCGCAGGTGAGGTCTGGTTGGTGCAGTGGACGCAGTTTCGTTGAGGCATACCTTGTTGCAGGTGGTGCCGATGATGCTGTGTTTACATTTGACTACTGACATCGTGCATCCTGAAACCGTCACAACATGCACTGCTATGTGTGCCTGTCCGTATGATGATGGTGCCACCTGATCAACATATACACCATTGCAACTGATGTGATGCGCAATCCATGCAGTGGCCGCCTGCGACGGGGCTGCAGCTGCAGCTGCAGCCGCTGCGGCCTCATCTTCTGGTGGGTGGATGACGCAGCCAAGGACGATGCAAGTTGCGAGTGCAGCCACAAGCCTACATACGACCCCATCTGTATTGACGTATCGACGCTAACAGCTGCACATGCTGTGTGCAGAGCACCGGGATGATACACACTTCGTCCTTGTCGGCTGACGAGACGCATGACCTACACTTCCAACCGCGGCCCTCAACCATCACGGAGAAGCGCAAGAGGCACAGGGTGGCTCACAAGAAATCTCTTGGCGGCTGGTCAGCCGCCAGGGCGTGTCGACAAAGCAATTGGCACAATCGTTTGTGCAGCTGATGCCTGCAAAATTTCTGTGTGACAGCGTTGCTGCCATCACTACGAGGGGAGGGGACATTGCGAGGGCATAATACCATCCTGCTGTGACATGGCACCCTTCTGTCGTCTCGTGCATGCACATGACGCTGATTTGATACCTTGCAGTCTGTGACCATGGAGAGGGTTTATGACAGCCTGTAACCAGTGCAACCTGTCAGTCAGCCGCAGCCTGACAAGGACCTGATCCATACGGCGTCTGCTGCAGAATACAACCCCGCCCCAGAAGACAGAGTGTTGTTATACTGGCTCATGCAGCTGCCAACAAAAAATCCCAACTGCTTGTCTGTATTTGTAGAAACAGGTCATTTTAAGCTTCACTGAGCAAATGGTAGGGTGAACGATTACACTCCCTCCAATGCAACTGTCATTGTCGATGCGTTGCACCCAGCACATCTCTGCAAATGCAAATGTGGCGGAGTAGCGCCGTGGACAGTAGAGCAGGATGCCTTCGCTTCACAACCACCGTTACCATCGTCGCATCGGAAACTGCTTTTCATTAGCCATACCAGTCCATGACAACAGGCTTCACGCTGAACACCAAGCAATGCCGTCTGCGATAAGTATGGTTTTAGCCAGTGGAACTGCAGACGCATGTGCGTTCTGATCTACTGGCACCATCCAGGCAGCATGGCGTTGGGGAAGATGCAGGCGTCAAAAGTGTGTCGAGAATGACACAAACCACCCAGCAAGCGATGTCATGAATGAGCAGTCAAGCTGGCTGGTGTCAACAGACATAAACAACTTCCTTACCGCTTGCGCTATGCTATGCATGTGTCCCTATCCTGAAATTGCAGTATAACCACTACCCAGTCGCGATGTCAATACTCCATGTGCGATGCACCCATCCTCAAGAGAGGCTCTACGCCTGTGAGTAGGCGGGCTGCGCGGGTCCGGGGCCGTAGGCGCACTGGAAGCCCCCGTTGTGCCGGCGCCCCTTGACGCACTCCACCACAAACTGCGCCTTGTTGCCGGTGGGCGCCGAATACAGCTCCGCCTGCAGATTGCCAGGTCAGGTATGAGGCTGAAGTTGCATCAGAATTGACTGAGACTGCTGGCGGTGTCACCAGCTGCAAAGATGAGAGCGGTCAAACCTGGATGCTGCTGCACACACTGTGCACACAGCATGGCAGGGGTGCTGCTGACGCGCAGGTTTTCAGCGCTGTGGAGAGGGTCTACAAGAGGCGCTCTTGTCGTGCAATGCACCTTGAGGGTGTCTGCCGTGGCGGTGGCCACGATGTTGCCAGTGAAGGAGGCGCCGTCGGACATGCGCACATTGCTGTACTTCAGGTAGGGCTTGTTGGGGCTCACCTGCAGCATGGTGTGTTGGACACCTGATAGTCTGCGAGAACATCACGGTGTGCCTTCTGCAGGTAATGCATGGTTCTGTACGCCGCAGGGTGCTCTGTTGTGCTCACCATCCCCGTGGTTTGTCCCAGCCGCCGTCATTTGGCTCGGTGAAGGAGCCGGCGCCTGCAAGGGAGAATGCACGAGTGTAGCTGTTGTGTGCCTGTCAGTTCCTATAGACCGTTTGCTGCTTCTTCGTTGTGACCTAGCTATGCATACGTGAGTTGGTACTGAACATATTCGTCTTGACCTCACTTTTCACATGCCATAAAATTTTGCGAACTCAAACTGGGTCACCAAGCACCCCTGTGATGCTTCACAACAGGCATCGCTGCCGCATCAATCAGGCGTACCCGAGGTGAAGAACTGGGTGGCGTAGCCGTAGATGCCCGCGTTGAAGTAGTTGATGGCGTGGTCATGGCCGTTCACATAGAAGTGCGGCTTGTACTTCTTCACCAGAGCAGCGAACTGCAGCGAGACAGCCGCAGGTCACTCTACGTAGAGTCTTTAGTGGCTGCAGTGCCCACAGCCGTGCTGTGCACTGCGGCAGCAGACTGCCTCCCTGCATGGGAGCGTGCTCGCCGCCACCAGTTGAGCAAGCAAAAGTTGCGCAGGTAGCTCACAGTGGCCCAGGCGTCCGACTCGGGCAGGCCCGTGTCATCGTCGCGGAAGTAGGACTGGTCGCCCGAGAATGCCGGGTGGTGGCCCAGGACTGCGGGCAGAGGAGCCCACCGGCATGATGGATCTCTGATCGATGTTATGATATACTGTGGGAAGTTTTCTTGTGACACAGCACAGGCCTGTGACGTGCAATTGCTGCTGGCCAGGCCGCCATTGACCATCAAGTAAACTCATGCGGATACCAAAACAATAACAAAAAGAACGGAACAACCCACCGATGGTCCAGCCGGTCTTCTTGGACGCCGCCTTCAGGGCGCGCTCCAGGAAGGCCAGCTGCTTGGCGCGCTGCGCAGGGGTGCTCTGCGGACAGGGCAGCGGTGCAGGGTTAGCAGTGTAGCGAGCAGGGGAACTCTACTGAAGCGCCAGGCGGCGTCTGACGGCGGCCAGGGTGCGTCAAGCAGGGGGGCGCCAGGCGGTCAGCGCGTGCACAGGCTGGGCAAATGAAGCGACCGATTCCGCGGGCGGCAGCCGGCGCAGCAGGAAGCACCTGGAACTGCTCCTCGTCGATCCTGCTGTAGGCAGAGCTGGGGGCCAGGTAGCCTGCGGCGCAGCACGCACAGGCCTGAGCAGCACTGCTGGCACAGCCGAGTGCAGGGCGTGTGGCACTGCATAACCAGTGGTTACTTGCAGCAGCAGTGAATCGCTGACGCCGCCGGGGCCTCGCCCACTGTACGTGCTGAATTCCACATATCATGAAAAGTGATATGTCAGCCCCAGATGCGCACCATCGATGAAGCTGTTGGTGTCGGCGACCACCAGGTTGATGGCGGTGGGGCCACTGCCGATGCGCTTGGCGAAGTAGCGGGCCGGCAGGTACCACTCCGGGTTCTGCTTCGTGTATGCGATCTGCTCATTCACGCCCTCGATGCCGCCCAGCACATCGTGATTGCCCAGCGACCCGTACCTGCAGCGATGCGGAAACAGTGCGCTGCAGACAAAGGAGCCACCTACTGTACGTGCTGGGCGCAGACATGGCCTGCACTCTTGTCGGTACACCCGAGTGGGGGCAGGCACCGGTCTTGGCTGACCACACCACCACCTGTGAAGCCAAGGCCTTTGTTGCTGCTCACGTGATGCAGGGTGGCACAGTCGCCCTCCATGTGCTGTCCTCTAAGTGCCCCACTCACCAGGTCAGCGGCCTCAGCGCGGGCTGGTGCTTGGTCTTGTACACGTTGAGCCAGTCGCTCTGGAAGCGGGAGGCGCAGCTGCCCCCGGAGGTGTTGTCGGTGGCGTTGCAGCCCAGCGCATAGAAGTTGTCGCTCCTGCATTGGAGAGCATGTACCATTGCGGCACACGGCGCTGCCTGTAATTGTTGTGCGTGAGGTGGTGTGGCGACTACGCTCACCAGCAAGGCATCTCTGTGCAAGTGCTGCTGCTCTTGTCGCCTGCAGGCACTGAGACACACAGCGTTGAGTGCTCTGCAGGTAGCGCCATCGACGCACGTGTTGATGACGAACTCGCAGCCCTTGTGCTTGCAGCTGCGCTCCAGCACGTACGCCGCCTGCAGCTGCTGGATCTTGCCTGCACCGGCAGCAATGAAGCGGCATCATCAGCCGCATCCTGGCGGCAATGGCGCAGATGGATGCGGCTGTCAGCCTATCCTCCAACTGCACGTTCCCGCTATCACAGGTGTCAAAATGCGTCTGCTGGCACTGTAACTCAATTGAAGTGCACACACGAAGTGGGTTCTGCAGCGGCGCCGCACCCTCGCAGTTCTCGCGAGCATCGGCGTCCAGCGCCCCGCATGCCAGCACAACGCAGGGGTCATTGGGCTGCTTGTCGAAGGGGCCGCCGCTGGGGTCGATGGCGGGGTCGATACTGATATAGAACGGGTCCGCAAGGCTGCTGGGGCACTTGTTGGGGTCGCTGGGGTCGTAGCGGTCCGCCGGGAAGCTGGAGCCGCCCTCCCCGCCCAGGCGGCCCCAGTCTGTATGACGAGGGCAGCCAAAAGCGAATAACATAAAACTGTATGATGATCATCCACTGCGAGATGGATGACATCCTGAGAGGCAGGTGTCCTGCACATGCATGGTGTGGATCGCAGTGGCATACCACATCAAGTCAGACCAAGCAACTTCGGGCTCTGTAGCGGATGGCTCCGTATGAAGCTGCTAAAACATCAGGCAATCGCAACTGCTTGCAGGCAGCCTGCAGGCGCAACACCCGCTGTGCATGCCCGGTACTCGTGTGCATCAGCCGCCCGGAAGTGACGTCTGCCTGACTAAACCACGCCCTGTGCCTGTTGCCGCGCCGGCCCAACCGCGGCTGCTACATGACTGCAACGTGACGTCCGAGCAGTGGCCGCTTGACCTGTTCCGGGCGAAGACGCGCATCCTGGCGCATGTGTCTGTGTCTGCACGGGGCCGGGCGATCAGTGAGGCTTATGCCAGGAATCAGGTGCAGGAGGCCAAATCTTCAACACCGCACCGCCGAAGATGGCGAAGACGCGCTTGTCCTCCTTGTAGTAGCCCCTGCCGTAGCCATCGTCGTCCCAGCCGCCGTGCTCGCCACCGTGCTCGTGCGCCGCAGCGAAGCCGGCAGCTGCGAACAGCGCCAGCAGCAGCATGCATGCTGCCCAAGCCATGGGCATGGCTGCAGTATGCGGGAGACGCTATGCAAACTCGCGGCTCAAGCGCCGCGCAGTGTGTTGGTATGAACAGATAGTGGGCTGCATTTTCAAGGTCAAGGAGAAGTTGATGTGAATACCCAGCTGGTTTTCAGACGAGAATATTCTCAGTGCAATCAGTTGGCAGACATTTCAATACCCAACGTGGGTTCCGGTCAACATGCTGGCCGTCAATTCGCTGCTCACAACCCCACATCCTAACCCACTTTCTCCTGGTCAACAAGTGCGCGAATTTCACTGCTGCCAGCAAATGACAGGCCACAGCCATCGCCATCAGCAGGCGGCTGCACATGATCAGTGCCCTCGCCCAGGGTAGCGACAATGTCCTGCTCATGAGGATGCCCCCAGCTGCGGCACTTCTCACTCCCTGCACTTCAGCTGTGTCACACACGGCCGTACGTCGGCGGCAGCGGCATGCGCATTTGGCGCGGCGACACCCCCGGCGGCGCCATGCGCGCCCCCTTCCGCACCTGCAGCTGGAGATATCTCGATACAGCTGCCCATGCTAGATGTGCCTACTCCTGCACGCCCCAGCATGCATGTGATGTTGTGTCAGCTCAATCGCTATCGGCATCATGGCATATCTCGCCCTGACGACGACCTGGCATATGTGAGTACGGAGACACAGCGCACTGCAAAATGCCGAAGGGAGGACCTCGCCCTCTGCATTTCCATCCCTCCAGGTCGCCAGCTAATCAGCAGCGCTGCATCTTGCATGGCAGGAACCCGCATGCAGGTTGGGTCAAAGTTTCGAGCGGGTACAGGCGCCTTGCAAGGCGGCCTGATGCATTGTGAACCTTGAGCGAGAGTCGGCAGGAATTCCTGCTCCATACATATGTATGGAGCATGCGATGAAATAGCGGCCGAAATGAAGGCTTTGCAGGACATTGAAGTCAGCAGCAGTGCACACGCACGATTGATGCGCAAGGCCAGCAACCCCTGGTTTGGTCGAGGGCCGTCGGTGGCAGGCGCCTTGCTGTCACACCTGCTCTTTTGGGCGCAATGCAGCCTGCTGTCTGCGCTCCCGAGCTGACAGCCTGTTCAAGAAATGAGGCGCCAGTGAGCAGGTACGCAGCCGCATGAGCACCGTTGCGCACACGGGGGGCGGCAGGATGTGCTGGCTTGCACCACAGCATATGCTGGACAGGCAGCACTGGAGACCGCGCGCCAGCGCCATTTTCAGGGCATATCTGTAATGCAATGGACTGACAGCTGTCAAGGTGGTCAGTATGCTGATGTGCAGAAGGCTAGGAGCATCAGCCGGAACTCAAAACAGCTTCAGCGCAGCCGCCGTCATGTTAGTTCGTTCATCAGCTAGCTGGCGTGGTTGGCTGCCATGCCAGTCAGGCTGCAGAAGACGCACCTCATTGGATGGCAGCTGATGCCAAACTGCCAGCAACACCAGCATGCAATGTGAAGACTTTATAGCAGGCTGTTGGTGCGACGCGGACATCTTGAGGTCAGCTGGCTTTTGCAGGAAACACCTGGCCTGAGGTCACTTGATGAGGCCATTTGCTTGATCGGCCCAGGCAGATGGTTGCGGTAGGTGATGCCACATGGCACGCTCTGCTGTGATGACGTCACGCCACATCGGTCAGGTGATAAGCTCTTGCATCTGCTAAGCCTGGTCCTCCGACCAAGCAAGGGCCCAGCTAACCGTCCTTGTCGCCACAGTTCCTGCTTTCGTCACTAGCACTCACAGCAAACCACCGTCTTTGCACCCCGAACAGCAGGCACCAGCACCAGCCAATGAAGATGAGGCAGCAGCGATGCTCAAGCTCGCTCGCCCTCCTGCTGGCAGCGCTGCTGGGCATGCTGCTGCTGGCGGCGTGTGCCTCAGCAAGTGCCCACGCTGTCCCGCTGCACGGTGAGCGACCGCCCGAGCAATATGCGGCGGAAAACACGAGCTTGCCAGATTGCACCCTGGGAAGTCCTGTTGATTCAGTTGATCCAAAGGGTTTATTCACTTCACCAGATGCCAGCACAGGCCGGCAGCCAGCTGTCGTCCGTCTTCTGGAAACCTGCCGACCTGCTAAGTGACCTGGCTTTGAGTAGGCGCAGCATCGTCTCCGTCTGTGGTGCACTCGAGCGAACTGCTTGCAGTTGGTGGTTCACATCTCAGCATCCTTCGTTCACACCGTGCACTGGCATGCCTTAGCGCCCTGAACGAGGATTTGTCTCGATCTGCTCGGTGGATGATGGTCATGTAGGTGCCGAGCCTGCTCTAGTTGGGGGCAGCGCCGTGGGGTCAAAAGTTCCCCCTGGGATGCGTTAGCTGTACGACCAGATGGCCTCCATTGAGTGCAGGGAGGCAGCTCAAGGGGATCCCCGCCGAACAGGGGGCAATAATTGAAGAAACTCCCCAGGGCGGCGACATGGGTGAAGGAAACGGTGACAACGAAATGCCAGACGGTGGCAACAATGACAACTCCGGCGGCAATGATGGCAACAACAACGAGGGCGACAATAACGACGGCAGCAGCTCCGCGGCATCAGCAGCAACTGCTGCCGGCGGTGGCGGAGCCAGCGGTTCGGCTGCTGGAAGTAGCTCTGGCGGTGGGTCGGGCGACGATGGCAGTGGCAGTTCCTCAGCCGCTTCTGCCGCCTCTGCTGCGTCATCCGGTCTGTCACTGCCACGATCGTCTCTGTTGTGCAGATGAATGTACAGACTCATTCCTTTAGAAGACGTGCTTTATCAGGGCAGCTGTTCGCTGTAACTGGAAGTCCAGAGCGCGCTGCATGTATATCCTCGCTGCATTTCAACGTCCGGCATTGTCACGCAGGTTGTGGGGCGGCTGTTGCTGCTGCCGCTGCGTCTGCTGGGTCCAGCGGCGGCCGCCGCCTGCTGGACCGAATCCTGCTGGGCAGCTCGAGCTCCAGCGCCGCTGCTTCCTCTGCTTCCTCTGCCTGCGGCAGTGGGGGCGTCTCGGGCGGTGAGTCCTTGGGCTGAAGAAAGGCTGTCTGACCGCGTTGCTACACACCTGGCATGATGTCAGCAGCTGCACCTCTGGCGTCCTGTGGCGTCATCTTCTGGCTTCATGCGTCAGCAGAGCGATCAGCTGCAAGATCGTTGTTGTGTCAGCCACTAGCTGTCCAATGTGCCATCATGGCATGCGCCTGCTGGATGACCCAGCTCGGATAAACACTGCTGCAGACTCAGACGTTGCCCTCTACAAATGTATGCAGGCTGCGCTGCGGCTGCTTCCGCTGCCGCGGCCAGCGGCTATCGTGACGCATCAGCAGTGGTGAGACGGGGATGGGCATCCCGCTGTGGTGGTGCCGACCACATGATTCACTATCTCTCATCTCAGCTGCTGCGCACCATGCTTATCACTGGCATCGTGCAACGTAGCGGCAATGTCATGCTGCGCCACCCTGCAGGCGACCGCGGTGGCTGCATGCGGTGGTGGCGGTGGCGGAAGCGCTTCAGGCTCCAGCGCTGCTTCCAGCGGCAGCGCAACTGGAGACGGTGTGTTGTCCGGCTGCTGTTGTCATTCTGCTGGGTGCACGCCCCAGTCTGCAGTGCCTCGTTCCCTGCCGTCATGGGGTCAGCACCCCAGCAGCCAAGGCGTCAGCCCCCTGCGCATCGCAAATCTGGCCGCCCATACCTGGGTTTGACACATGTGTTGACACAGCTCTGTACAGAGCTGTCATGGGAGCTGCAGTTTGTACCAGTCTGTTTGCATGGGCCTAGCTGACGGTCGTGGCATATGTGCACTCTGTGCAGATTGTGCCGCCTCGGTGGCGGCTGCTGCCGCTGCGGCGTCCTCCTCTGGGTCCGGATCATCCTCCGCCGCATCCGCCGCCTCTGCCGCATCCTCAACCTGCGGGTCATCCGGCGTCCCATCATGTGCGCACAGCACAGAGCACACTTTCAGCCTGCACGCTCCAGCGGGTGCTCATGTATGTACGCTCGGCAGATCAGCGGCGGCTCAGCGGATACTGCGAGCTGCAGCAGCTAAGCGATTTCAGCAAGGGGCTGCATTGGCCAGTGTGCCCGGTGCACACTTAGAATAAAATAAACACCCCGACATGCACGCCAAATAGTGCTCATACATGTTTCAGTGTGTCTCTCGCACGTTTGATGATACTCACCAGCTCACCCTGCAGCTTGCTCCGCTGCGGCCGCCGCCGCTGCTGCGTCTGGCTACCAGAGCTCATCTGCTGTCGCGACGGCAGGCAAGGCCTGATCCCCTGATCCATGATCCCACTCAGTTTGCTGCTACATGCTGCTGGCTTGCACTCTGGTAGAGCTATCCTGCATTTGCGCACTGCCGCAGTCAATGCCAGACACTGCCAGCCACGCTGATGGCACCCGGCCTTGGTTTTTTAAATGTAGTTGCTGCGTGTTCCGGCGGTGGCGCCGCTGCAGCCGGCGCTGCTGCGGCAGGTGCGCTATTCTTAGTGCAGGGCTGCCACTAGTAGCCCAGGACCCTGCTTGCTGCGCAGTGGTTCAGCACAAACGATGTGTTGCAGCATGGTTCTTAGCCACTTGCGCTCCATCATGCATGTTAAGCAGAGAGCTGCAATACTCCAAATTCCCAATAATTTATACCACAAGCCATGGAATGGACAGCTGTTCCTCCGACTGTCTGCAGGCGGCTGAACGAACATGAAAGGCACAAGCACGGCGTGGCGCAGCTGAAGTAGCCCTCCAAACGCAGGGAACAATGGCAACCACGCAGATGTATCTCAAGTCATCGCATGCACACACCCGTAGGAAGTACTGTGCAAAGTGTGAGTTACCCATTTGCGATTGAAGACTCACACTGAACATCAGGGTTGTCAAGTGTCCTAAAGCACTATTGTTGCTCATATACCGCCACACTTGCCTTGCCTTCTGAAAGTCATGATACCTCATCGTATGCCGGATGCATGGGTTGATATCAAACATTTTGATTGAATATCCCATGCATTGAATATCCCATGCCATACGGCAAGCAGGCAGTTTTCAGCACGTTATGCATGAGCTGTATGACATGTGTAGATGCTGAGTGCGGGAATGATCGCCAGCTGCTAGCTTCAACACGAATAATGTACACGCGGCGAGCATAATTTCGGCGTGGCGCACATTTGCTGACGAGCCGACATTGTGCCGGCAGATGTATGTCCTGCGCTGCAGATGCGCAGTTATTGATGCTGACGCTGGTCAGCACGAGCAGCTGTAAGGTTCGTCAGGTTGAAGACCCTCATGATTTGCACACAACCCGTTTAATTAAAAAGTTGTCCTCAATGGAGGCGGCGATGAATGCAGCGGTCACCTGTTAAATCCATGGTAAGCTCAGGTCTCGCATCGGCTACCGATATGTTTGGCTTACAGTAAGATTACGGCCTTGTAGAAATTGACGTATCACATCAGGACATGGTTCCCAGGAAGATTCAGCCTCATCTCTGATGCATCGCATCGGTCAGATGTCATGTGAGAGGTTCGCTCTGCATTCCGATTTACCACTGCTCCAGCTGCGCCGTGACCTCTAGAAGTGTCAAAAAGAGTTCAGCAAGCATGGGACACGCAGACGGACGGTATCGCCCGGTAATCAGCCATAATGTGTGGCTGTCAACTTGAAATAGGATCCGCATGCCTGCCATCTGGCGGCTCAATCGGCGGTCGATGGGTCCAAGGCCAGATGCCAGCTGTTGACCCCTCATCGGTGACGTTGTGCCAACTTCTGGCGCATGATCTGCGTGAGATTCACCTGATCATTATCTCAGTCTTGACATACGCGCCTTGCCTTGTTGTCCTCAACGTTTGCACTTGCAGTGTCACTGTTGCCACACCCCACACCAGCATCGCCTTCCTGACGCAAGCAAGCCAGCCTCGGCCCGTCCATACCGATCTGCAAATCTGTCCAAACCACCATGGCGCATCGCCAGAGCACCGCCGCGCTGCTGCTGCTTGCCAGCTTGCTCCTGGCGGCATTTGCTGCCTCATCAGCTGAGGCCTACCCCTCCAACTCGCTGCACGGTGAACAGCCACTTCAGCTGAATTCACTGCTGCCACACATCAATCGCATATGACCACGGAATATGCCCTGCACGTCTAGTCTGGCAGCCATGTGCCCTGGGCAGCAAAGAGTCCGGACGAATGACTGCCCTCAGCCCACTCGGGGTCGATCGGTTACTAACCGGCTAGTAGCCGCTCGCTGCTGATGAACCATCGCATCCTGCTGTGTGCTGGGGCACGTCAGCTGCTGCTATGCTTGCGCCTTGCACAGGCAGACAGCATCACAAATGGTTGCCCGCCCTGCCACGATTTGCTTGCCTCGTTTCCCTGACGGTCCAATACGCCGTTCGCATTACTGCTACACGTGCGCATGTCTGGGCAACTCAGCAACACGATTGCCATTTGCGCACCCAGCCACTTCTCATTCATGACCGGTGCAGAGGCTATTAGCTGGTACGTATCTGCGACGCGGCCTGCGGTTGTTGTCTGGTGCAGCAGTCTGGCCCCCGCCAATGCATCAAGAATCGACAAAACAGCAGCAGGTGTGGGCCCTGCAGGCCGCAAGCTCAAGGGCAGTGCCGCTGCTGCTGGGTCGGCCGCTGGTTCCGGTGGCGGCGGCAACGGCGGTGGCGGTGTGCCTCCTTTCTTGCTGCCAGCTGCACATTGCTGCCGCTGTGATGTTGATGCTTTGTTTGCGCCTGTGTATCTCATGTACAGCAGCCGCTCTGCGCTGCGCACGAGGAGCACATCGGTCAGGACAGTCTGCCGACAGGCTGCTCGGATGACGACTTGCAGATTGTGTGCAGGCTACAACTGCAACCCAGTTCGTTGAACACATTTTCATGAACTTGCTGTTCGGCTGCATGCAAACAGTGCAGCTCGGTCCCTACGATGCATGTACCACATACGGCACCAAAGTTGTACCTCGGGATGCATCCCATACGCAGGCACTTCTTCCGCCGCTGCGGCTGCAGCCGCAGGGGGCAGCGGTAATGACAATGGTTTCAATGACGGCAGCAACGGTGCTCTTCTTGAAGCGCCGTGGATGTCAGTCGATGTGCACCAAGCATGCAGAGCTCTGTGACGTTGTTCTCACAAGCATGAACCTGTCGTGTTTTAACGTGCCTGCCCCATGCGTCGCCAGATCACAGCCATCTGCATCTTTGCAGACTGCAGCGACGCGGCTGCCGCTGCTGCGGCGGCTGCTGCATCCGGCGATTCCGCTGCCGCTGCAGCAGCCGCTGCCGCCGCCTCGGACTCCTGCGACCCGTCGTTCAACAACCTGACCCCAGGTCGGTGGTGTATACCACCTGTTGTGTGGACAACCTGCGTGTCGGTGGAAAAGAATGATCAAACCAGAAGGTTTACAAATTGACAACCTGGCGGAGTTTACCATCATTGCAGCTGTGGCAGGACCACGTTCTGATGTCGTTGCAGGCTGTGCTGCGGCTGCAGCGGCTGCCGCGGCAAGCGGGCTGGATGGACTCTGCTGCCGCCGCTGCTGCTGCCGCCGCCTGCGGAAGTGGTTAAAGGGTAAGTGGCTGCGTCTGTCACACCTGCAATGTGTTCATGACCAGTGATCGATAGTTCCGGGTCACACGCATTGCCTTTGAGCTCTATGCTTGCTCATGCCTGCAGGAAAATTATGAGCCACACACAAGACCTGTACTACTGCTGTCCATGGCCTGCCAATGATTAGTAGCAACACCAAGCACCCAGCGCTCACAAAGGTTGTGGGAGGACCGCAGTTGCTTAGAGCATCGCGCATGACATCCTTACTTTCTGCCAGCAGTGCTGATGCATACATGTAGAGCTGCAATTGGATGACCAGAGTCACTAAAGTACTCAGCAGATGCACTTAGTTGCATGTTGTTCACAGCACATCATATCATATCATGTTGCTGAAGATTTGCACAACCATCAGATACAACCGTTTTGAAGCAAAGCTGGAAAATGAAAAGATCAGCATCAGTGGAGCTGTTCCTGCAACCTATGGAACCATCCACATTCAATTATAAGCTGCGTTCCTTTGCCTTCAATCATGGCACTAGAATATTTTGATACAGTACCTACTGTTGGCAGCCATGTGCACGCACCACTACTGCAGTCTGTGACACAGAACAACAGTAAGCCGTAGCCACCCATCTACTGCTATACATGCTGAACACACAACTTGACGAAGTCATAAGACCCAAGGTTCCAGCTCCACAGAAAGCTAGCGCATTCTGCAGACTGTGTGGATATTTTCGCATAAATAGTGGAGCCCTGATGATGCCGGCATGCACATGACACAACTGCGCACGTGTGCAGACACAAGCATGCACGCAGCGACAGGTGTGGGAAGACCGCAAGAGGGTTAAACGTTTCAGCCAGCTACCAGCAGGCAACACTACTTCCAGTTGCGTGATGCATTATTGCTACAGCTGGCGACCAACCGTCACAAGTGTGGTACACAGCAGTGACTTCGGGTTATCCAACCTGCTGCCAACTGGCGGCAGATCCGGCGGTCGATCGCTCCGAGGCTCATCCCAACCCTCATGTCCGTCAGCTTCCCAGTCGACTGCGCATACCGTTTGTGGCAACCGCAAATAACTGAGGCACCATTCTCCAGCAAGCGTACTGTGCTGCAAGCCAATTGTGCTCAGCTGCAGACAGGAGCGAGCCTGCACCTCACCCCAGCTGCAGCCACTGCAAGACTCGGTCTTTGGGCACCATGGCGCACGGCCGCAGCATTGCTGCTGTGCTGCTGCTTGTCAGCCTGTTCCTGGCGGCATTTGCTGCCTCCATCGAGGCCCACCCCGTCAACCCGCTGCAGGGTGTGTACCTGCGCAGCTGCTGCTACTGTCAACCTCGTAACAGCTCTTGCTTGAGCTTGAGCGAAGCAGCCTGCTGACCATGATACTGGCGAGACTTTATGCAGTCGGCTGCGCAGCCAGTCGGCATGCCGTGGTGGAATATGTGTCTTGTCCAGTCAGCAGCAGCAGCAGCAGCAGCAGCAGCAGCAGCAGCAGCACTAGCCCTTGGCAGTTGCATTGGCAAATTGTTGCCAACTTTTTAAATAGTATAGTACTTTACTATTAATAAAGGCTTTGCCGTCGTGGTGGAAACGCGTGAAATAAATAACAAAACCAGGCATTCCGCGACGGATGCCGCACCTCAGCCGCTGCGTCGAGCACATCAGCTACCTGAGCACGTGACTGTATGTTTGACGCTGCGAGCGGCAGGAGCGGCGTGCTAGTGTTGTGCGTGGCTTGCGTGTCTGACAGCTTGGAAGCCGCTGGAAGCCACAGCGCGAAGTGCCCATTGACCTAGTCCCACTATTCTAAGGGAGAATGTTGTGCGTCCTCCCCACATACCAGTCGGAAAACAGGGCACCACCTCCACTTGCAACGTGCTGCTTTATAGGCCGTGAGGTCACAACCAGAGCTCACAGTACAGCAGTATCAGCTGGACCTATGCCCCGCTAGCAGACGGGCGAGCTGAAAGCGCGGTTCTCGCAGCGAGATTGCGCCTGGCAAGTATCTGTCTGCCGGTCGGCAGCAGCTGTGCTCAAGACTGTAATTACTTGGAAAGCGGTCGGAGCAACATACGAACGCACAGGGCGTTGCGCGTTGCATGTTCCGCAACCAACTGCAACCAATCCAAACTTCGGGTGTCGGCCTTCAATGCATTGGCAACAGGCCGCCCTGCAGCACTTCTATTCTTCGCCCAACACGAGGCTATCGTGTACTTGCAGGTTGTTAAAAGTTGGCTCACGCTCGCTTGCGACGTGCCGTTGTTTGATTGCATTGAGGGTGGGGTTCAGGATGCTGAGGGAGGGTTTACTGCTGGTGTGCATAAATGCTGGAGGTGACTGGCAGGCTAGTATCATGCATTGAGCACCACGGACTGCAGGCATCTACTGACACAGCAGCAGCCAGATGCCCGCGGTCTGATCGGGCGTCACTGTGCACGAGTCCTGGCTGAGCATGCAGGCCGCAAGCTGAAGGGCGTGTCGACTGACGGCGGCGGGGGCGGCGGCGGCGGCGCTGGGGCCGCTTCAGCCACTGGCGGGGGAAGTGGTGGCGGTGGCAGCAGTGGCGGCCCTGACGGCGGTGGCGGCAGTGGTGCACATGATGGCGGCGGTAGCAGCAACGGCGGCGGCCACAACGAGGGCGACAACGGCGGCGGTGGCCATGGCGGCGGTGGGGACAATGGCGACGGCCGTGCTCGGCCGGACGGAGGTGCGCTTCATGCTCACATGGTGCGACGGTGCTGATGCTATGTACATGGCGGGTGGGCAACGTGCAACGTGCAAAGCTGGCTTGCAGGCAAATGTACAAATCGGTGTGGCTGCAAGAATGCATGTTTGTGGAGCTTTGTGATGCTTGGTCTGTGAACAGTGGCGATGCAGTTTTCCCAGCTGCCGGCTGGCATTGCTGAAGCCTGGACTTTGATAGCCACAGGCTCGGCCGCAGCTGCCGCCGCAGCTGCAGCGGGCGGCGGCGGTGGTGGAGGAGGGGCTGCTGGCGCGGCTGGTGCTTCCGGCGGTAGCGGTGGCGGTGGTCATGAGGACGGCCACGACGGTGGTGAGGACGGCCACGACGGTGGTGAGGACGGCGGCGACGGCGGCGACAACCAAGGCGGTGGCAGCGCCGCCGCCGCAGCTGCTGCAGCTGCCTCGGGCTCCTCCAACAGTGCGTGCTCGCTGTGCTTCCGCAGGACCATTCCTGATGGTTCTTTTTGGAATGTTCATTCTGACAGTGTCCGCAATAGAAGGGTTCAGCTGTGCATGCGTTTTCATACCAACACGATTCAGACCAGGACATACAGGCACTGCGCTCAGATGTCTGCTGGACGCCATTTCTCTGCCGGGTGCATTGCTGAGTGACAGCTGAGATCCAATCTGCACAGGCTGCAGCGATGCCGTCGCTGCTGCCGCCGCTGCAGCCGCGTCTGGCGGCGCTGCAGCCGCTGCCGCGGCCGCTGCCGCCAGCTCCGCCTGTGACCCGTCCAAAAACCTGCCGCCAGGTCTGCATGTGATGCCCACAGCAGCTGCTTTGCCTACTCACACCTGGCTCTGCATTCTTCAAGTGGACATAGCTCTCCTTTAAGCGAAAGGTGGGCTTTCTGCGGTGATTATGCTGTACCTGAAACAACTTGTCCCCCCCTGTTCTGCAGGTTGCGCCGCAGCTGCCGCGGCCGCCGCGGCTTCTGGCTGGAATGCTGCCGCTGCCGCTGCCGCAGCAGCCGCCTGCCGTGGCGCAGCGGCCGCCGCCGCAGCAGCTGCCGGCTGAAGGTGTTATGCTGCTGCGCATGTACACACTCTGCAACAAAGACGTTTATGACTTCGCTGTGTGACTGCCAGCGCCAGTGACCTGGCCCTGAGCGTTCAGCACAGTCGGCTGCCTGCGGCACCCGCCCATGTACTTCTGGTGTACACTTGTAGATGTGCAGCAGCGTAGTGCATTTTGATCTCCTGTCTTGCCACTGGTTTGCAGGTGGTGCTCTCATGCTGCGCTCAAGAGCAACTGGTCCGTCCAGACCGACACCCTTTGATGGTCCGGGACCAATCGCACCTAAACCACTAACCCACGAGTCCAGTAATGGGACATACTTGTGAAAGGATGTCAAGTGATGTGGTAGCTGTTCGAACTGGACATGGAAGCAAAAGGCGAAACTGCTGCGGATGCCCTTCTTCCAGTGCCTGATCACATGCTGGCGCCTCCTAGTGATGCGACGATGCATGTTGCTTGCGTATGCTCAGGATGTCAATGGCTCGTTTCTGGCTTAGATCTGCTATATCAGGCTGCCTGTTGTGGTGCATGTGTGTTCAGGCTGCTATGTGGGTCCGTTCAGACAACGACCACTGCTGATTGGATGTGCCAAAATGTGTTACAGCTTTTACACCAGATTCAGCGGTACCCGCAGGGCTGCACAGACTCAAAACCCGCCGGCTGCAGTGCCTAATGCATGTCGAGTCACAGCAGTGCAGAGGTGTGGAACAATGTTGGCAGCTATGCTTAGCTAATAATCAGCACTAACGCACACCTTCGAGCAATCACTTCATGTGGCATGCGCGCAATTGCCAAATGCCCATCAACGCTGGCATTGAGCAATGCCGCCGCTTCTGCAGTCTCAGCAGCACCCCGCTCGTCAACTAAGCTGCTCAGGCCCCCTCCAATCACCCTCTGTAAGAGACCCATGGCCACTCATTGAGCCTGCGCCTCCCGTTATCTGCTGCCCATCTACAATCATGGGAGCTGGTCCAGCCATCAACCGACCAGCAGCTGGTAATTCGACACTTGCTGTCCAGGGACACCCTGGAGGACTGGGGGCCGCGCTCCGGCGCCACGCTGGTCACATCGCTTCGCCCTTTCAGCCGTTGCCTTTCGCGGTCCCCCATCACCTGCTCTCCAGGAACACCTTAGGGGACTTGGGGCCACGCCCCGGCGCCACGCTCGCCTCCAGCGCCGCCTTGTAGTCCTCAAACTGGAAGCGTCGCCCTGTTGTGACAGGCAGCGTACTTAGCCCTCAGAGGGGCAGGAGCGTGCTCACCTCCGACACCTAAAGGGCTGGGTAGGTGCCTTCACAACAAAGGGCCTGCTGGCGACAGTCTCCGATTGTGACTTGCCTGCCTTCTTGGCAGCCTCTGATGCATCGGAGCCCATTCAACACAGAGCAAGCTTGGTGCCGTCCGCCCATGGCAGAATGTGGCGCGTGCGCCGGCTGGCTCACCTGGCAGCACGCTCAGCACGCCGCTGCGGAACATCTCAAAGCCCTCCTCGAACAGCTGGTGGATGCGCTCGGTGCCCTGCGCCGGCAGCCTGCAGCGGCAGCAGGAAGCAGCAATCAGCAGTGCAGGCTGCAGACGCTGCACGCCTCGGTGAATTGTTGCACACCAGCACTCCCCTGACCATGTACTGCGCGTGCTCTCACAGGCCACAAGCGCGTACCAGGCGTAGATGAGGAAGTTTGTCAGCCTGCAGCAGCACCAACGCCACGGTTAGACGGCAGTCAGGTGCTTCTGTCAGATACCAGCTCGCGGATATGCAGCCACTTCCACGGCTGCGATAGTGACGCCCAGAGGCCATGCGCCATGCAGGCGGCGGTGACAAGGGCTTTGATCCGCACGATGCGACCAGCCGCGGCTGCTTTGCGGGCGGGGCCCGCGGCGGCAGCGCACGTTTTGTTGATGAAGTCGGGGATGCGGATGTGCTGCACCGGCTCGCCCAGCCAGCCGTACCAGATGGCCGTGCCGCCGGCCCGCGTGCTCGCCAGCATCTGCATTGGGCGCGCAGGCAGCAGGCGGCGTCAGTCGGCGCAGTGAAACATCTTTTGAGCCGGGCGCGGCTGCTCACGGGCTGGCAGCAGGGTTTCTGCTGGGGTTCTCCCCTGGCGCCAGCTGAGGTTGAGCACACTCAGCCAACCGCACAGGCAAGTGTGCTGCACTTGGCGGCGCCGCGGCCAGCTGTTTTGGATGCGCCTGACAGGCAAGCGCCAGCATGCATCATCGTGATCAGGAGTCAATGACCCACGTCGGATGTGTTGTAGCCGGCCACCGGGTCGAGCGCCGAGTATGCCCCCTGGCCGCCGGTGATCTCCTTCACGCGCGCCACCACGTCCTCGGTCTGGGAGTTGATGACCTCGTTGGCCCTGCGCAGCAGCACCATCCCTTGTGCCAGGCGTGCGGAACTGTTGCCGTAGCGTCTATGCAGTAGCACAGCGGCCAACCCTGTATGGGCACAGCCTGAGGCACTGCAGGTATCTGGTTGAGTGGAGAGTGCACTGCGCACCGCTGCTGCACAGGACAGGCAGCCTCGACGTGCAACATGATGCTAACCAACTGTGCTGTTGGGCAACAACACTGAGGAAGCTGGAATATTCCGATTTCATAACAGGACCCACCCGAGCGCCTTCAGCTCCCCGATCTGCTCCTGTCGCCGGACCACGTTGATGGTCTTGATGCCCTTGTGCTTAGCGTACTGAATGAGCTGCAGCCCCACCACATCGCATGTCAGATGCTGGACGCTGGCCCCAGTGCTTGTGCTGTGCAGGTCCCACTATATGTTACCTGCAGATTGAACTGTCAATGAACATGTGGTCAGCAGGCCTGCAGCAGGACTCAGCACTTACCTGGCGGCCCAGGCCGGATGCTGCAGCCGCCTGCAGCAGGTACTCGCCCTGCGCCACATACCACGGTACATGAAAATGTGTGCTGTCACAGAATCCACCCTGGTACTCATTGCCACATACTGCAATGCCTGCAGGATGCTGACTGTGACACCTGCATGCGCCATTGCTGGCAGCCCAGCCTGTGGGTGTGAGAGCCCCACCTTTGGCACCGCGGCCGTCTCCACCATGCCCACTACCGTCAGTGTGGTAATGAAAATCTGCGCCGCGATCTCGTCGTTCATGTCATCAGGCACGGCTGCCTGCGCCAGATTCACAACCGCCTGTCAGCCCGCCACCACACCACGGCAAGGCTGCGGCAAAAGCACAGCTGCATGCACCCTCTGCGAGCCTGCCGCAACAGGAGGCGCACAACTGCAGCACAGCGTGTCAGGGCCGCGCAGGCCAAAGCACAGCGCACCAGGTTCTTCTCGTCGACCGCCACGTACTCCTGGTAGGTGACCTGCCCCCAGTCCGCCGCCACCACCCGCTGCCCCTTGGACAGCCGCCCCGAGGTGCCGGGCCCGAGTTCCTCCACCACCCCCACCGCCTCGGCGCCTGCAGTTCGTCAGCTGGTCAGCACGTGGACCAGTGACTGATCAGGAGCAGCGTCAGGGTTGGGGAATCGATCATGCCATTCTCTGCTGGCACAGGGCACCAAGGGCGCTGACCGGGAACGAAGGGCGGCTTGTGGCCGTAGTCCCCCCTCGCCTGGTAGGTATCTGCAGCGCAAGAAGAATTGCGAGCTTAAGGTCTGACGCTGGGAGCTGCCGGCATTACGGGCCGCACCGCATGCTTGGGCTTGCACGGTGCCAGCAGCCAGGCAGGCAGCATTTGACGCATGGCCTGCTGCGCACCTGTGGGGTTGATGCAGCGCACGGTCACACGCACCAGCACCTGCACGGGCACCAGGCACCTGACTCCGCTGTCGCAAGATGCTGCAGAGCCTCAGCTGCCAGGCGGCAATCGCATGATCGCATGAGGATTACAACGCAGCTGATCATACAATCGTCATGCATGCATCGTGTGCCCAAAGCATCCGTCGATGTATTTGCTCAGCTTCAGGTGCTGCCACCTGCATCTGCAGCACGCCGCACCTGGCCGTCCTTGAGCTGCGGCACATCGGTCTCCCGAAGCTCCAGATTGTTGAAGCCCTTGACCTTGTCGGCGTCCAGGGTCGTCACGAAGATGCCGCGCTGCTTCTGCGGCGCCATGTCGGCTGTGCTTGCAGGCGGCAGGGCTTGCTCTGCTGAGGTGATCTGCAGCGTTCAGCAGATGCAGCGAATGCTTTGAAGTCTCCTGCGAGTGTGGATCGCGCAGGCGCAAGATCTCAATCTAATAGTAGAGTGGCGGAAACAATCAGCGTTTGATCAATCTGCTGCAGCCTCTGCACCTAAACCTGGCGTAATAAAGGACCATTTGGTAATGGTTGACTTTGGCAGCGGCTATGCGGCGGCACCTGCTGCATTGTATCATGTAGCCAAGCTGATGGCAGTTCAGAACAGGTAGTGTGGCACAAGCGCATATAAAAGCAGGTCAACCTGCCACACGTGGGGCCTGGCGTGAAAGCTGGCCGCATGTTGGCGAAATTTAAACCTGCTCCACCCGCCGCAGCTGCGGGAATAAGCACTAAGCAGCTTCCAGGCGGCACGTGCACACATTACTCAGTCTGCAAAGGAAGTGCACCTGGGTATACACTCGGGAACAGGTGCAGTCATACACCTGCAGACTGAAAACATCTCATTCCAATCTGCTATAGAGTGCGCAAGTTAGCAGGGGGAGAATCAGGACACCGTATACGGCCTAGCAATCCTAGTGCTGGTGTGCAACCATGGGAAAGCAGCTGGCAGCCCGCGTGACAAGTCTTGACACGAGCAAAATAGACGATGGCTACAAGAATATCGAGGTGAGATCCACTAAGCGGACGTTGTTATGTTGCCTCAGCCTTGACGCATGTGGTGCTCATTTGGAGGGCTGTGGGGGCATGTTTCGCCAACACAGCACGCAAATGCCTGCAAGATGCCGCTGCAGGTGCAGCAAGTCGATGTGCCGGAGCCTGGGGAGGGAGAGGCACTGGTGAAAATGTCCTTGAGGTGGGCACATGATGCACCCTGGACTGAAACTTACCACCTCTGCAGCAGGATGCTGGTGTCGGCTCAGCTCGCAACTTTGGACACCTCGCGAGTGAAGCAGCGTTGTGACACTGACGAAGCCGGTGTGAATGTATGTGTCCGACGTTGTCTGCAGGCCGATCAACCCCACGGACCTGCTGTCCTCGGCGGGAGTGTACCCTGGCACCGCCGATCGCATCCCCTTCACGCAAGGCAGCGAAGGTAAGTTGCTCAATATCCGAAGATCACTGCTCGCAACCATTGCAGAGCGATGACACGCCTTTGTCAGGCGCCCTGCGGTGGGCTGAGCCGCCGACTCGTCAGCTGACGCTGGGGCAGGTGCCTCCAGCACAGACGCAGCACTCTCTGCTGCCGGCCCTGAGGATCTGTGCAGGATGGCAAGCCTGAGCATATCGTTGCGCCCGTGGCCAGGCGTGGGCACCGTGGTCAAGAGCGCGTCGGGCAAGTTCAGGGAGGGGCAGCGGGTGGTGGCGGCCGGCGGCTGGAACGGCAGCTGGCAGGAGTACGCGCTCGCCGATGAGTCATCCCTGGTGCGCAGCCGAACAGCAGTGATCGGGCAGGCGTCATCCCGACTGTCGTGAGCTGCAGAATTGAGATGCAGAAATGCCACACACCTACCTCCTCTGTCAATATCACAATGAGGGCGTGTGGATCTTCTCGCAGCTGGAGGTGCCAGACAGCCTCGCAGACGACACTGCTGCGCAGTTCTACGTCAACCCCACGACGGTTGTGGGCCTCGTCGATGCTGCTGGTGTACCGAAGGTGCTTTGACACTGGTGCTGCAGTCTGCACGCATTCGCCTCCACAGTTGCAATGTATATCTTGGCTGAAGGCCATGTGCTGCATCAAGAGGATGCGCTCACACATGCAACGAAGTTGTGTCGGCTGCAGGGTGGATACCTCTTGCAGGCAGCAGCAGGCAGTGCACTGGGCCGGCAGGTAGGCGCGTGGCGCTTGCGTGTTGCTGTCAGACGTGACCTCAAAAACAAAACAAAACAAAACAAAGAGCAGCGCTCAGTACACCAGTCACCTCTGACAATGACACACGAATGCCCCCGACCTCAAGCAATAGTGCCAAGACCAGTCTCGTGTTTGCTGTTTGCAGCTGATCCAGTACGCCAGGCACGTCGGCATCAAGACCATCAACCTGGTGCGGCGGCAGGAGCAGGTGCAGCAGCTGAAGGACCTGGGGTGAGCTGCTATGCATCACACAGGGGCCTTCCCTCTCAGACCTGCTGTGCACTCACCAAACATGCCAGCTGCTGCGCTTGCAATGTCAGACAGTTGCTGAGCTTGCGTCACCTGGGCCCAGCAAACAAGCATGGCGCCAACGGAACATGAACGTTGGCAGCTGCTGTGTGTCCAGAGAGTGGAATTGCTGCCCTGACATCCACCTGATGCTGTTGATGTGTGTGCAGGGCTGACCACGTCATCAACCAGCAGGAGGAGGACGTGGTGAAGCGGGTGATGGAGATCACTGGGGGCGAGGGGGCGCACGCAGCGCTGGACCCGGTCGCCGGCGACTTCACCGGCACGGTGAGAGCTGCTGCAAGGTGTGGTCGGTGTTTACCGGGCTGCTGCCATGCTGGCGATCTTTCCTACAGCTTGCGCACCCTGCTCGACTGCTCTTTGTTGTGTCTGCATTGTGAAGTGTCATTGAAGACGCTGAGGATGGAGCCTGATCAACCTCACATGCGTGCCCACTGACGCTGTGCATCTGGCGGCCTGCTGCAGCTGGTGAAGTGCGTGCGGAAGTGGGGGACGGTTCATGTTTTTGGGGCGCTGCAGGGTGGGGGCCATGTGACAGTCCAGGTGCACATGATGCAGTACGCTGTGCTGTTCTTTCGATTCATTGACCAACCGGCGCGCTCACCACCAGTCTGCTGACAATGCTGCTCCTGCACGAGCACGTGCGCTCAGTGATTGCACCAGTAAGCGGGGAAGCAGCCTGCCAAACATATATGTGCCCGGCTGCATATGTTGCTGTCAGCTCCTGGGTGCTCGAACCGTTCTGAGCTCAAAACAGACTGGCGGGGTGCTGCGCTGCAGCTGACGGACATCCTGACAACCGGCAAAGCGGCGCGTGGCTTCATCCTGGCGATCTGGCTGCACAAGGACGGCCCCGAGAAGGCACGTGAGCGGCTGCAGTACACCATGCAGCTGCTGGCGGACGGCGTGATGACCCCGCCCACAGGTGCTGCGCTGCTGGATTGCCCCCTGCCACACGCAGTTGCTTCCTGCTTCCTTCTGGGCGCGGCCGCGCTCAAGCTGCTGGCAGGCTGCAGCACTTGCAGCCGGGGTGCAGACGCATTGACTCGGCCAATTTCAGCTGCCGCTCAAGCCGACATGACAGGATGCTCTGGCCCGTTTTTGCTGCAGCCACCGAGACGTACCCGCTGGGCGACCTGCACGCGGCCATAGCGGCGCACCAGAAGGCGGGCCGCGACGGCAAAATCTTCATTAAGTGAGGTGCAGAGGGCGCCGGGAATGCGGCAGCGGCGGACGTACCTACAGCGGCAGGGTGCCAGCAGATTCAGGAGCGAAGCAGCCAAGGGTCACCTGGCAGCTTCCATCACACCAGCCAGAGTCTCCTGGGAGGAACCTCTGGAAGCGTAGTCTTCCACCGCATTCATGAGGCAGGCATCGGAGACAACTGCCACATTTTGTAACAAGCTATAGTACGGAAGTGTATATGTGTACCGGTAACAGGCGATTCGGTTCGATGTGTCTGACTTCACCCGTTGAAATTGACGGTGCCATCCAGAGTCGCCGCTCCCGCTATGGCCATGCATATGCAATCTCCAGGCACAGTCTGCTTGGTCACGTCACCACTGCCACTTCTCACGAGACACCCGTGCAACTAAAGATGTGCTTTTGCTGCAATTAGCCGCTGACTGGTCGCGCAAGAAAGTAAATATAATATCTTAAACACGCATTGTACATGCATGAATCCCATCTCCGTTAACATTCCATGTTGCTGCTCACGCATGACTACAACCACTTCGGGCAGACAGCCTATGTCATCTGGATGTGTGTACGTGCGGGAAGCTGACGTGTGCCATGCACACTATCGGGCACATGCGTAATACTTCGACGCAGCTGCGGATCTTGCCACTGTTGCACAGTCCAAGAATCACTAGAATCTGAAACCAAATGGGGCAGTCGCAACACAGCGCTCGTAAGCAGTTCAATATAACCGGCTCGCAGCGCCAAATGCCTTCATTGCTCATTCCTGCCTCCCTAATCTCCAGTGATCCTGATGAACGCTGCCCTCAGCCGCTGCCGGGTTGCACCAGTCGCTCGTTCACTGCACGTACACGCCTGTGCTGCACTGCAAGATACCAGCATGAAGCAACAGCTCGCAGCCCGCGTGACCAGCCTCAAGAGGTGCAAGATCGACGACGGCTACAAGAACATCGAGGTATCCCTGCATGAGTGTCGAACGCAGAGCATTGCGAAGTCAGCAGTGACACAGATGCCGTGCATGTCATGTGCAGCGCCCACAGTATTACGATGCAGTGCAACGTCGACCTGCAGGTGCAGCACACTGATGTTCCGGAGCCTTCCAACGGGCAAGCGCTGGTCAAGATGACCTCCAGGTGGGGTGCACCTTGTTCGTGATGGTACAGCCGTATCACCAGCATCTCTGTCCACGCAGTGCCTTCAGGCCGCTGAACGCTCAGCAAACATGGGCGGATTGCAAGGCTGGCAAGACTTTGTGCCATATTAAACGATCATACGCATGCACCTGCCTGCAGGCCGATCCTGCCTGCGGACCTGTTGTCGTCGGCGGGAGTCTGGCCTGGAACCGACGAGCGAATCCCCTTCACCGAAGGCCTTGAAGGTAGAGGGGCCAATTTCGTGCTTAGCTTATGTGTGTGCAGTCCACTGCTGCTACAGCGTGCAAGTCTCCCAAGCAGGGATATTGGTCTCATTGTCAGCAGCGCTGAGATGAACGGCCAAGCCTGAACAGCACTGGCATCCGATCCTGCCTTGGCACACATCACTGATCACATTGAGCATCCGCTTTGGCAGGCCTGCAGCCTGGGGCTCCACAGCTCAGCTCTGGCAGCAGTGAAGAGTGTGTATAGGCTTCTGCTTCGAGCCGTTGCGCGGGTTCATGACTGTTGCAATGCGATGCGCGCAGGCGTCGGCACCGTGGTCAAGAGCGCGTCTGGCAGCCTGAAGGAGGGGCAGCGCGTCGTGTCGGCCTTCGGCTGGAACGGCACCTGGCAGGAGTACGCGGTCGCCGACGAGTCGTCCCTGGTGAGCCACGGAGCTGATGTGCAGGGGTTCTGCCTGCCATTTTGGCACATGAAATGCGCTGCCAAAATCGCCAACTAACATGCGCTGCCAACTGACATGCGCTGCTCAAGCAGAACCCTGCGCTGCTTCCTCACAGACAGATCAAATGCACGGCCCATGTCGTGTCCTGACTGCCAGTGCTGTTGCTGCTACCCTGCAGCTGACGGTGCCGGACAACCTTGACGACGACACCGCCGCACAGGCCTTCGTCAACCCGACGACTGTTGTGGGACTGGTTGATGCTGCCGGCGTGCCGAAGGTGCGCATGAAGAATCTTGGTTGGGTTCCAGCGTGTTGTTGGTGCATGCAAAAGTTGCAACTTGAATTGGCCAATGGGGCTACCCCATGGGGCCTCACGTGACAACTTGTACAGCCACAGTGCATACGTGCACAGCACACCATTGCATGCTATACTGAAAGTGTAATGATCAGTCAATTCTGATGCGCGGCGCCTGCTGCAGGGCGGCTACCTCCTGCAGGCGGCAGCAGCCGGTGCCGTCGGACGTCAGGTGCGCAGCAGCATTTGCAAACTGCGTCACAGGCGCACTGCCATACGCTGCCGGCGCTCTGCATGCACCTCACATACAATCGCTCGGCCCGTCTGCAATTGTTGCGTACACCGTACTGCCCATCGACACAGCGACTTCTGCAGGGAAGAGGTGCCGTCGCTGTAAGAGTCTCAGCCACTGTGCCGACCGTGTTGGCTGTGGTGCGTGCAGCTGATCCAGTACGCCAAGCACGTCGGCATCAAGACCATCAACCTGGTGCGGCGGCAGGAGCAGGTGCAGCAGCTGCAGGACCTGGGGTGAGCTCTTCATGTGCCAAGCCTGGCCCCTTCTTGCGTTATGCCCAGCCGAATTGACAGCTGTCACTGTGTCACCTGGGGACCATCCCATTGCACACAGCGCCGTGGATATGCTCGGGGAGGTGGCAGGGATGCTGACTGCACATTCAGCAAGCCTGTCGACGGTGTTGCCGATGTTGTCAGCGCCATGGGAACGCAATGACGTGCTCTACTGTGACATGCAGGGCCGACCACGTCATCAACCAAAGCGAGGAGGATGTGGTCAAACGGGTGTTGGAGATCACAGGCGGCGAGGGGGCGTACGCTGCGCTGGACCCCGTCGCTGGCGACTTCACCGGCACGGTGAGTGAGCAGCCACTCGTTGCAGCCACGCTGGCCACCACTTGCGTGTCAGCTTGAAAAGCCCGCGATCGCCGCAGAGGCGCATGCATTACACACCAGGCAGACATGCACACTGCAGCCCTCGTCGCGTGTTGCTCACTGGGTGCTGCGCAGGCATCAGCAGTATTGTGCGCTAGGCTGCTAAATGTGTGATGAGCTCCCGCGGGCATTGTCGGTATATCTAGCCTACTTTGGCAGACAGCATCAGCCCTGGCGCAGCTGACTGGGTGTGTGGCGCCCTGTTGCAGCTGCTGGAGTGCGTGCGCGCGTGGGGTACATGTCACGTCTACGGCGCGCTGCAGGGTGGGGCCGACATCACCTTCCCGGTGAGCAGAGAGGACAATGTTTGAATGTTCGTATGTGGTAATTGACAACTGAAGTATCTGCATCAGCTAGCGTCGCCATGCTAACGTCGGGCGCATGCAACTTGCCAGCATGAGCAAGGTTCCGAACACGGCCCAGCACTGTGCATGGCACGATGCAGTCTGGAGCCGCATGTGTGTGTCTGGTTGACACCCGCTGTAGTGCTTGCATGATCTGTCTATCTCGCTCCTGGCCGAGGAAGGCTCTTCAGACCGCCGTGTGCTTGGCCTGCAGCTCATGAATGTTTTCGTCACTGGAAAAGCGGTGCGCGGCTGGATCCTGCTGCGCTGGCTGAACAAGGACGGCCCAGAGAAGGCTCGTGAGCGACTCGACTACACGATGCAGCTGCTGGCGGACGGCGTGATGACCCCGCCCAAAGGTGTGATGCTGGAAGGGCTCGAAGGGAAACTGAAAAACTGGACATAGTAGTGCTGCGACTGTGTCAGACCTTTGATGACGCTGGCTGGGCAGACTTCACGGTGGCCAGTGGCAGTTTGCAGCATGCTGTGCAGTTCCTCGAGTGCAGTGAGCACCTCACAACGAAGCATTGTTGTGGGGCAGGCTTCAAGCAGTGGCACTGCAGTGCTGGTGTGCATGGCTGGGCTGAGTGCAGAGACGTGCTGCAAACTGCACGGTGATAAATACCAATTGCTTGCCTGCAGCCACCGGGACGTACCCGCTGAGTGATCTGCATGCGGCGATAGCGGCGCACCAGAGGGCGGGCCGCGACGGCAAGATTTTCATCAAGTAAGCCACATGCGCAAGTAAGGTTTGCGCCAGACCAGCGCTGGCACAACGATGAGGCGGCGGCTAGGACAAAATAGGCCGTGCAGGCCAAGGCTGTTTGATGTGATGAGATTTGAAGGGTGCTCGCCATATGGTGCTAACTGCGGATGGCGATGCTATTGTCGCTGCACGTTCGGACCGTGTGCAGCGGTCCTGAACACTTGGGCCATCATTGATAGTGGTGTCAGCTCCAGCAGCAGCTGATATTGCCTGCCGGTGTGTTGTTGCGCTGTGCCAAAGGCTGCAGCCTCCACACATGCAGGTCATGCATGTTGCTGTTGCAGCACCGCTTGAGATGTCCCTTGCTTGCCACTGCACTTTTTGTTATTGTTGTTGTCAGACTTCACATTTTACCTGCATACTATTGAAACTGTGCGCTGATGCAATTTGAAACCCGAGCAAATGACATGCAACCAGACATACAGACAACAGCTCAGATCAGATCCCAAAGTCTTTCATCAGCCCTGCACAGCTGTTCACTATCGTCTGCTGCCGCTTGGTGTCCCATCAACTGAATCGGCCACTGCTGTCAAAGTAGAACCAGCAGCAAGCGAGCAGGCTGCCGGGTCAGCGTCCAGCACGTCTTGAGCCTGTTTTACCCTGCTTCTAAACTCTGGCACGACACACCGCCATGCTGCTGGTCCTCGTGGCAGGCAGCAGGAAGCAGCTCAGCCCTCCAGGAACACCTTCTCGCCTCCGGGCGCCTTCTGCGCCTCGGCCACCGCCTCACGCACCTGCAGCAGACGTCTGCCCAGACATCATGCGCTGATTATATACATATGCGTCAAGCTTTAGCACTGACGTTGCATCTGGTGGATTGCGTTCCCTACTAAGTCTGAGCGCTGGGTGCATCTGCAATAGCTGAAGGTGTAGGAGCTAACAGAGCAGCTTCAGGTGGGGCGCATGAAGAGGCCTACCTGTCCAGCTTGAACACCTTGCCTGCAGGATTGCGGAACACCAGTCTTCTAGGGTTTCTGGTCGCACACCTTGCTATGCATGTACACATGGTGCACAGCACACCAGACCAGCTGCTTGTGGTGTCTGTGCATGATCTGCATTGTCAGTGTGAAGGCCGCAGACTGAGCTCACCGTCTGTGGGCACGGTGACGACGCCGTCCGCCAGCAGCTGCAGCACATGCTCCAGGCGCTTGCGGTACCCCTCGTGGCCCCCCTGGGGCAGGTACTTCTGCAGGTTGAAGCTCTTGATCGTCTTGCTGCAGGTAGGTCAAAGGCAGCGTGAGATCAAGGCAATTGTTGACAGAGGCAAGCACATTTCACTACTCACATGCAGTATCTGAATGGCAGGAGGCCTTGCAGGCATCATTGTATCCCCTGCTGCTGAAGCAGGTGATACAGCAGCCAGAGCAAAGCCACTGCTGCAGCCGGGCATCGTAACTGAGCACTGCTGCATGCCTGAAAGATTGCCGGATTCGTTTAGTAAACGGATCTCAAGCAAAGGAGGTAACAGCGCACCTGTACAGCCACATGTCCACGGTGCCGACCGTGGCCACATCAGTGCCCAGCATGCCGTACACGTACGAACTGCCGTACTTCCGCATCGCCGCCTCCACCTGCGAGGTACATCCGCTGTATGTGCATCCGCTCATTGCAACTGTTGACCAGAGCCATTTCCGCCAGATGTGCATGTTGACCGGCGTGGCACGGCATAGGTCATGCACGGCATGCCAGATCCTCGACCAGCCCATTGATGTGGCCCACGTGCAATGGACCAGTGAGCTACTATCTGGCATGCCGCACACTGAGGAGGACACCATGGATATAGGTTCATGATGCTTTGCACAGGCCTGGACAGTCCAGATGCTGCGTTTCACGGGCATGTGATTTCATGTAGTAACGAACCCCCACCGCAAAGGTCATGCGCCCGCCAACGGCATCAAAGCCGGCGTGGACGCCCTCGTTGCCGGGCGTGTACTTCTTGACCTGCTTGGAGATCTCCGGCACGTCGAACTTGCCGGTGTCGTAGTCCCCCGGGTACCCCTGGAAGAAGATGACCTCATCTGCCCTGCAGTGGCGAATGACTTCATGGAACATGATTCTGGTGCAAACCCCATGTGCCATTATTTGCAGGCAGCAAAATGGTAGTGTTGGTGGCTTGACCCTCAGGCCACGGCTGGCATGTGCCAAGCAGGCCAGGAGACGCATAGATTGACCAGTGCAACTGTAGTAGAACTGGACGCACCCCAGGTCCTTCAGCTGCTGCACGTGGTCCTCGTTGCGCACCAGGTTGACGGTGTGCACCAGCTTGTGCTTCGCGTACTGCACCACCTGCGCATGAGCGAGTTACGGTGTGTGTCAAAATCCGATGATGAGTGTATGTGAACATGTCAGCTTCATCCACATGATGTTGAAATTGCCTCGTATCGTATTCAATTCAATTGGCAATTTAAATCAATTGAATTCAATTGGAATTATCGTATCCAGAGGGGGCACTGTATGGTGTGGTTGACAAGCTGGTTGTGATCTCGATCAGCAAACTGGTGAACAGCGAAGCATGTTCATCAAGTTTGCTGCCGAACATAAGTCCAGACTGTCGAGGCTACAAACTCACTAAGCTGCAGACTGACAAGGCAATGCAGGGACAGCTTCAGGTGGAGGGTTTTTCCAGGTGGAGGGTTTCCGCACCATGCGGCCGACGGTGGAGCCTGCCGCTGACTGCACCAGCCAGTCGCCCTGCAGCAACACGAGGTTTGACCTGCCAATAATTCATCAGACAAAATGAAAGCTAGCAGTTCACAGCGACCTGCTACTGTCCTGCAGCATGCTGGGCTACGCAGCGTGTCGTGTCCAGCTTGCAAGAAATGATGTGAGTCAGAAGCACTTGCAAGTGCTCACCTCGTCCAGCCCTGCCTGCTCAACGAGGCCTGTAGCTGTGGTGGGGTTGATCTGCAGTTTGCAGCAAAGCAGCCACATCGTGAGTAAGACTGTACATGCATGTGACCTGTTAATGGTGTGCCCAAGTCTGGCTTGTGCAGGGAGCAAGTGCGACCTGCAACGATCACATGCTGCTAGGCAGCTTCGGCACACACCAGGAACTGAGCCGCAGTCTTGTCATCCACTTTGTCTGGCACCGCAAACTGCAGGGAAAGCTCCAAAAGCGCTAAACACTTTCGCTTGCAATCAACCTTTAAAGATTACCGCCAGAATAGCAGCAAGCACAAGCATTGGCAAGATTCGAGGTAAGCAACAAGACCAGATTGAGCTCACCAGCTTCTTTTCGTCCTCCACGACATACTGCTGCCTGCATGCCATGAAACAGACAGCAATTCACCATACGTTCTATTGCTGCCTGCCCGGCGTGCCCTTGCCTGGTGGATGGTCGAACTTCATGCTACTCATGCCAACACCTCACCAGGTGCCGTCGGACCAGGCACCACACACCACGCGCTGCCCCTCCTTGAAGCTTGACACGCCCTCACCCAGTGCCTCCACCGTGCCCACCCCCTGCATCATCGAACTTGTCACATCGAACCTGACCCTCAGCACATTGCCCCCGCTAGGTGCAGGCTGATGGTACATTGGGTTCGGCATTCTTCATGTTTGTGCAGCACAGCATGGTTCAGCATGTGCCCATGGCACATCTGGTGCAACACATTGGCCTTGCCTCAGAGCCAGGTATGAATGGCGGTGGGCGGATGATGTGGCGGCCCGCCACGGCCATCAGGTCCGCGGGGTGCACCGGCCGCAGCTTCAGCCGCACCAGTACCTGCAGTCCATGCACGCGATGATTGGGTAACGTGCCTGCCATTCTAACAGGTTTTTCGAGTCCGCACACAATGCAGCTGAATGCGGCAATGGGCCTGGTGATGAGCTGTTGTTTGAGTGAAGGCCCTAACCAGCCAACATTGACCTTGATGACCTTCCCTCAGTTCATCATATTTAGAACCGCATAGTGGAGCTTGACCACCACTAAGCGCAGCATGTCGTATTGTTGTGCTGCATTTTGGTGCTGTCTGCACTCCACGATGCCGCATTGGCTATCCAAAGATAAGTTTTTCAACAGCAACAGCACAAACATTGCAAGCACATTGGCTCGTCTTGTTCTGATATCCATTGCCATTGCCATTGACAACGCGCAGCTGGCTGCGCTTGAGCCTGGTCAACCCTAACTCTGACCTGATGAGCAGGGAGCTTTCTCGTGAGCAGCCTAAACCACGGAATCAGATGGTACACCAACCTGCCCCTTCTGCGGCTTGGGTACCGGCCGCTCCTGCACCTCCAGGTCCGCCCACTCGTCCACAAACTCGTCCACCTTCATGACCCGCAGCCGGGTGACCACGACCGCCGTCTGTGTGTCAGGCGGCGCCATGGCTCGTGATTGAGCTGTTCTCGACTGCACTGGAGGCGGTGCTGGGGCTCCCTCTGGGTTCCGAGCCTCTGCCTTTTGGCTGGCGTGTGCAGGACTGGCAGGTGAGCAAGCCGACGTCAAGTATCACCCGAATGCAGATCCAGTGGCCACACAACGGGCAGACAATGTGTCCAAGGCTGTTGTGTTCAGGCACGGGATATGCAAATATGGTCTTGAGCAGTGATGACGGATCTTGCTTGCTACTGCTCACGTGCTGCCGCCATTTACGATGTCGGCGGTACAGAACCACTTGGATGCCACTGATATTTGTCGATCGGAGAAGACCATCATTTAAGCATCAGGACAGATCATCGGCCTCATCAGCACGGCAAACCATGTAAAGTCACTTCCCACAACAGGTAGTTACTCGACCGCAACACGGTTGGTACATAGGAGGCAACACAGCAGCAAGCTACCGCGCGCTGCCATTCCCATCAGTTTTGTGGGTCATCCGCTACTTCAGGAACACCTTGCGGCCGCCATGTCCCTTCTTCTCGTGCTCCGCAATGGCTGCATGCACATCCTTCAGCGAAAACTCCTTGTGCGGTGGCGCTGTCTTGAGCACGCCCTTGACCTGCATGGGCTGGTAGGAGGTTTTGACAAAGTTTTTACAGTCCCCATCCATCTGAAGCTTGGCGCACCGACCAATTCAACCACGAAGTTCAGCATTAGTGCATCTATGTGACCAGTAAGCACTATGCTGACTTCCTGTATACTTCTCAATTTTGACAGCTATGATTTGATCTGCTTCTGCTGTTGACTGCTCATTACAAGCACAGAAGCCTCACCAGCAAGTCCATGGTGCGCTGCATGCGCTCCTGCATCTTGTCGGCGCCTCCGCTGGGCAGCCAGTTGTATAGGATGAACGTGTCCAGGACGCGGCTGCAGGGACGCGAGTCGCGATATTCATGTCAGCCATGCTGTAGTTTGAGAGTGATGCCCTTTAATCTGGTGCGGCAGCAATCTTAGCAACAAACTGCCTCTGTTGCACACACGAGTCGGTGCATACACAATCAACCACAGGCGCAATGCTACGCGGTTGGTAACATAGTACATGCAGGACTCACCCATGCAGAACGAGGTTCATGACTCCCACCGTCACCTGCCAAAGGGTGTTGTTTCCCCAATCAGCAGCCTCTCCCTGCTCACGCAGTGGTATGATGCAGCTGGCATATTACGCATGCGCTGGACATACGCAAGTCAAGGCATCCAGATTGTCCGAATGGTAACCTTGTTGTCCTGGAGCTCGCCATAGAGGATGGTGCGGCCGAATTTGCGGGTTGCACTGACCACCTGCACAGCAGCAAGGCAACCCACACAGTGCTGTCTGCAGCTTGCTGCCCATGCTTGCACCGGCATAACGCCAAGCGCGCATTCAATGTGCTGGTCTAGAAAGCATCGTTCGTAAAGATGTGTGCAGCGCGACTCTGCGACTTACGACATCAGTGAAGGTGTCAGCCACGGGGTCCAGCGCGGTGTAGGCGCCGCGGCCCTTGGTGACCTCCCGGCTGCGCTGCACCAGATTCTCCGTCTCGGTGCTGACCACCAGGTCCGCCCTGCAGTGCGTCGGGTGCACATGCCGTAATGATAGGCCTGCGGCTGCCTGCACGCATGTTTATATGAAGCGCTGATGGCATGTAGGGCGCCCCTCCTGCTTTGCGCTGCTCCAGAGCCAAAAACAAAAGACTTGCACCCCAACCTTGAGTTCACATGTTCCACATCTGAAGGCAAGGACTGAGAGTTTACATGTCGCATAGGAGTTTCACCCGAGGCTCTTGAGCTCCTGAACATATGTGTCCCGGTGAACCTGGTTGATGGTCTTGATGCCCATCTCCTTGGCCAGTGCAATGATCTGCAGCGGCATGTACCGAGCATGTTCGACAGCGTTGTTGCTGTGTTCATTACATGCTAACCGGTGCGGCTGCACCTCAGCAGCCCATATAAAATGCACCTGACGGCCCAGTGTGCTGGATGCAGCCGACTGCAGCAGCCAGTCGCCCTGCAGCAGGAGTGGCTTTGTGTGCATGTACAGCTTTGTTGATCTCCCTTTTGCATGATCCTGCATCTGAAATTTTTGTGTCTGGCGGCCTGCAATTCAGCCGCAGCCAAGCCCTGCTCACCTTGGGCACATCTGCGACCTCCAGCAGGCCCACTGCCTACATGCAGTAAGTAGGCAATGGCATGAAGACAGGCATTTGTAGTCTATATATAGGCATGGCACAGAATCACAGACTGTCTCTGGACAGACATGGGTGCAGCTCTGTAGCACACCGTGCAGGGGTTGACCTGGGGTGGATACACAGATCCAGGGGTCAGAGGTGCTCACGTGACTGAGCAATGGCTGTGGCGTGACTGCTGCACGTGCAAGGTACGTGCGCACAGCGGACCCAAGCGCCTGCAGCTGTGCAGGGAGTCACTCACCAGGAACTGTGATGCAGTATAGTCGTCCAGCTCGTCTGGCACCCCCATCTGCAGCAAACTGCACATACATGGGCGCACTGATTTGACCGGATTCGGGCGCAGGCATGCGTGCCTGCGGTGATGGTGCAAATGCTAGCATGGTGCAGTGCGAGGGGCATGAACCACCATCGGTGCAGGCTGACCAGCAAGTCTTCGTCCACCACCACATACTCTTGCCAGGTGCCGTCAACCCTGCGAACAGTGCACAATGAGCACTCACGCGTTGCCAATGCTGAGTGCTGCCTATGGCCGCTCAGATGTGCACATGTCATTGGAAAGCGGCAACTTACCAGTTGGCGGCCACGACGCGCTGACCAACGTTGAACTTGTAGCTGCTGCCAGGACCGGTTGCCTCAATCTTACCGACTCCTGCAGCACTACTGCAGCCATTGTCATGCATGGCCCAAGGCTGAGTCTCTCACTGCGTTTTCTGACCAACGCATTCTCCCTGACCAAGGTGGGGGCAGCCATACCTTCTGTGCCATTAACAAAGGGCAGCTTACGCAGCTCCTCCCCATAATCTGCATAATCAGATCAAGCATACCACTGAAACATCCGCACTGTCCCACGGCAGCTGAGGTGCCCTAGAGATGCATCAGAGGTGCAGTACTCAACAGCAACTAGAGCCACTCAGGGCCCCGCACCCCCTTTGGCTGCAATGAGGTCTGTCGGGTCGATTGGCCGTAGCTGCATGCGGATGAGGTACTGCACGCATGCAGGCGATTTGCAGTCACATGCAGGCAACCACGCTGCATGATGCACGTCTGAGTGATGCAAAGAACGTAGCACCGAGTTGCAGCCGAATCGCTTTGCCCTGCATGCCTCCAGCAGCTGCTCGCCTGACCATTCCCGGGAATCGGCACCAGCGCTTCGACCACCTGAATGTTCTTCCACCCACCCTTGATCTTCTGCTGGTCAAAGTCTGCGCAAGACCATGCGACCAGCTTGACAAATGCCATACATGTGAAAATGCAAGGTAATATACTATAGCTCTATGCTCTGTGCAGGGGCGCCTGAAGTTTTGGTCAGGCACAGCGCTGCCAGCAGTTCTAAAATTTGTCAGCGAGCATTTTCACCAACCTCTCCCATACCTGTGACCAGGCACACCGTCTGCTTCCGAGGATTGTCACCCTCAGCCATGACGATAAGCAGCTGCTTCACGAATGCGCAACAAACTTATATCCTGTCGCGGTGGCAGGTGACAGAGGTCTATGATGCCAGCAACACTTTGTTCCCAACAGAAACTAGATGTCCTAGTGTGTACACGTTGTGAAGTCTTGAGACTGCTGGACGCTGGTCTTACAAAACGTTGGTCAGGTCACGTGTCGGAGTGGCTGCCTCGTCACAGCAGCCCAGCAACCGGCAGTCCTCGCTGCTGTTGCCTCGCTGTTTAAAGCAACTTTGCAGTGTCTGCTGAGCATTGTTGAGCTGCACATCGGCGGGTTAGCTGGCGGCGAATCTCCCTTGAAGTTGCTCTGACAGCAGCCACCATTTTTGCCGTCAGGCAGCTCGCGAGCCGGCTGCTGGCCACCGGCATTTGGGATCAGGAGGGTCAGCCTACCCCTGCATCAGGTAGTGAGCAGCAGCGAGACATGGGTGGTGGCAAGCAGAAGGCGGTGCTGGTCACATCCTTCGACGAAGACAAGGTGGAAGCAACTCAATCAACTTGTTCTCTCACAAGGCACAAATGACTTTCTATTAGAGGCCTGTGAAGATGACACGGTGGTTGCAAGCTAACCTCGAGCTTGGGCTTGCATGACTGCGCATTACCATGCTTTTGCCACCATCCAACCAGTGAGCGCCGCCCTGCTGATATATATATATATATGCAGGTGTCGGCCAACTGGGCGAACCTTGAGGTAGGCGAGCGGGACATCCCGGAGCCCAAAGACGGCGAGGTGCGGATGTGAAAAAGTGCGCGTCAGCTGGGAGTGTAGCCATGCGCTCTGATGCGGCACTAGTGTGAGGAAGCTGTGTGCTCCTGTAGGTGCTGGTGCGGATGATGCTGCGGCCAATCAACCCAACAGATCTGATGCTGTCCCGTGGCTGGTAACCTACATCGACACTTTCGCTTGCTGATGGTGCCAGGGTTCGTTGTCAGTCTGTCATGTGGCACAGCAGTCTAGTCATTCAGTGCCCATGCCGCGAGCAGGTATGGCATGCCAGGGTACTCGCCGAACTTCCCCTTCGTGGCAGGTACAGCATTTGCTGTCATCAACGATCCGGTTGTGACACTGCTCAATCATATGTCACAATCAGAGATGCATTACTAACATTGATTTTGAGCGCTGCAGGTTCTGAAGGTGTGTCCAAGCAAGGGTGATGTGCAATCTGTCGTGGCATGTGCACGTACTGCACATGTGGTTGATCAACACCATTGGGGTCTGTCAAGAAGGTCTGAGCAAGCGAACCTGCAGGCATGGGCAAGGTGCATAAGAATGGGCCCGGGACCAAGGGCAAATTCAAGGAGGGCCAGCGTGTCACGGCCGGTGGCTGGTGCGTGGGAGCCAAGCAGACAGAGAAAATGCTATCAATGCATGTGAAAACACTGCGACTGTCTTACGCTGGCATGTGTCTGAGTGCAACCTTTGACATTCCTCTATGCGTGCTGCAGGACTGATGGCACATGGTGAGCGCTGCAAGTCGTCCATGCCACTGCTGTGCAGCGAGCAGCAAAATGCGTATCTGTGCACCGCCGCATCGTAGAATTCTCTAAATCTGCCTGGTTATCAAGAACGGTGCAGGCAGCAGTATGTGGTGATGCCGGAGGAGGACCTGGTGGCGGTGCCTGATGAGATGGATGACCAGACCGCCGCACAGTTTTATGTGAGCACCTGCCACACCTTGCTAATGCTTGTGTATTCGAACCTCGTACGAACCATGATTGGTCGCGTCGGTGAGAAGCTGAACAACCTACTAGCGTGCATATGGACACAAGCACAGCCACAGCGCATCTTGGCAAGATGCACATGTATACAGCCAGACAACGTAGGTTGCTGGTAGATGAGACAGTGGTGCTGCAATGCAGATCAACCCAGTGACATGCTATGGCATGATCGAGGTGAGACAGGCGTCACTGCCTGAACAACAACTTACCCCTGCGGTAACGAGCTAAGCAAAAGGCCCGCATGACAGTGATGCGCTTTGGCCGCTGCAGGAGTCCGATGTGCCAGAGGTAAGATGGAACGCAGACGTTGTGCATGCGCCATACTTTGTCGTCTGACGAGGTTGCAGGCATGCTGGCGTTTCTCGTGCCCGAGGATCGGCCACAGGTTGCCACCTGCTGCAGGGCAACTGGCTGCTGCAGAATGCCGCCTCATCTGCACTGGGCCACATGGTGAGCAGACTCACTGCCGCAACATGTGGTCAACTTGCACGTCAATCGCGAAAGGGTCTGCACAACAACGGCCAAAGCGCCTGAAGCGCGTGTAAGCAGTGCACCATTTCATGCTGGCCGCAGATCATCCAGTACGCCAAGCACAAGGGCATCAAGACCATCAACGTGGTGCGCCGCGATGACCACATCCAGGAGCTCAAGGACGCCGGGTGCGCCACCACTTTCATTCTTTTAAAGGTGCTGTATATGGTTTTGACCTGCGCAGTAGTCGTGGCCTCCTCGTACACAAGCACCGCTCAGCCAGAGGACCGGCAGGACAGTTTTCATGGGTTGCTGCATGTTATTTTGAGCTGCGCAGTAGTCGTGGGATCCTGGCACGGCAAACACTGCTGAGCCGAGATGGTTGCAAGAGAGCAGGTTTCCCACCTTGCAGCGGCGATGAGGTGGTCAACTACACCAAGGTGGACCTGCCGGAGGAGGTGCACAAGATCACCGGCGGCCAGGGTGCGCATTAATTGCAATTTGGGTCATGGAGGAGCAAGGTCAACAGACCTGCTGACTTTGTGACACAGACTGCCCATTGCTGATCCGCCTCTCGTGCTGTGCAAACTTCTGCAGTCAGCTCCGGACTGCTGCACTGCTGTGTTATGTGCCTATGAGTGTCAGCATGCAATGGCCATGTCAGGAGCAAGGTTGGCAATGACAACAGCTCTTGAACTGGGTCGTCTCCACTGATACTCATGCATACTCATGCAAACGATGCTGGTGCAGCAGCATGCCAGCAGGTTTTGCAGGATCAATAGATGATTCAATAGATAATTCACCCCTTCTGTAACATGCAGGTGCATGGGCGGCGCTGGAGCCCGTTGGTGGCGACGCCACCGCCAAGGTGCCGATGTGTTGCAGCGTCTGCCGCGCAGCCATGTACGGATGCATGGGCGATCTTCGTGCACATCCACAGAAGACTATGTCCAGGCTCGAAGAAATATTGTGGTGCGCACATGCAGATCGTGTCCAGCACGCGGGTGGAGGGGTGGACCCGCCTCTATGGTGCGCCACACACAGTAGTTTGCTACCCTGACTTATTGATATAACATATTTCAGCTTAATTTAGTTTAATAAAATATGATACAATATAAGACAGTATGATACAATATAAAGTTTTACCGTACTGAGGCCTGTCAGCAGCGTCTGACATCTGCTTGGATGTTTGGCCTTGTGTACCGTCTCAGTGTGGGAGCCTGTTCTGCTAGAACGCTGCCGTGCACCCCACCAACTGTATTGTGCCAGCTCCTCATCCAGGCGTAAGGGCTGCCAGCACAATTACGTGTGCACATGCACGTATGGGGCTCATATCCTGGAAGGTTCAAAGCTGCAAGCCATTTGCAGGTGCGCTGACGGGCACCACCGCCACCGTCAACATCATCGACCTCATCATGTACTCCCGTGTGCTGGGCTCCTTCGTCATCTACAATTGGTGAAACACCTGCATGTGTTGAGAATGCAATGCGCGGCTGGGCGTCACATTCTAAATAGCTTCCCAGCGCATGTTGCTCCTTTATTTGCCAGCTGTATGTCACACACTTGAACTTGCATACCCGCCATGGCTATGAGCCCATGACCCCTGCGCGCGCGCAGGCTGCCCAAGGACCGCCACGAGAAGAAGATGGAGCGCCTGCACACGGTGAGGGCTGCAGAGCAAGGAGCATGCAGATCCTCCCTCAGGAAGCAAGCTCAGTTGTGGCGGACCATCATATGACACTCTCAGACATGGCTGGCTGATATCTGAACACTGGGTCTGTTGTAGTCTACTGACTGCGCTGCATGTTGATCATGCAGGTGATGGACCTGATGCTGAAGGGCATCATCAAGCCACCTCCACCCTGTGAGTGTGAAGCACCTGCCATTGCAGACTTTAAACCGCACTCGATGGCATTGCTGAGCGAGGAACTGCCATGCTTGACGGCATGCTGCTGCTGCTGGACGGTCGTGCTTAGCAGCAGACAGCCATATCTGCTTGCCTTGGCTAACATTGACCGTGGCAGTTGCGTGCTGAAGTACACTGGGCACGGTGCATGCAGGAAATCTCACAGGCATCTGTCCGGCCTTGCCACACACAAGTTGCAACTAAGTTTGCCTTATTTTATTATGCAGTGAAGAACTACCCGCTGGACAAGGTGCACGACGCCATCCAGGAGTATAACAAGGTCGGCGGCGGCCACAAGGTGAGTGCTTTTCAGCACGCTGATGCGCCACATGAACCTGGGCCACTACATGCTGCCTATGAGCTATCTGGCACGCTGTGCTAGCTGAGCTTCACATCTGGCTTGGTACACTGTCAACGGTGCTAGCATGACATCACCCTGCCGGCTTTGTACAGCTGATGCGCCAGAACAAGTGTCAGGAACAAACAGGGCATGCCTGTTATCATGCAGATTTTCCTGGAGGGCTGAAGGCGCATGCCGGTCGGTCTGGAGTTTCTGTCGTACTCAGCAAACAAAACGTGCCCTGGAGACATACAACACCTACTAGTTGTCTCTATATACAGTGGTGCTGTGAATGGGTAAGGTAAGGTAGGAGAATACATGCATATGTATCGGCCAGATGCTACACAGTTGAAGCAGGATTGAGTGTAATCAGTATGTTGCATGCTTGGCCCCTTTCGTTCCTGGGTGCAACGAAGTACCGAAACCCATCCGTGATGTGAGCGGCAAGCTGTCGGCCAAGGTTTTCCCAGCTGTCTCATCAACTGGTGTCAGTCGTGTCAGACAGGCTGTCAGACCAGCTCCACCCGACGGTGCAGCAGTAGTCCCAGGCCGAACCTTACAATTGCTGACCACGACAGATTCGCTTGGGCAGTCATGGATAACTTGCAAGTGCTGTCACCGTTCTGCATTGTGCCATCCACTGCTTCATCTTGTACACCCCAAAGCATCATCAGTGCTTGATATCAGACAGCATGGCCTCCACAGCAGCAACGTTCCTCCTGTTTGCCTCTATGGTCGCTGCACCTGCGACAACCCAAATGGCCCCGCAGCACACCGCAGATCAAGCAGGTGAGATCCTGATGCACCACCGATGAGGAGCAGGATGGCAGATCTATGGGATCATGCGCAGCAGTGTGCATGTTGATCTGGGCATCATCCGCATTCTGTCATGCGGTCCTGCTTCCGTGTAAATTGTGCAGCCAGGCAACCCTTGACTGGTACTCGTACACATGGAACAGGTCAGCAGCTCTGCGCATATGATGAATGGGCACTCTTGATGTGGCAGCTCCTGGCGCGGCGCGGTTTGCCATATGTATTTACTCACTCATAACTGTTGCTCGACACTTGCTGGTGTGCGAAAACAATGATGAAGGTGCTTGGTTCCGCGTGCAGGTGCAGGGCGGCAGCTGTTGCAAGCGGCACCGACTGCAGCGCCCACAGCAAGCAGTACTCCCACCGAACGTCCATTTGCCGTCCCTCCAACAGGCAAATGCTGCACAACGCCTCAGCCCTTGTGACCGCCTGTGCACATGCTAACCAGGAGCACAGGATCTTCACGACCTTTTCGTTTGTTACCTTGACGCTGTGTGGTATTGCACTTTTCTGCATCATTTGCAGCATCGCCTACGCAATCAGGCAAGGCGCCTGCCGCTGTTGCTGCACCAACCGGGCCGCCAATCAACTGCACTGATGCCGGCGATCTGCTGTGCCTGCAGCGGCAGGCCCTGCGGTGCGCCCACCTGCCGCGCTGTGCACGATGCCACATGTTGTAGCCGTCCAGAGAGCACCGATTATGACTGTGCCAGATTTGTCTGCGGCGCGCTTTGTTGTCAGGTGTCCTGCCAGCAGCTCTCATATGCTGCAGCGCTGCGGCAACCGGCAACTGCACCGCTGCCAGGAAGGCTGCAGACGACGCGACGGCGGCCGTCAACAGTGGCGTGTTCACCCCCCCAAATGGCGGCGGTGAGTGTTGAACCCACGAGACAACCCTTGGCTACTGCAATACTCGGGCAGCATCTTGAAGTTGCTGGAGATGCTGTTCTCCGCTCACGCACAGTCCAGGGTGCTGTCGCGCTGAGTGCACCATGGTTGGCATAGCAGACAAGCCTATACGTCCAGGAGTGTGCCTAGACTGTCCTGTTGGGAACCTCTTGCCCGCTGGCTGCAGCTGCCGCCGCATCGGTTGCCCAAACAGAGGCCGCTGCACAGCGCTGTGCCAATGGCGGCAAGACTCCCACCGCATCGCCAACAGCGGCCGCAGCGCCGACAGCCTTCAGTGGGTTATGCATGTGACGACGGTTTGACTTAGCTAGAATATCAGTCAATTCAGATGGCAGCAGCAGAGGAAGCACATGAGGGTGCCCTTTGAGCAATTCTCGAGTCTGAGTATGTGCATATCTGATGTCTGTGACTGGGGCCCAAGGTCTGCCTGCTGATTGCAGCCTGTAAGTTCAACGCAGATGCGCCCAAGACCAGCAGTCAGCCGCAAGGGGCTGGCGCTGCAGCATCGTCAACTCAGAAGCTTGCTGATGAGGTGACAGGGATGCGCACCTAATTAATGATGTACTCCCAGCATATTCTCTGCCATACATGCTAATGACAACGGCGTGCATTTTTCACACCTGAGGTAGTGATGGATTTAATTTGTCGCTGTTATCATCTGCTTGCAAATTAGTATCTAAATTGAGCTCATGTCAGGCTGGTGCGCTGTGCACCTTTTGCAGGCGCGCACGCAGTCGGCAGCGCGCAACTGCAGCGGCGCCAGCACCTCGGCCAAGCAGGCGCAGCTGCAGTTCCAGACCGCAAATGCAGCTGATCCAGGCGAGTTGCAAACCGGCACTGCTGGCCGCTTGTGGGCCACCATGATCACTTTCAGCCACTGCATGCTAGCTGCTGCCGGTCTGCATGACCAGTGTCTCATCACTAGTAATCCTCCCTGCAGGATCCGCAGCAGCGCAGGCCGCATTTGCAAACACCCGCGCAGCCCAGGCCGCCGCTAAGAGCTGCAAGGAGCCTGGTGCTGGCAAGTGATGCCAGCGAACCAGCACATCAAATTTCATGATAGAGAAAAAGGGCAAAAGACGACTGAATGCTACATCGATAGCTGACGACTGCGAGCAGTCACTACTCTATCGATGTTGTGCAGCTCATTACCGCACTCCTACCTCACATCAGCTTGCATCTCAGCAAAAGATCAGCGGAGCTTCAGCACATCAGCAAGATTTCTCAGCACTTTGACGCTATCGAAGTTGCCCGCCATGCAGCACCAGCTGGCACCTATGTTGCAGCCACGTGTCCTGCCATGCAATCAATGTTATCGTCAGTCCCACACTAACACTGCAACGTCCCAGGGAGCTTGCACGTGGCATCAACAGCTCAGCAGCCGCCTCTGCACACCATGGTCCACGCCCCGAGCATAAGACACACAGCGTGCGGTGCTGCTGCTCACAAACCATTCACAGCACCTCTTCTTGCCTCCGCCGTTCAGCACAAACTGCCCTTGCAGCAGCCGCCGCATATTCCACCGCTTAACTACGATGGCTGCCTCAACTACCGTCCTCGGCCTCCTGTGCGCTGTGCTCCTCCTCGCGGCGGGCTCGATTGAGGCACATGGTGCGCTGGCCTAAATACTGGTCATGCATTGCATTGCCTGCTGTGCAGCAGGTTGAGTAGGAAGACGGCCGTGCAACTCAGCATTTCGATGCGGCGGCTAGCGCAGTAAACGTACCAGTGTCAGCTCCTTGATGCCAGACAGGAGGGCTTCATCCCGTTGCTGCTGCTCCGTGCTGCGTGGGCGAACAGCCAACTTCGTACTAGTACAAGTGCAGCCCACCAGAGGCCAAGCCAAGAAGCCGTGATAGTTGTCCTGGTTGTGGTTCTGTTAAGGGCTGGAAGTCCACCAGATGACGACCGGAAAATTTTGAGGACAGCTTTGAGGAGTCGTAGTGGTCAAGAGCAGCTGACAGAAAACTTCTGTGTTAAGACGTTGAAGCAGCTGTAGCGCTCTTGCTTGGGCAGGATATCCATCCTTCCACACTACTGCCCAATAATCCTTGGGGAAAAAGCTTTAACAGGGTTGCAACGGCATGCCCCAGCAGCAGTCAGTTATAACGTCCAGACAAGTCACATCGTCGATGCAGCCAGTCCCAGCTACCATACAGCCTGACCAGAAGCTGTGCCTTACACTCCAGGGCTGAAGCTGCTGCAGGCAGCGGCTTCGACCGCGGCCGCAGCAAGCTCCAGCGGGTCAGCATCCACTGCCGCTGCAAGCGCGGCCGCATCCCAGGGTGTGTCGGGCTGCGCCCATGCAACCCTGCAGTGCTGCTGGGTGCTCATGCCCTGTGTGCCTATATTGTGGCAGCTGTTGCGGTGCCACCTGCAAGCCGGATCGCAGAGCGACAATCATGTCCTTGCACTTGATTTATACATAGAACAATGCTGTCTGTTACCACTACATATACTCAAGCTGACGGACATAACTCGAGACATGAGTACACCAGGTTACTAATACCACACTGTCCCGTGCATGACAGGTCGTTTCTCTACTGCGGCGGCAAGTGCAGCGGCGGCTGCAAGCGACTTTGCATCCGCAGCGGCAGCAAGCGCAGCAGTTGGTGACTGCGGTGCGCCTGTCTGTGGCTGCAAGGCCCTGCGTTTTGTGTTGCGCTAAGATTGTCACGGCCATGGAGCATGCAGCAGCCTACATACGAGCAGCGCCTCAGAGGCTGATTTGACGTCGGCTGACTGACATAATGAGCTGAGCACGCAGCGGGGGCAGCGGCCGCAGCCGCCAGCGCTGCATCCGCCTCCAACACCGCCAGTGCTGCAGCTGCATCTGCAGCCGCCGCTGGCGACTCAAGTGAGACTGCTGACAGTGCTGCTGACATGTGTGCCTTTCTGTAAACATCTGTGCACTGCGCTAGGTTAAGGACGGGTGCTCATGTGCAAATGGTGAGGCATCCACGCCTGCTCAACCGCGCGCACCAAGTTGACACGCTGAATCCAGGTCAAAACTGTTGCAGGCGCAGGGTCGAAAAGTTTGCACTTGATGTAACTTCTTTGCTCTTTTCACAGTTGCACCTGGAAAGGAGTAGGCTAACACCTGATGCAGGTGCCGCGGCCGCTTCGGCAGCAGCCGCCTCTGCCCAGGATGCTGCTGCAGCAGCAGCCGCGTCTGCCACCTCAGGCTTCTGTGGCGCTGCAGCCGCTGCGTCAGCGGCGACGGCTGGCGTCGGCGGCGCCGCCGCAGGGGCCGCTGCAGGGGGCGGCTCCGCTGCCACCAGCGCCGTCACAGCAGGTCCGGCAAGCTGTGTTGTTCTTTCCATCAGATGCTTTACCCTTCCTATTCTGCTTATATATACCCCACCACATGGTCTGTGGACGTTTCAGTTGACCAGACTGTTCAGAGTGCTTGGGCGATGTGTCTGAGCATCCTCTGAGGTCCATGTCTGTGCATCAGGCCTGAGTTCGGTGCGGATTCCCTCTGCAGGTTGAAGGCTCAGCAGGTGCCAGCCATACGCCAACGGCCGCTCCAGGTTTCCACCCCCGCACCCACGTGTGCAGCATATCACCAGAAGAAAATAGGGCGAAGGCATCCACAGCAACTGCCGCCACAGTGCACGTGGGACACTCATGGGCAGACGCCGTACTCGTTGTTGTCATATTAAGGCTGAGCTACCTCGCTACAGATTTGACTCGCATTCTCGAAGGATATTCACTTGATAGGTTGACTTCATGGAGATATGTGTAAACCGGGAATGGTCAGGGGTGACAAAATCAGACACTGCACACCACACTCTTTGTCGCCACGGGGACACTGTCATTGGCAACTTCAATGGCGGCCGGCGCAGACGATGGCCATTTGATTGCATGGCACATGCAAGGTGCTGACGAGCCGAGTTACCTGGATGTCCCAGTCTTCATTCTTCACAGAATGTCAGGTGTATCAACTATCAAGTCACTATTACATGCCCCTATGTCAGCCATTTTCAAAGCATCCGGTGGAACGCGATCATGAATGTGGGAACGCTTCAGCACAATTGTGCATCACCATGCATACTTGGATGTTATTATTGGTGCAGTGCCATCACCGAGGCCTACATGCTACGTATGCTTTGCTCCAGCAAGACAGCCTGTCTGTAGCTGTACATGCGGCCATCTGTCGGTGCATCAAGCACCTGCACCGACCCGCAAGCGTAATTCCCTCGTGTATGTGCCCATCCTGGGACGAGCTCACACTGGTTCCCGCAAGCAGGCAAGTGCATGCAACAGCAACTTACGGAATCGTCTGTTGGCTCAGGAGCGCTGTGGCAGTAAATCAACAGGCGGCAAAGGTCATGTGGCAGTACGTTCTGTTTCTGTGTGCCGTGCCAGGTGTGCAATACATGATGCAGCCATCGGCATGTGCACTGCCAGTGGCTGTCGGCTGTATTGCCGCTGCAGCACTGCTGATGATGCTGCAGAGTTTCGTGAGTCTACTCAACGACCGTATACCTATCGAAGAGGACCCCATTACAGGTGCCGCAATGGGCACATTGGCGAGTATTTGATGCATGTGTCAGCTCTGCTTTCCACCAGCGAATGAACATTAGAACAAGAGCACCACACTCAGTAGCAGCCATTCTGCAGTTGGCATTAGAACAAGAGCACCACACTCAGTAGCAGCCATTCTGCAGTTGGCAATGTCAGCATGAAGCTGAGGCTGTTTGGTTGCCAATAAGGTGTCTGCACGCCCTCGATTCCACGCCCATCCAGTTGTACATGCTTCCGCCGCAGGCCGCCGCAAGTTGCGCATTGCCGCGAGACCAACCGCTTCTGACTTGCTGGAATTGACCAAGACGTATATGATCGCTCAGGCTGCTGGAGACCAGGCGAGCGCCGCATCCTGGCAGAGAGCCTGCTGCGTGTTGTGCTCTGCTGCATGACCTGCATGCAGGCGTCAGTGAGCCAGCTGATACGTGGGTCTGCGGCTGTTTGCAGGATGCAGCTGCGACGGTATTTGCACAGGCAGCTGCCAAATGCACGTACACAGTGCTGGACTACATGAGTCTCGGCAGCAATGGCAAGAGACACATGGCATACATGGCATTCATGGTGGCCGTCAAGTGGCACAAGGACGCCGCAGCGGGAGCTCAGCAGGCTGCCAGTAAGCCCTCTACTGATATGATCCAGCTGGCATTATGTTTTCTGACATCTCGGGCAAGCTCACTGCATGTCGATCTTGCATACTGCACACTGGGTGACCATCTTTCAGCATTCGTGTTGCTGCATCATGCAGTCAAATCACCATTTACGTACTGAAGCTCCTAACTTTGCAACTAGTGGCTCATGCGTTCATCACCGCGCAGGCGCACCGGCAGCAGAAGAGCAGAAGAAGAGCCGAAGAAGCAGAAGGAGGAAGCGGCAACAGCATGGCCGCCAGATGGCTGTGGCACCAGGAGGTGGAGAATCATGACACACCAGTGCAGGGGGTGATGGCGGTCTGCATAAGAGAGCCAGCACAAATAATTCTGCTGGCTGCTTCAGAAGCCGGATGGTGCACTGCTCTGATGTACCATGATATACATTGCAACGAGCTGTGCAAGTTTGAAAAAATGAGATGCTTTGAAGCAGAAAATGGGATCCTGCTTCAGCAAGATAGCCTGTCAGTACCTGTACATGTGGAAATGTGTTGGTGCAGTGCATGTCCATCTGCCTGGGATGTGCAAGGATAGGGCAGGGAACAGCTCGCCTGCAGGGTTCCCAACCCACGAGTGTTAGTTGATGCAGGTAAATGCAAATCCCGCCTGTCTTGTCCTGTGCTTGCTTGGCTCTTCGGGGCTCAAATACAACTTGCATTGCAAGGTTGCAGCACAGCGTGACATCGTGCATGCATGCTAGCAAAGTACCCACAAGTGCAACGCTCTGCAATGATGTTGTCAGTTCTCTTGAGAGTATGTCAGGACCAATGCTAGCAACAGAGTATGTAGAAGTGACAACCCCGCAAAACGGGGTTCACATTATTGATTGCGGTGCGTGCTTCATACCGCGCTTGCTCCACATATGCGTGCTCGGGATGATATTCTAGCAGCTGCGGGTAGAAAGGCGGCCGCCACAATTGTCGACCTTCGCCAAGCACGCGACGCCAAGGGTGGCCTCGTTGATGCAGGTGACAGGGACTGACGCCGGCCGCTTATGGCCCTTGCCATCCGAGCACTTTTGGCACTTCAAGACTCCGGCGTCCAGGGCGTAGGTGCAGCCGTTGCAGGTCCTCATGTAGGTGCCGGGTGGAAGGAAGGCTGCACCACGCACATTGCAAGCGGTAAGAGTGTGCCAGGCCAGATTGGCAGTGTTGCCAAGCAGAAACTCGTGCTATATTACTATAACCCCTCAGCAAATAAATTCAAACTCCCAAGTGTACTCAGTTCCTGACTGCGATTTTGTTGGCATATGGGTGCGTGTTTGGCACACCTAAGGATGAATCCTGCGAGCACTGACTGAACAGCAGGGATGGCGGCAAGCAGATCAATGTGTACACTTGACATGGGCATAAGCTTGCTTGTCTGTATGGTATAGGTTAGCACCTAGGCGGCGGCTGCTGAGGAGGCGACGGTCGCCATTTGCACTTGGAATGGTTGTAGTCATGCCTCTTGACGTCTTCTCTGTGGCCTTGATGTGATCTGCATCAGGCGCAGCAGTCCTCTGCTTCTAGGCACTTGGGGCAACGTGGGTTTGCTGAAGCCCAAGCTCTGAAATCTTCTGTTTCGTGTCAAGAAACAGTTGATAACAGGAAGCTTGGTAGTTATAGACACGCCAGCCACAGAGCCCATGTGGTTGTCATTACCACAGGCACGTAAACACAGAAACACACATGTTTGTACAGCGGTCGCATGTCTTACAGCAAGTAAGCTTTCAATGGAGGGAAACGGTGGACCTGCGGTGCAGGGATGAGCAAACTGCCCGCCTGCTTCAGCAGCTGCCCTTGCACGGCACAAAACTAAATGCATGCGTATCAGATGTTCAGTACGCAGTGAAACCACCTCGCACCGCTGATGCTCCACAGTTCCACCGTTTGCATATGGGCTGGCCCCGTTGCTATATATAACAAGCGTTGGACATACCCAACCCATGTCGGCTTCATTTGCTTTCCTACTTGAGCATGCATGCTCAGAGAGCTTGCCACTGTTGCCAACTTGGTGGCAAGGCTGCTTGGGGTCAGGAACAATTGCCGACGTTCGCCGAGATCACGCAGGCCTGCATGCATTATTCCCTCCCTCCCTGATCACGAGATAGATGTAGTTCGACTGCCATCACCGTCGCCTACTAAAGGTCCTGCCCGTCACCGCCTTTCCTATAATAGGCGGCACATAAAGTACTGAACCTGTCCACTCCCCTCACGTTTGCAGCTGAGGATTATGGGCTTTCAGGCTGCATACAGACAGGCGACGAGATCACGCGCTTCATCAGAACTGATGCATACATGACCTCCGTCAGTGCGTTGCATACTGCAGACTACAGCAGCAGCAGCGGCTGAGGGCATTCTCATTGATAGCGCAAAAGCAAGCCCAGCACACATTTCAGACACTGCTCTTTGAGATAGCAGTGCACAAACTACCCAGGCGATACAGGACCTCGCAGGAGCATCACAAGTAAGTGGACCTGCGTGGTTGGGTGTGGGCACTGTATGTGCTGGCTGCCAGCCTGCAGAAGATATTGCCTCGTCTTGGACTGCAAGCATGCTGCACGACAGTCCCAGCAGACCGATGCTGTTCGTGACACAACACAGCGCAGCACGTTGCATGCTCATCTGCGCACCCAACTGGAATGAATAGCCAGATTGCAGAGGTGACCTTAAGCTCGCTTGGGCTGCGCAGGAGCTGACAATCGCATCGCCACTGCAAGCAAGGATGGCTGCGGATGCAGCCTGCCAGACGTCCACAGGAGATCTGCCCCCAGAGATACTGGTGCACATTTGCAGCTTGCTACAAGACTCGGATGACCTTGCAAGCGCCCATTTGGTGGACACCAGGTGTGTGGGCGCTGATGGGAAGGTGCCATCATTGTTAAGCCCTGAAGAAGTGTATACATGCTGAATGCTGCTGTATGCATCTGAGGACCGCACAGAACTTCACAGAGTCGGAGCTGCAGTAAGGACTCTAGTGCAGCAGGTTTTGCGTCGCAGCGCGGGCTGCACTACGTACTGCCTTTCCACAGAGCTTCGGTTTTCTCAAGCTGGCGCTGCAGCACCGCTACCCGCTACGCCAGCTCAGTACACCTGCCCTGCCCTTCTGCAACCTGCTGGCTACGTACCTTGCCGAGGTGCAATATGGTGACTTCGTTACTATATGATGCTGCTGCCAGACACAACGTGGCGAGCACAGGGTCAGCAGCTGCGCCGTGTGCAGCAGTCTTTGCTGACCAGTGCAGACCAGGGTCTGTCACGTGGCGCCAAAATGAAGGAGCAACAGGCATATATCCTGAAGTCGGGGCGTCAAATGTCCAGGCACCCAGCACCCTGACATACCTGGATGTTGCCGACCGATGGCGCTACAACCACAAAGATCTCAAGAGCTACAATTACAAAGCTCTCAGAAGCAACGTGGCCCCGGCCGACACACTCTACGCCCCACTGGTTGATGTGCTCCAGGGCATTTCCAGCCTGCGCCGTCTGTCCTGCCAGGTGCGTGCACCCAAGCCCTGCGCGGCATCTGCCTAGTGCTCCTCGGTTCCTCTGAGCAAAGTTTATCCTTGCACCTGTGCACTCAAAGCTGTGATTGTACTCCTGATGCATACCCTCCAGTAATGCACATGCTGCCCGTGCCCATGGCACTGGTGATATGTAGCCATCTGGTTACATATGCACGCACACACATGGGGTTTTGGTGTGCTTGGCTGTCTGCTGCATGGGCGATGCAGAGCTGCAGCAATGCACCATACACCATACCATACCATATATATAAATAGGGTGGAGACCAGACACACATGCCACTGCAAGGTAGGAGAGGACGACCGCGGCTTCCTGCAGCCCAGCCTTGCTGGTCTAAGCATGCTGTCTCTCGTCTTCAAATACTCATGGCAGATGAAGTATGTGGAGCAGGTATGCAGCTGAAGCTGGTTGCAAACTCAGCTGCATCATCGGACATAACGCCTGCATGCATGGTCTGCCTGGCCGCACTCTATAGCATGGCATAGCATGCGAAGTCTGCTCAACAAGTTTACTCTAGCATACACGAGCTCACCTTTTGTGCAGGGTCTAAGCTACCTGACAAACTTAGCATGTCTGGTGATCGATGTACCTGGTACAGAATACTGCCAGCACCTCAGTGTGATCGCTGGGCTGACACAACTGCAAAAGCTATCGATTCCGCCGCCGATTGATCCATCGTTCCTCTTGGCGCTCAGGTAGGGCATGACACAGTGCAGCAAGTGAGCATCCGCGAGCTCGAGTGAGAACGCTACGGTTTTACCACGTCGGCGACCCATGTGCGCATTGCATGTAACGCTCACCATATGACGTGTGGCTGCAGTACACTGACTTCCCTCGGCGTGGGCACCAACGGCACGCAGAGGCCAAGTCCTGGGAAGGATGAGGACATAGCTGCAATTGTCCAGGCGCTCCCGCAGCTTCATCAACTGCAGTTCGCGTGCTTCGCAATGTCATCTACCGACGCAGGTTCGAAATGTGGGGCCCAAACAGCTTGGCATGTATCTGGTGCGGTTCGCATCTGTGGTCTAGTAGCTTTCTATGCTATACACAGATAACGCAGGCAGAGCACACCATACATGATTGTTGTCGCATGGATCATGGTTTGTTGTTGCACATGTTCCGCAAGACTTCGGAGAATGATGACAACAACACACAACATGCAGGGCTCTGTGAGTTGTCAAGACTGAGGAACTTGCGAGGCCTGAGCTTGGCAGAATCCTGTACCAAAAGCACGCACAGTGGCCTGAGTGCAGCACTCGCCACAATGACAGGTAATGCATTTCGTGAATGTGGATGCTGTTGTTACATGTGGTTAGATTCACCTGATCATACGCTTTGCAGAGCGTCAGACAATGAGGCTGCATGACAATTTGCAGCGCCAACATATGCAATGCGTGGCACTTGCATTGGTGCAGGCCTGAAAACGCTGAGCCTCTCTTTCACATACGACTGCGGCTTCATGATGCAGCAGGTTGTGCCTAGCATTGCCCAACGCACCAGCCTCACGGCTCTGTACATCACTGGCCTGGACCACAAAGCCTACGGCAGGTGGGGGTGCAAGGCTGCATGGTCTTTGTACTGTCCACCATGTGCCGGACAGTAAGCCACCAGATATGGAAGCTTACATGGGACTTGCTTGTTTATACACACGAAAAAGAGGGCCCTGCAAGCAGCTTGCAAATTGTCAATTTACAGGGTTTCTGCCTGCATACAAGACACATACATCTGCAAGTGACGGTGACACAATCCTCCAGAGTGAGCATGCAAAGGCAAGCCAACTGACCAGACTTCCCTGTGCATGCAACTTGCAGCGCCACAGATGCCATGCTGAAGGCACTGGGTCCCCGGCTTCAGCACCTGGCAATAGGATATGACTATGATCCTGACTATAACAAACTCACGTGCCACCCGTGCAACCCCCAAGACAAACTGGTGCACGCAATCCTCAGCCACTGCCCGCTACTGGAAAACCTGCGGTTGACTGATTTCTTGCCGCCTGACAACAATCCGCAGGTATGTTCTGCATCAGCAACCTGTCGCACTGGCAAGTCTTGTGATGGCACCCTGCTCACACATAATTGGCATCTTTGGATCAAGGGCGAATGCAGCATGCACGCAAAGATTGCTCGTATCACATCACCTGCGGTCTATTTGCAGGAGGTGATCCGCGAGTCACTCCTATGCTGCACCCGGCTGTGCTTGGAGTACCCTTCAAATGCAGAGGTGTGCTCGTGGCCACATGTTGAGCGCATGTTTGCACAGCACATAGTGTGGATGGCATCTGTCAACTTAATAGTCGGTTTCAAGTCTCATTGCTGCCGAGCCATCCCATTGGTGTGCAGGCACAATTGCTGGGGGGTGTTCAAGGGCTCTTGCGCCTGCAGCTACTGCTTGGAGGCGACTGGGTGACCGAGGAGATCTGCCTTGCGTCTATCATCAGAGGTGTGGATAGGTGCTTGGAACCAGGTACCATTTGACATTGTTTTCTGCATTAGTTTGGCTACGTGGCATTATGCAGGCTCGCCAAGGTTCAAAGTATGGGTCCCCTTCGTGCTGATCACCCCTTGCAGTCTGGCCTGCAGGTCTGCAGTCTCTGGTGCATCTACAATGTTTGGAGATTGAAATCTATCCAGAATATGAGATGATGGACTCACTGCTCGGTATGCTGGAGGTATGTGGCTGGAGGGGCAATGCAGGGTGTTACTGAACACATCCAGCATTCATCGTTCTTGCTTATCACTTACAGTAAAGGTGGTGTGCCATCATCCTGCTGCTTCCGGCTGATGCTGCCGCAGGCACTGGCTTCCTGCAGCCAGTTGTCTTGGCTTCAGCTGTCTGGCAACTACCGTGGTTCCATCAAGGAAAGTCCAGACTCGCTGACAGACGACTCTTGCTGTTCAAGGACAAGCCCGATGCGCTCTTGTCTGACCATGCTTTTTGCATGCTGCCAAAATTTATGCAGTGTACCGTTGCACGCTGGGCTGATGCAACCTAATTGCATGCTGCCACGTCTGTCCGACAAAGCCCGAGGCCTCATGTTTGTGCCCAGGATATAAGCCCGTCTGGTGACGGACTTCGCGCCAAGCACCTGCGGGCGCTGGCGGGGCTGACGGGGCTGACAGCGCTGAACACATACCATCTGCGCTGGGACCATGACGCCATTAAACTGGGGCCCGCATGGCTGGCGGCCCGCCTGCCGCGCCTGCGCGTCCTGAACGTGTGGACACACGTGCTGGTGCGGCTGTGATGCCCCTCAATGCACAGCATAAACCCTCACAAGGCTGCTGCCTTCGCTCCCTGGGTTTGGACACTCCATGCACATCACCTTGCGCCTCTCAGCTTCTGTCAGCAACGTGCTCACCTGTCGCTGCTCTTATCTCTGGAAACCTGCAGCCATGTTGGGGATGATGATTGATTGATTTGATGATTGTGTTGCTGACCCGCTGCTTGCTGCACCTGCTGTCAAGGCACCCAAAGTACAGGCGATACCAAGCATTAGATGCGCTGTTGTAGGCTCCGGCGGTACTAGGCAAGACATCGCTGCTGGACGATGATGACGACATGTACGGCAGCCTGGACGACAGCAGCCCCGTGGCTACCTACGAGCTGATTGGCCTGCCGGGGCGGCGGCTGCGGCGGTGGCCGCGGCGCACCACCTTGGGCTCTCAGCCCGCGCGCGTCCCTTGGGACATGCCGGAGTAGGTTGCACCGCAAGATACGGAGCCGGAGAAGCTGAGCAGCAGCAGCCGTGTGTAAAAAGACCGCGGCTGTTCATGGACATTTGGACTCTTGGCCACAAGGAATGGCACAAGGAATGGCGTGGCTATGCAGTCGGTGCAGTGTTGCATATTCTGTCATTGGTAGCACACAGTACAGGTTTCTGGGCCAGCGCGCATAGAGCTGGGTGCACTCACGTCATGCCAGATGCTCTTGTTTCAGCGGCAAGAGGTATATACAAGCCTATGGCAACGGCTATGACGCTACGCCCCGATTCAAGCAAGTACATGACTCTTTTCAGCTGGTCTGGTCGGCCTCCTGAGACTCTGATCATTTTCATCACGCTGATCACGCGCACCACATACTGACACCAGTGACATACCTTATGATAGCTTACAGATATCTTATAGAAGATAGCTTGCAGCATAGCAGATGGATGCAGTTCAGCTCGCTTTTCCTCCGTCAAAACTGAGCAGCACGTCGCCATTGTACAGAGGATTGGCTCTAGGTTCCAGTCAGATCATGCCCATTGAATGGCAGCGTCTATGACGCCGGCTCAACTCAAGACGATCATGCACCACGCCACCTGGCAGCACACAACAGCAATGTTGACTGCAGACTACTTTGCAGAGCAATGAGTTTGCATCTATATGGGTCTGGGTCACAGATTGCAAGCAGTGGCCTAATGACCACCAGTCGAGCCTTTGACTGGTCTGCAGCTTCTGGTCATGGCCATAGGGCGCCGCCTGAGTCAGGCCGCTGCCCCAACTGCTGCGCTGGCACGGTCACCTGGCAGGGTCAGCGGCAACAGGTATGCAATTGCAGTCTTTGGTGGAGGGCATAATGGTGTGTGAAGGGCAACACTGAAGCAACTCGGACCCCTTTTGCAAGCATCTCATCGCATAGCTGCAGCACTAGTGTTGTAACTGCTTCACCCACAACTGCCTAGCCTGCAACGATCGGCCTCCGAACCCAAGGTTTTCATGAAGATGCAAACGTCAACAACTCCATGTGTAGGGTGGAGTTGCCAGCTCGATGACATTCTCAGGTGCTCACTTCGCCTCTCGCATGCTGCAGGCTGCCCTCAGGGCTGTGCTGTGGGCGTGGGCTCCACAGCGGGTGCCGGCACAATGGCAGATGGGCTCGGGGGCATGGGTGGAGACGTGGGTGTAGACGCCGGCGTAGGCGGGGGTGTAGACGTGAACACAAATGTCGGCGCAGGTGTGGGTGAGGGCGTGGCAAAGTCTGCGGCGATGGCCTGGGGCGTCAGGGATATCGGCGTGACACCAGGTGGCTCCGAAGTGATGATGCCGAGTAGCTTGCGAGCGAGATTCCAGCCGGCGCAGGGTGTCAGCTCCTGCACAACGGGCAACGAACCTGCCATCAAGACCACGTCCAATCCAAACAAATATCTGCTAAACTTGATACCCAGTAGCAGTGCTTGGTGCGATGAGCATCCAGGCAGGCACTTCCTGCTATATAATCACCAGCATTTCCCGCTATGCTGGTGATGCTTAGAGCCAATATCTGAGGTGCACACTCACTAAATAGCATCTGATCGACACACCTGCCTGGCGAATATCTGGCAAGGTCGATGCAGGTGTGCATGCATGTTCAGGAAGGTGGACAGGGTACAACTGTCCCTGCTGTTGAAGTTGCAAAGATACAGTCTGCAAATGAGATGCATTGCACAGTCTACGGCAGTCTAAGACCCTACATTATGCTATGTTGTGGTGGCCGCAGAATTTGCACACCTTGCTCTGCAGCAGCTTGCAGCCAAGCGCCAGCTTTGTAACAGCACTGCCTGCCGAGGCAGCGAGTTGATTGGCCATGCCAGCCTGGTGTGGCACCGTCGTCACGCCATGCAGACCAGGCCCTGCACATACAAGGGCAGGCTAGAATAAAGGCATGTCGTCATTAAGTGACTTTGTGTTGCAGCAAAGCAAATGGCGCCATTTCATGGGTGAACATTCGTTCAGGGCTGCATGATGGTAAGGCAGAAGGGCAAGGCAAACTTGCAAGCAAATCACAAAAGAGCAAAAGCTGGTAGATGTCATGATGTCGCATGACACAAGCTTCGCTGCCACATACGCCGAACAACCGCAGCATGTGCTGGCGTCCCAAGGTTGCTGGCGTGTTACACGTGTACAGCATTGGGCATTCCCCTGGAGACTTTGGACGTCATTCATGCTGCTGCTGTTGAACGGAAGGATAGCCTCTGCTGATTCCACATCGCCCATCACCTGTTAATGATGACCCCTGCGCAGCACCGGCAACAAGAACGATGAAGGACGCCAGCAGCGCTGCCAGCACAGCCACCCTGCCACTCATATTCATGTCGCCTGCTTGAGGCCCTCAATGGGGATTGCAGCAGCATCTACCTGCAGAGGATCGCGTGTGAAAAAAATGAGGAAGATGTAGGTAGCTTTCAACACGTGAGTGCTGACGGTGCAACCCGGTGACCGAGGCTTGAGGGTGCGTGAAAGGCGGACTGTATCTATAGAGCCAGATAAACGCTGAAGGAAATTCATCAAGCCACCATCTGTGGTCGTGTACAGGCACTCGCATCATCTACAGCAGGGTGTCGTGTACAATCGAATTCATTGATTCATGTATACGGCAGCAGGCAGGGATGGAGCATTAATGCTGGATTCAGCGCCAGTATTTGCTCAGGTGCAATTGCTTGTGACACAGTGGGACATGAGCCTTGCCTACACGAGGCAACATATATAGGATACACAACACATACATGTGACAGGCATGAAATTTATGAATGTGCACCATCGATCAGTGCTTAAACAGACGTCCTACATATGATGCGCTAGATGTGTACCACCAGGTTGTGACAGACTTCCCACAGCATTACGCCCAGCCACAGTACAACTACACCATTAATACCAACCGTTGGCGAAGCGTCCTGGTTCATAATGACAGTACATAATTTACAGATGCTTTTGCAGACCATCAGGTGGCTGCCTTAAAGACTGGGGTGCATCCTCAAGTAATAGCAGGTTGTCCAGGGGTTCATGATGTAGCAGAAGCTTCACGAGCTTCATGCGCATGAAGCTCCACTGATGGTAACGGCGCACGCTTGCAAGAGATGACGCCGTACGCTGCCTCCCAGCCATGCCTCGTCCCTTTGCACTCTGCTGAGATGCGGTCAGACGGGCTGCGGCTCCACAGTAGGGGCAGGTGCAGGCGCAAACAGGATATCGATGGTGTCGACCGCGGCAGCGATGCCGAGCGCTGTGCCAATGAGCTGCCGCTCTTCAGCTGGCGTCAGGTCCTCCGGCTCCTGCAGCCATGGTCTCCAGCATGGTTTCAGGCGTTAGGCTCTGCAATAGCAGCGACAGCTAGAAGGGTGTCGATTTACAGAGGTATGCATCCAAGGGGAAAACTTTTGGTTGAGACAGGCTGTGCGCACCACGCCTGGCGGCAGGTCGATGATGATGGCGATCTCGGGCTGGGGTTCAGGCGCAGGGGCGGGCACCGGCTGCTTTCCGGCTGCGGTCTTGCCCTGTGGACAGCCGAAAACCCATCACCATCATGGCTTTGAGTCACTTACCTAAGCAGCTGCCCGGTCAAAGCGCTAGCACACACTGCAGGTAAGCAGTTGCATTCCCGAGCAAGCCCGCCTGCACATCAGGTCTTTAGGAGACCAATACAAGATAGTAGTGACTTAAGGCCCGTCGTGACCAGTATGATTTGAAACTGTGCCATGATTTCTTGGTGACGAATGCAAATCGGGCACTAGTGCTCACTTGGCTTGCCACGCAGGTGCACCATGCATGCTTACTTGCCTAGCCAGCACTAGTCTGTTCCTATAAAAAAGCCGTCAATGAAATACATGTTCCGCCATTGCTGTCAAGGCAATCAGCAGCTTGCAGCCTGTATATCACACCTTGCCCTGTAGCAGCTGGCGACCACGCGGCAGCTGCGCAGCGCTACCGCCAGCAGAGGCGGCCAGGTGCTGCGCCAGTATCGCCTGCTGCGGCGCCGTCAAGCCACGCAGATATGCACCTGTTACACCTCAGTGCAGAATTATCATCTATGGCAGCTCGCACTGCTGACTGCCAGCAAGGGTGAAGATGACTCAGGAGCTTAAGCTGCACTGCCACACGGCATGCGTATGTCACGGGTTTTTGTGACCTGACATCCTTACTTTGTGCTAGCTGGCCACAGAGGACAGCAAGCAGTGGTCGTTGAGGTGAGATATACAAAAAGGCTACGAGTTGCACGGCAGTTGCACACCATATGCTGGTACCAAGCATGCTGATAACTCCCATGCTGATGACGTGCCATGCAGACTTCGAGGGAACATGGGTTGAGCGAGCTCAGAAGGAGATGTGCAGCTGTAGCAATATGAGACACATCTGCACGCAGTGTACTGTCCTGTATACATGTGCACCTGCCAGTGATGACGGAGCCGTGTGCAACAGGGGTTGCAAGGATGGTGGAGGCCATCAGTGCAGCGAGCAGGATCAGGCTGCTATGGACGGCCATGCTGCTTGCTGAGGTGTCTAGCCGCGACACTGAGCAACAGCTGAACCTGCGTTTCTGTGTGGTGTGCCGAAAGCCGAATGTGTTCACCCTCGATCCTGCACCGGCCACGTCCGACAGAAGAGCTTGGGTGAAGAAGCTACAAGAAGCTACGGTAGACAGTGGCTAGTATGCAGCCTCCAGTCCATCATTGAAAGGGGCTACCAGCAGGTGCCGTGGCATCGGGATGGATTTGGTCTGACTGTAGGACAGAACTCAGGAAGTGCAACTCGGCTCGCATTCATGCACACAAGTGGCATGCACACAATTCCGCACAGATAGTGATATCCCACATGCTGATATTTAACTTTACGCCCAGCTTTGCCCTGGTTGTACCTGAGACGATATGAAAATATCGAAGCAGGCGGCCTTGGATGGCTTCATGGACTCCGTCCCAAATCAATTAAGCAGCTGTTGTCGCAGATTTACTCTCGAGCGAAAGCTGGGGTCTTTGCTCAGCATGACGTACGACACCAATGAAGACACCTGGCACCATCGAACAACTCCTGACAGGTTGCCTGGTAGCCAGCTGTAAATGCTACAGACATCATTCTCCATCACCCGCCCGCCTCACTCCCACGCCCCATTCAGTTGGCCTTCGCCCGAGCGTACACACACACGCATCGGCTGGCTGAAGGCCGCACCCGCAGTTTCATACACATCAGCTACCCGGTCCGAATTCTGGGCTGCACAGCAGCAGTGTTGCTGTCCCACACCATACTGCGGGGAGTTGCCTCAGCACAGGCCGCCAGTATTACCGCCAATCCGCTGAGAGGTGATACATCGTGAGCCCGTTTGCTGTATGCGATGAAAGGCGAGAGCCTGGCACTTTCGGGCACCGTTATTGAAGCGACGACACCCTGTGCCATCGATAGTCTGCGTTGATGCTCTGTGCTTGCAGCATGCATGATGCCAGGCATACATGCTCGTGCTTTGTGGTGTCCAAGGCCTGTGTGGCCACACAGCCATGGCTCCTCTTTGCCACGGAGCAGCTACATGTCTGCAGCCACCCTCGTTCTGGTCTAGTGGTTAGCTCTGCTGTCCTCATGGGTCGATGGCCATGCTGTCAGGCCTGTTGTGCGATTTCGTCGTCTGCACCCTCCACTCTACTGCTGGCCACCCCTGGCGCGCCCTATAATCCCAACACAACATTGATCGCTCGTTAACGAATATATGCATCATATAGCCCAAACGTTGTTTCTTATCACACATCTGAATCTGCTGTGCAGGCCCACGCAAGGTCCTCCTGGGCAGCGCTGCAACAAGTACCTCCGCCGTCGCAGCAGGTGCCTGCGTGATGAACTATCTTTTGACACGCACAGCATGTACTCTGTTGCAAATAAAGCGCTGTAAAAGATGCTCGTGCTTCCTTAGCTTATGCACACTGATCTTGGTGCATGTGCAGCAGTTGGATAACAGCTCAACCATCACTCATTGCCACTTTTGCATTTTGCAAGCGCAGGTGGCAGTGCATGCATGCTGTTGAATAATTGTCCTGGTAGCTTTGCCAATGATTGCACGTTTTCACAATGACTGTGCAGGCGGCTGCGGTGCAGCTGGTGGTTCCGCTGCGGGCGGGGAATCAGCGGCTGCGTCCAGCGCCGCCGCTTGCGGTGGCGGATCTGGCGGCGGCGGGGCTGCGGGCGCCTCCGGAGCAACGGCAGGAGACGGTAGTGGTGGCAGTGCCACATCCACCTCGACCGCCACTGGTGGTAGGCAGAAATGAGCAAGCGGTTCAGGTTTAAATACAGGCAGTCACCATGCCACATCAGCATGCTGCATACAGTATTGTTGCTGTGGTTTCCCTCGCATAAGCTGAAGCGGGTCTGACAGCTTTAGCTGGCCATCACAGCAAGCTGTTTTCAGCGAGTGCAAATAATACAATACTGGCGGATCATATCATCACAACAGCACTTCAGCATACTGCTCTGGCTCCATGCAGGAAAATGAAGCAAAGGCCGCCCAAAAAAGTCCACCTATTGTATACGCCGACTGCACGACCATCAACATGCATGTTCATCAGAGACCCAGCTGAAGGCATCAAGGAGTGTCAGCATCAGAACGCCGTCCTACGGTTGCAGCACACCAATCTCTGATCCCATCCTTCGCGTCGAGCCAAGCACAGTCAACACCAGGATGGACCAGGAATGCACGAGGTCAACTACTATCGAAGCGAAGATCGGCATACCTGTATTTTACACTCTGGAGCAGCTACCTGTTTGCAGACTAGTTGTGGAACATCTGGGAGAGCTACTTGCTTGCATACTATATCTTCAAGGACGTCAGTGACTTGGCTGCTGATCCAATCAGGAGATGTATGGGTATGTAAGAAAAACTGGCCGACCGCAGTGCATTCAAGGCGGCAGAGGTTGCGCAACTCATGTGCGAGCATTATTATGGGCTGCAAGAATATTTCGGCCAGCAAGTTTGATTAGTCATCCATGATAACCAAGCCCTGAGCAGTCGACTTTGAGAAAACACGTCTTCGCAGACAAATCTGCATGCAGACACGATACGATGTGTCTCTTCACTCAGCCGGCCGACACCTCTATCTGCCACCACCGCAGCGCGGGCGCCAGCGGTCTGCAATGGTAGAATCTAACCTTGCAGACTCTGTATTTATATACCACCTTGATCTATGCTTCTGCTTTTGGACGCTCAAGCAGGAGCATACGGCGAGCCTGCGGTGTATGTCGACATATATGTACACAGGCATACTGAAACCGCAACTTAGCAACAGGGCAGGCGCACAGCAGCATGCTCGGGCAGCAGGGACGCAGTGACAGCAGTGGCAGCGTCAGCGTGCGTGTAGAGGGTCTGCAAACCAAGCCATGCACCGATAGATATAGATGGTCGACCATGCATGGTCAGCAGGCGTGATGCATGAGGCAGCCATGCACTGATCCAAATGGACGCAGCTGCTGCAAGTCATGCTTTGTTGGGCACTGACATACCCATTCAAGAACTGAGCACTGGGCATTGCAGGTCATCACCTTGGGAGCAAGCGAAGGCAGGCAGGGGCAGCTCCATTGCTGGGTGCTGGGTTGCATCAATGTTTGTGTCAGTTGATACGACCACCTGCGTAACGAAAGCTACAAGCCGTCGACGGAGGGGGCCTACCTGCGTGCGTGCACCACAACAAAGCCCCAATGAAAGTCCACCTTTTGTGCAGCAGGTGCTGCATCACATTCGTTGCATCACCGGTTCTGGAGGGAATGCAGTTGTTTGATGCTGCTGCTGGGCGTTCGAACGTTGTTGGACCGTCTGGGTGCACTGCGTGCCTGGTGCGGCACTGCACAAGCAGCAGCAGATATACGTTGGCACAACTTCAACATCATGATGGTGCTCTCGCCATTTTCAGGAGTTAACGGCTTCCTTGCCTTCCTGCGTCTTCATGAGCGCACACAAAGCTAAATGCGCAGCAGTACAGCAACAAATATTCATGCGCATTCAGGAGGCAATGCAGCCGTCACCTGCTATGCTGGGGTGTGCGGCGGGGAGGTGCGGGCGGGAGGGTGCAGTCTGCACATGATACAGCAGCGCCTGTGGTCTGCAAAATCTGCTTCACAACGCACCACGGCATGATGTCAGGGCTGTTAAGGTGAGGCAAGCAAACGCCTGCACCTGCTGCAGTCTCTGCACTGACGCCCCCATCACGATGATCGTGGCCCAGTGACCGAGAGGTAGCTGCACACCTGCTTGACGTGACAACTGAAACCTAATGCATATGGCAGCAGCGGCTGTGCTAGCTGCGTGCAGCCGGCGCCGCCATGCCGACAGCAATGCATTTGCCATTCTGTAGACATTTGCGCACTTTATTCTGCCCATCGCTACAGCGGTCAGGCCCGTCAACTCGGCGGAATGAGGCCATGTTGGCACCGCGTGACTGCAGCCCAGCGTCATCATTATGTGGATCGTGCACCTCACGGTGAATTCAAGTCACGGTGAAGTTTGGACCAATCCACGATCTGAGCGATTTGACTGGTGACCTCGCCGCGTAGGCTTGCTCACGTCTTCATGGACTCCCAGGTATTCGCATGCTGCCAGCCTGCACCGCGCTTCAACCAACTGCTGGCTGGCACATGCGAGGATTGCTGAACAGAGGTCAGAGCGGGTGCACAGGCCGGCAGCTTGACTGGCACAGCCGCCAGCTGCTCTGGTCGCCAAGCGTAGTCACTTCTGCCAGTGGGTATGCCCCTGGACCGGTTGTCAGGGGCTGAGCCCGGCAGCTGGTCTGAGACCGGGCCGGATGCGGCAGCGCAGCAGGACCGGCAGCTGCCCTCGCCGCACGCGGCCGGCCCTGCAGACACGAATGAACGAAGCGTAGAACCTGATGCAACGGGATGCAGCCGGGACAAGGTACAGGTTCCCAATCAGCAGCAGGCGCGGGACCTGCTGAATGCCGCAGCAGCTGGCGATTTCCCGACAGCCGCGCCTCTTGCGGCACAGCCCCAGCAGCAAAACCCGGTGTCAGAACATACCAACCATCCGCACGACCGCTGGTGCGCGCACGGAGCAGGGCTGATCTGGTGTCCCGGCTGTCACCTAGCGCGCCATGCATGCCGGCTTGTGGACTACCCAGCGGCGGCGCCCTGCTCCTGCCGTGACTCTATGAATCAATTCCCGTGCTGTTTGGGTTCGTAGGCATGACCCGCAGCTCTCCTGCACAACAATGAGGCGCGGGGTGCCGGCGGCGGCGGAGGCGGCCTCGGACATGCACCATCAGCGGCGACCCTCAACACCACTGGATAGCTGGTCCAACCTTGCTGGCAGCCCCAGGCATACAAACATCCTCAAGGTGCCGGCTGGCGCTTCGCTGAGCCCATGCTGCCTGAACTCAGCCCTGCTGCGCTCAGACTCCTGTTGGGAACCGTCTGCTGGCAGCAGATGATAGCTTGGGTGCTGCTCCATAGCGCCGGCATCTGCTGGCTGCAGAAGGATTTGGCGAGGCAATCGCTGGCCATTCCCCGTGGCGGCATTGCACAAGCCGTTTGCGAGCACATCCAGCAGTCCAAGGTGAGGGTTTCTTATAGTTCCAACCACAAGTGTGGTGCCACAACCCTGTTGCAAGCAGTGAGCTTGGAAGGCATCTGGCTGCGTGCAGGTACGGACACTTGTTGTGCATGCAGGACCTCATCGCGTCGGGGGTCAACCTGAGGGACGCAGCAGGCACATCGCCGGACACCCTCAGGCTCGGCCTGGTGTACCGCTCCAGCCAGGTCTTCAGGTGCCTGCTGAGTTGCGTGCAAAGCTGCATTATAGCATGTGCGGCAGGTTACCCGCAATGCACACCGGGTGCGCAGCAGAGCTGCGGTGACACGGTCATCCACCCTTCACTGGTGCTGTCCTGGGGTGTATTCCTGCCTGCGTATGATAAAGTGCGATGCAGAGCAGCAGTGCAGCGTCACGCTGATGCCTGCCCATCGCTTGCTCCCTAGGGCAGCGGAGCTGGCTGACCTGCAGCTAACTTCGGCATTGGACCTACGAGAAGAGCCCCGCGCCTGCCGCAAGGCCGCTGAGAAAACAGTTGCAACTGGGATTGCAGTCGCTCCTTTGAAGCTCCTGCCGGTAGCGTCACTATTGTCAACCATATCGGTGTTCACCTGCTGTGTGATCCGAGCAGCTGGAATATACAGGCCAGAGGTATTCGACCCTGCATGTGGCAGTCTGCCGTGCCATCCACCGCATGCCTCGCCGGCAGCACATTGAGGCCTTGATCTGTGTGGCGTCTTATGCAGGACCGCTTCAGACTGCACGCGCACCGCAGCCTGCCCGCCCCCTGCCGCCTGTGCTCGGGCACGGGAGCGTCCGCCGGCGGCGACCCCAACCTGTACCAGACCAGCCTGCAGGTGTTTCACGGTGCGTCGCCCGTCCAACATCTGCGCTCCCCTGCCTGCGTAAGATGCTTCCGAGCCTTGGGTGTCGATACCAAGATCATGGAACTTGTAATTTGTTGCATGTCAGGATCGAATTCAAAAGGCATTTTTGGAATACAGTCCAGTGCTTGATATGCTGGTCAATTGATAACAGCTAGACCGCTGGGTAAACAGCTAGATTGCTGGTAAACACGTGCCAAACAGTGCGCAGAGCTGTACACTGAATGATTCTAAGGCCGTTCTGCAGTGGACCTGCTGCCCAGCCGTTTGAAGCTGCAGATCTTCGTGGACATGCCCTGGCGCATCCGGCTGGCCACCCTCGCAGCGCCGCTGCAGGTACGCAACACGCACAGCACTACCTGAGCAGCGTCCTTGCCGAGTACTACGCCGAGTTGGCTTCACTTGCACAAAGTGAAGGCGTAGCACGAGCCTCAGCAGGCGCAACGGGCACGGCTGGCTGGTGCTGGTCGATCCTGGCCTTGAGGCATGTTTTAGCCTTGTGCTGCAGGGCAAGTCTCCAAAGCAGGTGATGACGCCGGCCGTGGCGGACCCCTCCAAACTGGGCTACCTCAAGCTGTACAAGATGATGCTGGACATGGTGCGCCTCCCACTGCATGAACAGTTGGCTTCTGCAAATGTCGACACCCCGCTCTGGCCATTCACCATACGTGAACCAAATCAACGTGTGCATTCTGTAGTGCTGCTTGGGGCGCTGCTGGTGCACAGTGACACTGAGTGGGTCGAACATGCCAGACTTGCAGTGTGTGGAACTGCTGCACTGCAGTCTACACCAGTTTGACGGGTCTGCCTGTGGCATGCGCTGCAGTCCATGCCGCAGATCGCACGGGCGCTGCGGGTGTTTGCCTTCCCCGAGAATCTGCCTGTCGTGGTGCACTGCATCCATGGTGAGTATCACTCTGACAAGCAGGCAAAGTTGATATGAGGATCAATCCTCTTATCAGCAACATATTTGGCCCACTCCATGGCTGGCTGCATACTCAAAGTCAGGTCCCAACTTGTGCCGATCTGCACATGGCTGCAGCGGCTGGCTCGTATGATCCACTGTTGACTGCATGTAGGATTTTAGGGTTGCACTTCCATAGATCTGGCGTGTCCCTGGCGCCACCCGTTTGTCATCGGCCGCCCCCGCAGGCAAGGACCGCACGGGGCTGGTCATCGCGCTGCTGCTGCTGACGCTGGGCGTGCCGGAGGAGGTGGTGGTCCTGGACTACGCCAAGTCGGAAGTCGAGCTTAAGGTCTGTATGCACCTGTGGCCTCATCTCACTCACCAAGTTGCCGCTCTTCTAGCATGCCAACGCCTGCTTCGAGATGCTGGCAGAGCGTACCTATGCTGGGCATCAGGTCGCAACTACACAATACTTCAAATAGTATTGTTCATAACGTATGACATGTGAACATACAGTAATTCAGAAAAGCTTTTTTGGAGAGCTGAAGCGCGAGCTGTGTGCTAGTCTGACATAGATCTGCGCTGCCCTGTGAGCAGGGCGGGCGGGATACTGGCCGGGTTGCGGGTGCACTGCAGGACTGGCTGGTCACAGATGATGTGGTGGCCAGCTCTGCGCAGACCATGGAGGACACCCTGCACTACCTGGACTCCCGCTACGGTGGTATGCACCAGTTCCCCTCCACACCCAATGATCAATCATACATCTTTTTGGCCTGGTTCGCCACACTGGCAATCATCAAATATATTTAGATGTAAACAGCTTTAAAAACCTAACTCTCCGATGCTGGTATCTGGTAAGCTAGCCTGTGAGCACATGTTGAGGTTTAGCTACCTTGCTACATGACGCCGGCTGCACTCGCGTGCTGTGCAGGCATCAGGCGGTACCTGCGCATCATCGGCATCACGCACGGCGAGGTGCATGCCATCCGCAAAAACCTGCTGCAGCCGCAGCTCGCTGGCGACGGCGGCGACGTGCCGCCACTGGGCACACTGTCCGCCTTTTCCATGGGCGCCAAGCTGGGCGCCGGCGATGATGTGAGTCCTTCATCAATATGACAGGGCGATGTCTTGAGCCGAGGCAAAGGCATGGGAGATGGGGCCTGGTGGCCTCAGCTTTGCCTAGTCAACCCCGTTTGTGACAACAGTGCTGCTCCCAACCCCACCATAATTTGATTCTACTCTGTGGAAGCTCGTTCCTCATGCTGCTTTGCACTGCTTCGTCTGCGTTTCAGCATAGCCCAAAGGCGCATGCTGTCACCATGCAGAGCACCCCTACGGGAAAGGTCCAGCCCGGGAGCTGCTGCCGCCAGTTCTGGTGGCGCTGGGGATGTCTGCCGAGGTCCTTCGGCAGGATCACAGTTGGCTTTGACCACTTCATGCGGCCAACTGCCCGCGGCCGCCGAGATGCCAGATCTGCAGCTTCAGCCGCTGCTAAAAGGCAATAATTCGGTGACGAGGTTTTCACTAAAGAGTGTTTCAGACTGGGTGGGACTGTCATGTGCTGTCAAGGGGATGGCTGCTGACGGTATAGCGTGCGCGCTCAAACCTTGCTGCAGAGTGTGAGAGTCGTCTGGTTCGGCTTACTCTTGTTACTTCTACTTGGTGGTTTCCGTGTTCACTCCGTGCTTTCACTCTGTGCTTTCAACCATGCAAACAGGAGAGAACATACGGACTGAAGCACGTGCCGAACCTGCTTGTCATTGACATTCGTTTGTCTCGTAGCTCATCAGGTGAAGGTCATGCATGCAACAACATCGAGAATTCTGCACAACCAGCCGCGCAGTCACTAATCCCGAGAACTCTGCTTCTTCCTGAACAACCATGCCAGACCCACTACAAGCCGCGGACCACTTCACCCAAAAGCGCATGTGGATAAATCAGACTACAGCAGCAGAAAAGTCTTCCTCGACATGTCCTCTGCTCTCCGGCGTCAGCCCCTCTGTCTTGGAGGAGCACTTCAGCCGGCCACCACCTCTGCCACCACCGCAGAGCGAGCGCCAGCAGCCTATGACAGCAAGCCCTCGTGGTGTCAGCACGCGACACACTGGAATGCTGGTACCGCATATGCAGTGCAAAGCCTTGCCAAGTGGACATGTACAACACTGTGGAGAAAGCGCTGAGCTCATGCTTAAGTGGTCGATATCCCTGTACGCTTTGCTGTCACCTCAGCCATCGAACAGGCGCACGGCAGCATGCTCAGGCAGCAGGGGCGCAGGGGCGGTAGCGGCAGCGTGTCAAGGGTCTGCATTGGATGCAGGTGGATAGGCTGGCTACATGTATGTGTGAAAAGGCAGCACCTCCTCAACAGCAACAAGCAGGCAGAAAGGCCTGCTGGTCTTGCAAGGTCAGGCGTTCAGTATGTAAAGCACAGCCATGCAGCTAGGCAAATGCATGTTGCCTTGAGGGCAAGCGGGGGAAGGGGCAGCTGCACTGGGTACTGCAATGAGCCCGTTGTCACATCAGTCGGCACTACTGCCTGCGCACAGGGAAACATGAGCCATCAAGGGTCCTACCTGAGCGACAGCGACTCCACTGAACTGCGTCCTGCCCTTCGCTGGCATAGCCGCTGCATCACAGTGCATTTGCAGATATAGCTGCATCTCACCTGCTGCAGGGCGGTCTTGGCGCTTTCGGATATAGGTGTCTGCTTTGCAGGGTATGGCACCTGCACAGCAGCAAATGCAGAGCTGGTCCTTCAGCATCGTGTGCTGACCCTGCACCAGGAGGACATGGCCTCCCTGGATCTGAGCTGGCAGACACCGGTACGGGTCCAGCCACCACAACAAACTTTGTGGTGGCTCTAAAAGAAAGAAGGCAGTGCAGCCGCCACCTGGGGCCTGCGGCGGGGACGGGAGGGTGCAGCCTGCACACGATAGAGCAGCACTGCCTGCACTGCTCTGCGTACTGATTCTGAAGGTCACAGCATGTGCTGTGCAAGGCGCCTTGTGTCAAGCCTGCTGACGCAAGGAATGGCATACATGTATGTGCTGTTATGCAATGTGGGCAACCACTCAGATAGATGACTCGATCCATGCCTGCGTTGCCATGCTTGAAGACTGGGATCCTAACAGCGGCGCTTGCAGGACCGCGGCAGCGCCACTTGCAGCCTGCCGCCAGCAATGAGCTGCCCCCTGGATCTTGCCCAGCGTGAGAGCTTTGAGGCCCCTCATTTTCAACCTTTGCCTGTGGATGGCACTCCCACTCCGAATTCAGCACTCAGGTACACAACAGCACTTAGAAGCCAAAATTTTGAGTGAAACTTTCATCAACAAGCAGACGAGACCCGGGGGCTGCTGATCGGATCAAGCTGCAACCTTGTTCGCCTTGCGTGATTGCGTGCATGTTCCGGTGCGGTGACAAGCAAGCAAGCTGCAAGGGGCACAAGCAGGCAGCAAAATCAGCTTCCTACTTTCGTACAGGGCATCTGAATGCATGATCAGCAGGCTGCAGCTGTGCAATGAATGCTTCGCTCTAGTTTTGGCTGCATAGCGGCATATATATCGTGTCATCAGAACTTGAATACTATTGTCTGGCACCGGCATATCCTGCTGTATATGCAACCTCGCTCGCTTGCGGTATGCCTGAAGTATCACATGATATTGTGTGCGCTGCAATTGAGTTTGCACATAGGTGTATGTCAACCACCCATCATCCCTTAGACCCATTGGTCTGGTGCACCCACAGGCAGGCATGTCAAGAGGTCCGCTGTCTTCTTATCACACGGTGATATGGCGGCATGCAGAAGTGAACTCGTCCTTGCAGCTTTAGCGCACATAGATCATCACATCATGCTTGGCGTGACGTCCGTATCCTTGCAGCTCCAGAAAGGTTACAAAGTATGGAAGGCACTTCCCATTGCCGTTGCAGCGCAGTGCTTGATGGTCACGCCGCCTGTCGTCGTTGCCGTCCTGTGTGCGGTCTTGGATTTTGCGTTGGTGACGCTTGCTTGCAATCTGCATTGTTTGTGAGGTACCATGCTGTACACATTTTTCCATTCGATGTCGCCACTGCCCCTGCGAAACTCCAGTCCACTCAGCGCCATATATTTCTCTGCATTACCTGCTTGCATCAGGCATCACACACCCATCTTGCCAGCGATGGCAGCATACCAAAACTGCACGCGGGCTCCCAGGTCAGCAAGCGGCGAGCCCGCTTTTCTGCTACGGGCAAAAACAACTGGCACAATGCATCAGACACGAGTATCTCCCGGCCAAGTTACAACAGGCAACTTAGGAAGCAGGCTTGGCATGGGTGGATGCCCATCCAACAGACAACGGCATACTGCAGATCTGCACCAAACTGACTTACATTTGGGGGGTACAAAACTTGACCTTGAGGTTGGTAGCATTAAGCTGCTGGCACACTCAATGCTGTTGTCTGCATCAGTTAGGTTATCGTCAATGCACAGTACTGGTCAAAACAGCTCGGCAGCAACATGTTGCAGTGCAGTTACAATGGACACAGAATGTGCCACTGCAGCATGGCACGCAGCACTTGTTTCCTTCGTCTGCCACGCAGCAGCAGCTATCTCCCCTGCATGGTGCCCACTCCGGAGCAGAGCCCGGCTTGCCATACGACGGTGCTGGCGCGGCCACCGACCTGCAGATGAGGTTGTAGCTTCAGTGCCGGCGTCAGTCACAACAGATTTGTCTGCACAAGTCCATTACAGACAGAGGGTTTTGCAGTGAGAGACTGGGGTGGTATTCGCACTTGGCAGTCACCCGGCTTCAATATAACGGACGGACCTGACTCTACATTGATGTAAGTGGCCAGAGCATGGAGCAGTGCGAGCATGCATGCAGTCTGCTGCCGCTCATACAGAGCCACCTGCTGGTGGCACGTTGCTTATTACATGTCCGTCACTGGCAGTAGGCAGGGTGAGCCGTTGGCGCCGTTGCGCTGCAGGCTGAAGGATAAGATAGATGCATGGTAGAGCTCGATCATCACACCTGGACTGAAACATAATTGCATGCTTGCTTTGATCAGATGTTCCATGTGCATTCATCGGCACAACATGCACTCCACTACTGCGCCCACCGCATGTAGTATGACACGACAATCAGGGAGCAAACAGCACCAGCATCCTGCCATTGGGGCCATGTATGCCATTCCATAGCCTTTCCATATGGGATCTGGCTCGTGCATTGGCTGCTCCTTGCAGGAAGTAACACTGCGAAGCCATGTTGCACAAGAGTGGTGGCTGGATCGGCAGGCCTGCCATGCGTCATATATAGCATTTGCAGTTAATGTGTGTGTTCTGATCAGGCCTGACGGTCGACATGATTAATCAAGATACCGACACGAGGCTACCTCATCATCTGGTTCGGGCAGATCGTGAGCCGAGTCCAGTGCCTGGTACTCTCGTTATCAAGGGTGATAACTGTCCTGGAATCGACGACCTCAATTAAAGCGCACTTGTGCTCTCAATCTGCCAGTCCACTAAGGCAGGTATATCCAAGATCACTCGCCCCACTGAGGGCTCATTTTGTCAGATCTCGAAGGCCACATTTTGCAGTCACACAGCTTGCCAGTTTCATCGGCGGAGCGCCTGACACATCTCGCCATTAACATGCATGTTCATATGCTCGCCACTGCGTTTACCCTGCTGTGCTCCTGCATAATTGAGCCAATGCGCAGCCGTTTGACCTGTCGGGCGCCCAGTTTGCACCGCGAGTGAGTGAGGTGAGCAAACAAGTCGCATGCGCATGCAGTGCCTTGCCACAATTGCGCGTCCCACCCGCCTTCCGCAAATCTCAGCTCGCTGCCTGGTTTCGGAAGTTCGAACGGTGCAGCAGCTGTGGCTATGTCAAGCTTTCAGCCCTTCCAATGATGATAAACTGCCTGATACTCGCGCCTGAGGGCGTCAAGCACATTGAGCAGCGTCACTTGGACTGTCTGAGCACCGTCACTTGGACTGTCTGCTGAAGAAAACATACCACAATCCTCATTGCAACCCGAATGTTCTGCGTTCAATACGGAGCAACTTAGCGCTGCAACATGCGCATGCTGCCTTTTGCTTCATGACAGCAAGCCGCATCGTCCCGTTGCTGCAGCTGTGTCTGTGGCGCAAGCGGCACCAGCATGCATGTACTGATGGCGTCTACTGCGAGGGCCACAAATATTGCATCTATGTGAGAAAAGCTGCTGATGACTGTTTTTCTGCCAGCAGGTGAGACAACGTCATGCGCTCAACTACACAGGCTTCGTGTTTGACTTCAACACTGCAAACAGTAAGTGTTCAAAAAGCTGCCCGGTGAAGCATGGGTCGTTAAGTGCCTCACAGTATCGCTGACCTAATGGCCCCACATGTCATGCCGTTTGCTGTTGCAATTTGGGAACTGCTGGCATGACTGCCAGAACTGGCTTTGCAGAAACCGATGGCGGCGGCGGCAATGGCAGCAGTTTGCGTAGCAACCAAGTGACGCAGAACCCATTCCTGAGCAGCCTGCCCGGTGACGGCAATGGCCAGACACTGGTCACGTTGGGGCCTTGCTCTGGCAACACGGTTCACACGCACCCGCGTGGCAGCGAGGTCAGCTTCGTCACCCAAGGCAAGATGGTGAGCGGGTCGTTGATGCATTTGTCTGCAACATCTGTGCACCTGCGCAACGCGAGCTACATCAATTTAGCCTCGACGCTCACAGTTCCCCGCCATTCCAGGACTTTGGCATGGTGGAAGAGAATACTCCCGCCGGCAATATGCTGGTACAACGCCGTGTACACGCCGGCCAGGCGATCCACATCCCGCAAGGCCTTCAGCATTTCACTCACAATCCCACTTGCCAGGGCGCGCAGTTCCTGGCCAACTTTGCCACTGCAGACCCTGGTGTGGCGTGCTGATGCGTGGTGTAGTGCAACGGTGCATCATCAGGCATAAAGCACGACATCTTTATGCTGTTGCTGGAGGTGCAACATCTGGTGCCAGCGTGCTGACCTCAAGCACATTTGCTGCAGGCACACAGACGGTGTGGAGCTCCTTCGTGAAAGTGCCCACGGAGATCCTCCACTTGAGCACAGGTGTGTAAGTGGTCTGCCACAACGTCGTCGTGCTCAATCTACATACTGTACAACATAATCCGACTCATGTGCTACATGAAGCCGCCACAGATGGCTGCCTGCACTACAGTGCCATATATGCCATTCTGGGTAGGCGAGCCAGTCTGCAGTGCTTGTATCAACAGGCATCCCCGAGTCCCGTCTCAACAGACTCAAGAAGATGCCGTTGGTCATCGCGCCTGCCACGGGTGGCGAGGAGTGCCTTGCACGTTGCAACCTGAAGTTCAAATCTGCCAACAACCTTTATCCAACGTAGACGCCTGCAGTATAAGAAACTTTGAACACCTGTCACTACGCACCTACGGCGATGTTATCATTGATGAGCGAACATAGTTTGTTGAAAGTGAAAAATGAAGAACAAACACCAACAAAATACGGTCCCAGAAATTGCAGGCGATCAGGACAAGTACAATAATGTGAGGGCATCCAGAAGCATGTCAACATCACCGGACGCAATATTGCATAGCTTATTATGACCTCATAACTGCACCAAGCCTTGTGCGTTGGACCGTGCGTGACATGCGAGCCCCAAAGGCTTGCACATCTGCTGGGTCGCTTAAAGTCCAAAGCTACTGCGCATGTTGCAAAACATTCCAACGCCTCACGTGTCTACGTACTGAGAGGATCCGCATGGGGTGTATGTTTGTCCGCACCCGGACTGTGATTCATTTGCACTCAGACTGTCCATTACATGTTAGCCAACAATCACCCAGTTGTTACGGCGTGTCCAGTGGCATGGCCTCGTCTTGGTGTTTCTGGCCCGTTCGACGGTACTGGCAGCTGCCACAGTCTGGGTCTTGCTTTTTGCAGCCGCACACATCCAGCTGCCACCTGCGAGTGCTCGAAAAGGCGGTGCTACCATCGCTGCCACCCTTGCCGGTGATAAATCAGGACCAGCAGGGGCGAAACTGGTGATGCGCTGCCTTTCGTTGAGACGTTCGCACCTGGAATATGTGCGGCAGCACAATAATCACAACGGCAGTGGTAAAAAGCACTTTGGGGATCCCACTTTCAGAACACACACACATCCCAACAGCAGCCTGCCCTTGCCCACAATACCGACAATGTTTGTGGCTGGCCGCACGGGCATGATTGTGGTAAATGCAGCAGCGTCGTCATTCACTTGCTCACATACAGGTGGGGCTGATGATATTATATACATGTGGCAGTGACACCGCCAAAACTTTTAAATGGGCTTGGACGCTGACGACTACTGCCGCCGCATTCGCAACCATTCTCAGCTGAAACTCTGATGTGGGGGGCCTTAATGTCAATTGCAGGCGGTACTGACGACTGCTCCTGGAGAGGTATTGATTAGTAGCCTGCTGGTGCACTTTGGATGGGGCATCGAGGGTGACAAAGTCACAGCAGCGTTTCAAAGCTCTTGGCTGACGTTCTGCACAACCCGTTGTGCAGAACGGTATCTGGTGGTATCTGATGCAAGATGGTGCTTAGAATGGAACTTGGCGCCCCCAGACAGCGGTGGTGGGACAGCTGTTGAAGTATGTTGGCGTTGCTTGCTGAACAATGCAGCGGACGTAGAATCGCTCAGAGAATGGGCATGCACAGGACAGCCGGTCGTTTGTGAAAAGTTTCCATCATCAAGCTTCTTGTTATCATTCACTGCGTGACATATAAATCCAACACATATATAAATCCAAGTACAAATACTAAGGACATATACAATCACGTTCGACTTTTTGCTTGTTTTCGCTGGCATCTTCAGAGCAAGCATGTTATCCAACCATCAGCCATGCATGTACAATGGTATTGCCAGGAGAACTCATGGCCCTGTTATGGGGCCAGGCTGTGCTTTGCCGTGTATATGCAATGCAGGCCCTGGAGCAGCAGCGACCAGCGACATGCCGACGCCGCCCACTGCCGTGGCAAGCTGGGGCCGCGTCAGGCGGTGGATCCAGTCGGCCAGCAGGATATTGTTGCCAACTCAAGTTGAGCCTGTTTTGGGTGCATCCGCCAATCAGAAGATACTAGAGGTGCAAGGGCTTCAGAGCAGCATGTTTGGAACAGTAACAAGTGCAGCTAATGGGCGTTCATATTCATATTGCAGTAGTGGCCTTCTAGACGGACATTACAATGCTAGTACTGCTAGCTGTTGTGCGAGACAGCTGACCTGTGCACACTGCAGTACGTACTGCATCATTGGTGCCTACTCTCAGTGTATCATACACAGCCTTAAACCCTAGCTGTACTGCAAGCTTGTTGCGCACGTATCAACGTCGCGACACTCTACCTAACACTTACAATCAATCTATAAGCATGATATCTGCTGCTATATTGCTTGTTGCACGCGCTTGCCGGCAACATGCGCCGTTGTTGCACGCGCAGCCCAAACCCTAAACCCTAAGGCCATGTACTGCGTCATTTCTCGCATGCGCGCTTCTGTAGCGGGCGATCTTAGCATTTGATTTGTCTACTAGTTTCCTTGATGTCGAAAACGTCCAGGGAGCCGCGCTGACCGTGGTACTTGATGTGTTGGCGCATTTCCGGGCGTGCACGTATGCACGGTCGTTGGCCACGTCAGCACCACGTGACAGGGTTCGTGTATGATGCACTAAGAGTTCCTCATTGGTGAAGCCTTATGTACATCAATGCAGCTTTCCTGCTGTCAAAAACATGTAAAGGGATGGAGCAATGCCTCAGGGAAGCGAAAAGACTGCAATGACCTGAGCCATGTAACAGTGCCAACGTATGGCCCGGCACAGCAGTGGATGCATTGGATCCGCTTGATCATGCACTCGCGAGCTTTTATTTGCTGCTTCACGCACGTTCACCCTTTGTGTGCAAATGGCGGGGTGCATGCAGCGAGGGCATGCAGCCTTGTTTAGTAGTATCAGCCGAAGTCCGAAAGCCGAAGTCCGAAAGATAGACTGACCATAAATCAGGTGTGATGGCTTCGGTATATTCACATGCGACTGTATGCATACATTTGCCCTGGCGACCCATCATTGCACAACTGCAGCGCAATGGTGCACGCACCGGTCATGATGATGACAAGAGCCACACCACCACCAGCATCATGCCATCGAGGCCGATTGGTGGTCGTGGCCTGTTGCTTGTGCTACACCTTCGCATCTGTGGGAGTCACTACTACAGCTGCAGGCAGCAATGACGCACGCATTGCATGCGCATAAGACTGGCAAAAGATGCAATGCCGACAGATTTCCTTTGTGACCAAGGACTGCGTCATGGTGCGTGGTGCCTGCCCCAAGATGCTGTGTTCATCCACTCACATGCGGCTGCCTCGGCTGGTGTGGGGCAATTGCCAGCCGATTCAGCAAGCCAAATCTGCGCCGAATCTGATCCATGCTGGCCTGGTACAGATGCGGTCCATGCTTGTTGTGAAACTGGAAACGCCGCAGTTCAGCTTCTGTCCGCCGCAGTTTAGCTTAAGTTGGATCAAGGCCAAAATTTGATGGCGATAGTCTATACTGTGGGCGTCTTTTGACCCGCGGTGTGCCTGATTCCTCGCTGATGTACCTGCCCACTACTAGTCATAGTATGACAAGGCCTGCCTCGCCGTCCGACATCCAGAATCTGTTGATTCGTCTTTCTCTGATCGTGCGGCATCGGGACACCTTGCAATACCAGGTATGTTGTCATCACTACTGGGGCAAGCCTCATCAGAGCTGGCTGCTGAATGTCGTGTGAACAATTCAACAGCATTGCACCATTGCTTCGCTTGCATCGCCGTCCCCGCACGCAGCTCGCTGTCAAAACACTTGAGCACCGTTGTGCACTGCACCGATGTGCAACAGCACCATGGCTTTCGTTGGGTGCCTGGCTGTGTGCCTGCTGATTATGGCTGCCTGCGGTGCGTGTCTGTGTGCATGTCGGTGTCGGCACAGAAGCCACTGCGTCACCAACGTCTCTGCAGCATGGCAGCGGATTTACTGGCGGCAGGAAAGCCCCACACGAGCTATCACGCAAGCACCGGCTGACTTGTTCAGCGTTGCAATGCTTGCAGGTCAAGCGACACTGATATGCTCCGAAACTACGTGTGGCAAGGTCATCATGGACACCTCCGGAGGAGGTACGGTGTCTGTTGCGCTGGGTCTACATCTGCTTCTTGCTTTGACATGATGCACAGCACCCGCAGTGATGGCCTCTCGTCACCTTCCCGACAGCAGCCGCATGCCGGCAAGGCCCTGATGGTTGTTTGGGCATTCGGTGCACCCTGCGATAACAAGGCCACCATTTCAGTATGCTGCCGATACTGCTTACAAGGGAACGTGAAAATGGTTACACAGGAGCCCAGCGTGCACTGCTGCAAGATGCGCAGTATACCTCCTCCTCTGCACCAACGGCCAAAGGCCCTCGGCAAGCCGGTAAGACTGACGGCAAGGCGGACGGAAGCGCCTCTTCCTCCGGAGATCCAGAGTCCGACTTCTGGGAAAGGTGCGCGAATGCTGAGGCTCAGCAACTTGCCCATCCAGCTGTGCAAACAGCGCGTCTCGCACCACCTTACATGCTGAACACACATAGCCGCCAGCCTCTCCAATGAGCATGCGCTGAGAAGGCGCCTGCTCGAGAGGCTCTCCAGTCAGCAGGGTGCATCACATAACAGTACCTGATTGTAGGGGTGTCATATTGGCTTGCAGTAACCAACGAGCAACATCGTCGTTTTTTTCAAAGGTACTCAGCAAGCCGGCAAGGCTGAGGGAAAAGCGGAAGCGCCCCTTCCTCCGGACATCCAGAGTCCGACTTCTGGGAAAGGTGCATGAACGTTGAAGCTCAGCAACCTGCCCAGCTGTGCAACAACGCATCAGGCGCGTCAGGGTGCATCACATTACGTAACCTGATTGTAGGGGTGATACGTTGGCTTGCAGTAACCAACGAGCAGCCTTCATCATTTCATTTCAAAGGTACTCAGCAAGCCGGCAAGGCTGAGGGAAAAGCGGAAGCGCCCCTTCCTCCGGACATCCAGAGTCCGACTTCTGGGAAAGGTGCGTAAACGTTGAAGCTCAGCAACCTGCCCAGCTGTGCAACAACGGCGTCAGACGCGTCAGGGTGCATCACATCACAGAACCTGATTGTAGGGGTGATACGTTGGCTTGCAGTAACCAACGAGCAGCCTTCATCATTTCATTTCAAAGGTACTCAGCAAGCCGGCAAGGCTGAGGGAAAAGCGGAAGCGCCCCTTCCTCCGGACATCCAGAGTCCGACTTCTGGGAAAGGTGCGTAAACGTTGAAGCTCAGCAACCTGCCCAGCTGTGCAACAACGCGTCAGACGCGTCAGGGTGCATCACATCACAGAACCTGATTGTAGGGGTGATACGTTGGCTTGCAGTAACCAACGAGCAACCTTCATCATTTCATTGCAAAGGTACTCAGCAAGCCGGCAAGGCTGAGGGAAAAGCGGAAGCGCCCCTTCCTCCGGACATCCAGAGTCTGACTTCTGGGAAAGGTACGTGAACGTTGAAGCTCAGCAACCTGCCCAGCTGTGCTACAACGCGTCAGACACGTCAGGGTGCATCACATCACAGAACCTGATTGTAGGGGTGATACGTTGGCTTGCAGTAACCAACGAGCAACCTTCATCATTTCATTGCAAAGGTACTCAGCAAGCCGGCAAGGCTGAGGGAAAAGCGGAAGCGCCCCTTCCTCCGGACATCCAGAGTCCGACTTCTGGGAAAGGTGCATGAACGTTGAAGCTCAGCAACCTGCCCAGCTGTTCAAACACTGCGTCTTGCATGCTCCACACATGTGGTCACCGGCCTCTGCAAGCAACATGCATTGACAACGCACCTGCCTGAGAAACTCTTTGTATAAATTACATCACTGTATTTGATTTAAACGGATGTAGGATTGGCTTACTACAATTGACGACCAACATGGTTCATTATCCGCAGGCATGACCTTCATTCATTCGGAATACCTAGCATACCCTTGTGATCACTGAGCTCTAGAGATGCTGCCATGCAGGCTGCTCACGTGCAGTGCCGGGCAAGGACATCATCGACACCAGCGCTCCTGGCCGCGGCGACCTCTCCATGAAGCAGGGCACCGATCTTGACACCTGCTGCCGCACCTGCGCAAAGCAGGCCGACCGCGGCTGCAAGGCTGTCGTGTTCAACACTGCCGGCGACTGCTACCTCAAGACAATTGATGGCCCGTTGGTGAACCCCAAGCGGGGCGCGGCCCAGATGGGCGGCGAAGTCACATCCGCCTTCCCATGAGCTGGCTCGCATATGTTGGGCACATGAGGCACACAGTTGCCAATGTTCTCACCAGTTTGTACGTTTAAGCTACTGTCGGTGCAGCTGGTGGGATACCACGGAAACTGTTGGATAGAGAAATTCAGATGGTTGCACATGAATGTGCAAGCGCATTTATGGCGTTGCAGTGTGCTTGTTGTGTGTGCAAGCTGTCAAATGTTGCCTGCATCAAACAAACGGCAGACTGATCTGGGACGTACAACGGATGTGGTGGTGCATTAGCAATGCTGATATGGCCAACATGCACACCCGCAGAATATTGTACAGAATAATGTGTACAGCGGTACTGTTAGCAGCATATATATTATGACAGCTCCGCATCACAATCAAGCTGGCGTGCAGTATCCTGATTCCAATACATGCTACCGCAGGCCTATCATGCCATCATGCTGCAGCAAGCAATCCCTGACCATTGCTGCATGCTTGTTTAGGGTGGTCAGCAAAATAAATCTGCAACGTGACCCCTCACTATGCCATGGCATTTTCTGCAAACGATCATCCTCCTGCCAAGCTTGTGATTATATCACCTGAACGCCCAAGTCATTCAATACTTTGTAGCATTATTGGCTGTTGCTCACCCATGCCACCGATTAGCAGTTGGCAGCCAGCAGCGATGGCCGCGATTGCTGCCTGACGTAACAGCATCATGAAAGACCACCAGCTAGAGCTGACTCTTTGTCTGCATCTGCCTGGTGTGCATACATTACGCGTGGATGTACAGATCCCAGTTCCTTGTTATAGAGCAGTGGTAGCCTCTGCTTTTGCAGGCGGATTTGGCAGGCGCATCTGGTGGAGGCCAAGCGACGCAAGGTGGCAGCTGCAAGCATGCACACTGTGCTGCAATCTGCCGGCAGCTGCGCTTTGGGGTTTTATTCCCCTTTTTCTTAGTGTTTTTCACAACGCATGTTCTGCAGCAAGCCGCTGGTGTGAAGGTCTTCACACAAAACCATTTCGATGTGTTGAAAGGGGCTCTAACTAGCTGGTGCCATACCATGTTCTGCAGACAGCATCCGTGACGCCCTGCTGTTGCAGCGTCAGATAGCATGGACGGACAGTGCATGGTAGGAGCAATCTCACCTGCTGTGCGTATGTGTTGCACTTCGTTTCTGATTGTGTATTGTGGACGACAGCAGGCGGACACTGCAACCGAGTGCCATGCAGTGCAGTGCAAGTGCATCCAGCATCAAGTACTCACTGACACAGCACCTTCTCAGCATGTAGGGTAAATCTGTCCCACATTGGTTCTTCACCAACCCTGTCAGCTGATCGCCAGCCATCCTAGCATACATTCATGGCCTGAACAGAAGCAGGCACTCGCGTCATCAACATATGCGAGCATCCTCATCATTAGCAAGCAGCAGCGCCCCATCGTAACAACTCCACAGGGCAGGAGAGAAATCGTCCAGTCCCTTTACACCCTGCAATGGCAGGGCAACAGGTGCTAGAGGTATAGGCTTGGTGGCCAAACACATCGGCTCAGCATTGCCGCCAGGGTCCCATTGTTTGCTGCGCTTCGAACATGTCCTGTACATGTGAGAAGCATGTACTGGTCTGTTCACAGCCTGGGTTTGCCACACTTTACAAGCAGCCTGGGGAAGATCAAGGGAGGGTGAAGGCACAGAGCAGCAAACAGCCCCTCACCGAAGTGCCGACGCCACTGGGTCACTGAATGAACGCCCTGCAGCAGAGCGACAAACCAGTAAATTTCCTATCTATCCGCAGCTGTGGCATGGTGCCGCCTTGGTGTTGCAATGTTGCATTGTCAAGTGCAGCTGTCAAGTAAGTATGCAGGCTGTGCATGTGATATTGCATACATTTGATGCTAATCAGCACGGCATCACCATGGTCCATCGGGCTATGGCATAGGCGAGTCAGCACTTGAATGCTGTTCAGCGGAAGCATAAGCGTGATCAGTGATGCGGCCTGTGCTGCGCTGCTGATGACACATACAGTCTGCTGGCACGCACGCGGCTGTTGTGGCCGACCACGGAAGCAGCTTGTAGCGGAAGCTGTTCGCCACTTTGCAGTGCCGTCGCTGCCGCCTAGCTTTTGCTTAGAGGCAGTTGCAACTTGACAATTAACGTGCTGCTGTATGGCTTAACGTTTTCACAGAGTAGGTCTAGTTTATGTTATGTAACAAATGCACACATTTAAAATAGATGTTGCGTTCGAGTCAGGCATCGGAACAGTAATTAAATTCTGCTGTTTGCTAAACACGCCTTAGAGCTTCAAGGCCATGAGTTTATGCGTGCGAGTTTTAGGCTATTAGGGAAACTCGATGGTCAACGCAGGTGCATGGGAACTTACGTGATGTTGCTAAGTGATAGGCGTGAGTGGGAAAAATGTTTCTGTGGCGTAGCGCTATCCCAAATCCTGTTCACATCAAGCCACCCGCTACATAATCCGCATCCACCACGCAGGTGCTGGTCCACCGTGGACAGCTTGACTGTCTGGTTCGGTGCCCTCTGCAAGCGACCAGCAGTCTGGGAAGCAGCAAGCTGCTGTCTGGCTTTAGGCTGCATGTAGCTGCTCAGAAGCTCACGGCCATATCCGCGTGGAACGTTCGAGTATCGCCCGCAACCAGAGTGGCTGTGGAAACGAGCAGCAGGACAGTGGCAGTGTGTCTGCAGCACTCCGGCAGCCAGCACGGCCCAGTGGCACAGAGCGCCACGGCCAGATGGCATTGCGCGAGCGGCACCGGATGCTGCTGCAGCAGCTGCCCCTGGCAACATCGGCCCATGGCAAGACAACCCCTGCACCGCGACGGCAGCGGCCATCCCGGGCACCAGCAGAGCTCTTAAAGAAGAAGAAGGGCAGGAGGAATAGAAAGCAGCCGCCACCAGCCAGGGTGCGGCTGACTGCAAAACCGCCCCGGTCCCCGAATCCGAAAAATGTGAACAACTCCCAGGCGGCAGCGGTCGACACTCAGCCAGCGCCTCTGCCGCAGCGGCCGCCCGGGCAGCCGGTGGGCAAGGTCGAGTACTCGGAGATCACCATAGGTGTGGCTGACGTGACACGCAGTTTACTCACCAGAATTGTGAGTGCCATCGGTGCGCATACCCACGACAACCCCCAAATTCCAGAGAATTCATGGCCTTGTTGTTGCTGCCGCCCACAGGCCTAGCGCCAGGAGCAGTCACAGCAGCCCCTGTCACTGGCGACTCTGACGGCAACAGCAACAGCAGCGACAGCAGTGATGGTGGCCTGGTGTCCCTGGCACCCACCGCAGCCCCCACACCGGCAGCCATCAATGCCAGCAGTGCCCCGACAATCGCCACCACCACCACCAGCAACAGCAGCAGCAGCAGCAGCAGTGTCACGCCGCCACCGCCGCCACCCGCGCCAATGAGCCCCGCCCCGTCAGGCGCCACTGGAGACGCGCAGGTGCCGCCAGCAGCACTGCCAGGTCGGCTGCTGCGGCAGGCGCAGCCAGCACTGCCAGCGCCTCATGGCAAAGCACATGCACCATGGCAGCAGCAATCGCCCTGGGCACCGCAGGCGCTCCTGCGCTAGGGTCAGCCAGCGCCGGCGGCCGCAGCGCTACCATTGCGTTGCCAGAGCCTGCGGCTGGAGGCCCACAGCGGCTGGAGGCCCACAGCCAGTGCCGTTTGCCCCACGAGTGTCTGTTATCAATAACTCCGCCCCGTGGCCGCCGCCATTAGTGTGGCGTCTTGTGAGCCGGGGGCAGGACCCATGTTGTTGACACCGACATGCGTGTGCTGAGATGTCTCGTATCACTGGCCATTCAATATGCAGCAAGCCCTGCTGAGGGTATGCGCATTAACATAGAAGTGCTGATCCATATCAGTAGTTTGCCCCATACATACGTATGTATTGATCCAGCTCAGTCAGATGTCATGTGAGTGGACACAGCAATATTAGCAGCAAGCCAGTGGCTGTTATTGGGATAACAAGTCGGACTCATTCAAGTCAACAAAACTTGTGCTCCCAGTCCCGCCTAAAGGTGTCGATGTGCTACTACAACAAACTCATCTGCTGTCTGCTCATTGCTCGGGGCAGTAGCTGGTAGCGTTGGTTGCATCCTAACGTTATCAAACAATATATCGGACGAGTTCAGCGTGGAATGACGGCAGTGATTTTGCCATTATTGTCGGCGGCTGTGCCCATGCTGGGTGCGACATGCGGCCCCTCCACCTCTTTTTGATGCATTCCTTGGTAGTATTTTATACTGCCGCTGCACAACCGGTAGTGGTGCGGCACGTCTCGCAGCATTCATCAGCGTTAACAATTCCCTGTGCATTTGCCGAAATAAACATATTGTATATATATATATATATATATACGGCGTATATGTATATATACGGCGTATATATATATATATATATATATATATATATTGGCAGCGCCTGTCAGAGGATGGTCACATCCTCAACCATGGCGCATGCTTGTGTATACAGCGCACTTGGAGAATACTGCAAGGTGAAGAGATGGTCAGTGATTGCTTGTTGCCTTTTGGTTGCTGGCATATATACCTTCTAACATTGTCCATCATGTGAACCGGCCCTTGCAGTGGGCGGGGCTGGGCAAGCTTGCTTTCAGCTTTGCACCTGGATTGACGGCTCGCCCGGGTTGACGTCATTTCTTCCGCTGGGTGCAATGTCCGTGTTGCGGGACTTGAGGTCTGCAGGCAAGCACGCACCATTTTCACATGCGTGACTGTTAAGTGGGATTGATGGCACTGAACAGTGCAACATGTTCTTGTCCCGGAATGGGTGCCAAATCATCTGCAGCGCTGCGATCAACCCAAAGCTGCTGTGGCAACTCTGGTCACCACGATCTGGAATGATGCCAGGTGAGCCGATGTTTCCGCTAAGGGTGTGGCCATGGGGGCACGTGAGCGCCACGGGGGCAACATCTGCACTGATGATACAGCGATGTGAGCGTGCCGAAGCAGCCACGCATGCACGCGCACCTTCAATGAAGATGTGGCATCTGCACCTCTTGACCTTATCAGCAATATTGTGAGGGACCAATGGTCGGAACAACGCACTCATTGTTTGCCGAGCTGCACAGAGCACAAGAGCCCATGACACAGCTAGCCCGCTGGTCCTCACGACAGAGACATCACTGATGTAAGCAACCACAACAGATCGATCACTGATCTTGGGCGCACTGCACCTGCGTGGGGTTGAAGTCCAGCTGATGTCTCCAGCGCACTCTATTGCTGATGGCTCGACCTGTGCATGTGCTCCCAGGTCACCTGGTGCAAGCCACTTCCGACTGTCAGAGTTCCTGACACAGACGCTGTTCGCGCTGATGAGAATCTGCTACGCCATCACCACGTTTTCTGGTCTGAATACATTTCTCATGTGAGCCAGGGCATTGGCTGTGCCGCCTGTACGAAGTAAAGCAGCAGCCATGCCCATGGCACCAAAAGGAACCGTACAACTTTTCAAACACCTGTTACATGAAAGCGCAACATTCAGCAAGCTAGCAACGTGCAAGCCTGCAGCCACTCACCAGACAGCATCACCAGAAGCGGCAATGTCACAACCACACGGCACAATGGGTGCATCGCCATCGCGCACACAGACTGCAAATGACCACCGAATAAGGTGCAGCGTTGTTTCGCTGCTCAAGGCTGGGTACGTATACCAGATCGGTGCAAGCCAAGCCTTCTGTTACAAGAGTTTGGCGAATGGTTCTTATGCTTCCACAACATATTATCGATCACTCAACACGACCAAGGTTGCCGCCAGCACGAAGTTTGTTTACAGCACAGGTTCACCCACCTCCTGCAGCATCCTTGATACTGCTGGCGGTTGCAGGGTCAGCAGACACCAGAAGGCTTGTGTCACCTGAGGTAAAAGTCCGACCAGTCAACCAGCAACTAGTCAGTCGGCTTGGCTTCATTTAAGCTGGCAGCTGCACCACCAGATAAACCGCCGCCATGGGTTGTGTGACCTGTCGACAAACTATGGACTGCAATGTCACTAGCCACACAAAAATTCACGCACCACACACAGCCACGATCAGCAGGCAGCATATAAGCACGCGCCCGACCAGAGCCATATTGCCGGCTGTCCAAGGCAAGATGCCTTGGCTCCTTCACAGCAAGCATGCAGCTGCAACGAATGCTGGCTGACAATGGTGCGACGTGCACCCCTTGGGGCGATCTTGACGCACAGCAGCAAACACCAGCCTCTTCCAGGTGCTTGCGAGCTGCTGCCGCTGATAACAAAGCTCATATGGATCACCCAGGGACAAATATGCAGCAAATGAACAAAGACGAACCGCAGATGAGGTGATCACCAGCTGGCATTTGTGATCATCATCACGTGGGGACAATCGCATCTTGGGGCAAGACCGCTTGTGTGACAATGCACGGTTTGCATTCACCGGCTGATCTACTCGAATGGACTGCTGTCATGCTCGAAAGCAGGCATGCTTGGGTGTGGCCAAGAATCCGACCTGCTTGCCGGCAGCTTGCATGCAAGATGGCACAACCTCGACCGTGTACCATGCCAGGCCTTGGATTCGGCTCGCAATTTGGCCCACTCCAGCTGGGGCAGCCTCGTGGCATTGGTCGACAATATCACCTTCAGGCAGGCACCACGACGCCATTCTCCCTTGCTCGAGTTGGCGACCCTTGCTGCCTATCTGTGCAACTGTATGTCATAGTGCAGCACTGCTGCACGCTGTGACTTCCAGCTGACACATGACAAGACATCGCACAAGCAACATGGGGTGTCTGCTAGCCAATACCTGTGGCAGGATGCTGGTGCTGTGTGCACTGCTCCTGGTCTTCACTTGCGGTGCGCCCGCTGCTGTGTCTGTATGTGTGATGGCTCTTTGCTCAGCTGCAGGCAGGTGCATGCAGATCACTTGCAGAGGAGTTCTCACACCCGATCTGGAAACATCGTCCTATTCTGCCCTTTAGGCGATGGTGCCTTTGGCACCTCGTTCACTGAACCGACCCACATCCAACCGGGCATGGCAGCAGGTGCGTGACTCTGCAGCGACGGTTGCAAACCGCTCGCTGCTTAGGCTGCTGCGTGATAGCCTGCTGTACTGCACAGTTGCAGTAGTAGGACGCTCGCGCACGCAGCTGACAGTGCTGAACATGCATCACTGCAGTCTTGCGCCTGGAGAATTCAGGTCCATGATGGACGATTATCATCCAGGCAGCTGTGCGACATAAATATATATGCAAAGTCGCGCTCATGTGTCCAGGTGGCCACGGCAGTGTTGGTGCTGCAGCTGGCAACCGCGTCCTGCTCCAGGGTGTGCACCATCAAGCGTACACAGCATCTGTTGCACATCAGCATCAGCATACATTTCATGCACTTGCCTAGCTATACGTATTGCAACGACGTCCAAAGAGGTTCTGAAACCTCTACCTATCAGGAAGCTTTGGCAACCAAGGCATGCATGGGGTCTGAGAACATGCTGGTGTGTAGGTGGCAAATCTGATGGCAAAACTGATGGCAAGGCAGTCGGCAAATATGAGGGCGAAAGCGATGGCAAGGCAGTCGGCAAATCTGAGGGCCAGAGTGATGGCAAGGCAGGAAAGTCCGCCACCGACCTCAGGATCACTGTCGACACACCCACTGGGTTGACATCCAACTCAGAGGTGCATGAAAGCATCTGCTCAGTCCTCGCCCTGAAGGAGTTCCTCATGCATGTGCAATTGGACAGACGTGTGATCAGCAGAAGCAATTTTGTATATGGGCATGTGTTTGCCTGCTGACCTGCTGCATCCTGGCGTCATGCATGGCTAATGCTGCCTGTGGTGTCCTGCTGGCAGCCAGAAGCAGGCTCTCTTCTTGCCGAGACGGGCAACCGTGTGCAGTTCTTTGGTACGCAGCCCATTGCTGCCCCAGATATGCCAGTGCAGCCGCCCCTACAGTGACTGTGAATGCGAGTTCTCGATTGCCACGTTGTCAAAAATCCCAGCTTGATGTTTGCTTTGCAGGAAGCGTGCCGGCGTCCAATGTAGCAAACGTGTGCAGGATGATTTTGAATGGAGTGCGCAAGTTTCAGGCAGCTGTCACAAACTCCAGGAACAGAACCCAAGACTATACGTTCCAGGTGAGCATCAGATCATCATACGTACCGCCTCTGCCGTCTTGCATCCTGCTGCTGCCATGTATATCCCAGCTTCCGAAACACTGAGCCGACACATGGGCATTTGCACTTCCCAATCAGCAGAGATTATTTGACGTCTGCATGCCTCTGAAATGCAAGTGTGCTGGTGTCGTTTGCAGCTTAGAGCTACTAGCGGCTGCGGCAGTGGCGCCAGCGAGAATCTATTTGATGCCAGCGGCGGCAAGGCACTTGCAAACACCAAAGTGGCGGTGCGTTCCTGATGCTGACACCCTGGTCTCAGGCTGTAGGAAGTGCGGTCTACATGCCCGCCTGTTCACAGCTGGGAGCACCCATTTCGCTGCAGCTCCTCCAGCCAGCTGGCTTGTGTGTGCACGTAAGGCTGCCGTGTCATACGTGGCAGAACAGGGTTGACGGCTCACTCACCTTCCTTCCAGGTGGTTTGTGGCAACAACGCACCGCCTGGGATCTGTTACATATACTACGCTGACGATGAAGTTCGGCGGCAGACTGGCGGCTCACAGCCTGGCGGTAAGCAGAACGCTGGCGGGAAGGAGGCCGGCAGCGGGAAGAACACCGATGAAACGGACACTGGCAGCGGGAAGAGCACAGGTGGGAAGGACACAGGCGGAAAAGAATCCGCAGGAAAGGCTGTCGGCGGGCCCAGCAATGACAGCCAGGGTGGCACCAGGCGCCTGCTGCAGGAGGACGGCAACCTCAACTGTGGCGGTTGTCTGCAGGCCTGCAAATGCACAAATGTAAGTGTAAGTTCTCTTCGTTTGTGCGGTGAGCATGTCTGACGTACACACAAACACTCAGCGTGAAACATGAGGAAACCATGCAACTATTCCTGGTTAGCCTCGGTGCAACTTAAAAACTTGAAACACTCTGGTGTCACCATGTTGACAGATCAATGAGAACTGCTTTCCGGGGGACGCACATGCAGAGGTGCACGGCCGTGGCCGTATTGCCATGAAAGACCTGCTGGTGAGTGCATGTTTGGCACTGTGTGATCGGAGCAATGATCCAGGGGACAGCTTACACATACCTGCCGCTGCAGCACGCACCACCACATATGAGCATCTGCCTAATTCACACATTTGGTGCACTCTGCAGGTGGGACACCGGGTACTCACTGTGAATGCCCATGGTTCTGTCGTCTATGAGCCAGTGCGATGCTGTTGCTTGCAAAATGCTTTATTGTATGCAACTGAAGCTGCTTTTGGCGTTGAGACCATTGCCAACGGATCAATTGCATGTTTCCTGCTGGCTGCTCCTTCCATGCATCACACGCTTCACATCCTGGGTAGTGCACAAAGCTTACATTCTGTCAAGGTGGTCACGTGGTTTCGAACCCTGCTTTCGGTTGTGCAGGTGTACATGTTCGGCCATCGCACTGCCGCCGCCTCGTTGCCCGTCATCGAGCTGTCTGTGCGCCAGGGCGCCGACGGCCCTGAAGCAAAGTTGTCCTTGAGCCCGCGCCATTTCATTCCCGTCGCAGCCAACGCCACCGCAGCTGCCGTGAACACATACGCCCAGGATGTGCAGCCAGGCGATGTTGTGACCATGGTCGTCAACGGCAAGCCAGCAGTCGGTACTGTCATTGCCAAGCGCACAGCAGTGGAGCAGGGTGCCTTTAACCCATACACCAAGGTGACGGGATGTCTAGTGCACAATTGGGTGGCAGGGCATTCTACAGAGTTTCCATGTGTCGGATCATGGCTGATCAGAATCAGGCATCAGCTTTCCTCTAGCATAGCATTGGGTGTCTGGATGCACAGCTGGTGCATTGTTGGAGCAGGTCAGTTCCTGTGCACGACAAAACGACAATTCGTCTGCTGAAATTTTCAATGTCATTGCTTGTGCTACAGGGTGGCCAGATCGTGGTGGACGGCATGCTGGCGTCCTGCCACAGCGACTGGTTCCTGGACGACCCAGTGCAGCGTCTTGCACCCCACCTCACCCACCTACTTCCCGCTGCCTACCAGGTGCGATGTATCTGATGTTGGCTCCTAGTGTTTGTGCTGGGGCCCGGCATGCGCTTCAGCAGGGCAGTATTGCACTGTGCACGCATTGCTGCCAGACGTCACTGCTAGAAATTTACAAGGAACAGAGTGCTTGCTGTCATGCATGGCCATTGCAAGACCGCAACACTCACCAACAGCATTTGCTGCATCAACAGGTTGTTTTGAAGCCCTTCTACTTCCTGTACCTTCTGATTGGCGGACGCGTCCAAGACAAGCTCAACAACATCCTGCTCGCCGACTGGATCAACCGCCTGACGCTGGCTCAGGTTGCCACGGCAATGGGCGGCGTTGGGGTGTCTGCAATCGCGGCTGTCGCGGGGCCTGCCGCCTTCAAGCGGCAGGGCACACCATAGCTTCAAAAACAGAGTTATGATTGTTCACTGGCCGGATCACTGCGCGTTACTAGCTGATAGTAGTACAACATGCTTGTGTTGAAGAGCTGTCGGCGGCAACAAGCAAGAGTTGCAACACGGTTCTAGGTGTGGAGTTGAAGTGTGCTGCACGTTATGCACAACTGTTGATGTGTTACTATGATGTACATGGATAACAAGTTTGATGATAGACCTGGTGAAACTGGCTTGATGAAGATGTTGAAGGCGAGGTGCATGCTGGCCAGTGCACATGCCAAGATGCCATCCTCTGGGCCGTTATCTGGCACCAACAATTCTCGACAGCTGTCCCACGACCATCGCATGTATGGAATGGTATCATACGTTGTACAGATAGGGGCATGTAAAGCAATAAACCACTGGACCGCCAGTGAGGTGGTCACCATGCTGGCCAGCTGCCAGCATAATGACATGCTCTCAACATCACGCACGCACGTGGGGCAAACACTGGAGAGGGGTGATCGTCTCTGTGACCCAGGAATGCTTTGCACCAACAGCTGCTCGCTGCTCGCTTGCGATGTATGGCATAGCTGTAAGCAGCATGCATGCTTGGGTGAGTATCAGCCATTCGATCTGCTGTGCCATCAGGATGAACTCGAGACGGCTGTCGTCTGTGCGATCATCTCAATCATGTACCATGCCAGGCATTGGATTCGGCTCGCATTTGGCCCACTCCAGGTGGGGCAGTCTCATGTCATTGGTCAACAATATCATGCCCAGGCTCCACAACGGCTGCCACTGCTCGCAGTTAGCGTTGGCGACCCTTGCTGCCCCCCTTGCAGTTGTCGTGCACCCCTGCTGCACGCTGTGACTTCCACTTCCTTGATTGACAGGCACTGCACAAGCAACATGGGGTGTCTGCCAGCCAGTACCCATGGCAGGATGCTGCTGGTACTGTGTGCACTGCTGCTGGCCGTCACATGCGGTGGGCCCACTGCTGTGTCTGCGCAGTTTTTAATTCAGTCGTGGGCGCCTGCATGCAAGCATCCGCAAAGAGAAATTTCCAGTATAAATAGGATTTCATTGTCCTATCCTGCCCTTTAGGCAACTGTACCACTGGCGCCTCACTCACTGAGCCGACCCAGATACAACCAGCTATGGAAGCAGGTGACTATTGGCAACGGTTGCAGACCGCTGCTTGAGTGCTGTGCTATCTAAGAGCTGCTACACGAAGACTGTTGAGCGTGGGTGATCTTGCTGGACGTGCAACCCTTACTTGCAGTTCCCCGCTGAGAAAGCTCAGTGCAGCCAGGACTGCCAGGCCGGTATCATCCAGGTGCTTGCCAGACTTGAACTGAGCTCATGTCTGCAGGTGGCCACACTAGTGTCGGTGCTGCAGCTGGCGGCCGCGTCCTGCTGCAGGGTGTGCACCCACAAGCATGCACACACAGCAGCAGCCACACATCTGTGGCGGATTTGCCTGCCATGCTGCACTGCATGTCAATGCGGTAAAAAGCCCCAGAAACCTCTGTCATAATAACATGTTGTTCAAATGTCTGACAAACTGCTGGTGTTCAGGCGGCAAGTCTGAGGGTAAGAATGATGGCAAAGCAAGTGGTAAATCTGAGGGCGAGGATGGTGGCAAGGCAGGGAACGCCGCAGGAGGTGACTCCACCACCGACCTGAACATCAAGGTTGACACCCCCACTGGGTTGACGTCCAATTCAGAGGTGATGGACGGCATCGTTCCACTCCTGTGGAACGGAATCTCTGTTAAGCACACGCATGCAGAGGGCCATGAGACATGCGGTATGATTTGTGTGGCAAGCGGCAGGACCTGGTCATCCGTGACCGAGGATGGGTATGCACATGCTTGCTGCATGTTTTCTGCGTGCTAGCAGCATGTCTATCTGACGCTGCCTGTGTTGTCCTTCCGGCAGCCGAAAGCAGGATCTCTTCTCGCCGAGACAGGCAACCGTGTACAATTCTACGGTATGCAGCCCGTCGCCACCGCAAATGTGCACGTGCGGCCAGTGCTCCAGCGGCTGTATGTACGAAACCTCGATTGCCACGATAGCAAACTCCCAGCTTGACGGTTGCATCGCAGGAAGCGTGCCGGCGTCCGATGTGGCAAATGTGTGCAGGATGATTGTCAATGGAGTGCGCAGGTTCCAGGCAACAGTCACCAACTCGAGAAATAGAACCCAAGATCTTACACTTGATGTGAGCACTGGATCAAACATCAGCAGATGCATCGCCTGTGCCTGTTACATGTTGCAGCAGTTCTGTCCAGTGGCAGCTTGGTACCCATATGGCCAGCTCATTGGTCTTGCTCTGCAAAGACATCCTGATGTCTGCACGGTTCCCACCAAATGATGGCCAGGATGTCATATGCAGCTGACTGCGACTGGCGGCTGCGGCACCGGTGCCAGCGAAAATGTATTCGATGCCAGTGGTGGCACAGCACTTGCAAACACCAAAGTAGCGGTGAGTTGCTGATGCTGACACGCCCTTTCTTACGCTGCGATCAGTGCGGTTTGCTGGCCTGGCTGTTCACACTTATGTGCTCCATTTCTGTTGCAACATCTTGTCCTGCCTGCTGGCCTGTTGCTAGAATTAAGGCTGTCGTGTCATGTGCAGCAGCACAGGGTGATCTGCAATGTTTGACGAGTACCCACCTCCTCTCCAGGTAGTTTGTGGCAACAATGCACCACCTGGGATATGTTACATCTACTACTCTGACGACGAAGTCCGGCGGCAGACAAACAGCTCACAAAATGGCGGCAAGCAGAACGCTGGCGGGAAGGATACTGGAGGGACGGCCGCCGGTGGGAAAAATTCCACAGGAAAGGCTACCGGGGGGCCAGGCAACGACCAGCCAGAGGGCGCCAGGCGCCTACTGCAAGACGGCAACACTAACTGTGGCGCCTGCCTGAATGCCTGCCTCTGCACAAATGTGGGTGTGCACACTTTGCAATTGTTTGCAGCACATATCTATGATGCACAGCCGGACACTCAGCATGTACCATCAGCAACCATAAAAGTACTGCCCCAAGGCTGCAATGTGCACCAGCTAGCGTGAAACATCGTTGACAGGTCAACGACAACTGCTTTCCGGGGCACGCACATGCTGAGGTGCAGGGCCGTGGCCTAGTCCCCATGAAGGACCTGTTGGTGAGTGCATCGTTGCCATTGTGCATGTGCAGCGCTTGCCCAGGCAACAGCTGCACTGCTCACTGCTTCACACTTCACGTTGCATAACTGTAGTGCCTGACTGCAAAGATGTGTTGCACTCTGCATGTGGGAGACCGGGTGCTCACTGTGAACGCCCACGGTTCCGTCGTCTATGAGTCGGTGCAATGCTGGTGCTTGCAAAGTGCTGCTATGTTGTGCAATTGAAGCTGCTGTTACCGCGGCAGGGTTGCCATATGGAATACTGTCCATGAGTATAAGCACACTTCTTGCGGGCTGCGCCCCTGTCACACATTTGCATATTGCTAACTGCATCAAATGCACCCTCTGCTCGATTGATTGTACCTACGTGGTGCAGGTGTACATGTTTGGCCACCGCAAAGCCGCCTCCTTGTTGCCCGTCATCGAGCTGTCTGTGCGGCAGGCCCACGGCGGCCCTGAAGCAAAGCTGTCCCTGAGCGCCCGCCACTTCATCCCTGTGGCCGCCAATGCCACTGCAGCTGCCGTCAACACTTATGCCCAGGATGTGCAGCCAGGCGATGTTGTGACCGTGGTCGTCAACGGCAAGGCAGCAGTCAGTACTGTCATTGCCAAGCGTATAGGAGTGGAGCAGGGCGCCTTCAACCCATACACCCAGGTGATGGGAGGCTCATGCACAAGCCAGGCGCAGTGCACTGAACAACATCCTTGCGTCACATGGCTTCTTGACTGCAGGCATCAGTTGTCAGGATGCACGGCTGTTGCGCAGCTTCCAAACGTGTTCTGGGCGTGAAACCAAAGGGCAGCTGTCACAATTTACCATGTTTATCGTGTGTGCCACAGGGTGGCCAGATTGTCGTGGACGGGGTGCTGGCGTCCTGTCACAGCGACTGGTTTCTGGATGATCCGGTGCAGCATTTTGCGCCACACCTCACCCAACTGCTTCCTGCTGCCTATCAGGTGTGGATTCTGTGACTCAGGCTCCAGTGTTGTTGCGCTGACTGCCGGCATGCGCTTCAGCAGGACGGTACAGCAGTGTGAACGCATCAGCCATCAGACGCTCCGCTAGCAGAACTGGCAGACAATGTGCTCAAATTCACGTGTATCATTGCTCGAACAGGATCGCACACTGCGTGACCACATTCCTTGTGTACACACAGGTCATCCTGAAGCCCTTCTACTTCCAGTACCTCCTCATTGGTGGGCACGCCCAAGACAGGCTCAACAACATCTTGCTGGCCGACTGGATCAACCGCCTGACGCTGGCTCAGGTTGCCACGGCAATGGGCGGCGTTGGGATGTCTGTCGTTGCGGCTGCTGCGGGGCCCGTTGCCTTCAAGCTGCAGGGCTTGCCATAGGTACAAGGCATAGCATGTGTCGCTCTCCCGCAAAGTTATTGCACATGCCGGGCCGTGCAACAAGCTTGCACTGAAGACGCCGGCAGCAACAAGCAAGAGTTTCAACACGTTTTTTCATAGTTGTTCAGCTGAAGTGTACAAAATGTGGTACACAAAAATCGATGGGTGTTTCCAACCGACAATTTGATGACACACAGTTGACAGAGTTGGTGGATACAGAGCCGAAGTATACATGGCGAGTTGCTGGCCGGTATAGATGCCATCCTCTGGGCGTTTGTGTAGCCTACACTGAGCAGCAACAAAGTGCAGTATACAGCAGTTGCCCCAGCACCGCAGTCTGAGACCCCATACCATGTTTGATTTCCAGCACCATGTTGCATGTTTTACCACCCAAAACTCTTCTGCACAGCGCCAGCTAACGTGATCATTGAAGAGCAGCTGTGACTTTGCCACCCTTGTTGCCCGTGCCCATCCAGTGTGCACCAACAGGCGGTCATGATATTCCAAGGGGCATTATCACTCAGAGCGCGCCCTACAACAAGGATGCAGACAGGGGTGTTGCAGGCATGGCAGCGAGCTGTACTGTCCAGGCGCGCTTTCTATAAATGGCTGGGTGGCGCCATTGCAGCGTACTGATGACATATCCGCCCAACCCTGCGTGTGAGCAGACTGCCAGTGATTCACGAAGTGCAGAGTACACCAAAGTCATGCCATGTAGCCAAACCGCACGCACACATTAACGCTACACTCTGAACAAGGGCAGGGCATGGCGGTATCTATCTCCGCCAGCAGAGAACTCCACAGTGCAGCCAGCATTGCTAACCCTTTCTTAGGGCATGTCGCAGGTGCCTGAGTGTAGATGAGACCAGCAAGCAACCGAGGTTGGACCTGCCGCCTGTTCATCAGGTGGCAAGCATGGCAGGCTGGCAGCAATGGTAGCGGCGGGCAGCCTGAGCACAGGCGTTTGTGCACAGCTGCAGGAGACAGGCAGGGCCAGGGCGGCAGCAGTAACTGCCAGATCTCCTGAATGAGCAGCAGGGCAGAACGGGCAATGCTGGCGGACTGCTGCAGTAAGTGGGTAAACGTGTGCTGTTAGACAACAGACGGTCCGAAGCCTGTATCCATGTAGTGAAGATGGAATTCTGACGGACCCTGTCGAAAAGATAGGATTGCAAGGGGCTGGGATATTTTGCAGGATGCAGAGGGTCGGTGCAGTATTCCTGCTAAGGCAGTGGCCATGAGAACGGTCAATAATGGGACAGCTGGCATGTCTGAAGCACGAAGCTGGCATCACCGATGTGCACATGTCCGTTTATGTTCAGATTCTGTTGGAACGCCCTGCTCCTGGTAACACACACTTGATCACCCCTGAGAATCGCTTGAGCAATCATAATTATTCCGGCAGGGACTACAACTGAGCTCACAGTAGTCTGCTGCAGCGCACGACGTGAAGCCTCTCAGCAAAGCTCCCTGAACGGACATGCAGCATCACAAGATGAGGACGTTCGTCGGGCAGCTCGCATTTGTGCTGCTGCTGGCAGTGTGCATGTCGAGTGCAGCCGCCCCTCTGCCGCAGGGTGCGTGTGATGCTGCATGCACAGCCCTCTGCTGTACGTGTTCTTTTGCAATGCAGCCCTCTCGTATCATCATCGTTCCTAATCTGAGGGCACTGCATTGCTGCACCTTGCCAACGTGCACGTTGAATGCTATGCAAAATTAAGCATCAAGCGAGATGACATCTGGCACGACATCCAGCAGCAACATTGTCAGCGCTGCATGAAGTTGCCTGGCGATGCGGCACATTGTGAAGATAAAGCAGACGAATCCGGCACAGTTGCTTGTACTCCTGCGCTCTGCACACCGCGCAGTAGTTGTCGCGTACCAGCCGCAGGAAAAAGCAAGCTGATGTACTGCAGGATTACTCGTGCGTGCGCGCGTGCTCGACCTTGAATGTTGCAGTGCTGCAGGGCAGCTGCCAAAGCAGGCGGGAGTTTCCTCTGCCTCTTGCGCCTGCCTCCTGGAGTTCGATCCGGTCTGTGCCACTGATATGGACACCAGGCGGAGACGGTAGGTTCATGGGGAAAGCATGGTTCGGTGTCTTGAAGTCATGGGAATTGTAGACCTCATGTCAAGAGCATGTGCTGCCAATGGCGTCAGGTGCTGTCGTGAAAAATTGCTGTGGCACACAAAAGCTTTGCAGTGTTCGGGCGGATGGGGCAGTGCCGCCGTCCTGTTGCAATAGCAGATAGTCATGTTGCTACTTTAAATAGTGACAACAATAAGAACAGAGCCGCCAAACACATGACCACAGCCAGTGTATCGCCTTGACTGTCAGTGCTTTCTCAAATTGTGAACTGTATCCTGTATGTTGAAAGGAACTTTGGCCTTCGCTTGCAGGAATTATGGCAGTCGCTGCTCGGCACTCTGTGGAAACGCAACAAATATCCGTGCTGGCGTGTGCCCCAGCAACCCTACCAAGACCTCTCAGCCTGCACCCAAACCCGTGACACAGCCATTGAAAGGTTCGATGTCGGCCAGCAGTTCTATTGGGCGCAACTCAGAGAAGTGCAGCTGAAATGCGGCTTCGCTGCTAGGGCGGGCAGTTGTGATACAGACATAGATCCTGCCCCGTCTCTCATTGATTATTCTGTAGCATGCCATGCATGTGCTGACATGTGTGTCAAGTCAGGCGCCCAGATGACAGTGCCAGCTGAGGCGCAGTAGGCACATCTAGTCTGGTTAACTTCCAAAGAAACATGCGGCAGGTGGACCATACTGCTGTGCTGCGGACATGTGTACTAGACGTTTCCTTCAGACTTACTGGTGTTCCCACAGGGCGGAGGCTGGCGCAGGCGGCGGGGTCCCAGTGCCTTTGCACCCTAGAGTTTAAGCCCGTCTGTGCCACCGACACCAACACAGGGCGGCCCCGGTGAGTAGAAATGTCTGTGTTGACCATGCTTCAAGGCCATGCAAACTTATTGAAGTAGAAGGAAACTAATAACAGTGACTGCAGTGGGTCCTACTATGAGAACATCAGCAATAATGACCTCCCTGATGCGCATGTGCATCTTTGTGTCTTGGAAGAGATGCCGCTGAAGCAGTCGAGCATGGTCACACATCAGGTAGCACATCAATGCTACATACAATGGCTACAACTACATAAAATTTACAACATCAACGATGATATGCCATGACCACTCGCAGTCCTCACCTCGCTCGCTTGCAGGACATATGGCAACCGCTGCGCTGCCAAGTGCGACGATGCAGCAGGCTTGAAACCCGGCGCCTGCCCCAACAACCCAGTCATCGCTCTGGATGACGGACCCCGGGCCGTGCCGCCTGCAGCAGGTCAGCATGGCCCACAGCATGCACGCACGTCTCCTGTTGCTCCTTGACCTGCCCTGAGTGACAAGCCATGCTGACGTCTGGCGGCTGCGCCATAGCATTCATCTCACGAGACGTGCATGCTACTGCGGTATTGTTGGATGGTCAACATCACCTGTGGGATGCTGGTGCCGCATGCAGGCAGGCGTCTGATGCATGGAACCGACCACACCTGAAATGCAACTGAAGCTGCGTGCACCTCTGACGCCGTCTCTGATGATGCGCCAGGAGGTTCGGCTGATAGCGCAGTCAAGGGCGCCAAAGCTGCAAGTCCCAAGAAAGTGAGCTGTTGGCAAAGGCTGTGAGCAGCTCCGGCCTGCAAAGACGTCGAAAGCTAGTGCAGAGTTCTAGAGTGTCAAGCATGCAGCTGCTGCAGGTACTGGCATCGTCCATCTAGTGTACAGTCGCAGTTAGGAGCTGATATCAGAGCTTCATTGCTAGCAAGAGCCTGTAGGTGTTGAGGCCGCAAAGCCAAAGGAGGCTTTGTAGGGAATGCCAGCATTGACATGGTTGGTTGGCATTAGGGGCGTGTGCGACATGCGTGTCACACTTACAAGTTGAAATATTAGGTATTCCGTCAACCAAGGTGGCTGATGAGCGTGCATGTTGCACTACATGGTCTAGACTTTTTCATGGAAACAGCTGCATAATGATAAGCACATGGAAGGGAACCAGGCACTGATAGAGTCATGACCCACTCATTGCTGCAGGTGCAAGTGTCAGATGGTGGCCTCCCGCATGCTGCTGCACACCGCAAGTCCCTTGCATCTTTGGGCTTCCCTGATATTCACACGCAGCTGATGAGTGCAGCCCAGCCAGGATCGTCATAGCTGTGCTGGGTAGTATTTGTTGCCGTGTTGATGCTTCTGTGTCATGCCCACGTATACCGACTCTCTCCTCCCTTTGCGCTGACGTGTACTCCGGACTATCTTGTGGTGATGCTGTTAGTGGGTGTCCACACTGTTGTTTGCCTCCTCCGCTGCTGCATCAGCAGGCTGTCTGCATGAGTGTCTGATGCATCAGAGCGGCAGGGTAGAGGAGGCAGCATGCAATATCGTGATCATGAAGAGCCAGCGTGGACGCCACCCAAGCATGGCCACAACGTGCTTTGTGCCGCAAAAGCACTGCATGTTGAACTGGAAACTGACCAGCATCATTCCGCTGAGCAGCCCGCAGGGCATTGTCATGCCAGCCAGCGGCAAGCTCGCCCCTTGCCAGGGCACTGTCTGCTGTCATGCCATCGTCAATGGCGTTGGCTGCCACGGCTGCCAGCGTAAACCGCAGCAGCGCCTGCAGGAATGCTGCTGCCGCCGCTTCCTGCAGCAAAGCAGATTACGCATCTGCAATCTCGTGCACGTGTGCATAAGGCATCCAGAAGTGTTGCTTGCAGGCGCTCCACAGCACAAGTATTGACCGTCCCATTGTCGCGCTATCTGCTTTTTACACAATGATAGGCTGTGGGCAGGTGCAGTTGTGCACTGCAAATGCACCACTATGTATGAAGTGCCATGCGCCGCTGCAAGGCACTGTCTTTCCTCGCCAGGCTTGCAGAGAAGGAGGCATCAAAATTTTCTTTGCAAGGTGCCCTTGCTTCGCCATTATTTATCTAGGCAGCACTCGCAAACAAGATGTTGCAATGCGGCGTCACATTGCCAGACGGACACCATACACCTGATCCCCAGCAACTTCAGTCTGGCGCAAAAGCAAATGCAATGCACTTCTGTCTGGTAACCATCAGTGTGCCACAGTGCAGTGTACATGAGGCAGTGCTGACCTGGTTTCCAGCGGCACGCGCATCGATCCCTTGGCGCATGAACACGTCTGCCTGTGCGACGTGGTCTTTGGCACGTTGATCTGTTGGCGTGCAGCATCCTGCACAAGCAGGTGCAAGGATTGGCTTTACAACTGAGCTGGGTAGGTGTGCAGTCCATCTGTGCTGTGGCAGTGCAGTGCACATCCGCTCGCTGCCTAGGCTCAAAGTGTGACAACTGCTTTCCATCATCAGAGTGCCTTTTCATGGCACAGTGTTGGCGCAGCACCAGTGCTAGATGCTGCTTTGTAGCAAAACACCAGCAGATATTACCCGAGCATCCACTCAGTTTAGTGTAACCGCACCTGTGCTGGGATCCGCCATGACGGTGCGGATGCGTCTGCAAATCATGTAAAACGTATGAAGCGCCACCAGCGGGAACTGACCTATCAGCAGCCCTCGAGTGAGGGCAATCAGGCCTTTGTACGCCGTGTAGGGCTCCACAGCCAGGTTGATGCAGAGAAGAGCAAAGTTGAGAACCATCAACATCAGACCGACGTTAATCTGCTGATGACCATCCATTGGCTATCCCGTTTGCAGGCAGCCAAACCAGTTGTGAGTGCAGCAGATCCGTGCAACACGATGTATGTGCAACTGGCTGCATGCTGTTGCGTGCGTGCAAAGCAGCCCTTCCAGGTGGTTATAACCCAGGACTGGCACATACACGGGGGATTAGAGGGCGGCCTGAGGTGTAGACACCAACGTGCCATCTACCTAGCGAAAAAGGCCAAATCAGAGGCGAAGCAGTGCACAGCCAGAGCACGTCGATCACAGTGCTAGGCCTGAGGCCCACAGCTATCAGCCAAGCTTTACTGCACGTGCATCTGTCAGATCTGCAGACGGTGGTCTCCTGCAAGCACTACGATGATGCAGGTCTGTTACATCTAGTCCACCGCGTTGAAGCAGCTGATGAGCGTAGCATGTGAGAGCCGGCACGATGCACCATGGCTGCTGCACGTTCAGTATGTAACGAAAGCCTGCCTCCTCCCCATCGCTTGCGTTGCCTTGTATTGACATATCGAGATCGGCCCACTACTTCTTGTTGTCCATGCTGTTGTTGGCTCTTTCTGCGGCTCCACTTACCAAAACCTGGACGTAAACACCCAATTGGCTTGACTGTGCATGCCGGTGTAGACACAGCAGGTCATCAGGTTTCGAGATGAGGCGCCATGGGTGCCCAAATTGCTGAGGCTACCTATGTGCACAGATCTCACCAATATTATCCTGCTGAGCAGCCTGCAGGGCACCGTTAAGCCAGCTGTTAGCAAGCTCATATCTTCTTTTTGCCGCGTCTGCCTTGCTCCGGTCGCGCATGATGATGTAGTCCATGCTTGCCCGGATGAAGTGCAGAGCAGCCAGCCTGAATGCTTCTGCAGCTGTATCCTGCAGCAAAGCGATATGAATGCACTGCCGGTCTGCATGCGCCGGTCATCATATGATGCCTGACTGGTGGTGGCACGAAGAAATGCCAACAGAGCAGCTGCCACCACTGCAGTCGCCAAACAAGTTTGCAGCAATGTCCTCGTGCCAAGTCTGCTTGCCATGTGCTGGCAGGCGATGATTGGTACAGGTGTCATGGTGTTTCAACAACGTTTGCACAGGTAACGTGCATTGTTGCTAATGCAGTACTGAACAGACTCTTGGGTTGCGCGGAGCAAGCGACGAATCGACTTCGTCGGTGCCGCCTCAGATGTTGACTTATTGCACCGCCATGTGGCAGTGCTAGTCTGGCTTGAAGATATTGGAATGGCTCGCTGGCGCATCAACGTCCAACGTTGATGTGTGCAAATTTTGCAACCCTTGTCTGGCAGGCACAAGCACACAGCAGAGACAGTCCTGAGCTGCTGAGATGGTTCCCAGCAGCACGCGCAGTCAAGCCCTCGACCATTGAAATGTCAGCCTCAGCCAACAGCTTCCCAGCGGATCGTGGCAATCCAATGTGCAGCGTGCGCTCACCTGCAGGACAGGTACGATGATTGATCCCCAGTTGCAGGGTGAGCACACCTGTTCAGTTGCTATGAGCAACGCAGCATGTGAGCTCTCACGCAAGGCCCAGTCCACAGGAGCTGTGCCGTAATACCCCCATCACGCATCTGATGCTGAAAAATCTCTCATTTATGCACGTTTTAATATAGGACATAGCAATTTGTCCAGCATCCGGTGCTGCCGCACCTGTGTGAGGATCAGCCTGCATGCGCATCCGATGGTACAACGTGTATGCTGTGTGCAGCGTTATCAGCGGGAGAAATGTTGTCAGCTGCCCGAGTGTGAAGGCATTCAGCAGTTTGTGTGTCGTGTAAGGCTCTACAAACCGGTTGATGCAATGAAAAAGCACATGACAGGGCCATGAACACCAGGCATACGTTCAGCTGGTCCATGATCCGCTGCTGCCTCTTGCACGTGGCCGAGGAAAACACGCTGAGTAGCACATTGCTGCCTGTGCGTGCAATGTCGTAGGTAGCCGGCTGCACTTGCTTGCAGGCAGCCAGGTGACTGTGTCCCAGCCCTGCAGGATGAGCACGCACGCAACAACACGGGGGACTTTATCCGCGGCTCAAATGTACCTCCACTCCCTCCTGGCGGGGCTATATGCGTGGTTCATGGTACACTTGATTAGGCAGCGGTCAGAGCCGAGTGCATGCATGCTGACTTGTCATGCAACGGAGTTATACATCACACAAGGGACAGCAGCAGGATCAGGCCGGAGCAGCTGCGCAGCTCATGGGCCAGAGCATGTGGGCGGCAGTCAGCAGCAACACTGACTGGACGCACTGGCCGCTGCATATGCAGCTGCAATTCACGAGTCGGCATGCTGTACGTTGCACACTGTAGGTGTATGTGTACCATCTCGCAGATACGGTGTGCATGTCTATAGCTACACGGTAGCATAGCTAAGCAAAACACATACCGTCATTTGCCCTCTGCATGCCAAGACGACATATCATGGCTGACTGGCAATCAGTATCGGGGGTGAACAGCTTCGTTTCATCCACCTCGAACTGAGAAGAACCCAATGGTGCCGGAGCTGCCCAGTTTTCACATGCTGTGACTGTCTTCTGTTGCATCTGCGGCTGAAGGTGCTGGTGGTGCGGCTGCTGCTGTTGTTGCTGGACCTGTTTAGTCAACAATGCCAACCAGTAACGAAGCTGACTGCAACTGGCCACAACCATGGTATGCTAGCAACGCGCTGTGCAGCATGATGCGGAGGCCTGAATCAGGTTGTTGAGCAGTGTCAAAGATGGTCAGATGGTGCTCTTGGCAAAATTGGCAGGCATGCATGGACCTGAGTGGCATCTGTTAACCTTACCCTGCTTCCGGTGTCACTCTGCGCTGGCGCTCTTGATATCCGACTCTTCGTGGCACTTGATGGCCAACTCGAACGTCTTGAATGCCCTGTGTGCCTTGTCAGTGTCTCCAAGGCGAGTGTAGTCCGCCAGCGCCATACCAAAGTGTGCAGCTGCCGACATAAATGCATCCGAAGCCACGTCCTGCGCAGGCAGCGGAGCACAGCGTCACGCTGGGACGGAGCACAGCGTCACGCTGTGACCGTACCATTAAACGGATGATTTCACTTCGCCTGCTGAACTTGATAAGGCACTGACCTGCTCCCCAGCAGCCCGAGCGGTTGTGCCTGGTACCATGTAGCCCTCCAGCATGAAGTCCCTGGCCGTTTGTGATGTCACAAGCGCACCTTAACTACCCCTGCAGGACAGGCAACGTGACGCAGCCGTGACATGGAGCAAGCCTGCAGTAGAAGCACCTGTCCATCTCTATCATGTGCGGCAGGGCAGCACATATCAATTGCGTGTTAATCAGACCAGCTCGTCCCAAATGTGCTAACGCCTCAAGATATGGTGCTCAGTCACTGCGACCATCGATATTTCTGATCGCAACTATGCCCAGCACGGAATGCTGCACCACACATCCTGCACCTGTTTCCTCGTTTGTTGTGACCGACAGCCGATCGCTGATTTTGTACACAATGATTTTCAGCATCCATAGCAGCGTCACAGCGGCACACAGGCCGGCAGCCAGTGCCCACGCCGATGGAAACATCGTTTTGCCACTGCAGAGCCACCCCAGGACGGCAAACATAAACAGATTGTAGAGCCATATGAGCTTTGAAACCAGCTTCCAAGCAACCAACCATGATCAACGATGTGCGAACAGGTGCAAGGTGCTGTTGAGGCTTGTCTGCACGAGCTCTGCACGCTTTGCCCAGGATACGATGAGAACCGCCACGGGGGATGTTCCCACGGAATAAACATACACTCACAAGGTTGACTAGGTGTGAGAGACCATTGCGCCGTCTGCTCTTGAGAACAAGCAAAGTAGCCATGTTGAACGCAAGCAAGCACAAGGCCATGTGTCATGTTTTGCTATATATGTGGTGGACAAGCCCCTTGTAGATAGGCTGGCACTACCGGTGATGACCATACACCTACCAACATGAAACCGCAACGAAAATCACCATCATCATCTTGGAGGGCCTGGGGCACCCATGCGGCGACTCTCAATGTTCTGTATGCTGGCACCGTTGCACAACAGGTTCCTTTGCCACGCATGACTGTGGCAGCCAGAGTGTCGCAGCTGCTACCCGCTGCCCACACAGTTGTTGGCTTCGTTCGCCGCTGAGTCAGCCACCTGTGAAGGGCTGGGTCCATCCACAGCTGTGCCCGGTATCGAACCTGTTCCAACCAGCAAGTCAGGCCTCAGCTGAATAAGAACACAATGGGTGAAAGCAGTGACAATGCTGCAAGCGCAGCAGAATCGCTGTTCAGCATGCGCGGGACCTGTGTTGTTTGCCATATCGAAGCTTTGTCACACAGTACAGCCGTCAGTGGACCAAGCAAAGGCATGTGACCCGAAACTCACTGGCGCCGTTTTGCACGGCCATGTTGGCATTGCTGCGGCAACTGGTGGCGGTCTGGAATGCCTTCACGCAGTCGCCGATTGCGGCAAAATCGGCGGTCGCCATGGCATACGCGCCCGTTGCTCGCTGGTATGCGGTCGAAGCTGCCACCTGCTTGCACACATTGAGTGTCCTGCCATCAGTGGTTCGACCCTTGTGGCTGGAGCAGACATCCACGAAAGGCCAGTTTGAAGTGCTTGTATTCACAAACGCTACAGGTCGCGCGCAAAGTTGATATTATGGAATGCTGACCGAGTTGCCGGCGGCTTGGGCAGTGTTGCCCTGGGCGACGAACATCTTGGCGAGTGCCACAGAGTCCTGGGCGGTCTGTCGTGTGGCTACTCGCAGCAGGCGCCGCCCTACAGAACCGAATCATGCAGTCGTCGTCAAGGCAGCAGGCAGCCTTGTCAGGTGCAAGCAACGCCCTGTGCAAGACAGCAGAGCCCGCCAGCTGGCAAGGCTTTGTTGCAGTTCAACTGTCAGGCACGATGATCTACGGTTCAGATCCCTCGGGGTACGCCTCAGATGCTCCCCAGCTATCACTGGATGCACCTGCGCGCGACTATGCTGTCACCTGGTGCAAGCTGAGCCGCAGCTATCTGGCCAAAGCACCAGGTGCCAGACACCACGAGCAACACTGCCACTAGCACTGCTGCAGCTCCAGAGCAGGTTGCAGTCCGCACAGCCATCTTGAGGTGGCTTATTTATGGTGATGGTGATAGCAACAAGTGCAGTGAAGAACCACAAGGCCACAGCAAGCCGAACATGTTGCAGAGACACCTGGCTACAAGGCAACTTTCTGACAAATGCATGATGTCATCAAGGGATCAGCCAACAGGTCTGCCACCTGGCTGAGCATGCAGGTGGTCCAGTAACCATGCCCCACGCAGGGCGGGAAATGGTGTGCAGCTACAGGTGCAGAGCTAGCTTCCCAGTTGATTTTCCGGGCTGCCCATGCGCAATACAGAGGTCGCTTCACTGCAATGGTGATGTTCTGTTGCAGATAGTTGATGGCAGCACAGACGCGGACCTGATGTGGCGGAGGCAGCGGCGGCTGCACCGCCGGCCCGTGCCTCCCCCGGACCCTGCACCTGGTTGAAGCCCTGCGCGCCGCAGGAGGTGGTCTGGATGGCTGCCACGGCCGCGTCGTACGCCGCCTTTGCCGCCGGATCTGCACGGGGGGGCACTGCAAGGTGGACTGCAGTGAGCCAGCACCGCAGAAGGTACGTTGCCCTTTGACCACAGCAGGATATACTTTGCAGTACCTTCCCATCGCAGCCATGAAATGAAATCTTGTGCACCGCGACAATGTGCACTGAATACAAAACTCACCACTAGTGAGTTCAAGCGCATTGCGCGCTGCCACGATGCCAATCTGCGCCGCCAGGCAGTTGCCCGCCTGTGAGTAATGCTGATCAAGTGAGCTGGAGCTCCGTTTGCTGTTGTGTGCATGCACACTCATGACATCATGACTTGCATGGGCGTCCTATGTGACTTCGGGTCCACTTTGCACAGCCCACTCATCTTGAGCCACCGCAGGCTGCAGTGCTGACCTGCTGCAGCTGCCATGCACTACTTGTGCACTGTAGAGGGTGATGATGCTTTTACATGAGAAAAGCCCCACGGACGTGCAGATTGAACGCGTGCCATTGCAGTCGACAATCATGCCCGCAGACCTGCGGAATTGCGCCCACATGCATGCACCTGCCCAGGCTGCACAGCCTGATTGTGCCAATTCTGGCATGCTGCTGGTGCCCTGAAGGCCAGTGCAGGTGCTAATGGCGTCGGTGGCCTAGCAGTTGCATAAGCCTGTGATGCTCAGATGTGCACCTGCGCATGCTGAACCGCCTCGGTGCAGGCGTCCTTGACCTGCTGCACTGGGTTGGGGGCGACGCCAGCCGATGCTGTGACGCCGCCCGCCGAAGCGGTGGCGCCTCCGGGTCCCGCAGACGCACTCGCTGCAGATCTGTACAGCAAGTCAGTTGGCAGAACAAGCAGTATTGAGTAGGAAGACAAAGTTGTGTGAACAGTGCATGTCAACCCTGAGGGCTACATATATTGCCAGCTCGTGCATTCTGTGGTCTTGGTCTGTAAGCCGGTCAGCATGAAGGGTGACCTGAAAGGTGGACCCACCTTGCATAAGGCGGCGGCCATTGATTGCCAAATTGTTGGTCGCACCCTGGGGTAGACTGTCTGCACGGCATCGCTTTGCAGCAAGCACGTCCTGTGCCGTCATGATTGCTTCCGCCAAAGCAGAGTCTGCATGACGAATCCATGCATGCCGGTGAGGACACAATGTGATGCCAGAGCAGCGTCAGCTGCACGCTTCAGGATGAGCTACAGCAGGACCATCTGATGAGCATGGGTTCCACGAACAGAGACGCCAGTTCTTTCATCGGAGGCAATGAGCGATGTAGACTGCAGGAACAGCATGTCGTTGTAGGATGTCTTGCAACATACATACATCTGCACATTGGCAGCACTGGATGCCTAGCAGAAGTACCACATTTCTTAGTCATGTGCTTGAAGGCTCGTTTTCACAATCCATTCGCACTTGAGCCAGCGTTGGGGCTGCTCTCCGCCAGGTTCAGCGCAGTCAGCGCCTGTGGGCAGTTGCCGGCGTTGGCGGCGGCCGTGGCGCCCTGGGCTGCTGCAATGGCATCTCGGTTAGATATGGAGAACATCTGGAGCAGGCGGCGGCCTGCAGCGCGCAACATGGGAGTGCGCATCTTAGCCCGCGGCATACCGGTGCACCCAGAGACGCTGCTGAAGCGTACAGACCAACCTGGTCTTGCTCGTGCATGCTAGCAGCAGGGCAAGCCAGCGGCATGCACTGTCAACAATGTTGGAAGCTGTGCTACTGAGATATTCTCTTCAAGTTTGAAATCAGGCAATGGCAACCTTGCAGCTTGCGGCCCATAACGAAGCGTGGGGACTTGGCAGACTGCAGGCTGGCCACTGCTGACGGCTGCAGCACCAGAATAGGCCGCTGCGGGCAGCCGGCGGCATCGACCATGCTCAGTGCGTCCGTCACAAGCCGCAGCTCTTTCGTGTCTGCGCATGTCACAAATTGTCGTGAGCTGCAGTGGACCGACTGCCCATCATGAAGTCTCCCACACTGTCCAAGACTCCCAAGCGCAGCTGTGCATCATGATATGGAAGCAGAGACTTGCGTCCAGATTGGATAAGCCGCATGTGCGTTGCTGAACCGTTTCTGACATCGACACCGAAAAGCCTGAACTACCTGGAGCTGTCAGGATGCAGGGCAACCTGCACTGGGTCCGCACCTCCCGTCTGGATGGCGCTCGCAGCCGCACGGCGCAGGTCGGACGTCGCCGTGTCGCAGTCCCGCTGCTGCGCGGCCGAGATGGCCGCCCGGGCGGACGAGTCGGACACCAGGGACGCAGCGTCGGCGGCCGGCCCCGGCGCCGGCGGCAGCGCTGTCACCAGTAGGCTGCGGCCTGGCCAGGCAGCAGGATGGCACAGTGAGCGTGCTCTGCTCTACTCTGCTGTGCAGTGCTCAGCACTGCTGAGTGGCACTATGCGGCAAATGACCAGCAGGCTATCTTGGCCCAAAACGTGCAAGATTGTGTGGCATTCCTTAAGACGCCACAGCACTCCTCAGAGCAGCCGATGCGGGATGTCCAGCGTTGTCCAGCACTGTGACCTTGAATGAGCGGCGAGACAAGCTCAGATGCAGCATGAGCTGACACCAGGGTCGTTCGTGCCTTGGCAGGGGACCGGCAGTGCAGTCATTGAAGGTGCCATCAAAAGGCTGCGGCGGCGGTCGTCAGCGGGACCGGCCACACTGCCGGAGCACGCCGAGCTGGACTCAAGGGCCAGGTATGCATTGTTGACCTCCTGCGCTGTTTCGGTGTCGCCTGCATGCCGCACAGGTGATCAACTAACAATGGCGCGTGATTTGCTCATGCCAGCATGCAGCATGTTGTGAGGACGGCGTGCAGCCGTGAGTCACATACCATACATCTCGCGATGTTGCTAGTGTTTCATGATTCCACTGATATGTCGTACCCGGTACTCTGCTGCTGGTTGCTGTTGCTTGCTGCAGGGCCTTGCTTGCCTCCGCACACTTGCCCTGGGCAGATGTGACATCCCACTGAGGGCCCCCGGTGGCGGAATGACACACAAAGGATGCTATGCAGGCGTCAGGCCCCGTGCAGCAGATATGCTCGTGCCTGGATCAGAAAGGCAATGGCCTGCTGCGCTGCTGCCGCTGCTGCTGCAGCATCTGCACTTCTGGTAACTGGCACCTGCAGCGTATGTCGGCCTGCAGTGCAGCCAAGGTCTAAGCTCATCAAAAGGCTACAATGTGACGGCGATTCGTCTCAAGGCATAAAGTGCGTGACGACTGGCTCATAGGCCGGTGTCTCATGCACAAAATGCTCGAATGCTGTGAGTCAATCCCACCAGCCCAGCTCTCAGCGGTGCTGCTTCGCATGCACAGGACCACGCATGCAAGAACGGGCAGCAGTCTGCCGAGCTGCATGCTCCTGGCTGAGCTGTCAAGCAGGCGAAACATCTCCTGTCAGGTCCTGTCTGACCATGTACAATTTGCCATTGGTGCAATCGGCATGCAGCGCCACGGAGGGTCTTGGCAGCACGCAGCAGAGGCGCATGAGGCGGTGCCTTCGCCTACAAAAGCACATGCTGCGCCACCTGGGCAGCAACGTGTGTCGCAATGCTGACAGCTGGCTTGCAGTCTCCCACCCAGCTGTCTCAGGGTTATAGGGTTTGCCTTGGACGAGCATTGGTGGTTGTCCTCACGGCACTGAGGGCGTAGGAACGAACCTCTCACAGACACGCCACCTGCACATGCGACACCTATTCACAACGGGTCATCACATGGTCCGCAGACTGATTTTCTGGCGGCAGCCCAGGCTGGAGCCGAAGGTGCCTATATGCCTCAGGTGCAGATATCTTATTTCATAGTAAATCTGGCACCCCGGCCCTGATCTGCGCAGATCGCCTGCTATCCTCGTCATGCTTGGGTTTAGGTACGAGGAACAGCCTATCCGAGTGTGCATTCGCACTGGAAGCTGAAGCTTGCTGCTGCTGCACATTCTGCTGATGCGCGCACACATCGAGCAGCATCAGCAAAGCTGAAAAATCAGCGATGCGGTCGACCTGCGCAGGAGCTCTTTGGCTGGTGCCTTTGGCAGCCTTTGGGCTGCTGATTCTATCAAGTGGCTGCCAGGCTGGTGGTGTTGACCAGAATCCTCGTGTACGCGGCCAGCAGTCAATGCATAGCTCCTGCCTGTATGTTGACCAGTGACAAAATGTCCGGCTACTATAGTGCCGTCAGGCTTGCAGATATGCATTGCAGCAACTCATGCTGACTTCTCATCAAACTGTAGAAGTGTGTTCTTGCAGCTGGGGCAGCCATGTGATGGGAGCCAAGCAGACTGCTCCCCGACAGGCAACTTCAAAAGCGCCATCGCGGTGAGCCCAGCCCCACAGCAGCATATCTTGTGGAGATAAGGTTGAGCCTGCGTCGAATGCTTGCCTCTGCACCGCTGCCTTGTGCTGACGCTGCGTCTGAGCTGACCACTGAAAAGCACTGATTCATTTGCGCTTGAATGCCACTCCGCAGGAGAACCTCTACTGTGACTACGTTGAGGAGGTCGATGGGCTTACATGCTGCCTGGCGCAGGCAATTGGGGACAATCTGGAGGTGCACTTGTGCTATGCTTTCGTATTTCAAAGGAGCGCCAAGCATCTGCTTGGTGCATTCAGCACTGGTTTCTCTCTCTGGTCATCACAGGTTGTGCCAATCACATGGGAACTGCGTTGCTGGCTTGCTCACCATTGATCACTTACCCTTTGTGACACCCTGCTTTGCCTGCAGTTGCTGGGCTGCGAGGACGACTTCCAGTGCTGCGGTGCTCTGCTCTGCAACGGCAACGGACAGTGTTTTGCCTAGCATCCCAGCCTATGTCTGATGCATCATCTAGATGCGAGGTCTCGCATCTAGAAATCAGGGTTGCAGCAGGGCTACATTGGGACGGTTCCACTGGATCGATGTTGACGTGGTGCAAGGCTGAAAAGTCAAAGCCCTGGCTAGAGTGTGACACACTTAAGCCTTGCTCTGGCAGCAGCATGTTTATCTGCCTGCGATATATTTTCAGGCCTTGCTCGCATATGCATGCTACCGATTTTGTTTAAGAAACAGGGTTTTCTGGCAGAAGTGGTAATTTTGGCGATGTGTATTTCAGAAGTATAGAATTGCAGTCTGCTGCAGGTGTGGTGTTGACGTTGCAGCAAGCAGGAACACAAGGCAAGGTTGCGTAGCTCAAGGTGGCAGGTCTGTGCTGCCGGCAGGCTGCAGGCTGTGTGACGGCGGTCCTGCTGCGTTGCTGTCAAGGGTCCCAGTTTAGTGGCAATGCAGGCAAGGATCGAGCTGGAAAATGACAGTGTTGAGACACGTGCATGTGAAGTGCTGCAGCACATGTCCGCGGTGCCATGCTTCAGCAGCTCTGACACCACGCCAAGGTGCGGCAGAGAATGGCATTCAGATCAGGATGCTCAGACCACGGCTGGCTAGCAGCTGCTGAGGGTGTGCACAATGCAGCTTTGACAGAACCACCCAAGCTCCCGGTCAGCTGAATGCCCGTATGACTGGTGTTGTATGAAGACCTTGCGGTCACTCCCGCGCTGACCCTGCGTATCATGCCCTGAGTTGCACTGGCATGCTGATCCCATTTGCCCTGCAACAATTCTGCGGACCAGCAGCCTCACAGGGCATGCATTGCTAGTGCTGCAGCCGACATCGCCTGGGTGTGTTAGATGCAGTCAGCTGCGTATGAAGTGAAGCTGCAGGTGAGCTCCACCTTACTTGTGTGAGTTTTGCAACCTGTGGTCGAAGTGCTTGCAACAGTGTTGTGCACCCTTAGGCGGGTGACGGGTCAGCGGCCGGCAGAGTGGCCCTGATGTCTGTAGGTGCTGTCTTTGACGGCACGGCAGCACAGAGCAGCACAGCAACTGGGCTCAGCACGATGCAGCTGCGCTGCGGTGCCGATCGCCGTAATGTGGCACTGCTTTCCCCAGTACGTCCTAACGAACCCCTGCGCAGTCACCTGCTTCAACGACCTCCACTGCCTTTGCTTGCGGAATGGCCAGCCGTTGGCGAACCGTTCTGACGGGTGCCTGCACAGCTGAGCAGGTGAGCTCCTGGACACGACATTGCCGGCAGCAGTAGGCAGAGGCAGCAGGTGGGAACCTCATGTTGATGCATTCGGCTGTGCAAGGCCAGCCGCTTTCCTCGAAACAAGCTCGAGCTGGCTGTCGTCAAGGTGTCGACAGTAACACGATGCATCTGCAGGTGTCGGATCAGTAGTACAACGTCATGCATGCTGCAGAGCTGAGCGGCGTCCGGCGCCATGAAGCGTGCCGCCGGAGCGCGCACCATCCATCCACAAACCAGCAACTGCAAATGCTGTGGTTCCGCCACCAGCAAGCATGACAGAGCAAATGGACCACACAATGTATGGGGCCTCTCGTCATTGTCTGGCACGAAGTGAAGCTGCCAGCATTGGGCAGTTGACGGCCATGCAGCAGTCAATGCCAACCGTTGAACATTTTGTATGTCAGCCTCTACACCTGGCGCAAATCAGCACTGCAATGCATCAAAGCTGCGCAGAACATACATTGATGTGGTGCACACATGTGCAGCGCATCACCATCGCACAGTCAACACAACCAGTTGCACTACTACACAAACATCGTACAAGTGCCCACAGCTGTCTTGTCATTAATACAGCACAGAATGCACGACCTTGATGTCATTGCTTCATTTGGCCTGCATCTAAGAGCACTTCATGGGACGCCCACTGTGATGTTGCCACCCCGAAAGGCCGTGCCCAGCATGGGGTCGACCAGTGGGCCATTAACGGTCTCGTAGAAGCAGTCGCCTGCGCGGTTCCACACGACGGCCTTGCAGGAGACCCCGCCTGAACCAATGAGTGATATGACTGCACAAATTCTGCAGCAGTCGTTGATGTCGTCGACATTTCTTTCCATGCCAAGGTCGCCGCCAAGTGGGGCGCGTCTGTTGATGATGTCCTTGCCCATCACTGTGTTTGAACAGCCTGCAGTGCAGCATGCGATCATCAACAAAATCAGTGACCGTGCCGGTCATGTCGGGCTGCGAAGCATCATGTTAGGATGGTTGTTGCCTCAGACTTCCCAAGATGAGTCCATCGCAGCTGTGAGCAGTTCCCAGCACGAAAGGCAGGATCACGAATAAAGCACATTGTAGATGCATACCAGCTACAGATCGTGTGTATTCAAAGCTATGTGAAGTTAGCATACCTCTGTTGGTTTGTTTGCCAGACGATGGCATCTTCCCTGTCTTGCCTGCCTGCTTGCCGAAATCCCCGGCAATCTCTTCTCTGATGTCCTGTTCGAGCTCCTCTGCAAAGTCATCTTCTAGCTGCTTTGAGAAATCCACCTTGCCATTTTGTAGCAGAGCACGTGCAGGACCTTCGTACCCATCGGTTTGCTTGCCTGCAGCAACACCACTTATATGTTGAGTAGCTGACCGCAGGGTGCGATGCAAAGCATTACGTATTTCGTGCATCGGCAGTGCTGCCAGCTGCCCGATGTGAACCTGCGGTGGCTAGGAACGTGGCACAGTGCACAATAAGGTGTCACAGTGTGATACTAAACTTGACGGCAATCTGGCTACCTCCATTGGTAAGCACGACCTTCAACTTGTCTGTATCAGAATCAGCACATACCAGGGACGTGTAACCTGCAATCACGCTATCACGCAAGCACTCAGCAGCCTTGAACTCGGTCACTGCTCCACACTGCCAGCACGGAATATTCCGCCGTTGTGATCGATCACAGCAGCATTGCACGCCTGCGTACTGACGACACCAACGTGCATGTCGGGCATATGCACACTGGTCCTGAGCGCACCACACGCAGCCACAATCAGAAGCAGGCACAAAGCCAGGCTCCTAAAGACAGCCATGTTGCAGACGGATGCACCACGGTGCCGGCAGCTCCTCGATCGGGCGGCAGTTGCTGTGCTGGCCAAAAGACACGCGACACGTTTATTTAACCCTTTTGTGCACCCTGGGAACGTCACGCACACAACATGTTAACCAGCAGCTTCTGAAACGATGCCTCCTGTGAGTATTGGTGACGATTCCTTGTAATCTGTGGGATCACGCGAGTCTGCACCATCATGGGCACGCATTTATCAGCAGCACATCTGGATCGATGGATTATTGCAGAATGAGCCCGATAACAGTCGAGCCGTCAATATAATCACATCTGGACGGAGAGGCAAGCCGGTGACCTGCATGTCAGCCTCTGATCTGCTTTTTGGTTCGCTGAAGTGGTTAGTGCCCGTTGCCGGTGTTAGCACTGGTTTCAATGAGACGGTGCTAGCTGGCAAACGACTTTGGTTTGATTTCGGCACCGCTTTCACACCCGACGATGGTAAGGGTACCAGGGTGAGTGCACGGCACTCGGCTCACGAACGCGCGGCCCGATCGTCTGGAGCAGCATCAAACAAACTGAAACATGTTTTATTCACACAATAAAAAGCAAGAGCGGCGGCAGTGCCCGGCACAACATGTGCCATACGATACCAGACAAACGGCGACTCACGTCTGGTATATTCCTGCCATTGCTGTGCCGCACTGCTGCACACGGAAGCGGTGGACATACCGTTCATGACATAACTAACATTAGGCATTGGCAAGATGTTCATTATTGATGTTGCACACTCAGGTTTATACACACTTGATAAGAGCAATTTCCAAAGGCAGCGTCAGCAGCACACCAAGAAGGAAGGGCTGCATTCGATGAATGTTTCTGCAGGACGCTACTGTTATTATTAAGACTAATTGCATAATCAAAGCAGCATCTTTGTGTACATTATGACAACATTGCAAGTCCAACAACTGCAGCCGTGCTGAATTTTCTGCTTGCCGACACCTTTCGATACAAGCCTGTTGCGCAGCCATCAGCCAGTGATGCAACTCGTCTGGCCAGCAGATAGACATGGCTCCACTGTGTGGCTAGGGTGTGCCCTGCCGCTTGAAGGCGGCAGGCCCCGCAGCAGCCGCAACTACAGACATCCCAACGCCGCCCATTGCCATGGCAACCTGAGCCAGCGTCAGGCGGTTGATCCAGTCGGCCAGCAGGATGTTGTTGAGCTTGTCCTGGGCGCGCCCGCCAATCAGGAGGTACTGGAAGTAGAAGGGCCTCAGAACAACCTGTTCATTGCAAGTTTCAGTGCCCTCAATTGGCGCTCTGCATTTCTGCAGTGAATATTGTAACTGCACACCACGATCTTGCGAGGCTTGACCGCAGTTCGTGCAGCAGCTGATGCGCGTACACTGCGTGCAAATACTGTCCTGCTTGAGAGCAGGCCCAGCCGTCAGCATGAATTGTACGACGCACAAATGAACACATGCACAGACCTGGTATGCAACGGGAAGCAGGTGAGTGATATGCGGCGCAAAGCGCTGCACCGGGTCGTCCAGAAACCAGTCGCTGTGGCAGGACGCCAGAACGCCGTCCACGATGATCTGGCCACCCTGCGGCACACGCAATGACGTGGGTATGTTGATTTGCAGAGCGGCCAGTCTGCAACATTTCCATTATCAGCAGCGCGGTCCAGGGAGCAGACGTTGACACATTAATGCATGGCTGCATGTTGATGTCAGGTAGTATACACTGTTTCGAGTAGTGCTTTTGGACATGTTGAACAGCCACAGGCGCGTGCACTGTGCTCCTAGCCTCCTACCTTGGTGTATGGGTTGAAGGCACCCTGCTCCATTGCGATGCGCTTGGCGATGACAGTGCTGGCTGATGGCATGCCGTTGACCACCGTGGTCAGCACATCGCCTGGCTGCACATCCTGGGCGTACGTGTTGACGGCAGCTGCAGTAGTAGCATTTGCGGCCACGGGGATGAAGTGGCGGGCGCTCAGGGACAGCTTCGCTTCAGGGCCGCCGGCGGCCTGCCGCACAGACAGCTCGATGACGGGCAACGAGGCGGCGGCATTGCGATGGCCAAACATGTACACCTGCACCACGTACATACAATCAAATCGAGCAGAGGATACGTTTGCTGCAGTTCCTGAAATGTACTTGTGTGACAAAGACGCGGCTCACAAGAACTGTGCTTTAGCTAAGGGACACTGTTCCATAAGGCAGCCCTGTCGGGGTGACAGCAGACTCAGTTGTACATGATAACAGCACTGTGAGGCACCAGCATCGCACCGACTCATAGACAACGGAACCGTGGGGGTTCACGGTGAGCACCCGGTCTCCCACCTGCATATCGATGGCAATACAACTTTGCAGTCAGGTACTGATCATGCGATATGATGAAGTGTACAGCACCAGGTATTGCAGCTATTGCCTCAGTCAGTGTTGCACATGCACAACTGCAATGATGCACCCACCAGCAGGTCTTTCATGGCGACCAGGCCACGGCCTTGCACCTCTGCTTTTGCGTTCCCGGGAAAGCAATTTTCGTTGATCTGTTGACATGATGCACACCAGTTTATTGAGCTGTTCCGCATCACTGCGGCAGTGCAGCAATAGGTGCAGCATTGTTGGTAGTGCACTCCAAGTGTCTGACTGCTCAAGAAGGATAGATGCACAACGCACAGGTGCAGAGCATGCAACCCACATTCGTGCAGACGCAGGACTGCAGACAGCCGCCACAGTTGGTATTGCCGCCGTCCTGCAGCAGGCGCCTGGTGCCGTCCTGGCTGTCGTTGCTGGGCCCGCCGGCAGCCTTTCCCATGGATTCTTTTCCGCCTGTGTCCTTGCCAGTGGTGTCCTTCCCGCTGCTGGCGTCCTTGCCGCCAGCATTCTGCTTACCTCCGGGCTGTGATCCGTTGGTCCGCCGCCGGACTTCATCATCAGAGTAGTAGATGTAACAGATGCCAGGTGGTGCGTTGTTGCCACAAACCACCTGGAAAGAAGGTGACTGGTCATCGACCATTGCGGATCACCCCGTTCCACTCTGCCATATGACACAACATCCTCACGCCCGACAACACGGCATGCCAGTACGCCGGGGCAGATGCTGCATCAGCAGACGCGAAACAAAAGCTACCAACTGTGAAGCGCAAAGTCACTAGACCAGGGGTCACTACAGCATGAGAACCAGGGTGTCAGCAACAGCGACTCACCGCCACTTTGGTGTTTGCAAGTGCCTTGCCGCCGCTGGCATCAAACAGATTCTCGCTGGCGCCACTGCCGCACCCGCTGCTAGCCCGTAGCTGCATCACACCAGCACACTTGCAACTCAACACCCGTGCAGCTGTCATGTCATCTTTGCTGACCAGAAAATGCTGAAAGCCCACATGCCGGCTCAGTGACTTTGAAGCTGTAAATATACGTGGCAGCAGCAGGTTACAAGATAGAAGAGGCAATGCATCTGATGTTCTAATGCTCACCTGGAATGTATAGTCTTGGGTTCGGTTCCTGGAGTTGGTGACGGCTGCCTGGAACTTGCGCACTCCATTCGAAATCATCCTGCACACCTTTGCCACATTGGACGCCGGCACGCTTCCTGCAATGCAAACATCAAGCTGGGATTTTGACAATGTGGCAATCGAGGTTTCGCGTTCAAAGCCACTGTAGGGGCGCTGCACTTGCATATCTGGGCAGCATGGGTTGCGTACCAAAGAACTGCACACGGTTGCCCGTCTCGGCAAGAAGAGAGCCTGCTTCTGGCTGCCAGCAGGACACCACAGGCAGCATTAGCCATGCACGACGCTGGGACGCAGCAGGTCAGCAGGCAGAACACATGCCCACATACAGGTTACTTCCGCTCATCACACGTCTGTCCACTTGCACATGCATCAGGGACTTTTTCAGGACGAGGACTGAGCAGATGCTTTCATGCACCTCTGAGTTGGATGTCAACCCAGTGGGTGTGTCGACAGTGATCCTGAGGTCGGTGGCGGACTTTCCTGCCTTGCCATCACTCTGGCCCTCAGATTTGCCGACTGCCTTGCCATCGCTTTCGCCCTCAGATTTGCCGACCGCCTTGCCATCAGTTTTGCCATCAGGTTTGCCACCTACACACCAGCAGGTTCTCAGACCCCATGCATGCCTTTGTTGCCAAAGCTTCCTGACAAGTAGAGGTTTCAGAACCTCTTTGGACGTCGTTGCAATATGTATAGCATGGCGAGTGCATGACATGTATGCTGATGCTGATGTGCGACAGTGCGACATGCAACAGATGCTGTGCATGCTTGATGGTGCACACCCTGGAGCAGGACGCGGTTGCCAGCTGCTGCACCAACACTACTGTGGCCACCTGCAAACATGAGCGCAACTTTGCGCATATATATATATATATATATCGCACAGCTGCCTGGATAAAAATCGCCCATCCTGGACCTGAATCCTCCAGGCGCAAGACTGCAGTGCACAGCGCATATTCAGCAATGTCAGCTGCGTGCGCGAGCGTCCTACTGCAGATGTGCAGTACAGCAGGCTATCATGCAGCAGCCTACGTAAGCAGTGGTCTGCAACCGTCGCTGCAGAGTCACGCACCTGCTGCCATGTCCGGTTCCATGTAGGTCGGCTCATGGACTGAGGTGCCAGAAGCACCATCGCCTGAAGGGTAGAATAGCACGATGATCCCAGATCGGTTGTGGGAGTTCCTCTTCAGGTATTTGCACGTACATGCTTGCAGCTGGTCAAACAGTCATCGGACAGACACAGCAGCGGGCGCACCGCATGTGAAGACCACGAGCAGTGCACACAGCACCAGCATCCTGCCACAGGTATTGGCTAGCAGACGCCCCATGTTGTTTGTGCGGTGTCTTGTCATGTGTCAACTGGAAGTCACAGCGTGCAGCAGTGATGCACTACTATGACATACAGTTGCACAGATAGGCAGCAAGGGTCGAATTCTCTGCGAGCAAGGGAAATGGCATTGTGGTGCCTGCCTGGAGGTGACATTGTCGACCAATGACACGAGGCTGCCCCAGCTGGCGGAGTGGGCCAAATGTGAGCCGAATCCAATGCCTGGCATGGTACACGGCCGAGGTTGCATACACGAAAGACATGTTGCGTGCAGGCTGCTGGCACAGCAGGTCAGATGCGAGGTTTCCTCCCACTCAAGCAGGACCGCAGTCCATTCAGGTGGAGCAGCAGCGGGTGACTGCAAATCGTGCACGATTTGCACGTGCATAGTCCGTCATGCAGACGGTGATGCTCTGGATTACGATGCGATTTCCCACGTGATGAACGATGGCAATGACATAAGGCCTTGCCGCAGCATCGGAATATATTCATGGGCGGGGCAGCATAAGGTCAATAAGACGATCGCAGTGTTCTGCGTGCCATGCCGCCATGACCCATCTGGCTTTAATCCGCGGTGGAAACCCAGTCAGCTGCTGACCTTGGGAGCGTGTTCAGGTGAATATGGCCTTGCTTACCTTCGCCAGCAGATCGGTTCTTCGCTTACGGCACAGCTCTGACCGCATGTGTACCAGGCCAGCAGTATATGATCAGGTTCGGCTCGCAGATTCGGCTTGCAGACTCGGTTCACAATCGCCCCACGCCAGCTGTCGCAGTCTCATGTGTGGATGAGCACAGCATCTTCGGGCAGGCACCACACAAAAGTTGCACTTGGCCCCAGAATCTGAGGCCATTACCTCTGCTGCCAGTCTTGTGCGCCACTACTGCTGGCTTCAGTGATATCAACCAATGCGAAGCTGCAGCATAGGCAACATGACACGGCAAATGATTGGCGGCCTCAACAGCAACATGCTGCTGGTGATGTGTGCTCTGGCCGTCATAATCACAAGCGGTGCGTGGACTGCACTGTGCACTGCTGAGCCGTAGATGTGCCTTGTTAGATCGCCAAGGCATATGTAGGTATCTGCATCATGCAGCCACATGTGGATGTGACGAAGCCGTTGGACCTGAGTTAAGGCCACTGTTTGTGATGGTCAGGTCGTGCTGGAATTGCTGCCTCCCCCATCACATACACCCATGTGCAGCCACATGAGCAAGCAGCAGGTGAATCTGCATGCAGCAGCAAAAGCTCTCTAGTGAGCTGCATGGTCAGGCGAATTTGTGGCCTCCTGCTGTACCATGCTGATGCGGACCCTTGAGCTTATTTATTTCAAGATGATTGTTTCTGGGCTTGGATCATTGCAGTCTCCACTACAACCAGGTCTGCATCATCGGATCATCCAGCTGTGTGTGGCAGCAGTGAAGCTGTATTGCAGTATCAATTTTGCAGGTGGCTTCAACAACGATGATGCGGCCGGCCGTGCTCTGCTCCAGGGTGCGCACATTGCAGGATCAGCAGTAGCAGCAGCAGGCTGCACACTGCTGTTTGCCTGATGTTGGCGGATGCAAGCTACTAATCTGAGCATGCCAATACACTATGAAATGTGAATCCTATGGCACGCCGTCTGACCTGTGCCTGGTACCCCGCTTGTATGCAGATGGCAGCACCGGTAAAGACGGCAAAATGGGCAAGACGGGAAAGAGCACCACTGACCTCCGGATCAACGTTGAGACACCCACTGGCTTGACGCCCAACTTTCAGGTGCAGAAGGCCACCCTGCCAGTTGAGTGAGTTGACAAAGCATTAGCAAGCATCCAATGCGACTCCCTTCCTGATTTCATGGGTTCCCTGCTTGCCTGCTGCATCATGGCACCATGCATTTCTAATGACTGATTTGTGTTGCTCTACATTCTGGCAGCCGGAGGCAGGCTCGCCGCTTGCTAAGACGGGCAGCCGCGTGGTATTTTATGGTATGCTGGCTACCACTGTCAGACCGACATGTTGTGGTAGCCTCAAGACATATATGTCTGAGATGTATTTACTCTCGATGTATATACATCTCACATGCTTGCAGCGCTGATGCCTTCCTGTTGACTTGCAGGTGAAGTGCCTGCATCCAACGCAAAGACCGTGTGCGACATGATTGATAATGGACAACGCACATTTCAGGCAGCCGTCACCGATTCCAAGCAAGACACACAAGACTACAAGTTTAATGTGAGCGCTGCTCATGTTACGGTTTCCACATATAGTTGTACCTGCCGTTCCGTTCTGTAGCTGTTTTGCATTTATGAGCATACTGCTCAGGCAAATTGTATCTGGAAAGTTTTCCTGAACAGTGGTGTCGGTCGGTTGTATGCGACCGACGTGCAACTGAGGCGATTCTGTCCGCAGCTTGATAGCACCAGAGGCTGTGGCACTGGCGCTAGCCAGAGTGTCTTCGATGCCAGTGGCGGCAAAGCACTTGCCGGCACCAAAGTTGCGGTGAGTTGCTGCTGCAGAAGCAAAGCTGTTCTGCTGATGAATGCCGCAGCCTTATGGGGCTGCACTGCGGAAAAACATACACCGGCCTTGCACCACGCTGAGGCAGTAGGAACCTGAGTCCACAAGCCCAGCATGCTGTAGCAGAGCATGGAGGTTGGTAGTGCACTTGTGGCTGAGCTTTTATGTACACTCCAGGTGGTTTGCGGCGATGATGCCCCGGCTGGAGTTTGTTATGCCTACTATTCTGATGAGCGAGCTCGGCGGGAGACCAGCAGTCCACAAGGCGCCAGCATCCAGAGTGCCCTCGGCACTGCTGCCAGCGGCCCAACCGGCAAGGGCAAGGCTGATGGTAAGACTGGTGGAGGGCGCCGGCCACGACCGGACGACTGTTCCGGACGCAGGGTCTGTCAGCCCAACTGCATATGCGTGCAGGTGGGTAGTCATGGCTTTTTTGGGCGTCAGGCACCGTATCACATTGCACCTCTGTGCGTCCCTCGCACATAGCGGCAGAACTGCACTTGTTGCACTATTGGTGCTGATCCTGCTGAAGGGCTCATGTGGCTGTGCCCTGGCAGAACAACTGCTTCCCCGGGAGTGCACACGCGGAGGTACAAGGCCGTGGTAGCGTTGCCATGGCTGACTTGCTGGTGAGTGCATTGTTGCAAAGAGCTGCTGCACTAACGAGATAGCGGCATAGGATTTGCTACATAATCAAGCATGGCATGGCAGCAGGCGCCGTCCCTGCAGCATTAAAGGTGCCAAAGGTGCCGAAGGTGCCAAAGGTGCACCCTGCAGGTTGGCGACCTCGTACTGACCATCGGCCCCCATGGATCCGCCATCTATCAGCCAGTGCGACAATGCACCTTGCATTGTGCCACATGTTGGTGTCAGCTGTTGCATCCCTGTGTATGTTGGGGACGGAAGTATGTTGTCAGTGATGATGCGCGCCTGAGACTGACAAACGAGTTCGGCAGCCCCGCGCTTCTGACCAATAAGTCCCACGAGTGCACCTACACCTTGTGTAGGTGTATATGTTTGGCCATCGCGATGCCGCCGCCCCGCTGCCCATCATCGAGCTGTCTGTGCGCCAGCAGGGCGCCGGCGGCCCTGAGGCAAAGCTATCCTTGAGTGCCCACCATTTCATCCCTGTGGCCACCAATGCCACCGCAGCCCGGGTCAACACATACGCCCAGGATGTGCAGCCTGGCGATGTGGTGACCACGGTCGTCAATGGCAAGCCCTCGGTCGGCACTGTCACTGCCATGCGCACAGTGCTCAAGCAAGGCGCCTTCAACCCATACACCGTGGTGAGTGCACAGTATATGCGCCAGCGGCTAGCCGTATAGTTTGAGTAGCATGCTTGCTGTGCACACGGTCAATGAAATTTCAAGCGGCAGCCCTGTCGTAGCATGGCACTTGATATCTGAAAGCATGGCTGGTGCATTCCTTGGAGCATGCCAGTGCAGAAGTAGGAGGTGCACTCAATGGTATTAGTTTTCTGGGCATTATGTCACACTGTTCTGGTGTGCCATATGTAGTTGTTGTATGTGTCACAGGGTGGCCAGATTGTCGTGGACGGGGTGCTGGCGTCCTGTCACAGCGACTGGTTTCTGGATGATCCGGTGCAGCGCCTTGCGCCCCACCTCACCCACCTGCTTCCCGCTGCCTACCAGGTGCAATTTGTGTGAAGTTGCCCCCGGTCTCCTGCAAGTCATGGTAGCGGCTGGGCTGCTCTTCAGCAGGGCGGGACTGCAGTGTGCACGCATCAGCTGCCAGTCATACCATCTATGGACTGTGCGAAAATGTGTTCAATAGAAGTTCGCCTGCTGATAGCAGCAAATCTGCTGCACCAACAGGTTACTTTGAAGCCCTTCTACTTCCTGTACCTTCTGATTGGTGGACGTGCAGCTGACATGCTCAACAACATCCTGCTGGCCGACTGGATCAACCGTCTGCCGCTTGCTCATGTTGCCACCGCAATGGGCGGCATCGGCATGTCTGTAATCGCTGTTGCTGCCGGGCCTGCTACTTTCTAGTGGCATGGCACCCCGTAGCCGCAGAGCGTATCCATAGGTGTCCACTGGCCAGACAACTGCACATAGACACGCATGCTGATCACTGTATGCAACAAGCTCGCACACCGAACGAGCGCAAGCAAGCAGTATTGCTGGAAGTATGACTGCGAAGATGCAATGGTTTATGAAGATGTACACAAGGGTTATGCATTTTTTACATTGTAATGCATGTGAATGACAAGCCTGTTAAAGACAGATCTGATGATATCACTATGAAAGCAAGACCCCGGCCCAGCACTTGCTGTCCGGTGCGTGTGCATGGCATCCTCTGGGGTTGATATCACGGGTAGGTGTAGGCCATCCCATGGCTTTCAATGCAGTAACTCGAATGCAGATGACATCATTTCGGCACAGGCGCAGGGTGCCTACGGATGCTGCCAGCACTTGTGGATATGCAACGTGTTTCGGATATCCATACACTGCATCGACCAAGGGTAGCATACAGCAAGGTGATGAGTGGCTGAGCATACATGTAAATAAGGTGGGTGCAACGCTGCAGATGTGCAGGATTAAAGCACATTTTAATCTCCATGTGTAAGACAGTAGCACACTGCAAGAGCCGTCATGTTGCATCCCCAGCCATTTCCTCCAAATTGCCTGAGTGTACAGATGATGGTCAGGTTTACTGGAAGGCCGTTGTGATATTGCCATTCTCAACGCCTGCGCCCTTTCCAGGGTGCGCCAGCAGACGGCTCATGATGTGAAGCAGCGGTCGTTTGGTGGCACCCCCCATGCTGAGTTGTAGGGGGGCATTGCAGGTCTGGCGGCTGGCGTCAAGGTGCAGGCCCACCCTTCATGAAGTCCTTAATCAGCAGTGCCACTATCGCAGCTATGAGTGCCCATCGATCTTCACCCCTGCATATGAGCGGGCTGCAATAGAGTTTGCAATGTGCAGGACGTCGACAGTCACGCCAATGCTGTCAATCGGCGACGCCGCTTTTTTCCTGGGCAAGGGTAGGCTGTTGTGGGAATGGACACTTGAGTCAGCAGGGAGCCCCACAAGCACTGCTGACCTGCTCTTGGTGGTTTGGCATGTGTTTCTTCAACATTTAGTTGCTGCAGAGCTCATTAGCCGGCAAGCGCTACAGCAGTGGCGGCGGCAGTGGTATGTAGCGGTATGTAGCGTCGTGCGATTGTTGAGCACCGGTGGCTCCTCGCAGCTGCAACGGACGAGACCGGGGCAGGGGCAATGACTGCCGGTGCTGCGCAGTGACCAAATAAACCAGCACAGCAGCACGTGGCAGTGCTGGCGGACATGCTGCAGCGCAGCTACTTGGTGAGGTTGACATTCAGACCAGAGACGACAGGTGCTGCGGTGCCAGTCGAAATCAATGTAGCCTCGAAACTTACACGCGAGGGCTTTGGGCGGGGTGTTCGGCAGCATTGCAAGGACAGGTTTACTAAGGTTCGATGCGTTATTCATGCCGAGCGAGGCAGGGACCATGAGAAGGGTCAAAAGTCGACACAGCTGTCATGTCTGAAGCACGAAGCTGATGCTATCAATGTGCACATGTCAGTCCGTACAGTGACCACAGCCATTCGCATCCACTTCAATCCGCCCACGCAACCTCACTACCGCTTGGATTAGAGCAGCAGGACCACTACGTTACTACATGCCAGCCTGGGTCCAGAAGTTATTGCTGCAATAAGCACCGTGCCACCTGCCCGTCAGCGCAGCCGCCTAGACAGGCGTGCAGCGTTGCAGAATGAGGGCGGTCATCGGCCAGCTTGCATTTGTGCTGCTGGTGGCGGGCACGTCGAGGGCTGCCGCACCTCCGCTGCAGGGTATGATGCTGTAGGCACGAGCCCCTGCCACACTCCTGCAGCATCTCCGTCGTTGATCGGTCAGCCACGCACCTTCATTACTGCGCCTGTCAATGTACTGTACATGCCTGTATGCCATGCACAGTGGATCACCATGCGCATGCAGATTGACATCTTGCGCCATTTGCTTACCGCTGTCGAAATTCGCCACAACGAACACGCCCTCGCTTGAAAGATTGAGTAATGTGGCTGCAGGCAAACAAGTTGGTCGTGACAAAGGAGCCGAACGTGCTTTGCTGAGGGATGCGCCTAATCCGCGTGCTTTGGCAAAGCAACTCGAAATGTCGATCAGAAAAGAGATTGCCAGAGAGATGGAGGAAGCAGAACAAGCAGCTGACTTCGGCAGAGGTGACCCTACACACACCCTGTTGCACATTGCTGGATTCAGCAACACGCGCCGTGTTTGGAACCAATATGCCTACCATCCGTCACATGGAAGGCACACATACATTGGCTTTGAACCTCCATACCATCGCCACTGCATCTCTCTGCGTGTCGGGTGCAACAGCACCACGTGCTTATGGCTGCAGTCCAACTGACGCCCCCTGTCCACACCAACGATGAGCTGAGCCGCTGCTGGCATGCAGACTGCAAGCGTACGTTCCCAGGCAAGGACATCATCGACACCAGCGCCCCTGACAACGGCGACATCTCCCTGGGCGAAAAGCTAACCCTGGACGCCTGCTGCCGCACCTGCGATGACCTTGCCCGCTCTGGCTGCAAGGCCGTCGTGTGGAACACCGCCAACCAGTGCTTCTTCAAGTCCATCACCGGCCCGCTGGTGGATCCAGGGAAGGGCACGGCACAAGAGGGTGGCAAAGTCACAGCAGCCTACCCAGCACCAGCAGATTGACGCCGGCAGGCATTTTGCGGACGTTGCACATCAATCAGGTGCTGAATGCTACCACGTCGAGCACTTGTGACATCGTAGAAAGTCTGATGTGCAACAGTACAGCTGCAACACATGTTGATGATGATGAAGATGGATGATGAAGATGGGAGCGGATACACCGTGTGCTACAGTACACCTGCTGTTGTAGATGTGTTTATGCCACGCTGATAGCGTTACATATTATGATAGCATCGCAAAGCGGGTAACATGCTGCATACTCATATGCCTAGTCATCACAGTGGTTGTGCCATGATTTGCAGTGTTTCTTGCACTATGACAACGACACAACACTTAAACCGTGTGTAAACCATACGTATTTTGCTCACGTACGGTATTCACTACCCAAACAGTTGCCCATCGTCCAAGCTCTACTGTTGTGCAGCAATCAGACCTGAACGCTACCAGGTCATGCACCTGTGGAACAGTAGTTGGTGGAAAGCTTTATGTGAGACAGTGCAGCTGTAACACCTCTGATGACGATGAAGGAAGCGGCTTGCCGCCGGTGCAGTACACTTGCTGTCCTATCTGTGTTGATGCCACGCTGGTGCTCATGCAGCATACTCGTACACGGCTGACATGGTCAAAATATGGTGTGGTTAGATTAACATACTAACGAGATCCTGCCTTTCCCGCAATAATGTATATATGAGGCATCCGAGGATCTCTTACAGCTCATAGGCAGTCAGCAGGCAACACTGCTGGCTGGGTAGTATACTTCATGGCCCTTGTACCTGTGTAGAGGGCCTCGCATCACATAGCTGGCCTGTTGCCAGATCGACAACGGTGATGATGATGTTCGGTGGGCTTCTGCTGAGGCTGGGCTGCGGCTGGTGTGCAGTCATCGCCCTTGTGCCATCTGTTGTGGGGCTTGTGGCAGCCTTCGTTGCGTACGTCACAGCAGGCTGTTTGTCTGTGTGCTGGCTGCTGTTGCTCGATACCGTGCTGCCCAACTTGCTGCCGCCAAGGCTAAAGAGCATCATAGGTTCGGATGATCTACTAGATGGTATGTCTGTGGCATTCTCAAGACAACAGCTTTGCATTTTGTCCAAGCAAGCTGCATATCGTTTTGAAGCTTCACAGGACCTGCTGACTGTCGGCAGTAGCGTTTGCGGTTCCTGCAGTAAAAGGCAGTGGTCTGCACTGCAGTGTGTGCCAAATCCGGTGCAAAAACCATGTGAAAAGTTTGATCTTTAAGCAGTCCGTCCGCATCACATCATGGCATGTCGTTATGGCCAGTGATAACTGCAGTTGGCGATGTCTGCAGAGGGCATGAGATTCAAGCTGAGATCATCCAAGCGGAACTTGCAGCTGCAGCCGTCTGCTGTACCGCCAGACCTTCCACAGCACTGGGACCCAATGCCGGAGGGCATCGCTATGCAGGAGATTGTGATTTTTGACGCATCTGATGGTGCGTGGCATGTAGGCAGCAGGACGTACTGTGGCTAACTTCAGGGTTGTCTACCACCGTGCTGCTTGTGATACAGGAAGCTCCTGACGCACATGTACTCCTGCGCAGGGGTGACCCACCCAATAGTTCCATCAGCTGCCCTGTTGGAGTGGTCACAGTTGCTCCAGCACGGCATCACAGCGTGAGACAGGCGCTGCTACATGTTGGGCCTTACCAGCTTGCACATCGGTGTTTTGCCATGACCGCTCCTGCAGGCTTGATTAGCCAGACACATCATTAGCATCTGCTTGACAGTGGCCGCATATATGCAAATGGCCAATGTCTTTTCGTTCTGCAGCGGCAACGCTGAGGCTGCCATGGATCTGGCTTTTGGCGACCCGAACGCAGCTCTGCAGCTGTGCAAGGAGACAGCGCACAGGGGTGGCCCTGCCAAGTGTGCATTCGCCCTTTGGCTGCATCGGCTCCAGGGTGACAATATCGAGAGGTATGCTCTCACACGCAATGCAGGCTACTGCCCCTGTATGTATCATCAGCTCTTCCTAGCAACACCATCGCTGGTGCCGAGGCATGGTACATGTGCAAGTGGGTTGCGCCTATCGTTGTAGGGCCGCAGCAATTGAGGCGTTATTGCACTTCCGAGGCCGTGGAAGGGCTGCCCATCAGTATGCCATCGTGCATCACAGGTGTGAGCGTGCAGCGCTAAAGTACACTTCTGGATCGGTGCAGCATCAATATGATGCAAGTGATGTTGACCAACTGGTTCAAAAGCGTCAGATGAATTCGGCATGCCAGTAAGACACGCTAAATCCTGTGCTTGTTCATTGTACAGGCGCCACCACCAAGCACCGCACCGGGACATGACAGCAGAGGCGTCAGCTGTAGTGCACTTGTTCCTGAAAAGCAGCAATAGTGGTGAACGCTCAGACAAAGAGATGCCCATCAAAGTCATCAAGGTAGAATGTCAATAAAGTCCATAACAGATGCGCGAGTTGCCAGGTTCAGGAAGTGCTGTCGTGCATCTATGCGTGCATATTGTACTACATGCTGCTGCCTAAATGCAGCTGCTGAAGTTTTGACAACAGTAACGTTTTCCACCACAGCACATCAACCACAGGCTTCCACCCTGAGTCGGTCCAAGTACCAATTAGATACCGGTATGACTACAGGTGTCAAGAATACAAAACCAAGTGGTCTACCGGCGGCTCAGTCAGTCGTGCTTGGGTGGTGGCATCGACACCAGTTGGGGTGCGTGCTCATGTTGATATGCACAACAGCAGCGTGAATAACAGGGGAAACCACTGCCGGATGGCTATGCGTCCATCTGCCACCCTGTGCACCATACAACCACCTACACATCTGTCGCCCGCTGAGGGTAACCTCTACTTGATGCATCCCTGCCATGCATGAAGCAGGTGGTGAGTTTGGTGCACCTCCCGCCTTCCCGATGATGTTCCATGGCACTTCTACATCAGCTGCGTCACAAGTAAGGCGTCCTCTGCGTGCTGCACACCAACAAATTGCCGCACCATGCCACGTGCGTGTGGTTGCGTGGTGGCATCTGTCGCTGACCTAGGTAGTGCGACATAAGGGTCACCCTTGTGCAACGCAAGTTGTCTGCGTACCTGCAGATCAGCAAAGAGGGATTTCGCATCTCCTGTGGGCGCTCAGTCAACCAGACATGGTTTGCCACAGATGCCTACTTGAGCCTGACGTACTGCTATGACAAGCAGGTACGATGTGCAATCGATGAATGTAGCAGATGTCATGGCATGCGTGCGTGTGCCGCTCAATTGCATTCAGTACCATCAGGCCTGCCACACCGGCTGCTTCCTTCGACATGCATGACACAGCAGACCAGCCTGATAACAAGCCGGAGGCGAGGGATTCTGAAAGCAAGCTTGGTAAATGCAGGCACAGCTGTGTTCTGAGGATGCTGAGGAGGGTGGGCAGTACAGCATCCTCTTGGCATATGTGTCGCCAAGTGAAGGAAACAAAGCGTTGGCTACTTGCGGCACCTATGCAGCGACCTGTGATAGCCAATCCTGCCCAGCATACAAGATTATCTTCAGGAACGGTCGTGCATGACTGCGCTACTGCGGCTGTGTCTACTGGACGGCGCTTTCTGGTCAACAGGTCAATCATGTGGGCATGTCTTGGTGTCCAGTGCTTCACAGGCAGCTGGTCATGGCGTGAGTTTTCAGTCTTTTAACTTGCGACATCGGGTTTACAGAGTTGTTATGTACAAGTCTAGGGTATGCTAGCTACTGGCGCACCTGCGCTGTCCGCCTGAAGATGACCAGCTCACCAACTCAGCGCACCTTCGTTGTGTTTCTGTGGGTTCTCGGCAGATTGGGAGAGAGACTGCGACGGTCATGCTGCATGGACATTTGTCACCAGGAGGCAATTGCTTGCATCAAGGTCATCAGATCCAGCAGTGAGCACTACCCCACCATGTCAGATCAATGTTTGTGGGAGTATGCACTCCGGCTGCAGGATACTGTGCTCGTTCCAACCGTCTGTCTATGTGAAAATACCTGCTAACCTCTGCTGTTACATTCTTGCTGGCTGTACGCATGCCAGGTGCTTGCCCTCAGTTTGCAAAGGTGACCGTTGTCCATGCACATGCAGCAGGGGGATGTTTAGGCAGCGGCGGCGCGGGAATCCCAACATACCGCGCCGTCCTCTGCTTCCCGATGTTGGTCTGCAGTGTGATGCGTTCCCGGCCACACCGCCATTTTGAGCCCCTTGCGGTGTGAACGTTGCTGGGCTACCTGCAAGAGCATATGATACCGTTTGCAAATGCCCCGCGTGTCTGTATACACTAAGAGGAAAACAACAACCCTCACCCTGTGTGCTGATCAGCTCGGCTACAGCCCGCGTGTCTGTGTTGATAGGCAAGCAGACACTCTCCAGCTCTGCCTCGGCCTACTCCTGTGACTGCTGTTGGCGCATCATCCACTGCACCACCAGCGCTGCGCTTAAGCTGGTGTCGCGGCACATGACACGCCTGTGTGCTGAAGCCTGAGGGTGCAGTCGCAGCAGCCTGTCATGGTGGACAGCATGATCATGGTCGCGCCGGTGGACCTGCTCTCCATTATTCATCAGGTGTTAGAATATGTCACAGCCGCTTCTAATCAGCGCTTGCGTCTGATGCGGTGATGCCCAAGTGCCTGCAACGACACCTGCACGTCTCACCCTTCTGCGGCAATCTCATTATGGATGCCCTTGCTCGGCTGTTGCAACTGCAGGCAGCGGACCGTCCCATTCCGTCGCAGATGTTTGGCGCTGGCGAGACCGCCACGCCGGAGATGCAGGTGCAGGAAGCCATTGAGCCTGAGCTCAGCATCAGCACATGCAGTGGATAGATGTGAAGACGGTGCAGGCATGTCGCTGGCTATCGGTGAACTGGCACCTTTGAAATCTTTGAGGTCTGGCTGCCCTGCATGCCGAGGTTCTCACTGCAGAACCTCATGTGCGCCTGCTCCTTCAACAGGCACAGATGCGGGAGCTGCACCTGCAGCGGAGGCAGCTGATGGCGACCACCGCTCAGCAGCTGGCTCTGCTGCAGCAGCGGATGCGTGACCTGCACATGGCGGCGCTGCGTGATGCAGCCCCGCTGCATGGTCAGCCCCCCTGGCAGGTATGTATACCTTGTCGAAGCCACTGCATCCAGCTGAGATCATGTGCCTGACGTTCGGCTTGCAGCCGCTTTGCGCTTGGTGGGTCTGGTCCATCCCAGCCACCTCTGGATGCTGTTGCGAGCCTTCTGACGGGTCGTTGTCCGCTTTTGATAGCCGCCGCAAGACCAGGCAGCAGCGGCGGCAGCAGACGCAAGGGACGCCCACTGCGCTGTGCCACAGCTGCTGCCCGCACTTGATGCCACTCAGGGGCACCCAGCCCGCAGCCCAGCTGCTGGGAGCGACAGCGGTGTGCTGGCAGCGGAGGCGTGGCCGGCACTCAGCGGCGCCGCACCCAGCGCTGAAGCCAGTGCAGCCGCGGGGTTGAATGGAGCGTTGCGTCCGCCTGTGCAGCTGCACCGGCCAGATGCAGCAGATGACACCAGTGCCAGCGGCAGCCTCGTCCAGCACCATCCCGCCAGCAAGGCATTCTTCGATGGGCAGCAGCAGGGTGCTCAGCATGTCCCGGCAACGCAGCCGCCTCAGTCGCGCCCCAGAGCACCAGATGTGCAGCGACTTGGCGCTGCCGACGAGGCTGATGCAGCTCATCAGCTGCTGTCCCAGCAGCAGCCAGTGTTGCAGGTGCAGCGTTGTTCTTCAGCAGCTGACGGCGGGTGGGTTCCCGCTCACTCAAGGCTTAGAGGGCCCAGGCAAAGGCAGCAGCCGCGGCCAGACATGGCAGCTGGTACACCCGTAGCGACAGCAGCAGGCGCTATAAGTGTGGCGGCCGCACACACATCAGCCAAACCCAACAGATATGCAGTGAGGCTCTGCCACCATCTGTGTGCTGTCATCCCATCCCATCCACCTGGGACTTGTCAAGTGTGTGCGCCTGACTACCATGACCTGCTGCTGATGTAATCCAGTTTATCTGCATTCTACCTAGACCCCGTGCTGATGTGTGCCTGCACTTTTCCTGGCAATGAATCAGGCTTGCGCCGCTATGCAGATGCTGCCAGACGCCTCCAGCCCCGACGACCCCTCGCCTGCTGATGAGGCAGCGCCCTCTGCTGCGGCTCTGACCTCAAAGGCAGCAGCCGAGAGTGCAGCGTCAGCTCAGCTCGACAGCGCGAGCTTGTCAGATGCGGCTGTGCAGCCGCCTCAGCTGCTGCTGCTGCCCAGCAGCGAGCCCACTGACCACTTCTCGAAGCCCAGTGGCGATGCCGTTTCAGCTGTGCAGGGCGCTGCTTCCGACAGGTCGCCACCACACCCGTCAACACCCCGGCAGCCAGCAGACGGGGCTCCAGCTGACGGTGACAAACCGGACGAGCGCAGCTCTGCCACGAGCTGTGATGCGGCCATCAGCCCCCCTGCAGACGCATGCTCAAGGGTGACAGACACAGTGGGAGCGGCACCTGCAACAGGCGCTGCGGTCTCCGCGCGGGACAGCACAGTGTCCACCACGGTGGACGTGGCGCTTGCAGCTTGTGGTGCGAGCAGCAGGTACCTAGGAGCCGACGACGACAGCAGCTCGCGTTCGGTTACAACCGCCAGCCTGGCGTCCGCCTCTGATGATGTAAGTGCCTAAACCCTAAACCCCCTGCCATCAAGTTATGCACAGGCACCAAGTGTGCAGAACGCAAGTGTCTGCATACTCAGACTGCTCCACCTGCATGCGCCACCCTGCAAGCAACACCCTTGCACCCACATCAGTGCAGGGTGCTATCAAAGTGGCCACGAGCTGAGCACACTGGGCGCTGATGCGCAGGGCAACGAGACCAGGGCGGAGCGGCAGCGGCAGCGGCAAAAGGCCAAGCAGGGGCGGCAGAGGGCTGCGAGGCGAACAGAAGCACAGCGGCGGCAGGAGGAGGAGGCGCTGCTCGCCGCTGCTGCGCAGGCACGCACCCATGCACAGCGTCAACAATCTGCGCAGGAGTGCTCTGGCAATGCTGTGTCGAGCGTGTATGCTGGCAGAGCCAGAGTGGGACATCAGCTGCTTGGCACAGGATGCACAGCAGGCAATGCGCAGCGTGGGCCCCGTGTTTGATGACATTCTCCAGCTTCACATCTGATCAGATGTATTGCCCTGGAAAAAATGACATATGCTGCAGGAACGCGCTGAAGGGCTTGCGGAGCAGGAGCGAAGGCAGCGGGAATGCGGGGAGGCGCGGGCCCGAGAGCACACCTCACTGCAGGCCAGTCTGAACGTGGCCTCTTTCTTCTACATGCTGGTTGAGGCGCCATGCGCCGTCCTCGTGCAATAGTTCTGCTCGACTCTGAGTTGCCAGTAAGGAGGGGTTCGACCCAACCATCAAACATGTCTGCTGCACTTGGAGCAGGAGGCACGGCGCAGCCAGCCACTGGCAGCTGATGGGCTGGGGCAGCAGATGCCGCTGTTTGCAGTGCGGAGCAGCAGCGGCGGCAGCATGGGCAGCGGTGCTCTTGGCGGCGGCCGAAGCGGTGGCAGCGCTGGCACATTCCGGTTCAACTTCCCCGTGCCTGTGCAGCCAGCGAAGTAGGCGCATCTTTCAGCGCAGCAGCCGGCTCAAAGAGCAGGCACACATTGCACACCTGTGCATATCTGCATGCAGCGCACCCAACCACACCAGGCCACGCTGTTGAAAACGGAACCTGCCAACGGACAGCTGCAATGAGCAGCAGGGAGCATGCAGGAAAGTGCAGCAGCTGCGTGTGGAGCTGCATTTATCGGTATACTCTAGCAGCAGGATGTGTTTCATTAGGTGTCGAGGATAGGATAGTGTGTTGTATCTGCAGGACAGTCGGTGTGTGGAAACAGTAGCACTTATGGTGCGGATACTCGTGAGCACTTGCAAAGGAGCGAAGCGCAGCGACTGATACCGCATGTGCTTCAGCACATTCAAAAAACAATGCAACAGCATTCCACCACGGAGCAAAGCAACCGCTGTGGCAAGGCAGCCAAATATCTATCGCTTTCATTCACGCCTTCGTCCTCGTTGCAACATGATGGCCCAGCATCCAGCTGCCAAATTGATGCAGGAGCAAGGACCAAAGGTTCCAAATGTTGCTACTAACCCTCACTCGTACGAGCAAAAACACCGGATTTACAGTATACCAGCTAGAGCTGGCAACAACAATACACCAATTGGTGTGAGCAAGTAAGCATGTGCACATATCTTCATGTCTTGCAAGCTAATTCAAACCTTTTCTTCACCAATAACACATCTTCGTTTCAAAACCTTCTTCTGTTCAGCAATTTCGCTTCATTCGGTTTTGTTTCGCTACTGTCATTCCAACTTCATTCCAACTTCAAACAATACCAGGCCGCCCACTCAATAGGCAACCCTGGCAGAGCCCGCCGCGCTATTTTACATCTATATATCACACCCCAGGAGCGGTGCACTATCAACCTGCACGACATGCCTGCTGGTTGTCACTGCTTGCATGAAGCCTCTTGATAATCAACTGCAGGTCACGTACAGCTTTTGCTGCAGCTGCGTCGATGCATCAGCAGCGTCGCGTACTCACCTTATCATGTGTCTGCATCCTGCATTCTTAGCGATGTCAACCGATGACCGCTGTGCTTGCGGGCGCTGCGGGGCATTGGGGCAGCCAGAAGTTGGCCTGCGGGTCGTTGAGCGGGCTGCCGGCTGGCGGCTGCAGACAGATGTCATGGTGTGGTCAGCATCAGCACAGCATCGCGCTAGGGATAGTCCCGATTCGGCAGCACTGACGGATAGCAACCCAACGTGTGTCAGATGTATGAGCAATGTCATCAGGTAAAGGTACTCACATAGAAGATGTCGTAGTAGTTCCGGTTAAGAAGCCCCTGCACAGTAGGGGAGAATGCCAATTGTTAAAGGCTGGATACGTGTCATGCGGAAGCACCCCGTGTGTGAAGATGTTGCTGCGCCACTGCGCAGAAGAAGCAGGACTGACCATGCCGAGTGCGTACCAGGATATGCTGCTGATTGAACAGCGGGGCGTTGGCGCCAACGTAAGTGGTGTCACGCCAGTCGCCCCACTGCATGCCCAGCTCGGGAGGCGTGTCCCGCAGCAGCGAGACGTTGAACTGCGGCGTGGATGTGAATGTCTTGCCGCCAACGGCATTTGTCACCTGCAGAAGCACCATGGTTCACGGGTTACACATGGTGCATCCTCTGCAACGCTAGAGCTGCTACAGGACTGCCCATGTGAGCGAGGCACATATCTCAGCAGGCGTGTGCTCACGTTCTGGCTGTACGCACGATGAGCGCACACATACCAACGATCACGGGGCGGGACCCACCATGAAAGCGCGCATCATCTCGTGGTCCTCGTGCACGCCGTTGTGGCAGTGCAGCATGTACTCGCCCAGGTGCGGGCCGAAGCGTGCCCCCACAATGACCTCGCCAAGATCGGCGCCAATGTGCAGGACATCCTTGGGAACCTGGGAAACCAGAAAACCACCACAAATTGAGTTGATGTTTCAGGTACCAGCTATGAAAGTTTACGAAAAGTAGTTGTTGCGTGATTGTGCCTGACATGAAACTTACGTTGTTGTATTCTTGTGGGCAGGGCCGCCAGCCGCTGTCCTTGATTGCCAGGCAGAAGAAGTCCTGCGAGAACAGTGACCCCGTCAGAAAAGACTGCAGCAAATAGTGATGCGTGCAGGGTGCCACATGCTAACACTTCACGGTTGTAAAGCCTGCAGTGTGCTTGATGACGTTCTGCTACATCGTTACTAACGATCGTTACATCGTTACTAGTAGTAAGTCGCCGGTAAATGATGCCATGGCAATATTCAACTGCTTGACCACCATCAACGTACTGCAGCACGCATCATGGGCTCACCACCAGGTGGACGTGGATAGGGTGGATCCAGCCGCCGCCTGTCTTGAAGTTCCACAGCTCGATGTTGTTCTGGCCGACGTCCTGCGGCCAGACAGGAACATCGTCAAGACTCAGCGCACTCCAATGCTGCAATGGTGTTGCAGCAGTGTGAGAGCACACTGCACCCCTTTGAACTCAGCACATAGGTTTATCAAGCTTGAGGCCTGCTTCTGCTGCCATGTAGATGCCGACACTGTGCACCAACTCACATTGAATTCAATGTGAGGTTGGCCCGGGAACTTCGGATCCTTAAAAGGAAAAAAAAATGTTCAGAAATCATATTTTCAAACAGTTCGCTGATTTCAATACAAACATGCATGCTTTAACCATACCTCGTAGTCCCAGCCCCTGCAAATATGAATGTTTTGTTCAACATACGCACAGGATGACAATGATACCGTCACAACACATGCAGTGGTGCTGCGGATGTCATCCACATCTCAGGCTGGGCATGTCTGGTGTTGCTGCAATATCACAGCGTACCTGCCGTTGACCTGCATGGCACAGGCAAACCAGTTTATCAGGGTATGTCACTAGGGCGCACAGTGTCGAGCTTCGAGGCACGTGGGCTGGCCACAATCGTGCATAGCCAACGAGAATGCAGTGCCGACAGTAAGTCTGAGGACATACCACCCAAATGCCGCCGCCACGACCGAAGTCCAACTGCCGGTCGTACTCGCCCTGTAGAGCGCGTCGCTGAAGGACCTGCAATGGAGGAGCAGAGTGTGGGCATGATGATCGCTGCCTGCTGGTGGCGGCCACGCTGTTCTCTGGGAGCCCCAGCTGGTCACCTGAATGAGGTCCAGTGGCAGTGGTCCTGTGCGCAGCTCGTTATTGAAGGCACTCAGGTTTGGTACAGCAGCAGCCGCGTTGGGGGCGCCAACGTTGATCTTCATAACCAGGTGGCTGTGGCAGAAGTAGGGCGTCTCGCTGGTGGTAAGGTCCTGGTTGGGTTTGTTGATGAGGTACAGGGGCCTGCCAGACTGACCCGTGAAGTCGCACACCTGAGCACACAGGCACACGGCGTCAGAGTGGCCATTGCCACATGATAACACATGTTTAGCATCAGATTATTCCGTAAGGGCTGGATGTTATCCCCCAACCGCAGCTGCACATGTCCAAGCATCAGTAGCAGGTGTGATGATCATCTGGGAAGCCTGCAGGGTCTTACCACATCCCAGCGATAAGCCACATCGGTGAGCAGCCCGCCTGCAGGCCAGGTCTTGGGTACATCTGCAAAGCCGGCATCGCCGCCCAGGATCCTACAGATTCTGCTGCTGATCTCTGCTCCAGTCGAGTCCCATATCTGCACACATGCGAGGAAAATACAGTGGTATTTGAATGCACAAACCTACTTCCAATTTTTGAGTGGACTTGTAAAACTTAGCAAATGGAAAGGGAAGCAGGTCAAACCCACCTGGAGGATCCAGGGGCGCGACTCGCTTGCACCTGAGCAGGGATGAAGCATGACCCGTCGCCTCAGCAGTAGTTTACAGCTGTGACATGATCATGCAGACAGCAGGCACACTGAATGGAAGACCAGGATCAGTCATATCCCATTGACTGGTGAATGTGGAGAAAGGGACTCACCTAGAATGCGGAAACGATTCCATGTGGCGCTCACGTCGAGCACAGGCCAAGGCACACCGTTGACCGCGTTGATGTCACCCCAGAGGTTGTCCTCGTGCACACCTGCGAGGCCAGGGTCAGCATGGCATCTGCAGCATCTCGTAATTCGTCATGCAGCCCGGCGCCCTGGGAGGGCTTGTGACAGAAATGACGATGCACAGCTAGCACTGGTCAAAGCATCGGAGAGGGGCACCCTGGCGGTCGTAGCGCAGGCGGCAGACGCCGGGCTCGTCGCGCCGAGGCGCGGACAGCACGTAGTCAGACAGGATCAGCTGGTGCTCCGTGACGGGGGGCCTCCCGCCAAAACCCTCAACCTGCCACACATGGTGCACCACTGCAGGCACGGTGTCTGACAGCGCAAGGCAAGCTCAGACTATGACGACAGGCAGGTCGCCTGCCGCTGACAGCTGCAACTGGTTCTGACACCACACGCACAGCTGGCTTATGCACGCCTCTGGGTAGCATCGGCCAGCAAGCAATCTATAGGTAGGTGGGCGCGTACCTGGAAAGGGTCCTCCTCGGGGGAGCACGGCCGGACGATGAGCATGCTGACCAGCCCTGCTCGTCATGAGGAGCAGCATTTACTCTGGGCTCAGGGCTCAGACCAACAGCTGGCCCGCACATACAGATTGTTGGTGTGTTGTACTGCACCACACAACAGAAGCCGACAGGCAGAGCAGACACATCGGGTGACACATGGGATGCACGTATGGATCCATATCCGGATAAGCTCACCGGCATAGACGTTCTCAGAAGTGATGCCAACTGCGTGATCATGATACCAGAGGGTAGCCGGCCTGTGCAAGCAACAAGGGAGGATCTCAGTCTGAAGCAAGTGTTCCAGCTGCAAATATGACACCTACGCAAATGCGCTATGAAACAGCAGCACCAAAGGACTGTGGAGGGCACCTGTTATTCGGGATCACATAATCCTGCAAAGTGCGGACAACATGTCAGTAGGTCGTGTGCAGCAGCAGGGCGGCACACCACAGCATGCTCACAACAAGTACCTACCTTGGTCTCACGGTTGCAGATAAACTGCTCCGCCCAGCCGTCCATGTCGGACGTGGATGCCTCCCCGTGGTGGTGCTGATCATACAATCAAAAAATGTGCGTTAGTACTTTATATTTTAAATCACAATTGCGGGGATGAGAAAATGGCTAGCTCGTCAGGCATGAATCTGCAAGGAAATACATAAAATTTAAGTGAAACTTTAGTAAATTCACCACGCTGAAGGCCCGTCCGGTGCCCGGCGCGATGTCTTTGTGGTGCTCAAAGCGCTCAGCACGGTCCCGGCACAGGTCCTTCGTCTCTGATTCGGTGGAACACAGCAATGTGGTTATTCGAGGCAGCGATGACTTGATGAGTGTGTCCAGAGCCTGCGCAGTTTTGGTTGACATGCACAGTGTTTGCATGGTGCCAATGCAACAGCACCTTCTGAGCCCGCGTTCCCGGGGCCAGCAGGCGGGAAGTATCTAGAGTTGGGCGACACGTTGTTTGTGAAGCGTGCCACGTGTGGAACGCCCCTGCACAAGCATCCCATCTGCTCAACATGCCACAAACCGTGCGTCTCTAGTTATACCACAACTGAATGTTGCAACGCCAGAATAGGAAAGGCAAGCATCTGTGGCGGCGCATGTCAAGGACGCTGATGACTGCTTGCAATGTCAGGGGCGACTGGCCGCACTGGGGTCGGTTGATGATTGGCCCTGGCACAATGCCATTGTACGCAAGCGAGGGCACAGATGGACCAGCGCAGGCCGTTCCTGTGAGGCCGAAGTCCTTCATCGTCTCGTCAATGATGAACTGCAAGGTGAGCAAGCGTTGTTGTCGATGTTGACGTGGCAGAAATACTCGTTGCCCATATGTGTGACTCAGTTGCACTCACAGACAACGCCCATGCATGGAGATCGCCGTGTGCAGATCTATGTTGTCTACTGTGCCAGCACCTCATAGCCTTCAATGCAGTAGCCGTCCTGCAAGTGTCACATGTCCTTTTGTCTTGTCAGAACGAATTTTACTATAGCACAAAGCCCAGGGTGTACATGGAAACTCCCTATGCACTGGCTGATGATCGACACTGAATAAACAACAGAGTGATGCTAAGATTGCAGCAGGCAGGTTCGCACGTCGTTGCATATCCTGTTGACTACAGGATTGGCGGGCGTGAGCGGTTTGAAGGGCTGGGCGAAAACGAATGGGGCCGTTGGGAAAGGACTTGAGGGGTATCCCCTAGCCTGCAGATAGGAGAGTTGACACAGGTATAAGAGCACTGGACGCCCCTAGGACGCGTTTGCGGACAGCATGTGCAGGAAGTCAGCACAACCTCTATCAGGACAAGGGTCACATCACGTCATCAGTACAGTGTCAGGGTCCACTTGAGCGAGTTGGTTCGACACAAAGTAGGGAGTCAGGGCGCACTTCGTATGTCTGCCCCTGCCGCACGACTTCGCACTCGGTCTCATCAAATGGCGACGTCCGCAGCGGGTCAAAGGTGCGGGAGGCACCGGTGGTGGTAGTGCTGCCTCCACTGCCGCTGCCGCTGCTTGAGCCGCCGCTGGTTGAGCCGCTGCCGCTGCCACTGCCACTGCTTCCGCTGCCGCTTCCCCCACTTCCTGAAGGAATGCTTCCGCTGGAGGTTGGGCTGGATGTTGGGCTGCTGGTTGGGCTGCTGGTTGGGCTCCTGGTTGGGCTCCTGGTTGGGCTGCTGGTTGGGCTCCTGGTTGGGCTTCTGTTTGGGCTGCCGCTGCGACGCTGGAGCAGTGTCCGATCGCCGCGGCCCGCGGCCTCAGAAGTGCCGGTGGCGGCTAACAGTATCAAAACTGTCAGCGGCACGGTCAACGCCTGCATTCGTGACAAGCGTGTGTTCGAGTCTTCTCCGCTTTGCTGGATGATCGTTCAAGCCAGAGCAAGGTTTCCTACATGGTGTCATGTAACACATCGGTTGTGCACGTAACATGCACCAAGGTGTGCACCGGACCCAAATTTGTGCTTCCATGCATGCACGTTCAGCTGGCGGCGCTGATCACGCTTGGTGGTTACAACCGCACATCGTTGCAAGTTGATCACGCGGAACGTGCGTGGCCACGCACGTCTTGTCATTACGGGACGATATGTTGCAGCACTAGTGAAATTGAAAATGCAGAACCGGATGCGATCCCAACGGCATGGGAGGACCAAGAACAGCTTGGGACGCCGCAGAGGAACCGGTAGGTCGGCAATGGTTTGGTAGTTCCTGCCGGAACGTCATCAATGCCGACGTCACGCACGCAGGGAGCGAATGCATTGTTGTCCGACACATCCGCCACCAATCGCACACGAAATCAGCGCACAGCCTCGTTCGACACATGAGAACTGCGCAAGCTCGTCAAGCGCGACGACAATGTGCATGCCAATCGGCGGGACGTGCGTCTCTATCTCGAGCCACAATCGTCCAGAAACCTGAACTGCTAGCTGTCCCTGCTGCAACCGTGCATGACCGGCACTGCTACAAAGTCCTCTCTGTGACGGTGCGTCTGTGTAAATCATAAATCCTCAGCGCCTCGGCGTCAACCGCTCTAGCCGTACGAACCGCAAGGCGCGGGGCAAGCACAACCCATGTGACGACCTAGCTACTGCACTCTCGCGTACCATGATGCGCATCGTCTTCGGGTTGCTCGCGGCGCGGGCGGGCTGCAAGCTGAGAGTGCGTCGAGGTGAAATGGCGCCGTGAGGTGTGCGATGCCTCATATGCTACTCCGGCGTCACCGTGTTGCCGCATTTGAGCCGCAGAAGCGGCCACGACACTGTTGTGAGCATTACTTCGATGCCCGCCTTTTCACGGCTTCACCTAGAAGCAACTCTCTGCAACCAACCACAGGTGCCCAGGGATGCGCACAGCTGAGCAATAGAGTTCACATGTCATTATCTTCCATGGGGACCTGCACATTGGCAGTTTGCTGCAAATCTGAGCACAATTCTGTTGCCTGACTAATTATGCTGCCTGATAATGCAACGACCAGCTCATGGGTCTCGCTGCTCAACAGCCCGCTACATGCATGTGTCCGTCATGGCGCTGCCTGCAACTGAGCGGCGGCCCTGTGCATATCATAGCAGCCGGGTCTGTCTCTAGCTCTGCACCCTTCAGGCGCCGTTGCCAGGGCGTGGGTACTTTGCTGCCCGCATTTGACGGCAGCCACGGCCTCGAACCAGTCGTGATCCTCCTGGGGGGCATGGCTGATACCTGATCAGCAAACTGTATCTACCGGTAAAAACCGGCCAGCTGCATCGATGTGTTGTTTTGTTTGCCAGTTGTTTTGTTTGCCAGTGGCAACTGTCGCTACATAAGACTCATACTCAGTATGCGCACATACAGGCCAGGAGGTTGCGAGGTCAGTAAACAGCAGGCTCTCTACACAAATGGTTTCTTTTGCCTACGAACTAACCTCAGATGCAGTTGAGATTCCTGGGGCTGTTTGGGCACAGCGGAAAGTCGACCGATTTGCAGGTGCGGACCCCATTGCCGCATGGACACTTGTCATCCGGCTTGCAGGGCCGGGGTGTGCACTTTGGGACCAGGGCGGACGGGCAGAACGTGCCATCTGCACAGAGATTCGGCAACTGTCTCACATGTACACGGAGTACATGTGGTTGTACAGCCTCAACATGCCGCTTGCAGCAAGCAGCAGGACGCTGACTACTCCAATGCGGTGCATCATTCTCACCGCGGGGATAGTGTCGACGACATCGCCGCCAGGAATCGTGCTGCCCGTTCCAGGCGCCAAGGTGCCTTGCAGCTCGCGCTTGAACCTGCCAACAAGCTGCTGCGCTGCGCCCGCATCATTGCCTGTGTCCAAGTGTTGTTCTCCTCACACAGCAGGACAGCTCGCAGCAGAATCTGATGTTATATATGAGTATATTCTGCGACCTCCCATTATTGAGATCAATCATCAGCACATTGCTGCTCGTGCGTGTGCAATTGGCTGCAACCCGTGCTGCTGGTGCGTGAGCAGGTTGCTACCATGGTCGTTACCCTCAAGCTGCCGGCAGCACGCGGTTTGCTGCTGCTGCTCCTGCTGGCCGTATCGTATTGCTCGCACTGGCGCAGAGCTGATGCAGCCGACAACAATGCAGGCGCAGCAACGCCGTATCACACAGGTGCTAGCTTATACTTCGGCATCCGGCCCGAGGCTTGCTGTGTGTGATTCACATCGGTGGCAAATCATCGGATCTGCGCTGCACCATGCAAGAGCAGGCCTTGCAGGTATGTACCCTGGACATACATGTGCAGCGAGCACGGCACATCTGCTGCAGCTCGGGAAAGCAGCATTAATATGCTCGGTTGCTGGCTGTGCAGGCACAGCCGCTGGGCTTGGTGTGGCTAACAACGCTGACAGTGAGCTGCCAGGCAAGCACACGCTGCACATCAACCGCCGGAACCTTTCCGCATTTAAAGGCACTTCCCATGCCCCCGCTGGCTTTCCCCCGGACGTCATTGGCAGCGGCCGCCGCCGCAGCCTGACTGGCGACATCGCAACCCCGGCGCCCAAACTGGTCATCAGCGACGAGGCTCTGCGCGGGGTTGCCAGCACCGTCCGGCCGACATCAAGCCAGGGGGACTCCGGGGGCCGGCCGGACCAGAACCAGGGGGGCTTCGGGGGTCTCTCGGACCCTGTTTCCCCCACGCCGGCGCCCACCTGCTCCCCAGACCAGCTGGCCCTGGCCAGAAAGGTGGCTGGCGACCAGTTGCAGGATGATGGGCAAGTTAACGCCGCCGACCTGGTCCGCAAGGGCATCAACCCATGCGGCCTTCGTCCCTGACGGATATGCAAGCATTTAGAAATACACCAACACATGTTCGCTGATGATGTGCGATGTTGCCAGGATGACGGCAGAGTGCCGCCACTGCAGGTGTGCATGAGGCTTAGCACTGAATGATGCAGTGTGTCGGTTGCAATGTCGCATGGTGGTACATTGGTGATGCAGCAGCAGCAGCAGCGCAAGGTTCGTTGTGATATGACCTACTCGATGCTTCACTCAGCTTTGATGTGGGGGTTGACCTAGGCTGATATCCAGAGCTTGCAACATGTTCTATATGTTATGATGATGCCATCTGGCAGTACAATGCATCTCTGCCCTTGTGGTTCTCATTCTCAACAGAAATGCTTGCTGATGCCAGCACCTATCACCGAGCTGCAAACAGGGTGGCTGCTGGTCGGTCGCCCCGCACCTAGGCGCAACCAACACCCATGTCGCACTGAAAGACACTGCAGCCAAACCCGAACAGCTGCTGATGTCCAGGTGCTGCCAACTGCTGATGCGCCACGACCATCATGTTTCTGCCGGGGCACGCTGGACAGATGCAGCCTTGCAGATGTCCCACCACCCTGCCGCTGTGTCTCACTGACCCAGCCTGTCATGTGAATGCAGAGCGCAGCTCCTGTATCAGCGCCTGCAGCCGCGCTGCTGCTTCTGCCTGCACGGCAGCGCCAGTTAGATGGGTGAGGCACCCTACGAGGCGGTTTGTTCAGCATGCATGGGGCGTAGCCGTGCCGAGTCGTGACCTTTGTAAGTTGGACAGCACCTAGCTCCTAGCCCACCCAGCTGCAGCACCAGATTGACAGCAGACATTTGTGCACCTCGGGGTCTGGGCTCTTCAGCCAGGGGGCCTGCAGGCCGTGGGCCGCCAGCGCCACATCAAACATGGGGCTGCCATAGACCCGCGCCTGGTTCCTGCAGGGTCGAGCGCAGACTGTTGCAGACCAGCGCCACACTCGTCACGGTGGTGCTATGGGAGCCCACACCGCCAACTTATGACACTAATTTATTGGGCACGGCACCAGTGCTGCGGAACCACCTGAAGCTCCAGTTCTGGCCCGTGGACCAGGCTGCGCTGGGGGTGTCTGCGACCTTCGACAGCTGCTCCTCCCGTGCGCCGGACTTCACATACTCGCCACCCGCAAAGTTCTGCAGGGCAGTGCCAACCTCAGAGACAGCAGGCGATGACAGCCCTTCAGCTTGGTATGATTCTCCAACACCTGTTCCGAAGCATTCCTACTGTGCACACGACTGCTGTTTTCCAGGGTTGTACGGCACGCTGCAGGGTGCTGGATGCTAGCACAGAGTTGCATGCAGAAGGGCGCTGCGTCCAGACCGTGGCAAACCCTTCTTGGTCGACAAGATCTGGAGCTACACGAAGGCGCTGCACACTAGATTGTGGTCGCGGAACCTGGCTTGGCCGCGGGAACGCACCGGCAGGTAGCAGCAGTCGGCGTCGGGGAGGGACAGGCACCCGCGCCGCTCGTTGCCCAGGTGCACCAGGGGGTCGCCCTGCGGCCGGTGCCAGCTGGCCAGCGCGCCCCACATGAAGCCCGAGCGGTACCTGCACGGTGCTCGATGGATTGAGCTGTGTTTTGGGGATCAAAGTTTGAGTGTCATGGTATGCACATGGCAGTGGCTACTGTCGTTATCAAACACACCAAGAGCCCCAGGGCTGTCAGACCACCAAGTGCACCAATTGCATCTGTCCGACAGCTGAAGCAGCAGCCCGGCACCTGTACTGCTCCTTGGGGACGGGCTTGTTCTCGGAGGCCGCGTGCCAGAACCTGGCCTGGAAGGGCTCGTAGCGCCGGAAGGGCTCGAACCAGTTGCGCGTGCCCGCCAGCAGCAGCGCCAGGTCGTACATCGCCGCGTGCCCAGAGCCCTGGAAACATGGCCGGACGCTTCAGCTGCCTCCGCCCTGGGAGTACCGCTTGAACGATGTAGGCGCGGATGCTATGCTAAGCCAGCTGGGTGACGAGCTGGGCAAACGCTTGCGCACATGAGGAACGTCGCTGGGTTCACACTATGCAAGGCACCGCACCTGCAGCTTCAAAAGGGCCGCCAGCTTGCGCATCGCGGCCTGCGCGGCGGCTGCGGTCTTTGGAGTCTCCTCCTCCAGCAGCTTCTCCAGCTGCGCAACTGCCTCCAGATCCTGCAGACCACCCGACCATGTCAACAGGTGATTTCGCAGCCGCTGCCGAGTAGTCGGCAGCCTGACAGACGTTGTTGTAGTTTGCGATGCGGAAGGTGATGCCAAGCAGATGTGGGTACCATTGCATGCGATATGGCTCACAGACCTGCACAGCAGCGGTGCCCTGGTGGCGCTGCACAGTTCGTTACCCCCGCAACTGCTGCTCACACAGGTGACGCAAGGGCGCCATCAGGTCGCGCATACGGTGCGTTTGCACTGGCACCACAGGTTGAGTCACCTCGGCAGTCGCCGCTGGCCGCTCCGGCGCGGCGTCCACGCCCAGGTCCTTTTCGTCCAGCTGCTCCGACTCCTGCTGCACATCAGCGGAGGAATTTCAGAGTGACGCAGAGCGGCACCACAGCACAGGCGGAGACGGTCGAGACATGTCTGCAGGTTGCCCTGGGCAGCAGACTACAACAACACTGCGACGGAACAGAGCATCACCTCGTCCTCGTCCTCTTCCTCCCCCTCCTGCGCATCGTCCTCGTCGTCGTCCTCCGACTCTGCGTCCTTGCGCGGCCGGCCAGGCGGCCGCTTGGCTGCTGCGGGGGTTTGCAGACGGTGTCAGGCCATGCAACCCCCGCCTGTGTTGACGGAGCGCATGACACATGCACGGTGCAAGCCTGCTGTGGTGACCAATAGATGTTGCGCCATGGCCACCACTTTCGCAGGTTCTCCTTTCTGCTGATCGGAAGCATCAGCCACTCTGAAGCACACTTGAAAGGGCACCTGCTTTGGCGGCGGCATGCCGGCCGCGCCGGGGCTGCTCCTTCTCGAGGTGCCTGTCCGAGGGCGGCGCCAGTTTGCGCAGCCCCCGGCTGGCGGTGGGCCCCGTCAGCATGTTGGGGTGCTGCACATTGGCGTCCGGCGCCAGCTGCTCCTTGGCCAGCCGCACGATCCTGCGCGGGGCGGGAACATGCTGAGCTGACCACAGTGCAGCTGCCCACTGATGCGACAGAAGCATCACCCATTGGGTACGACCTCTGCCGGGCTGTGCACCTAGCCGTGCTACAGGGTCTGATCCTGGGGCTTGGCAGAGAGCCAAAGCCGGACCCTCTCCCAGAGCCTCGACGCAAGGTCTGCATCTTCTGGCTACACCCTCCGAGCTGGTCTGTCAGGTCAAGCAGCAACGTGGGATGAGGAACATCCATGTACCCACCGCACGGCCTGCGACTCGTCGTCGGTCCACAGGTAGCCCACCACCTCCTGCTCGTCCAGCCACGTCAGCGGCGGCTCCGGCTGCAGCGCAGCAACACACACATGTCAGCGCATTCCAAAAGTTTCCTGCTGTAGGACGCTAATCAGGTAGGGTACGGTCACCCCTTTGGCAGCATGGGTGCTCTCATCGTACACTGCAGGATGCTTGCAGATGTGAAGCTGCATGCTCCTGTGGCAGCCGCTGTGCCACTCTCGTGTGCAACAGTGACCAGCTCTGCTTGGCACACAGGTTCGTTTACACTCGTTGAAGACCACATGGCGGTTACTGTGTCGTTACAACCAGGGCATGCTGCTGCAGCTGCGGCTGACGCACCCGGTCGTCGCGGGCCTGGTGGCGCAGGAACAGCTTGACCTTGTCCAGGGCGGTGATGAGCGCGGTGATGCGCGCCTCCCGCAGCCCGTCCGCCTCTCGCTGCGCCTCCTCCGCCGTGAAGCCGTCGCCTGCAGGCAGCAGCAGATGGTATCTGTATCGTTGCAGGAAGTTCGCATAGGTTCCTGGAGTACACGATGCGGCATGCCAAAGAGCTCTCTCGCTGCCATGGCAACTGTGCTGACTGGAAGCTGGGAATCTGAGCAGCGAGTTTGTGGAGTCAGCCACAGCAGGCTGCGTTTTCAGCTTCACTGTGCAGCAGAGCTGGCACACCACCACAGTGTACGTAATTGCAGGCAGGTGCTCTTGCTGATCAGGGGATCAGTTTCGACAGGACAGATCAGACACGTGCAGACAAAAGATGCCTGTCAGCAGCCCCGGCAGCTGCGCGTGCTCCTGGTTGACGAAGCCCAGGGCCAGCGCCGCCCAGCGCACCACCCACGCCGGCAGCGGCCCCCGCCCGTCCGGCCGCGCGCACAGCACCGAGCTGCGGCAGCGGCGCCAAGAGTCCAGTGCTGCTTAGCTTTTCAGGCGGACATGAATCTGTGTATGGGCCCATTTGCGCTGGGCGGTTCTTTGTCAGGCCCTTGGCACACACCAAGCTGCAAGAGCAACATTGGCACATGCACACACAGCAGCTGCTGGTCCACTGGACGACGGAGGCAGGCAGCAGGGTGGTTGCAAGCTCACTTGCGCAGGCCGGCGGCTGCGAGCAGGGCGTAGTCCTCTGCGGGCGACTCCGCTGCCGGGGCCTCGGGCCCCGCCGCATGGCACACCCGCATGATCATCGCCGTGCGCGCCAAGAAGGGCAGCTTGCTCGCCAGCACCTGCACATGAGACCGGGAATGGCACTCCTCCGCTGCTTCCGACACGGTGAGGACGACGGCAGCACTCGGTTTGGAGGTGCGAAATGTCCCGCTGACATCACCGAGGCTGACAACACCTTCGTCGGCTGTGCAGGCAGCAGAGGGCATTGGGCATGGGCGGCCCTGAAGCCGCAGCCAGCCGATGTGTCCCTGGCCACCAGCTGCTGTGGATACATGCCAGGGCAACACACAAAACAGGCTCGTAGGCGAGGGACCGTGCCTGCTGCTGGGGCTGCCCCGGGGCGCCGGCGTGCCCGGCGTGGTACAGGAAGCTGCCGCGGCACCCCTCCCCCCCGCACAGGCACACCGCCGCCCGCGCCTCCTTCTCCGACTCCGTCTCCTGCCCGTAGTCCAGCGTCAGCTCCTCCCCCTGGGGCGAGAGTGCAAGATATCTTGCTCTGTCTTCAGCACACCAGCACCCAGCACTGCTGAATTTGGCTGCATGCCCGTTACTCATGCTTCAGTTAAGGCTCTGTACCTTGAGGACTCTTGTGATGCATTTGGTTACTGTACAACCGACTTCCATGAATGCCGAACTTGCAGACGCACATGGCTGCTGCTGCCAGTCTCACCTGCGCCACGGCGCGCGTGGTGTAGATGGCAAGCGTCAGCTGCGGCCCCGCGCCCATGGTGACCGTGAAGCAGGTGGGGTTGCAGGAGTGCGCCATGCGGCAGGCGAAATTGCCCATACGGGCACCCTGCAGTCACACAGCAGTTACCTTCACTGCACGGCATCTCGTCTTGCACGGCAAATATGAGCTGGCACCCTTGCAGCAGGTGCCTAGGCAAAACCAGCCGGCGCTGCGCTTTCAGCTAGCTTTGTTAAGCTGTTGGCGGGCAGATGGTGGGCAGTGATCTGAAAGTGCGCACGTCGATGTGGGTGATGTCGGTGCCGGCCTTGTCGTCGCCCAGCAGCGGGCGCTGCAGCTTCACGTTGTAGTGGTCCGGCAGCCCGGGGCGCATCCGCGACCGCTTGCCCACCGCGCCGCCTCGCCCCGCGCCCAGCTGCATTTATGCACCAGCAGAGTCGGCTGTAAATGACAGCGCACCATCATCTGACTGCAATGCTGACAAGGCTGCATGCACGCTAAAAGCTGCGTTCAACGGCACAGTTCAACTGCAGGCTGCAAGGCATGACCAAGGAAACACCAGCCTCTGAGCTGCTCCACAGGCAACAGTGTGCAGGCACAACCATCGCTGCGACCCTTGTGACCACAATGGCACGCAAGGGTGTCAGCTGAATGTTGCCCGCACACTCGTTAATGCAGGAGCTTGGCAGGCATCTGCTATGTATTTGCTGTACTGCTCGCGAGAACAGTGCAGGCGCTGAGCGCGCCATGACTGTGTTGCAATAGACAAGACAGTCGAGCACACCTGCCGCTCCTGCCAGGCCCAGGGACAGTACATCTCCCCCAGATACTCGTTCACGAAGCCGCCCGCCGGCAGCCCGCCCTCCTTCGTCAGCACCACGCCCATGCCCTGTAGCAGGAGGCAATACCCTGGCTGATCCTTGCACAGACCTGACGTCCACAATGGCGCCCTTGGCAGTTGTGCAGCGTTTGACGTCCCAGTTGCAGCGAGCAGAATCGGCACCATGTGCCAGGTGCCCCGCGCCCCAGGGGACCATGAGTTTCCGCTGGCAGGATGCGCGATGTACGCAGTGTGGGCACGCACAGCAGGCGCGCCTTGGGCCAGATGCGGAAGTGGTCGCGGTCCTCGATCACGCCGCTGGGCACCGGCAGCCCCGACCGCCGCCCGGCCGCCTTGTAGTGCCGCTCCGTCGCGTTGATGATGCGCGCCAGCGCCTGCGCAGCCAGGTCCAGGGCTTGTGACACCACATGTCAGCACACTTATGTGCTAGCACTATCGCCGCAACTACTGCTCTGCCAGCACTACCTAACATTTGAAGTTGCCAGTACTCTGCAGCACTGCCATACCTGCCTTGCGGCTGTACCTGACTCCTGCACTGCCGTCTTCCACCATGCCATCTGCCCAGGCATGCTGACATGCGCCAAGGAACAGGAGGGCCAGAAGTGGTCACCTTGCAGGTGGACTGCAGGGCGGCGTCGCTGCCCTCATCGTTGCGCAGCGTCTGCAGCACGCCCAGGATGTCCCTGCGACCCAGATTACACACCCTGTTGGGGCGCGTCTCGCGCACATCACAGACGTCCGCACCATGCAAGGCTTCCGTGCTTGCAGGGATCAGCTCGCAGGACCAGGACCTATGCAGCCAGCGCTGTGCAGTCCAAGCCTGTTGCGTCTTCTGCCGTGATCCTCTGATCGTGTGAATCACGATAGCTGGGCAGGTTACGAGGGCGCACCAGCCCTGCGCTCCGGCGGCATTGCAGGCCGGCAGCAGACGGCGGTCGATGAACTCGTTGCGGGCGGCGGTGGCCTCCTTGCTGTCGCCGGCGTAGGGCGCCTTGCACCGCTCCAGGGCATGGAAGATGTTGCTGCAGCGGCACACCCATGACGAGCATGTTGTGGTTGTTCTGGGTGCTGTCGCTACATGCGAGCCCGTAAGGTAAGACCCTGTTCTGCACAATGCTTGAAAAATCCTGCTGGCAGCCTGCCATGCATGGTACCAGCTGCTGCTGCTGCCCACCTGCGGGTGTAGCGGTCGATGCCCCAGACGCTCTGCACCTTGTGGTCTGCATCCGCCAGCGGGTACGGCATGCCGTCCAGCACCAGCAGCTGCATGGGCGAGTTAACAGCCTGACGATAAACCCTCAAGCATCTTGGCATGCATGCTACACAGCTGGCCATGTGTTGGTACTCAGCCCAGCAGCAGCACTGATTTGGGTCAGCAGCAACCAACACCAGCGGCACACCCAGCAATGCCGTGACAGTACAGAGTCTCTGGTTCCTTGGCATGGCGCCTGTCACAAGTGAGACCACTCCATGACGACGTACACCAGCACATGACGGTGACTTTCCCCACTTAGCATCAGGCACAACCAGGCGTGATACACCAGGCGGTGTACCCGGTGCTTGACCATGTAGTCCACGTTGCTGCGGTTCTCGTCGCTGGTGTTCTCCGCGAGGCCCATGCACTTCAGCCGGTCCAGCAGCGCGCGCTTGTCCACCTCCTCCCCACCCTCCACCGCCACCTGGTTGGTGAGGAAGTAGGGATCAGGTAGCAGGTCAGCACCTTTAGAGCCTTGTCCACTTGGGAAGGAAACCTGCCGATAAGGGCAGATCGGTCAGCTGTGCCTGGCGTCAGCTTGCACAAGCGTCCTGCGGACTCAGCATCTCGCATCACTGTGGCAGTCAACCGCTTGGACGAGCAAACTTCTGTGTGTCTGCAGGCATGCGGCAGCGTCGACAGCACTACAGGCAGGGAGACGAGGCGCCCACTCTGTAGGCGTCCACGGCCTCGAAGCCCAGCTCGGCCCAGGGCTCCTTGCGCCACAGGCCCGGCATCTGCTGTTCCTCATTGGCGCTGATGTGCGGCACCATCGCCCTGCAGGATGACTGATTGTGCGTTAGCCTCCAGCCTACTGCATGGATTCGTACTGGGCTGAAGTTCGAGTCCCAAGTGTATGAGTCATTGGGGCAGGAAATGGCCATTGGGACCGCAAATACCATGCAGCGCGGACAGCCTCGGCACGAGTGTTTGATGTGGCACTGACTTGAGGTCGGGGTCCGTGTTGGCGGCGGCGGCGAAGGCCGCCTGCTGCTGCGCCCGCGACGGCCTCGGCTTGTCGGCGGACGCGGGCCCGGCGCCGCGGCCCTCCGGGCTGTCCTCTCGCTGCTGGCCCGCTGCCGCGTGCAGCAGCGCCGCTAGCCTGCAGAGAAATGTCCCAGGTCGGGGTCGGGCGCCATCCTCAAAGCAGTACAGATGCTGAGCACACCATTCACCAGCAGCAGCGTCTGCACTCCTGGGTCGTCCTCACTACTCCCAGCTTGTCTACATGGCAGCCGCTTGTCGCCGAACTTGAAGTACGATACACTGTTGTGCTGCTTGCCGATGCAGGTGGCTGATGGCCTCGTGGCAAGATGTCCGCACCCGAGGTTGGAGTCGTCGGAGTCGGCGGGCTGCGGCGCGGACTGCTGGCGCTTGCCGGGCGGCGGCGCCAGGCCGCCGCTGCCCCGCCGCTTGCGCCCGTTCAGCGGCCCCGAGTCCTCCAGATCCGCGCTGTCCTCCCGCAGCCGCGGCCGCCTGCAGGAGAGCTTTGTATACTGTGACATCCAGCACAGTCGGCACCGCAACCTGTTGCCAAGGCCTGCAGCTGTGATGCAGGTCATGCTGCATAGCACCCCAGTCAGCAGCACAGTCCGCATGATCTGCTGCAAGACTCAGGAGGCTTCTGACGGCTGAGCGCACCCGGGGTGCCCCGACACGGTGACGTCGCTGCTGGTGGCGACGCGCACCTCCCGCTCGTGCGTCACCGTCGTCAGCGTGTACCCCACGCCGCCCCGCGCCGCCAGCAGCTTGAGCCGCGCCTCCACCCCCTTCAGGGCCTGCAGCGCAGCATGTTGCTGCTGCTCAGACATCGGCAGAGCCATGCTCGATAGCTTTGGTCTGCATGCAGTGACCAGGCTGCCTACCGGTGTGCAAAGCCCGAAAGACCAGGCTCCTCCTGGCCTCCTGGCCTCCATCAGGGACAGCATCCAGGGCGTTCAAGGAGATGCACCTCTGTCACGAAGGCACGCCGCTGCGACAGGTTGGTGATGAAGCTGCGGTCACGAGGCTCGCCCCCGGCCGCAGCAGCTGCTGCCCGCCTGCCCCTGTATTAGCACAACATAATCATCTGACCCAATGCAATGGAGGGGACTGCATCCAACTTTCAGCTGCATGTTCAAGCTGCTCACAGCAACAGATCGTCACAACAAGCACCAGCAGCACATGAGCACCTGGCCTCCCGGGCCTCCTGCTCGATGACCTCGTTGAGCACGCCACCGTCCGCCACCGCCGCATAGCCGCCGGGCGCGACGGCCGCTGCACGTGCTGACGGCGGCCGGGTCGGCCGCAGGCTGGGCTCTGTCTTCACCTTCACCTCCATCCTGCACCAGGGGTAAAAGGGTGTAGGGCACAGCAGTGGGTGCGCTCATAATGTCTCACAGGTAAGGCCAGTACGCCGAAGTGTACCACAACGGCTCAAATGTTCAGATGCTGCATGGCGCAGCTGCCAGCAGTGCTCGGCATGTCTGCTCGACAGTGCGCTCGCGGAGTGGACACACCTCTTGTCGCTGCTGGGTGGGTCCGTCTCCCGCCGGTCGGGCAGCTGGAAGGTGGTGCCGGCGGGCGGCGGATTGCCATCCTCGATGTATTTGCTCAGCCAGCGCTTGACGTCGCCCTGGTTGTTGCAATTCAGCGGGTCCTCCTTGTCGAATGCCCCTTGCTGCACGCCAGGAAGCGGAGCTACTTCAGCAGTGCCTCATCAGCGCAAACGGGGGTGTAGCCGTCTAGCAGCCAGTGTGCGGCGTCTTCCTTTTGCTGGCAGCATCAGCACGATAAGTCAACAAGACTGGCAGCTGGGTGGAGCAGCATGGCGAACTGGGGCCGACACTGGAACATGGTGGACAGTTGGAAGGCATCAGTCATCCGTCGCAGGGTGGCATGGGTGACAATGTGGTTGCTTGTGCTGAGCACGACACTTGCAAGTCTGCTGCGGCAGGCAGTTGGGAGCCGCCTCCAGGCAGCAAGTGCCACCAGGCGCCGTACCGAGGCGTAGGCATAGTGGCCATCGCGCTGGGCCGACTCCACGCCCTGGGTGGCCAGCACCTGGGCAGGGCGCAAGTGAGAACAGGCTCATTGCAGGGGAGGGGGCTTTGTGGGGCGCTAGGTTCTCACCGAGCGGTACTGGTAGTGCCCATCCCGCCGTTCGGACTCCACCCCTTGGGCTGCGTGCACCTGCTCGGCAGGGACAGGGTTCGAGGTGGAGATGCATGCTATCCTCACGTCATGTTTAGTCCTGATTCCCGTCTGCTATATACTACTCTTAACCTTGCAGCTGCCAGTCTAGTCTCGACAGGTGGCGCCTGCCAGAGATCATGTTCGCTGCAGCGTGATGCACAAGCGGCGAGCTGGCTGCTGGGGTGCAAGTCAGCTCGACGCAGCAATGGGTAACGGCCCGCAGAGCATCGGCGGCACACATGCTGCAGTTCTGCAGCTCCTGCGGGAGCATCATACTGCGGAATCGTCCCACCTGGTTGCCGGCAGGGGTGATGAGGTACCAGTTGCTGACGCGGCGGCCATCCGGCAGGTGTGCACGGGCCTGCTGGAACGCCGAGAATGGACCGCCCAGCTCGGCCGCCATCACCCCCAGTCGGTCCCAACTGGCACCGGGCCTGTGGAGCTGCCAGGCCCTGCCAGCTGTGGCGGTCCCTCAGCTGCTGACGCCGCGGCCCATGCCGTCAGGGCCGCTCGGCTGCTGCTGTACTACAACTTCGACCCTGGCCTGCCCAGCTGCGCAGGGGTTCGGGCGCTGCTGTGGTCCGGCCGGCACAAGGTGACGCCGCGCGCCGGCCAGCCGAGTGCAACCCTGGTGATGGCCGCTGCACCAGCACGCTGAGCTCCACAGCACAGCACTGGGTGTGCGCGTGATCCTCCGCTGCAGTCACAGACACGCAGTGTCGCTGCCGGCCAATGATGCCAATGGGTACACGGTGCAGTCTGGCGATGAGCAGGCGGCAGCCAGCTGCAGCTGAGTGGTCACACTACATGGCCACGCCTGACGTTGGCGTGTTGCGCTGCTGTCCTAGACTGGTGCTTCCCACATGCACTGCAACATCTCCCGCCGGCGGTGTGCGCATACCCAGATGGACGGTGCAGTGGAGATATGACACCAGCACTGCAGCCCATACTTAACTCCTCTGCATGTGACATGCCTCTGCTATCACATAGCACAGGACCCTTCCTCCTGTCGGGGCTCGTTACGGCAGTTCGACATCGGAGATGGCATGATCGCAACACCTTTGCATCCGATCAAACGTCAGCATGATCGGTGCCGAGCCAACGGATGTATTCTAGCGCCCTGTTTACGACATCTGCAGGGTCCTGACGCCCACTTGAAGCCGTCTGACCGACTGCAGATCCATGCTCAGCCACAACGTGCCCTGCGCATTGCTGGCCACAGCGACTGCAGGACCGCCTGCGTCGGAAACGTCAGCAACCACTCTCGAAGAGCATGTGCAGCGAATGTGCACACCACAAGTTTCGCAGAGCAGCCGTGGCGGACGAACTCGGGCTACGCAAGCGCTACGAAGAGCGGACGCAGCTGCAACGCTTTGCAAGGCCATGCAAGCCGCGTTTGGCCACATCCTTCTACGCTTCAGTCGTTACGCAAGCCAAAACGGCCTATCTGTCGGACAGCCTCGCCGCATATCGCGTATTCTGGTCCCACGTATGTTTGCCACTGGCAAGCCGACTCGCGTCAGCGCCGGCAGGCATGCGCAGCCAGCTCAGCAAACACCTCTTGTGAACATGTATCTAAAACACTGAGATCACAGAGCGGCCTGCACGGGCCTTGCGCCTCCCAAACGGAACCCATACCTGTTCTCCGGAAAGGGGGATGCGCTGCAATCTAGCCTAGACTTCCGGCTTGCTGCGATTGGCGATGCTGACCGCTTCGTCTCGCTGGCATGTGGCAGCTCAGCCGCCAGGTTGCCGTGTTCACGTCGCCGCGCGGGCAGAATTGCGGACAGTCGGCCGGCAGTGGTCCGCTTGGTGCTGGGCTACATTCTCATCGCTGGCCCCTGCCTTCTGGCATTGCCTGTTGCTGTGAGGGGTTGCCCGGTCATGAATTTCCGCCTAGCACCCGCTGCAGTCTGCAAGCCTAGCGCATGTGCCGTGATTGGGCACTAGCGCTTCGATCATGTGGATTGCGACCTCGGTGTCAGCACATTTGGATTGATAGACGCGACCCTTGAAAGCTTGAAGTCACATTGCTGAAGATTTGCGATGGGATCGCCTCAAGGATGACCGACGAGAGGCAGGCGTAAACGTAAACCATGTTCGAGGCCGATGAGCGCGTCGGTTTCATCGGCCTTGGTGCCATGGGCAGCGGTGCGCCAGCCGGACAGCCACGATCATATGATCAATGTGCATGATGCGTGTGCATGCATGTCGAAGTGCACACATCATCAACAAGACTGATGTTCGTCACAACCATTGTCCAGGCTTAGCGCTCAACCTACAGCAGGACTTGAAGGCGGCCGACGAGCGCAATTTGCTGGTGCACAACCGCAGCCCCGGCAAGTATGGCCCGCACATCGAGGCCGGCGCACAGGCGTGAGTCCGCCCACCACATGCATGATCATGTCATCCGAGCTCTACGTCATGCTACCCGGATCTTCGTCGTTGCTGACGTGCATCCCATGCTGCAAAATCCGTGCATCACAGGTGTTCTGTCTTGTGATGGCATGCAGGCATGCCAGCTTGCGGAGGAGTACATCTTTGTGGGTATGGCGTCAGGACCCGCCTCCCATCATACACAGCGTTGTTACGATACCTTTTGCTGCAGGGTCAAGGCAGTGGAGGCCCTGGCGGAGAACTGCGCCGTGATGTTCGCCATGCTGGCGGACGATGCGGCGGTGCGGGATGTGTTTGCGGCGGTGCTGCGGGGTGAGCCGCCGCCCGGCGCCATCTTTGCCGACATGAGCACGGTGCTGCCCAGCACCACGGCGGAGCTCGCGGCGGCGGCAGCAGAGAAAGGTGCAGATGCGAGTGGTGTGAATCTTCAGGCCTTGGTGTCGAACGAGCACATCTGCTGACATTTTGGCACCTGCCGAGGCACCTACCAACACTCCTGGTTCATCTGCATTGCTCCCGCAGGAATCACGTACCTTTCGTGCCCAGTGTTTGGCCGCCCTGATGCGGTGGCAGCGCGGAAGTGCATCATGGTGCTGTCGGGGCCAGAGGCAGCCAAAGCCAGGGTGCGGCCTCTTCTGGAGCCGCTGGGGCGAGCGGTATTAGGTGAGCAAACATCTGAACAACGTGTGGGTTTAGCAGCAACAAGCTGCACGCCAATTTGCAAGCCCTTGGCCAGCCACAGCATGGTTGCTGCTGCACAGTGCTTGTGCAGCAGGAACAGATACCCATACCAAAAGATGAGGCTGCCAGGCAGTGGTTTTAATGAGCGTAGTTCACATGCGCATGCAGATGCGGGCAACGAGGCAGTGCACGGCAGCTCATTGAAGCTCACTGGAAACTTCTTCATTGCATCAGGTGGTCATCATGTCAGGGCTTACCGTCTCTTCTTGGCTCCTACGTGCTCTCACCCCATAGGCCGTCTGTACTTAGCTGGCGGCTGCAACAGCAATGCCCTGCACTGCAGCAATCGAGCTGCTGGCAGAGGGCATGACGCTGGCGGACGCTACAGGGCTGCCGCGGGACCTGCTCCTGCAGTTCTTACACCTCATGCTGCCAGGTGCGCGCTGCGTCTGTGGGGTCTGCTGGCTCAAACCCTGCTCTGCGTGCTGACGAGCTGCCGCCGCTCCCCGCTTCTGTACATGCTGTACATACACCCAATCAGCCTGACACGGCGTGGTCTGGCTGACATTGGTTGACCCTGTATGAGGAGGTCACCACAGTGCTGCCTGTCGCGCTGCAGGGGTGATTTTCGAGGGCTATGGATCCCGGATGGCAGCGGACGACTTTGATCGGAAGGGCGGCACCGCGGGCTTCGCGGTGACGGGCGGCGTCAAGGACGTGGGCCACATGCAGACGCTGGCAGCCGAGAAGAAGGTGCGGCTGTTGGACGGTTCTCATGCCGCGGTCTGCCGCCGAAGCTGCAAGGGCTTGAGGAGGGCTGCTCCTGGCATGCATACTCCACCATTGTCGGCCCTGTTGATTGGCAGCTACGCACTGGCCACGTGCAGCCCACATGCGGCTCCCCGATGGCAGCGCTCATATATGTCAGAATATCACCATCGGCCAGACGCTTGCAGCACGCTAGTAGCCTCAAAGGCATCCACGTCATGCAGGTCTGGCATATGTGATGCTGCAATGCCTGCCATCGTTCATGCAGGTGCACATGCCAGTTGCAGACATCGTCCTGGACCACCTGAAGGCAGCGCAGGCAGCAGGCAGGGGGGATGATGACTGGTCGGCGCTGGCCACGGCGGTGCGGCGGCGCAGCGGTCGGCCAGATGTAGAGGAACCCGGGGGAACCTGAAGTGGTTCTGTGCAACACTAGCACAGTGTTAGGTTCTCTGACTTGCAGTCGCACTGTGGACAGGCAGCAATGGGTGTCGCCCTTCCTGCATTTCGCTCCTTGTACATTGTTGTGGGCGGGTCGCCCGCATGCCTGTTTTGTAGGGAGGTAGGGATCATCGTGATTGAACGGTCGTCAGGTTGCAATGTGCTTGGGCTTGCTATCTCATTCGGTCGAAAGGACAGCCTCGTCTGCCACGACTGCCTGGAAGTAAGACACCACAGCAAGGAACCCTGCTCCTGCAGTCGATGACTAAGCAAGCCACATTGGCGTCAATCAGAAGCAACTCGGCGTTCAGTATATGCCCTGCGACGCATGACTTGAAGCGACGCGAGTCAGACTGGCGTCCTTGAAGTACGGATCACTTGTGCTAGCACCATTGAAGGTCAGCCCATCAGATCGTTGCTGCGGTGGATGCGCATGTCATGACAGCATCACGAAGCATGGGAGCTTTGCATGTTTGAGTGCAGCTGTGTGTCCTGGGATTGTACTTCAGTGCAACCAGCCTCAGGCATATTGGCAATCAGCAGGGGTGGCGTGCCGCACACCTGCCGCGCAGCTTGCAACATCATGCTGCAGCCTTGTGCACCACTGCATAGCCCGTTTGCGGTCAGCATGGCAAGTTTGAGTACTGCCAGCACGCAGAAGGGTTTGCGACCGGATTCAGGGCCCGGCCACCACCATCGGCAGCATTGCAGGCATGAGCGGCAGCGCTGCAGATGCAGCAACCATCAGCGGCAGCATGCCTACGGGGCCACTGCGGCCAGCAGTACATCCGGCGCCGGAACTCATAGCAATCCAACAATCGATGCGACAGGCGATGCCACCCTGGCGCATTCCAGCACTGAGACAGGCGGGCCAGCATCGGTGGGCGTGGCAGCAGCACGTGCGGTCGGCGCCGGCGCTGCAGGGTGGACCTTCAGTCGCCGTGCCGTGCTGGCGTCGTCAGCCGTGGCTGCGGCGGCGGCTGCACTGCAGGCGCCAGCGGATGCGGCGGCCACGCTGCAGCGCCCGCAGCTGTTTGAGCAGGTCGGTCACCTTGACCACTTGCCGCTGGCCATGCACCGGGCCACGCCAACCCCATGACCCCAAGCCTGCCAGCCATTCATCATGAGTATGACATGTTGCGCTGCATTGCGTTGTGTGCGCGCTTTGATCCTGCCTACACTTTTTTTCATGTGCCGTCAAGCGCCTGACAGAACACCCTGCTCTCCTCTGGTCTTGATGGTGTCTGGACACCTGCGTCGCAGTCCCTGCCTGCGGGGCTGCAGCCGCCGCAGCTGGGCACCCTGCAGCGGCAGGTGGACCGCTACTGGGCCGCCGTGCAGGAGTGCTGCACAGACCTGGACAAGTACCAGGTTGTAACCAAACAGAAGTTAAAACTTGACTACTCCATAATTTTATGGGAAAAATTACAAGTTTTCCTACAAAAACAATTTTCCATTTTCTAAAGTAGTAAAACAGTAATATTAGAATTACTGTGCGGCAGGAATGGGTTTCAGGGGTGGCTGTGCCGAGGATGCTGCGTGCTGTCCTGCTCTTGCGTGTGTGCGTGTCAACTGGGGAACCTGATGTCAGAACAGATAGTGCGCCATGATGTTGCATTGCCATGTTTTCAGGAATGACACTTGCACGGGCTGCAAGTGACGGTGCCGTCTTTTGTTCATATGAGGGCAGGCGCTGATGGCGCTGCGGGACTCTGAGGTGGATGTGTTCCTGGCGCTGGCGCAGCAGCACACGCAGGACGTGCTGCCGCTGCTGTACACCCCCACCGTGGCGCAGGTGCTGGCTCCCCTGGACTAGGCTATGTGGACTTGCTTCAAGCTTGTGCTGTTCTATGTACAACGCTCACATGGCATGACACGATTCAAGGAATTGGACCCCACAAGGCGCATGTCAGGCTGTGGCGTGACATCAATCTTGTCAGGTGGCAACGCCACAGGCCACCGCTTGAATAGTGGTCCATTACCATCCCTGGGAGAAATGCCGCTGGTGCTGGCTGCGCAGGCGTGCAGTAACTGGTCACGCCTCCGCCGCCGATCGCCCTGCCTGTACGTCTCGCTGCAAGACCAGGCAAGACTACTCTCAAAAAAGGCTTCTGCTTGATGCGGTGAAGCAGTACAGTGACCGTCAGCATCTGCAAGTTGCCCCACCGCCGCATAGGCGGTTTCCACACACAAAGCATGACATGTGAGAGAATGTGCTGGCTGTAGGGCAGGGTGCAGCAGCTGGTGCAGCAGTGGCCCGCTGACGACGTGAAGATCGCGGTCATCACGGACGGCGAGCGCATCTTGGGCCTGGGCGACATCGGAGCCAACGGCGCCGGCATCCCAGTGGGTGAGCTCCACAGCGCTGCATTGCTGCTCCTAACTCGCATTCGTGCTGCACTGATAGGGTTTGTGCTACAGCGTCTCTGGAATGTCGCTGTAGGCATCTGCCTGGTGGGTACATGCATGCTGAGGTGTGTGGCGTGATGTGCAGGTAAAGCGACAGTGTACATGGCAGCAGCAGGCATTGCGCCCAGCCAGATCCTTCCAGTCACGCTGGTGAGCATCAGGGCATGCACATATCCAGCTCACAGCAAGGTCTGGCACACAGGCAAGATGTGGCAGGGCCTCCAGCACGGCGGTGTTGATTGCATTGGGCCCGAGCGACATGCAGTCACGAAGCGCCGTCACGAGGGGTCCGGCTGCTGTCCCGGTTTGCTGTTCGTGTATGCTGGGCTGGTGTGGCGTGTGCAGGATGTGGGCTGCGAGACGGATACGGTGCGGGATGACGCCTTCTATGCCGGGCTGCCGCAGCGGCGCCAGCGGGGCGAGAAGTACGACGCTCTGGTGGACGAGACCATTGGCGCGATGCGTAAGAGGTAAGCGCCAGGCTTCAGAGCTGTACTCTTTCCAAATGCTGCTTTGCAGATGTTGGCTGCAGTTGAAATTGAAACCCAAAGATGTGGCAACACAAAGGACCTTCTGCACCTTGCTCCAACAGCCAACAGCAGGCTCACGCATGTCATTGTAAACTGCTGCAGGTATGGCAAAGCGCTGCTGGTCCACTTCGAGGACTTTTCATTGCGCAACTCATACCGCCTGCTGGCCAAGTACCGACAGCAGGTGCGCCTGCACTGTGGCATGAGAGGTTTATGCTCTGATTGATCACATGCTGCCAGACATTCGGCTCTGCCATGGTTATCCCATCGCTAACACATGTAGCTGCGGGCTGAGTCATCTCACATACTGCTGCATGTCTCCACCCAGTTTGCACACACCACTACTGGGTGGCTGGGTGTCAACACAGGGCGTGCCGGTGTTCAACGACGACATCGAGTCCACCGCAGCGGCAGTGGTTGCGGCCGTGTACGGCGCGGCCCGGCTGCGCGATGTGCCGCCGCTGGCGGAGCAGCACTTTGTGTTCGTGGGCGCCGGGCAGGCGAACATCGGGTCGGCGCGCCTGCTGTGCAGGGCGCTGCAGGACGAGGGTGCGGTTGGCTGGCTGCACCCAACATGGTGTGCCCTTTCCTCAGCAGGCCAACAGGTATCGGCTCGGTATTGCTCCTGAAAACCTTACTAGTCTTGCAAGGTGGGATGCAGATGCTGCCATAGTCGGCTCAAACGAGCTGACACAGCTGGCTATTGCATCCGAGTTGTACCTGACCTGAGATTTCATGTGACAGGTGTCAGTGCCGAGGAGGCCCGCTCGCGCATGTGGCTGTTCGACTCGAAGGTGGGCCTGCCTACCGCAACATTGCCGACAACATCTTGTGGTTGTTGGGGCTTCGTATACGCGTTCACGGTGGTTCAGCCTGGCTTGTCTCGTTGCATGACGACACTCCAGCGCTGCAGGGCCTGGTGTACGAGGACCGCCCGGAGGGAGGCCTGTCCGAGCAGAAGCTGGAGTTTGCGCGCCCGGCTCGCGAGGGGCGGAAGTACGCCGGTGCTGAGGACTTCGGCATCGCGCGCATCCGCCCGACGGCCCTCATCGGTGCCTCGGCCCGGCGCGGCACCTTCAGCCAGGCGGTGCTGCGTGCGCTCGTCAAGGTGCGCACCTAGTGGCAGCGCTGCAACACATTCCAAGTGAAGTATGGTGCATTTTCACACTGCGCAGTGAGGTCACGCACTTGCAAACACTAGCAGAGACCATCACACGTCGGCCTGCACGCAAACAAATCTTGCAACACGTCTGGCAGTGTGTTGGATACTTCATAACAGCGGCAACAACAACGCTGCTGTCGTTGACAGGCAACTCGGCAGCGGGCAGGCGACAAAGCGCGCCCTATCGTGCTGGCGCTTTCCAATCCAGCGGAGTCGTCGGAGTGTACAGCACAGGAGGCGGCTGACTTCAGCGGCGGCGCCGCCGTGTTTGCCAGTGGCACCGCGTTCCCGCCGGTCGGGCGCAGAGTCCCGGCGCAGGCCAACAACTCCCTCGTGTTCCCAGGTGAGCATGGTGGCAAGGCTGGACAAACGCATGCAGGCACACCAACAATGCATAAAACAGTACTTTGCATTGTCTTCTGCTATAGCCTTGCATGTGCGTGGGTGGTGACGACATCTGACACGATTTGGGATAAATGCTTCGGAACAAGTCGATGTACCACTGCTGCTTTCAGGCATCGGGCTGGGCTGCATTGCGGCGGGCGCGACGCAGGTCACTGACGGCATGATGGCGGCTGCAGCGCGCGCCGTGGCGGACTGCGTGACTGATGCTGAGCTGGACCGGGACTCTGTTCTGCCGGATGTGGACCGCATCAGGTGCGCCTGTTGTTGAGCATGCTGCATAGCATTCTGGACCTACACGATTGCTCACACGCATGCATGCTGCACTGATCTCCTGTTCAGCTGCTGGTTGTACATGTCGAGTGGGAGCTTGATGGTTCTGCTGCTGCGTGCTGCAAGCGTCTGACACCAGCACTGCAGGCAGTCCTTGTCTCTTGCGCCTGCCTGGCAGCAGGCGGCTCCTGAGGCACAAATGCGTAGTTGAAGTTGGGCAGGGGATGGCGCCACATGCGATGATGTCTATTTACGCGATGCAGGGAGGTGGCTTTGGCAGTGGCGGTGGCGGTGGCGCGCTCTGCACAGGCCGAGGGCGTGGCGTCCTCAGCCGCACTGCGCTGCCTGAAGAGCAGCAGTGGCGGCGGCGAGGGCAGCAGTGACGTTGCTGACTGCATTCGCAGCTTGCAGTATGATCCTGTGGCGGCATGGCAGGCTGCACAGGCCTGACATGGAAATGTAGCACTCTGCAATTGCAATACCGGTATTGTTGTTGACAGCTTCAATGTGCTTGCGATGCCGTTGTTGACAGCGTTCAATGTGCTTGCGATGCCGCACTCGTCAAACACGCTGCACACGAAGATGGTGTTCAACTTTATGTTAGCTTGTTGTCATGTGGGGAGGGTTGTCCAGAGCTGCAAGTAGTTGACACATTTCGTTTCACCATTGTTTGTGGCAGTTAGTATGGAGCTGCAAGGAAGCAGCCTGATGTGCTGGCGCAGCATGCTTAGCATGCACACTACATGCTCCAATGTGGCCCCGTCTGCACACCAACTCCCCTCTTTTCTGTCAAAGCCAGCAACGACATCATCACACTGGAGCCCATCGCCAAGCGGAATATTCGGCGGGCGGTCTGGCCACCTGCATTCAACGGAACGCATGTGCCATTTCGGCGCAAACCCACCGCCGCTCTTGTGACGATGTCTCGCAAGATGAACGCCAACACGCGGCATGAGGGAGATGCCAGCGAGCAGCAGAAAGGCAGTCAGGACGGCTTCGGCGTGCTGAGCAGCATCAGTCTGAACAAGAAGGTGCGCACCCGGAAGGTCAATTGCGGTCATGCAGCTGCAGCAACATACGACGCTTGTCACGCAGGTGGCCTTATCTGCCTGTTGCACTGTTCGAGGTGGTTGGCGTTCATTTTACGACAGACGAATGGGGCAAAACGTTGAAGTGCGTTTCATGCATGGCTGTGCGTCGCCAGCAGCAGTGTGCCAGAAAGGGCCAAATTCCTCGAGGAATCCAAGGCACCAATGCTGTGTGATGGCGGGATGCAGATGCAAGCAGTGGCAAAGCTGGGCCAGTGCGTGCAGCGGGACCTGCGTCTGCTGCATGAACGTGAGCAGGCGGCGCAGGTCGTCAACGCCAGAGTGAGCAAAACAGCAACCATTCGGTTCCAGGTTACATGTGTCAACATAATCATGGCAACACCTGCTTGAGGGTGCCTCTAGTGCTACATGCACGCTGCACTGAACTCCAAGGTACAGATGCAGCGGCAAATTTTGCAACCTGTCAACAGGCAGGTGCCCTTGCATGCATGCAGGCAGAGAAGGAGGCCATGGAGACGGCGATGGCTCAGGCCGGCGCTGCTGTGGAGCGCGCACAGGTGCGGGCCGCAGATGCGTGTGATGCCTGCTAGTCTGACCCCACGTTGCTGTAGTGTGCACCATCCTGGGGCGTTCTCAGCCCTGCTGGACTGCACACACGTGTAGTCAGCGGAAGCATGGGTGTAAGCAGATGCTTCAAGGACATTGTCAGCCGGAGCAGCCATGCCAAGCAACCATGCGTGCATGATGCACTCATGTGCTGAAGGTGTGACAGACATTGCATGCGATGCAGGCGGACTGCATGCAAGAGAGTGCCAGGTCAGCGGACGAGGAGAGGTGTCACATTGAAGTGCTCAACACACGCATCAACAAAGCCCTGCGCAGGTGCGGGCTTGCGGGGTGTACACAGCAGTACACAGTCCCCATATGAGCGTCTCGTCAGCAGTGCACCGATGCAAAAAGCGCTCATGTGTGGTTACAACAGAAGCTGCAGACAGGATGTAGCAGCCATGCGGGCCAAGGCTGAGCCGCGCATGAATTGTGTTTCGGCACCCAGCGTGCTCACTCTGCTGTGCCTGCTGCCACACGACAGGTGCAATGCTGAAAAGGCGGCAGCCGCTGAGCGCATAAATAATGCTTGTGCCGAAGCCAATGCGGCTTGAAGCATTGGAGCGACGGGCATTGAGTTCCTCATGACTTCCAGTATCTTGGCACGGCGTAAAGGGAGGCTATGCACAAAGCTGGGCACACACTACTGTGAATGGCGTTGCATGTCATCACACCTGCCCGAGTGCAGGCTGAGATACAATCTGATGTACATCTGATGTACATCTGATGTACAAAAGCAGAGAGCACTGGGACGTTCAAGAACTGACTGCGCAGTCAACAGCTGCAAAGATGCCATCAAGCGGGGGCTGCGAGACCACATTGAAAGTCTTCATCCGCCACAAGCCCTGGCAGCTTGACGCACGGCATAGCGGCCACAGAGCTCATCTGCTGCTTCAGACGATCAGAACGATCTGAATCTGGCCCACTGTTCGCTGCATTGCTGAGCAATTGCCACAAACCCATCTGATCCATTCCACCAACGCAGACAGATTGCTGTCCGCATGTGCGATTTCTATGTAGCGCACCGCTCAAAAGTTATCGCTATATCCGCTTCCACCGCCTTGTGCTTCCGCCCCGCCGCAGCGACGTGTGGCAACCCGCTGGCGCCCGCCTTCACTGCATGATGTGCCAATGCTGCTCGTGTGGTGTGTCATGGTGCCTGGTTGGGCGGCTGGTGTCACCCAGGCTGGCGGTCTGGTGGCGCCTGCTGCAAGGGCGCCTCGTTGGCTGCCTGTGCAGTGTCCTGCTGTAGCGCTGCAGCCGCCAGGTGCCGCTGGTGCTGCATTTGCAAGAACGCTGGTGAGCATGCAGCCCGCGCTCACAAGACTGTACCTCTGAATGGTCAGCAGATACGCAGCTGGCACTGGTCACTGCACAGAGTTCAACTGGCATCTGATGGGCAGCTGCCTGATGAGCATCAGCAAGTTGCCAGTGCCAGCATCAGATGCAACGACGTGCCAACACTGCATCCACTACCCTCCCTGCTACATACACATCATACAGCCTCAAGATACCCATGCAGTGATGGACCTCAGCTGCTGCATCAGACACTCACAAACAAATTAGACAACCAAGTCCTAACTTGTCCCCATGCCCAGAAGGCGCACCCGAAGCTCGGCAGCCTCCTGCGCCAGCGTGAGCAGCGGGCAGCAGCACACGTCCTGGCTGTCCTGTGCACAAGTCACAAGTTCGCAAGCTGAGTCCATGCCGAGGCACATCATGCATTGTGTGCGGTAACGCACAGCTGACCGGCCCAGGTAGTGGCCCAGCCCGGTGCACGTGCACATCAAGCGCAGCTCTGCAGGTTGACGCATTTCACACTGTTTCGTCATGCTGCAGGCAGGTCAGCGCGAGCATGCACAGGCTCCCAAACCAGCACCTCATGCCGTGCAGCACTGCCACCATGTCGATGATGACATGTCACAAGCGCACAAGTGGAAACCAAGGGAGAGCAATGGCGGGTGAAGGTTTTGCGCATCAGGATCTTGCGCATGCATCATTGTGCTGTGGAAGACACAAGCTGGCATTGCATGTGCTTCTGGACGCTCATTCTATCAAGCTGACTTGTGGCGGCAGCTGGAGTGGCTGCGGGGCCAGCCCACCTGCTGGCGCATCTCCCGCCGCACGCGGCCGCCCACCGGCACGCCAATGCCGTAGTTGGTGCGCAGCAACATGCGCGTGTCCGTCATCGGCGCTGCGATACAATGGACGCAACGATCGTCGCACTGTGATCTGACGGTCGTGTACACTTGTGCAGCCTGAGCCAGCCCTCCTGCATTTGTGCATTGAGCATGTGTTTTTCTGCATGCAAGCACACAATAAGTAGGGCTCTCACCACCATAGCAGCAGCAGCATGCGGTCCAGGTCAGGCAGTAGAGCGCATTTAGTGTGCAGCCGAGCACCCCCTGCTGCCTCACAGTGGCGGTGGCGCAGCCGTGCGCCACCGGCGGCATCAGCGTCACGCCCAGGCCTGCCACAAATGAAGCCAAAGAGTCTTGTTTAACCGCCGCAGACCCCTGAATCCAATGCATGCAATACAGGCTGCAAGCCATCGAAAAGCGACTTGCAGAACAAGCACCGCTAGACACATCCTTGAAGCATCATGCACCTGCAGCAGGCTGCAGCTGACATACAGCACCTTCCGAACCCAGCCCTGGCATCTTGGTGCGCATCCGCTGCTGCAGTTCTTTGTGTGACACCAGATCCAGGAGACTGCCATACATGGTTGCAGGCCAGCAGGCCCACGTCGTCACAGCTGGACGTGTGAGCACTCACTGAGCAGCGGGCTGCGCCAGCACTGGTACAGCGGCTGGTGCCAGCCGCTGAAGCGCGGGGCGTTGCGTGCCGCCGCAGCATCTGCCGCCGCCGCTGCAATAGCCTCTGTGCGGCTGGTGGCATCCCACCTGAGACGCCACATAGTCTGCTTATGGTCATGTCGGCAAGTGCACCCTTTTGGTTGACAGGTCAAGCAAGCAAGCTAGCAAGCTGCCTAGCCAGCACGACATGCTCGAGGCATTATGTCTACATACATGCTGATATTGTGTCAGAAAGGATGTAAAGATTCCAGCAAGGTCTCACCGCCGCTCGTACGTAGCCACCTTCGCATCATAGTCGGATGAGTAGGTGGCGCCAGCCGCCTCGCATGTCTGGAGCCTGCATGCACTGCACATGACTCAGGCACAGAGCGCCTCGCAGGTCATTCTGCTGCTGCTCTGCTGGGTGTGTCCGCTCTGCAGAGCTGAATCAGGTTCACACCTGCAGCACTCAGCGGCAAAAGGCGTCTGGTAGAAGTGGGGCGCCCGTGTGAAGCCCGCGCTGCTGAGCTCCAGCCAGCGGGTGATGCAGGCGTAGCAGAACACCTGCCGCCCCATCGACTTGTCCTCCAGCACCACCTGCATCGCGCACGTCCGTTCAAGTCCAGCTGTTGCTGGCAAGGGTCTGATACCAAGCAGGTGTACTGCTGCATGCCTCCATCAGCCTGGTGCGCTTGGCAGCATCTAATTGCGCACATTGTGGCGCACATCATTGCAAGCTGGCTGCGTGACAGCCGACAAGCGAGCAGACAGTCCAGCTACAGTAAGCATGCCAGTTTTAAAGTCTCGTGGCGCTGCTACCAGTTTGTGCTAAGCAACTCAGGTATCATGCAAGAGAGCGCGGCAGCAGCGCAGCGGTGCTATGCCTTGCCACGTTGCACTGTGTCCTCACCGGATCCGTCATACCCTCTGGGTCCTGACAGATGAGGCACACAGCCGGTGCCGTGCCGTCCTGCTGCTGTGGTTGGCCCTCCATTCGAAGGTGCTGTACACTCGAGCAGCATGCAGCTACTGCAGAGATGAAGATGTTCACGGAGCGGTCATCACCAACTTGGCATCGTTTCTGACTCTCTGAATGGGTCTCAGCGTTACAACAAGACCATTGCCGCGAAGATGCCGTCGTCCTGCGGACTGCGCATCATGGCCAAAAGGCAGTTGTCCGCCCCGAGCACGACTGGTGTCGGCAGTCTGAGTATCCCCTGGAGTGCCGGACCCTTCGAGGCAGACGGATACCTGCCGCGCCATTTGCAGGAATCAGATGGTTGTACTGCTGTATGATTTGCCATTTTCGTATCGCTTTGCGCTCCTAGGCTCACATCCTCACAGCTAGCTGCAACAGACAGCATTTATAATTCAAGATTATTGTTGTGCCATGTAAGCGCGGTGAAATTGCCGTCGTCCATGCATGCCATAAGCAGAAGTGCTTATTCGAAAGTAGTGTCAGTGTAACAACAGGACCATCGCATGTGCACAATGCATGGTGCAGCAGATGGCGACATCAGCACCAGGTAAAAGGTCGTGATGTGATCACCGGCCTCAGTGCGAGCACAAGCATGTGTTGCCAGTGCAATTAATGTGTTCAGTTCACGACAACTTTCCAGTCCCTGTTACCATGCGCCCTTCACCCCGCCATCAGCAGCTCTGATGCTTGTGGTCCAAAGTAGCAGCCTCAGTGGTGCTCTGCATCACACACCCTTGGCTGTTCTGGCCCATCAGCAGATTATGCGTTGTTGTCCATTTGCTGATGTGGCGGCGGCATATATGGGGCATCCCCCACCACGGCGTCTTGAAGCGCAGCCTGCTGAAACTGCACGTGTGCAGCAAGCAGGCTAGGCCGCATCTTGGTAATGCAGTGCATGACAAATCTTTCGAAGTATCTGTGGTGCATGTGGCAAGCACACATGCAGCAAACTGCAAATAGGTGACGACGTAGCCTCTCCAAACCTGGCAACTCTTGTTGAAGGGCGATATGAATTTTGCTTGTTGCGGTGGCACACCTTCAACTCTGCTGCCAGCTGCGCGAGTGCGCAGGGCATGCAGCACCAGGCGGCGCAGCACTCCTCGCGGTCGATACCACCGGAGGAATCTGGGCGCTCAGTCTCTCTGTTGGGCGGCGGACGACCCGTGATGCTGTGGAGCTGGTGGTGTCTGCGCATGTCCCACCGGTGCCATTCCAGGAAACCTGCACGTCCAACACCCGCCCATGCTGACTTGTGTCGCTGCTTGCACCCAGTGTCCTCTGCAGACGCTGCTGGACGAGACCCTGGTAGCTCAACAGGTGTGTGCTGGTTTACTTGCCTGCAGACATTCCAGGAATAGTGCAGCACAGGATGGACAAGCTGTGGTCTACGCAGGGGTTCCATTCATCTGGATGAAGTGTCCGCTGGACGGAACTGTACACACAAGGTGCCGATGCCAGGCTGGCACAGCCTGCAGACGAGACAGAGTCGTGCACAAAAACCATGCTGATTCCCTTGGCTGTGACTCATTTGTTGCTAGGCCGTTCTCTCTGCTGACGGCTCAGACTGGCGAGTACTGCATGTTGATCTTCATCAAACCTCTACTTTGACCTGTAGCGAGCTCTCAGTGCAGAACAGGATGCACATTCAAGCAGCCAGACTATGGTGTGAAGCTGCACTCACCGGCAGCGGCCGTCTCGTATGTCGCACAGCACCCAAAGAGCGGCTGGTGCCATGTGCCGCCAGCACCCCCTGCCTGCATCTGCAGCACAAGTACGAGGATTGTGCCCAGTACAACAGCATGGCCTGTCCCGCTGGCGGCTAGGAGCGTGCTGCCGTTGCATGCTCATTCTCGAGAGTGTGCCACAGTCTGGCTAGGGTGCAGCATTCACAGCATGCAGCAGATGACCGCCAGTTTCTGCCAGCACCTGGGCTGCCGCCCGCAGCTGCTCTTGTCGAAAGTTTTCGCAGGCAACACGGAGGCGGCCGACGTCGTGCTCTTCTGCCAGCGCCTTGCAGTAGTCGTGGTTCTCCGCTGTCACCTGCTGCCACGGTCAAGGGGTGAGGTCCCGTTGCCGTGCGGAGAGGGTCCGCATGTGTGCTCCTCCCACTGGCAGGCTGGGGGCTGCGATTATGCGCACATCAGACTGCAGTGATGTCGCAGGTGTCCTGGCGGCAGCCAGGATCATGTACCCAGTTATGACACTGAGCACGATAAACGATGCGTCTAGCAGCGTCAAGTCCATTTGGTCACTGGTGATATGATAGTGCTTCACATGGCGCGATGCGCATGCAGTGTACCACAGATCACACCTGCCACAATGTGACCACGCCGTCACAGAAGCTGCGCAGCTGCGGCATGTCCCACTTGGCGGCAAGCTCCAGGAGCATTGCTGGTACAGGCGTAATGCCGACCCAAAACTGCAGAACAATTACCCTGTTGTCAGCTCCATCTGCAGAGCTTGGAGCAAATATGATGTGCAGCAAAGTGCAGTAGTGGCAGCCGAATTGCCGCCTGGCAGGCGTGCCATTAAAAGCTAATTGTCGTTGACATGATCTATCACCGCCGCCACACGATATAGCAGCACCTCTTGTGGCAGTGCAGCATCGTAGGCCCATAGCACAAATGCTGCTATCGCTGCAGGGGGGTCGTCCAGGTCCAGCTTTGCAGTGGTGGGAAATTCTCTGATGATCGTCCTGCGGACAGCGGCCATTGTACACTTTGAGTCATCGTCTGCAACACAAGTGAAGGTGCCTTGGGCTGCTGCTACTAGTCTCGATAATATGGAGCGCTGCACAGATGGTCGACCCCACATGACCCAAAAAATTGCCACATTTCTGGCTGCTTGGTGAAACCGCACCCTAGGACACGGCTGTGGCGTGCAATGTAGATCTTGCACACATCAAATTGCATGCCGCCACGTGCAATCAGGGTGCAGTCTGCAAGTGACTCCCACTCCCCTGTTGTCGCCTGCAACATGCAGGCAGACAATATCTGGCATGTGCAGGTGCAGAGTGCAGACCTACTGCAAAAAGCACCAGGACTTGCAGCTTTCAAAGCTGTAGGAACGCATGAACTCTTCTGGTGCGCTGCTCGTGCACATGCCGTCAAGCCACCAATGTGGAATCTGCATGCATGTGCACGAACCTGTGCTCCCTCAATGAGCTGCTGTTCGATTGCAGACATGCTGGCTGTTTGACTGACATCGTCATCTGCGCATTGCAGCAGTGCCTGCAGTTTATCACAAGCATTGCGTCAGTGCATCATGGACAGCACTTCACGTGTCGTAGGGACCACGATACTCGCGCAAGACTTCGCTTGCTCATGCTGTCGCCTCACAGCAATGCGACTGACAGCTAGCTGCGACAGAGACAGCTCTGCAACGTGATAACCACTAGCTGTTTTGTGGCTGATCACGCGCCTGTGCAACGCTGGATGCAGTGCCACAACTCAGGACGTAGGCAGCTTGCTTAGGTCCTGCATTTTCTGTTTCAAAGCCAGGATCTGCCATCTTGCTACGTGCTGTTTGCACATGTTGTCTTGCTGAATTTCTGATGTACCAGCGCAGCGCGCGGTCAAAGACTCGTGTGATGCACTACTGACTTCGTCGTTGAGGCACAGGCAGCTGTTCGGTTGCAACAGCATGTGCTTCGTTGATACGCTTGCTACTGTGCTGCCGGTGTGCTCGGCACAGGACTGTCAGTGAAGGCTGTGGTCATGGCCTTTTGGTTGCAGTACAGGCTGACTGCGGCTGCATGCCTCCAGTGTTGGGCCATACGGGGCAAGCAGGTCTCGAGCGAGAAGGGCACCGCCACGTAATGTGTGCGCGTCGCAGGCAACAATAGACAGTGGCATATGCGATCTGCAATTCGTGTGACAGTACTGCAACTGCTGCAACCGACCAGTGACTCAGAGCTCTCGGACTACACCCTTGAGCGATAAATGCAGCAGGGCATGAAAGAAGGTCAGCTGATTGGTAACGAAGGCGGTCAACAGGAAGCACCGAGCTCACAACCCATTGCTGTCCGTAATGCAGTCTCTGCTATACAATCGATCGCTAACTAGGACATGTAGTACTAGCCACAACCACAAACATGCCCAGAGGTGATATGACAACCGACAAGTGCAGCAGCAATCTGATGGGTTCGTGCAGCCTGTGCGCTCAAGATAGGATGGTGCAGAAGTTCAATGTGCTTGACGACTCAGCTGACATTCACACAACGGATGTTGATCTGAACAAACACTTAACAAATAAACTTAACAGCGCTGATGGTCTGTCGCACACCTCCAGCATGTGCTCGTAGTAGAACGATTAGACCTGGCCTCCAGCCATGCCACCAGTCAATCGCCCTGCGCCTTCATGATGCATGCTGCTTGCTTGCAACCATTTGTTGCTTGGGTGGCGGCCGATGTAACCTTTCTGCCAATGCAGCGTTTTCTGCTGCGATGTCCAACGGCAGCTGGTACTGCAGTCAACCCACAAACTGCTCATCAGCAAAGCAGGCGACTTGGTGATGACGAGGTGGATGTGCTGAGATTTTCACAGGAATTTCATTGGGCCATGAGTCCAGTGCTCTGGTCGGCAAGCACTCCGCTCTGGACAGGCACTGCAACGAATGCATACTGCAGCGTACCCGCATCTCGGCTGTCATCTGCAGGAACGCGCACGGGACACAGCAGCATGCCGCCCACATCTCACAGTCGTCGTCGTCAGCGGAGAAGTCTTCAGCGTCGTTCCTTCCGGGAGGCGGTGCCCCCGTAATGCTGCGCAGTTGGTACTTTCTGCGCACCCTCCATCGGTACGACTGCAGTACAACTGCGAAACAGCCCACTGCGTCATCTTATCGCCTCTTGACGGGCATCGTGAGACGATGGGCAGACTATCACTCCAGATGCGGGGTCTCACCTCCAGACAAGCAGGGAACGCACAGGCTGAGGGCTTCCAGCATTGCAGACCATACCCCCTCGTCCTCTGGCTGTAGCTTGCAGGCCCAAAACCAGAGCAGGCATGGGGCCAAGGCAAGGCTGCCGCAGCCTGCATCCGAGACATGGATCGTGGTGCACGGTTGGGGATCAAAGTCAACCAGCATCTTCAAACACTACATTGCCGGATTGCTCCCGTCATGCAAATGATCAGCACGGAGGTGCACTCTGCCAGGTATGAAGTGAAGAGGCAAAACAGGTGCGCAGGCAATTGCCAACAGGGCACACGACTTTGCGGGTTGAAGGTTGTTTTCGCAACATAGTGTACACTCACAACAGTCGTGTCCCAGGAGATACGAAAAATCGCACTGAGCTCGGCGGTGGCCCTTGTAGCGCAGCAGCCGAACAGCGGCTGGCGCCATGTGCCATTGCCCCCCGCTGCCTTGTACATCTCGATCCTCTGCACATGCATCACAGCCACATGGCACAGGTGCTGTGGGGAAGGTTTGGTGCTCATGCATGACAGCAACATTTCGCAGGCGGGGAACGAGCATGTTTTTGCTCAGCCGCATAAGAGTGCCGCACCATCATGCAACCATCAATCGAACAGATTCAGCTGCTGACTACACCTTTAGCTCCTGCTGAATGTTCTTGCAGGCTTCTTTCAGATGGCGCAAGTTGTGCGCCTCTGCCATCTGCTTGCAGTCTTTGTAATTTTCCACCGTGATCTGTCACAAAAGTATCAGTGAGCTCAGTTCTGCACAAGAATCAGATGCAGAATGAATGGTGATGAAATCGCGACGCAGCATGCAGCGGTATGCTGCATGTTCTGTGAACGCTGACCTGCCATCCAATAGTTGATCCCTCACACACGCTGCGCGGCTGCGGCATGTCCCACTTGCGGGCAAAATCCAGCAGCAGGGCCGGCAGCGGCGTTCCACACGCCAACGACTGCATATCGCAATAATGCCAGCAGCTTTGCGTACAAGTACACAGTCATGGCAGGTGGGCGCAGGACAACGACGACAGAATAACCCTGGGTGGCGAGACTGGAATGCATATCCATGTGTCATACAGTGAGCTGCTCGTGTCACCTCGTGCAGCAGCGGCTGGTCGTAAGCCCACAGCACAAAGGCTGCTACTGCAGCAGGGGGGTCGTCAAGGTCCAGTCTGTCGTTGTCGGGAAATTCTTCTATGATACTCCTGGAAGGCATGCCATGAACGGCCTCAGCATCAAGGGAAGGAGCATGCCCAGGCTAGCACTGGTAGTGAGCGCACATTGGCGAACTTGGTGTGGACGTTGTCAGTGCACAGCATGCAGTGTAAATGATGTGCGCTTGTATGCCGAGGACTACAATACGGCACGTGACCTATGCAGACGGGCAGGGAGCTCACGCAAGGATGCGGCTGTGGCGGACGACATGCAGTTTGCACACCCTGAAGCACATCCCGCCCCGCGCAATCAGCGTACAATCTGCGAGAGAGCGCCACCTCCGCAGCAGTGCCTGCGAAAGCCAATGCCGAGCATGTCTAACAAGAATACAGCACTTGCTAAACACATCCATGGATGTACCCACTCTCACAACTTGGCACCATGAATGGTAGGCAAGTGCCAAGCCTTTGGGCTCCCTCGATCAGTGCTCAACTTTGTGGCACCATACACATACAGTAGATGCGGTGGAGTGATCGGTAAAGGCTGCCCGAACCTCAGCTTCTTCGATGGTCTGCCGCTCAATCATGGACGACACGCATCCCGGTTGAATGGTACCGCCTCCTGCAGCGCGCCCTGCAACAGATTCAGAGGTACACAATGAGGCGCAACATCGACAGGGAGACTAAGCATCCGTGGTGTGCGAACCTGATTGGCAAGGTGTGCTGCTGCCTTGAGCTTCGTGAGTATGGAACGCGAAGTTGATACCGGGTTCGCACCGCCACTCTGTGCAGGTGTGGCTAGCTGCCAGTAGGCGTCCGCAGTATGACACGAAACTGTCCCACACGGTTTCTGTATGACCACAAGCTGCTGTTTGCTCGTGATTACAGAGGCAGATATGCGGCCTGCCTTGCCGTGCGTCTGGCTCACGTCCATTTCACCGCTGTATGCTGTCGGTGGCTGGTTTGGGATGGCACTCTAAAGCTGTGATGAGTCGGTTGTCGACTCAGTCGCTGCAGTGTGAGCCACGAGCCGGTGACGACCCTGATCGCTTGCCTGAAGCGAGACGACGACAGTAGTGCAATCGAATGTTGCTGGGTGGCGCAAGCTGATGAGTGCTGCATTTAATAACTCATCAAAGCCATGTGTCATTGAAACTATGCATGCTGCAAGCACTATGGCGCGCGAAATGCAGGCCCTGCGCTCTGTTATGCACGTTCAGTTCGTTCACTGGTGTGAGTCAGAGCTTTCGGAACACACCCTCGGGCAAAATTTCAGATTGCCCATCGGACCTTGGCAGTCGGGCACCAGGGCGGGGCTTGGAAGGCACATCGCAAAACAATCATGCGACAGTGCAGCGCTGCTGTATGCCCCACATACATATCATTTCTGTTTACACACAGACAAATCGCGTTCTCGATTGTAGGAAAACAGCAGACACACAAAGCACATACAATTGTGCAGGCGGCAAACCACCATACACACAAACATATCACCCAGTAGCGCACGCTCATGCAGGCAGCGAAGAGACCAGCAGCAGCTTGGCGGCAAGGCAGGGGCTGCCGGACAGCGTGGCCGCATGACCATTGATCAGCGCTGCCAGCAGCACTGCCTTGCCGCCAGGACTGCTGCCTCCCGCAGACACAGCTGCGGGCGTCCGCAACACTGAATGTCAAATCCCCAACCTAAACCCCACTTGCTCAATGGATGCCATGTCATCCTTTTGGCGGTTGCGCACCCACACACACCCTAACACGCCTTTTAACGAAGCACCAGCCCACGCATGTGTGTGAATATCTGACTGCAATGATGCTCGTCTCATCGCACTGCCATGGGCACCAAAGCTTGCAGACGAGCATCTGCTTCAGTCATCCAACTCCACTGCATGTACGGACATTTCAGGAGCCGTCATTTGCTTTGCTCTAGCTGCTGCAACAGCCGATCTGATACACCCCACACCATTGTTCCATAGCCAAACACTCTTCATACAGGGTCCTATGGCCCCTGCAAATAGTTGAAGGACATGTGTGCCCCTGCCATCTGCAGATGTGTCCCGTACTCGCTTTAATGGCGGGGGCACATAGGTATACGGTAGGCAAAGGCCTCTTGCTGACACGCTTGGCGGCTGTATCATCCATCCGTAGATTTTTTGCACAGCCGCAGCTGTTGCTTCGACCATGTGACCGCCGCCCCTCCCATGAGTCGTCAGCGCTACATGAAATCATCGCCTGGAGCAGCCGGCGCTGGCACCTGATCTCCCCTGTCCAGCAGCCAGGGTAGGCCCCCTGCTACGGATGGTACCAACGCTGGTGCCGCTTGGGTGTGGTGAGTCGCAGCCCTTGGAGTGCAGACGCCAGGCGAAGGCGCGGCGAGAGCTCTAGTGTCCGGCAGCCAGAGCGGCACCGCTACCGCTGCCGCTGTCCTGACTCAAGACTGTATCGCAGCCCTTGGCCCGCAGGCGCCAGGCGAAGGTGCGGCGGGAGTGGCGCTCGGTGCGCCACATGAACGCCAGCGGCGCTGCGGTGCCAAACACGACCAGCAGCAGGGCGCCGGCGGCGTGGCACAGCTGCGTTGCAAGCACACCAGGGCGTCAGGCAGCGCCCTGGAACGCAACTCTGGCTCGCACTTTCAGCGGCAGTGCGGGTCAGTCCTGGGACGGGAGGGTAGGTCTGGCAACAGCGAATTTCCTGAAAACCATGACCAGCACATTGGCGGGTGTAATGCGGTGAGGGTGGCGTCTTTGCAGACCAGCGTGATCACCTGGCAGGCAGCGGTGCCGGCGGCGAAGCAGGACGCGCACGTCCGAGGCAGCGTGGCCAGCACCATGGCCAGGATGGCCAGCTGCAGCGGCGCCGCCCTGCGCACACGCACCTGCAGCCAAAACATATTTTCACAAAAAATGGCAACATGGTAGGTGCACCACGTCTTCCTAGGGCGCGTAGGTCTGCGCGACGGGCGCAACAGCGCCTCAGGCCAAAAGGGCTCTTGCTGCGGCGCTGCCCACGAAACGGTGCAGTCAAGGCTGAGTTGCAGCCGTGAACTGCAAGCGGCGCGCGCAGGCAAGCGGACGCGTGTCGTGCTCCAGGGAGGGAGCTCTCACCCACAGCAGCAGGGGGAAGAAGGCAGTGGCCTCCACCAGCAGCGCGCGCTGCAGCCAGCCCAGGGCGGACGCCAGCTGCAGCGCTCCATCGGCACTCCCCAGCTTGCGTGCTGCCACCTGTGCAGCCACCATCGACGTGTGTGAACATGGGTGAACAGATCCAGTTGCAGCCAACCTGGGAGTTTGCAAAGATCAGCGAGATGTTGGCATGGCACCACGCGCTCCCGACAGTAGCAGGCTGAACCTACAGTGTCCCAAGGTGCAATAGCAGGACTAGCAGTGGACACAGCCATGCCCTGGATATGCGTTGGCTGGAGGTGTCACCTGGGCGCAGAACCGCGTGTTGAGACAGCCGAAGGTGAGCGACAGGAAGTGCACCGCCTGCAGCACGCCCTCCCGGTGGCGCAAGTACCTGCACAAGCAGCAGCCCCACCTTCCAGAAGCCCGTGGAAGCAGGGTTGCCTGACAATGTTGGGAGAAGCGCATGACATGCTGTACTTGTAGTCGATGCTGTTGGCTGCAGTTGCGGCCATATGTGGCTAGCTGCAGCCAAACTGATGCGAGACTGGCTATTGGATTGGCTGGGTTTAGCCAATAGGCAATTGCTGTTGCGCAAGTAGGCTTTCAGTAGGAAGCAAAAGGACTCACCCGGTGGGGCACAGCTGCTGCGCGACGGCGGCCAGGACCCACAGCGCGCCCAGCGCCCACATGGCCCACCCTGGGGTGGCATGCCAGAACAGCCCCATGGGCGGCAGCCCGAGCGCGACCCACATGACCAGCAGGATCGCCAACGCCGTGCAGTCCAGCTGCACGAAAGTCGAAGCATTGGTTCGCGAGATATTGCTAAGGATGTCATGGAATGATGGCCTAAACAGTCCCAACCACCCCATAGCAAAGTCACTTCTTCAGTTGGCAGTGTCAAACGCAGTGAATGCAATTGCCATACCGCAGTGAGTGTGCGGCTGCAATACTGTACCTTCTGTGCCTGCGTGCCGTGCCACCGCACATACTGCGCCTCCATCGCAGGACTATCGAAGCCCAGGCCCGTGCGCTGCAGCCAGCCCTGCGGTGCTGGTTCTGCTGCTTCATCTGCTCCTGCCTCTGTGGGTGTCGCGGCAGGTGGTGGTGCCCTTGCAGCAGCTGTACCATACCGAAGTGCAGCCATTGCTGGCGCCTCTGCTGCCCATATTTCGGCCTCCAGTGCCGCCTCTGCACTGTGGCTGCTTGAACTGTCGTCGCCTGCTGTGACTGCCTGCCTGCTGCGGCGTGAGGTGCCTCCAGCAGCTGCTGTACTGGGTGATGAGACCAACGGCACAGGGCTGCCAGCTAAGCTGAGGGGGGTGTTGCCAGACCGCTGCTTGAAGCGGCGAGGCTTTGCAACCTGGGGGCTACCGTTGGTGGAAGCGGCTGGGCTGGCTGCAGGAAGCGCCACGGCCAGCCGTGCCGTGAGCGGCCACTCTTCGAGTGGTGTGCCGCTGGCGCTGCCGCCGCCGATGCCTGGCAGGGTGATCGCGAAAGCGCCGCCGCCGCAGCTGGGCCGGCTGAACAGCGAGTCCACCGAATCCGTCTGCAGGCTAGGCATCGATCTGCGGGTAGTGACACCAGCACATGAGCAGAACCCTGCAATTGTGTCCAATCATTGACGCCCTGACATCTGTCTTGAAGTCTGAGCTCAGACCTGGCATCGGTCAGTGGGCATCCATATGCTGGCGCAAATAGGCAGAGGCAAGTGGACATATGTTGGACATAGTGTCAAGTGTTTCCCTCAGAAGCAGACACGGTGCCAACTGCACAACAGCAGTGCTGCCAGCAGACAGCTCGGGGCAAGGCAGCGCCTGCCATGCGCAGCTTACATGAGGCTCGAGGTCCCGCTGGACATGAAGTCGGTGCCCGTATGTGCGACGCCAAACGCCGGCGACTGCACAGCATCTGCTGCTGTGGCAAGGTCCGCGGCGGCAAGGTCATCCAGGGCTTGGTCCACGAGACGGCGGCTGCACGCACGAAATTGCCATTCATATCTTGATATGACGCTTTGTATAAGGCTTGGATTAGCTCGAGGTGTGCAGGACACAGCTGCACGGGAGGAAGGGAGCTTGCTCGCTGCCATGCTTGACTGCCCGCAAGGCGAGGCCGAGAACTTGCATGGTGACGATATGCTCCTGGCACACCCTGTAGTTTGTCAGCTTTGTGTGTACATAGCACATTCAACGTACCTGTCCTCGCGGCTTATGCGGCGCCTGCTGGCTGTGCTGGTGTGCTGCTGGCTGCAGTCGGCAGCTGCTGCAGCTGCGGCGTTGCCGGACGCTGACCGACGGGCAGCCGATACAGCCTGGAACGGGCTAAGCTTCAGCGCAGGCGGCCCGTTTGCGACAGTCGACTGTGCACAAGGTGTCGCATTCACTGGTACAGCTGCGTCCCCGTCTGCCTTTCCTGGTAGCGCAGCTGTGCTCCCGTTCACCTTTGCTGCTGGCGCAACTGCATCCCCGTCCTGGCTGCTGCAGACCAAGGGCGTATACTCCCATAAGTGACCCTGCCTCGTGTTCAGCAGCAGCTCTGGACAATTGGACATCACGACCAGCACACACGACTCAGCGGTATACGCATGACTGCAGCCGACTGGATGGGCCTTAGAGCTGGTCCAACTGTAGGAAAGCCCTTATCTGCAGTTGCTGCAGCCTGAGATAGCGCCCGCCACATGATGCACTGCCTTGCGTTGGGCTGCCACCGCGGAAAGGAACACTGGGAAGTGTGAAGGTGTCTGCGCACCTGTCGCAGGAGCTGTCATACAGCCAGGAGTCGCCGTCCTGAAGAAGCGCATTGACTTCAGCCGCCGTGGCGCTGTCGCCGTGGCTGAAGCCGCACTCCACGATGAGATGCGCCGGCAGCGGCTGGGTCTCTGTTGATGGGATGACACAGCAAGTCAGGCTCAGCATGCCCAGCTTGTCTAGCTGCACTGCGCTGCTGCCGTCGTTGGCAAGAAAGGGTGCCTGTGATCCCATGGACATGGCCAGGCAGAGGACGATAACCCTCTAGCATTGTGGACACTTCCAACGTGTCAAAAACAGAGGCACAGCGCATGCAATTTAGGAAGCAGGGCCCCTGGCAGCTTCAATATTGGTGGTGTGCAGACACTCGACTGCACCTGAGGCTGCGGAGTTTTGGCGCCATAACTGCGTGGCGTCAAGGCTGCCGCTTCCACCTGCGCTGCTGCTGCTGCTGCTGTCGCCGCTGGTGATGTGACGGGCACGGGTGGCAGCTGCGGCGTGGGGCAGCAGCGGCGCCAGCGCAGCAGCAAGTGCCGTTGCATGAAGGAGCATGCTGCATGCACACAGGCAGGCGTCACCAGCCACAGGCAGCAAGCTAATTTTATATAAAAGAAATTTCAAGCGCAGCCGACTACGAGCATTGGTGCGCTGCTGAGTGTGGCGATGCTCATGCAGCGGTCAAACCGGCAGCTGGGCTCCACAGCTGCTAGTCAGCGCAGTTCTTCATGCAGGTGTACAACCCAATGGCCAGGTGCTGCCGCGCGTGCAGCCAGCACCAACAGCTGCACGCCTCACCTCGGCAGCTGCTGCCGCACGTCGTGGGCAAAGCCCAGCGTGAGGCAGCCACACGCCGCTGGATCTGGTGAGCTGCTTGTCGCCATGACTGTCTTTGTAGCAGCTGGCGCTGCCGCCGCTGCCGCTGTGGTCAGCCCTGGCTTGTCATGTCCAGGGATGGGCACGCACAGGAAGGACGCCCCATGGTAGCGCAGGTTCAGCAGCTGCAGGTCCTGCAGTCTTTGCGACCTGCAGCAGAAGTTGGGCGGGTGCTGAGTGCAAGCCAGCGGCACGCCAAATGAGGGGTTGCATCTCAAGCCCCACACTGGCGTCAGTTCATGGCTCGCAGGCACACGACCCAAATGTGTGATAGCAATGAGACTCCTGAGGCACTGGAGTAGCGACTCACGAGGTTATGTCAAAGACGGCGGGCTCGGCGGCGAGGGCTGCGCCGCCGGCGGCCGTGCCCCACACCGGCATGGCGCAGGAGCAGAGCGGCCCGCCCTCCAGCAGGTTGCCGCTGCACAGCAGGCGTCGCGCATCCAGCGGCACGGCCAGGCTGCGGGCAGGCCGGGGTCAGGCGGTGAGGTCAGCATGCTAATACAGAGCTTTGAGACACTGGGTGCAGAGCAGCTTGACGATCGGACTGCTGCATGGCACCCAACTGATGCGACTATCGTGAGCTGCAGGCACAGGCGGCCGTGGCAGTACCATGACTTTGGCCTGCAACATGTACGAAGCGGCCCGAAAGACCGTGGACCCACGGTGGAAGGCACCATGTATAACTTCAAACGGGCCATGCACGCAGGAGGCCTCGGGATGCGCCTGCATTCTGCGAACTGGATTGAGCCAACCACCACGCGGTCAACCATGCGCTGCGGACTGCAGCGCATGGTAGATTTCGAGCATGGCGTGCGAGTTGCGTACCTGACGACAAGCGCAGAGCGGCCGCAGAGCTCGCGAAGAGCGGCAGCAGTCTCACACTGCACCTCGCCCTGACCCAGCGCCGCCGCTGTGAAGCCGGCGGTACGCTGAGCCGCAGCCTCCATCTTGCCTGGACACCCAAGCTTGAAGTCGAGCAGCTGACGACCAGCTGGTGGCCCTGTTGCTTGGCCGCTGCAAGGTTCTGCGCAAATCACTCCAAAAGACCGATAGACGATGGCAGCCGGGCTGCGAGCGGCGAAGCGCGCAAGGATCGTTGTGCGCGTAAAGTGACAACAAGGGCAGTAACAGGGCCGACAGACTTCAGAGGCAGTCTGCAAACGCCTGCGCAGAACTGCCGAGCTGTCAGTACGCGTGCAACGGCCGGAGTCGTGACCAAAGACTGCAGGCCGGCCGGTCGGTGAGCTGGTGAATGCACAAAGCGCCTCCACGTAGATATGCCCACGTGACACGTCGCCACCAGAGTCGTCAGCCAGTGGATGACACCCAGCAGTGATCGGACACCCAATCAGTGCTGAAAATGCAAGCGATCAAATCACGATCAATACTTCAATGGCGGCTGCCCACGTCAGTCGGGCTGGTGGAACCCCTCGACTTATCATAGCTATACTCCCTTCAGGGTCGTCACTTCCTGGTAACAGGACAGCACCTGACAGACTGTCATAGCCACCTACCCCTCGTTATTATGCTGGCGCCCTTGCAACTTCTCTGACGGATGAGCTCGCTTACATACCAAGCCTGTGCTATTGCACAGCTGTTGTCACATTGTGCTGATCAGTCCCCGAACGAGTGCCGACTCTACCGCTGCACTTTCCCCAGGCAGCTACCAGCGTTGATTCAAACCAACAAACAGCCTGAGGCGCCAACAGCTTGACAAGTGCGATCCCTCTGACGATGTCTGATATTCTAGTCAGCCAGTTCCTCACCACATAACTTCAGCACCCCTGATGCTTAGTATACATTTAACCATTGCCGGACAGAGCTGTATGCTGTCTGCCAAAATTGCTGTTCCGTGCGCTTCCCGCCGACAGTTGTCCGACTTGCTGATGTAAGCCCTCATAGCAAATCAGATGCCGACCCCATATCACCATACTTGCCCGAGTTTCTTCATCCGACCACCTATGTCTTCCTGACCGTACATGAAACACGTTCGCCTTACCCGTCCAAACGCCTCTGCTGCGGTGTGCTGTTGTGGCACGAAACACAGTGCTCGCTGTTATCGGGGCGCACAGACTGTGACTGTCACAGCTGCCAAGGTGCCGCCGGCTGATGCGGCAGAGTCGGAAACCCCACGTAGCGCCACTGATGGCGTGGCTGCCTCTGACCCCGTGGCAGAGGTTGGGACCGACTGCGTCGGCGATGCCGGACATGAGGGTGAGGCCAGCATGCTGCGGCCGGCGGCTGGACCCAGCACATCATACGGTTTTGCCATGCCGTTGGGGTTCGCTGGTACGCTGACTGTAGGCAATAGCGAGCTGGTCGCAGCTCCAGCCCATGGGTCCAGCTGTTGCGGCTGTTGCAGCGGTACTCCATCGTCGCCCACGCTGCTGAGGCTGCTGAAGCTGCAGCATATGCAGGACTCAAGCCATGAAGAACACGTTGAAACAGTGCCAACAGCTAACCAATGTATCATCACAGCGGCCACCTGCATGCTGTCGAGCTCACATCCAGCAGCAGCATGAAGGCGGGCAACACCGAGACGTCTCCGGGACTGGAGAGCAGACTGGCCGGGCACCTGCCCCAGGAGCTGTCGTACAGCCAGGACCACATGTCGCCGTTGTGCAGGATCTGCGACACCTCGGCGGCCGTGGCGCTGTCGCTGTCGCTGCCGCCGTCCTCAGATCCCGGCGATACCCGGCCCGCCGCACCTGCACACTCGCAGCAGGACCGCTGCCATCGAGGATGCGACATCAGAGCCAGAGGTTGCAAATACCTCAGAAGCCACCACTGTGATTTCGTGCCGTTGATGCGCGGCAACTGTGATCAGCAGCTGGGACAGCAGGCATGCGGGATGGACCTGAGGCGGCTGCGTCGGCGCGCCAGGAGTGGATTGCCGCCGCCGTGCTCTGGGTGCTGCCGCAGGGGCTGCCACCGAGTTGAGATGAGGAGTGACGCGCCATGAGTCCCGCGGCTGCAGCCTTCAGCAGAGGTGCGAGGGCCGCCGCAAGGCTGAAGGCGTCCATGAGCGGGCTGCAGGCAGGAATTGGCCCGCGCTCAGCTCGTGCAAGCGAGAAACAAAAGCTTTTCTAGGCAGGGCAGTCTGCATCTGACAGTGGGTGCTGTTGTCACCCAACTAAGCACATTGCATGGATGATTGAACCTCTCCACGAGACATGCATGTCTTAGTGATGTGAACATCATGTGTCTGACCTCAGAAGGTCGTGGCGCTCGTCCTCCAGGAAGCCCAGCGTCAGGCTGCCAGCCGCAGGCTCGTCCCCAGGGGTGGTCGCCATGACGCAGCCGCCGGCGCTACTGATCATGCCATTCGCCTCCATGGAAGTGTCCTGATCCGACGCCGGCAGCAGCAGCGACGCGCAGTTGCTCTGCTGCTGCTGCTGCTGCTGCTCCTGCTGTAGGTGTTTTGCAGCTCTGTTCTGCTGTGGGGGCCGGGCTGATGGTGTGCTGCCTGCCGGCTCGCGGCGGGGTTTCGCCAGGGTAGCAGCTGCTTTCAGCGGGTGTGTGGGGATGGGTACGCACATGAAGGACGCCACGCGATAGCGCAGATTCAGGCGCTGCAGGTCCTGCGGCGCACGAGGCCTGCGGTGCAACACCGTGCCGTATCAGCATCATCTGCCCAACGCAGACGTTCGGGCTGCCATCATGCTGCCTCGAATGCGCCAGCGCAGCGTGCTGCAACTGAGCAGGTTAGGTGCTCTGCCGACCGCGACCCTGGTGTGCTGCCCGTGGAAAAATGTCACATTTCTAATGTGGAGGGTCTTGGGATGCATGCTCCAGCACCTGTCAAGGCGGAAGGTGGCTGCCTCGGACGCTAGGATGGTGCTGCCAGCGGCGCTGCCATGCACGGGGATGACGCTAGTCCGCAGCGGCGCAACGTCGAGCAGGTTGCTGGTGAAGCACAGCTCACCGCCGCTCACGGGGACGGCCAGACTGCAAGCGCAAGCCAGGAGTTGAGGTTTCCGATACTGGGTTGGGAAATACGTCACGATGCGGTGGTGCGATCGCCAGCAGTCGGCTGTGCAGCAGGCGATTGCACGCATATAGTGAGCATGGGAACGTGGCCAACGTGCTGATGTGCCTCAGCATCAGCGGCATGTGGATGAAAAGGGGCCGAGGCCAGCTGCAGTCCACCGCACCTGACCACACGCACGGAAGCCGCAGTGAACAGCGCTCGCAGCGCCACCGCCGCTTCGGGGCCTACTGAACCGCCTAGCAGCGCCTGCAGCAGCACCGGCGCAACGGCGGCCGAGTCAGCCATGCCGAGATTGCCCTATCGTTACCGGGAGGACACGTCTGTGCGCAGCTCACAGCCCGTCGGCTGGCTCCCCGCCATCACGGATGCAGCCAGATCATCATCGCGACCGGAATGAGACGCTGCGCTGGCCGGGTAAGAGCCGGTGACGGTAGTTGGCGCTGTGAGGCCCAAAGCTTCGGAGAGCTTCTATTGCACTTTTCGAAGGGTTTTGGAAGGTTTTGAGAGTCCTCAGGTCTCGAGTCCTTCTGCAAGGGACCTAGGCATCACAGTGTGGTGTGACAGCGTAAACACGTGAAGACCTTCCAACAAGCTGTGCCAGTAACTTGGACTCCCCTTGCCGATATCGAAGGCACCATCTGAGGTGCTGCAGACCGACCTAGGTGCGCGAACAACATGCACTTTACGGTTTCTGAGGAGCACCAGCTACCCTGCGGTGAGAGAAGGTGCCGATTGGGAGGCCGCCAGCCACATACAACCCATGCTAGCGCCGCCATGCTGATCGCTGCCTCCGGCGTGTTGATACTACAGCCCGCCGGCACGTCCCCGCGGGAGCGGCAGCACTGCACGGCGCCAGGGCCGCTGCCATCGGCCGCAGCATCGCGGCCGCAGGCGTTACAGCTGCCTGCATTGGAATTCACATGCCAGGCATTTCATCAGTGTGCCACAGAGCAGCGACATCCACGCAGGAGTCGTGGCACCAGCGCGGCTTGCTCAGACACGCCTGCCAGACAGCAGTCTGGTGATGTGACACACCTGAATGAATGCGTCTGCTGGCTGCAGGTAGCTGTCTGCTGCCGCGCAGGCCTCCAGCACCCATTGCTGCAGGCCATCCACCTGCCGCTGCTGCGACGGCTGGCTGCTGCCAGCTTTCCTGCCGCTGCCAGCGCAATGCCTTCGGACCTGTGGATGCAACGCAGAGACCGTAGAAGCTCCAGCCGCCTGCATGTGTCGTCTGCTTGCAGTAGCACCCCACCAAGAAGCAGGAACTGCAACAGGCCCGTCCGGAACAAGTGCCGCAGTCTGCTACTTTCGATCAGTAAAGTACGCCTCGAGCGATCCCCACATGCAGACACAATTATCAGTACTTGTACACACCTGGGCTGGGCTGCCGGGGTGCGCCGCCGCCTCCGCCTCCTGCGCCATCTGGAACTTGTCCATCACGAAGGAGAAGGCCGCAAAACCGATTGCGCTCTGCGCTGCTGCCGCTGGGCCACCTGAACGTAGTCTTCACGTCGTGTTGCCCAAGCATTCCCGCCATGAACAGGGCAAGCATCAGCACCGTGTGCACTAGCCATCCTTGGGTACTGATTGTACTGGTGAGTAACACATTTTGAAAGCGAGCTACTGCAGAGGAGGGGCAACATGAAGACTGACCTCCCCACCCGAGGACCAGGCCTGTGACGCCTCCCGCCAGCGCCGAGTTGTATGCTGCAGCGACCATGCCAGATGGTCAACATTGTGCACGCTTAGGTCACTTGCCATTTTGACATAGCCGCAGATGACAGCACTGCCTGGCAGCTCAGTATAAGTGTTTGCGTTGGCATCGTGGGCTCGGATGCTGTTGCAGCACTGCTGCCAAGCTGCAGTTCCTCACCATCCTGCCGCTGCCGGATGCGGGTCGCCCAACACGTCACCGCTGCATAGATGCCGCCCATGACTGCAAAGGACTGCAGGGGACACACATCCTTGATCAGACGCACTGCAGTTTGGCTTGCAGTAGAGACAGGCTCCTGATGCTCGAGAGTCAACTACAGGTGACTTCTACCCCAAGATCGACACCTTGGCATTTGAAGCAGCGCTACCGCGTGCTGCTTTCAGGCGGCCAGGGCCTCTGTGCGTGATCAGTTTGGATCCTGCACATATGCACGAGTGACGATGATCATGCGCATGGACTTGCACTCAGTCTGAAGCACTGTCCAGGGGTAGTTTGAAGGTAGTGTCACGATCAAGTGCCGCTGCTGCGGGGTTGCCCTGCACATAATGTGATGCTTGAAATCGTGGTGCTCCACGAAGGAGAGCTCACCGAGTCCAAATACGGCTCCCAGTGCTCCACCGCTCATCCCCGCAAACACACCGTTCACGCTGCACCAGCCCAGCTGCTCCTCAGCCGACTGCCCGGGTGCATCTGGCGACACAGCGTTAGCTTCCGCTCCATCCAGAGCATTGCGCTGCGCTATCTGCTGGTCTCGAACGAAGTCTTCTGCTGTGTAGCTCTCCGTGTAAGACGCATCCTCGGCGTGCTGTCCCTCAGGCGCTTCCACCCGAGCTGCCTCAGAATCGCCTGCCCGCTGCTTGCGGCGCCACATGCTGAAACCAGTTACTACAACTTGCACAGATCAGCAGAGAGCGTGTTGCTGCAAGTGACGGTCTGTGCAAAGCACTGGGCTGCACCAAGCTTCCGGAGCACTCCAGGGTGTCCTTGGCTCAAGTGTGCAAGAGGCATGGGCATAAGTGTAGCGGCCATAGTCGGCAACTCTCTTGCCACTACAGTACCCGAAGTTGCCGGCTTAGAAGTTGCTCGTGCCTGGTCACCAACCGTCGCCGGTTGTTCTTGCAACACAACTCGAGCAACTGTAACAATCTTCTGAGCTTCAGCTTCGCCAAGTACCGTTGGCTGGCGTCTTACCTCTGCAGCAGCGTGCGTCGTTTCCAAAAGAGGCAGCAGGAGACCGCTGCTCCTGCTCCAAAACTTTAGCCATTGTTGAACCGCTGCGGCACGGCCATGGGCAGGCCTGCGGCCATGGCAGAGGCGCCGCACACAGGCACCACAATCGTGGCGGTCCAGTATGACGGTGGCGTTGTGGTCGGCGCAGACAGCAGGGTCAGCACAGGTGCGCTGCCCCTCTGACTGTGCTGCTGCACTGCCCCACAAATCGATGCTGAGCCCGCCGAATACCAAGGCACAGGCCAAGGCTCCTGCTATGTGATGCAGCTTCACCACGCTCTTGCGGCTCAGGGCACGCCAAGGCTCAGCATATGGCTCGCAGGCACATACATCAGCAACAGGGCGTCTGACAAGTTGACGCCGCTGACGGAGCTGGTGTGGCTGCTGCGCTCCGGGTCTGCAGCCGACACCCAGCTCGTGGCAGACTATGGTAAGGTGTTCCTGGACGACAAACCAGCATCATGTTGGGTACAGCACTGCTCGTTATCATCTGCTCAATTGTCGTACCCGAGTCGGGGCTGTGTGAGCATTACTCGAGTGTTATTGCGCATGCAACGCCTTTTGGTCGTTGTTCTTGCATCGACTACACAACCCGGCATGTGAGCGACACAGGCAAACGTGTGCAAGGTCCTGTGCTGGCTGGCTGCAGTGCGGTGGTTCACAGAGCAGCACGCTCTGGAGCTGGACGGGCAGCCCAGCGTGCAGTCCATCGCCAACCTGGTGATGCAGGTGCGGATCACCTGCAAGGTCCTGCTGTGTCGGCTGCGGTGCACTGTGCACTGTGGCAGCCTCATTGCAGCCGAGCTCAATCTCGCAAGGGCATCTCGATTGCCGTACAGCAGGTTGCATGCGTGTCTGAGCAGCAATTAGTGCTTCCAGCACTATCGGTACATGCCGAAGAACAGCTCAGTCGTAGTCGACTCACGTGCTGCAGATGAACTACAACAACAAGCAGCTCATAGGCGCCATGATCGTGGCCGGCTGGGATGAGGCTGAGGGCGGCCAGGTAGGCAGGCAGACACATTGTACAAACAACCAGAGGCGCAGCATCAAGACAACCACTGAATACACAGGCCCTCTGCGCACTTGACCTGTGTCAACTGCTGTAGGTGTGGGCGTGCCCCATCGGCGGCACGCTGGTGCGGGAGCAGTGGACGACCGACGGCTCGGGGTCAACCTACATCTGGGGCTTCCTGGACTCTGAGTACAGGTACTGCCCCTCACCAGCGGAATGTTCTTCGAAAGGGGCCTCCCCATCTGTGGTCGCAATGCAACACACCTGCAGCTGTGACACTCCCTAGTCTACTGGGCAGGATCGTCATGACATGCAACACAGGCTTGGCAGCGTGCTGACTTAAACATATTTGGCATCACGCAGAGATGGGATGAGCCGGGAGGAGGCGGAGCAGCTGGTCAAGGAGGCGGTGGCGCTGGCGATGTCGCGGGACGGGTCGTCCGGCGGCGTCATCCGCTGCGTCACGGTGCACGCCGGCGGCGCCGAGCGGTCCCTCGTCCTGCCGGAGGTGCTGAGGGGTTTTGTGGGACTGATCTCTTTGCGGGAGCTTGTTCGCGGCATGAATGCCCGCTGGAGCAGTTCACAGCACCTACATGTCATCGGCCGCCCCTCTATACACATGGTTGGCCATGGTGTGGGTGGAAGATGGTATCTGGTGCTTCGCACCGCCCGTGCAGCACAGGATTGTACTGGAATACATGACATGGCAACCCGGAGTATGAAGGTCACATGCAGCCAGTTGCCAGCATCCCAAGCTGCCGTTGCTGCTTGCTGCTGCAGGACATTCCACCGATGTGGGACGAGCTCAAGGCGCCCGGGCCGCAGGGGATGATTGTCTAGAGGCAACTGCATGTGGGATGCATGAAGCTGCCCAAGTGCCCCTGCCTGGTTGCCGGCGGCGCCAAGGAAGCGTGATCAGCGCTGCTGGCATTGCGGCCTTGTGCCTGGTCTCCCTCGGGCATCATTAACCAGTGTTTGCCGAGCAGATGGGCCGCTTGCATGATGGTTGTCAAGGCCCGCAGCTGTAGAACCATTACATAACCCTGAGCCAAGTGGGGAGCAATGCTGATCTGTCAGGCTTATGAGGCTGCTCTTCTCGGCTCTTTGCATCCATTGTGCGGACCTCGCTCGATACTGTACCACGCCGACGTCACAAGGCTGTCCTGAAAATTCTTGATACAGGGCACGCCACCATAGATCCTGACTACCATAGCACATCATTGTCCGCAGCACGACCGTGGGCAGGTGTAGCCACCGGAAAGTTTGTCGGTGCCTCGGCCAATTTTCGCTGATGTACACTCACTGACACTGAGCAAACGGCGCTGTCGCGCTTCTGTGGGTCAGCAACCTGAGTGTGTGCGCCCATCCAGCTGTGCGCCAGGACACCGCAGGACTTTACTAGACCCCGCCGTCGCTTCCAAAGCTTCTAGCTGAGACGCTGCGCCAGGCAGGCGATCTGTAGACATCAGCAGCTATTGCAGTTTCATCGAGCTCTCAGGGTGCTAAGCCGCTTGGCCGCGGCCTTGCCTGTGCAGCTTGCGCAGCGCTGCACAGCTCCACCGACTGCAGCTCAGCCGCCAGCACAGCTCTGAGCCGCCGGCAGCAGCTGCTCAGCTCTCTGCTGGCGGCGGACCGCCGGATGCATGCTGCCCGACGCACCGGCCACTGCCTCAGCGCCCAGACGAGCAGCGGCGGCAGGGTGAGGGAGATCCGCGCCGTCGGCAAGGCGCTGAGGCGCTGTCATGCCCACCGGCGATAACAAGGCGCAGCAGGGCGATGGCGCCAGGATTGCAGGTGGGCTTCCCTCCTGCGCATGCGCTCACCGGCTGCATTCCATGCAGTTGTCAGGATAAACCGCATCAGCAGCATCCGCAGCAGCGCTCATACCCCCTGTATGGTGAGGTATCATCAACACCAGAACGCTTCAGCAAGCGTTATGCCACCCGAAAGCACAGTGCATGCATGTCTTCAACCCAAACAGACTTGCCCGGCTTGTGCGTCAAATGGCCTGAGTGCCAACGCTGCTCCACGGGTGTCAGCCTGCTACACGGCGCACGTACAGGAGGCAGGGCCCCACGGCTCACACGCACGTCCTTCAGCTTCAGCGCCTTCCGCGAGGCGCTGGGCTCCCGCCAGAACGATGACGAGGGCCGGCGGGTCGAGCCGTCAGGTGCAGTGTTCTGCGCAGGTTGCACAGTTGTTGACACGCGCCGTGGTTCTGCTGGCGTCACCCCGCAACATGGCAGGCCGCTCCAGCCTCAACTGCTGCTGCGTGTCCTGCTGCTGCCTGGGCAGCCATGTGCTCACTGAGCACTGGAGCATGCCGCAGCTGTGCATGGCGTTGGAGAGGGGACCTTGCTCGAGGCCACTCAGCCACTTGCCACACCTCTTCCCATGCTGCAACGTGCCGGTGGACTGATATACTACGGCGCCAACATGTGTTTGCTGATGACTTTCGTGTCAGGCTGGAGCGGCATCTTCGGGGTGGGCACGGCGGCGGGGCCGCGCACGGTGATAGCGCGGGCGGACAGCTTCACGGGGCCGCCCCGCGCCGCGATGCCCTTCAACCTGGAGAACGACGACGCCGAGTCCGTCGAGAGCGTGCGCCCCACACTCCTCTCCCCCTGCGTCTCGAGCTTGCTGAGGCCGTCTGTCTAATCTGAACGGGGACTGTGGTTTGCGCTGCCTCTGCACGGCAACCCAGGACAGCAGCAGCCTTGAGCAGCGAGCACATCTGGCAAGCACCTCAGCTGCGAGAAAGCGCCTTGATGGGTGCAGAGCGTGCACGAAGTTCCTCATCTGGCGAGGGTTCCATGTGGGCGCCAACGCTGTCCCCACGCGCTGCATGTTGACCAAGCCAAGGTCAGGCAGCAAAACCTTGTGCAGCTTCGTTGTCGCCTTGCAGGCGTTCTGGACGAAGGGCGTGCTCGGCATCATCTACAACTGGTGGCGGCAGGGGCGGCGCTCGGTGCACGGCGCGGCGCGACGGGGCCCCGGCGTGCAGCACGTCGGCGGCCAGACGTTTGTGTATCCCATCCACGCAGTGAGTTCCGGGTCGTTCACTTTCCAAGGACATTCTCTCACTGAGGACTACCGCCGGTGCGGCCGGCTGCATGCTCTGGCGCTGTGCCCTGGGTGTAGGCTCTGGCTTATCTCCTGGGTTGGCAAACCTGCTGAGTCCGGTGCTTGCAGCGTGACATGTCGGTTGCAGGGCATCATGAAGCAGCCTCGCGTGCCCCCTCTACTGCAGCGTGACCATCTCTGTGGCGGCATCAGGGTACGGTGTCTGCTGCACCAGGTGCGGCTGGGCGACACGGTGACCTTTCTGCCGACGCCGCTGCGCAACTGGTGGGGCCGCCCCCGCCTGCAGTACGCCTGGCTGATCCTCAGCATCTACGTCATCATCGTCATGGTGGGCATGTCCCGAGTGATCGAGCCTGCAGCAGGCTGCCTGTGTATGCCTCAGGCGCAAGGTGTTTGCTGGCAGGCTGGCAGCTGCGTGCAGTGCCCATATCAGCCACTCAGCACGCTGCGACACGGCAGCCTCCTCCAGCCACCGCGTCCTGCTGCCCATGCACAGAGCGTCAAGCTGGGCATCTACTACTTCCTGTCCACCAGCCTCATCATCTTCCCGTGCGGCGCGGCGGGCGCGGCGCTGGGCACCGCCGCCTCCATCCGCTACCTGCGCAAGCGGCAGGCCATCGGCAGCTTCGACGCCGCCAACGTGCGAGCAACAGAACTCACACATGGAGACGCTCTCCTGCAGTGCCCATACTTGCAGCCACGATTGTCACCGCCTGCCTGATCATCATGTATGAGTGCTTCACCTGGACGACTTTGCAGTAGTGACCAACGGCAATGCGCTGGACCACATCTACGATGCTGGATCTGGCATGTGGCAATCATTGACTTCAGAGGGCTTTACCATGTAAGAACAACAGGATATAGTAAACTTTTCAGGGCGGCTGAGCTCATGGCGGTGCGCGCTGCTGCTGGTTGTGCTGCCCCACAGAGGTAGCCAGCAGGCACAGCAGCGCATGAAGCGGTGCAACAAGCTGGGGCCATGTCTGCCCCTCAGGCGGTGGAGTTCTCGAAGCTGATGGCGCTGCTGGCGGCGATACTCACCATCCTGGCGCTGGCCGCCTACATTTCGCTGCAGCTGGCGTGGGGCCTGCGCGAGATTGACTGCAACAGTGAGTGCACCTCACCGCAGGCAGCAGCATCGCCGCCCAACCGGCTGCTGATTGCAAAATTGTTTTTGTATGGAAGTGATGCTGGCTCAGCAGAGAAGCAGAGCGCGATCATGCTGCCGCTTGTTGGTGTGCCAAGATGAACTGTGTGTCTGTGATGTTTCTCTGAGGGGCTGCTCTGACGCAGTACCTCTCTGCCTGCAGACAAGTCGCTGCAGCAGTGCAACGCTGTGGACATGTGCATGAACTGGTCGCCGTGCTACGTGTCCAACCCCCCGGCATGGGTGAATGGCGTGGTCGACCTTGCATTGTGAGTCCCCTCGTCCTGTTTTTAAAGACATCACAACTCCCTCACATGCTGCATGAGTACATGCTTGCTGTGTAAGCCCTCCGCACTGCACTTCATTCAGATTGCTGTGGTGGTGGCGTGGGCCCCACCAGGCTGAAGGACGCTAGTGGATGTCACTGCGGTGCAGGGGCTGTGTCGTGTTGACGGCCATCGTGCCGTACGCGACGGTGAGCATCATGGTGTTCAGGCGGGCCCGCGCTGCTTCCTACTACCTGGTGCGGCCCGCAGACTTCTGCCTGGTTGTGGCGAAAGGCGCAGCATTAATTGACTTTGGCAGCAGGTCTCTTCCTTGGCAACAAGTGGCACGATTATGATGGTGAGCTGATGCCTGCCTGTGTGTCCGCTGCAGCTCGACAACATGCTGTGAGCGCTGGCTGGCTCTGTCGCTGTCCGGCCAACAATGGTGCCGCTGCCTTTGCCTTTGCTGTTGCCACCAGCTTGACATCGTCACAAGCAGTGCAGCAGCACTAGTACCACCAAGCACGACTGTCACAGTCTGCCGCGGCTGCCTGCTGCGGGGCTTATCAAGAGTGGTGGTGCAGAGCCGTGGCTGCATCGCATAAGTTTTGCAACTCTAAACATGTCACAGTCAGGAACAATTGCTATATCTGCAGAGGCGTTGCGCCATGTCATCTTTCGTTCGTTCGTTGCAAACCTTGTGGGCTCAGGTCTGGTTAGGCCAGGTCAAGTGCTCCTGATGCTGCACGCTGCACATCCGGAAAAGATGGGGTGTGATTGCAAAGGATTTGGCAGTCAGCTTGCTGGTCAGAGAATGTGATAGGTGGCCGCTGTTTCTGTATACCGCCACCTGTGGATGATGTGGTCTTGTGCTTGTTCACTGCTAGTAGTAGTTGCTATGGGTGTGCACACACAACTGAAGTTTACTTGTGTACACGGCTGCGGGCTTGGAGCAGTTTTGCTCAGCCTCATCTAGCCTGAGTCCGCACTTTTACATGCAATCGGCAAAAACAACAGCCTCATGCCATGCATCATTAAATGATTACCCTTGAAGCTGCATCAGTACCAGTCTGCCATAGCCACAGCACTGTGCCATGCATACATCTCGACTATTCTCAGCAGGGTGCATGTGACATATACACCAGGCAAACAGTCCTTCCTATCGAGTCAAACACTGTCCAACTTAGCAAAAGGGATGTTGATGTCCAACAGACCCACCCCCGATTTGTTCATAGCGCACACGGCACGCCAGCAGCTACAACAGCTGCAGCTGCAGGGTTGGTGGAGCTCTCAGAAATGCGGCGGATCTCCTCAGCCGCCCTGTCCTGCTGCAATAGAGAGCACGTGGGTGCAGGCGTGGGGCCAACAGGCGGCAGCTGCCCAAAACCCTGCTGGGTTGGCGTAGGCGCAGGAGTATTGAGGGTGTTTCTAAAGCCACGCAGTGCGCCTGGGTTTAGGACCTGGATGGGCTTGGGCGTTGGGCTTGCGTCGTTGCCAGCCAAATGGCGGCTGTGGCCACTGCTGATGGCGCTGAGAGTGGTGTCGACGCCGGCAGCTGCGCTACCACAGCTGGCGCCGAGCGTGGCAGAGCTGCGGCTGCTGAGGTCATGCATGCGCTTGTCTTGCAGCAGCAGCCTGCCGGTCTTGATTGGTCCGTCAATATCAGATGTTGTGCCTGCAAGGTCACCGAGCAGAGTGCATTTGTATGTTCTCTCATGTCAGCAAGGGTGGCGCTGCAGCGTGCATGTAGACACCCTTGGTGCAACAAAGACAATCTGCCAGGAGCTGAATGCTACATCAAGCCCTACAAGAGAATATCATGAAGAAGGACACAACGAATGCAACAAGAGAAGACGCACGTTTCTGGCGAAGCGTCGCTTCTGCCACATTATCTCTAGCAGCAGCAGCTTGGGACAACAGCACACTCCATATGACAGCCAGCACCAGCAGCAGCAGCGCGCCGCTCCCTGCTTCGGGTGGTTCACCACAGCAGCCGCTGGTTTTATTTGCAGGCTCGAAGATACCTGTGATAAGGTCCACTGGTAGCCACTGCATCAGCAGCGATGAATGAAAGCCGATCGGCAGGCTGGCGTGATGTCTTGTGCTTGGCATCGAAACCTCGCATGCGATCTCCACGCATATCTGCTGCCATTGCTGCGCAACGGACTTGGGGTGTTTCAACTTTGGCAGTTAACCACCCCCCTTGGCCTTGATGGGCGGACCAAATCACGATGTTGGGACAAAACTACCATGAGAGTGTTGCAGCAGTCTTTGGTCCACGTGTCACATTTGCACACCACATGATCATGTTGCAGTGAGAAATCCGTCACCGACGAGCCTTCTGGCAGAGCAGCTGGTCAACCGCCGAGCGCTGTCGAGCCTGCAGGTGCGTGGGTACTGCGGGCCGAAACACAGCAACTGCGCACACCCAAGGAAGAGTGCCAGTGGCATCAGATGGCCCAGTGGTTAAGGTTGCTGCAAGGCCTCCCATGCTGTGCCTGGACAACTCTCCTGCTGTGATCTACTGTGAGGATCAGCCCTCATTCCGCACCGTCTACGGTAGATGTGTTCAAGTGCTATGACGACTATAGCCAACCATCATGTACTGCACCGCAGTGGGCATGCAGCAAGAATCGGCATTTTTTACAAAGAAGCAAAGGTCCGGCCAGCCACTACCGGTATTCGTTGTACCATCCACAAATATCCAACCCAAGCATTGCCACAGCATGAGGCAGACCAGGCAACCAGGACAGCCCCTGGGTACGCTGGATACGCAACACATACAGCTTATGCAGCATTTGCTCAAAACCTGCTCAAAATCGGCTCAGTGGCCGTCATCGCAGGCAGTGTGATACTGTGGCAATCATCAGCGTAAACGCAAACACGGGAACGCAAAAAGGTGTTCCTTCGTGTACCACCACGCGTCTTCCGCTGTAACAAATGTCAAAGAATGGTTGCTGTAAACGTGGGTGACGTGGATTGGTCCTGTCTGCAGCTCAGTTCTTGTACTTGTACTTGTCCTTGTCGTCATCCTTCTCCTATATATGCCAGATGCCACACACCTCTTCAGTCGATGGGCGCTGCTGTGTGCTAAAAGCAGGATGTTCGCAAGCTAGGGGACTCCATCACACATGGTCAGCAAAGCCGCGCTGACGCTGTTATTTGCACATGCAGGACATAGCCATGCGCTCACAATGCTCGGCCAGGGGCGGTGGCATATGTCGCTGTGCGACGGCGAGCTGAAGCTAGCTAGCTAGCTAGGCGGTTGACACACAGCTTGACCGCAGGTCGCACAGCCATGCATGCCCAGCAGCACTACTGGGCGATTGCAGGAAGAGCCTGTTTGAGCACTGCAGGCGCACACCTTGTACTCCTTCTCGTACTTGTACTCCTCCTCCTCCTTGTCGTTGTCCTTCTTCTCCTGTACCAGTTGCTGCACGTTCCTCAGTCGATGGGCGCTGCTGTGTGCTAAAAGCAGGATGCTCGCAAGCTAGGGGACTCCATCACACATGGTCAGCAAAGCCGCGCTAACGCTGTTATTTGCACGTGCAGGACATAGCCATGCGCTCACAATGCTCGGCCAGGGGCGGTGGCATATGTCGCTGTGCGACGGCGAGCTCAAGCTAGCTAGCTAGGCGGTTGACACACAGCTTGACCGCAGGTCGCACAGCCATGCATGCCCAGCAGCACTACTGGGCGATTGCAGGAAGAGCCTGTTTGAGCACTGAAGGCGCACCTTGGACTCGTTCTCGTGCTTGTACTCCTCCTCCTTCTTGTCGTTGTCCTTCTTCTCCTGTACCAATTGCTGCACATTCCTCAGTCGATGGGCGCTGCTGTGTGCAACAGCAGGATGCTCGCAAGCTAGGGGACTCCATCACACATGGTCAACAAAGCCGCGCTGACGCTGTTATTTGCACGTGCAAGACATAGCCATGCGCTCACAATGCTCGGCCAGGGGCGGTGGCATATGTCGCTGAGCGACGGCGAGCTCAAGCTAGCTAGCTAGGCGGTTGACACACAGCTTGACCGCAGGTCGCACAGCCATGCATGCCCAGCGGCACTACTGGGCGATTGCAGGAAGAGCCTGTTTGAGCACTGCAGGCGCACACCTTGTACTCCTTCTCGTACTTGTACTCCTCCTCCTCCTTGTCGTTGTCCTTCTTCTCCTGTACCAATTGCTGCACGTTCCTCAGTCGATGGGCGCTGCTGTGTGCTAAAAGCAGGATGCTCGCAAGCTACGGGACTCCATCACACATGGTCAGCAAAGCCGCACTAACGCTGTTATTTGCACGTGCAGGACATAGCCATGCGCTCACAATGCTCGGCCAGGGGCGGTGGCATATGTCGCTGAGCGACGGCGAGCTCAAGCTAGCTAGCTAGGCGGTTGACACACAGCTTGACCGCAGGTCGCACAGCCATGCATGCCCAGCAGCACTACTGGGCATATGCAGGAAGAGCCTGTTTGAGCACTGCAGGCGCACCTTGTACTCCTTCTCGCGCTTGTACTCCTCCTCCTTCTTGTCGTTGTCCTTCTTCTCCTGTACCAATTGCTGCACATTCCTCAGTCGATGGGCGCTGCTGTGTGCAACAGCAGGATGCTCGCAAGCTAGGGGACTCCACACATGGTCAGCGAAGCCGCGATGACGCTGTTATTTGCACGTGCAGGACATAGCCATGCGCTCACAGTGCTCGGCCAGTGGCGGTGGCATATGTCGCTGTGCGACGGCGAGCTCAAGCTAGCTAGCTAGGCAGTTGACACACAGCTTGACCGCAGGTCGCACAGCCGTGCATGCCCAGCAGCACTACTGGGCGATCGCAGGAAGAGCCTGTTTGAGCACTGAAGGCGCACCTTGTACTCGTTCTCGTGCTTGTACTCCTCCTCCTTCTTGTCGTTGTCCTTCTTCTCCTGTACCAATTGCTGCACATTCCTCAGTCGATGGGCGCTGCTGTGTGCAACAGCAGGATGCTCGCAAGCTAGGGGACTCCATCACACATGGTCAACGAAGCCGCGCTGACGCTGTTATTTGCACGTGCAAGACATAGCCATGCGCTCACAATGCTCGGCCAGGGGCGGTGGCATATGTCGCTGAGCGACGGCGAGCTCAAGCTAGCTAGCTAGGCGGTCGACATACAGCTTGACCGCAGGTCGCACAGCCATGCATGCCCAGCCCAGCAGCACTACTGGGCGATTGCAGGAAGAGTCTGTTTAAGCACTGCAGGCACACCTTGTACTCCTTCTCGTGCTTGTACTCCTCCTCCTCCTTGTCGTTGTCCTTCTTCTCCTGTACCAGTTGCTGCACGTTCCTCAGTCGATGGGCGCTGCTGTGTGCTAAAAGCAGGATGCTCGCAAGCTAGGGGACTCCATCACACATGGTCAGCAAAGCCGCGCTAACGCTGTTATTTGCACGTGCAGGACATAGCCATGCGCTCACAGTGCTCGGCCAGTGGCGGTGGCATATGTCGCTGTGCGACGGCGAGCTCAAGCTAGCTAGCTAGGCAGTTGACACACAGCTTGACCGCAGGTCGCACAGCCGTGCATGCCCAGCAGCACTACTGGGCGATCGCAGGAAGAGCCTGTTTGAGCACTGAAGGCGCACCTTGTACTCGTTCTCGTGCTTGTACTCCTCCTCCTTCTTGTCGTTGTCCTTCTTCTCCTGTACCAATTGCTGCACATTCCTCAGTCGATGGGCGCTGCTGTGTGCAACAGCAGGATGCTCGCAAGCTAGGGGACTCCATCACACATGGTCAACGAAGCCGCGCTGACGCTGTTATTTGCACGTGCAAGACATAGCCATGCGCTCACAATGCTCGGCCAGGGGCGGTGGCATATGTCGCTGAGCGACGGCGAGCTCAAGCTAGCTAGCTAGGCGGTTGACACAAAGCTTGACCGCAGGTCGCACAGCCATGCATGCCCAGCAGCACTACTGGGCATATGCAGGAAGAGCCTGTTTGAGCACTGCAGGCGCACCTTGTACTCCTTCCCGTGCTTGTACTCCTCCTCCTTCTTGTCGTTGTCCTTCGTCTCCTGTACCAATTGCTGCACATTCCTCAGTCGATGGGCGCTGCTGTGTGCAACAACAGGATGCTCGCAAGCTAGGGGACTCCATCACACATGGTCAACGAAGCCGCGCTGACGCTGTTCATTGCACGTGCAAGACATAGCCATGCGCTCACAATGCTCGGCCAGGGGCGGTGGCATATGTCGCTGAGCGACGGCGAGCTCAATGAGCTAGTTAGCTAGGCGGTCGACATACAGCTTGACCGCAGGTCGCACAGCCATGCATGCCCAGCCCAGAAGCACTACTGGGCGATTGCAGGAAGAGTCTGTTTAAGCACTGCAGGCGCACCTTGTACTCCTTCTTGTGCTTGTACTCCTCCTCCTTCTTGTCGTTGTCCTTCTTCTCCTGTACCAATTGCTGCACATTCCTCAGTCGATGGGCGCTGCTGTGTGCAACAGCAGGATGCTCGCAAGCTAGGGGACTCCATCACACATGGTCAGCAAAGCCGCGGTGACGCTATTATTTGCACATGCAGGACATAGCCATGCGCTCACAATGCTCGGCCAGGGGCGGTGGCATATGTCGCTGAGCGACGGCGAGCTCAAGCTAGCTAGCTAGGCGGTTGACACACAGCTTGACCGCAGGTCGCACAGCCATGCATGCCCAGCAGCACTACTGGGCGATTGCAGGAAGAGTCGATTTGATCACTGCAGGCGCACCTTGTACTCCTTCTCGTGCTTGTCTTCCCTATCCTTGGGGTAGTATGGCTTGTACTCCTCCGCCTTCTTGCACTTGACCTTGAACTGCGCAGGGTGCATCAGCAAGAGTCTGCGTCAGTCGCTGCTGCTCTGTCGGAGGGGCAGCGAGCGCAGCACACTGCCTGGCTGCTGATGACTGTGTTGCTCAGCCGTGACATCTGTCAGTGACGGCAGTTGTCGTCGCACGCAATGCAGGCTGCCGATGAGGGCCCAGGCAGGCAGGTAGCACTGCTGGCAACTGTGCACGTTCTTGCCTCAAGCAACATGCTGGGCTGGGACCACCACAGAGTGGCTGCTGCTGCCAATGCTACCGCATCCGCCACTGCGTGTTCCCAAGCATACTGATCCGTGTGCAGAGGGGCAGGGACCCACCGAGTTGTAGTTGCAGACGCTGCAGGGCTTGTAGTGGTTGTACTTGTCCTTGCATTCCTTCGGCACGTAGTACTGCAGGTCCGACACAAGTTGCACTAGATATTCAGTCACCAGCATGTCCTGCCACTGTGATTACGTGGCGATACCAAACTGCACATGTAACACGACATGTGTTGCTGCAGATTGCAGGTCGGGCACTGCCAACGGAGCAGCCTGCGCGGAGGGCACGCAGCAGCAGCAGCAGCAGGCAAGCTGCAAGGCAGTGCAGCTGGTGTATATGGCACACCTTCTTGCCGTTCTTGTTGTAGTACTTGGCGTCGACGATGTACAGCTTCACGTATGTGTTGCACTTGGCGTAAAAGTCGGTGTACCTGCACACCAGTCAGCGGCAGGCTCACGACACAGAAGCGCAGCGCCGGCATGAAGCTGCGCAGCATGCGGTGGCCGGGCGGCGGCACAGCGCAACACTGCAGGCTCGCTCGGGGCCAGCAAGCCACAGCTGCTGGTTGCTGCAGACCGCAGGTAGACTGCGGGCTGATGCAGTGCAGTGCGGGCAGGGCGTGGCTGCGCAGCCTGACGGTGGCGTGGGCAAGTGTGCACGGCCAGCGGCAGCGGACATGTCGGCACACCCGTCAGTGCACTCGCGCTTGCCCTCCTTGTTGGTGTAGGAGATCGCGTAGGTGTCCTTGCCGTACTTGTCATTGAAGCACGTTTTCTTGGACACCTGCGTGCACGGAAGCTGAGCGGCACGTCAGCTCGTGGTCCTGCTGCGCAGTGAGCAGCGGGCTGCACTTCTGGGTCGTCACGGCAGCAGGACCCCTCTGCGGGTGGACACGACCGCAGGGCACATGCAGTGCAATCTGCAGCATGTGCTGGCTACTGTGTCACAAGGCAGCTTGAAAGGCATCCGGGTTGCAGGCACCCGCACCCTGCAGTACTGAGCATGCACAACTGCATGATATGATGCGAAGCAGAGCGTGCGAAGCAGAGCGTGCGCAGGGGTCACAGGAGCCAGCAGGAGCGAGTCTGGGAGTCGTGAGCGAGAGCAGAGGCGCTACCTTGACGTAGCCATGGTAGGACTTGGTCTTGAGGCAGTCCTCGACCTTGCCCTTGGGGCACCTGCAGGCCAAGGAGGCCTGGCTTGCCACGTCACCGACAGCAAATGCTCATCACCACGCCATGCGCGCGGCACCGGTGCAATCACAAGACGCAGCGGGTGCGGCCCAGAAGCTTTGTACCGGCGACGACAGGCATCTGCATCAGAGGGTGAGGTCGCAACAAGCTGCTAGGTGAGTCAAGAGCGCAGACAGCATAGCAACCACAGACTCACTGCTTCTGGTGCTTCCTGGGGTAGCACTTCTTCTTGTCCTCCTTCCTGTCGTCCAGCAGCCCGCGGCTGGCGTGCGCCACCGCAAGCGACCCTGCAGCAAAACTTGCAGGGACTGTTGCAGTCCATGGGAGCCACGCCAATGTAGTGCCGCCAGGTGCAGGATCTGTGCTCAGACTGACGACGGTATGTCACTCTGCAGTAGCGCAGCAACATTGCACGGTATGCTCGAGGGCACATCAAGCCCAGCGGCCTTGCGTGATGCGTACCCACACCTCATCTGCTGTCCACACAGTGAAGCGCCAACATGTTTCATTTGCTGCGGATCGAAGTGGTTTCGAGAAGACGGAAGGCTAGTTACCTGACAACCTTGTGCTGCCAGACGCAATCAGAGGCTTTCCTCTGGCATGGTGACCATGAAACAGATCAACCAGAGAAACAATCAGGAGAATCGTGATGCCGCACCAAGGAGCAGGCCCAGGATCAAGAGCGAGGTGTTGAGGCGCATCGCCATGATGACGTGATGATGACGTGAGCAGGGTACGCCTGTGCCTGCAGCTGAGGGGAGGCTGAGTGGCATCAGAAGCTGTCACACATGTGCTGAAGCTTGAGTGAAGAGCCTCGCAGCGGTTGACACCGGATGCCAACAGTGCCTGACAGTGCCTGGAGTGTGGTGCTTTTCCGGATCCTGTATGAATTCACTCCCTCGCTTCAGGCGAAGCGATCGCGGTTTTCGTCATCGCGCTCACTTGAACGGCATACCAGCGTATTGCAACCCCATGCACCGCACAGTGCGGTCCCTAACAATGTGATTGCCCGCGGTTTGCGACGCTGTCGCCTGTTGCACCTGTTGACGCGCTGACGCGATGATAGCTACTTCCGTCGTATCTATCAAGCTTGCTGCCCACGCGGCGGTGCACAGGTTTGCACGACCTTTCCCGGCAGGCTCAAAGCGTTTCCAAGCAGCTTAATACGGCTCATGCGTTGCATAAAGGTCACCGCTTCAGCTTCCTAGTCTCGGGCGTCCCCTCCGACACCCAACTTCTGAACAGGTCCAGCCAGCTGTGACGATGCACGAGGCTATCGCCGGCGGTCCCAGAACGAACCGTTCGCCGCAAACAGTGCAAATCCGCGTCGCACGACCAACGGCATCTGCAGGTTGTAGGCTGCACCTGCACACGGTGCTGACGTAATTGGGCAGCCAACGTCAGAGGTGCACCTCACTCTATCTAACCGTCTTATAGAGGTTCAGCCACAGAGACCAACCTTGAATGTATAGTATTGAGTTGCTCGGCACCTGTATGCTGAGGTCGGCGAACAAAATCCGCTGAAGGAAGCCAGTGGTCTGATGGCGTGGCTTGCGACACACATTTCATGCGCACCCTACCGAAAGTGCACGCTGCGCCGTCGCGCGGGGTGGCACAGTTTAAAGATGTCGTAATATTGAGTTTGATGTCCACGGCCCAGGGGTGAACCTCGTTTGGTCGTGTGAGCCGCATGAGCGTTCCATATTGCTTGTATTGCATGGGCCACAAGCAACAGCGCAGCACGACACCCCATGCACATAACGGGCTGTATGAATACGCGAGTTCTAGCAAGTCATATGCGCATGTTGGGCCACGATCGGCTCTGTGCCATGCGCGATAGATATTGCTCACACGCTGGGCTGAGCAGGCAGGCACATAGTATGGCCTTATGCACGGCAAACAGAAGGTATGCACACCTGTGTGCGGCCAGAGGCTCGGTATGAGGGTTCGCGCCTGCTGATGCGCAGCTTGCGGACGGGTTGAAAGTGAGGATTGTGTGCGTCGCTCGGCTTTTGGGCAGATCTGCATCCTACCTCATATCCCTCGAGGGGTGGGAAGAATCGCGCGCCCGGCTCACACCTACACGACGGGTGTCAAAACCCGCTACCCTAGGTTGGCACGGTGCTGAGTATGCCGCTGCAACTTGTGTACCTGCCGACCGCGGCGCCGTGATTGGAAACATGCCACAACATGAACACAACCGCGGCAGTGGTGGCGGCGGTGACGATGGCGGCACAGTACCACTGGTACTGCTTCTGACTACTTGGTTGAAGCATGCTGTTTTCAGCCTACTGCAAGGTGCCAGAGCATAGAAGAGGCCTAGGCAGCCACACGCCACGCAGCACCTCATGGCATGCAAAGTATGGGCGCAATAGCATCGATGGCATACAGGACGGCAGGCCCGTGACCACCTCATACATAGGACGTCTGTGACTCTGGACATTCCATTCTGCTACTCTAGCAAGATGCTGGGTGCGACACTGTGTGCGTCTGGAGCACTGCCGCCGCCAGACGCCAGGCGCAGTGCATTGCTCGCTGCCATGCGCCCCACAGCTGCCCTTACATGACTGTCCGCTGACACGCTGTGACTCACGCGTCCCAGCCGTTAGGCACCTCTGCGTATGCCAGCGTGCCTGCCGCTGTGCGCTGCGTGTGCACCGTGGTGCGTGTCACCACCCTCCCCCTTCCACACAACTTCCTGGGCCTCGAACTTGGCCCTGGCAGCCTTGATGGCCACCTGCAGTAAGCTGCCCACAATCATCCTCTGGACATTTGGTCATGATGAGGAGTTTGTCAAGTGCCTGGCGCGTACAGTCTCCGCAATTCCGCCATGCTCATCAACCAATGCCTCCTGCATGTTGTCTGGCCAATGCATCGGACTTGCACCTCTCAGGTAGTACCTCCAGCTGCACAGCAGGCGTTGCTGCTGACTGAGCGCACCTGGCAGTCTTGCAGAACGGCGGGGCACGGGTGGCTGGGCACAGACCCTTCCAGCTGCAGCTCCGCAGATGCAGCGCCCAGGCTGCGGGCTGCGTTGCGCAAAGGGCAGGACCATGGTTTTCACCTGCAGCGGCGGCATTCTGCGATGCGCAATGCGTGAATGTGTGTTGGCAGGAGCCATGAAATGTGCAGTCTGGGGTTGCCTGCTGCGGCCACCCTGGGGTGGACGCCCCGGTATGCTGGAGCGCTGCCGGTCGGTGTGGCCGCAGCACAGCAAGTGCACCTGAACGGCGCTGCTCATAGGTGGGGCGACCAGATCACCCAGCATCTCCAAAACTGCTGTTGAGGGACCAGCCGAGGCATCTGCACGGAGTGGAGACGCCGCAGGCACTGCGGAGGCCAACTTATACAAAATAAACACGTTGCTGCTGTGAAGGCCAAACAGCGTGTACAAGGCAGTAGGCCATCACGTGCATCAGCTGGCACGGCAACACACGTGAGCAGTGGTGTGCCTTCCCATGCTTTGCGCCTGCCGCCACAGCCAGAAATCCTTCACCCGCGACCATCCCGGACCCTACCTGACGAGCAGGCTAGCCGCATATGAGCCGGCGTCAGCATCGCAGCATGCTGCCCAGGCTGCAGGCGCATGATGCAGCGGTAAGCAGAGCAATTGTGTGACTTTGCGATTGCTTAGCTGGAGTGCCACGTGCAATGTAAGCTCGGCAAACACAACCACGCGCGTCCTGATGGGTGGACGTCGCCATGCACACGGCGGCCTACACTTGCACAGCTTCCAGTCCCCAGGCGGCTGAGCAGGACATGAAGCACCTGCACAGCGAGGGAGCATGGCCGGCGCCAGACTGCGCCTGCGGCGCCACGGCGGCATCCTTGGCCTGCCGCTGCGCCATCGCCTCCAGGTGCGCGATGGTGCCCCGCAGCTTTATCGGAGCTCCGGTGCTGCTCGGCGAGCGCCCTGCGGCTGCTGGCCGCTGGCTTGAGCGACGCCTGGCTGCCTGCGGCGCATGCTCACTGGAGTTGTAGGGCGACCGAATACGAGGGCAAAGGGGGGGCAGCCAGTCAAATATGTTGTCAGCACCCGTGCGTTGGATGAAGCCGGCTGATGTATTGGCAGACAGGCACCACGGCAACGCGGGGTCGTGCTGGGGTTCAAGCTGAGGGCGTGTGTACTCACCAAGGCGTGAGGGCTGCTGCTGGTCGGCCGCAGCGCCGCCGCGCCTGACAGCAGCAGCCTCCCAGCGGTCGCCCAGGCTGTTGATGAAGCCGAACAGGCCAGGAACACCCTTTTCGACTTCTGCTGCAGCGTGCCCATCCCTGTTCGCCTCCCTGCAGCGACAGCGCTCAAGATCTGTAGACAGGTGCTGACCGCAAGGCCTGCAGATGCTGCACTGCATGCCAGCAGTGGGTGCCTGCATGTGGCGACGGCTGCCCCGTGCTGTGGCAAGCCCTGCTCATGTGACAGGCCGTCGGGCTCGCCTGTCAGCGCGCTGCGCCTCGGCGTGCTTCCGCATCCGCGCCTTCCTGCTGCCGCGCTTCCGCCCCTTGGCGGCCGGGGCGCCTTCTGCTGTCGTGCTGGGCAGCAGCCCGAGCCCCGCCCCAGGCCGCAGCGCCGTCACCTGTCGTGCTGAGCTGATGCATCTGAGCAGACTGGGATGTGTGACAGCCCCTGGGCAGTGCCTGAGCAGACATCATGCTGCCATGTGATGCCAGGCTGGATGCTTTCTATTTCGGCTGTGCGTGCCATGGACACAGATGCTTGCACCCTATGTTATATCACGAACTTTGGCACTTCGCTCAAAGGGAAACACAAGCCATGAGTGCTGCATCTGCGTTGCATGCAGGACAGCAGCCTCTCACCTGGATAGGGGCAGCTATACCGGCGCCGGCCCTGCCGAGGCCCCGGCCCGCGACAAAGCCCATGGCCCGCCATGATATTGGACCCCATGCCGCGCTCATGCGCCTGCAAGCGCGGGTGCACACATGCTGCAGGGCAGCTGAATTGACGTGCTGCAAGAGGCATGGATCGGTGCCAGCAGACCCTTGCAGGGCGCTGGTCTTCACCGTGTACAAAAGGCGTGAACATCCTCAACATCAGCGGCTGGGCAACACATGCACTTCATGAGGATGACCCCAGGGAGCACGTGAGGCAGGACTGTGGCGGCCCCAGGTGGCTCACCTCCCACTCTGCAAAAGTGAGGGTCTTTGGCTGACGACCTGCTGCTGCTGCTGCTGTAGCCACCGCACGTTCTGCTGCTACCCCTGCATCCTGCGCCTCTGCCAGACGCACCTGCGCCCGACGTGTCACACTTGTGTCCACATCAACCAGCAGACCGCCAGATCTGCTGCGCATGTGCATCGCTGCTACACGCTGCGTGTCCTGCAGACTGTTGCAGCTCACCGGATCCAGCTCAGCATCGCCGTCATGTGGTACCGCCGGCCCTGCCAGCTGATACTCCTCGTGCTGGCTGCTGGACGCCCCCCTGGCCCCAAAGCGCACGCCATCCTCCTCGTCGGACCCCTTCGGCCCCTCTGACGCTGCGTCTGAGTCGCAGCCAGATAGCTCGTCCGCAAAGGGCGTCACGATCAGGTCATCGACTGCACCGCTTGCTGTTCTGCCGGAGTCTGTTACAGCAGCCGCTTGTGCTGTGTGGCCGCCATGGTGGAAAGCTCAGGATGGTGACCTCTTCCCACAGCTGTACGGCTGCACCACTGCTGGCTGCGTGCTGATCCGCCGCTGCCATAGCCTCGCGATCAATCCCCCACTCATGTGAGTTCTCGGCGAGCTACACAAAGCATGTGTCTCCAGGCGCTAGCCGTGTGTCGTCCTGCGCCCTGCCATGGTCCGGCTGGAGCAACAATGAAGATAGACTGACATCCTGCCTGCTTGCAGCTGCCGTACTCAGTCTGACAGCCTTGTGCCAGGCGTGGCGTGTACCCTTGCAAACTTGCTTCAATATCCTACCTTGCACAGCTGTCCTCACCTGCAGAGCGGAAGCGGGAAGCTGGACGCCGCCCAGCATGCTGCGCTGCGTGGGGTGCAGGAAGCGCACGACCGCCTCCTGTCGGCGCGCGCCCCCTGGCGAGGCGGCGCCCGCTGCCGGTCTCCCGCTCTTGGAGGCTGCCCGGGTGCTGCAGCGCCACCACCAGGCCCGCGTGCCAGTGGCCGTCGATGAAGCGGAAGCGGTAGCGCCCACCTGGGCAGCCACACGGTTCTGTTTGCATCAGGCGGCAACCAGAACACGCTCCCACCGCATGTCATGCCATGTCACATGCATCATCTGCCTGCACAGCCACTTGCGCCGGCTTAAGCCCAAGCCGCTGCTGACTGCACACACGTCAGCTGTTGCACGCGCTGCAGGTCAGGGCAGCGCCCAGCGGATGCTCCTCGCCAATGTGAACGTTACCAGGGTGGTTCCCCGCGCTATGTAGCAGCTCTCCGGGGACAGTCGCTTCAGCATCCGGCCATGCAATGCCTGCATCTGCGGCGGTGGATGCAGCACCTGGCCCTGCGGCGTTGCCGTTGCCGGCGTCAGTGCTGCTCGCAAGATGCGCCAGCAGCCGCTCGCACTTCAGCTCTAGAAGCGTGGCCTCAATCTCAGCGGTCGCCGCTGCGAGCTCAGCTTCAACCTGCGCACGAAGCTTTGGGTTGCCTCTCGTCTCTGCAACCTATTTGTCGCTTCGACCTTCTGCTGCCCAGTGAACGCGAGGCTGTGGTGTCTGATCTCCAGCTGCAAGAAAGCCAAATGTGCCGCTAGCAAAACTCACCTGCACGAGCTCGACATCGTCACGAGCGGCCTGCAGCGCTTCCTGGACGCCCTGCAGCGCCTCGCTGTGTTGCTGCAGCTGCTCCGCCAGCTCGTCCTCGGCGATCTGCAGCTCCTCTATGCGATGCGACACCTGGCATGCAACAGAATCAGAATTGGCACGAATCCGTGCAGCTGGGGTCTTCGTAAGTGCTTATGACAAGAACAACTCTGCACTCATACTGTGAAACCAGAAGCCGGCACAGCAACAGCCGTGCCAAGCCAGCAGCCTCCGTGTCGCCTGGTACAGCATCGCTACCAACAGCATGGCGGCTTATCTGGCGGTCTCCTGCTGCCTCCTCCTGCTCCTGACCTGTGCTGCTTCCTGCCGACCCCAAGGTGCAATGCACAGAGTCGAGGCCTCATCTCTCGGGCCCTCGCCAGTTCATTTCAAGGAGAAGCTGCTGCCCGTTTGGCTGACTGCGTTAGTTCGGTGGCAGCAACATAACACATGGAACCGCTGCCACGCAGAACACACCGCTGTCAGTGCATGTGTCGGTGGCCAGTAATATATTGGACTCGATTCCGAGTCAACCAGCCTCTTGACTGCAGCCCAGCTGCTGGCGTGGCCTGCACCATGATAACGTCACGATGGTACCTTCAGTCGCATTGCTTGCCATGAGACATGCTAACAGCCTTGTCATGTGGATGGAAGCCCATGTATTCGCTTGTGTTCAAGCAGCCGCTGCAATTCGCTGCAGGCGATGGCGCAGCTCACAGCCTGCTGCTGGGCAGGTCCAGGCGCGAGCTGCACACCGTGGCACCCACCGGCTCTACAACAAGTCTCGGTGGACTCATGGGCACCACAACTCCCAAAGTGCCTGCGGCCCCCACTGCAGGCAGGCAACCTTCTGGCCCTGTTCAGCGCTGCAGCCTGTCACAGTGTGCATAGGGTCGCATTGGAAACAGCAGCAGCGTGTTGTTGGTTTGGTGGCGCCGTAGAGTGCGGTGGTCTGTTTCGGTGCCTCTGCTATGCTGGCTGCCGACATGGTGACATCATGTGCTGCCATTCTGTGCAGCAGGGCGCTTCGAATGTACGCTCCAGGGCGGGTCGGCGGTGCAACGCTGCAGGCTCTGCGACCCGCAGTCACAGTGCCCCTGTGGTAATGGAGCCCGCACCTGCGTGCTGACAAGCGCCTGCCCCTTCAGCAATGGCGACCCCAACCTGCAGATCCACGCCTGCCTCTGAGCGTGCACGGCAGCTAAGGATGAGGATGCGAGACATTGAAGTACACGCTCAGCAATGGCACATCAGTGTGTGCAGGTAGGACTGTCCAGGGACTGTTGATTGCACGTCTTTCCAGCATTCGGCGTCAGGGCTAGTTTGTCACGTTGTCAAATGCACAGTTGGCTGTCAGCATACAGAAGGGTCGCATTGCATCTAGCAGCAACGTTACTGGTTGAATGGCACAACAACAGGTTAACAACGCACATTTTGGAAAAGGTTTGTTGGCAAGCAATGTATTGTGTCTTGGCAGCTAAGAGGGCTTCCTGTGTCGTAACCAGGTGCACAGCACATCAATGCTGCTGTCATCCTTGAGACAGCCTGTCTATTTATCAGTACCCCTCGTAGGATGTGGTCACGGTGTGAAACGGCAGCCACCGCCTCAAAAGCGCAGCCGAGACCTCGTGCGGCGCCGGCCCAAATGCTGAGCTGTGGCCATATATGTCAACTGTTGCCGCCCCAGGGTCGTGGCTGATGCGGCCACCGCCAAGCACCTTGACCTGCGCAGTCAACACACCCAATGATGCTGCGCGATCCTGGAATGCTTGGCTTGCATCAACATCAGGTAAGAGAGCTTGAGCAGATATACGAAAGCGCGTGCTCACCTCGAAGCCGGCGGGCTCCAGCTTCCGGCTGACGGCCTGCAGGATGTCGTTGTGGTACCCGGCGGCGGCGTGGCCTCGCACCACCACCTGCGGCACCGTGCACGTACAGCAGCCTGATGCGCAGCGTCACCCGCTGCATTCCTGCCCACCTTGTTTCCCGCCAAACAGTAGATGCTATCAGTGATGGCTTGCACCAGCGCCAGTAGCCAGCAGGCTAGCTTGATGGCCAACGATCAACAGAAGGTGGACTTGTGGCAGTTGTAGCTGAGCACGTTCTCAGGGTGGAACCCACCTTCGTCTGCCCGTCTGGCGTCGACACCCGCAGCAGCACGTACTTGAAGGTGCCGCTGTCGATCTGGACGTCTGACACGCGGTCCAGCAGCCCAGCGTTCTTCACCGCGGCCGTGGCATTGGCTGCTGCCGACTGGGTGGCGGCTAGGTCCGCCTCTGTGGCGGGCGACTCTGCAGCCTCTTCAGCGTCTGCTGCGGGCCGCTGCCCTGAGCCAACTGTGCTGCTGACCCCGCTTCCGCTGCTGAAGGACGGGCCGCCGCTGTGCAGCCACTGGTGGATGATGCGGCCGGCCAGGGAGTACGTTCCCGGCACCGCAAGCTTCTGGCCTGCCAGCGCCTTCTCATCACCTGCCAGCAGACAGACTCACCGCTCCTCAGACGGAAGCCAATGCAGCAAGTGAGGGCTGTAGCGGTCATCCTCAGCACGACGCCCTGGCACTGCCCGCTACAGCCATCTGTATGCGTGCACATGATGTGCATGAAAGCGGTGGTGCTCGCACCCGTCAAAGCGGCAGCCAGCCAGGCGCGGCTGAACCAGCGGGCGTCCGCCAGCTCGGCGTCGTTGCAGGCGACCGGCGGCAGGCGCGGCCCCAGCGCGGCGGCCACCTCAGCTTCCGTGACGCCCTGCTGCTGCACGGCACACCGGCCCTCTTCCTGCATGATACGCATCAGGAGGTTTCCAACCGTCAACGCGCTGTCCTTGCACTCACCGCTGGAGGGCTCACCAGACTGGTCACGGCACCTGCCATGGATCCGCACCCTCGGCACAAAGACAGAGCCATGCACCAGATCAGCTGCCACCCGGCAGCATGTGCAGCAAATCAGGACTGCAGGACGCACCCCAAGGGCGTCCAGGCCGACCGGCGCGGGCGGCGCGGGCGTGGCGCCGGCGGTGAAGCCCAGCATGAGGGACTGGGGGAAGGGCCACGGCTGCGAGGAGTGGTACCGCACCGTAGCCAGGTCCACCTCCACACCTGTAGTCCGACCCATACATCTGGCAGAGATGTGGCAGCAGACTTTCCTCACGAAGGCGCGCTTGTTCCAACCATCTGCAGGTGCTCAGCAGGTCGCTGCGGCCACTCATGGCAGCTGCTTCCACACAGTGGCTGGTTGCCGCAACAAGATTCAAAACCACTTGCCCATAGCCAGCATGGACTGCAGTGAACTGGAGGATGTGAGGCAGCAGATCCTGTGTGCCGGCCAAATGCACCTGCTTCCTCGCGGGTCTCCCTGACGACCGCCTGCTCCAGGGTCTCCCCAATCTCGCAGAAGCCTGCACACGATGCCAGTGCCCCAGTTTGGCTCACGAGCAGGTCCCAGCGCCCGCGCACCATAGCTTTGGGTAGGGCCTACATGCACACAGTCGTGCAGCAGTCGTGGCCGTCTGTGGTACTGCTGAGATGACATTCCCGCCAGCTCCACTATAGCAATGCGCATCCGGCAGGATGGGTCACAAGCGGAGGCTGCCCTGCTCTGACATGCTGAGATACCTTGTGACTGTTCCTGCCATCCACCCACACCTGCCAGCAGGGAGTAGCGGCCGTCCACCCAGCGGCTCTGGTGCCCCAGCAGGATGTGGTCCCCCGCCGTGACCGCCATGATGACGGCCGGGTCGATGCGCGGGTACAGGCTGGGCTTGGCCGGCTGGTCGGGCGGCGACACCAGCTTCCTGTGGAGAAGCAGTCACACGGTTCGTCGGACGTGCAGCCACAGGCACCTGACAGCTCTGCATCAGACTCTCAGTGTAGGCGTGCGCCTGCAGGCTTGGATGAGGCATTGCTGCTGCGGACGCCAAGCAGAGGGACTCGGCAGTGCTGCCCAGTGTTCATGAGGTATTCGACTCTCAAATTTTCAGAGTCGACCCGCCTGGAGTAGCCACCCTCGGCCATGGCCAGCGGCGCGCCGTCCCGGCCCGAGAAGGCGCTGTTGCGGTGCCAGCCCAGCACGCCGTTCGCCAGTGCCATGATCGCCGCATCACCTGACAACCAGCAGGTCCAGCTGCTCAGGCGCTTTCGACGACGATGCCATTGGGTGGGCCTTGTACCATCGTGTTGCCTGGCGTCTGTGTCTGACTGCTCGTGAATGGTGCAGGCATGTGTGCTGAGGTGTTACTATGCTGCAAGCAGGCGTGCACAGATGCCCAAGCACGGTTGCCACACCCAGCAGCCTCAGTGCCGTGGACGCATGGTTCTACTTTAATTCCGTGCATCGCACTCACATAAAGTTTGCTCGCACGTTTGCGTAGGATCCTCTGTCGTAAACTTACGATCAAGAACCGTAAGGGTTGAGCAGCGCGGTCGCACCTGGCGACATGTGGGGGCCCTGCCTGCGGACGTCGACCCACTCGTAACCCTGCTCGGCCGCCCAGGCCTCCAGCTGCGTGCCGGGTTGCTGCTCCTCTAAAGACACCTGCAAAGTGCAGGCGCGTTGCAGCACTCGTGGCGTTCGTATGCGAACCCATGAGTAGGACCATGCAGCTGCTGGATGGGCGCCTGATGTGAAGCCCACAACCCTCCTGTGTCATGCAAGGAATAGCCGGTAGCATCTCACCTGCGGGCTGTCATGGTCTGCTGATGCGCTACCGGCTGCCGATGCGTGCGTGAATCCCGCCGCTGCGGCTGCTGCAGCCGCGCGTGAGGAGTCCGGCATCAGCGGCGGCGGCGGCCCAAGGTCAGCCGCAAACACAGGCGCCCCTGACTCACGTTCTAGCCCAAGGAACACTGCGCCGTCAGGACTGATGCCCGTGCTGCTGCTGCTGCCGCCGCTGCTGTGGCCAGCGGCTGCTGCCGCTTCCCCCTCTGGGCCGCTGCCGTCACTGCTGCCGCTGCCAGCTGCGCTGCCAGTGCCATGTGCAACGATGCTGCCCCGCTCGCCGGAGAGGTACCCGTAGCGCACCGCATCGGATGCAGGCTGCAGGTATGCTGGACAATACCTGCCGGCAGTGTGACACCCTGGTGTCGATAGAAATCCGCGCAACCTGGCCCTGGTACCGAGTATCGTACATAGTGTAGGTACAGGAAGACAGTAGCGCGCAGTAGAGTGTGACAGTGTCCCACAGTACGTCCTTTGGTGCTCACTTCAGGTCGGCCTTCTGCCACGTGGCCTGCGAGTCTGGGGTCGCGGCCGCCGCCGTGGCTGATGTGCCGATGTCCTGGGTGCCCGCTGCGTCTCCAACCGCCGGTGGAGACTGGTCCGCCGGCGCCACCAGGCCCTCCCGCCCGCGGAACACCACCAGCCGGGCGTCGGGCTCGTTGAACAGCCGCCTCAACTCCTCCGGCCGGCCCCTGCATGCGGAGATGTGTTGTGTTGCACAGGATGGCACAACACCGCCCTGCGGGTGGCCATGCATGTCAGTTTGCAGTGTTCCGGCTCGCCAATGAGCACGTGTACGTGGGCAGATTGGAACGGTGCACAGTGAGGCGCTCGCCTCAGGTGGGTGGCCTTGTCGAGCGGCAGTGCGGAATAGTGCGGCAGCGTGCTGATTGCTGTGGTTGTTACCTGCCGTGCCAAACGGGGTCTGCACTGCAGGCTGACCGTTGATTCTGGAGTCCACGTCGCCTGCTGTGGACTGGAACGGAGAGTGTGCCATCCTGTGCCGGCCGTGGGAGTCTGCCAGCAGGCTGCAGATGTCGCAACTGATGATGCATTCCGCTGCATGCAGTGGTGCCGTCCTGTTGGCTGCGAAGCAGCAATACTTGGCAGCATCTTGCTCGTTGATGCACCGCGTTTGCTGATGCTGATCCCTGTTCAGTGCACTGGCACAAGTCAATGTGGCAACGCATGCCATGCAGGATACAGTGAGGCATGCTTTTTAGTCAAAGGTATCCACACTCAGGTCACCTGTGTCAATCACTCTGCTCAGAAAAGGCTCAGCAAGCAGCTTGCGTGCCATATTTGCTGCCGATGAGCAAACTCATATGTGCTGCGCTGCTGATCACGGCATCTGCAGCAGTGCACAGATTTGATGGACGCGTCACGGTGAAGCAAACGAATGTGGGATGATACCACAGAATGATATCAAGGTCATGTCAAAGCGCTGTGTGTGCTGCGTGGAGCATGCTATGGCTTCAGACTGGCTCCAGGGCTGCTGTTGGCATTTTTGGGACAAGCGCAGAAGCGCAGATGTCCCACACTGGCAGCTCGCATATCTTGCGCCAATACCATCCATAACAGACTGCACCAGAACAGTTCGTTGTGCTACAAATGAACTGAGCCTGCATCGGTAGGTCAATCATATGTACTGGTACCTTGCTAAGAATCACAATGCCCCACACAGGAGGGTGCAGATCCAATTGCGAGTTTGCAAGTTTTTGAGCGTTCCAGAAGTGCAAGCTTTGGCAACGCAGAACGCTCGCTCAGGCAGCTCTGCCATTGCCGTGTACTGTGCGCTCCCTGATCGCGATTGCGACATCAATCCTCCTTCAGAGCGCGCCGCGCCATCTCTGCAGCGCACCATATGGAACACTCAAGCACAGGCCCGCAGCAGCAGCACCATCAGGATGGATCGCTGAAGTGTGTCCTGCATGTATGCATCAGCCCGACGCTTAGGATTGTGTCAGGAAAGGCGCAGTGGTGGACGCACCCAGCACGCCGTCCCGTGTGGCCGCCCCGCCGATGAAGCCGCTGGCGTGCGCAAACACGCACCCTGCGGAGCGGGACACGCTGTGTATCACCCCGTGCCTAGGTGAGCAGTCAAGGCAGCTGGTATGCACTGAGTGAACAAGTGGTCAGGGTGACAGGTGTCAACCAAGGACAAACTGTACTGCTGTCCTTGCGCGCACTCTGGTACAACTGCTATGCAACCTGCTCACTTGGCTTGAGCCCCATGATAGAGACCTCCTGCACCACACTCTGCACAGGATGGACTGTCACCTGAGATGCCGGACACGTTGGACAGCTCCTCGTCGCGCAGGCCACGCCACGCCGCCGGCAGCGACCTGCGGTTCTCGAACGAGCCCGGCTGCACCGACACCGCCTGCACCCGCCACTTCTTTTCCCTCGTGTCCTGCGACGACAGGCAAAAGCATAGCATCAGGAGCCGGACCTGCAGCGTGGACAGGGCAACACTGGTCAGCTGACAGCCGGGTCTGCTTCTGCCTGCTGCGCCGCTGCGCATCTGTGCGCAGCAAATGCACGTGACGAGAGAGGTCGGGCAAGGCGATGAGGCAGGGATGGCATGGATCACAAGTTACAGGGTGCGCACCTCGTACAGGCAGAACTTGATGCTGCCCTCAATGCCTTCCTGCTTCTCCAGCTCGTACAGGTGCTCCTTCCAGGGCACGCCGCCCGCCGCCAGCTCGATGATCTGTGGGATTTGGTCAGCACACATTGACCCAGGTGGCTCTGGCACTTCAAAGCTGCAGTGCCATTCGCTGCGTGAAAAGACGGCCCAGCAGATAAGCAGGGGGAGTAACTTCCAGACCTTCTCCCGCAGACTCATGGCAAGGCGCAGCCATTGATCCAGGGCTGCACAGTGGCAGCACAACTCCCTACCTCTCCGCTGGCGTCCACACCACTGCGCCCGCTGAGCGCGTCCTTCACCAGGCTCCTCGCCGGCAGCCACGCCTGGCAGGCGCGCAGCAGAATCAGCATCAACTCTTGCTGCGTGGTACACTGCACACAGATGGATTGGCACAGACAGCCTTGATGGCAGGCCTGCGCCTCAGCTCCACCATGCCTCGCTGCAGGCCCAGTGGTGGTCGGACGGTGTTCAGGCACCTGCGCCCCGCCTCTGATGACGTGGCCGTGCTGACGAAAGCTTGAGGTCCGACAAGGCGAAGCAAGGGGCAGTCAGACCAGAAGCTATCAGGCTCAAGCCCATTTAGTGGCACTGGAGGTGCACGAGAAAGGGGTGCGCCGCTCACATGCGTGATGTAGTCGACGCAGTCCAGGAACTCTGCGCCTGTGAGCGCCATGGCCTTGGCGAACTGCGCGTTGGCCGCCTCGTCGCCGGCGTCCTGCACAGACGGTCCCAAACCTCAAGAATGTCTCCCTGTAATCCCTGAAAGATCGCGCAGCACCTGACTCCAGCGCCGGCTGAGGCAATCCGCCGCCGCCGGCACATGGCACACAAGCAGCGCTGCTGGCTTGCTGGACGGCTGTCACGCCTCGATGCACGAAAGCAAGCATGGCGAGGCTGGTGGTGCAGTGGTCCTGTGGCACAGTGGAGTTCACCTGGTTCCAGCGGGGGTTGAGGCCGCCCACGCGGGCCGACAGGTGCGTGCTGCTGAGGTAGCGCGGCGGCTTGCCACCGGCATCCCACTGGCTGACGCCTGCAGCAGAGCATTCCAAAGCCATTTCCGGTTGGTCTCCTTCCAGCAGGCCTGCTGCTAGGGATGCAGCATTTGGGTCGGGACATCCAGGGTCTGATGCGAGTGGTTCCATATCTGAGTAGTCACACCAGCACTTGGAGCCGCGGTTCGAAGGCTGCTGGCAGGTACAGCACCCAGCGCCCTCACCATTGTCGATGCCGTCGATGGCCTCCATGAAGTGCTTGTACACGGCCAGGTACACGGTCTCCACATCTGGAGACTCCTCCGGCTGCCCGAGCTGCGCTGCGATGACCCCCCGCCCAAAGTGCTTGTACACCAGGCCCGCACTCGAGAGCTTTGTGTTGTAGCCTGGACATCGGAGCAGCACCCGTTCGTTACGTTTCGTGCCCTTCATCCGCGTGTGCACACGCCAGGAAGCGGCTGCATGCATGGGAAGTTGCATCCGCCTCACCGTGGCCGAACACCTCCTCAAAGCCGCGCTGGTGGTGGTCAAACCGCTGTGCCTCTGCGGACTAGCACGACATTCAGCTGCACTCTTGGCATTTCGAAAGCAAGTGTTATGTGTGAGCATGAGCGCCGCCGTGGCGCAAGCGGCACAGGGCACAGCATTAAGCAAGGTGCACCTGAATCGTAGATGCCGCCCACATCAATGACGATGTCCAGGTCCTGCAGCACCTTGGGGTCGCGGCTGCGCACCACGTCCGCGTCCCTGTACTGCGGCGTCTGCTTCAGCAGGAAGCATCCCAGCGCCTCATCGCAGTGGAAGGTGCCGCTGTGCGTGCCGATGCGGACCATTGCGCGCTTGCTGGAACCCTGCCTGGCTATAGACATGCAGGTGAGGCTGCGACCAGCAGCTGCTGCTCCTCGGCAGCACCTTGCAGGTGTTGATGGGTGTGCAGATTGGAATGCAGCCGACGATGCAAACCTCGCACACGGACCGCGCAAGGCCAGCATCCACAAACGAGTGCTATAGCAAGGCACAGGTCAATGCAGGTGACTGGGCAGCATGCCAGCAACCCCCGAGTGGACGAGATGGAGCCTGTAGAGCAGTACATGCTGCACGGCGGCAGCACAAGGAGCGAGGGAGTGCACAGGGGTAGAAGAACAGGTCGTGCTGAGCACCTGCATCACAGTGGAATGGCAGGTTGTTCACAGAACCGACAGTGAACTCAGGTTGGACGCCATCAGCGCGGCCAGACGCAGCTGACATCAACCACACCTGCTGACGGGCGGCTTCAAAACCATATAATAGGGGAAATAGGGCTGTGAATAGGGATGTGAATTAGATTGCGCCTTGCTGTCGAGTAGTGGCGGTGGTCTCACCACCTGCCGTCTGCGCAGGTTCCAATCCATCGAACCGATCTATGGTAAATGTCATTTTCCAGTGCAGAAACAGTGGTGCCTTATGCAGCCGTGCATGCACTCTCGACAATTCAACAAGTGGACGCTGCGGCGAGCATGCATATGCAAGCATTTTAAGCTTCACACATCATGCATGATGACTTCGGCATTAGCATGCACGCGCATACGACATCACCGGCCTATGAACCTCGTCACCCTTTGCTGAAGACAATGTCACGCTCAACGCCAGCAATTTTGCGCAGAATCAGCAAGATGCAAGACAGACGCGGTTTGATGTTACAGGCTCGTTCGCAGGAAGCTGACGAGCTGCGGCGTCCTTCACATTTGCTGTGCAACTCCTTCTGGCTGCTGTCCTGACGAAGATTTGCTAGGATGGCGCTGTGCCAGCAGGCAGCAAGTTTGCATGTGCGCTTGCTATTTACACCAACCTGACATGTCCTATTATGTGGGATCCTTTGATCAATATCAGTGCCCAACAGCGCCATATGAGTGAAGGTCTTCAGTTGTCAGGGTGGCTGACATAAGCATTCGTTCTCCATGAACTGATCAAATCTGCAGGACAGATGCTGACAAGCTGACTTGCACTTTTCCAGAGGTCGGGTAATCTCAAAATCAAGGTTCGGTTCAGGTTCACACCGCGGCGGTACACCAGAAGGAGGCACGCTGCAGCTTTAGGACCGGAGCAATCTGAGTGGCGTCCATCGCGGACCGCAAAGCTCTGTAAAGTCGGTGGGCCCAGCCGTGCCGCGTGCAGGTCCCCTGTTGAGTTTTGTACCGCGACTACAACAGTCAGGAGGGCCACTGCTGATTGGGAGGTGGCCTTGCAAAGGTAGACTGCCACCTTGGTTGGTATGCATGACAAGACATCACTGCATGCCGCGTGGCCGGCCTGCGTGACACCTGAGCAAGCATTCTGCTTCACTGAGGCGGGGGATGCATGTCGACTGCAGGAGCACCCGGGTGTGCCAGTCATCTGAGAGCAAACAAGGTGCACTCCGGCAGTCATAGGTGCCTCATCATTTGCCTTGCAGGGCTGCAGATCGAGCGCTGCCTCGGCTGCTGTTGCTGTCGCCCTCGCTCGGACGTGGAAGCGTTGGCGGAGAGCCGTATGACACGGCGAGGCCTCTTCATCATACTCTGGTGTGCAGCAGCAACAGCGTACGCGTTGCAGCCCAGCGCGGCGGCACAGGCCGCACAGCATAGCGGCGATGGCGCTGGCTTGGCTGTGGCTGCCGCCGCAGCCGCCTTCACAGCTGCAGCGGGCGGCTGTCACGGATGCAGCGCAGCTTCAGACAGACATTCACAGACGGTGAGGGACCCTGCCGCCCGTGCGCTGCACGTGCGGCGGCTGCTGGCGGACGTCGCTCCACCGCCGCTGCCACCGCCATCGCTGGTGCCGGTACTACTGGGTGCGTGTCATTCTGGTCCTCAGGGCCATGTCGATGCTCCTCCAATCTGATCATCACCAGGCACCTGTCTTCACTGCTGCCTCATGCACTAGAATGGGATGTGGCAGTCTGGGGCCACTGCCACCTGTGGACGGTGCGTGTGCGCATCACCTAGCACCCTGAACCCTTGGATGCAGCGGCTGCGGAGAGCACCCCGGCGGCGAAGATCCTGAAGCCGAGCGAGTCGGTGCCCGGCACCGGCATCCCTTTCCTTCGCTTCACCTGGCATGTTGGTGAGGCCAGCCGTTGGGTATGAGCCATGAAGCCCCTCGAGAGAGTGCTGCAGCGAGCACTGTCCGTTGGGATAGAGTCCTCCAGTTACTGGGGACGTGCACTGGACAACCCTGCATAGCACACCTTGCCCGCTACTCTGCTTTGCGTGCAACTCCCTGGCCTCTGCCTGCAGTGGGGTCCAACCTGCTGCCTGTGACGCCGCGGCTGAAGGATGCCCTGCAGCGGTCCCTCGACTCCGCCTTCTCACTCTTCCAGTTCACTGTGCGCTGCGCTGCAGCCAGCCGCCAGCCCACAGAAGTTGCTGTCAGTACATGTCCCATCATGTGCCAATCTTATTTTTGAGCTGTCCGGCGACCGAAGCAGAGTGCCGACGCTCCTGTTCATGACTGTGTCCCGGCGGCATTATCTTGTGGTAAAACAGTAAAACAAACGTGTGACGACTGCAGATGGTAATACAGTCGCTCAAGCCGCTGGCACCTTTGAACAGCACGGTTGTACAGTCAGCCACATTGGCCGGTGCGACAGCAGCCTTCCATGTCCGCTCACATGATGAATTGGCATTTGACCACCTGATGTACCCAAATCAGTGCCCTTGCCAAGCTGCTCATGCCGCATGCATGCAGCAGGCGGTTGTGGCGTTGTTGGCAGCTGCGTTGTGCATTGCATCTTCAGACGGTGTTGATCGTGGTGTGCAGGCAACCGAACAGCCGCAGCAACCATTCTCAGCAATGGCAGCACCGATGGTGCGGCAGGTGCACGGCGGGGCACTGACACAACGACTGCGGGGGCTGCCGCACCACTTCTGCGCGGATCACTGACCCCACTGGCGCAGGCTCCGACCCGTAAGCTGCTACAGGGCCGCCTCAATACGAGCCCCGCGGCACGGGCGCAGTACCAAGGGGTGGAGCTGATTGCAACGGCTTACGTCACCTCGAACAGCGTGTTCGAATCACTGGTATGTCAGTTTGGTTTCGGATCCAACGAGCTGCCTTCCAGCAGCATCTGCCAGCATCCACTCCTGCCATGGGCAGCTGATTGGCAACCCCAGCTGTGCTGCGAGATCGTGTGCTTTGGTCCTGCAGGGGGAGCAGCAACAGTCGCAGCAGCTGCAGCGCCTGTCGCAGTCTGCATCGACCTTTGGATACCAGGTGCAGCGCCACCAGCTGCTTGCTTTCTTTCATGTGTCTGTCAGACGCCAGACATCAGTTTCGAAGTAGCATACAGGGCGGCGCTCACCCGCATTGCTGCAGGCAGCTGACTGCACACAGCGCTGCTGTGCAGGTGACGTTCCTGTCACAGAAAACGTCTGCCAACAACAACACGCTCATTCTGACTGCGCGGCTACCAAAGTCCTTCCAGAGCTTCCGATCGACCACATACGTGATTGACTGCAAGGTAATACCGTTGCCTTCTAGCTTGCAAGTTCTCATTCTTTGAACATGGCTTTGTCTGCACTGTTCTGCGAACAATTCCAGGTCGCTAAGGTGCAATAGCCACAGGCCCTAGCGTGTCCCAACCCATGAGACCACAGCCCAAGTGGTGAGCCTTCGCAAAGTTGAGTGTCCTCGTCTGCAGTTCGCGGGGCGTGATGCAGCACCCACAACTGCGGAGGCGCAGAGCGCACTGGCCGTGGCCATCAGTGAGACGCCCGACTGGATCTATGGCCGGATGACGCAGGTGAGCGGCTACCATGCATGCTGTCTCTGTGGCCGTCATCGAAGAGTGGCATATGCCCGATGCGGGGCATGTTGCCCAGCATGAGATGTTGCTGGTTGTCAGACCTATCCAGGTACCGCATAGCACTGCCCCTGTCTGCGCACAGCGCTCAGCATGACATTCAGGCTCAGCTTTGGAGGTTGTGCTCTTGCAGCTGCGGCGTACAGCAGACAACCTGACAGCAGTTGCTACTTTCTTGGCCACTACCGGGTCAGCAAACGGCACTTTCTCACCCCAGGTGTAAACACCATCTGCTGGAACAATGCTTGTCACACTCAGAGTCGGCACCGGCGGCACAGGCGATGACGACTTCAGGCCTTAGTCATGCCCGTATGAAGTCACCCTGCTGCCTTGTTACCTCTGCAGGATGTGGCAGCAGACATTCAGCCAAGGCTAGAGCAGTTGCTCGTGGACAGCGGTGCCAACGGCACCGTGACAGTCGATGCGCGATATGCCCAGCTGCCACCCTTCAAGGTGGGCTGGGCTCGTCAGTCACTTCCTGTCACGTGTGCTCTGGCTGATGACTCGAATTACATGGGGCTGGTGCTGCTCGTCCTCATACGAGTGTTTGTTGCTCGCACCCTAAAACCCTGAGTACCTGGCTGTTGCCCATTGCTGCGGCCCGCTTGCCGGCTGCTGTCCAACAGTGTGGTTTTGCATGGCGCACAGATTCCGGCAGAAGCTTTCAATGCTACGGTCACCACAGAGCCTCTGTGAGTGGACGTTTTGCAGCTGGCAACGGTCGTGAATGATCTCGACAGCTGTCTTGCTCTCAGCAGGGTCGTCCTGCACCCTGCTTGCGTGCCATGTAACGCGCGTACGTCCTGCGAGTCACGACAGCAGACTGAGCGCTCAATGCACGCGAACCGCAGGCCGGGCTACGACGCAACCACCAGCACGTCATCAATCTCGTCCGGAGCGATTGCTGGCATTGTATTGGGAGCAGTCACCGCCATGGCTTCGGTGCTCGTGATCATAGGTGACAATATGATGCTGGCAACCGCAGCATCGAGCATGATGTGACCCTTCATACTATGTCCTGGTCGTGAGTGCATGTATCAGTTGCACAGCCGTACTCCCAGCTGAAAGATTTTGGTATACTTTGCAGCAATCTTCCTGTGGCATCGGCGGCGCCTATACATCAACAGCCATGGTGCGCCAACAATGACGCCTTCAAAGCATTAGCGCCGCCTGTTGCAAACTGCTCACGTTACTGACACCACGGCTACTGGTTGTGCAGTGCTGGCATGCATAGCGTGCTGCAGACAGTTCCTCCATCCTGTGCTGGTGTCATGGAGGATGTCCTCACACATCGGTGGTGGTCCTATGCAGATGGCAGCGGCCGCGATGAAGGGCTCGGCGCGTTCGATCAGAGGCTGATGGGCTGGGCCATCCAGCACGAGGACATTGAGATCTGCCGGGATGCCTACGGGAGAGAGTGCCTGCTGGTGTGCAGCATGCACCCTGCAGCCTGTTGTCACATACCAGCGAAGCTTGATCCTGCATGAGGCGTGTCAGTCTCTGGTCTGCGAGCTCATTGGCAGAGACCAACCAGCACGACCGGAAACATGAGGGAAACTGGAACTAGCAACATGATGGGGTGCTGGCTGCAGGGGGAGGGGGCGTATGGGCGGGTGTACAAGGCGCTACGGGGTGGGGTGCAGGACGTGGCGGTGAAACAGCTGTCCCACACAGGCGACGGCCAGCTGCAGAAATTTATCGAGGTGGATTGTCGTATACCTGCATCCTTTGTGTCCATTCGTAGCAACCATTGCATATACCTGTCACTTTTTCAGCAGGGCCCGTGGAAACTGCCCTGGCCACGGCAGGAAATACACATAGCGGCCCTCCATGCGAAGCAAACTCATGTGCTGTGGGTGTTCCCTGCCGTGGGGCATGTTGCTCGATCCGCGGGGGAATGCCCATAGCCAAGACCTCTGCACCGGGCCACTAATGCAGTCTATGAATCACAGCATCTGACTTGCCCTTGCCGCTGCAGGAAGTGGGCATTTTGAAGGGCCTGAACTACGACCGCAACATCGTGCAATTTTATGGCGCCTGCGTGCGCGAAGGCAGCGACCCACTGCTCATCACAGAGTACATGGAGGGTGTGTTCATTGCTCACCCTGCAGTGAAACATGTGATGGCTTACAGACATGTCGCAACATCCCCACTGGCAGAATTTGAGCCGGATCAGGAGGACAGGAGGCACTGCTTCAGCTTGGCTGTGCTGCTGATGTGTGAGTCGGCCACCAGTACAAAGCACATACATGTGCTGCTGCAGGGGGCGATCTGTGCAGCGCCATCCAGGCTGACACATCTGGCCGCCTGCTTTGGTATGGGCTTGGACATCGCATCGCATTGGACATATCCCGAGGCCTCTACTTCCTGCATTCGCACGAGGTGCGCATGATCTGGTAGTGTGTCATAGGTTGTCATCGCCGCTGCTTCAGTGGGTTGGCTGCGCAGTCGGCTGTGTTACAGAGGGTCCCAAGGTAGTTAGCCGCAAGGTAAATTTGAGCACGGGCCAACCCATGTGCATTCGGGCGCCTGCAGGTTGTGCACTCGGACATGAAGAGCAAGAATGTGCTGCTGAACAGCGCCATGCACGCCAAGATCAGCGACGTGAGCACCAGCTAGTGTCTTGATCTGTGCATCGCATTTGCATGTCAAGTGTTGATGCCATGCCAGAAAGCTACATGCATGACCAGTGGCACTTCACAACAACTAGCAGTATGCTGCACAAATGATGAAGACAGACGTCATGCTTAGATCCCATAAATAAGTACGGCCTTTCCGGCTTGCAGGTGGGGTTGGCGCATTTGATAGAAGTGCACGCCGAGCAGTCGACAGTGCTGGCATGGGTGCGTCTGCTTCGTTTGCCACACCTAAATGCCATTAGAGAAGCACATGTTGATGGCAATAAACAGCTGAGTGTTGTGCCTGATAGCGTCCTGCTGCATGAGCTACATTGTGCATGAGCTGCACAATCAGCATCACCCCAAGGGGTAACAGGTGTGTATTGTTGCTGACATGCCTCACTGCCGGCGCAGACCCTTGCCTACGCTGCCCCCGAAGTCCTGATGAATGAGAAGTGCGTTGGTGCCTGCTGCCAGCTGCCACTGACCTGCGAAGATACATTTGCAGGAGCTTTGCTGCATCGAATTGAGCCCACCATCAGCTGCACTTAATTCGAGCTGAATGCCTGCAGGTGCGAGCTGAAGTCGGACATCTACAGCTTTGGCATTGTGCTGTGGGAGGTGGGCCGCCTTGCGCAACCGCATGCCCATCTCTAAGCAATGCGCGTTCAAGAGCCCCTGTCATCCCGAGCACCTGGTGGTCACCGTCCGAGCCTGCTGCCTGGCCTGTGCAGATAGTCACCGGGACGACGCCGTCCACGAGGGGCAAATTACCAACACCGCAGACGCCGCGGGACTGCCCCGCCGACATCTGGGACCTCATCCAGCAGTGCCTGGTGCTGAAGCCGGACGAGCGGCCCTCGGCAAAGCAGGTCGGCACACCGATGCATTTGCAAGTATAGCAGGACATACACATAATGTTCTCGACACAGTGCATGAGAGCGCAGCTCCCTGCGACTGATGTGGTTCAGTGAATCTGGGAGGCAGCATGCCAACATCTCGTGCCCGCTGCTGACCGGGGCTGCCGCCGCCTCCCCAACCTGACGGCGTGCTGACTGCTGCCTGCAGTGCTTCAGACGCATCCACGAGTCCTGCAGGGCGGCCAGCCTGCTGTCCGCCGCCTCCTGTAGCTCAGGGCCGCCGCCGGTCAGCGTTGACATCAGTCACGAGGTACCAGATGGCTGCAGATGGGCATTGCTTGGCAGAACCTGCTATGGTTGGCGCACTACTGGACTGCGTGGTGCAGTCAACGTTATCGTGCCAAGTAGGTCCGCAGGCAACCATGCTGAGCTTGCCACGCATGGCGCAGGGTGCGGGCGCGTTCGCCACCCCGCGAACACCCTCGCTGTGCAGCAGCGGCGTCCGAAGCACCGGCGTCAACAGCCCTAGGAGCGTGAGCAGCCGGAACACGCCTGGGGCCAGCCAGAGCAGCGGCGGCGGTGGCGACGGTGGCTCTGCCCCTGGAACAAATGGCACTGCCGCCGCCGCCGCCGCCGCCAGCTCAGGTGCCGACCTGGTCAAGCGGGGTGCCAAGATGGCAGCAGGAAGCAGTACACCTGAAATGGCACATCAGGCTGCAGAAGGCTGCGTGGCTGCCCCGCCCGGCATGCCGAAGATGCAGGGGCCTGTCAACCCATTTGCGTCGGAGGTGGACATCGCTTGGAGCGGCTCCTTGCCAGACAACGCAGCAGACAGCGTCCCAGAGCGTCGTCAGGCGAGGACGGGACGGCTGCTCACCGTCAGCGATGCAGCGGAGCAGGTGAGCCAGCCCTGCAGCGGTGTCTGGCTACTTGAGCTGCCATGCCGCCAGCGCCACCTGCTGTCATAGCAGATCGTCCCCAGCGGGTGATGTCAGCCGAGCGGAGACTTGAAAACCCTAAACTCGTTGTGTGCAGGTGGCGCGCACCCGCAGCCGGCGGCTGTCACGTGAGGGCCGCAGCGCATCCCTGCAGAGCATGTTCAGCGGCAGCACCGCGGCCGGCGCCGGGCGGCTGGCGCAGCCTGACAGGCCGCCCATGGTGAAAGTGCAGTCAGACCCCACCGCAGGTGTGGCCTCTGGAGAGTGCAACGGCAGCGGAGGCCCACACACCCACGCCGGCGTCCAGCTGAACCGTCTTTCCTGCGGTTATGACAACTCCACAGAGAGCACCCACGCAGCAGTTCCGAACGGAATGGCTGGCAAGGGCAGTGGGAAGCTTGCGGAGGAGGTGGCAGCCAAGGGCAGTGGTGGGGACCTCTATAGTAGCTTTGCATAGTAGAGCTGGGGAAGAATGCCAACCCAGTGCGAAGTACCGTGAACACAGAACTGAAGTGTCTACGCAATAGCTGACAACAACTCTATTGACACAATCAGCGCGAAGTATAGATAACCATGTAGCTGCGATGTCTGCGCAGTAGCTGACAACAAGTATCAGCACAACTACCATGCAGCATTGAACATTTGATTTTTCCTGGCGTCTCCAGACATCAGGATGTGTTGCCCTCCATGGCAACCTGGCAGTTTGCAATCTGGGGGCATACAGCGCCCTCGAAAGCAATTATTGAAAGCAAACATGTGGGGCTTTACGTTGCAACTTCCAGAAAGCAGGCAGTGGCGCGCACCATAACCACTTTCGTGCACAGTAGCTATGGTGGGCACACCAGACAGCATTGCCCATACTGAGCACTGCCGCAGACGCGCAGAGGCACTGCCGGTGCCACTGAGAGCCGCTTTAGAGCGCGTGCAGCCCCGCAGATGACCGCTCGCCACGACCCCGATTCTATGCGGCCTTGGCATGGTGCGCTGGCTGCCGACCGCTCAGCCTGGCTGTGCTGCGCGTCTTTAAGGTACGGCGGCAGGCGCGGACACACCAGAAGGCAGCCGAAGAGCCTGCTGCCAGCATCGCCGCTGCGATGGCTCCGAGGTCCACAAAGTGCAGCCGCCACCAGGGCATGCCCACCTCCAGGGGCCATAAGAATGGCTCCGGCCCCGTTGCCAGCGCATACTCCACCCAGTCTGCTGCCTGCGTGCCAGACGGCCAAGGTTGATTAAGTCACATATGCTCACCCACCGTTTCTGCTCCGGATATCTGACCAGGCAAAATCAGCCATGGAACAGGCTGCCGCAGGGTTTCAGTGTCTGTGCACGGCGCACCCTGCCTAGTGCTGGCGTGCCAGGCTGAGAATGCAGGCGCTTGGACAGCCGCTGCGCCTGCTGCCGGTAGCTTGGCTCGTCAACGACCTGCATGAGCAATGGATGTGGCAGTCTGCTCGACCCACCCGTCATGCCACTGACATGTCATGACACGCCAAATTCCGCGACGGCGGCGGGTGAACCTATACCTGGCTCTCGAATAGGGGGAGATATGTCTCGGTGGCCTTGCTCCGTTTCGGCCCGATCGGCCCCTCGTCAAATGGACTTGCAAGGGACAATAGGTTGTAGAGCCTGAAGCGGGGCGACTTGGTCGTTACATTCCGGTCTTCTGATCTCAGCGCCATACAGCGCCACATGCACGATGTCTTGTCAGGCTGGCTCGCATAATCGATCAGTCCCCAAGTCCCCATGAAGCCGATTGTGCAGGACAGATCCCTGACTTGCACTTTTTCAGAGGGCGGGCAATCTGACAAGGGGCGATCTCATCAAGGTACGCTCCAAGTGCACAGCTGCGGTACACCAGGCAGCGGCACGTGCGTGCTATGACCCGGGCCCAGTTGCAGGATGTCTCTTACGACACAACAGCTCTGCAAAGGCACTGCGCTGCGGTCGTGCCGCGTGTCCTAGGTGAAGTTGTGTTACCGGAAGTCAACAAGTAATCTGGGAGGGCCATCGATTGGGTGCTGGCGTCGCCAGGTGTTCTCCTGCTATGCATGGGTCGTATGCAGGCATGAACACATACGTTACATGCTGCATGGCCGGCGAGCGTGACAGCTGAGCAAGAATTTGTTGCACCAAGGCATGGGATGCATGTCGGCTGCAGGGGCACCCGGACTGGTTGCTATGCTCTTGCAACATACGAGGCGCGCCTCGGCGGCAGCCAGCTGCTTGTCGAGCTGCACTGGAGCGCTGGACACGGCAGACGGGCTGGCACGCGCATCAGCACTGGCTTGACTGCTGTGGGCGGGCTTGCTCGCAACAGTAGCATCGTCAGGAAGCCCCATGTCACAGCGACACCTCTCCCTCGTCGTATGGCTGACAGCAGTGGCAGCGTACACTTTTCAGCCCAGCGTAGCCGCACGAGCTGCCGCATGGTAAAATTTTGATGGCGGTGGTTTAGCTGCGGCTGCCGGTTCAGCAGCTGCAGTGGGCGGCTGTGACGGATGCAACTCTGTCATCCGGCGGCTGCTAGCAGAAAATGCCCCGCAGCCACTGCCACCACCGTCACTGACGCCATTGCTCCTGGGTGCGTGCCATGTGGTTATCAGCGTCGCACCTGTGCCAATTGCTCGACCCTGGCCGAAACGATGCATGTTGCCCTGCACTCCGTTGTGCTCTGGTATGGTGGCGGCAGTCTGCTGCATTGATACCTGAGGGCGGTCTGCGACATCCTGCCATCTGGATCATTGGATGCAGCGGCTGCGGAGAGCTTCCCAGCGGCAAAGATCCTGAAGCCAAGCGAGTCGTTGCCTGGCACCGGCGTTCCGTTCCTGCGTCTCACCTACCATGTTGGTAAGGCCAACCTGCCAGCTTCGTACCGCCTTGAGGAGTTCACCTCTGAGCACTGTTGGTGGGAACGGAATGTCAAGTGCCAGCGAGGACGTGCGCATCAATCGGCCGCGTGGCTGTTCCGCTACTTTGCTCCCTGAACCATCGTTGGTCTTTGCCTGCAGTGGGGCCGGGCCTGCTGCCTGTGACGCAGCGGCTGAAGGATGCCCTGCAACGGTCCCTCGACTCTGCCTTCTCACTCTTCCAATTCACGGTGCGCTGCACGACAGCCAGCCGGCCAGCCCACCACATTATGCTGCTGTTGGTGGATGTCATTTGTTTTGCTGATGGCATCTCTGAGCTGTCCATTAAACGGAGTGCAAATAATGCTCTTGTCAAGACCTGCCCCCTGGCAGTATCAGCGTGTGGCTTTGACAGTAGTGTGAAAGCTGCAGATTACCGTGCAATCAGTCAAGCCGCTGGCAGCCGTGAACAGCACTGTCGTACCATCAACAGCATTGGCGGGTGTGACAGCGCCTCTCCATGTGATCCGAAGCCACAGCAGCATGCATGCGTCAAGTGAACATCGCGAATCAGCTCCTTGCATAGGCCCTTCAACAGGGTATCGTGATGTGCAGGCAATGCAACAGCCGCAGCAAGCACCTTGAGCAATGGCAGCACAGATGGTGTGGTGGGTGTGCTGCCCCCACCGACACAGGCCCCAGCCCGCAAGCTGCTGCAGGGCCGTCTAAACACGAGCCCCTCGGCACGGGGACAGTATGAAGGGGTGGAGTTGGTCGCCACGGCGTATGTCACCAGCAAGACCGTCTTCGAGTCACTGGTATGCTTACCTCAAATGTAAAGGATCATCGTTTAGTGTTACCAGCTTCCAGAACCGACGTGCACAGCTGACTGGCAACCCCCAACTTGTGCTGTGTGATCGTGTGCTTTGGTCTTACAGGGTGAGAAGAGGCAATCGCAGCAGCGGCAAGGCCTGGCTCAGTCTGCGTCGGCCTTTGGCTACCAGGTGCGCCACTCGATTGGTGCTTCCATCTCTCGGGGATATACCAGATTTGTATATCATGAACCTGGGCATAACACGGTGCCATGCGTGGCAGCCTATAACGCGGCTGCCAGCTAACAGGAGCGCTGCTGTGCAGGTGCAATTCCTGGCACAAGACGCATCTTTTACAAACAGCACACTTGTTCTGTCTCTGCGTCTGCCAGTCGCCTTCCGGAACTTCCAATCGACCACATACGAAGTCGCTTGCAAGGTGAAACTGATGTCATGGGTCAACAGCGGGCGGATTTCTGTCAAAACCAGGCAGTGCTGTTGCTTGGTGGTGCACAAAACCCAATTTCGCCACATAGAACATGGCCACAAACCTGTCCATCAGGCCACAGTGCAGGTGATGCATTTGTGCGGAAACCTGGTGTCCTGGTGTGCAGTTTATGGGGCGTGATGCTGCACCCACAACTGTGGAGGCACAGAACGCATTGGCCGTGGCCGTCAGCTCGATGCCCAACTGGGTCTATGGCCAGATGACGCAGGTGAGCGGCTCCCATGCATGCTGTTCTGTGGATGTCAACAGAGTGTCACACGCCAGACGAAGTGCAACTTGCTGGCCAGCAAGAGCAACCGCTGGTGGTCACAAGGCACGAGGCAACACTCCCTGCTGCCTGCGACTTGCACAAAGGGCTGTGTATGATGTCGAGGTCTCACTGTTAGATGATACATGCGTTTGCAGCTGCGGCGCACAGCAGACAACTCAACAGCTATCGCTACTTTCTCTGCCACAACCGGGTCGGCAAACGGTACATTCACACCCCAGGTGCAGACAGCCGTACACTATCTGCACGGACATGTTGCTCGACATGATGTCAGCCATGGCTGCAATGGGGTCTCACTTCGTGCCTTGGTACTGCCCACCTGGGGTCAATCTGCTAGCTTGCCACTCTGCAGGAGGTGGGAGCAGTCATCAGGCCGAGCATCCAGCAGTTGCTCATCGACAGTGGCAGGAATGGCTCGGTGGCAGTCGATGTGCAGTATGCGCAGCTGCCACCCTTCGAGGTGGGTCGTGCCCGCCAGTCATCCTGATGTGTGTGCTCCGGCTCAGGATGCCTCCAATGGCGCTGCAATGATGCTGCGCTGTGCTGCTCATGTCCATACCCGTACTTGCTGTTGCACATCAGGCGACACAGCCCCGAGTCCATGCTGTTTTGACGTTGCTCATGCCCACTTGCCAGCTGGTGTCCAACATGTACTTTTGTCGTCATGCTGTGCAGATTCCGTCAGACGTGTTCAATGTGACGGTCGCCACAGTGCCTCTGTGAGTGTGTGTGGAACAGCTCATGGCAACCATATACCACCTCGGCAGCTTGCCTGGTCTCAGCAGGGCCGGCCTGCACCCCTGCTTCTGCATCGAGCAAGGGCCATATAGTCTGCAGGCGTGGCGGCAGGCTGAGCACCCAAAGCATGCTGACCGCAGGCCCGGCTACACCGATGACACCAGCACGCCCACCTCAATATCAGCTGGGGCTATTGCTGGCATCGTCTTGGGAGTGGTCACCGCCATGGTCTCTTTGCTCGTGGTCATAGGTAACAGTGCTCTGCAGTGTTGAGCATGCTGTCATCCTTCATGCTGTACTGGAAACTTCGTGTGTATCAGTTGCACAGCACTGATCTCAGCCGAGGGCTGCTGGTGTGCATTGCAGCAATTTTCCTCTGGCATCGGCGGCGCCTGTACATCTCCAGGCATGGTGCGCCAAGAATGATGCGCTTTGAAGCCTCTTGGTGTAATGTTGACGTCCGTGACTGACACCACCGTCGCTGGTGAAAGAGAGCTGGCGTGCTCAGTGTGCTGCAGACAGTGCTCTAGCACGTGTGTGCAGGTCGATCCGAGTATGTTTGTGACGACAGGAATAACACAATGATAGTCCCATGCAGGCGACAGCAGCAGCCGTGATGACAAGATGGGCGCCTTTGACCAAAAGCTTATGGGCTGGGCCATCCAGCACGAGGACATCGAGATCTGCCGCCACGAGGACGGGACAGAGTGGCTGCTGGTGCGCAGCAGCGGTGTTCTGATGTGATGAAGTCACAGAGTCTGACCATTGACGCAACATGCAGTTTCTGTCTGGTGCTGCCCACTGTGTGTAAGGATGGCTGAAAATCGATCAGCGCCATGAAGGGTTGCTGACCGTGGCTGCAGGGGAAGGGGGCGTATGGGCGGGTGTACAAGGCGCTACGGGGTGGGGTTCAGGACGTGGCGGTGAAGCAGCTGTCCCACACCGGCGATGGCCAGCTGGAGAAGTTCATCGAGGTGGTTTATCAAATCGACATGGCCTCTGCCATCAGCATGCGGTTTCTCTGAGCACGCACGACATGTCACACTCCCGTCTCGCGACGCAGCGGCACCGTGCATCCGTGTGAGGCACTTGTCCTGGCTGCGAGCAGGCATGCACAGGCTGCAAAGAGGCTGCGAACAGGCTCCGAGCGGGCATGCACTCTCATTTGTGGAGCAAGTGATTCAGCTGACAAGGCCTCCACACAAGCTTTCTAGATTCTGTGTGTTACAGAGTGAGTGAGCATAGTGCTGCTGCCCGCAGGAGGTGGGTATCCTGAAGGGCCTGAACTACGACCGCAACATCGTGCAGTTCTACGGCGCCTGCGTGCGCGAGGGCTGCGAGCCATTGCTCGTCACCGAGTACATGGAAGGTTGCAACCCGCCCTCTCTGCAGTGCCATGATATGTTGCTCTCAGAACGGACGTGTCACACCAGTCTCAACGCCATCTGGTGATACATAACACAGGACATCAATCACTCCAGCCTGGCTGCGCAGCTGCCATGTATCTTGGACAGTGCAAACCATGTGCATTGTCTGCAGGGGGTGATCTATGTAGCGCTATTCAAGCCGACACAGGTGGGCGCCTGCAATGGTATGGCCTTGGACACCGCATTGCTCTTGATATAGCTCGAGGCCTCTACTTCCTGCACTCGCATGAGGTGCGCATGATCGGGTAGTGTGTCATAGCTCGTTATCGCCGCTGCTTCAGTGTGTTGGCTGCGCAATGGGCTGTGTTCCTGAGGTTCGCAAACTGGTGAGCTGCAAGGTGACGTTGAGCATAGCCAACCCATGTGCATTTGAATACCTGCAGGTGGTGCACTCGGACATGAAGAGCAAGAATGTGCTCTTGAACAGCGCCATGCACGCCAAGATCAGCGATGTGAGCACTCGAATGAATTTCATGATCCTGCACATTCCTCTGCATGCGCCCAAACTATCGATACTGTGCCGATGCCCTGTACACTTGACCAGCGGGGCAGTTGACAGTTTGCAGCAAAACGTCATGTTGCAACCGCACATGCTCAGTTCCTAGTGACAGTCTTGGAGCGTTCGGCATCAGGTGGGCCTGGCGCAGTTGATAGAAGCGCAGACAGAGCAGTCAGCAGTTCTGGCATGGGTGCGTTTGCTTCATTCACCAGAAGCCATGTGCCTGCAGCAAAGCATCCGTTTGTAGGCTTGCACTGACCTGCAGCAACAGCCGTGCTTGGTTGCCTTGCTGCACGTGGTTAGCGCACTGTCAGTGTATCGTCAGGACATGTGTGAAGTCTTGCTGACGTGTGTCACTATCAGCGCAGACCCTTGCCTATGCTGCTCCCGAAGTCCTGATGAATGAGAAGTGCGTGTGCGCCTGCCGCCAACTGCTTGCCACCGACCACCAAGATCCTGGTCTGCTGCGTCAGTTCAAGCATACGCGCCATCCATCTGCTTCACTTCCTGCAAACCATTGCCTGCAGGCGTGAGCTGAAGTCGGACATCTACAGCTTCGGCATCCTGCTTTGGGAGGTGTGTCTGCTGCGTAGAAATTTGTGCGCTGATGCCCAGCAACACCTCATAGGAGCTCCACTCCGCCTGGGCTTACGACATTTACAGCCAACTTCTATTGCTTATGGTCTGCAGATAGTGACGGGGACGACACCATCCACGAGAGGCAAGCTGGCGACGCCGCAGACGCCGCGGGACTGCCCCGCAGACATCTGGGAACTCATCCAGCACTGCTTAGTGCTGAAGCCAGATGAGCGGCCCTCGGCCAAACAGGTGTCACGCCACTGCAGGTTCACCAGATGTACATATGCTGCATCGCCTGTTTTCTGCGTGTGAAGTGGCCTAGTAGAGCTGAGACATGCACACACCCCATCCCGCCTCACACCTGTATCTGCCGCTCCCCATTGGCCTGACAAAACGGTCGACTGCCGTGCAGTGCTTCAGACGCATCCACGAGTCGTGTAGGGCTCTCAACCTGCTCTGCACGACATCCTGGAGCGGGGGCCCACCACCAGCCAGCATCGACGCCGGCAGCGGGGTACTGCTCGCCTGCACACCAGTGGCTTTCCAGCACACGGCATGCTGCATTGGCTGGGTCACACCAGTGGATCTACAGGCACCCACCTGGTACTGTGCATGAAGCAGGGTGTGGCCGCATTCATGCACCCACGCACACCGTCACTCAGCAGCAGCGGTGTTCGGAGCGGCGGCCGACACAGCAACGGGAGTGTGATTGGCCAGCACACGCCCGCACAGGACGACCGGATCAGCGGCAGCGGTGGCAACGGTGGCAACAGTGGCACCGCCACTGCCACCGCCGCCGCCGCCAATCCCCGGGCCGACCAGGCAGCCAACGAGTTTGCAGCCATTGCCGGCAGCATCGTTCCAAGCGCGGCGCACGCGCTTGCAGACGTCTGCCCAGTCGCCCCGCCCGGCATGCCAGAGACGCAGCGGCCCGTCAACCCGTTTGCTTCGGCAGTGGAGGTTGCTTGGAGCGGCACCTGGCCAGATGAGGAGGCAGACAGCATCCAGCCGCACCTCGGAGCAAGGTCGACGCGGCTGCTCACCGTCAGCGACGCGGCAGAACAGGTGCGCTAGACCTGCGGCGGCGTACCTTGACTCAGCAGCAGCGCCACTGCCGCCATTGCAGCACGTCTCGCTCTTTGGCGGATGAAGGCCCTCAGCCCTTGAGTTTCCCGCGTGCGCAGGTGGCTCACAGCCGGCGGCTGTCAATTGAGGGACGCAGGGCATCGATCCAGAGCGTGCTCAGTGCCGCCAGGCGACCGACGCGGGCTGGCAGGCTGCCCATCACAAAAGTGCAATCGGACCCCACCGCAGGTGCTGCCTCCGGCAGAAGCAACGGAAGCGGTGGCCTGCACACAGACGCCAGTGTCCAGCTGAACCGTCTCTCCTGCAACGATCCCACAGACAGCTCACGTGCAGCGGTACCAGACGGATTGGCAGGCAAAAGCAGTGGCAGCCTCGCAGAGGCACTGGCATCTAATGGCAGTGGGGACCTCTACAGCAGCTTTGCCTGAGCGGGGCCACATCACTTGCTTTGACTGCCGCACCTCGGTTGGCAAGCATGTGCACAGCAGTCTGAGCATGTCGTTGCGCCAACACCCTCTGCAACACCGCTGTTGTGATTGTCAACACAACTATTGATTCAAAATTGACTGGAGCATTTTGGTTTCGGTCGGCTCCGGACTCTGGGGTGTTTTGTGCCCAGGGACACCTCTCGTTTTGCAGCTGGAGGGTGCGGTGTGCATCTGGAAGCAAAATGGAGTCCCGTGTCCATCCGTTGTTTGCAACATTAAAACAAATTGCAAGCACATCTATTGCTGTCTTCCATGGTGTTCTGCACCGCAGAAATGCCTGAACAACCCATCTGTAAGAGAACATACAACTATACCTGCTCAGCAGTCGTATGCAATCTGAGGTTTAAGTATCATAGTTTCAAATCAAGTGTGGCGATTCTGGCTGCACCGTGGTCCTGCCAAACCGGTGTCATTCCCATTTCCCATGCTCTGCAATGACGTTTACACCTGCTGCGCACTGCTGGCTGCTGTGCTGGGCCGCAGGACTTATGCAGCAATGATGTGACAAAGGTATCGCACAGCCTTAGCTCTGTGCTACCGCTCAGCTCGGCAGTGCTGTGCAATGCCTTCCCTCACAGCGTGCTCCTGTTGCTGCCGTGAGCCATCACCGCTCAGGCTGCTACAGCGTCATCCCATGATAATGTTATTGGTGGCACAGCTGCATTCCAGCTCCTCAACTGGGGCAGCCGTTCGTCCGGTATCGTATGACGGCGAGCTGCGATGACGCTGCAGACGGTGTACAGCCCGCGAGGCGCAACATCTCGGGATGCTGCCTGCGCACGGGTACAGGCCGCCGGCATCACCCACTGCCAGGGTATCTGATGCAGCTGGCGCCTGGCAGCGCACAGAATTCCATCTGATGACCTGCATTGGTGAACATCACGCATCAGTATGTAAAACAGGACCCAGGAATACCCTGGCCCCTTTTCTGCAGCCAGCAGCGGCTGCAGCCAATGTCCCCCTCAGATGTGCAATGTCAGCGCAGCAGAAGCAGGACCGAGCGTGGCAATTACTGCTGCTGCTGCGGTGCTTGCGACTGCTTCAACACTACTGCGTTCATGGGCACCTGATCATACGTGGGACAGTGCGGACAAGTGAGCGTTGGAATGCGCCAAAAGTCGGCAATCCCACTGACCATCTGGCGCCTTGCGCAGCGGTCGCTGCACGTCCTGCGCAGACTCATGGTCACATCTTACTCTTGGCTAGGACCACAGTATGTATGTCTGCTGAGGCGAGAGGCAGCAGCCACATTGGCGCAGGTGTTATTGTGTGCAGAGCGCGGGTGGCATTGTTGGCGAGGGTTCTCTGGCCTGACCCACCCTGTGCTCGGCACGCAGCTCCTGCAGCGCGGCACCCACTTGCTCCCGCCGGTGCCCCCGCCGGCAGCCCATCAACTTTCGCTGCGCCCTGAACGCCTGCTGCAAGTTGCAGCCGGCAGCTTTGTTGCTGACTGCAGGCCCGCTGTTGCAGCATGCCATGAGATGGCTGAATAAGAACAGGGTGACAACATGCAGAGGTGGTAGAATTCCCTAAAAGCGGGTGACGGCTCCCTTATGCTTCACCCTACCCGGCGGTGCAGCCGCAACCTCTCTGCAGCCTGCTGCTGCGGGCGCAGCTGCTGCACGGCCTGTGCGCGCTCACGCATAGCGTCCGTAACACCAGCCCTTTCGCAAGCCGACGTCAAAGAAGCTGCGGACCTGCAAGGAAGTGTGATACCGCTGCCGTGGTCATGTCTTTCCACGGTCAATTTGCTTGCTAGTGCATGACCACGGATGTACAATCGACAGCCCAACCCATATGTACATATTCAGAGGCAACGACTGGTTTGAGCAGCACCTGCTGGTGTGCTGCAGGGGTTGTCGAGCATGAGACGCCAGCTGCCGCTGCTGATGCTGCTGCTGCGGTAGTGCCGCCTGCCCCGGGTCATGGCCGCTCCTCACCGGGGGGAACACATCGGCAAATTCGTAGCTGTACAGCGGCTGGTCCTCAGTCTTCAGCGTGGCGCCGATCAACTGCTGTGCGAGCCACAGCGGCTCGGAAGCCTGCTGGCAGCATAGAAACCGAGTGTATGCTGAAATGCATTCGTTGCATGCTACTCCTTGCGGCACGCACAGCAACGTCGAGCTGTGGGCATATTCTGTACAACACACAGCATTTCAAGACGTGTGGCTACATTGAGCTGGCACCAGCGGATGTAGCCACCTGGGCTGCAAAAGCGCAGGCCTCTGCCTCGTTGCTGAAGCCCAGATCCCCAGCAGCCGTGTTTGCCTGATGATGCAACGCTTCTGCCGCCGCTGCAACCTTCATGTACAGCGCAGGTTATGTCACCAGACAGTTCTGCCATGCACGAAAGTGTGCCCTACCTGTCAAACGTGCAGTGCTGCTGACACTGTGCAACAGGTACTGGAGTCTGTGGTATTGTAACACCATGACAGAGCCCACCTGCTGATCATGCTTCAGGTCGGCAGGCGGCCCAACATTCAGTTCCATCGTCAAAATGTCCTGATCCTGTCCTGCATCGGCATCCATGTCTGCAACGTTCGCCTCCCAGCCGTAGCTCATCGCTGCTGCAACTGTAGCGTGGCCATCAGCGGGGGCCACATCTAATGGCACAGCCATGTCAGGCCGCCGCTGGTCGGGCTCATCATTATGGGCAGGCAGCCGCGGGGGCACTTCCTCAAAATGCTGCACGGCTGCATGCAAGTGGTCCTGCTGCTGCAATATCGCCTGCGATGGGGCAACTGCGATTTGGTGCAACTTTTCCGTGGAGCCTGAGGGTTATTTATGACCGTCATGCAGATGTGTGTGCCTGTTTATCGCAGCTTCGTGGCGGCTTCAGATATTCACAGATAGACAGTCTGCAGGACCCTTTGCAGCTTGTCCCATGTTGCCGGAACTGGTTCGGCTTGCATGAGACGATGCTGTTGCGCGAAGCTCATGCTTTCGGCCAAGTGCAGCACCGTACAGCAGCCAACAAGCGAGCCCACCTGCAACGGCTGCTGCTGGTGATCGCCCAGCTGCAGGCTGCTGGCCCAGGGGAGCTGCGCCGCCGCTCCGGGCGAAGTGGGTCTCGGGGCAGGGCCATGATCCAGGTTCTGCATCGGCCAGCACCCGGCGTCAGCGGCTGCTGGCGCCAGTCCCCCATCAGCGGGCAGCGTGATTGTGAGGCGCACATCCGCCGCTGACATGCTGCGATGCCCTGTAGGTGGCTGAGGCCATGGGACGGCCTGCTGCAGCACAGCGGCGGCACTGGGAGCAGCCTGCTGTGACTGGCCAAGGGCGGCGTTGGCCGCGGCGTGCTGCAGCGCAGCAACGGTGGCGTCAGGCGCACTCTGCAGGAGCCAGCGATGCACACAGAACTCAGGAAGCAGGCGGGGTGGTCTTCTAGGCAGTTTATACAGGATGCACTATCATGGCCCAATGTAGGCTGCGGCCTACCATGGTGCATGAGCTCATGTATCGAGGTACACATTGCTTCCCACCCACCTCCGGGCCAGACTCCTGGTGAGGTCTGTGGTCATGTCTGGAGGTAGCGTGGTCCCATGGAGGGAGGAAAAGCAGCCACAAAACCTACACCCACACAAAGACATCCAGTGTCACGTCCAACTCACCGACCGCGTGAGTGCACAATGCTACCATGGCCTGCACTCAATATGTGTCCTGCCAATTTATGCCCGTGTCACCTGGGTTCAGAACCCAGTCAATTTCAGCACAGCCATGCGTGGCACCACGTCACATGCCTCATCAACATTGACCAGCGTGCAACCTCTTGCCTGCGATTCCAAGATGCCGTCAGGGGCAGTCCTGCCTCCGGGCTGCTCCAGTTGCACCAGCGGCCGCTTGTACCCTGGCCAAAGCGGTGCTGGAAGCAGCTCCCCAATCTGCATGAGAGGGCGATACCTGACCCCTAGCAGGTCCTAGTGTCCGCCTCTTGGACACGACGTTTACGAGGAACGGCGCCAGCTGGTCGGGTAACAGGGCAGGTAGCCTGGCATGTAGCACAGCAGTGCACTGGTGCTCGGGTAAGGACAGCAGCACAAGCACCGCGGACAGCAGGCGCAGAACTCTCAGCACGCAGGAAGCAAGCTTGCTGGAGTTGTTCACCTGCATCTGGCCCAGGGACGCAGAACGGCGACTCTCGAGCGGTGCAGCGGCATGCTGCGGTGACCTATGTACTACATCACTGCTGCACCGCAGCGACCTTGCGAGCGCGATCTCAAAGGGCGATGGCGGCGGCCGCTGCCGCTGCGCCTGCTGCGGCGGCTGCCAGCTGCAGGTGGTGCCACCATGGGCGGCAGCAGAGCTGCTGCGGAGCCTGGTCTCTGTGCCGGTCGCGTCAGGGCTACTACAGCCGGGCCAGGACGGCAGCCCACAAAAGGCAGTGACGGTGTTGCTGCTGGGCTGCTGCTGTGGGGGGCTGCCGGCATGGGCTGCGGGCCGCCGCTCTGTGCTGACTGCAGTGCTGGTGCTGGGAGCCCGGACGGACGCAGGCAGCATGCTGGGGCGTTGGGAGCTGTAGCCCGCGCGTGTGATGACAGCCTGCCCTGCGCCCTGGGCATCTGCGTCGCATTGGTCTGCACTCCCCAAAGGCGCTGTATCCTTGGAGTCCCGCTGCCCTTGCTTGGCCACCCACTTGTGCCGCTGCCGATCGTTGTGCGCTGCCAGCTGCTTGCGGCAGGATCTGCGTAGGACATACACACAGAGGCATACGTGACCTGGCTGCTGTGGTGCCACAAGTGCAACAATGAGGGCATGAAGCGGCCCCGTGCTGCAGGCCCTGCTTCAAGCGCACGAGTCAGTTTGCTGACACATAATAGGCCGGTGGCCTGCTATCATAGCAAGCTGATCTTCTGACATCGATGTATACATCGATCACAGTTGTTCATGTCCGACCTGCGAGATCCATCGAATGCTGCCACAGGATGGAAGCAGCAGCACTGTTGGCAGAAACGATGCGCCTCCCCATTGAGGTACACCTGCACAGCGTAGCGACCTGACTAGGCAGGCGATCTTGGCTCGGTGTGAGAGAAGTGATCACCCGCTATGACGCTGCGCGCCTGCCTATATTTGCTAGGGGCTGAGGTCCACGACATTTGTGAAGGCCTGTATTCACCTCAAGGGCAGCAGCATGAGCCTTGCAGCAGCGCGAGCGGCGGTAGTAGGGTTGTTCCGCCCTCAGGACGGCGCCACAGCCGTCAACCTGACAACGATTGCACGAGTGAAACGAGTGCACGAGTGGAAAAAAACATCAGAGATCGAGATGTAACATTGCTAGGTTTCTGCACTTTTCTGGTTAGTCACCGCATGTTTGTCTGACCATGCAGGCTGTACCCCGCCTAACCGCCAACAGCCCAAAAACAGGCAGCGAAACAGCACACAGGTTGAGGGCTTCTATGTGCACATGGTGAGTCTGCAGCACGCACTCTGCACGTGGCCCCGAAGCTGGACGACCAGCGGCATTTTGCATGCTGGGGTGCTGCTGATGAAAGGCGCTCTGCGGCAGCAGTTGCAGCGTCGATGGTAGCTGCGGCGCACATCCGGTTAAACTGCACATGCTAACAGCATCGCCCTCTACGCTTGTTCATCTCCTGCACGCACGGGGCAGAACTGTTCGGACCGTAACCCGGCCTGCACCGGCTGTTTGCACGGTTGGTGCGCATCACACTACGTGCGATGGCCATACTAAGGACCAGCATATCCCGCGGGCACAGGAACTTGCGGTTCGCAGCATCCGACGGCCAGCATGACCTTCTTAAGTCATGATGCACCATGCCAGACCTGTCATAAAGGCTCAAAAGGTTGTCGCTCACGTCGGTCACGCCTCCCGCATCTGCAATGTACACCCATCGATCAGCGAACCGCATGCCGTCCGTCTGAGACGATCGACGAGCCGTCAAAGCGATGTCAGAGGTTTCAATCGAGGTCCACAGCACAACCACTGAATCGGCGAGAGCGCCAATCAGGAGGGTCAACGCATCTGCAAATGCAATCTGCTGACTGCAGTTATGATGCTCATGATGGCGATTAGGCTCAGCATATCTGAGCCGCTCAGTCAGTGCACACGCACACCTGATGAGAGGTGACCACAGGTCCTGCCACCTCGCGTGCGTGTCCCTTTTGCCAGCGTGCAGGTCAAGGTTTATGCTGCAGCGGTGCGGTGCCGACTGCAACGCAAGGTGTGTGACTGACTGCGGACGTGGGTGCATGTCAGAATTTGAGATCCGAGAGACGGGGGGAGGTTTCCTCGTCACCGCGCAAGACAATGTGCCGCTTTGTGCTTTGCCTCGCTCTGCTGTCAGGAGGTGCACCTGAATACTTTGACTGCGATCTGAAACCGGTCTGAGCTGACACGGCGGGCTCTGTGACGAGGAGCGAAGGGCGCAATCTCGACGGCTGCCGATCCCCGCAGCGGTTACCCCTGTAGAGATTCTGGGGTGCTCAGGCGTAACACGGCCTCACGCCATAAACCCATGTGCGCAAGACAATCCACGGGATTGATTTGAAAACGGCGCATAGAGCCAGTGCTGATAGGCGCACGCAGCCAGACGCGTTGTGCACCTGCGCTGCTCGACGTTGACATGCATGACGGTCGGCGGCGACAGATGTTCCTGTGCAGCATCGGCCGATTTGCCGGTTTTTGCAAACCTGTTCTGGAGCAGGCAGAGGTTTGTCAGATGTGAGAGTGCAGGCGCGAAAGTACTATTGCACGCGACATTCATTCAAGCGATATCGATCACCAGCTCCACACCCGGCCGTGATGTGAGCATTCGTCCCACGACCAGTTCATGGTCATCTGAAGTGACCATAGTCTCGGCGCTCTATGCTATTGCAGACTTTTGGGGGCGATGAAATTCGCCCACCTTGCCTCAGGGCTAATGGCGGGTCTGCTGACACCATGCAGCCAGCTTCAGGTGCCACGCACACGGGGACGGCATGGGACTCGCGCTCGGCTGGCTCTAGCTAGCAAGCAAACCGCACGACTCCGTGGGTGCTACTACTGGATTCATGCTTGCAGTCCACGCGTGTGGCTCCCGGTGTGCTATCGTCGACATGAGGCTGGGCTGTGTGTGCCGGCAGCGCTATGTGATCACAGCCGGTGCAGGTTTTGTTTCAAAGCGCACCAGTATCACAGGCCACAACGTTGCTTGAGACTTTTACTCAGTATGCTTGGTTCTGTGACACGACCAGGCAGGCAGCACGGAAAGGACGCGCACTTATGTAGTCAAGTGCATACACATCAATGCTGGTAGAAGCTGACGCAGAGGTTAGCACCTTAGCCGCAATGCAAGTGTACAGTACGAAAACAGCAAGGATCATGTTCGTCGATCATTATGAAGTGCTTGCCAGTCCAGACGCTACGTATCGAGCAGGGTTTACGCACGATGCAAGCACCATGCAGTGCCCTCACGCACTCTTGGGATGCTGCGCTGCTGGTGGCACGCCTGCGCTGGCTGCGCTGCGCCCCATGGATGGCCGCCGGCAGGCGTGGACACACCAGAAGGCGGCCGCACAGCTCGCAGCCAACCCTGCCGCTGCAACGGCTCCCAGGTCTACGAAGTTCAGCCGCCACCAGGGCATGCCCACCTCCAGGGGCCATAAGAATGGCTCCGGCCCCGTTGCCAGCGCATACTCCACCCAGTCTGCTGCCTGCGCTCCAGACGGCCGAAGTTTATTGGGTCACATATGGGCAAATTGCCATCCACACGTCGATATTTGAGACGGCAAAGCCAGCCATAGAACGGGCTGCCACAGGGTTCAGCGCCTATGCATGGCGCACCCTGGTTGCTGGTGTGCCAGGCTGAGAGCGCAGCCGCTTGGATATCCGCTGCGCCCGCTGCCGGTAGCTTGGCTCATCAACGACCTGCATCAGCAATGGATGGCAGTCTGCTCGACCCATCCGTCATGCCACTGACATATCATGACATGCCAAGTTCCACGACGGCGGCGGGTGAACCTATGGAGAGTACCTGTTGCAGGGCGGCCACGAGCTCAGTCGTGTGGCCATGAGCCAGCGTCTGCTGCTGGACGATGCACCCTGCCCTGTGGTGCTCGGCGACCAGCCTGCAGCTCAGTATACTGAACAATGATAACATCAGAGGTATGGAAGACAGTAGGGTGATGACCAGCAGAGGGAGTGCAGCATGTAAGGCAGGGAATACTCCTGCGCAATGCCAGCATGAGATGGCCGACTGTCTTGCAAAATGCGGTTCATGTGTATCAACGATCAGCGACATCACCTGGCATTGTCAAACTGGTCGATGCCCAGCGGCATGATGACCATGGGCTGCCCATGGAACAGCGCCTCGTAGATGCTGTGGATGCCGCCGTGCGTGAGGAACACTTTCACTGCGGGGTGGCCCAGCAGGTCCTGCTGCGGGATCCAGGGCAGCATCCGGATGTTGCCTGCGCCGGTGCATTGTGAGCATGGCCTCCGACAGCGAGGTTTCCTCCCAATTAGAGCATGCTGCTTCTGTGCAGCCGTCCGTTGCCTTGTGAGCAGTGCTCAGTGCAGGGTCTACCCACAGCACCACGATGCCGTCTTGAGGCCACCTCCACACCTGCTGCAGCGGCTACGGCTTCCAACTCGCGCCGTGCGTCGGCGGTGAGGTCGCTGTTGCGCACCTTCCACACCACCCTCTGCACCCAGCAATCACCCACCTTGCTCTTGGCTGTGCTACCAGCACCAGCAGCAAGTCCACCAGATGTCCAGGGCTGAGGCATGCACGACGGGCAGGGTGCCTGATGAGTCAGTGTGGTATGGAGACTGGTGACCGAATGTGCACCCAGTGTCAGGTAGGTTGAATAGTGCGGAGTTACCTGAGGAAGGGCGGCAAAGGCTCTGGCAATGGCCAGCAGGTTGCTTGGCGACGCGTTCAGCATGGTGCCAAAGGATGCCACGATGGCGCCGGCACCCGGGGCCCCTGCTGTTTGAACAGCACAGCATCCGCACCCGCCTAGTGACTTGACATCATGCAGCTGCTGGCAACAACTCACCATCTGCCACCACGAGAATGTGCTGGAATGTAACGAGAGGATCATGGTGCTTTCTACAGCAGGCTCTGCGAAGCACCTGACACGAACGCTTCCAGGTCTGGGCTCAGCGGCTGCGGCGGCTGCGCCGTCAGCGGCCCCACATACTTGACGTGCACAGGTACCTGGCATACAGGGGTGCACGTTTGACCTTCTCATTGCCAGCATCCACATGTCCACGCTGCATCTTTGATGAGAGACCAAGGGCCGTGGGGCTCACACTGCAGCACGGCTGCCAGTGTGAAGCCTTGTGATCTGCTCGTTCAAACATAACACGCACAACAAAACCCAAAACAACAGCAGATCGCACCGGCCGGGGCTGCTCTACCCCCACGTCCACGGCAGACAGCGTGAGCAGGGCGCGGTGGGGATTGGGCGCCGGGATGTTCTGGTTGCGCCATGTCGTGTTCACGTGACGCCTGCCACACTAGCATTGTGCCGTGAGGCGCATCAGCCCGAAAACCCAGAGCATGCAGCGCAGTGTGTCGCGCCGCAGCATCAAGCATGGCCCGAGTGGTGATCGCGTCACAAACGATCTGTGTGCGCAAGCAGTGCGTTGGGTCCTGTGTCGTCGTTCTGACTAGACCAATTGCTCATGAGCTTGTGTGTGAAGGGGCCAAAACTGCAGAATGTCACGATATTCGTGCAAAAGGCACTGCTGCAATCAAAGCGACAAGTGCCCTGGCATGTGCAACAGCAGCAGCGCACCTCATGTCCAGGTGCGACTTGATGGGCAGCAGCACCGAGAAGGAGCGAGTGACACCCATCAGCAGGACGTTGATGGCGCGCTGCGGCAGGGTCATGCCTGTTGCCCATGGGTGAGCAGCGCATCATCAAGGGAAACCCGCAGTCCCAATCGAAGCCGCTGTCCATGTCACGCCAGCTAGCACACTAGCTAGGGCTGCAACTCTCCTGCCTGTCGACTGACAGGAGCACACGACGTGATGGACAGCCGCACACATGACAGGGTGCAACGACAGCTCGCCACCTGTGGGCGGCAGCCCGGAGGTGAACACGGGCGTGTAGGCGAGCGACGGCAGGCTGAGGCGGTACAGGGCCGCCTCCACTGCGCCGCCGCCCGCCCCGGGATTGTAGTCGATCCTCGGCAGCCTGTCCAGGAGACAGCCCATTCAGAGGAGCAGAGCACATGTCCACCGATATGGTTTCGCATGCCCAGAGCACGGCAGACTCCGGCCTTGGGGCAGCTGTGCCTGCCATGCTGTGGCAGCAAGAGCATTGCCATCCGTCACAGGGATTCAACAAGGTGCAGGGTGTCACGATGCGGGTGCAAGTGTGCGACAACAGCACCATCATACTGGGCGCCTTGACTTTCTGTGTAAACAAAGCCTTACCCTAGGATATCGGATATAATCCAGGAGCAGGCGGTGATTGCGTCGCCAACAAAGATGTCCGCCTTGAACTCATACAGGGCATCCACGGCTGTTTGGTTGTCGAAGATCGCGGTGCACGATGTGAACAGGAACTCCGCTGTCATCTTGACGATCTGCAATCCAACGGTCAGTTCATCAGTGTGATTGACTTCTCCTTTCATCCTAGACGTCATGGAGCACCGTGTGATTGACTTCTCCTTTCATTCCAGACGTCAGGAGCACCGTCATATAGGGCATATGACCATAAACAGCAGCCCGTTTTGTAGGGTTTTGACACCTCAACGAACCTCCACAAGGCCGACGTCGCCGACCTTCCGCAGCTCATCCATCGACACCGAATCGTACTGCAGCTGAGCCACGCTTCCGCTGCTTCTGCTGCTTCCTGCAGGAACATGCTGAGGCTTGCACGCTGCCGTACCGCTGGCAGTGCGAGGTGTCACAGCAGATAGAGGCGGCGGTTCGTCTGCACATCATCTCTCCAGCAGTCAGCTGCTTCCATTCTGCGCTCCAGCCTGACACGGCCGCCGTCTTGGGCCGTGAACACTGACGCGTTTCGAGAACGCAGGGGGCCTGTGATTGGGTGGAGTAGGGCACCGCCGTCGCCGACGGAGGCACTTGCGGCCAGCTCCCCCTGGAGCATGGCGCCAATCCGGGTGCCCATCTCCCGAGGCGTGACCACCAGCACATCGTGCCCCCGGTGTGACAGCTCGCCCGCCAGCACCACCAGACCAAAGACGCAGCTGGGCCCTGCCGGATTTCGCTCGGGAGAGTCAATCACCTGGCGTATCATTCTGCAGATACAGGTCATCATGGCTGTGCACTTCCGGCAGAGGTTCCTGCGATGATTGCAGTGATTTCAGATTTCTGTATCTTGCAGTCGTTTGAGCTGCTGTGCGCTTGAGCTCACATGGATAGGGGTACATCAGGATGCGCGCAGCGCTGCAACTCTGCGCCCCGCCCAGGAGCAGCGCCAGAAGCAACAGCGGCAGTGCCCTGCTGCTCTTTTGACTACACCTCCATGGATGCATGGCTGCCCGTCCCTTCAACCGGCTGGTGGCCACTGGCAGCACGCCGCCTGCACTGCCTGTGTGCACAACAACTGATCGTGAGCATGCCTGATGACAACACACATACGGAGGTTTACGGTCTCTCATCACAGGACTCAGATGTCGTGGGGTTAGCTGCGCTACTAACACATCTCTGATCTTTTGTGCGCCTTCAGCCATCTGCAGGGTCTGCGCCAAAGCAGCATGTCAGGCCACAGGGCAGTTCTCGGTCCACCCAGTCATAAGCCAGTCTCAGTGCAGTGCTCCCGCGCTGCAGGCTCAGCACATGACGCTGATATATCACCTGACTGTTCTGAGGTACCCAAAAGCTCCGGGCGTCCGGGGTCCAGCTCTCGACATCGGCCAGCGGGTTCTGCGCGCCACAACGGCCACATGCACACATGCAGATCTAATTTGGTGGCACGTGACTGCACCGCTGACCTCTCGTAAGCCGGCGGACAGTGGACAAGGTATCCACCTGCAGTGTCAATGTCACAATGTCAAGCTGAACAATTGGCGTTCGCAAAAGCGAGACGCGAGTTTGGCCCTAAGGCTGTGAAAGGGGCGTCGCTAGGCCAGGGGCAAGGGAGTTCTTAGTCCGCGCCGTAATCTTTCCTCACTTCCGCGTAAATACACAAACAGCCTAGTACTTTCGCAACTTCGCCAGCCGGCGTCTAAATGCTGCAAGGCTGATGTTAGGAGCATTTCAGACGTCCGCAAGCATCTGTGAAAAATCTTAGCGCGATTGGCAAGCCTGCTGCACCTGTGTCACCCTGACGAACGTTAGCCAAAACTCGATTGCTCTTGTTTGCTTGCCAGCCCCCCGTCATTGGAAAAAACTTTACTTCGATATCCTGGGTATTTGACATAAACCACACACGAACCTACAACGCCGCGCCGCGCCTCGTTCGCGGTGCTTCAGGCCGCGCAAGTGTTTGTCAAGGTCCATCGTTGTCAGCCTAACATACAAATCACTGTACGACGCCTGTGCTTCGCGCTACGCTCAGGGATTGCTTCCGGGCATTCCGTCGTCTTTACTCGGTCCGGTGAACACATGAGTTTGTCCCCCCCTGTAGGGGGGGGGCCAAACCAAAAGCCTCGCGTTACGCAAATGACGGCGATTGACTGCTCTGCCCTGTGGTGTCTGTGTAGCTTTGGCATCGTCAGCATGCGATGCAGCAGCAGATGTATCCTTTGACTCATGAATTTGCACTCATGACGGCTCAGATGAATCTGCCACACAGAAGCATTGAAAGTTTGACGGAAACGCTAATGCTGCACGACAGCTGATCAAGCTCGTCGGCCCCTCCTTCCCTTTGCTGAAACGCTGCACGATATGCTTGGCAAGAACGCCCAAAGATGCTCATGCCAATTGCCGTCTTGCCGCCACAGTCCCAAAGCCGACCCAGCTTTGTACCAGTGGAAGCTGCAAGGAGACTGACCACAGGCGACCGTTCCGGGGACTGACAGCACAGCCGGAAAGAAAAGCACTCTGACCGCTGCCAGCATTGCATTGCCACCGCAGCCTGCAGTGCACGAGCTGCTGAACCTATGGCACAGCCGCCGGCGCGGGTGCCGCTGCAGGCTGGGGCTTGGGCCCGTCAGCAGCCGCAGCGGCAGGCGGGGGTCTGTCCCTGCCGCCGCCAGCAGTGGCGTCGCCGCCCGCCTGGCCGCCCGCGGCTGCGGGTGCTGCCGTGGCATTGGCGCCGTCAGCAATGCCGGATGGTGCTGCGTCACCGCTGCGGCCGCCGCGGCCGGATCCCCTGCCGCCGCGCCCCCCACCACTGCAGCAAAGCCACGGGAGCCTATCAACGTGCACGAGGCAGGCGTGCAGGTGTCTGCCAAGCCGGCTACCCGCCAGCCGCGCTCTGGACCATGCAGGGATTTGCCTTCAAAACATAGTACGGACTGGGTTGGACTGGGTTGGAGTTGGAAACAGGTGCAGGCAGGGCACCTGCGGCGTTCGGAGCGCGGCCTGCGGTCGCCGGGCGGCTTGCTGCCGGCGGCCTCGCCGCTGCTGGATGCAGCGGCGGCGGCCCCCGCCACGACCGCAGCAGCGCCGCCGGCAGCGCTCACGCCCTCCGGGTGACCTGCCGCCACGCTGCCCTTCTGGCCCTCGCCTGTTGTGTTAGGGAAGCAGACGGCCCCATCAGACAAGGGGCTCACCGGACGGCGGGAGAATGACCACGATGCCGGCGGCAAAGGCCCTAGTGCGGTTGGCACTGGACCCTCTTGCTAATTGGCTGGGGGCTGCTGTAGGAGACCTGGTGCTCAGGCTACTGGCCATCTGGCACGCTGCAGGCTGGACAGTTGCCTGCCAGGCACCTCCCTGCAAGTGTCTTCACTCTACAAGCCTGAGTAGTACCTTGCTAAGGTCTGCCCCCCAGACAGGAGACTTGTCAAAAAGCATGTCACACACCTGTCCTGTCGCCGCGGCCACGCCCACGGCCGTCGCCCTCAGCGCCGCCGTCCCTGCCGCCGCGGCCGCCACGGCCCCGCCCGCCGCGGCCCCGGCTGCTGCGCGCCCTGAACTCGGCATCGCCACGGCCCCGGCCGCCGCCGCCCCCACCCTCGCCTTCCGCCAAAGCCCCTGGCGTGGCAGGTGTGGTGCGTCAGGGGGGTGCGCAGCATGCTTCAAGTTCAAGCCACCAGTTCAAGGTTCGAAGTCGCTCTGCACAGGACAGCAGCAACTGGCCAGGCCGGTTCCTGCCACGCCACAAGTTGCTGCGGTGTGATGTTTGCATGTCCATTGTCGAGCACACAGCAGGCCGCCTGGGCAGCAATTTGCAGGCCTCCTCACCTGGCGGCTGCTGTCCAGCGCCGTCGGGGCCGCTGCCGGGCGCTCCAGGGCCACCCTGCGGCTGCCCCTCTGGCAGCTTGTACAGCGGGCGCTCGCCACCGCGCCGTGGGGGGCCCTGCTGGCCACCCTGGGGTGCAGTGCCGGCAGCGTCGGAGCTGCCAGGCGCTGCAGCGGCAGACGGGGCGCCAATTGCACCTACGGCGAGCATCATGCGGAATCAACTCAGCAGGAGTACCACCCATCTGCATTTGCAGAGCAACCGCGCAACCAGTGTTTCCAACAGTGTATGCTCAGGCGCAGCCATTATGCTCGACTCTGGGCTCGCACATGCGAGGGATGGGTGGGTGCAAGCAGAAGGGCTCACAGGTCACTCAGCAGTGCTACAACCAGTCTTGCGCAGGTGTGGTGCAGGCACCGCTGCCTCGACTGACGTTCACATTGCTGGGGTGACAAGTGCAGCAAATGCAGGTTGATGAACGCTTTGGAGCAAGTCGGATACCTGGCGGCAGGTCGGGGGATGCGGTGCGGTCGCCACGGCCACGCCCGCCCCGCCCGCCCCGCTCGCGGCGCTCCTTGCGCGGAGGCCGCTCCCTCCGCACATCGTCACCCTGCTCGACCACATGCCGCCGTTTCAGGCCGGTTCACTCCGGAGCTGCTGCTGCTTGACACTTGCCATTCCCCCGCAGGCAGCATGAGGGCCCGATGGAGCTGACGGTGTGAAACTGACCATGAGCTCAGCAATAACCAGCCGCCCGGAGATGCGATGGGCACTCTGCGCAGCACAGCCACAGGGAATTTGTTATCAGCGACGGCCAGGCTGACGGGAGCATGGCAGCACGCTCCATGCGGCAGCCTGAGCACCTGCTGGGGGGCATCGCCGCGCGGCTGCGACGGCGGCAGTGGCAGCGTGCGCCCGGGCGGCCCCTGCTGCTGCCCGAGCAACCTCGGCGCCCCGCCCTGCTGGTTCTGCCCCTGGCCCTGCCCCTGCGGCTGCCCCTGCGACGGCGGCTGGTGCAGGCCGCCCGGCGGCGTGGCGGAGCGCTCCGGCGGGCCCTGGCTGTCGCTGCGGCTGCCCCGGCCCCTGCAGTTGAGTGAGAACAAGTCTGGACCCCAGGTATGGTGGCGAATGGCGCCACTTGTACACAATTGTCATCGCACAACTGGAAGCAGGCCTGAAGGCAGCCGCTGGCGAGCCAGCTTGCAGATGGTGACGTTCAGAGTGCCGCCGTGGTGCAAGTTCATGGTGACTGAGCCATCCTTGAGATCCTGCAAATACATGAAAGCACAACGACACACCTCTGGCCACGGTCACGGCCACCCCTGCCACGGGCGCCCCTGCCGCCGCGCTCACCGCGGCCTGCGCCACCCAGCTCGCCAGGGCGACGCTCGCCGCTGTCGCCGCCCTGGGGGCGCCTGCCATGCTGCTGCTGCTGGTTTGGCTGCTGCTGCTGCTGCTGCTGCTGCGGGGCATTGGAGTCGACAGGGCCGCCCCGGCTGCCCGGCCGTGTCTCCCGGTTCAGCGCCTGCACACACCGCAATGTGTGCTTCGGCCCCGATCTTGGTGCAATGCTGACCAATGTTTCGAGGTGCACAACTGCTCTGGCACCCAGCAGATCGTCCAAGGAATCCGCATTGCATGTCCCTTTTGCTGCCAAGGTTGCCTGAAGTGTAGCAGACGCAGACAGCCTGGCACTGCAGGCTCACCTCCAGCCGGCGCATCTCGGCCGCTTTCTCGGCCGCCTTGCGCCGCATGAACTGCCCCTGCTCCTCCTTCGTCATGGGGCCGCCTCCCGGCGCCGCCGCCGGCTGCTGCAGAGCACCGGGCGGCCCCTGCTGCAGGCTCAGCTGCGCGACGCCAGCCTCGACGGGCTGCAGACAGGTTAGCAGACGAAAGTGTCAACTTCAGCAGCAGCAAGAGGATAATGGCAAAAATATATCTGACGGCTCACTTGTACCTTTGGCCACACATGTTCTCAAGTTATAAAGAGCAGCTACACGGAGTTGAGCGATTTCCTGCAAATATCACATGAATGCAACCATGCTTCGTGTGGATCTTCACTTTGGTGGACAGGAAACTGACCTGCATGGGCATGTTCTGGCCAAATGTCATGAGCGGCTGTTGCGGCTGCTGCTGCTGCTGCTGCTGCCCAGGCATGGCTTCACGTGGCAGCTGCACAGCCAATATGCACGATAGCTGCATAGGTCAATCTCAATATGCACAACATTTGTCGAGCTTCTCACCAGACGCACTCACCAGAGCTATTCAGGTATTTGCTGGCAGCTCATGAAGCAGTGCAACAGTTGCAGCTTTGCTGCACAACAATAACTGCACAAATAGAGCTCCGCCTTACCAGCATCTGCTGCGTGACATGCGGCTGGACACCCTGTGGCGGCTGTGCATGCAGCACATGCTGCTGCGGCTGCTGCTGCTGTAGTGGCTGATGCGCAACAGGGCCAGGCTGCTGCGGATGCTGTGGCGTTGGCAGGCTGCCCACGAGGGACAGCTGTGGCGGTGGAGCACCAGATGAGGCAACTTGTGCTGCGATCTGCAGGCATCACAGGTTTGCAGTGAGAATATCCTGTGACAGGGCAGTCCAGTCGGTGCAGTCGTATGTTCAAGTTCTGCTCATCCACACTTGAACACCAGCAGCACAAGAATGCACAGCACCAAGATACATCTGCGCATACGGGTTATTCAGTGCACACCTGGGCTGCATACTGCTGCTGGATGCGTTGCTGCTGCTGTTGGTTGTACCCCGGCTGCATGCCCTGGTGACCATTTGGGGACGGCTGACTGTGCTGCAGGGTGGGCTGCTGCTGCTGCTGGGGCTGCAGAGTGTGCATGCTGCCGGGCGGCGGCGGCGGCGGCGCAGCAGTCTGCAGCAGCGCCTGCTGCTGCAGCATGGCCTGCACCATCTGAGGGTGCTGCTGCGGCTGCAGCTGCTGCAGCATGGGAGCGCTGGGCATCGGCTGGCTTTGCATGGCAGCCTGCGGTTGCGGTGGCTGCTGCTGGACCTGCTGCTGCTGCTGCTGCTGCTGCGGGGTGGACGGCCGCACGCCCTGCTGGCGAGCTGCGGGTTCCTGGCTGCTGTCGCGCTGGAGGATCTTCGGTGGCACAGGGTTCGAACCTGAAAGTGCACCCAAGAAACACAAGTGAGCCTGCAGACCCCATGCCATCTTCCGCAACAGCGTAGTCCATGTCAGCGAAACTGATGCACTGCACCAGGTGCAGGAATGTCGAATGCACAGATGCGCCCCACCCGCTGCATCTGAGCCTTCCGCGCCCTCCGGGCTGGCAGCAGCCGCCGCCGCTGCAGCAGCCGCTTGCTTGCGCGCCCGCCGCTCCCGCTCCCGCTCGCCACCCCGCGGTCGAGAGTGCTTGCCTGCAGCGCACCACGCAGACAGTGAACCGCTGAGAGAATTTTGAGTCTACAGGAGCACAACAAGCAGGTTAGCAGGAGCTCTGTGGGTGCAGCCCATGGTGCTGCCATCGGCATGCTTGCTGCACTAGCAGCCTCCACAGTTCTGGGGCGTTGCTGCGCATGGACGCTGCTGAGATGAGCATGGATCAGGCAGTGACAGCACAACAAAGCTTCTATAATGTGTGCACACCATCGGGCCTGGCCTGCTGCTGCTGCTGCTGCTGCTGGTTGCCGGGCTGGCCTACAGATGGCGGCCCTTGCGGCGGCGGAGAGCCCTCCATGCCAGCTGGCTCGGAGCGGCGCGACACCTCTGACAGCCGGCGCTCCGACTGCATGCAAGGGAAAACCCTATCAAGGCGCCTGGTGCATGGGTGCGACATGCAAAGGAGGCAGGGCTCGGTCTGAGCAGTGCCACACACGCTGCAGAGGAGCAGGAACCCAGCATGAGCGCCGTGGCACCCACCTCGGGCGTCGGCCGCGTCTCGAGCTGCTCCTCATCCGCAACATCCATGATCGACCCCAGGTCGCTGGCAGCAGCGTACGATGCGGTGCCCACTGTGGCCTGTAACAGCGAAGAATGTCAAAGTCAAATAGCAGACCTACGAGGCCCTAGTAGGCAACGAGGCACTCACAAGCCTCGCTGCGGAATATGCATACAACCTCGTGATGCCATGCGACCTGCATGCAGCAACAGCTTGAGATGTAGGACATGTATGGAGTGAGCTGCCATATGTGGGTGTAGCCCGAACCTTTGTGGTGCGGATGGTGGAGCCGCTGGCTGAGCTGCGGGGCGAGCCGCTGTCGTCCTGCAGCCGCGCCCTCGGCATGCCTGCAAGCAGCACGACTGGTATATCTACTACAGCCATGCCCCCACATCAGAGCGCCCAATAGGCCTGTACAGCATGCAGCATGCCCCTGACCTGGACTCTCACTGCATGCTGTATCCTTATTGCACACAAGGGAGCAGATGCCATACTTGCATGAGGCGAAAAACAGCAGCAGGTGGGTGCTGAGCGGCACCTGGGCGGGGGTGGTCACGCAGGAGCGCCCCTGGACGGCCGCCCGCAATGCCGTTGGCGCGCGTTGTCCAATCACGGTCATCAATGGTGTACCGGCTTGCACGGCCATAGCCCTCGCCCCGCCGCGTGCCTGCACGCACTTACCATAGCCGTCAGAAAAGGCACGGGATGCACCATCTTCAGCATCACTGGGGTCCACAAACCAGCAGCTGCCCCAATGCAATTGCCCAACTGCTTCTCTATGCAGTCGAGAACACACCATTGGTGTGAGCATGCTCGTTGGCGTGGGCATTGAAGAGGTGGCGGTCCGCAGGCGGCGGGCCCCGGCTGAAGTCGTTGGCATCCCGCGGCGGGGGCGGCGGCGGCGGCCCACTGGCCCTGCCGTTGGCATTGGCATACTCGCCGGCGCTGGGCTGCGCTGCAGGGGGGCCAGGCGGCGGGGGCCCAGAGGGGCCATTGCCATAGGGGCCTGCCTGCGGCCCGCGGCCCTCATAGGGCGGGTAGCCTGGGGCGCGCGCTGCATCGCCATGACTGTACCTGCAGCTCACTCAAGGTCAATACCATTTGCACGTTGCCACTCCACCTGGCACATTGACAAAGTTTCCGAAGCCTTTGATCAAGAGCCGCAGTGCCAGACTGCATGAAAATAAACATTAAAGTGTGCAACTAGATATTGTGCAGCCTGCTTTTGGCCTGTTGCCACCATGGAAGGTGGCAGTGCACACGCTGCTGCCAACCTGCCAGTAAGCCAACAGCGCAAAAGCAGGACACATCGATCTCGTTGAAGGACTGTTTACAGCGCTGAGGAATTGTTAGAAGCTTGCAAAAAGGGCCACCTGTCATCAAAATGGCGCTCCTCAGGCGGACCGCGCTCATAGCCGGCCGGCGCCTCGCGGCGGTCAGCCCACCGCTCTGTCTCTGTGTCAAGACAATCCGCATAAGGAATTGACGTTGAGAGCATGTTCCCACCCCAAGCAAGCTCGAAGCATGTGCAGCAGCCTGCTAGCCTGCGCCACGAAAGCCTGTTCCGCAAGCATGCAGCTGCAACGCCCCGTCAAGCCTCACCGCTGCGGTCACCCCAGCGATCGGACGGTGCACCAGGCGGCGGCGGCGGGGCCACGCCAGGGGGCGGACTGGGGCGTGCTCCTAGCGGGGGTGTGCCACGACCCTGGCCCGGAGCCACGAGCTCCCGCGGCGGCGGCGGCGGCGGGGGTGGCCCACCCAGCAGCGCCGACGAGGCATCAGTGGCGCCTGCAGCATGAGAATAAAAAGGTGTAAACAGACAATAGCCAAGCAATTGCACACGTGACCCCCTGAAAGCAGGCTGCCTGGCGACAAGCACCTTCAGGACATGCCATGGGGTTGCAGCCATGTCCTGGCCTGGACAGCCCATGTGAACCCTGAGGTGTGATCTTTAGGACTGCTGCCCAAGGCCTTGCCTCGACCCACTGCCAGGGCTCACCTGGCGCAGGCGTGAGGCCACCACGCTCATCACCGTCCCAGCCGGGCCGCTCCTGCGGCGGAGGCGGCGGCGGCCCACTGAGGGGCACATGCACAGCAGAGTCCGGCCCCACTGCTCCAGGGCCGCCCAGCTTCGGGAACTCGTCCTTGAGGGCGCTGCGGCGTGGCGGGACGGGCGCAGAGCCCCATGCTCCATTTCCTACAGCCAAGATTACTGTGTTTTCCCAGTTACACTACTGCCTCAGCACACTGCTGAAGCGCAGAAGCTGCATATGGCGAGAGGCACAGGGCTGACCCCCAACCCAGCCCTGTGCCTCTCGCCCAGCCCAAACTGGACTACAGCAGCGTGATGCTTCCCAGCAGATATGCAGCAGGATGTCGCTCAGCCCTACAGCACCGCCACGTACCTGCACTCGGCACTGTGCCGCCTCCGGCGGCGGCGGCCCACGGCGCAGCAGCAATCTGGGATGCAGTGGGTCCATTGGCAGTTGGCATGGGCTCGGGGTTCATATTTGGGTCGCCCCATCCACTGGACGTCCTGTTGCAGTGCAGGACACAGTCAGTGGTCCAGAACATGCAACTTCAGGCGGTGATGACTCCCAAACACACTGATGATCAGGAATATCAGAGCGAATTATGGTGCACTCACTTTGGCACGATGGACACATTGGGATCGAAACCGTTATTCTCGCGCCTGCAGCCAGAATTGCGACGCTCGTGAGCCGAAACATGGATACATGCATGGGCCATGTGCATGCACCTTGTCAGACGGAGCAGTCTTTATGTCAGCCGCCGACATACCTCTGGCTTGGCAAGTTTACAGGCTTAGGCGCAGTTACTTTCCCCAGTGATACCATGCGCCGTCCCGGCCTGCGAAGTCCATCACATCTTGATTAAAAATGAAGCACCCTGCAAACCGTATGCATGTTCATGCTTGCATGCAGTTGCACAGCAATGCACATCCGTGCATGGGCCCACCTTGCCCCAATAGCTTGATGAGACATGATGATGAGTCCCACTGAGTCGCTCTACTATGCCCCTTCTAAGCCTGCAGCGTGCAAACATGCAGACACAGCGTCAGTGGTGCAGGGCAACACGCAGCATGGGAAAGGCTCAAAGTGCCGAGACCGCAGCATTGAACCATCGTAGCAGAGACCCAAAATGTCGTGAAACCGCTAAGAGCGTGTTTATGCGCTGCAATCAAAGGCACCGGCTGATTGGACCCAGTAATCATCATGCTGAAGATGGGTAGTTTCTCAGCACAGTGCCACGCAGAGGAAGCAGCCGCACTGCGTAGCACTGCACATGCAGCTGCAGCATTGAGTGCAGCAGTCCAAGCTACATCGCAAGCGAGACACCGGACCGACCAGCTCAAGGTTTTGAGTCGCCCTGATTGCTGCAGTTGAAAGCTAGGCACAGACGCGAAGGCAGGCGTGCCCGTCTCATAATACACTGCAGTTGTCAGCACAATCTGCCAGCGGGCCATGCAACAGTGTGACAGCCCAGCAGCACGTTTGCCCAGCCTGACCACATCTGTATGCGAGTGAAGCTGTGTCAGCGTGAGCGGCGAACCGCCTCGCTCGGCTGAGCGACAGCATGTGCTGTGTGGACGACCAAGGATGTCTATCATGCGGGGACTGGGCTCGGCTGAAAGGTCCAAGGGTCGCTGTTCTATCTTGGGCAACGCAGGGAGCCCTCACATAGCCTATGGCACACCTGTGAGCCGAGCTCGACCGAGGCCGCGTCTGGCGCTGGCTCACGGGGTCTGCTGCTGGCGTCGGCTGGGGTGTAGTGTCGTTACGCGGTGCCGTGCTACAGCCTTGCACCCTGTTGGCGCTTTGCTTTAGCGCAGCAGACTCCCAGGGTTTAGGCTGTCCTGATAGTCGCCGCAATTCCCACCGCTCCTAGGTTGCACCAAACACGAGTGGACTAGCTTGCCATGCCCACAGCGTTCAACAAAAGTGTTTAGCTTGCCCGCCTTCAACATGTGCAGGTTGAAACCTCTCAATGGCACGGCGTCAGTCAAGGCACATCCGGCTTGACAAGACAGTGTGGCAGGGGGGCTGCTAAGTCGTTGCAGCTGCGCCACGGCTAACTTTGCAGCAGTCACAGGCTGACATCTGACACAGAGCACACACAAAAACGCACCTGCGTCATTACCACCTGCCTCGCTATATATCATTGATCGGAGCACACGGATTGCGCCGACATCGCTAGCGCAGTGCACTGCACACAGCACCGGCATGGCCGCGCCAGACATCGGGGCTGCCGTGGCCGACGTGCTGGGCAGCGGCGGCGACCCCACGGTGCTGGAGTACATCACCAGCTGCCTCGAGGACTTTGACCTGGGCGACGGTGGCGAGGAGGCATACGAGTCTTTCGGCGCCATGATGGTGCGCAGGCGGATGTCTTGATGGTGTCTGGCAGGACGCTCCCATCATGGATCCTTTGAGCCTTCAGACATACACAGATGATGCACTGCAGCCAAGCAAGATCAGCGTGCATGCAACAAGACGAATACTGACAAGAATAGCCTCGCCTGCCATGCCACAGGTTGACGCGGGCCTTGTGGCGGATGATGCGGCTGCGCAGGCGGCCTGCGCGCAGCTGGCGGTCAAGCTCGGCAATGGCAGCACTGCGGCGCCGGAATTTAGGGCCTTGCAAGGTGAGAGCAGACGGCTGGTACACCCATGCATGCGTCTGGCCGCCAGCGCGCAGAGGCTGCGCAGCAAACTGTCTGCTTGACAGGCGCTTATGTGTGACATGCAAGGACCGCTGCATGCAGGCGGTCCCATGACGGTGCGCGGCACGGCGGAGCAGGCCGTGCACCACAGCGAGCTGCTGACCGGGCGCCACCTCATCCAGACGCCCTTCAGGTGGCTCTCGTGTGCAAGCGCACCAACTTCAGGCGCCAGCCATGCTGCAGCAGCATCAGCGCTGCCAGTACGCATGAGCAGCATAGACTCGCGTCAGGTATGCCAGCCAGTGTGCGCGGGCAACAACACACTGAGCTGCTGCTGTTGCAGCGAGTTTGGGTCGGATGCCGCGGACCCCTCAGTCGCCACGGAGAAGGACTTTGCAAAGATCCGAGCACGAGAGGAGAAGCAGGAGAAGGTGCAGCGGGCAGCCTTCGCAAAGTTCCAGGTGCTGTGCAGCGGCAGTGCTGCATGAGCAACACAACTGGTGCACAGCCAAACAGTGGCTCAGGTGTGTGCATGTCATGTCAGCAGCTACAAGCCTCCATCACACATGTTCCAACATCTTCTGCATGTGCACCCGTGCAGGCAGAGGCGGCGTCGGCGGTGGCGGGGGCGGACCCGGTCATCGTGCGCAACGCGGGCAGCATCGGGGCGCGAGACCTGCACCTGGAGGACTTCAGCGTGTCCAACGGCGGGCCCAACCTCATTGAGGACGCCTCCATCATGATGGCCTTTGGCCGGCGTTATGGCCTGGTGAGGTTTACGCACCCTGCATGCACTCTGTAGCACCGCATGTGGTCACGTCCAGTGTACTGCAGTGTGTCAATGCCAGCAACGACATGTGAGCCTGCATCCGCTGAAGACACTGAGTTCTGCATGCAACGCCTGCAGGTTGGGCGCAATGGCACCGGCAAGACGACGCTGCTGCGGGCGCTGGCGGGGCATCAGGTCAAGGGCATCCCGGCCAACATGCAGGTGCGCCTCAAGTGCTCGGTCGCCAGGCGATCGAACAAAATGCGCGCTTGGCGACCGTGGTGTGACAGCCAGACCGGCACCACAACGTGTCTCATGTTGAGGCAACATCATTCTGGGCATTCCGACCGTTGTCGCCCCGTGTCCGCAGATCCTGCACGTGGAGCAGGAGGTGGTGGGCGACGACCGCACCGTGCTGCAGGCGGTGCTGGACTGCGACGGCGAGCGCGCCGCCCTGCTCAGGGTGGGCAAATAGTGCTGAGGCTCATGCATACTGCACGCTAGCCTGCAGTTATCTGACTGCAATGCACTGCTGCGAGTGGGGTGGTCAGATCCTCAGGGTCGCAGGCAAGGCGCACAGATCTGCAGTCGCAGCGTATCACCTGTTGACCCAGCGTAGTGCCACACGGCGGTACGCTGGTGCAGTACGCTGGCGCCGTGAGCTGCTCGTTTTGGCGGATCGTGCAGTACGCAGATCATGCTGGCGAGCACGGTGAGTACTTTCAACATCAGCCACGAAAGGGTTCCTCAGCCAAGATGTGCGCCTGCTGCAGGAGGAGCAGCAGCTGCTGGCTGTCGCAAACAGCTCGGCAGAGCCGCCAGCGCCTGCCGCGCACAGCGCTCTGCCCAATGGCGCAGCCTCCCCCGTGCCCAATGGCAGAGCCTCCCCTCTGCCCAACGGCACAGCCCCCAAGGCCGCCAGCAAACGAGGCAGGGCGCAGGCAGCTCAGCCAAACGGCACAGCCGGGCACGGCAGCAGCAATGGCAGCAAAGCAGCACCAGCACCAGCCGCAACAGCGCCAAAGCAGCAGCAGCAGCAGCAGGTGAAGCCGCCGCCTGCGGATGGCACGGCGCAGCCCAACGGCGCACTCGACCCCGCCACACGGTTGACACAGGTGCTGTCATTCCAGCTAAATCTGCGATCTTGTGCAGCTAGTTATTGGTGATGTCATCTGGTAGGCTGTCGTGCGCCATCGTCACAAGGGCGTGCAACCCTGCAGCAGCCCGATCCATACCTGGAGGCATCTCGCTTAGCTCCAGTCGACACCTTGGCCTCTGTTGCTTGGGTGCAGGTGTACCAGCGGCTGGAGGAGATCGACGCGTACACAGCCGAGGCGCGGGCCAGCGCCATCCTGGCCGGCCTGTCCTTCGACGCGGCGGCGCAGGGGCGCGCCACCAAGACCTTCTCGGGCGGCTGGCGCATGCGCGTGGCCCTGGCCAGGTGGACACCCTGCACCACTGCTGCCCCAGATGCATGCGTCACCAGTGTGACTGGCAGTGACCAGCTGGTGACGCCTCTGCAGCGGCGAGTGCATGTGTGGGCGACCTGCCAAGTGTGCCTCCAATGTGGTTTCCAGGATGTAAATCACGAGGCCCTGCATGTCAGGATTCGGACCAGATCACGGGCCTGCTCTATTGCCCTGCCGTAGATGAGTGGCGTTCTGTGCATGCAATATCATCACACCTCTCCTGAATCCCACACTCCTGCGCAGGGCGCTGTTCATCGAGCCGGACCTGCTGCTGCTGGATGAGCCGACCAACCACCTGGACCTGCACGCCGTGCTGTGGCTGGAGGACTACCTGGTGCGTTTTCCACCAGCCGAATCCCATAGAGGGGGGGAAGAAGATTCCCTGTGGACCCCGACCAGAGCAGACTGGCTGGTGGCAACTGTGTGCAGCAGCCGCTGCGGGGATTGCTGCTGGGTCAGCACTGGCTGCGAGCGCGCTGCATGGCTGGACCTGCTCTGGCTGCCCACCGTGTGGCTGCTCATGACACGCAGGTCAAGTGGCCCAAGACGCTGCTGGTGGTGAGTCATGCGCGTGAGTTCCTGAACGCCGTCACCACCGACACCATCCACCTGCACTCGCGGAAGCTCACCACATATAAAGGTGCGGCTCGTGCAGTCTAGGCAGCAGTCAAACACGGTGGCGACAAGGGCACTGCATGGAGTGCGTGCAGCAGAGCTGCCAGGACATGCTCAAGCTGAGCCCTTGCTGGTGGCAGGGAACTATGCGGTGTTTGAGAAGACGGCAGCGGAGCGGCTGCGCAACCTGCGGAGCAAGATCGAGTCGCAGGAAGCCCACCGCAAACACGTGCAGGTGTGCCGTCCGGGTTTGACAGTTGCAACATCTGTGGCAGGATCGAATCAGCACCCTTCGGACGGTAGGCTGAGCTTCAAGAGCCCAGCAAAGGGTCCTAACGTGTCGATGCTTTGTGCAGGCGTTCATCGACAAGTTCCGGTTCAATGCCAAGCGGGCGAGCATGGTGCAGTCCCGCATCAAAGCCCTTAACCGCCTGGAGGACGTTGGGTGAGTCCACTCTGTGCGCGCATGCAAACATGAGCATCTCTACTGCATTGCTGCGCAGCTGGCGTCACCGCAACAGCATAGGCAGCCACCTCGTGCTTCCCCCCTCACCGTGGGGCAGTGTGCAGAACTCCCTCAGTCCACACTGTACTCACTTCTGTGCGATTACCCAATCAGTACTGCCGAATTAGGCAGATAATTGAACAGCAGGGGTTTTACGCATTTCCCTGCATTTTCCAGGTTCATCGAGGAGGATCCAGACTACCAGTTCCGCTTCCCGGAGCCCGACACAGTGTCCCCGCCCATCCTGGGCTTCCACGACGTGTCCTTCGGCTACCCAGGCGGCCCGCAGCTGTTCCACAACCTCAACTTCGGCATCGACATGGAGTCTCGCTTCGCCATGGTTGGTCCCAATGGTGAGCTAAGTAGGCGTGGCTCAACCACCAGCATGGACTTTCCGCAGCGACTGCACCATGCTCCCTCCTGCAGGCACCATGTGCTGGCAGCCAAGCAAAAGCCAAATGGCAGCAGACGGCAGGGACATTGTGTAGCTCACTAGGCATCCTGCACAAGCTGCTGCCTATGATCAATTGATGTCACAGCTACCATGATCAGCACGCTGTGATGGGTGATGTGTTTCAACGCGGCAGGCATTGGCAAGTCGACACTGCTGAACCTGATTGGCGGGACCCTGGAGCCGACAGTCGGTCACATCACCCGCAACGCCAAGGTGCCAGCTGGACAATTGGACTGCTGGTCCCTTCAGCCTGTAGCTGCATCTCAAGCATGGGCACGAATGCTCCGCCATGCTCGGAGAGGGCCGCCGCTGCTGAGGAGCATGCAAAGGTATACACATTAGCAGCTTTTGCGGCCATGCAGAGGTTTGTCGTCAGTTTCTGCCTTGTGCTTTCGGCCGCAGGTGCGGATGGCGACATTCAGCCAGCACCACGTGGACGGGCTGGACCTGGCGCTGACGCCGCTGCAGGCCATGATGCGCACCTTCCCCGATGTCAAGGACGAGCCGCTGCGGTGACCTGCCCCCTGCCACCTCGGTTTCAACCCAGCCCTCGCAAGCTGCTGTGTAGCACCTGGCCAGTGCCATGTGCTGTTGTGTGCACAGTGCGCAGCCTTGATCCTGCTTGCTGGGGGTGCTGAGGCAACTGCCAATTTTCCTGCAGGTCGCACCTCGGATCCTTTGGCATTGGCGGCGAGTTGTGCATGCAGCCGATGTACACCCTCAGCGGGGGCCAGGTGAGGAATGGTGCACTTGCGAGCCCAGGTGACCAGTGTTCCAGCGTGTCGATGGGTCTGATGCCATGGTGCGGTGCTTGGGTCGTCTAGGATCTTTGGAGGGTGCGCCGGCTCGGAAGCCTGACCTCCGTACAATGGGTGCCTGTGCTGGCCCCGCCATCTGCTGCACACTCTGGCAACACAGTGACAAACCTGCAGAGCACGATCTCATCGCACCGCAGAAACGATTTCATCGCACCGCAGAAATCGCGTGTGGCGCTGGCGCGGGTGACGTGGACGAAGCCGCACATCCTGCTGCTGGATGAGCCGTCCAACCACCTGGACATCGATGCCGTGGAGGCGCTGATCCAGGTGCTCAATGTTCTGGGACCACTCTCCACCACACTGACCATAGCAGCCTGAGGAATGCTAGGCTGACCTCTCAGTAGGAGGTGTTCGAGGTGTTTTGTTTTTGTTTGGCTCTGCAGACATCAGGGTGAGGCATGGTACTTGCGGTTGCTCTTGTTGCAAAGTGCACCATTAGGTCCAGTAGAGCATGTGCACCAATTCGTGGCTTGCATTGCACGGTGCTTGGAAGCCTCAACTTGAAGGTTTGGTTTCCTGCACCAGTGCGACAGAGTATCACCATCCACTACAGGGGCTGGCGCTGTTCCGGGGCGGGGTGCTCATGGTGTCACACGACCAGCACCTCATCGAGAGCACCGTGGACGAGCTGTGGGCGGTGGAGCAGGGCACAGGTGCGATGCTGCTGATCGGACTTGCCTCACAGGATGCAGTATGGAACAGCGGGCCAGCGCTGCCGTGACGGATGCGCACCCTGTGGGCCCGCCACAGCATAGGGAGGACTCGCTTCCAAAGGGAGTGGCAGCAGGCAGCAGGCTGGCCTGTAACGTTTAAGCCATGGGCTCCACAGGCCCTACCGTGCGACTGCTGTTTGTCTGACACCGTGTCTGGCTGCCGCTGCAGCGACGCCGTTCCATGGAACATTTGAGGAGTACAAGGCGCGGCTTCGGGCGCACTCTGCAAATCAGAAGGGGCCTCAGCGCATGTAGAGACCGTGCAGGCGCCAGCCGCACGATCCACGAGGCTTGAGCCTGCACGGATAGGGGTCACATGAAAATGGTACGGAGACAACTCCAGGAACAGGATTTGTCACCCTTAGTACCGTGCTGCTGCACGTAGGCATCAGTGGCGATCCCAGCACCATGCAGCTTCACGGAAGGAAGTGGTCTCGTCGAGTCGCAAGCGCATGAACGTGGCCTCAATGTCAATGAGGTTATGAGACCAGCACTTGGCTGCGCAGCAAACCACACCCCGACTACTCACAGTACGAAACCGCGCTCTTGCAAGGGGGCTGCACAGCTAGCTGGGGGCCTGCGGGGGATCGTTGCATGACAGGGCGTGCAGTGCACAGTTCATTGCCGTCCACGCGAGGGCCATCACTACCAGATCAGCAGCCTCACGCCTCCTGCTGCCGCGTGCAACAACGTCTCGCCGGCGCGTGGCTGGTCAAAAGGTGCGCCCGGCTTGCTGTGAGCAAGCTTTAGGGGACACTGCAGCGGGCCGAAGCAGCTGCAAGCCTGGCCACTCTCACAGGCGTCTCCATACGTCAAGTATGCTCTGCTGATTGCTTGGTCGCCGGTTGGGGGACTTCGTCAAGCCGGAGGGCCGGACCATGACATGCATGTCGGCGTTGTCGCACGCCCGTTTCGGTTTCCTGGCTGCTGCAGCGGATGCTGCTCAGCAGACTTGGCGTGTGGCTACACGCGGATCCATGTCTAGTCAGTGTTGCCCGATCGCGTGAGCAGCCGGCCGCTATTTTAGCACCCACGACCCAGACAGACTGACTGCATGTGGCCTTTAAGCACGCTGAAGGACATCATGGATTGACCTGCAGACACTGCATGCGACTGCAGTTGTTGCAGATCCACTGCAAGCACACCTGTATCTGCATAAGTGCGCATCGATGCTCGCGCCCCGTCAGGCCGCCACATGATGCCCATGCGGATATTCAGCGGACAGCAGGTGCAGCAGGCCCATGAGGCACGCTTCTGATTGCGAACGGCGTCAGAGTCACCTTCGGGCGGCTTGATCGGCTGACGCAAAGCTGCAGCTGGCAGCTTGCAGCCTGCTTGGGCCAGGCACATGGGTGGACCTTGAATGTTTCTGTGCACGTGTGCAGGAGCGGCGCTCAGGTGGGGCTGTGCAGGGAAGGAGCCCTGCTCCTGGTGCATAGTCAGCTCCTTTCAGCTGCGCGGTCCGAGCCCGGCGGCATGCCCGCGCTGTGGCTTGTCCTTGCGATTTCGCTGCTGGGCTGCCTGCAAGGGGCGCAGGGCCATGGCTACCTACAGGTGACCTGACGTCTGCCCTATGGCTTGCTTCCGCCATGGTGGGAGTCTGCATCGACATGCCTCGTGTATCCTGTGTTGGTGATGGATCAGGGGACTGGGGTGGTGCAGTCGGCGCTGCCAACACTGCTTGACTGCGCTCGCTGCTCCCATGCGCAGGTGCCGGCCGCCCGCAACTGGCTGGTCTCCGGCCAGAGGCGGAACGGCCCATCGCCGCAGGGCTTTTACGGGCCCATGAACCTGAACAGGTGGCTCGCCAATGCAAGCTTGTCTTGCAGTGCTGCAGTTGTCGATGTGGGGTCTGACTGCCTGCCCTGCCTGCACTGTGGCGGCGGCTGCACATAGATGGCCTGATCAACATGCTGGGCTGATGCTGGAGTGACGTGGCAAGCAGGCCCGGCAAGCCCTTGAGGGGCACGACCTGCGGCGGGGAGTACAATGGCGACAGCCGCTTCGAGGCCGGCGGCAGGTTCGCGACCCGCAGGATCGCGGCGACCTACCGGGCCGGGGCGCTGATCAAGACCCGGGTCCACATCAGCATCAACCACTGGGGTGGGCAACGCAGACCTGGCCATCGTGTGGAGCTGCTGCCGTGCATGCCACAGCAACTGCACTGCCACATACTGCCATGCGTGTTTCACACTCCCCGTCAGTGCTGACCGACCCTTGTAACGGTAGAACCACATCTCCCAGCCATCTGCGCCAAAAGGCAACCCTGGCTGCCATGCGCTGCGCAGGCTACTTCGAGCTGCGGCTGTGCCCACTGAGAGGCACCTCAACCGCCGCCGAGCGGGCCACGCTGTCGGAGGGCTGCTTCGCCAAGTACCCGCTGAAGGTCAAGGTGGCCGGCGGCAAGTACAGCACCAAGTACTGGATGTACCGCAGGGGTGGGTGCCGGCCCTGTCCCTCTGAGTATCACAGCTCCCTACAATGGTCATGTGCATGTGCCAGATGTTGTGCTGGATGTGATACTCGAAACAGTGCCAGGAGGATGGAGATACGCCAGGAGGTTCGAACTCGAAGCGGAAGTACACTGATGAGAATTTGGTGGTCAGGGGTCACTCGTGTGCATGTGGACGCAGGGGAGCCGTTTGATATCGTCAGCACATGGAGGCTGCCCAGGGTCAGGTGCCAGCGCTGCGTGCTGCAGTGGCGCTACATGACGGCACACATGTGCTAGTGAGTGACTGCAGCTGCAACACAACGGGGCTTGACATGCACCAGCAAAGCATTCAGCCTGCTGCTGTTTCTGCGCTCGCATCTCCATTGCTGACTGCATAGAACGTGGAGGAAGTTCCACCACGCTTGCATTGACCCAATCTGAAACTCGGCTTGTGTACACAAATGGAAAGGACCTGTGGTCAACATCATTTGGTATCCTGACTGCAGTCCGCCGGGTATCAACAAGGCCAAAATGAGGAGCCTGCTGCCAGGCGGCAGGCGCAACTGCCCCCGAAACATTGGGAGTGTCACAGCACGGCCGCCAGAGAAGTTCTGGAACTGCGCCGACATCCGCCTGGTGTAGTTTGCACTGCGGCAGTAGCAGCCGTTGCGTGCAGCATGCGACGGCAGCCACAACAGCATCGATATTGCGCTGAGCGACAGGAGCAGTGCCTGCCAGCACAGTACATATAGCGCAGGCTAGCTGAGGCAGCAAAATGTATGCCGTCATGGCATTGATATAGCTTTAACAGCAGCCGCTTGCCAATTACAACCCATATTTGGCAGGCAGCACACGGACGCACAGCCATGGCCCCAGCGGCAAAGGCTGTTCGACCCACGATACTGACATGGTTTTGGTTCATCGAGCAGCACATCATCCTTGCATTTCATTTGTGTGGGCACAAGTCGCTGTCAAGCCAGCTGTAGTTAGCTGTTCAATAGGTGGATGTGCTGGCAGCACATCTGCAACCTGAGTGGGTATGCTGGGTACACATTCCTGGTGCTTGATATTTGTTCGCGTGCAGCTCTTTGCAGCCTTGTGCACCAGCCGGCAGCGTAATTGCAGGTGTGTGCATCATGGTCCAGTCATTCACGGTGTTTGTCTCGTTGTCGGTTTTAGTGCCAAAGTCAGGCTTTGAACGAAGTCCTTCTGCTTGAGCAGCTGTGTCAGTTGCTCAGCTGCTGAATTGCTTCACTCAGTGTCGATACGGTATACATGATCGGTTTTATTTCATTGAGTATTGAGGAAGTGTTGACATTGCCCGCCATTGTTTGAATACGTGTTGCTAGGTTATCGCGACTGTGTGTGACGCCACCGTGTTGCAATCAATGACGCCCGATCCAGCACTGTACCAGGAGCACCCAGATCCCACAGGGGCGTAGGCACTCTCGAGGCACCTCTCCAGCTGGGTGGCAGGCGGCTGTGGTGGCTGAATTGCACAGCATGCGCTGCCGGGCTCTGACGGCTCCCCTATGCGCAGCCCTCGCATAGCCGTGCTCCAGTCAGCAGGGATGCTGACCTGTGTGTCCGGCAGCGTCTTGACCACCTGCAGTGCAAATTATATCGCAATGACCAGCGATGATCGCAGCTGCAGTGCTACCGGCTGATGCAGCACTGCACGTCTGCATGCGCCTCACGGCGCATATCATAATCCAGCGCGGGGAAACTGTCAGTCAACCTAGGCGTTACAGGGTGCACTCCAGCCTGGGGGAGACTGCACATCCGCACCACAGCACATCTGCAGAGAGGTGCCACTGTGACAGCATGAGTGCTTGACACTGGAGTTCGTGCCGTACCTGGGGATCTGCTGCTGCCGGGTCGGCGGCGGTCCAGGGGTGTCTCAGGGCCTCCTCCAGGGTGATGCGCAGGTCTGCGTCCGGGTCCAGCAGCCGCATCTGCAGGTTGCTGCATGCCGGAGTCACCTGCAACACACAGGCCGCAGTGAACCTCTCATCCACATGTCTGCCATCGTGACTGAGCATGTGACGCGGGTGCCAAGCTCCCACCGCGCAATTCAGCTGGGGCACCTAAATGCAGTGGGCGCTGCCGCCCTGGGGTCACAGTATTTGAAAACACCAAGGCTGGCTTGTCCTGAACACCATCAATGCGCGTGAATCCAGCAAGGAGGCAGCTGGAGATGCGCTGGACCGGGTTACACAGCTGCAATACTAGCAACAGCTATGCCGACCCCAACCCAACAGCCTTGCTTGCCACCCCTCATGGGCTCTGCTGGCACTCACCGAGCGAGCGGGAGCCAGGAAGCGGCCGCTGACGATGCGCTGCACCTTGGCGTGCAGCTGCGCCATGGGCGGCTCCCGCACCTCGTCGGCCGTCAGGAACGGGAACGCCCCCGCCAGCAGCATGTACATGATCACGCCGCAGCACCAGGCGGCGGCGCACTGCGCATCGTACAGCCGGCAGTGCAGCACCTGCAGATGCATGGTCAAAGCCTGCTGACACCCCCGACATGATCATGAGCACGCATGGTTGGGAGGGTGTGGCGACTCCAGCTGACCTCTTCAGCTGCACTGACCAACAACGAAGTGCAAATGTCACGGTTTCATTCACATGTGCGTCCGTGGCAACAGGTCAGCCAGTTGACCACCTTCCCGAACACTGGACATCATCTCGGGACGGCGCACGGAGCGAGCACGTCGGCAGGCCTGCCACATGCAGCCCAGCAGGCTGTGGCTGGGGTGCCAGCTGGCAGCTGTTTGCGCGGTCACGCAGCTGGGGTGTGCAAGGGCCACACCTCGGGCGCGAAGTAGTTGGGCAGCCTGCCCTGCGCCCGCGTGGCGGACGGCGAGGACGCGCCGTCTCTGCTGGCGCCCCGCCCGCACAGCAGCTTCACCGTGACGCCGCCGGGGGCGTCCGGATCTTTGTGCAGCAGCACCTCGTCCAGCTGCGCACGCAGCACGGTGCTGTGATCACCAGGAAGCATCCAGGGCAATTGCGTCGCGAGTGCAGCTTGTAGTGAGAGTTGAGCAGCACTGCCTCAGGCTCAGGTTAGTATGTGTCCAAGCTGCCATGCTGCCCACCTTGATGCAGGAGGCGGCGCAGCCGTTCTCGTGCGCGAACTGCACAGCAGTCAGCAGCTGGCGCATCAGGCGTCTTGCGTCTGCCTCCGGGATGCCAGTGCCCTGCACGGCAACACGACAACACTTCTGCTGCCGCCTGCAGATGACGGAACTCCGATGCTGACTGGCTGAGGAACGCAGCTTCGTTGAACAGGCATGCTGACAGCTAAACCAAGGGGCAGCTGTTGGAGTCGCACATTGTCCTGCATGTAGGAGGTGACGTAGGCTCGCAGGCTGCTGCAGTTGGCCCACTGATCACAAGCGCCAGGTGCCCCGGCAGCGCAAACACGTCCTGCAAACAGCATGTGCTTCTCCACTGACATGGGCGCTGTGTGGGCAGCAGCGGCGCTGCAATATGGCTTGGAGATGCGCTTGAACTGCTGCACTGCATACATATGTGCTACGGTAGCGTTGATCCGCAAGGGTTTGTACCGCTTTCATCAGCCACAGCTGTCCCCAAAATACTTTCAGCATGGAGGCAAAACAAGCAGACAAGGAGCATCAAGGCAGTTTCCGGTCGCGCACCAGCAGCTGCACGATGTTGGGGTGGCCTGTTGCGCGCCGATGGAAGGCCAGCTGCTGCTGCACCGCAGCGTCATCCGCAGCCGGGCCGTGCGCCAGGAAGCGAATGGCTACAGGGGTGCCGCTCTCGGTGTCCAGGCACACGTCGACCGAGTTGTTGAAGCGGCTGCGGTGGATGCAGACAGCGGACTTGCAGGGTTGCACCGAGATCATGAGGCGCAGCACACGCATGGCGCCTGCCCGAGTAGATCATCAGCACAGCAGCAGGCAGGTGATGCTGCTGAACTGCAGTCGAGACATCCAGGTGGCAGCACAGCATCGACACCTGCGGAGGCCCAGAATGTGCTGGTAGCGGTGGCCCGCCGGCAGCAGGTCAGGGGCAGCCCGTGCGGATTCCTCGCCCTGCAGGATTGAGAACACAGGCCTTCTGGAACACTGGCAGCGGCAGTCAAGGCCATCCTCCAGCAGCCAGCTTGGCAGCACTGCCTTCGCCTGTAGGCACGGACTTCTCCAAGGGGTGACCATGGTGACCCATGACAAGGCAGGTACCCTGGCAAGCACTCGGATGCCATGACCCGTCCGCAGCTGGTCTATACCCGACCAGACATGCTGCAGATCGACTTTGCTGTGACGGGGCAGGGCATTGGGCAGCTGGCTGCGCTGCATTGCATCACATTGGGGGCGGCAGTGCACACCTGGTCAGGCGCCGCCGGCTGGAACAGATGCAGCGGCGCGGGCGTCGCATTCAGAGCGTCCTGGCAGCAGCACGCCGGTCCCAGGGCGCCAGAGGCCGCAGCCACCGCCCCGCCGCCTGCGCCGCCGCCGCTGCTGCTGCTGCTGCGGCCCGGGCCCGGGCTGCCGGCAGTGGCGGACAGGCTCGCGAGGCGGTTGGCACCCAGGCTGGCGGCGTGGCGCAGGCGGAGACTGAAGCTCTTGACGCTCCTGCGGCCTGTTGCGCTGCTACCTGGCATGCACGGCGCGTCTCGGCTGCCGGCGCTGCCGCTGCGCAGCCAGTTGCGCGGCTCCTTTCTCTTTTCTTCAAAACTGCTGCTGGCGGACCTGACGCTGCCAGATGGCAGCCAGGTCGAGGCCGCCGGTGGAGCAGCCAGGGCCGCCTGCGCTGTTAGCGCGCAGCTGGCGCAGGCTGCCGCTCCTGCATGTGCCTGGGGGCAGTGACACGGCGTGTGGGGTGCTGCGGTGCCGGACGAAGGCGTTGATGGCCTCGAGGCGCGGCGACTGGGGCTGAGAGGTGCCGCCGCCGTCGCCACTGATCAGGTTGCTGCCGCCAGCAGCGCTGCCGCCGCAGGACTTGGTAGTGAGCACCGCCGTGCTGCAATGGTCCGGCGCTCGGGAAGGCTGCGGGCTGGCATGCCGCATGCGCAGGGAGCTCGCCGCTGCTGGTGCGGCAACAGCGGATGCGTCCGCGGCAGCGCTGCTTGGCCAGGCGCTGTCCAGGCGGGCTGAGTCGCCTCGAAAGGGGTTGGGGCGATCTGGGGCATGCGGCGCCACCCCCTGCGTGCACTTTTCTGCAGCAGTACCGCCGCCTGTGTCATCCCTGAGCAATACGCCGGTTTCGGTGGCAGCTGTCGCGGCGCTCTGGCGGTGCTGCTGATGCTTGATTGCACATTGAAGATCCTCTTGGCATCTGTTGCAGCCAGCACACAAGGAAGTTTTCGCCGCCGCCGCCGCACAGCATCATGATTATCAAGTACTGCGAACGATCGTCATCCTGTCGGGTAGGTTTGAAAGCCCCAACGCATGTGTGCTCACGAGGCAAATATGTGATGCTCATACACACATTGCAGGCTTTGCATCAGCTGCAAACGCGCATACTGGTCCAGCGCCGCCGTGCAGCTGACAATCAGATCCCACAAACCAGGATCTCGCTTGGCAACCAGAGCGCAGGTAGGTACACTTCTGGTGCAGCCAGCCTGATGAGCGCTGACGGATGCAATCTTCTGGGCGGCTCACCCGCTTGTTGGGCGTTGAGGACGTGGTGTGGTGCGCCGAACGTGAAAGCAGCCCGCAAACTTGACAGGGCTGGCAGGCTCAAGGCCGTTACACTCCAGGACGTCCGACACCATCTGAGCGCGGCACTTGCCCGTGACCCGCCACGCAGGCAACGATGAGCGGGCTCGCCGTCGGTGAGCCACGCGGGCGAGTGTCAAGCTGCCCTCAACAGTTGCACACCAGAAGCCACACGCAACCAGGCTCTCACGTGAAATTCCGCAGGAACTTCGCGTTACACCGCACAGCTGCCGAGAGGAATGGGTATCACGCGTGGTTTGGACCGGCAAAGGTGTCGATGTGCGCAAAGTGTGCTTTGGCTGAAGTGTCACAGGCCGGCGATGAAGTCCGTACGTGACAATAACCCAGAGCGAGATGAACAAAACCTAAACGAACATCAGTCACTCGAAAGTGCCGTCAGCAAGATTCGTCGTAGGATATGTGTATAAGACAACGTGGACCTAGCAAGATCTTTTCATGCGTGGTCGACGCCAGGTTCTGCCATTCAAGTAGCTAGTGCGAGCCTCAAGGAGTGGTCCTGGCTCTTTTGGCGTTCCTGTGCTCAGTTTGAGCTCGCATCCACTTACAGCGCCGCCAGCTACTACGTATGCTAGTGGCGTGCATGCGTGGGTAGGCGGCGTGCTACTCTGCAGCTCTGGCAGCGAATGCTGGTTGCCGCCAAACCCGGCATCCAGTTCTAGCCTCCGCAGCCCAAGCAGGCAGGTGCAATCCCTGTGACAGTGTCAGCAGTCATGTATAGCTAGCACGACGCAGTCCATCAAGGTGTCTGCAGGCAGTGCTGCGGCTACCATGCTCATGCGCATGCCTGGAGCCAGCTGCATGCAGCCCCAAGCGCAGCGGTGCTGGTCATGTCCTAGAAAAGGTTCCCATGCTGATCCCAGAATTAGTCATGTGCCGCCATGCCGCTGGGTATGCGCTCCCATCCAAACTTCAGCATTGAAACTTGTCCTTGCAGTCTTTGTTGCCAAGGTTGTTGCCGCCCGGCTCGAATGTGTTCTGCGGCAGCACACAACACGTCGACTGATGAGGTGGGCAACCGTGAGAATGCACGAGCTAACATACCGAGACATAAGTGTAGTGGCTTCATTCAGCACTGGACCCACTGCATGAGCAAAGAGCACTCTGTCATGTTATGCTGCCGTCAGAAACCCGGGCATACCTTGTAGATCTGCTGTCCATTCTCACACCTGCAGTGTGGACAGTACAGGTCGCCCACCAGTGCCTGGTGGACCAAACTACAGATTGCTGCCTGCCAGGCAACTGTGGGACAACATCGCACTCACTCAGCAAATTGATCCCAGTCAGCCTGCAATCACAACAGAGAGGGCTGTGCAGTGCTCTCTTGGTGGCAATTTGCATGACAGCCTGGCGCACAGGCAGTGATGCGCCTGAACTACATGTCCTTCGCTTTGTACAGTGAGCAATAGTCGTGCTGAAGGAGCGGTGCAACAGAGCCGCTCCTCCTTGGAGTGCAGAGCTCTCAGCTGCAAGGTCTGCAACGTGCCTTTGGCATCAGACCACACACAGCCCGTCGATCAGGTGCTTGTCACGACATGAGCGCACCTCAGTTGGAACCTATACAGCATGCACAAGTAATTCAGACATCGATGGTGCGGCAGGAATGCCGAAGAGATACAGAGTAAGATGTGGCAGGAGCTGCACTTCGCAGTGCCTTGAGAGAACGCAAGTTAACCCACGCCGTGATGAAGGTTGCACAGAAACAGTTCAGCCTCAAAAGGTACCTGCTGAGTGACCGTGTAGCTGCAGTCTCCGGGGGTGGGTGTGCATGCCTCGTCTTTTGGGACGATGTTGAAACCCTGCAAGGACAGCAGCGCACATGCAGCACGTCACGAGTGTTTGCTTGGTTGTGGCGCAGGCAAACGCAACATGCCCCTTGCTGGCACATCTGCGTAGCAACAAATGAAATGTTGGTCGCTGCCTTCGCCCTTGCTCCATACATACTGGCGCACCTTGCCAGCTGTGCAGGTCTGCCACAGCTGCCGTTTGGCGGCTGCATCGCGCACAACAGTGTCGTTCGTCAGCTCTCACTGGTCCGGTGCATCGTGAATGCTGTGAGCGGATGTGTTGTGAAGTGCTGGTCACCATCACATGCAGAGAGATGTCCGGGCTTGCCAGCACTACATCACCAGTAAGGAGACATGTATGAGCATGCAGTGCACTACTTGACGGTCCAACACATGTATGTATGCAGACACAAACCCACCCTTTCCCTCTGCGCAGGTGACCCCATCATACCCGGACTGCCTGCAGAATGCTACACATCCAGCAACCGGTTCCAGTCAGACTTGCATGACGTCTCCTGGGACCACCTTCTGAGACACTACTTGGGTGGGTGATGCCTCTGACTCACGTAGCAGTGCATTTTGCAATGACCTTTGCAGTGACGTTAGTTTACATAGAGCAGCAGGTCTTGTCGTTGCACTCGCAACAGTGGTAGGTCCACACCTGCTTGGGCTGATGTACAGCACATCATAAGAAGTAATGCTGCAGCCAACACAGCCCAGCCCATGGCCGCCATAACAGGGTTCAGCGGCAGTTTGACAGAGACACAGTTAGAAGCTTCATTCAGCGTGCTTCCTACGTAGTAGTCGCAGTGTTAAACGAGCTGGCCCCATGATCCTGGGACAGCCTAGTTGCAGATGCATGTGCCACCTGTCACCGTCGAGTTTGCACCCCTCCGGCTGCCAAGTGGATAGGCCAGAAGAACCCTGCAGCCGCCAGTTTTCCCAGCAGGCCTGCTGCTTCCGCTGTTTCTAGCTTACGCCCGTCTTCGACATCAGGACACAAGCAGTCAAGCACTGGTTGCACACCTTCCGAGGCAGCAGCCGCCATGAAGATGCAGCCTGCAGCCTTCATCGCCAGCCTGGCTGCCCTTGTTTTGCTCTTGATCACGGGTGAGATCGCCGCGTGCGTGACTGCGCAGTGCATGAATGTCTCCTGACCTGACACTCATGTTGAGTTGTTAGTCCATCTGCTCTGGCGCCGCTGCAGTCATGGGCAATCCTGCTGTTTACCATGCTGGTATTCCAATGCATCATACTGGCATGCAATGTGCAGATGCTGCCAGCAGCCTGGAATTCGGTGAATTCCGACCGACAGGGTTTTGACGAGGTGATGATGTGCATCCTGCAGGACCATGCAGCGCGCTTGAGGCGCTCAGCAGTGTGTCCGACACGGGCATGTCCGTTTTTAAAAAGCACCGCACCTTGCTGCAGGTGTGCATGTCCAGGGTGCTCAGCTGGACGACAGATGGTGCACATGCATGATGGCATAAATGGTTTGCAGCCGCCGTGCATGATGAGTCATGTTGACGCATCCACATGCCTGCCTCCACATGGCTGCACCCCCACAACCCCGGCCCCTACCGCTGCCACGCCTGCGCCGATGCCATTGAGGTTTGTCGACCGGCTGGGCGGCAAGACGCTGCCAGAGCTGTTGCAGGGGGGCGACTTGGTTGAATCCCAACTTACGGTAGGGCTCCTGCACCGAGTGACTGCAATGGCTGCAGCAGCATGACTTCCTATGTGGGCGCAGTGCGTCTGGTCAGGCAGCTGATCGACTGATCAGTAAACCGCTACACGGTCTGATGTAGCACCCATTGTGCTTTTGGTGATGCCCTCAGGCAAAACCCACTCCGGTGCCCACAGCGCCCTGCTCCCTCCCTCCTGGCGCGTCACAGTCCTCCAGCTCGAGTGCAGCTGGCGAGCAGGTGACCCGCAGCTTCTGCACCGTTACTGCCGGCCACCTTCTGCCGCCACCTTCTGCCGCCACCTTCTGCCACCCCGTCTTGCTGGGCACTAGCGAGTGTCGTCTGGCAGGAACCTCATGCAACGGGGTGATGTCGGCCCATCTTCCCTGGTGCAGAACCCGGCGGTTGCGCCTGGCGGCCTGCCGCGCTGCGGCATACCGACAGTAGTCCCGCAGCCGCCGGCCCCGCCGCCCCCGCCGCCAGCCCTGCCACAGGTGCGCCGTGGACGTTCTCGGTGCGCAAGTCTACAACTACAGCAAATGGGCATATCAAGGAGGTTACAGCAAATCAGCATTCGGGTGATGGGGCGGCTGGTCACGCAACGCGCAGCACCTCGTCTGCCACTCATCCAGCAGCACAAGGAAAGTTTTGGTCACGTGCTGACTGTGCAGGCCATCCTGGCAGAGGAGCCGCCGGCGTTCCAGCTGCTGCCGGGCGGCGGGCGCCCCCGGTCCGGCCCGTTCCAGCAGGCGGCGGGGATGCGGGTGCGGAAGGTTGACATGCGCACTGCCGCCGCCATGAGGCGCAGTGAGCTGCCCAGAGTGGTCAGGTCCCATCAGACTTGGGTTGAACAGTGCGCTGTGTCGAATGCAAGTAGTGCTGACGAGCGGATGCACCTCCTGCTCGGCATGCAGGGCCCGAAGAGGGCAACCCCGGCAGTGACTCAGGCGTTGTTGAGCAGCCAGATGTCACTGACACGACTGAGGCGGACTCGGATGGCGATGGCGGCGGTGGCGGTGGTGATGGCGCTAATGGCAGCGGCGACGGCGGCGGCCCCATAGGCCGCCGCTGAGGCTGGTGCTGCTCAGCAGGAACCAAGCAGCAGGATAGCAGCCACCACGTCCTCCAAGAACAGCAGCGCGGTGTGAAACTGAGTAGGAGTAGGCGAGGTCATGGTGTGCTGTGTGACCCCTGTGAGCACTGCAAGAGATGCTCTAAGGAGGCACTACCATGCGGGCGGCTGACAGCCTTGACTGGCAGAGAGATTGCCGAACCCACGGTTCTTGCAATGAAGCGCGGGATCGGATAAGGGTTCTGTCAGACAAAATTTCTGTCAGGTGGAAGTATCCTTCGTCTACGTCTGTGAAGGGTACTTTGCATGTGCAACAAGCACCATTGACTGCTGCTGCGGTTCATACGGCCTTGGCGCTTGCAGTTTTGATGTTGTCACCGATGCGCGACATTTAAAGGTTTGGGTGTTCTATCTGAAGCACAGTCACAACAAAGGTCGCAACCATCGCTATGGCACCCAAAGGATCTCTTCAGTCCTGGCATTCTATCACCCAATGGCACGCATTCAACACTGCCCAAAGCACGCAACCTAGTCTCACAGTACGCACCTCTACCGGCTACACAAGGTTTGTCAGGCTGCAAACTTGCACGGACACAGGCTGCGCTGTGACTTGTTACAAACCCACAAAGAACTGGTATGTGTTCAAGCATCGCACAGAAGCCTCTTGTACACCAGCGTCGATGTTCAGCCCTGCCGAAGCCACGCACCACTTTCCAATATTGGACAACGTGCAAAGGTCTGCGACCTGCCTGTGTTCTGCCGGCAGAAAGTAGCTTCAGCGCCTGCAAATTGTTTCGGATGTCTGTCGTTGCGCTGCTTTTTCTGAGCGAAAAGCTTTCTCTTCCGCTCCTCATCACGGTCCGTTGCTGTCATCGCCGCCCTGGTCACCCAGGTACTTGTCGACCTGCACACCAGGCACGCAACATCACAGATGCACTGGCAACTTCTGGCTTTATGCAACGCACTGAACAGTACACCGATAGAACCTCGGTCCATTAAATGCTCGGTCAGCAGGTCAGCAGTCTGCACACCTCGAAGACGCCCAGGCCCTGGCCGACACGGCGCAGCTGCGACACATGCACCGCAGTCTCCTTCACCACGACCGCATGGTCATGCAGCAGTTTGGACTCTGCAGGGGCGATGGAACGAGCACTGGGTCAGGATGCCGCCTCTGCTGATGAGCATCTGATGCAGACATACAGTTTCTGCAACGGTGTGAACGTCATGCTGAAAGCCCTCTGCTGTGCTGCCACGTCGAGCCCTCTAGCACCAAGCTGGCAATGCTCAAATGGCTGCAGGGTGGCTCACCCAGGAAGTCAGCCATCTCGGCGTCATCATGCTTCACCGCGATGTCGTGCAGCAGGCGCAGCCTGCGGAAGCTCATCTTCTCCAGCGACAGCGCCACCTCCACCATGTGCTGCGCATCCCCTTTTGGCTCGCCAACGTACCTGCATACGCCAGTGGTGTAACCATCATGCTGATGACTATGTCCGCTGCCACACAGATGCTCGACCCAACCGGGTTTGTACAGCAGACGCCACTTTACATGCAGCATGGGATCCTTAGCAACTGCAATGTACATGATGTGCAGAAGATTTTGTTGATCACTTGACAGCAGAGGCCGCATAAGCTTGCGGCGGCACTTACTCCTGCTGAGGAGGCGCTATGGTGTGCAGTTGCACCTGGCCCCCTCGCTTGTTCTGCAGGGCACAAAAGCACCCCTCTGTGGCACACGTCTGTGCTCGTCAGCGGCCAGCTGTGGTGCAGTGCTCGATAGCCGACAGCATGCTCTTTCGATGTGGGTGACACCCTTGTAACTGGCTGTCATGCTGGTGCACACGAGCAGCTCAGTACGGGTCGAGCAAGTGCAACGAATTTACCAGCAGAGGTTCTGGGACAGTCAACCGGCATAGCACTCGTGCAGCATGAGTTTTGTCACGGTGCATAAGGCCAGCACCTGGCACGACTTCTGCATGCCCATCACAGCTTCATGCATGTGGCCAGGCAAGTCTGCCGTACTCAAGGTGCATGAGCGAGTGGCAAAGTTTCTGTAGTGTACTTCCGCAGTGAGGGTACTTCACCCACCTGGAAGGTGAGCAGCCGCTGCGCGTGGCCCCACTGGCGGTGGTAGTGGCGCCAGAACCAGGCCGCGTGCCCCGGCAGCCCCACGTTGTCGCGGTCCGCGTATGCGTGTAGCGCCAGGTACGCGTAGCTGATGCCCAGCTGGACGCTGCAGCGAGATTGAACCATCTGTCAGGCCTGCAGAGGGTCTGAGGATCATTCTGTGGATGCAGGTGCTCTGTTGCCGTACAGGAGCAGACCTGTAAAGCCTGGAGGATGTCTAGGTGGTATACATCATGGTAGAGCCCGCTGCCGCAATGGATGCCAAACAGAGCATTCGGAGACCGTCAAGCAAATAGCATCTGCTGTGCAGCAGCCATCTTGTGGCTGCCAGATGCGTGCCAACCTCAGCGTACAGACATTGAGCAAGGCATGGCATGCTGAGGCTTGCCATCAGGATAGAAGGCACCTGGATGCAGTGACAAGGTGCCTGATCGACGCACGCACTTGATCTGCTCGTTGACGCCAGCTTCCGCCTCGGGGTGGTAGTCCAGCCGGGCGTACGACTCCCCGGCTGGCGTGTGCGACACATGCGTCAGCTCGTGCGCTACCTGCATTGCAAAGAGCAATCACGATGGACGCTTTGATCACACAAAGCGTCTGCGATGATGCAACAGCTGTTTGAACGCCTGCACGGTCAAGTCGAGCCACGGCGAGAGATGCACGCCTAGCCGACCGCAACGCCCTCACACTCATGCGCCCGTTGTTGGCACTGGCCAACAGGTGGCAGGATCGCAGGTATATATGCAATGTCTGCTACGTTTGGTTAGGCCGTAGCTGTCGGCTACCCTCGCTGTGTTCGCCTCCTATGCATGGCTTGTTGTTGCCCAGAGTGTCAGCAGTGTCAAGGTGCGACAAGACAGCACTCAGCGCTCACCTCCTGGAACGGCTGAAAGTGCAGCTGCTGCACGTCATCAACCGACGACTGCGTCAGCTCACGTGGCCCTATCGCATCAGACGGTACAGCTGCTGGAAGCCTTGGAACTCTGTGCTTTGGTCTTGCTGCCGGGATCGACCTGCATTCTGGACAGCACGTATGTAGGTGCAGTTGTCAGACCACGAGCTGTCTCGAGCAGACAACAGTAAGGTGCTTGTATATCTGCATGACTGTGCTGCTGCTACATGGCCTCGCCACTTCGTCGAGGCTCGTAGCGACAGCATTACAGCATTGCGAAAGGCACTGCCAGATAGCCCACCGCCTTCCGTGGAGATTGGGCCGCGTCAGCGGGGCATGTATCTGCGACATCGCCATCGCTTCGAGTGGTGGCCGCCAGAAATTGGACATGCGGAACAAGGGCAGTGCCTCATTGACTGCTGGGCACAGAGGAGTGGGCCCACCAGTTGGGTCAGCTGCTTCCAACATCCGCAGACCTCAGGGTTCTGATGCACGCTGCCATGCCTTGCTGTCTGCTGTTGTGGACTTTACACAAGCAAGCCGGCTTCGTCACTCTGTGGAGGATGTACCTCATCAGTCGTGTCGCACCTCCCATCATCAGCTGCGCCGCCATAATGCACGATGACGTGTAGGCATTGCATGCAACAATCACATTGGCACTGGACGACGGAGACACCCAGCCTGCTGCAGCCATGAACCTGCAGCATATGTCAGTGCGTGGGGTGTGTCCTCTATCTCTCGGCATGCATATGTGCACCAGGGCAAGCACGGCAGCGCAGCGAGCCGTGGGGCGCCCGGCAGCAGTACCAGACAATCCAGGAGCGAGCAGACATGCATGTGATGAGGTCGGGGACCGTGACATCTGGAATATGATACTGTACGAGCCCGTGAAATGCTGGAGGCAGCCGTTCAACATGGCCAGCCTTCAACATGCATGGCAGGCTGATCATGCAGGGTGCATGGCAACAGGTCCTGATCAGGCATAGTGATGCACGAGTTGGTATACTGCACAGTTTTGACTGAGCATTGGTAACATTCGTACGCGAGCCGTCGGTAGTGGGTGTCCAGTACATCTTGGGTTGACGGCTAGCTGCAGCAATATTTCTGAATGCACGACAGTACCGCCTTGGCTACCTGCTCCAAGTGGAGCGTTGCACGACTGTCGTGGCGCACTGATCGGGGCGGCACCTGCGCTGCAGAATGCCGCCCAACGCGCAACACGCCCCGACTACGACCGTGCACGATGGATGTTGTCGGCACTCAACGGTTTCTTGTGTCAAATATGGCACACAGCCGTTGAAGCGAGTCATACGCTCTGAAGTAGTCCGGGTGGCAGTTGCCGTACAAATTAGCTCACCGAAAGTCGTGCGTCACGATCACCATCGGCCATCAACATAAATAAGTTCTCGCGCCACTGTAACGTTCACTTCACCATTTGCACAATTGCTCATGAGCCTGCCGGAGGTTCGCTCCGCCTAAGTGGCCCGCTGCACCCGGCGCCTGCCTCGCCGTCCTGAGAACACGAGGTGCGTGACACAATACCATCAGCACGCTTGCTCTGTGCGTTGTCTTACCACGCGGCTGGCACTCGGTGCATGATTTGCATGCAACACTGGACCTGTGGCGGTGCGCCCGGATCGTCCCGCGTCGCGATCCATTGCTGCACCTGTTTCACGTCGCAGACCTGCGTCATGGTCATTCTGACAGCTGCATCGGTGCATGAACACGCTCAATGCTTGCAAACGGGTGCAATGCTTTCATGCACGCAAACAATGTCCTGTGCAAGATCAAGGACAGCAGCTTCGCCGGCATGGCATGCGTAGTCGATGCGCGAGTTGGTTGTGGGGTCATGTTCTTGGCTTGTCCAACGCGCCTGTTCTCACGATCGGATTGCCATGCTGGTCGCTTCTCTCCGTGAACGGCTGCAATGACCCTGTAGCAGGTGTTTCCAGGCCAACGCCGCTGTGTCGCCGACGCTTCGTGGGCAAATCAGGCCTCAGACTGACCGACGCATGTGCAGCACCTCCCGGCATGCATCTGCGTGCTCGCCACGATCGCGTGCGGCACGCGAGCATCATGCATCATTTCACCATTGAAGATACGATCGCATCCACGCCATTTGCTCATGCGCGATCGCAGAAAGCGTAGTCGCCGTGGGCCCGAGGTACGATGCACTACGGTCAGTCCGAGGCCGCCGGTGCAGTAGGATTCCAGCCGCCACACCAGTGACTGCGCAGGCTCGCGATTGAGCATTTAGCATCGTTTGACTTGCCGCTTTGCAGGCCATGGCATCGCGCGGCATGCTTCTTGCTGCGCTGCTCCTGTTGGCAGCACCTGCGCAGCTTGTGCTGGCCACCACCCACCAGGGACGCGGCTTCAGCGTCGTAGAGACGAAGATCAAGCGATTGGAGGCCAGCAACGTCGATCCCACAGACGTGAGCATCAGCGCCGGCGACAGCATCGTCATCACGGGCAGGCAAGTCTGATGGTCATCTCAGCATGCACTGCTCCGTGATTCCCGGCGGACCAAAGGCACTACGTCACATGTGAAGTAGCTCTGCCTTACAAGCTGCCCTTGCATCCCTGTTCAAACGCTATCAAGTGTGCTTCTTTCTGCCAGTGCACAGCACCACTGACTCGCCACATCGTATGTGATTGCTGAAGCTGTCCGGATGTGGCTGACGAATGACTGCTGGCGCTGCGCAGGCTGAAGTACTTTGGAGATGATGGCCCAGGCACCGCACGCACAGTCACCTGCAAGGACCAAGCGGACCCGACCGTGGTCGGCACAGGCACCGTGAGTTGCTTGTCTGAACGCCCTGCGCCCTGCCATCCTCCCTGCGTGCCATGCAGTGGGTGGTGCAGCTTATGCACCACAGCGCTGAGCAGTTTGACGGCAACTGCGCCTGCCCACCATTTGGGTGCTGCCGAGTGCTCGCAGCCGCAGCCAACATGCATTGCCTACCCCGCTGTCTGAGCCATCATTGATGGACCAACTCCCCAGGCTGATAATACTACTGCAAAGGCGGGTCTTGAGTTGTGTTTGATGCAATCTGCAGGCCCTGTTCGAGCGCCTCTTCTCAGTGAACATCTCGAACGTGGTGGCCGGCGACCGCGTCTTCCTGTGCACAGTGCCAGAGGACATCACTGGTCGGGTGCGCAGCTTGGAGACACCTTCCCTTTCTTCCTTGCTCCCAGATTGAATGGCGCCTTGCATGCATGTGAGTTATTGTGCCTACAGCCGATGCTATAATGTCCACCTGCAAAGCTGCTCGAGTGCATGTCGGGAAAAGCAAAGTCAAGTTGCGCTGTTCTGTGCTGATTAAAGCTGATTTTTTGGAACGCAGCGGCGCGTGACGGTGTACACCCGTGACAGGAAGCGGCTGGAAGTGTTCGTGGAGCCTGCTGCCGCAACGCCGCCGACGGTCGTGGTAAGCGAGCAAAACATCCTGCGAAGAGCAGAGCCCCCATTGCCCGTGCTGGCTACTGTTCTCGAGCATGCACTTGTCTAGGTCGCCGCTTCTGGTGTGGATTGATCACTCACGAACAGAAAGGGCCACTGGCGTGCACTCAGCTTAAAAGCTTCTCTGCTGTTGCCACAGGACTCACCGCCACCCAGCCCGCCCCCCGCCCCGCCCCCGTCACCACCGCCTGCACCTCCCCCGTCGCCGCCACCAGCGCCGCCCCCATCGCCGCCCCCGGCACCGCCCCCGTCGCCGCCACCAGCGCCGCCCCCATCACCGCCACCAGCGCCGCCCCCGTCACCGCCACCAGCGCCACCCCCGTCACCGCCACCAGCACCTCCTCCCAGGTGTGCGTCAGGCCACTGTGCTGGAGTCACTGCAGCAGGCTCAGCACGCTCACTGTGCAGCCGCGCTGCACGCATATGCTGTGTGCACCTTCAAAGCCTGGCGTTTCGCTTCACTTGCTTCCTTTGAGAGAAAAAAAATGATGTTATGCCTAACTGACGGCAGTTTTGTTGCATATTGCAGCCCGCCGCCCAACCCGCCGCCATCACCGCCGCCCAACCCACCGCCATCGCCGCCGCCCAACCCGCCGCCCTCACCCCCTCCGCAGCCGCCACCCAGGTGCAGCCTGACATCCATCGTACCCCTGGCGGCATTGCAACTGTCTGGACACCAGAGTGTCTGCCCTGATACATCTGCTGCAGGGGCTTCGTGTGAGGACGAGACATCAGGCAAATGGTACTCCTGTGTCTGCGCAGCCCGCCACCCAGCCCGCCCCCGGTACCGCCGCCGTCGCCGCCGCCGCCGGTTTACGCCAGCCCTCCCCCCGCCCCCCCGCCCAGCCCGCCCCCTGTGCCGCCGCCGTCCCCGCCGCCGGCCCCACCGCCGAGGTGCGCCTCGCAGCCTTGCAATGCAACGGTGCATGCCGCACTTCCCTTGTGCCACCATCTGTAACTTTGATAGAACCAGCTGGGCCACTGCCGGCGCTCCGAGCCTGGGTGTGACTCAGCACTGCTTGCCATGATGCGACTTCACCCGACATTCTGCAGTGTGCAATGCTTCAGCCAGGCCGCTACTTGCCAAGGTGCTTGCCAGATACGGTGGAGTGCTGATGGTGTGGTAATTGATGCTCTGCAGCCCGCCGCCTGTGCCCCCGCCGCTGGCACCAACACTGCCGGCCTGCGATCTGGAGGTGAGGATGGAGCTACTGACCAGCATCCTGTGCTGCTAGACTCAAACCCAGCCACCTACTTGTGCCAGTCCTGATAGAAGCAGCCGCCACTGACATGATCACTGCCCACGTTTTCCGCTGCTATCCTCAGTGATGACCACATCACTATATGTGTCAGTACATGACCTTTCATCTGCTTGCCGGCTTCCAATGCAGAGCACCCCGCTCATGTGTGCTGAGCTAGTGATCCCGCCGTTACTGCAGACTGACTGCGGCGTACCTGAGCTAGAATTCGGTAACTTCGTCGTCGTTCCCGCCACGGGCGACTTTGAGGGCACCGGAGTTGACAACACCTCACCAGTGCGTCTACAACACAGCACTTCCATGCTGCATACTGTGCCACATACAAGGAGCATCTCGTTCGGCCCTCAGCTAGTGCACTGCCAAGCAACCAGGATTTCTTCCGACTTGCGATGTGAACGTGTTGAGCAGTGCAGTGCCACGAACAGCAGTAATGTAAATAGCATGGCAGCAGCAGTACCACCGAATTAGACCTCATTGCATCTGGCTTCCATGCACGTTTGCAGGTGCTGACCAACGGATTCGGCCTGCAAGCTGCCCTGATCGGCGGCAGGTTCGACCTCCTGAGCTTCTACATCGCCAACCCCAGCAAGACCGGTGGCCTGACCGTCACCTTGACCCCATTGGTGCGCAAAAGAGCATTGTGTTCTTTCCACAGCACGTGAATAATACATGCCGACCCGGGAACAGCACCCAGCACCGATGGCATTTGCTTTTCTAGATGATGCTGCATGTGGCATCACCAACCCAAAGACCTGTCGACCAGCGTTCGCCAACCAGTGACGTCTGGATCATATTGCGATGAAGTCCTGTGGCTGCAGTGCGAGGTGGGCACCACGCTGGTGGTCACGCTGCTGCCTGGCCAGGCACCGACGCTCGTCAGCCCAGGGTACACCGGCTGCACGCGCGTTCGTTTCACGGTGAGCACCCAGCCCAAAATTTTGGTTTGCTTCAGTTTTCTCAGGATCCAGAATGCATGCTGTCACATTGCACCAGCTACCCGGTGATGAGGGGGTGGCAGACCTCGGCTGCCCGCAAGAGCCAGCTTTGCTGGACTGGCACGGCCGTTGGTTTAGGCACTTGAACTGTGGCGTTTTTCACGATGCAGCCGGGAGAGCTGACCAAGCGGCGCAAGCTGCTGGCGGTGGCATTCCCGGGGTCCTTCGTCCTGAGCGGCATCATCGTCGTCCCAGCAGTGCCTGACGTGTCGCCGCCGGCTTTCCCGCCACCCACCCCGCCACCCTCGCCCCCTCTGGAGGAGCCGACGAGGTGCGGCCCGAAGTGCCCAGCGTGACTTGTCTTTGCAAGTAGCGCTGCCCAGCACCAGGATGGCGGCAATGGCATGGTTGGATTGTGTCTATGGGATAATCGAGGGCGAGGTGGGTAGGACACTGAAGCCGTGCTGATGCGTCTGCGCAGCTCTCCCCCAAGCTCGCCACCGAGCCCGCCCCCGGTGCCGCCACCTACGACTGCGGTGCCGACGTACTTCAGCACCCCCCCGGCAACAGCGCCCACCACGACTGACCTGCCGTCCGCCAACACCCCGCCAGCGGCACCACTCTTCGGTCTGCTGCCCCCGCCTGACGCCGAGGCGACCCCGTCGCCGCCCCTTGAGCCGACCTCCGGCCCGCTGCCAGATGCCCCGCCCGGCGAGAGCCCCCCAGTGGACACCCCCAGCCCGCCAGTCGACAGCCCGCCGACAGACACCCCGTCCTCGTCTCCACCTGGCGACACCCCATCACCGCCCCTTGAGCCCACGTCCGGCCCGCTGCCAGACGCCCCGCCCGGCGAGAGCCCCCCAGTGGACACCCCTAGCCCCCCAGTCGACAGCCCGCCGACAGACACCCCGTCCTCCTCTCCACCTGGCGACACCCCATCACCGCCCCTTGAGCCCACGTCCGGCCCGCTGCCAGACGCCCCGCCCGGCGAGAGCCCCCCAGTGGACACCCCTAGCCCCCCAGTCGACAGCCCGCCGACAGACACCCCGTCCTCCTCTCCACCTGGCGACACCCCGTCACCGCCCCTTGAGCCGACCTCCGGGCCCCTGCCAGACGCCCCACCGGGCGAGAGCCCCCCAGTGGACAGCCCCCCAGTCGACAGCCCGCCAGTGGACAGCCCGCCGACAGACACCCCCTCCTCCTCCCCACCTGACGAGGACAGGTGCGATTGGACCGGATTCATCTGCCAAAACCGACTGCTTGGCTTGCCATGGTGTGCACATTGACGCAGCACTGCAGGCAGCACTGTGGCTGAGTGCCTTCGTGTCCTGCGCAGCCCGCCAGTCCCGCCGACGGACACCCCCTCCTCCGCGCCGCCCGTCGACAACGTGTGCCGCACAGAGAACAAGCGGCCCTGCCCCCTGGTGCCGGCGCGCCGCAACTGCGTCTCCACCACCTGCACCAACAAGTGAGTTCACATGGTGTTGGTCTGCCGCGTCCTCCCTCTGTGTGATGCAGCAATTAGCACCCTGAAGCCATTTGATTATTATTGTAGAAAGCAACAATCAGCAGCGGCCTCATGCAGCCAGCTGCTTCCATGCACGAGATTGGCCTGCTCCAGGCAGCTGTGGCAGTGGGGTTGGTTGCAGTGCGTCGGGGCTGTGCTTAGGCACTCAGCAGCTGGTGTCCCTGCCGTGCTGTAGGCTACTAGCAGGCTGAACAGCACCTCAGTGCCTGAGTACAACGGTCTCCTGCCATAACTATTGGCGGCAGTACCTGAGCGATATCAAATGCCTATCTGTTGTGCACCTGCTTGCAGCCCGCGCTTGGGACTGGTGACGGTCAGCAACTGCTTCGGCCGCATCGTGGACCTGCTCACCGTGGAGCACACGAAGAAGAATGGCGCAGTGGTCTGCAACAAGCAGAGGTGAGGAGCCATCCAGCTGCCCCGAGTTGTGGCTGGCCTGCTTTGCTGCTGTGCGGTAGCTCGGTCATCACGTGTGCACACAAGCGAGAGCCTCCTGCCCTCAAGAAATTGTCAGGTTCGACTACTGGACACCCATTCCTTGCTGAAATGTGCCATTGACTCTGCATTGTTGGTATTGTGCAGCACTAATGTCGATGAGGGGCGCGTCTTCCAGTTCAAGGCGCTCTGCGGCTCTCGCGTCTCGCTCATCCTGACGGACAAAAGGTGCTCAGCAAAACACCTAATGACCACCTGACAAGCACCAGTGCAAGGCGGTGTTCTGCAGCGGCATGTTCCGTGACTGCGGCATGAGATGTTTTTGAGGTCGCCAGGGTAGACACAGCAGCCAGCCAGCCAGCACGCCAGACGCACATCACAGTGTCTGCTCCTGTTCGTGATCATGTCTCGACACACCACTAGTGTTGTTTCGACAGACGGCAGATCACCGCGGACCATCGCATGTGATCCGCTGCTGCGCAGGCTCATATCCTACTTCATACACACGTTTGCCTGATGATGTTCCTTAAACTGCGCAGGTATTACTCTAACATCAGTGGGGCGCCGACGGACCTGAGCGGCACTACGTGCGCGCCTCGCTTCAGGCCGAGGCAGCTGTGCAGCACATGCGGCCCATACACCTTCACCGTCACCTGCCCGTCCTTCTGCTAGGCGCCAGGCGGCACAGCTCTGACGAGACGACGCCCGTGCATCAGTGCCAGAGCGTCTCCACCCCAGCCATGCCCAGCCTGGCTCCAGAGCTTCCCGCAGCACCACATTCGTCATGCCGCAGTCACGCCGGCATCGGTTTCAGCTTTCCGCAGCAGCACGACTCGTGCTAAGTGTCGCCACGGCGACTTGCAGCGTTGGCAGCAGCCAAGGCTCACCAAGGGCGCTGCCCCTTTCCTGCTTTCTGTGGTTTCAGTTGTGCGTGCGTGTGTGTCGCCATTAAAGTACAATATTGTTACGTGCGATGGCCCAATGCCGATCAGCATTGCGCCATCGCCGCTGGCAGCTGCTGCCAGTAGTCAGCATTTCGAGCCAGATCTTCCGGATGCCGCTCGTAGTTTGCAGTCAGCAGACTTGTCACCAACACACTTTGCTGTGAAGGTCTTTTCGGACAGAGGTCAAAATTCTTCCTGCATGTATGGTGCCGAGTGTATACTAGGACGTTGACGTTGCTGCCTGATGCCTGCTGATGGGCTGTCATGTGCAACGAGTAACGAGTGCTGCCCTATGCCACTTTATCATCTCCGGCACCAAACACGCACGCACCTGCACCATGCATGCATGCCCATTGCTTTGTAACCCATTGCTTTGTACGAAGCAAGGGCACCAGCTTCACCAGCAGCAGCAGCATCACTTCGGGTGGCGTCCCCTCTCCACCTCATCACCGCACTTGTGCATCAGATATGTATGTAAAACAGTCTCGGGCATGGTGAAGTTCACCGACAGCATCACAGCGGAGCCAGCATCAAACCAGCATAGGGGTAGTTAAAGAACTACGTTCTTTAACTACCCCTGACCAGCATCACAAGAACTACGCACGTGCCAGAATCTCTGTCTGGGATCGTTCTCGCCGACTTCGGCGTGCCTGATGTCCTACGCTCTGTCGTATGGTGCAGTTGAGGTCTGAGTGATCCCTGAATCATTCTCGGGCCCCCATCGATCTGCAGCTGGCCGCACACTCCCTTCAACTACTGGGCCGCAGGACCCCGATCTGCAGCCAGGTGCAGTTGGACAACAGAGCCCTGCTTACTAAAGGGGCAGGCTATCTGCTGCACTTATTGTGCCTAGGCTGTACCTGCGCAATCAAACTGCAGGATTGCACCTTTCTAACGGTGCCAGAGTACAGGCATCTTGGGGCATCGATGTAGTCAGCACATGCAGACAAGCGCACTTGCGACGTGTAGAAGCATCCTATACCATCTGTGAGAGTCCTGTAGCCCACAGAGCTTGCACACACCCTGATAGTGCATCTTTGTCACGGGGTGTCCTTGCTTGTGTATAATACTTCGCTCCTGTGCTCCGGCAAATGTGCTGAAACCTGATGCTTTGGTCTGATGTTGGGTGCAGAAGATGTACACATCGCACAACCGCCGCACTGCACTGGCAGCAGCAGCAGCGCGGGTCCTGGTGGCCGCCCATCTGCTTTTGGAGAGTGTCCAGGCGCAGCGGACTGCGCCGCACATTGCCACCCGCCCAGACTCGCTCTCGCTGGACAAATGCGACCGTGAGTAGATTCGCTGCAGCGTTGCACTCGAGGCGCCGCAATAGCCAAGGCCAGTGGACCGAACTCCACCTCTGACTGATAATATGGAAGGCAATGCGCATCAGGTGCAGTTCAACAATGCTGTGCTGTGTTCACCTTAAGACTGTTGTGGGACCTCGTTGCAGTTGGCAATGTTGAGCCGTGCGCTGACGGCCAGCCGGGGGTGCGCTGCGCTGGTGACCCGTGTGCAACAGCAATCTGCCGCGGTCATCCCAACGAGAATGTCAGATGCGCATCCTTCGTGTGCCAGGTGCCTAGCAATCGCGGTGCTGCATTTCACCAATCCTGCACTCTGGCGTGCGATCGCATATCAACGTCTTTCTGGTGTCGAGCAAGACACAATACTAGAGTGAAAGTTGTTTGCAGAGCTGTTTGCTGTCCCCAACAGGATCACGTACATGTTGCATATTGCAGCTGCCAGCTGCCATGGTGCAGTGACCTCCTGCTAGCTGTGCGCAGGACGCTGTGACATATCGTGGCCGTTTCATTGGCGGACCTTGCGAGGTGCGCAGCTGAGCATCAGCTGGTGTATGTGATGACCTGCGCCTGCCCAGCAGGATTTGCCAGATGACAGGAAAGCTTACAGCTCACACGGGCCCAGACTGGCAGCCATGGATCTCCATGCTATGCACTGTATATGGACCGTCAACTTTTAGCTCGTGGCTGCGCAGGCTGTGTTCTACGACGCAGACACCTGTGACGTCGTGCACTGTCCACCCGTGAAGTGAAATGTGCAAGTCTGAAAGTCGGAGGGGCATTGCATGTCGTCTGCTATACTGAGCAGCTGAGCAGCCAGTTCAAAGTGCTTACCAGTGCTCTACTGCACTTGCATGTTGAAGTGTGACATCCATCGAATGGTATAACATCTGTCCGCCGACACGCCAATGTTGGTCTATGCCTCACTCTTGAACTCTCACAGCACAATAATTTGCAGAACTTGCGGTGCTGTTTGGCGCATCATATATCCGTGCATGTCCATCAACGTAGTGCTTGACGCCACCTATCCGCCTACTGGCTGACCTATCAAGGGCAAAGTTGAGGCGTGTTCAAAGCTCCCGTTGTTGCCCAGCATCCGCGGTCGAGGCGCAGGCATCAGGGTACATAGGAAGTGACAGCCCCGGCGCCATTGGCACTGGCCGCGCCTTCACCGGCTGGTACTACTGGCCCGCTCACCGACTTCAGGTAGCACTCGCCATCGTTGGCGGTGGTCCACACTGCTCCGCCGCACTCGGGGGTGCTAATGCAGGCGTCGCAGCACTCAGCACCGCTGGAAAAGGCCTGCATGTAGCCATGACAGACTGTTCAGCAGGCGTGCATCCAGCAGCTGAGGAGACAACCTGTTGTACCCACATCATCAGGCAAGGCTGAGTGTGCTGACTACACACCCACATTATAAGACGGTAAGCAGGCAGCACAGCTGCACATGGCCGGCTTGTCACCCTCTGCACATGGAATGCTAACTCCCAGCACATACACTGTTGTACGGTGTGCAAACCGCAAGTGGCCACCATGGTTCCCTCACCCGGATGACACCCGGCGGAACAATGTCGTTTGACCCTGGTGAAATGTCCATGTCTGGGTACTCCGATGAGCAGACTGCATGCATACACATACTGTTCTCTGAGTGCGTCCTCAGCGTCAGCCACCTAGGCAAAGTAACCACAAACGCCGCAGGGACTGCATTCCCAGCTCATGGTATCAACGAAACAGAGCAACAATAACATGTAGCATAGGACAATGTGCAGGTTCGAAGGTGTCAAGCAGTGCTGCTTCTGGCCGCTCAATGGGTAATCAAGTAGAGTGATCGATGAGCCTGCCGAGGCCTGCATTCTTGATATGCTGCCACATACATCTCTGTACATCGTACTACGGAGTCAATCTTGGAGGCATGGTCTCACCTGGTTGATCGTTGTTCACCAGCAAGCCGCGGCTGCTGGTTGACAGCAGTACTGCACCCGCCTCATCTGCATGGGAAGGACAGTGCTGCGTATGAGCCAAGTATGTGCGCATCAAAATTGAAGCTGTTCCTCCATGTAAGGATGGCATGGCTCGTGTGGGCGAGCTCAGTACTGTCTGGTACGGTGCAGCTGGTGATCAGCGCTAGCATCCAAGCAATGCACCCAGAGTACAGACACACAGCAGGTTGCAGTACCAAGTGGTACATGCGTGCATCCATGCATGGCACCTGGAGTGGATGCTGCGAGGTTCTGCACAGTCGACAGCTGGGATCCTTGCCGCGCACTTGCTACCATGCCACCTGCAATGCCCAAAGCCGACTGTGATATGATGTTACATCCAAGTTGCATGCCCCCGTGCCTTCAGCATAGTGCAGCGGTTGTTGAGCTGTGCAAAGTGCAAAGTTTGCAGTCAGGTTTTGCAGTCAGTACCATCGCTCTTTGCTGTGTGATCCATCCAGAAATATATATAGTGCCACAGGCAGACAACTGATTTGGTGCATTTCATGCCAAGTTTGCACAGTTAATCGTTGCAGATAGACGACTGTGATGTACGTTTCAACCAACTCACCGGAGAGCATTGCTAGCACAATCACAGCTGCGGTGCACACCAGACGTGCCTGCATCTTGCTGCCGACAGCTGGGTGCAATAGACTCTCTGCTGACGTTCGCCCTGGACCCAGGCAGCTGCGTGCGCGAGTCAAGCTGTGTGCCGATTTTAACACTCGTGCAATGGCATACAATTATAGTCATTGCTTCAATGACAACTACTATATATATGGCAGGGTGCAACATCACCAGAGCTGGCATCACTGCTGCGGTGATTGTAAATCGCCTCGAACCGTCTTTCGATGATCCACCTGGCGCGTAGCCCTGGGAGGTCGCTCGTACGGCCTATGAAACGCTTGCCACGAGGTTTTCGGGGAGACAGAAGCTAAATGAGTGGCTGGTTCAGCGCAAGTGGTTGGTGAACGGCTTGACGGGAAAACCAGCGGTGTCTCACAACGAATCCAGACAGGTCATGCAAGCAAGTAGTGCCCAAACGACCGCCAGCTCCAAGGCCCCGCTCTGATGAACGGTCTGATGAAGCAAGTAGAAAGAACCGATCAATATGAAATCAGGGATGTATATATCTGGCAGGCTTCACAGAAGTCCTAGATGTTAGCCAGTTCATCTGCAGATACAGCTGTGCTCATGTGCAGTTCCACCGTCCCACTGTGCAACAGGGACACAGTTTCGGATCACGAGATCTGCAAGTGTGCCAGCACGGTACATTCAGCTGGTAAGGTGCAAGGTGTTCGCACAACTACTGAAGCATAGGCGCTCGTATCGTCATACCAACGTAGCATCTGCATTGCACTTGTGCCGTGTTGCACGATAGGCCACAGCCCTCTAGCACCGCTGCGTTCCGCTGTGACCATGGCGGTATGGCATGTGTAAATAGACCGAACGAGGCAGAACATATGTGGTGCCTCCACAGCCACAGCATAGGTCAGGACAGCATACGCATTGCCGCCACCACAAAGGGGAGCCATGGCTGCCAAAATCACCCTTGCTGCCGCTGGCAGCCTGCTGCTGCCGCTGCCAGGCGGGTGCTGCCGCCAATGCATCATAGCAGAAGGTAAGCTGCCACATCTGACAGGGAAACGATGGCCTCAACTCTCCTCGTCTCTGCCTCCACCACAACCAGCCGCCGGACACCTGCAGCATGATGCAGAGCAGGTGAGATGGATCTGCACACTGTTGCCATTCTGCAGGGCGCAAGACTCCTACAAATGTCAATGTTTCCAAACTGTGATATGTGCATTGGCTGCGGCATCATTAAAACTTCCAGACGGTGGATGCGACCTTGTGCTGAAGCCTCGCAAGCGGGCTGCAAGCAGCTGCATCAAAAGCCGGACACACCTGGCTGCGCGAGGCGCTCCACGATGGCGCGCAGCGAGTCGCGCACGGTGATGGAGTGGAACCGCGGCTTGCCGCCGCTGGGCACCGTGCCGTCGCCGTCCGGCCTCGCCGCCTCGGCGCTGCCGTTGCGGCCCTGCAGTCGAAGTAGCCCCCTGAGACCGGGACACTGGATGAAACAGCAGGCGTGCATGGCCAATCAGTACGTTGAGCGACCTTGGTCCGCCAGGCTGGGGTACTGCAGGGAACTGGCCGCCTGCCAGGCGGGAGCCACGCCTGACATCACAGCCAGGTGGCTCAACATTTGCTGCATTGTCAGGTGCTCACCCCCAGCCGCAGCGCCTGCCCCACCGTCACATCCTCCCACTGCAGGCGGTTGTACGCGTTCGCCGCCGCCAGCGCTGTGATGTCTGCCCGTGCGTAGATGTCTATGAGCCCGCCCTGCTCATCCAGCACCGGCAGTGCTGACACGCCAGCCTGTATAGTAAGCACCAGTGAGTCTGTGTTACAATCAACGTCAAGCAGCCTACTGCAACAGGAAACTGCGCAACGGCAGGCGATCTGCGCTGCAGCAGCCGCCAATGCATGCAGACCAGCCAGACCTGCAGCAGGTGCCCCAGCGCCTGCGTTAGCGGCGTGGCCTCTGTGACCGTCGCCAGCTGCCGCACCTTCCGCCGGTCCCTCCGCTCTTTCGGGCCATTGACCTGCAGGCGCAGCGTCAGCTGGTGCTGGCAAGTGTCGGCCGCACGCCACCAACAGTGCACGAAGCCCGGCCTTATCTGCTGTCTTGTCCAGCCCCTTGCTGGGTCGTGCTAATCAATACTCTGACACAGCGCACACTGAGCCTAATAGATTTATTCCGAATCTAGCCAAATAAGGGCCCACCTCGCCATTCTCAAGCGGCCTGCCATCGCTGCTGCTGCGGTGGGCGTCATCCCCCTGCTGATGTTGCTGTTGCTGCTGCTGCTGCTGCTGCTGCAGAAACGGCGAGTCGCTCGACCATGTGCCCAGCTGCACACGGCACACATCCTTGTCATCAGTCGAAGCACACCATCTCTCGAGTGAGCACAGTCACCTGCTGCATCAGCAATGCAACCTTCGGGATGTGATGGCCGTTGGATACAACTGCCATTGCAGAGGCAGCGGTGCTGTAGCAGTTCGTTACACTTCTCCAAGCCCTACCGGGAGGCGGCCCAACGGCTGCCCAAGCAGGGGCAGAGACGCCAGGGAGGCGCGGAAGTGCCGCAGCAGGCACGCGAGCACGCCGCCTATGGTTGCGACGCTGAGCAGCGTGCAGACCTTACCACCACCTGCACGGCCACAAACATGCCACGAGGCTTCTGCACGCTGCCCACGTTGCGCAGTTCTGGTGCACCGTCAGCACAGCTTCCTCAAAGACAATGGCAGCACACAGGCTGCCGACAAAGCTTTGTTGCACCCTGCACTATGCTGCGATGTTACACATCACATCAAGCCCGACATGCAAATAATGCATTGGGAGTCGACTGACAGGGGATGCTGCTATGGTAGAACTCCAGGGTGGGCAGCGCGTCAGGTGGAGCTGCAAAGACATTCACCTAGAGGGTCGCCATCAATGACGGGCGACATGTGGCAGCGCTCTGAGAACAGGCGCTGCACCAGCAGCTGCAGCGGGTCCGAGGGCCGCACGAACACCAGCGGCTTTGGTGACTGCCCCTCGCCCGCCGCGCCTGCGCACCCACCCAGCAGCAGCGTTGACCAAGAAGCAACACACATGGTCGCCCATCAGCCACAGTTAGGCCCATGTCGGGTCAGTTGCTACCATCCTGAGAGGAGAGCACATCAGCATGAGCAGCTATTCGGCCCTCTACATATTGTCTGGCCAGGTCGATGTGCTGGTGTACAAGGGTTAGATCAGGTCACCCTCTCGCAGGCCCTTCAGCGTGTGGCGGTCCATCTCTGCCTCTGAAAGGGGGTTGCCGCTGCTCGTCACGCTCGTGCGCAGCGACTGCAGGACCTGCAGCAGCAATCAGCTGGTGCCATGAGATTCCAACGCTGTGAGCTCCTGGCATTGGGGTGGCCGAGCCTGGGGGCTGAGATGCCGTCATAATGCAAGGAAGCAGAGCTGGAGGTTGAGCACTGTACATGGCACGTCGTCAAGACTACGTGCAGCACCTGAATGAAGTCTGAAGCTGATACCATGCCAGGCACAGTGGCTGTCTCTGCGTCCCAGAGCGGCGCTGAAGCAATCCCCTGTGGCACATGCAACACACCTGACCACCTGAGCCAGCTTGCAGCACATTTGAATTGAAAAAGTGCAAAGGTTTGCCTGCATGACATAGGGCGGGCTGCTGTGCGATTGAACATCCAGCGGTCTTGGCACCACAATCGCGTGGGCAGACACAAGCAATCGTGCCCCCTAACATCACGGCTCAAAACAGCCTTCCGGTCAAAGGTCCTCTTTTCCATCGCTGTTTGCACTTCCCTTACCGCTATCCATCGCGCTTGACCAGGACACCGGCTGAGATGCATGTTAAGCCCTGTTCCCTGACGCGAGGCATGCACAGCCCACTATGCAGCTTGCAGCACTGCGACTCGCCTGCTCGTGCAGCGCATGGAATGCCTGCCGGATGGGCAGCGCCAAGTCCAGCAGCACCACCTTGCCCGACTCCGGGATGAGCTCGTACACGGTGTGCGTCGCCAGGAACTCCCTGACCTTCCGCCGCGTGTAGTCCGGGTCGTTGGTCTGTGTGACATGACGACAGGCTTGTGAGGACCTTGTGGGTTCACGTGCAGCCACACACCGTCTTGGTGTTCGGCATGTCCGCAACTTCCTTGCATTGCGTGCCCTTGGGGTGAATGCGGAGACTTTGTATTTACCCAAAGGTCAGACATTTGTGGTCTCATCTCTCAACACTGCAGAGGACCATGCAGCAGGTCAGAGGAGGATGCAGCACGTCCCTCGGCCCATTGCAAGAACCTATCCTGCTAATGTTGACTTGGGGGGCGTAGAGGGGGGGACGCTGTGCACGGACACGCAGCTCGCAGCTCAGTGGACAGCAGCCGCTGCAGGCAAGAGCAACCAACCTGCACCACGATGGGCGCGCCGGGCTGCGCCACCGCGGTGGAGGGCGAGTCAGCGTCCATGGGGGTGTCGCCGTCGTCGCCGGCGCCGCTGCCGCCGCTGGGGTGCGCCTCGGGCACCGGGCCGCTGCCAGCGCCCACCATCGCGCCCGAGCCCTGCAGTGCAGATCGACCCATTTCACCTGTAGAGCCTCCTGCCGCTTCTTGATAGCACTACCTGGTCATCGCAGCTCAGCGCATGCCAGGTAAAACATCGACACTCAACTGCATGGCCAAGCTGACGTTCCCATGCTCGCACGACTTGCATGGAAGTGTTGCAGGGTGGTCCTCCTGTCTGACTTCACATGACGCTACAGCCGATGGCGCGCCGTGACTCACCTGCGGGGAGGGCGGCGCATGCTGCGCATGCGCTGCGTGTGCCGCCGCGGGTGGCTGCTGCTGGTGCTGGTGCTGATCGTGCTGCTGTTGCTGCTGCTGTCGCTGAGGCGCCGGCTCCCCAGCTGCTGGCGCCCCGCTGCACAAGCAACCCAACCTTTGTGTGACACAGAACACCATGGCAAACATGCACATCATCGGTCCATCCCACCGGCTTGTACCATATCAATTGTGCGATGCGGCCTACCCTTCAGGCCGCCGGACGAACAGCCAGTTGTTGACGTTGCCCAACGGGTCCGGCATGTAAGGCTGGCTCTCGTCATGGCGCCAAGAACCGTCTACAATGAACTTGTACTGATGGTACCTGCGCAGTGCACTTTCCTCTGGTCTTGTCAGTCGGTGCTGTACTATTGTGGTTGGCGTGCTGCCGCATGCAGGTTCATCCCTGTATCACACAGCAGGGCAGAGCAGCCAAGCTGCTTTGCGCATGCTGCGGATGTGCGGGTGGCAGCCGTACCCGGGCGGCAGGTGCACAACGACTGCAAAGGTCTCCGGCGACTCAGCAACCGGCGACATGGGCATGGTCTCCACCCATCGCGTGAACGACCCGCACAGGTGCACCTGCAGTGATTGGCGGCGGGTGTCAATACCTACGCATGCGGCAACATTTGCAGCAGCGACTCGCACCAACCGTGCAGCACCGACTGTCGTCACCGGCGTGCAGGCGTGACCTGACTTACGCAGCGACCTGCATCGTGCTGCTGGGGTCAAGAGCACAAGCTTGGGGGCAGCTTGGCAGGGCGTGGTGCTCGCTGCTCACCGTCTTGCCGCCGAACCGCCACACAAACTTTGTTGGCACAAAGTAGGCACACATGGCGCCCAACAGCGGGCGCTGCGGCCACGCGGCCCGCCGCGATGGCCCGTGATTCCCTGGCCAAGCTGCTGATGCTGACTGTGCTTGGCCTCTTGCAAACCTGCTGTCGCGTCCCGCGGCTCCGTCAGCCTCTCACACACTCAATGAGAACGGTAATGCACCTCGACGATGTGGGTGCAGGTGCCGATCATGTGCAATTTGCCACCTGAGCTGCTGCATCCAGTTCCTCTGCCAAAGGCAGGCCAAACCCTGCTCCAGCTCGATGGTTGCATAACTTTTACGTCATGCTACTCATACAGTTTATGCGTCGATGACATGCCACTCTCTTATCGCCTTGCACAACCGACTAGCAGTACTTGGACATCTTGGACTTTCGTTCTGTCGCTCTGAACTGCGGTGTATTGGTCATTGACCTCACAGTTGTAACCACTACAACAGAATGTGGCCCTCCTGGGCAATTGCGCTACTTCTGAGCGCAGTTGGGGTAGGCGCACACTCAGCAATGTACATGCAAGCTTGCTGCCTGATATACGCCACCTGACTGCTGTCCGTGTACGACTCCAGGCATCCTGGAGTTTCGGGATGCATGCATGGGACAACGTCGTCGCTTGACTGGAAGCTGGTCAACCGCAGGTGTACATCTATGGGCTTAACCTGCGGGCCAGATGGCGGCTCCGCCACATACCGGGGCCTCGGCCGCAGTGGCTGTTCGGCAACCTGCGACAGGTGCTGTATGTGCGCCAGCCAGGCACCATGATCCTGCTGCAGAAACATGCACACGTATCTGATGTTTGCGGTGCATGTGCTGTCTGTTGTCTACCTGATCCACTTGCGCCACCGTTGGTGATCATGGCTCGTCTGCCTGCAGATGAAGCCGGGCATGCATGTGACGCTGCCAGAGTATGCCAGGCAGTTCGGGCCGGTGTGCAAGATCTTCTTCGGCCGGTTTGCCATCGTGCTCATCAGCGACCCCGACGCCGTCAGGGAGGTATGCCCGTGCATTTCGTTCCTCAGCAGCGGCAGCGTCCTTCCGTATGCTGCGCTGCACAGCTTCGTCCTGCCGCAATCAGTGTTCATGTATGTGCACTGCGCTTTCACAGGACGTGATGTCATTTAACACATAGCACCTGCCAATTGTGCAGGTGTGCGTGTCCAAGTTCATGGCGTTCCACGACCGGCAGTACAACATGGGCCAGGTTGGTGGCAATGACGACGAGGCCAATTGCACGATGAAGTACGGCATGCTGTCCGCCAGGTACATGGCTGAGCACTGCTGCCTTGTCAGGAACATGGCCTCCTCACTGTAGCACTGCCAACCAAAGTTATTGCACCATCAACAGCGAAACTGCATTGTCGACACGGCTCATCTCTCACTCTAGGCTCTGCACACTGCAGGGGCAAGTACTGGGCTGGCCTGCGCGCCAGCTGCGAGCGAGTCTTCCACTCCGGCCAGCTGGCGACGTATGCGCCGCTGATGAACTCGGCCGCCGAGAAGCTCGCGGCCCGGCTGCGGCGGGGTCCTGCGGCAGCAGCGGAAGCAGCTGCCACAGAACAAGCAGTAGCACCAGTGGAAGCCGCCGTCAACAGCGCGGATGCTGCCGCGTCAGCGGGCACAGACAAGCAGGCAGCGCCGGCACCGGATGCTGCGGCGGCGGCGGAGCAGCCCGCCGACCCCAAGGCCATCAACCTCACTGCCGCGCTTGCCACCATGACCCTGGAGGTCATTGGCACCAGCGCCTTCGGGTGAGCTGCATTGAGGGACCCGTTCATCTGATTGGCAGAGAAACCACGAGTCAAAATGGTGATGCCTGCTCGTTTCAAGTACTTCGTTGTGACAATTCCCACTGCGGTGCTGAAACCCTATGTTGCACCTGTGAAAGGGTGGAGTTCGACACCGACAAGGTGGAGTCTCGTATCGTGCACGAGGTGCGGTCATGCTCACGGCATCAACAGTCTGGCAGTCTTCTTACATCAGATGACTGATGTGGGAAGCGAGGATCAACAAAGGAGGAAAGTGCTGCTGCAGGCCAAGTTTGTGATGTCGCCGCCGAAGCGTCCCAACAGCCTGAATCGCATGGGCAGCATACTGATGCCCGAGCTCGGGTGAGAGGCGATGTGACGCCCTCTGTCATGCATGTGGTCTATCATGCACACCTCTGCAGCTCTGCGACAGCATGATGTGGCCCTGCGTCTGCAGTTGATGCAGGCGGCATGACGGCAGGCGTGTGCGCACACGTGACTGCCTGCTCTGCATCCGCAGGCGTCTGTGGTTCCTGCTCGCGTCCTGGTCGGGGTCGGAGGCAGTACGCGGCAGCTTCAAGGCGCGCGGCTTCCTGCTGGGCACCAGCCAGGTGGGCAGAGTGTGCTCAAGGGTATGCAACGGTCGTGTGATCGACCACCAGCCAAAGCATTGCAAATGGCAAGCAGCTTGGGTACTGCCAGTGTTGACCATCCAAGGAGCGATGTGCTGAGAAGGCCGGCAGTGTCTGTGGTGCAGGTGCTGCTGCGGAACGCTCGCAAGCAGCTGGGCGCAGAGAACAAGGAACACAGCTGCAACGGGCGGCCAGGACTTGCCGAATGGCAGCAGCACAGCGGCGGGCAGTGATGCAGCCTCGGAAGGCGCAAAAGCCTATGCGCAGATACCCACCTCAGGGCGCAAGGACCCAGACCTGCAAGTCTATGACGAGGTGAGTGGCCTGCGCTGTCAGACACCGTGAACATCTGCTGCTTTGCTGTTGTCGCCTTGTGCGACACTCAATGCAGCCCGCCGATCGCATGGTCAACCTCACCAAGAAGAATGGCGCGCAAGAGGATGGAACAATTCATTCGTTGCGGGGCTTACATGGACATTGTCCGTTCTGCTTGCTGCTCAAGCCTGGTGTGTTGGTGCGCTCTGCAGTTTGTCGAATTACCGGTGTTGGTTGTGCAGGCCAAGGCTGATGCGAGCAGGGAGTACGGCGGCGCGGTCCCCCGCGACGGCAGCCTGCTGCACCACCTGCTGCGCGCGCACAACAAGGAGACGGGGCGCCCCTTCTCCGAGGTGGAGATCATGGCGCAGGGCAACACCTTCCTGCTGGCGGGTGCGCGGCCTTTGCCCTGGAGTCTGGGCAGTCTAGGCAGCCTGGTCACATGACCGTTGGCGTCTGCACGTACGCCGCCTGACTGCAGGTCATGTGAGGCCAGAGCTTCGGCAGCTGCACCACATCATGCTCGCGATGTCAAAGTGGTTTGCTGGATCCTGTCTGGATGAACAGGTTACGAGACGACGTCAACGGCGCTGACGTTTGCCATTGCCGCCCTCGCGCGACACCCCGAGGTGGAGGCCAAGCTGCTGGCGGAGGTGGACGCGTTCCCCTGGGACGCCTCCGCCGGAGTCCCCTATGAGCACATCGCCAAGCTGCCCTACACGCGGGCGGTGATCGACGAGGCAATGCGGTGAGTGCTCGCACACACCAGCTCGTGCTTTCCCTCGGCTAGGAATTCATGTGCCATTCCAGCCTCAGACCCTCCAATGTGCATGCGGGTGTCCTCATCTGCCAGCAGCGGCAGCAGGGCAAGCTGCCAGAACGGGCGCACATGCGTGCAGCACGCTGCTCATGAAGCTGCCCATGAAGCAGGGCATGCTTAAGTTGGTCATGTTCATGATCATAGGTACTGGCCGCCAGTCACACCGCTGGTCGGCCTGCAGCGGGAGGCGACAGCGGACACGGTCGTGAGCGGTTACCGGCTGCCGCGCAGCGCCAAGCTCTGGATCAACGTCAACGCCATCCACCACGACGAGCGGTTCTGGCCCGAGCCTGAGGTGATTGCTGTGCTGTGTAGCCGAATCTGCTTAGAATGTATTGCTGTACAGGTGCGCATGGTCGTACATGGTCGCATGAGATCCTCATAGCATCTGAGGACAGCCTGTGTGTCAATGCTGGTGGGCATAGTAGCTGCACCATAAACTCCATCAGTCATGAGTGGCAAACCTGACAGCCACATGTCCGATGACTGGCAGGTGTTCAAGCCTGAGCGCTTCCTGGAAGGCAGCCCAGAGGCAGCGACTCGGCACCAGTTCGCGTACCTGCCCTTCGGTGTGCAGCCTGCGATACCTTCCAACCGTCGTCCAATCAGCTGACTTTGCCCTGGGGGACAGCGCCTGTCTCCAGATATCAGCAGGCAGAGCATGTGTCACAGTGGACACACTGTGTGCAGGCGCTGGCCCGCGCAAGTGCATCGGCTACCGCTTTGCCCTTGAGGAGGCCGTCATCACACTGGCGCAGCTGTACCGGCACTTCACCTTCAGGTGCTCATTATGTCGCCGCACCGGTTGCAACATGCATTGCGCCCCCATCTGTACACTTGGTTGTAATGTATTTATATGACCAAACAGTGGATCATTGGGGCGCGGTATCATGCAGACTGGATGAGGCGAAGCACCCAGCTGGTCAGCCGCTGGACTTGAGCTCAGGAATCACCCTGTCGATTAAAGGTGGCTGCTGGGTGCTGCCGACCCCACGGGTGTCATCCTGAATACAACTGCGGGCATCCAAACGATTGTTCCGGTTTCGACTGGATTCTCCTTCTTCTACCGCTGCTAGTTGCAGGTTGTAGGTTGTACCGCCGCCAGCGCTAGTGCTGCGGCGTTGTATTGTACATGTTTACATTGCAGAGTGAGTTACAAACTTTGCCCAACGCCATCTGCCGTCAGCACTGTTGTAATCACATGGGTTGACTAACTGCTCTTGTAAGGCAGATTCGCGAATCGGCCTCATCCTGCCTTCTGCCATCTGGCGATATTCGGCCTATTGACCTGCCTCGGCAAGGCAGCGGAACGCTCCTACAGCGGCCTCAGCGGCCCGCAAAGCGCACTTGCAACCAGCGCCTTCAGGTGTCACTGTCAGTTGCTTGCCGTTGCTGCGGAAGTCGGTGACTCCCAGCCACCAGCTGACCTTGTGAACGCCACCCGATGCTGCACGAAAGAAAGGTTCCTATACAGCGGCACCACAGCAACGGCAGCAGCGTCTCCAGCGCGCTGATCGTCCGCATTTCCCGGCTTCGACGCAGCTGCAGCCACTCGCCGCCGGGTTGAGCTGCAGCCGAGAAAGCGTGGCTCGCTGCAGCCTCAAATTCCACGCGAAAAGGAGGCTACCGTACAAAGCACCATGGCCAGCGCGCCCAAGCTCAATCCGAAGGCCGCAGCCTTTGTGCCAACATACGGCACGGGCAGCGATCTGGTGAGGACCGTTCAACATGATGCTTATTGACTGCAGCGCCGCTGACTGTACAGTACCAGGATCCGATGGCGGCGCCATTTTTAAAGAAGTTTTTGCCTTTGCCGCATCTGGGACAATCGTGGTACATGCTTCGGAATAGGCGAGCTGGGCTCAGGGGCTGACGGAGCAGAAGGGCAGCAGCAACGCAGCTGGCAGTAATGGCGTTTCCAACGCTCCCGCAGCAACTGCTGGCCCGGGCACTTTAGGATGCCGTCCCACAGGGACCCCATCAAATGCCATGCCTGCGGCTCGTGCCGAGTATGCAACAGCTGCTGCCGGCAGTGGCAATGCCAATGGTGCTGCACCCGGCGGCAGCAATGGAGGTGGCACCAGCAATGGCAGCCGCCGGCCTGCCTGGGGTCGGCAGCCCAGCGGCAGGCAAGACCCTCAGGCCGCAGCCGCACCTGGGGCGGATGCGAGTCCCTTTGCAGCCGTCCCACCCTCCAGCGCTCTGCAGCATGGCCTCCCGGCCATCAGCACGCAGGCCAAGGCTGACAGCCAGCCGGCGGCTGCTGCAAAGTCGGCGGCGCCCGGCGGCCGACCGCCCACAGCCCATATCACATCCCTGAAGACGCAGCCGGTGGCTACGCACTCCCAGGTGACTTCCTATACCATCTTCACAGCAAGCGGAACACTGCTGCCCAGGTCATGTACACCTTCGTGCATCCTTGATGCCGTCAGGAATCACATCATGCAACCATCCTCAGCGCCTGTGCTTGTGCTGCAGACGCTGGCAACTGTGGCCGCCAAACTCAGCGGCGAGTCATGGATGGCGAGCCACACACGCCGCGCCATCGGCTCCGACTCAGGCGACTTGGACCTCGACTTTGATGATGTATTTGGGAAGCCCGGCAGTCGGGAGGAGGGGGGCGCACTGTCGGCAGCGCCGTCTGTCGAGGTCAGCACGGAGTCCAGGAGCATGTGGTATCTGTGGTGGCAACATGTAGATGCAACGGTGGCGGTCTTCTAGGTTGGCTGCATCAGCAGCAAGTGTGCCTTTCTTGTTGCTGCAGAAGCTGGTGTTGTGTGCAGCAGTTTCACCCACATCGTCCCTGTTGCAGACTCCATCAAGCGGAGCAGCACAGGCAGAGGCGGCGCTCCGCAGTGCGCACTCGCTGGAGGAGACGCTGGCAGACGGCGGCATGGTCGCCACCAGGTGCCACCTGTCTCTGATCGCATGCTGAAGCGCCTGCAAATCCATGCAGTCCCCTTTTTGCATCAAGTACGCCAAGTTCGATTCGGCAAGCGCGCCATTGCTGATGTCGCTGTTGTGCAGCTATGCTGAGGCGGAGGGCCCCGCAGTGGCTGCGGAGACGCCAGGCATTGCTACTGACGCCAATGGCAGCCCGCACACCCCAGCACAGCCGGTGCGCACCACTGTCCAGATGCAGCAGGGGGTGCACTGTCTGCAGCTTATCTCGCCCACGAGCGTGCCCTTTTCCGTGGCCGCTTCGGCAGGCACAGCCAACACTGTGGCATGCCTCGTTCATTGTGTCTTTGAGTTGCTGCAGGTGCTGCTGCGGCCGGGGGATGTGCCAATGTCGCCGTCAAAGGTGTCGCCGGCAGACTTCCAGGTCCTGAAGGTGGTGGGCCAGGGCGCATTTGGCAAGGTACTTCTGACGTCTTGCATCAGTGGTGCGAGCAAGGCAACGCACACATCACATTGGCTAATGTTTTTGATGTGGTGATCAACTTATTGATGGCAAACGGTGTGCTATAATGATCACAGGTGTTCCAGGTGCGGAAGAGGGACACAGGCCGCATCTATGCGATGAAGGTCATGCGCAAGGTGGGCCGTGTCACTCACGCAGTTCATTCGCCTGTCGAGTCTGCGCCAAGAATTCGTCTGCTGCCCCTGTAGCAGCCCATATGTGCTTGCAGTCATGCTCCGCCATGCACAAGGGACAGCATTGACTTGATGCCCCCGGATGGGAGGGGCCATGGGAGGCGCCGCCGGTTGATGTGTAGCCAGATGGTGCCACAGGATCGCATCCTGGCGCGGGACCACGGGGAGTACGTGCGGGCGGAGCGGGATGTGCTGACGTCTGTGCGCCACCCCTTCATCGTGCAGCTGCACTGGTCCTTCCAGGTGCGCACGCCGCCGAGCTCCGTGTCAAGCCTGGCTTTCGTTGGTCATATGAGCAGCTGCCGGCGCCTTCCGCTGGTCAGATCAAGGCAAACTGTCATCTCTGCGTTGCCTTGTCGCCGCCGCAGCGTTCAGGTTGGGTTCGGGTGCCAGCATGCATGTCGTGCAGCAAATGTGTTGACTCTGTCCCGGTCTGCTCATCGCAAGGGGTCTCGTGTGTGCAGACGGCGGCCAAGCTGTACCTGGTGCTCGACTTCGTCAATGGTGGCCACCTGTTCTTCAACCTGTACAGGTTCGCCTCTGGGCTCCACCCCTCACCACTGGCAGGCACCTGCACGTCTGTGACGCGTGACATCTGGTAGCAGCTGCAAATTGAGAGCAGATGCAGCCAAACATTGGGTGTGAAGAGGGCGGCTGTCTTTGTTGTGATGAAATGCTTTGCAAACCCCGCGCGCGCCTCCGCAGGGCGGGCATCTTCGATGAGGAGCAGGCGCGGCTGTACGCCGCGGAGATTGTGGCGGCCATCGCCCACCTGCACTCCCTGCACATTGTGCACCGCGACCTGAAGCCGGTGGGCGTCTAGCCATGTTGGGTGTCCAGCAATCTGCCGAATGCATTGGTTGTGGTGGCGTGCCCGTGTGAGCTGCTGCGCCAGGTTACCACACTATCCTTGTTACACTTAGGACACGCTTTTCATTTGCAGCACGGGGCATCATGCATCAACCATCAAGCACCACAGCATGTCGGCCACAGCATGTAGAACCTAACCAACCGCTTTGCGCCTGGCTGCGCAGGAGAACGTGCTGCTGGATGCGGAGGGGCACATCCGCATCACCGACTTCGGGCTGGCCAAGGCCGGCATGCGCGACGGCGAGCGCTCCAACTCGCTGATCGGCACCATGGAGTACATGGCGCCCGAGGTCATCGCCGGCTCGGGGCACGGCAAGGTGCGGCGGCAGTTTGACAGCATGTGGCACACCTCCTAGTGTTTAGTGCTCCAACGTCGCTGATCGGCGGCATGAAGTACATTAACGCCGGAGGTCATTTCCGGCTCTGGGCACAGCAAAGTGCAGCAACAGGATCACGTGCATTGCAAGGCTAGGGTTCAGCATTGGCAGGCTGTTGCGCAGCTGACCATTCATCAGATATCAGGAAGGATACTCCCTCCTGTCACCTGAACTTTGCAGCCTGTTCCACGGCCTTGTGTCTTTGTGGCGGGCATTCTGTAGCATACCCTGCAGCAGTTGCCTTCGAGAAGCCTCCCCGTTGTGCTGGACAGTGTTCGCATCCATATTCGGCGTGCAGAGACATGCATCACCGGTCGAACAAGTCCTGCCGCGGCCCTGCTGATGCTGTGACCTGCTTTGGTCATGGAGCCAGTGAACCCTGGTATATGTGGGCATTGCTGCATGCTCTGTGCTCACCCTGCACCATGAGCCATCCTCCACTGCCGGGCTGCTTAACTGCCAACATGTTGAGTGGCCTTCACTGCAGGCGGTGGACTGGTGGTCGGTGGGCATCCTGCTGTACGAGATGCTGTGCGGTGTGACGCCCTTCCGCCAGAAGGACAAGGCGAAACTGCGGCGCATGATCACCTGCGACAAGCTCAAGTTCACCAAGAACGCTGACGGTGCGCTGCAGTGCAGTGCACCACACGCTTGGTGATACTGCTGGGCTGATTCCCTCCGCTGTCACATTCAAAGAGATAATCACGTGGGACCATGCTTGTGCTGTCGCTGTGATAAATCATGCACCATGGGTTGTAGCCTGTGCATTGCCAAGTCATGGTGCTGCAAGTGCCAAGCTCGTTGGCTCGGCTTTTCTGCGGCTTCTTGCAATGCACAGGCTGCAGATGTCAGCTCTTTGCAAAACATCAGTAGCATCCCTAAGTGCTGCTTGATCAGCGCGCATGCTGTAGATGATGGAAACCGTTACGTCTTGCACTGTTCTTCAAATCAAGCGGCAAGCTGTTTCCTGTTGGTTGTTACCCTGGCAGGCTACCTGTCGGGCGACGCCAAGTCGCTGGTCAAGGCGCTGCTGGAGAAGGATGCGGGGCGGCGCCTGGGGTCGGGCGCCACGGGCGCCGCTGCCGTCAAGGCGCACCCCTTCTTCCGCCGCATCAACTGGCAGGCGCTCACCGCCCGGCAGGTGTGCTCACAACCTGCAGTAGCAGTCCTCTGCGAAGATCCAAGAAGAGAGACTCGATAACGGCGCGCATGTTGTCCCCTGAGTGACGACCGCTCCCTCAGCAGTAAGATGAGATGTGGCCCTGTTTTTGTATTGGTGCTCACGGCAGCTTGCACCAGAGGTTGATGCACGACCTCGTTGTACGATTGTGAACACAGTTCCAGGGGCTGGCCTTGACACCAGACAGCATTATCACCTGCACTGCAGATCCCCTCGCCATACTGCCCGCGCACCGACGGCATCCACTGCACCGACAACTTCGACAAGCTGTGGACTGGTGCGCGCACCTGCAGCCCGCTCTAGCTTTCATGTGGCTGATGCATATGTGCGAGGAATTCGTCCCTCATGCCTCCGATGTGCCATACTGCAGATGCTGAGCCATTCGTGGTGCCCTGCGCAGACCGCACACCGGAGGACTCCCCAGTCGGCACGCCCATCGGCACCCCTGTGGCGGGCAACAGCTTCCGGGGCTTCACCTACGTGGCGCCCTCCTTCCTGGCCTCCCCCACCAGCTCCCCCATCCAGCCCAGCATCCTGTGAGGGCAGGGCAGAGCAGCAGCCGGCTACCGTAGTTGCCAAGTGGTTGGCCAGCATCATGCACTGGCCGGCTAGACATGCCTACAGCACGATGCAGCGTAGTTTCGTTAGAGGTCAAATATAGCCCCAGAGATAGTCAGTTCAGTGTGCCTTCGTTAGTGCTGAGTTTGCGGAGGTGGAAGCACCGTGTGGTGGCACTGCTCTACCCCTCCCAAGGTGGCCAAACAATGCCCGGAACATCCCCCACCTCCGAAACGGCCAACTGCCTCGAGCGGTCGAACCAGCTAAGTCCTTGCTGCTCGCGCACCCGCAGCACTCCTGCAGATCGTCGCCAAACGCGTGAACGCCGCGCCTGCAAACAAGCTGAGAGGCAGAGTGAAGCTTCAAGGACGGCGGAAAACATGGCGGGTCGGATCGCCTGCACGGTCGCTGTGCTGCTGGTCGCTGTCGGCGCTGCTTCCGCCGCGACCATGCCCTTCGCATCAGCCAGCTTCCACACAGGCATGCAGTTCTGGTGACAACGCAACGGACATCATCGGGCAGACACGCAGAGTGCAATCAACCGTTTGCAGACATGACGCGGCCCATGACGACTGGCATGCCATGCACCAGATTCCAGCCCAAAACCCACCACCTTCGCCGGCACTCGTTAAGAACGATTCTTTCTGCTGTGCAGCAATCGCCGACATGGCGAGGACAGCGCAGGCGGACACGGACATTGGGCGCCAGCTGCAGCAGGCGGCCGCCAGCGCAGATGACGGCAGCATCTCCGCCACCCTGGGTCAGTGTGCAACTTGATGAAAACATCGCTGCAACGGCAGAAGTGACTTGACGATGTGTAGAACATGTAAATGGCGTGTTTCGCACAAGGCTGGGCGGCGCGCCTGGACGGTCTCCTGCCAGCATTGATCCACATCATGTGACCCTCTTTCTGATCATGTGCGGACTCTGGCGCAGGCCCAATGCTGGCAGGTCTTGCGGGCACCAGCGCCGCTAGCAATGCCGCGTCCAACACCGGCAGCTCAGCAGCAAGCGCTGTGTCGTCTGCCGTCGCCAGCCTGGGTCAGACCCTGGGCAAGCGTGTGACGACCGTCTCAGACGTGCGCACCTTACAATGGTCACACTTGCCCATGTCGCATGTAATGAGGTCTGAGGCATTGTGGTCGTGTGCATGCTAACCTTACTGCGCCAACTGTTGTCGCAACTCACAGCCAAAATGTGTTGATGCACCAGGAGGTAGTTCTTTTCTTGAGGTCTAACGACCTGGCACTATATGACGGCGTTCGGTCTTCCTGCGCTGCAGATCCAGGTCCAGCTGCAAGAGCTGCTGTTGCAGTTCTGCTCGGCAGAGGTCTACACTCCACCAGTGAAGGTGCACATAGGCCCCTTGGCTTTGCTGAATGCCCTGCCACGTGACTGAATGCTTGAGTCACCTTCACAGTGGCGTAAAAGTCAAATGCATGACGTGCTGTAAAAGCTCAAACTGATGTGACAAGCATGCTCTGTTGCACCAGGTGCCAGCAAAGTGGGTGGGCAGCGGGGCGACCATTACGCTGGTGCCCAAGACGTGCCTGATCTACCCAGACCAGAAGACGCTGGCCTGCTCGCCCGCCAAGCTGGTGCTCACCAAGAGCGCAGGTACGCCAATTGCTCTGCCTCGAGCCTAGTTACAGTGGGTTGCATGGCTGTAACCTTCAGATTGAGGAGATTTTAGTGGGCAAAGTTGAGACCAAATAAGCTGCAAACAGGATGGACTGCTGTGCTGTGTGCACATTGATAGCGGGTGCGCTGTATTTGTCCATGCTCAGTGCTAACTTGCGCAGGCAGCTACAATAAGGCCTACACGAGCGCCGCAAGCTGGGAGGGCAAGGAGTGCAAGATTCAGTCGCAGCTGGGCACAGGCAGCGCCCAGCTCATTGGCGGTGCCAACTACACGGTGCGCTGGAGCGTTCAACACACTTGAAGTAGCTGTTTCGCTGGTAGTGTTGTTGCTATCCGCTCTGTCACCCAATGCTGACTGAGCAGGATTTACCATGTGTGACTGTAGGGGTGTGCAATGCACGATGATGAAGTCAACACCCCGGCAGTGACCGCCGCACTCATCCTATCTGCAGGTCGCCATCCCAGAGCCAGTCCAGCTGAAGTCGCTGTGGACGCCCATCTTCGCCAACACGCTCAAGCCCAAGACGCCGCCGGCTGGAGGCTCTGCCGCAGCATCGGTAACCACCTTCAACACTCACCCTCATTTCTGACTGCAACTCCAACATTCTGATAGGCTCCAATTCACCAGAGCCAGAATTGTAAGATTGGCCCCGTGAGGCTCAGCTCCTTGTTCTGACATACATGCTTGCTCAATACATTTGATGCTCACCTGCTGCAGGCGTCCTCGAGCTCTGGCAAGCCCCCACAAAGCCCTCAATGCCATCCAAGCCATCCAAGCCGTCCAAGCCGTCGAAGCCGTCCAAACGTATCCGGTGAAGCAGGTTTGCATGCAGATCATACATCATAAGCAGATTGCTGGCACGCTGCGCTGCCATGGCCTTGCCTGCTCACTGTTTGTGGGGAGTATAACCCCCTGCCTACAACACTTCGGGCTGTGCAAGTGCACGGTGCAAAACATGCTGCAGGTAGTTGAGGGCCCCTGAACTGCTGGCGGCGTTATGAAGCTATTCGGCTTCAACGAGTGCATCAGCAGCGCGGTGCAGGCGGTGGGTGCAACACCAGGGGCTGCAGCCTTCAAGCATAGCAGCAGATGCATGCAGCAATTGCTGGAGGACGGAGACTGGAGCATGCCTTGCGGGTGAATGCAGTGTGGCTTGGTCGAAAGCCAGCCTAGCAGGTATCAGCGTTAAACCTTGAGGAGCATGGCTTGCGGTGTTTCCTGAACAAGGAGGCAAGTTGTTGAACATGGGAAACCTACACGAAGGCCCCTCCTGTACAGCCTGAAAGAGCAAACGTCCAGCATATAATGTCAAGGGTCACGCATGTGGACAGCCGCCACATCCAGCAGGGCACAGCGCATTTGGAATGCTTCATCTCCAGCACCACAGACATCGTCTGCCTGGCCATATGCATATGACCCGCTGCTGACTCTCAGACGTCTGGGTGTGAGACACACTGTAGTACAGTTTGTTCTGCGGGATTGGAAAGGGTTTTGTCAGACTTCAGGTGCATGCCTATATATGTAGTGAAGCAGTGCATACTGATTAACATCTGGTGTGCAGTGCCGCAAACAGACAGCCAGCACAGAGACACACATGCAGGCACGAATCTTGAGTGGCAATATGCACCAGTCGAACATATCCTGATGAACCTGATGCTGCAGGCCCCATGGCACCTGCCAGGTCAGGCAGCAGTCTGCCCGACACTGGCAGCAAACATGGCACAGCCCCTGCTCGATGGGCTTCCCAGATTGTATACAGAGTCGTGTGGCATGAGGACCGCTTCTCACGCAACCGCTGTGCAAGGCGCACAGCCGCGAGCAGGGACCACATACCACACGACGAAGATTGACGTCAACAGCGCGACAAACATGCATTGCGATACCGCTGCCTAAGGTGCCCATCAATGGCACTGCTGTGGCCGCACACCCGCTCTGAAATGGAAGAGATACCAGAGTCCTGATGGCCGTGCGCACTCTCTCGATGCACCACACTATGAGAAGCTCGCAAACTTGGCAGCAGCCGCTGCAGACGCTGCGGCGGCATGGCTGCCAAAGCCATTGCGCAAAGAATTTGGCTGCTCCTGAGGTGCGGGGCCTTCTGAGCTGCTTGGCTGCTGCTGCTGCGACAGCAGGCCATCCAGTGCTTCCGCCGATGGCGGCCGTGCAGCGATCAGCTCGCTCTTGGCAGCGCCGGTTTCGCCGTTGGCAAGGCCCACTGGCGCGTCAGACTCTGATGACTGCATCTCCCAGGAGGTGGTGATTTCCAGCAGCCGCTTGGGTGACGATGTGACTGCTTCTGTTGAGGACTCGCCGGTTGCGGTGGCTGAGCCCGCACCGTCTGGCATCGCAAACCTTGAGACTGACGCCGCCTCCGGCACCGAGCTGAGGTGCACCTCGCCAGGCCCCATTTGCGGGACCCCGGCTGCGGCCGCTGACTCTGCAGACTCTGTGGCGGCGATGCCAGACGCACTGGCGGCTTCTGCATCCAGCTTCCAGCCTGCACAGCAGACGAGGCGCACGGTGCATGTTAGTCAGGGCTTTGCATCGTGTGCAGCAGCCAGCATGCAGTATACTCTGCATTGCACCCGCCCCTGGATGAGCATGAGCACAGTGGTAAAGCACCAACTAGTGTGCCAGGCTGTAAGCCTGCATGGCATATAACGCTAGGTTGTGCGATGCTTCAAGAGAGGTGAAGGCCTTCCAAGTTGCCCAAGTCGGCGAGCACCGTTGCAGGAGCGGGCGGCGTGCCAGGCGTTGGCGGGGGTGAGGCCCCACGCCACCAGCCGCTGCAGGAAGGTCATCACCTCCGCAGGGTCCCGCAGCGTATACCGCGCATCCGTGGGCTTCGCCTGCAGCGCCACGGTCAGATGGGTCGCTCAACACAATCTGCAGCCGCTGTGTCGGTCTCAAAGCCGCAACATAATTGTAATTGTGACCTCAGTGCAACACAGTGGGCAGAGCAGTTTGACACCCGCGTGAAGCTCGATGTGCTGGACGACTGCACCGCTCAATCGCGTGACTGGGTTGCATATCCCAGGGTTACACAGCAGTGCATGGGCCTCACCCGGGAGGACACCAGGATGCCGAAGCCCTGCTGCCGCTTGGACAGCAGCCGAAAAGCATCCTCATCGGTTCTGCACACAGCCACGGCAGCCACGGCGTCGCAATGAATGTGATGCTAACGATATTATTCGCTCTGTGATAATTGCTGACATGAGACGTGCAGCGAGCTGTTCACTCTGTCACGACCCTCACCTCCACACGCCGAAGCCAGGTGCAGTGAAAGCACGCTCACTGAGTGATTCCATGAGCAGCTAACCAAGCGCACCTGTCATCGCCAATGTAGATGGGCAGCACATCCTCTGCGCCGTCCAGGCCCAGCGCCCCCAGCAGGTGCGCGAGAGCATGGCCCTTGTCCCACTCCACCTGCAAAGCAGGAGCCATGAGAGGGCTCACCGTCACAGCAAGGAACACAGCCAAACAGCACTGCAGCGAGACAGGCGCTGCTTATTTGCAGAAGCAACTGCGAGCTGGATTCATCAATGCGTGTGTGCAGACAGCTTGATACATTGAAGGACTCGACTTCTCTCTCACATGCTGAACACTCTCAGGGGAGATGGTGACAATAAGACGGGCAACCCAGCCAGGGGCATGTCCACGATCTTCGCAAAGTAGCGAGAACTTTTGCTCTGCCAACACACCTGATGTCGAAGTTTTCATGTGAGCTGGTAAGCTCAACAAGAAGGGGGTTGAGCGTACCTCTGGGCGGAGCTCCAGCACTTTGCGCCCGCGCGTCAGCCGCAGCTCCGGCTGCTCTGCGAGGGTCGCCTGCACCGCGGCCTGGACGTCCTCCCATGCTGACTCCGCGCAGTTGCGGAAGTGCACGCTGCAGGAGGCATGTCAGCGATCACCTTGTGCATCTCTTGGTTCAGCAACCACTGTTCGACATGCAGAGTGGCCTGCAAAAGATCCTGAGTGTGACTCTGTTGCTGTAAATGTGCATGTTGTCGTGGGCATAGCTAGAAACATGCCTGCACATTTCAGTCTCTGGATGGCAGCCGCGGTGCGGAGCGGTCAGATACACTTGCCATCACGATCAGGGCAACTTGCCCAAACAGAGAATCTGCATTCATCTATGCATAAGTCAAGGAGCCGACGCGTACTGACCGCGCAGTCTTTGGCACACCTGACACAGAACTTGTTGTTTTCCACGGAGGCGCCCGGAATGCTCCGTATCCGCTCCTCGAGCACCTGGCACACCTCCTGCATGACCGGCTCAAAGCGCGCCGCCGGCTGGAAGGCCAGCTCCTCGCTGGACGCCCGCTGCACCTGCAATAAAGCTGGTCGCTCAGCAAGAGGTGGTGATGGTGAATGCCCCTGTGGACTCCACCACCTGTCACAGAAGGCTCCGAAAGAGAGACTACTTCAGCCTTGCGGCCAGCTTGCATGATGTCTGTGCATGTGGCATGCCATGAGCTTGGCGATACATGCTGGCACCTGGGGCCCCACGATGTCCATGCCGTGGCTGCCGGCGTAGAACAGCTCGCGCAGCTGCACGAAGTTCTGCACCTTCTCACGGCCGCGGCCGCTGACGATGGCCGCCGGGAACAGCAGTGCCAGGGTGCGCACCACTGCTCGCATCTGCACATGAACATTGGTTGTCATAATCAAACCGTCTCTTTACATCGAAGCCTGTTGCAGTGCCTGGAATCGTGTCACGATCTTTGGGCAGCAGCCTATGGACCGAGTCCCTTGCTGGTGCCACAACATGAGTGGCACACAATGCATGCTGCGCACACCTGATCTGACATGTATGCCCTGTCTGGGTCCTTCACGATGGGCGTCAGGGTCCCTGCGGATGCGGCAGCGTGTCAGCAGGAGGCATGTATGCACTTGCATGTATGCACCTGCCGCAGCACTGACACCAGCACAGCGGAGCAGCACAACACACCGTCATAGTCCAGAAACACTGCTATGCGCTTATCCCGTGCGAGCGCAGCGAAGCTGTCAAAGTGTTCCAAGACGCAAGGGTACTGGGCCTGCAGGCAGGTCCGAGCCATGAGCGGACTGCACTATTGGTACGGTTCCCAGCAGTTGCAGCAAGAGACACGCTGCAGCATGCTGATACATAGCTTGCTCAACCCATGAACCCTCAGCCAGACCCAGCGAGACTGCTAAGATCCCAATCTAGCACAATGGCATGGACTCCACAGACATGTTCGCCCCACTCTCACCTTCCAGCGCCGAAACTCGGCTTCACTAGGGTCCTGCACCGAGGGCGCTGGCGGCGGCCTGCCATGCTGTGACTGTGGGTGGTGCGGCTGCTGCGGCTGGCTCTGCTGCTGCTGCTGCTGCTGTCCGAAGGCGCCAAACCCCGGCGTGCTCACCAGCTTCGCCCGCAGCGCCTCCACGGCCTCTTGCGACAGCTCGAACGACACCCGATCTGACACCAGCGGCCTGCAACCGACGCGCATCATGTGAGCTGCCTAAAACCTCAAGTGCTAAAGGTTGCAGCTGCTACACCAAAGCATTGCCGGTCTCCAGCACGGCTCACGGCGGCATCTGCGGTTGATACTGACACACGGTGTCTGGGCCCAGCATTGCCTGCAGCGGGGACTGCCAAGCAGGGACACCAGTGTCATCTCGGCCATGCATTGCGCACACCAGCTCTTGTCCGTTGCCCTGCAACGCCTGATGCACCGCGCAGCCTGCTCATAAGGCATTGCGACCGTCCGATCGTGGCAGGGCAAGCCCCAGGCATCGGACCACCATGTTTCAATTCAAGCCAAACGCGCACCTGCGGATGCATGGATGATGGTGCCGCCTCCGGTGATGTTCCCTGGGCACCGGGACGACACCCTGGCCGTCTGCATCTTCCCTCTCTGCTGCATGCAGCTGCTGCCCGCCAGCGGCGGGCGCCTGCCGGTCAATTTTGCTGCGCTGAGCGCCAGAGGATGTCAGATGGTCGCTCCCTGGGTTGCGCCAGGCGTTCGCCGGGGCGGCCACAGCCACCTCCAGCGTGCACTTCAAGCTGCCACTGCCGCCTGGGCTGCGTTTGCTGCAAAGGTGCGCGCACCCCAAGTTTTGCCCTTTCAACTGCAGCGAACCGGTCGCACGGCCGTTCGGCCCTGCCCCTGACGAGCAGCACGATCAGCAGGTGTCTGGGCTGCAGATGAGGACTCAGAGACCGAAAGACAGTGCGTAAATTGCCAGCAGCTTGGTGCAGCTTGCTCCGGCGACTTGTGTGCTACCCGGATCGCTGGTGTGCAGCGTGCAAAAGCGGTTCGACACAGGAAGGCGGTGCTTGGCTGCGTAGGTTTGAGAAGGCAGCGACTCGAACGCAACTTCATGCAGGTGCTGCAGCACGACTGTATTTGCCTCACGCCACTGCCTCAACAAATCAAGCGGATGGTGCACAGATCGTCGCCCTCCCGCTTCCTGCTGCTGCCCTAGTCCTTCCACTCCGCAGAAGCCAGACCGCATCAACACCCCAGTACTGCGCTAATGCATCTGCATGATCCGCGGTGCCTGCCCACAGCAGCGGCTACGTGGCAGGGAGCATGCAGGAATGCGGATTGCTGCAATGATTTATGGTGCCATGTCGGGATGATTGGTCTGCATGTTTGACACTTTAAGGCACATGCACCGTGGTGATCAGTGGCTCGTATCCTGTGCGAAACCCGGCGTTGACCCGCGGCCATCCTCCTGACACTATCAGGGTGTGAGGCATCACAGCATCTGCCTTGTGCTGGTGCGGCGACTGTCGTTGTGCACAAGTGCTGCTCAGAACCATGGCCCGTGGCAGAGCAGCCCAGCAGGCGGTCCGCCTCGCGCGTGCAGCGGTACAAAGCCGCTACATGACAACCAAGGTAGACACGGTTCACAGCAGTGTTTGCAGGCTGTGTAAGAAGTGCACCATGCCAAATGATAGTGCTGCAGGCACAGCTTTTCGACAACCAATTGCGATAGCAATCAATGCAGATGAGCAAAGCGGAGCTGGCTGCAGCGACGCATAAAGCGGAGGCCAACGGAGCAGCAAAGCAGGTGGGTTGCAGAGCAGGCGCACACTTGCCGGGCAGCCTACGAGCAGCCTGCCTCGTACTTTTGCCATCCGGATGCTACTTGTGGGTCTCGGTGCGATGCTGGCATCCTGACGTCGTTCAGGGTCAAGCTGAGATACACGTTGAGCAGAAGCCGCCAGGCAACGACCCGACGCCAGAGGCACCATCAGGCTCAAATCCCGCCGCCGGCACGGCCGCAGGCGGTGAGGCAGCATCTAGCAGCAGCTTTTCCGTCTCCTGGTGCTGCGACATGCCTGTGATCCTGCCTGCACCTCTTCTTTGCAGTTCTGGGCAGTCCAGGGTCGTGGCTCCTGTCCATCGGGCCTCATCCGGTCTGCATCCTAACTGCTGTAGTGGACATCACAGTGGATGCGAACACTGCGGGTCCGTAACACCAGCAATCGGAGGTGCAGGTCGGCGGGTGACGGGCACGGCGCAGCTGGCGTCAGGCAGTGCGGGCGCCCCTGCGCCCGGCAGCACGCCCGTCGCACCGTCCAGAGCTGCGCGCGGCTCCGGCCCGCAGCAGCTGGGGCACCAGGGTGTGCTGCCTGCAGTGTGCACACGAGCTGTTGCACCCAGGCAGTGGTGGCGGGCTCCTGGTGGCGGGCTCCTGCAGTGTGTTCCCAGTATGGCCTGAAACCCACGGCAGCCGTGCCAATGCACATCTGCAACATGCTGAGATGCAGGGGTTGCAGTGGCACCGCAGCCGCAGGCGCCGCCGCCGCCGCCGCCGAATCCAGAGAAGTCCATGTCCCACCCGCCAAAGGAGGCGGTCACCCCAGTCAAGGCAGCCAAAGCGGGGGCGCCCCTCACGGGCAGTACCGCAACGCCCAGCGTCAGCGGCACCAAGATCCCTCCTGCTGAAGGCGCCAGCAATGGCCTTGGCCCAGCTGGTGTCAGCGGCGGCGGTGGCGGCGGTGGTGCTGGCGCCGGCGGCACAGGCGCCAAGCCGCCTCCAGCCGCCAGCGGCGCGGGCTCCGGCAACGTAGGCGGGAGCACCCAGCTGCCGCCCGCGCCCCCCCGTGAGCCGCAGCACCCTGCCCTGCAGCTGCCCGCAGACCCTGGCAGTGTCGCACCCTGCGCAACTCTTCTTCCGCAGGCTGCTTTGCACACCTGCACAGACAGCGTGCCGAGGCTGCTGTCTCCTGTTCATGCAGCGTCGAACCAGTGGCGGCTGCACCCAGCGCTGCCCGTGGATGTGCGTGCGCTGGGCGCTGGCCTGGTGGCGCTCGGCGCCGCCTACTTCTACCTCCAGCAGCCGACGCAGTCGCACACCCAGGTGTGCGCTTCTATAGTCACTGGTGGGGGCAGCAGCAGGCACCCTGTTCAGGGACGCCCATGCAGTCGTGCCTGCGTATGCTGCAGCGGAGAACAAGCAATGTGTGTGGGCGGTTCCGTCCTGCTTGCTGCCCTTGTCAGATGCCTAATGTCATCTTTTGATTCTATTCATGTGGTGTAGTCCAATGACTCGCACTGTGGCAGCTGTCGCAACTCCTGCAGTGGCACTGCGCAGGCTCGCCAGTCAGGAACCGGCGCAGGCGGTGGTGACGCAGGCGGCAATGGTGGCGGGCCTTCTGACCAGCCCCTTGGTGAGCTACACCTCCTATATCCTATACTCCTATATATACTCGCACAACAGCAGAGATCGTGCAAGCATGCATTTGAGTTAGATCTCGGAGCCCCCCTGCCCGCCTCCAAGGTGAACATGATGTGCACCTGCAAGGCCACTTGTCGCTGTGCATGCAGAGCCGTCTGCAGAGGTCATACGGGAGCAGTACAATGTGCCAGATAGCGCCCCAGCCTTCCTGGACCCTGGAGCCAATGGAGACGAGGCAGCGCATGGCCGCGCGCCTGCTGCAGGGCAGCAAGACGACGAGGATTCACCAGACAGCCGTGAGGTGTGTTTCGGCTCTGCTGAAAACCATGAAGCGTTGCTGAAGTATGTACGGGCATACACAGAACGCCATGTCATCAATGTTGGGGCATGACATACAATGATGTTGTCACAACTGCCATGCCGACAACGGCAGACTCACTGGCTGGTTCCCGTGTTGTTGTCGTCTGACTATGAGCCATCGGCATACAAAGAGTCGCCGGCTTGCTCTGCCTCGCTAGTGTATGCGTGTACATGCACCAGGTGCCAGGGCAGGCTAGACAGTTGTCAGCAGCACCACGACATCACAGCCCATTGAGCAGGAAACGAAGCGCTGCAAAGCAACACTCTGGTTGAGCTGCAGGCTCAGCTGTGGGCTAGGAAGCAGGCCGCTGCGGTGCGTCCACCGAGCGACACCGCCTCAGCAGCCGCTGGTGGCAATGGCGGAGCCTCGGGGGAGCCTGCTGGGGAGAAGGGGGAGCGTGTCGACGCGACGCTTGTGGCCGACCTGCTGTCTGATGTGCGGCCCCGTGGCATGCATGTCTGCGATACCTGCTGCCAATTCAACATCAACTCTTGGCATTCCTGTATGCATGCATGAGCTTTCACAGAGCATCACCATCACAAGCCTTGAGACCGCCTTGCAAAAGCTTCTGCACTCCGCACCAGCTGTCCATTTGACCTGCGAGCTTTCAGCTGCTACAAAAATGCCGTCGTGCTGGCCTGCCCAATGCTGAAGGCAGGAGTCTGTGGTGCAGGCGCTGGGGCCAGTGCTGGGTGGCCGGGGTGCCGGCGGCAAACCACTAGAGCCGTCAGCCGAGGAGATCGCTCGCCAGAGCCACCTGCAGCCGCTCGCACCGCCCTATTCAGGCTGGGCCGGTGACATGGTGCACGAGGCTGCGGAAGTGATCGACAGCAAGGCAGCGGCGGCGGCGGATGCGGTGCGGGACGCCGGCCATGATGCCGCCGAGGCAGCCCGAGCAGCAGCACGCGCAGCCAAGGAGCAGACCGAGGCGTTGGGCAAGCACGCAGGCGCAGGCCTCAGCGAGGCGGCTGATGGTATCAGGGATGCGGCCGACAGGGCGGCACATGCAGCCAGGCGCACAGTTGATGGCGTCTCCTCAGCTGCATCAGATGCTGCTGACCATGCCAGGCACGCCGCAGCGCCGGCGGCCAACCGTGCAGGAGACATGGTGGAGTCAGCCCGCAGGGACGCCACGCACGCTGCGGATGATGCCAGGCGGGGGCCACATGCTGCCGGGGAGTCTTCGCACAGCTCGGCTGAGGCCGCGGCAGAGGCCCTGCAGCGGGACCGTGGGCGCCTGAACCCTGCAGCCGAGGAGATGCTGCGCCAGCTGCACGGGGAGCCCCTCGCGCCGCCCGGCGCCGGCTGGGGCCGCGATGCTGTGCACGAGGCTGCAGATGTGATCGACAGCCAGGCGGCAGCGGTGGCAGATGCGGTGCAAGACGCCGGCCATGATGCTGCTGAGGCGGCGAGAGCGGCGGTGAGCGTGGCTAGGGAGAAGGCAGAGGCAGCCAGCAGGCGCGCTGGCGCGGGCCTCAGCGAGGCAGCCAACATTGTCAGGGATGCGGCGGAGGAAGCGGCCGCGGCGACCAGGCATGCAGCTGACAGGACGGCGCACGCAGCCAGGCGGACAGTGGACGGCGTGTCGTCGGCTGCGTCAGACGCTGCGGAGCGCGCCAAGCACGCCACAACCTCGGCGGCCGATCGCACAAGGGACACAGCCAAGGCAGCCCGCAGGGACGCCGCACGCGCTGCAGACACTGGCAGGCGGGGGGCACATGATGTTGCGAACTCTCCATATGCTGAGGCGGAGGCTGCGGCAGAGGCCCTGGAGCGGCACCGTGGGCGCCTGAACCCCGCAGCCGAGGAGATGCTGCGCCAGCTGCACGGGGAGCCCCTCGCGCCGCCCGGCGACGGCTGGGGCCGTGATGCAGTGCATGAGGCTGCAGAAGTGATCGACAGCAAGGCAGCGGCAGTGGCGGATGCGGTGCAAGACGCCAGCCATGATGCCGCCGAGGCAGCACGAGCGGCGGCACGTGCGGCCCGGGACGATGCTGAGGCGGTCGGCGAGTGGGCTGGCGCAAGCCTCAGCAAGGCGGCCCACGTCGTCAGGGATGCAGCGGGCACCGTAGTAGGCGACGCGCGGGCGGCAGGGGAGGAAGCAGCCGCGGCGGCCAGGCATGCAGCCGACAGGGCGGCGCATGCAGCCAGACGGACGGTTGACGACAGCTCCTCGGCTGCGTCAGAGGCCGCGCAGCGCGCCAAGCACGCCACGGCGGCCGACCGTGCACAGGACACATCCGAGTCGGCTCGCAGGGACGCCACACACGTCCTGGACTCTGGCAGGCGGGGGCCACGTGCTGCCGGGGACTCTCCGCACGCTGAGGCCCAGGCCGCGGCAGAGGCCCTGGAGCGGCGCCATGGGCGCCTGAACCCCGCTGCCGAGGAGATGCTGCGCCAGCTGCACGGGGAGCCCTTCGCGCCGGCCAGCTCTGGCTGGGGCCGCAGGTAAAGATGCGCTGACCCGTACTCTGCAGGTCGAGGTGCTCAACCGCTAGTTGGGGACCCCCATGACCCTTAGCCACGTTGTTGCTGGGGGAAGCTGACTGCTCTGGGGTGCCTGTGCAGTTCTGCCTGCCATACGACACCTCGTTACCCACGCCCTTGAGGCTGTTGATTCCTTACTTCTGCTGCATTACTTAATACTGCTCCCTCCCATGTGGTGCGCCACATCAAGCGTACTCAGGGTCACCTTCCGTGACAAGGTACTGCCATAGCTGTCACGTTGCTGAGCAGAGTGTGTCTGTGCAACGCAGGGTTGCCTCAGATGCTGCGGCCACAGCCCAGAGGGCAGCTGCCGAGGCAGCAGAGGTGGTCACCGACATTGCGACTGACAGTACAGGTGCAGTCAAGGAAGCAGCAGCAGACGCCAAAGCAGCTGCAGAGGCCGCCAGCCGTGTGGCTGCAGACAAGGCTGCGCAGGTGTCAGAGGTTGTGGCAGACACCGCCAGCAGGGCTGCCGATGCTGCCGCCAAGCAGGCAAGCCAGGCAGCTGCAGCCGCCAAAGAGGCAGGGAGCAAAGCAATTGCGGAGGCAGAGCATGCAGCTCGTGCAGCTGCAGACAAGGCGTCGCAGGTGTCAGAAGCGATCGCAGACACCGCCAGCAGGGCTGCGGACGCCACCGCAAAAGGAGTTGGCCAGGCCGCAGCAGCTGCAAAGGATGCCGGCAGCAAAGTGGCTGCGGAAGCGCAAGCTGCAACCCATGGCGCTGCGGACAAGGCCTCGCAGGTGTCAGACGCAGTCACGAACACTGCCAGCAGGGCGGCCGATGCTGCTGCCAAGCAAACCAGGCAGGCTGTGGCAGCTGCAGAGGACGCGACCAGCAGAGCGGCAGATGAGGCCCAGGCAGTGGGCAGCAAGGCGGGTGACACCGCCAAAGCCGCGAGCAGCCAGGTGGCCGAAGATGGCAAGCATGCACTGCGCAAGGTGCAGACTGCCGCGGAGCGCACTGCTGACGGCACAGCGGCGGGGCTGCAGCCGACAGCACGCAATGTGGAGGCGGCGCCGCAGTCAGCAAAGCAGGAGGCCATGCCCGACAATGCAGAGGTGAGTGCAACACCAGGGTGTTGAGTGCACAGTGCTTCTGGACTTGTGAAGGCATTGCAAAACCTGAGGTACTTGCTGCAGTGCCTTTGGTTCTGCTGTACAACGGTGCGCGATGCTGCTCTGTGACTGCTGGCCTGCTCTTGCACAGGAGCAGCCATCGCTGAAGCCACAGCAGCAGCAAGAGCAGCAGCAGGCCAAGGGGCGTGACTGGGGGGACCTGGAGATGCCCTTCATTGGTGACCGTGACACCCCTCAGTCTGCAGGTGCATCTGTCATGCTGCAGTCTGGGTGCTGTTTGCATGCCAACATCCTAGGGGCTGGCGCAAGTATGCAAAATACCATTGCACGTGTAGTAGTGTGCAGCCTTGCATCTGCGACTGCATGCAAACATTGGTGATCACAGAGGCTTATGATTGAAGCGCATGATCATCTGCAATAGGAGCTGGCAGTCCATGTCTGACATCACAACATAAGTGCTGTATCTGGCGCTGTCTGCTGTGCAGGCACCAGGGCCACAGACGCTGAGCGAGAGCGCCTCGCCGCAGGCACTCCTCAAGACGAGCCGCAGCAAACTGTGGGCACAGCCGCTGGCCAGGGACCCGATGACGCTGCTGCGGATGTTGATTTAGATGACGCAGCGGACGCTGCGGCCAGGCAGGCGGCAGCGTCACGCCATGATGATGAGAGCAGGACTGCCGCCGGACGCAATGCCAGCATCCTTGGACTCTCAGACGACCTGGGCGCAGCTGCCCTGGTGAGCTACTGCCTGCAGGCGGCAGGACGTACAGGCAATGTGCTAGTCACACCATAGCTCGACCCCTGGTGTGGCATGCAGCTGCGCATGCTGCTGAATATGCGAGCATGAGGCATGTGCTCAACATGCGCCCCGCCAGTGCAGGGTGATGTGTCCTGGGAAAGTCACGCTTAAAGTGAAAGCAGACCTGCTGAACGTACTTGTGCCGTACATATCTGTGGCAGGTGCGCAAGGCAATGGGTCGTGGGGGTGATGGAGAGGGGCCAGAGTATCGCGTACGCCTCAAGCAAGCGGCTGCGGACGCCGAGACCTTCGAGGAGGCCCTGCAGCGGGCACAGGACTACCACGATGTGCGTGCTGCCTGGCCCGAGGCGTTCGACAGTGGCTGTTGTACCTGGTGCATGGGGCTGTTTCAGATGCACATACAGGCAGATTGCACTGTCAGCTGGCTGGGTGCTTGCAGCATGGGTGACTGTTGGACTGTGTTCTGCTGATTGCGGTGTGACCATGGTTGTGTTGTGACCATGGCTGTGTCTGATCATCAGCTGGTGTTGCCGATGCAGGCCGAGCTGCGGGCGCAGCAGCAGGCCGTGGCTGAGCGGGACCAGCATGCGCAGGACCTGCTGGACGTCATCCACCAGCAGGTGCATGCAAGTGCTCGCAGCCTGCGTCGCAGCAGTCTTTCCAGTGTGCTTCTGCGTTCTGTGGTTCACGACAAATGCTGGACGCAATCCCAGGCACTACGCTGTTCATGGCATACAGGTGGAAAGTTCTGCACAGACCGCACAGCACGTCGCAAACAGATTGGCTGCCAGCGGAGCCTAGTTGATATCCCACGTTCGTATGATACCACACAGTGTGATGCTACACCCCACACAGGCGGAGGAGAAGGCGGGGGCCGAGCAGGAGGCGGCGCAGGCGGCGGAGCGGCGGCTGCGCGCGGAGCTGGAGGCCCTGGAGCAGAAGGTGGCACGCGAGGCGGAGGACGCCGCCAACCACGAGCGCCAGGAGCGAGCAAAGGAGCTGGACAACGTGCGTATGACTGCCCTGCTCAACACCGCCCAAGTGTGACACTGGCGTTGACGGCAAGAAGTGTCAGGGTTGCGAGCGCGCTGTAAAGCTGTTGTGTGTCGTGCATCAGTTCCACTGCCCTGGTACCAGTTCGGCGACCATGACCCCAGCAGCACGCCCTTGCGCTGGTTGCTGTGCATGTCAGTGCGTCAGCCCTCGGCGTTCGGCTGTGTTGCACTGGCGCCCGGCATGTGCAGAGCAACTACCCTGGTGCTGAGGGTCTGCGGCGGCCAGCATGTGCTGCTGGTTGTCAGCAGTGGCTTTCATGCCCGACGCTGGGGTCTGCTTGCTGCGCAGCTGCGGGTGCGGCTGGGAGCCCTGAGCCGCGCCTTCTCCCGCCGCTCGGGCGAGGCGCGCGCCAGCCACGAGGCGCACCGCATCGCGCTGGCCACCCTGGCGCTGCAGGCCGCCCTGGAGCAGGCGCGCCGGCTGCTCTGTCTTGTTGCTGCATTGTCCACCCGCATGCGCATCTCGCATCAGACGGTCCTCCCCTGAATGGGTATTCCACAGCATTGTTTCTCTGCCTCCTGGCATCTGGACGAGCTGTGCCCTGCTGCCGAAATTGCCGCTTTTGAGGCCTTCTGCAGTCGCTGTCCCAAACCTTGGCACCTCGCTCCTGCCCAGCTCCTGTCAGCCACAAGGAAGGGTGACGAGTGCTGGGCTGCTTATGCTGCAGGGCGGGCCGTTCCAGGCGCAGCTGGAGGACCTGGCGCTGGGCGGGCACGGCGATCCGGTGGTGCGTGCGGCCCTGGCGGCGCTGCCCCAGCAGCTGGCAGATGAGGTGCACGCCCAGCGGTGGCCTCACAACGGCCTTGTCATTGGCACACTAGCCACCCTGTAGCTCTGCAGGACATGAGGTCCACCCAGCAGATGCGGCTGCACAGCAGCCGGTTGCACTGCGAGCCACCCCCAGATGACAAGCACGCCCGCAGCCGACGCCGGCGCCATCAGTTTGAGACCCTGATGCTGCTTGCAGGGCCTGCCGACGGCGCAGCAGCTGGCGGCGCAGCTGCCGGGCGCCGTGCGCCGCGTGCGCCAGGGCGCGTACCTGCCGCCTGACGGCGGCGGCCTCGCCTCCATCGGCGTCGCCAAGCTCGCGGCGCTGCTCAAGGTGCTGCCTACACTGGCGCCCGCTTTGCATTCATTGCGCACAGAGCATCTAGAACGCAGAGCATTCAACACCAGACTGTAAGACGGGCGCGAGCAGGTGCAAATATGCAGAAGTCAGCATGTTGTCTGCACAAGGACATTTCCCTCACGCGTCTGGACAACATCCAATGTGTTCCTACATTTGCGCAGGTGCAGGAGCCATTGCCCAGCGATGAAGACAGCAGCAATGGCGACAGCCATTCTGTAGACGGCGCCCTTGCACAGGTGCTGTGGGTGCATCACTATGTATGCTGCATGCCTGTTTAGCACAGCAATGCAGACCAGACCCCTCATGAGGGTTTGCAGGCTGCTGCCTGTGCATGCGGGAGTCAGGTCAGACAGCTGTTGCGGCTGTGTACAAGGTGTGAAAGGGCCATGCACACAACCCGGATCAGCACCACTTGCTCTTTGTCACCCTGCTACACACTGGCTATGCAGGCAGCAGCGGAGCTGGCGGCAGGGCGGCTGACGGCGGCGGCGGCAGCTCTGGAGGCCGCTGCCGCCGGCAGCGCGGCGGTCGGCGACGCTGCAAAGTGGGCGCAGGGCGCCCAGGCCCGTGGCTCGGCCGACCAGACGCTTGCCCTGCTGCGGGCGCACGCCACGGCGCTCACCTCTGCGCTGAGCTAGTCTATACTCAGCCAGCTGTGGAGCCAGCTGCGGGGCCTGCTTGCGTACACGACCGTGCAAGGCAGAGCATGCCAGTGGCAGAGCGTAGACTGGCAGTGCAGCAGGGTGCAGAGCTGTGCAGGACGGACCCTGGTGCTGCTGCTGGCGTGCAGAAGCTGGGGTGGTGTCCAGGGTGGATGTTACCTTGTAAGGCACTACATGTTTGGTGACTCCGCTGCTGGTGAGCAGGGTGAGTGGATTCGTTTTCGCTGTGCGTTATAGCATGCAAGGTGTGAATGGATTTTGCAAGAAACAGTGCACACAAGCGCTAGTGCAAGGCAGCTGTGTCCCCGATGCACAGCTGCTAACGAATATTGAGGTACGCTCGCCTCCAGTACCGTACAAAGTACAAAAACGAGAAGGGCTGAAGGAAGGGCCAAGTTGGGCAAGATGCAGCGCTGAAAGTGCTGGCACTGCTGCCAACTGTCTCTGGCAGCAGTGGACAGTGCGAAAGGAATGGCTTTAACGAGATTGTGCAGCAGTGTACAACAGTTCAGAGGAGTTGCAGTGAGAAACACCAGGATTTTTTAACGGGAGGATATGTGTGGGAGCGGCTGACGATGAGGAGCTTACAAAGGCCACAGAGCAGTGACAGGCCAAACCACGGCTACAGGCAGGTAAGGGCAGAACACGTCAGGCGTTCCAGTACTAGAACACTCAGGCAGAGCCGCCACGCAGGCGCAGCACCAGGTGCAGGGTGGACTCCTTCTGGATGTTGTAGTCGGCCAGAGTGCGGCCATCCTCCAGCTGCTTGCCGGCAAAGATCAGGCGCTGCTGGTCTGGGGGAATGCCCTCCTGCAAACAGTCCCAAGTATACCATGAACATCAGAGCTGCATGCAGTTCGGGCTGGAATTCGAATTGCACACTGCAGTGTTACGAAGTGCTGTATCTGCACGGTACAGCACCCAAAAAGACGCGACGACAAACAAACCATGATCACCTTGTCCTGGATCTTGCTCTTCACATTGTCGATGGTGTCCGAGGACTCCACCTCCAGCGTGATCGTCTTGCCCGTCAGCGTCTTGACAAAGATCTGCACAGTGCAAGGACAGGCTGACGAGTGCTGCGTAACTGCGACTGCAAGTAGAACAACAGAAGGAGGCTTCTAGAAGGATGCTCCACGAACAGGGGCGCTGCCACGCTCAACAGCAAAAGGGTCGAGGCAATGCCTGACCAGAGCGTTCTCACCTGCATGCCACCACGCAGGCGCAGCACGAGGTGCAACGTGGACTCCTTCTGGATGTTGTAGTCAGCCAGGGTGCGGCCGTCCTCCAGCTGTTTGCCGGCGAAGATCAGGCGCTGCTGGTCCGGGGGGATGCCCTCCTTATCCTGGATCTTGCTCTTCACGTTGTCGATGGTGTCTGACGACTCCACCTCCAGCGTGATCGTCTTGCCCGTCAAGGTCTTGACGAAAATCTGCAGCCAAAAGATGGGTACATGATCCTGTCTTCTGTGTCACACACGAGGCCACAGTATGGCACTGACTCGCCGTGGAACAGCAACAGGGTCAAGAGCGTATGCTTACCACTGACAGCTGCGACTTTGCGCTGCATGCAGGCATCGCAGGAGCAGCTTGCACAGCATGCAGGAGCAACAGCTGCACTTCGAAGTTCACCTGCATGCCACCGCGCAGGCGCAGCACCAGGTGCAGCGTGGACTCCTTCTGAATGTTGTAGTCGGCCAGGGTGCGGCCATCCTCCAGCTGCTTGCCGGCAAAGATCAGGCGCTGCTGGTCTGGGGGAATGCCCTCCTGCAAACAGTCCCAAGTATACCATGAACATCAGAGCTGCATGCAGTTCGCATTGCACACCGCACTGTTGCTAAGTGTATGTATCTGCACAGTACAGCACCCAGCAAGACACGACGACAAACAAACCATGATCACCTTGTCCTGGATCTTGCTCTTCACATTGTCGATGGTGTCCGAGGACTCCACCTCCAGCGTGATCGTCTTGCCCGTCAGGGTCTTGACGAAGATCTGCATGCCACCACGCAGGCGCAGCACCAGGTGCAGCGTCGACTCCTTCTGGATGTTGTAGTCGGCCAGGGTGCGGCCATCCTCCAGCTGCTTGCCGGCGAAGATCAGGCGCTGCTGGTCCGGAGGGATGCCCTCCTGCAACCACATGCAGATGCGGTTCATGACATTTACAACAGAGCCGAGGGGGATGAAGGGATTGCAGGCACAAGCGCACAGCACAGCATCATATGTACATAAGGCAATGCACCTTGTCCTGGATCTTGCTCTTCACATTGTCGATGGTGTCCGAGGACTCCACCTCCAGCGTGATCGTCTTGCCCGTCAGCGTCTTGACAAAGATCTGCACAGTGCAAGGACAGCCTGACGAGTGCTGCGTAACTGCGACTGCAAGTAGAACAGAGAGGGCTTCTAGAAGGTTGCTCCACGACCAGCTGCACTGCCACGCTCAACAGCAGAAGGGTCGAGGCAATGCCTGACCAGGCCGTTCTCACCTGCATGCCACCACGCAGGCGCAGCACCAGGTGCAGCGTGGACTCCTTCTGGATGTTGTAGTCAGCCAGGGTACGGCCGTCCTCCAGCTGCTTGCCTGCCGGTAAAAGAAGAGAATGCGACCAGTCAGATATTGTGCACAACTTGGGTCAACGGTCAGAAACCAGCACACGGGAGCGGGATGTCAGGAGCAGCTCACCCGCAAAGATGAGGCGCTGCTGGTCAGGCGGGATGCCTGCGGATGTGTACAAGGCAATAGGTGTAAGGTTAGGGTGCTGCATCCGTGCTCACGTCAGGCTGGAAGCTGGGCACTGGGCGTGGCTGCGACGCATATGGCCACCCAAAGAGGCGAATACTGCAGCAGCAGCACATGCAGACTCACCCTCCTTGTCCTGAATCTTGCTCTTGACGTTGTCAATGGTATCCGAGGACTCAACCTCCAACGTGATGGTCTTGCCAGTCAGGGTCTTCACGAAGATCTGCAGACCCAGCATGACGGTCGTTAGCGCAACCAAAGGCGTATTTGGAGGCGGATGTATGCTGGGCGGCACTGCACAGCCGTTCAGCGCCCGGGGACGTTCGAAACGTGTCAGGGCGCAGCATTGCGGCAAACTCACCTGCATGTTGCCGGAGCGTTTGTGCTGAGCAGAGTAGTTTGCAGAGAGAGCTGGTGAGAGCGGGCGTAGTGTGCAAAGCGCGTAGTGGCGTTCTGGCGTGCGTCCTTGAGACGTGATGTTATGTGACTGACGACTTCGGGCATGACCTGGAGACTCAACGTGCATATCGAGAACACCGTGCCTGGTGCCCGCATGCGCACCTTGCACAGCTTCTCATGCCTGCATCGGATGCGTTAACACCGCTCGAGACCGGCAGCAGCCCTTTCTGGTCATACAACTGATCGCCAGCCTATTGAAGCAATCAGGTCGAACTGATACTGCCAAACCTCGAGGCGGTAAATATCTTGTGTTGGCGCCTCCGATTGAGGCATGGTCGCAGAGGACGAGGCGGCAGTGGTGACACCAGAAAGCCAGCAGCACACGGAAGAATCAGAGCATGTACCGCTGCCAGTGCCACGGGCACACGCTGCGCTCATGCTGCTGTCGATGGCGCCGCTGTTCGTGCCTGTCGACACCAACCTCAACGTCATTGCGACAGCCACGCTGACGGTGTTCATCGGCAGTCGGCGCTCTGTCAAGCCCGAGCCGCCAGAAGACAGCATGTCCCAGAAAGTGCGCACTTTGCCTGATGGCACGATGCTGATCCCAGGTTCCTGCTCACACTGCCGGCACGCATCTTGCAGCTCAAATGTGCCGTGCATGCCTCTCACAACGTGCACTGCTGACTGGTTTATGTGGTGTGCCTCAGGATGCCATGCGGTTTCCGCTGATCGGTAGCGCCGTGCTCTTCAGCCTGTTCCTGCTGTTCAAGGTGCTGCCAAAGGTGAGAGATCGTGCGACGCCGCCACGCGCCTCATAAATGGTGGTTTCTCTGTATATACTGCATGGGCGCACACCAGCTGCCGCTGTGCTGTCACTTCTTGGACCGCCATCTCAGCAGCTGCAAGTGCAGTGCCCATGTGCCTCGTGCTGCTGAGCGTGCGGTCAGTGACAGGTCAGCCGGCCTGTTGCAGCACTCTATTGCTCTGACGCAGGACCTGGTGAATGCGGTGCTGACGGCGTACTTTGTGGTACTGGGCACTCTGGCGATCACGGCGACAGCGCTGCCTGCAGTGGAAGCCGTGTTCCCTCCGCGGCTGCGGGACAGGACGGCATTCGCACTGAAGGACGTTCGCGTGCCGTACCTCATGAAGGTGCACGGCTGCTTTGACAATGTGACAAGCCTCCAACGAACGCTGGTATTCTGTTGCAGCGTTCAGTTCAGGGTCAAATACTGAATGCAGCACATGCAAAGTCATAGGGCCCAGTGCTGCACACGGGTCCCTCTCACGTTTTCCAGCGGGTGTTGTGTGCCACGGTCTATGCGTCACTGATAGCCCATTCAGATTATGGAGTCTGAAGAGTGTTGCCCATGCGCTCTTGGATCGGCCCTGGCAACATGAGACTGATGCTGAGCACTGGTCTAAAATGCTGCCATGTTGTTGCATGCCGATGACGTCTGCAGGATACTCGGCCATGCAGGAAGCAGCCAGCCCCAGCGTGACGGTGCCAGAAGTGGCGTCGGGTGCTGCCAGTCTGGCCTTCTGCAGCTGGTACTACTTCAGCAAGCACTGGCTGGCGAACAATGCGCTCGGGCTGGCCTTCTCGGTGCAGGGCATCGAACACCTATCACTTGGTGCCGTGTCCACAGGTGCGCCACACTGTGCAACCTGGTGGCAACGCCCATGGCCATTTGCAAGCTCAACACTCACATGGGGTCAGGCAGAGGGAAGCAACCGTGCTCCCATGGGTAAAGCGGGCTGCGGCATCTGCCACGCCTGTGCATGTGTCAAGAGCTGCATGCCTGGTGTGACTGCTGCACACACCTTCATACCCTGCATACCGCCATGCTTACAAGAACGGTCACTGTGGCCCTGCGCTTTGTTAGCAGAATCATGCAAGCGTGATGGTCCTGACTGGTTTTTGGGAGAGTTCTGCACGCACACCATGCCGTCGCTCTGGTGCAATGGGCGTCACTGCCGTACCCGCAGGCGTCATCCTGCTGGCGGGGCTGTTCGTGTACGACATCTTCTGGGTGTTTTGCACACCGGTCATGGTGTCGGTCGCCAAGTCCTTTGATGCGCCCATCAAGCTGCTGTTCAAGCGGGCGGGCGACACCGGACCCCGGCCCTTCAGGTGCGCACTTCCACGAGCAGAACGATGATGTTCAGGCAGGGCATGTTCGCAGCCTGTCCGCGGCCTCAAGCTGCAAAGCGCTCGCGCGCCGCGGTGCGCAGCTGTGCACACATTGGCGTCTTGCCAGAATGAAGGTTCTAGTATGTTTGCCAGATGGCATCAGAGCGCTTTGCCTCCTGCAGCATGCTGGGGCTGGGCGACATTGTCATTCCGGGCATCTTCGTGGCGCTGCTGCTGCGGTACGACCAGACGCATAATGGGGGCTCCACACGGTATTTTTACAGGTGTGTCTACTGCCAACCAGGATACCTGATTTGCATACTTGACATGCCGCCGTCAACCTTGGAATGCTGCTCTTGCCTTCCTGTTTGGTGTGGCATGCGGGATGCTGAGCATGTGCTTCCCTGCATCTGCAGCGCATTTGGCGGCTATGTGGCGGGTTTGACGGCCACCATCGTAGTCATGAACGTCTTCAATGTGCGTCATTGCTGTCATCATCACTCCCGTGCATGCTCGTAGTGCAAAGTGTGCACCTGCCATGCACCAGTTCAGAACTGCATAGCATCCTGCCGAAAGAACCTGCGCTGGCAGGCATGACCTCATACTCAGACTTGGCACCTGTGTTCATGCCCTGCAGGCTGCTCAGCCGGCACTGCTGTACATCGTGCCGGCAGTGCTGGGCGCCGTGGCGCTTCATGCCCAACTGCGCGGCGAGTTCAATAAGGTGCGTCACGCTTCCTGCAGGTTACTGGTCTTCAATTCGTATGTCTGTGTGCTACAGGCCACGAGTGGGCTGGATGGAGCGGAGCAGGGTTTTCATATTCTGCATGCCGCCCAGACGCAGCAATGCAGGTTTGGGCTGTGCTTTACAAAAGTCAAGGATCCTTCCCTCGACATTGCAGGTGCTGCACTTCAGCGAGGCCGCCGATGAGGATGATGAGAAGGACGCCTCAGCAGCGGGAGAAACAGTAGTGGCAGCCGAGGGCAATGGCGCCCAGAAAGCAAAGAAAGTGAAGTAAATCCAGCACTCTAATTTCTGATTCAGACTGAACTCAGATACGGTACGGTTGGCACAATCAGGATCAATGGCCACAGATGCTAGAACATCTTCAGCTCCGCACCATAACATGCAGCAACATTTCTGAGGAAATCCATGTCTACAGTCTTCACCTGCCACCATCCAAGGTGCCTGCTTTCACTGCGTACAGACCCTCCACCTTGCATGCGGGTGCTGTACCGTACGCCTCTGACAAAACAGGACTTTCAGTCCAGCCATCCCAACCTTTCCCAAACCAGTGTTTGTGGAGACATCCCGGTAGTGTACATCAGTCCAGTCTTGAAAAACCACACGGGCAAGACATGCGTGCTAAGCTTTGCGCAACAGCCAGCAGGTATGATGTGGTACGGTAGTTGACAAACCAAGGACAGTGAAGCGTGCTCAATGCGCGGCAGCGACACCAAGAGCAGACCAGCTCATGGGTGAGGTGACTGATGCGCACACCAGCAACTGTTGGCTGCTGATGGCATCAGCAGCAGCAGTATTGCAATGTCAACCATTTTCGGGACTACAGACAGGTACACAAGCGCCAGCCCGACTGATTAGTCAGCTGGCTTTGTGACATGATAGTAAGGGCAGAGAAGCATCAGGCACCACCATGTTGGTGGTGTTGAAAAACACCAGTGTTTTGGTTGCTGGCTTGGCTGCACAGAGTGCTTAACCGCCAAAGCCGTACAGGGTGCGGCCCTGGCGCTTGAGCGCGTACACCACGTCCAGGGCGGTGACGGTCTTGCGGCGGGCGTGCTCGGTGTAGGTGACAGCGTCACGGATGACGTTCTCCAGGAACACCTTCAGCACGCCGCGGGTCTCCTCATAGATGAGGCCGCTGATACGCTTCACGCCACCACGGCGGGCAAGACGCCGGATGGCGGGCTTGGTGATGCCCTGTGACAGAAGACACAACACCGGTCAAAAGTATTGCAGGAAACCTGCTGCATGCGCAGCCTGGCAACAACAGACAGCAGGCATCACAACAGCTGCAGGCCTTGACTTGGCAGGGCACGAGGGTGTCCACACCACAACGGCGTGCAGGCAGGCGCACACAACTGCGCACAAGGTAGCAAGTGTGCAGCACCGAGTGCAACGCACCTGGATGTTGTCGCGCAAGACCTTGCGGTGGCGCTTGGCACCGCCCTTGCCCAGGCCCTTGCCGCCCTTGCCGCGTCCAGACATGGTGCTGAGGTGATGAGGTTGCTTAAGCTGAGAAACAGGAGGGCAGAGGACAAGAGGAGAGCGAAGAGAGCAGAATGGTGACCGCTGCGAAGCGCTGCGCCAGGAAAGAGGAGCGGTGGAAGACAATAGCGGTGTTAGAATCCAACGTCCTGATCTCAAAACCTTCCAGTTGCTTGGGGAATTCACATCTGCCACCAATCTCTGTACTTCTGGCAGCAGAAAGATGTCAAAACCCTTGTGAATGGAAGCTAAGGGGCGCTGAGGTGTCGAGGATCGCTCCTCTCTTGAAGAGCGGCACAGGCGCAGGCAGGTCACAACTTGTCTCTGCCGCCTGCCCCTTTCTGCTCCCGCTCCAGCGCCTCAAGCTCTCTCCAGCTGCTACCAGGTCCGCACCTGCCAACTGTGTAACTCTGGCCCGGTCTGAGGTCTTGGTGGTCGGCAGCTGACCCTCAAGCCTGAGCATTGCTGTTTAGCTGTCTGCCGTGCTGCGCATTGTCCAAGATGCACACAAGACGCATCAGTACTGTCAGCAGTAGCGGACGGCCTGCTTGACGGGCGCGGTGGTTGCAGAGTTGAAGTGCTAACAACATCCCCTGTGCTGCTTTCCGCAGGGCACCATGGCCCGCACCAAGCAGACAGCCCGCAAGTCCACCGGTGGCAAGGCGCCCCGCAAGCAGCTGGCCACCAAGGCCGCTCGCAAGTCTGCGCCCGCTACTGGTGAGAGATCAACGCCTTGCAACGCAGGCTCATAGTGCATTGAGACGGTTCAGCAGTATCTCTGAGGTCTCAGCTTGACTAGCACATTGATGTGAACAGTATCTCTTCAGTCTGAAGCTGCACCTGCTAACCCTGTCACTGTGCATGTGCTGCAGGCGGCGTGAAGAAGCCTCACCGCTACAGGCCCGGAACTGTGGCGCTGCGTGAGATTCGCAAGTACCAGAAGTCCACCGAGCTGCTGATCCGCAAGCTGCCCTTCCAGCGCCTGGTCCGTGAGATCGCACAGGTGCGCTTTGATTTGGGTTGTGCGGCGTTACTGTGCCTGCCTTGTGTAAGTTGACCTGTGCCGCAGATCCCTGTCTATGTGTGATTGCAGCGTATGACATGTGTGCAACAGCATTCTTGACACTGTATGATCATGCAATGCAGGACTTCAAGACCGACCTGCGCTTCCAGTCGTCCGCGGTGCTGGCGCTGCAGGAGGCGGCTGAGGCGTATCTGGTCGGCCTGTTCGAGGACACCAACCTGGCTGCCATCCACGCCAAGCGTGTGACCATCATGCCCAAGGACATCCAGCTGGCCCGCCGCATCCGTGGCGAGCGCGCTTAAGCCTGGGTCGTGACCCACCTCAAAACCAAATGGTGTTTTTCAACACCACCAACCACATGCTGCGGGATGCTGTTCCTCCTTGTTCTCTTCAGTGCTCCACCCCACTCCTCTTCTGGCAAGCATGAGCTGATATCTGTGCATGTCATCTTGTCACAGTGGCCTCAGGCTGCCGTTGAGTTTGCACACTGCAGTGCACAACTGAATGGCTACACTTCCGCTCTGTCCACAGATTCCGCAGGACTGCTCTGCTGATGCAGAGTTGCTGCTACGCCTGCATCAGCTGTTTGCTGTGTCCGCATTATTGAGCTGCTGCGGCAGCATTCCTCTGCGCTGTGCATTATGCAAAGCTGCTGGCAAATCATGCTAGCACTGTCGTGCACTGTGTTCACACAAGCGACGAGGCGTTATGTATTGTGCCAAAGGAATTGAGCACGGCATTTCTGTCTGCAAGGTGCTGACCGATCATGCAGACGGGTGCCCAAACAGCGTCCATTCATTGCGTTGCAATGGCATGCACTACAACACGTTACACAGAAGCTTCAGTGCTCAAGTGTTGCTGCACTGAGCAGGAGCTGCAGCAGCATTGTTGGCGTGCCATGGCCTGACATATCATACTGGCAGACCTGCAGCCGCAACCTAAGCTTCCCGTTGCGGTAAGCGTGCTGTGGCCAGAGATGAGGCGCTGATGGCGGTGCCATTTTCAGGGTGGCCATCCGCTTACCATGTTGTGACAAAACCGAACGCCAACACAGCAGCATCCAGCACTTGGGCGTGGTGGTGTTGAAAAACACCATTTTGGTTGTGGCTTGCGGCCGCTGCTGACTGCAGCAACGCTTCAAGCGGAGGTGAACTTGGTGACGGCCTTGGTGCCCTCAGACACGGCGTGCTTGGCCAGCTCACCCGGCAGGATCAGGCGCACCTGCACGTGCAAGACATATAATGAGTGACGGTTGCTAAGATAAACATGGCAGCAGTCTGCAAGAATCTTCTAGAGTGCAACGCAGGACATCTGGAAAGACGAGCGTCATAACGCGCACCGCAGTCTGGATCTCGCGGGAGGTGACGGTGGGCTTCTTGGAGTAGCGCGCCAGCTTGGCGGCCTCCGTCGCGATCTTCTCAAACTGGTCCTGGATGAAGGAGTTCAGGATGGAGATGGCCTTGGAGCTGATGCCGGTGTCGGGGTGCACCTGCTTCAGCACCTGTGAGCGCAGCAGACCACAGCGTCAAGGCTGGACATCTCGCACGACTACTCCAACACCGGAGCATGCCAAGTGCGGCAAGCTGCCACCAATGTGCACACCACAGCAGCTGCAGCGCCATTCTCATGCTGTTGACCGTTGCAGCAGCGGAGCACAAGACCCACAAACCTTGTAGATGTAGATCTTCCAGGACTCGACGGACCGCTTCTTGCCGCCCTTCTTGCCACCCTTCTTCTGGGCGATGGCCTTGCCGCCGGCCACCTTCTTCTCGGCGGTCTTGGGCGCCATTGTGTCTGCAGGGCATCAACGGTGGTCGGGTGAGGGTCTGTGCCTTTGCATTGTGTTGGCCTCCTGGGAAGCATGCGAGTGTTCGAATGCCTGCACAGGCCCAGGCATGATACATGGCAAGGCAGCCCTAGACGCAGCCGAAAGCAGCATCGCTGCAGCGCGCTGTCACCACAGACCAGCACCATCTGGCAGCAAAGCCCAGCCAGCTTTGACACAGGCTGGTGAGCAGACAGCGATCCGCTTGTTCAGCCACACCATTGTCAGCATGCGAGCCAGGGGCACACACGCACCTGCTGTGCTGCCAGAGGCTGCAGAAGGCTGGTGCTGCGGCAGTGAGAAGGTGATGAGCAAGGGAAAGCGGGAATGACGGTTGTGCAGGAAAGGGCTGGTGATAACCCTTCACCGACGGGGACCCTACGTCGCGAGAAAACCTGTCGGTGACGGGGACCCTACATCTCTCGGCTGTTCACCCATTATAGAACCCGGCTGCAACTGTTGCGTTGCCATTCCGCTTCTCTCCTGCACACTCTTCTGCACACTCTTCTGCCTCCCTGCTCCCTCGGCAGCGCACAGCAAGCCACCATGTCGGGCCGCGGCAAGGGCAAGAGCGCCAAGAAGTCCGTCAGCCAGTCTTCCAAGGCCGGCCTGCAGTTCCCCGTCGGCCGTGTTGCCCGGTGAGACGCGGTGTTTATCAGCACTGATGCTTTGTTTTGGTGGACAGCAGCCCGCACACTCCACGCTGAAACCCACAATCCCATGTGTGCCTGGTTGTGCGCTGTGCACAGCAAAGCGGACGGCGTCAGGTGCTCAGTGGTCAACTCGAACAGCAAGCCCTGATATTGTTGCGCTGCCGCACCGCAGGTACCTGAAGAAGGGCAAGTACGCCACGCGTGTCGGTGCGGGCGCACCCGTGTACCTGGCCGCTGTGCTGGAGTACTTGGCTGGTGAGCAGCACCAAAACTGTGATGCTGGTCACCAATGCTGACAGGCTCAATTGTTGAGTCGTTGCTCAAGTGCATTCCAAACAGGTTGACATGCACGTTTCACTGAGGTCTTGCCACATTTGACAAGCGCCAGTAGTGCATGTGCTGACATGCTCTCTCAGCGCCATGCAGCTGAGGTGCTGGAGCTGGCCGGCAACGCCGCCCGCGACAACAAGAAGACGCGCATCGTGCCGCGCCACATCCAGCTGGCAGTGCGCAATGATGAGGAGCTGTCCAAGCTGCTGGGCGGCGTGACCATTGCCGCCGGCGGTGTGCTGCCCAACATCCACTCGGTGCTGCTGCCCAAGACCAAGGCCAAGAAGGAGGCCTGAAGTGGCTGTCGACCGCTGACGGACCCAACCAATGGTGTTTTTCAACACCACCATCAAGCAGTGCAGGATGTGTCCTGTTTTGCACCCTGCTGCCACCAACCCAGGTGCAGCTGCAGACCACTACAGGTGCACGTCCTACCAGCACGCTAACGCTGCCTTTGCTCAAAATGCTGCTTGCACAACACACATGGCCGAATAGGCAGGGTGTTTCATCAGATGCGCTGCGTATCCTGTTTGTGGATTGCAAGTGCATTCACCAGTTTGGCTGCACAAAGCATGCGAGTTAACACGTCAATTGCGCTGTTGATAGCACGTATGAAGGTAACTCGCCATTTGCCTGCCTCTTGCTATCTCACTGCACTGTGCGGCAACGCTCAGCAGTGTGGCAGCTGCTCACAATGCGTCCGCATGGCTGACGAGCAGTTGCGCGGCCCACCTTTTAGGCACGGGGAATAGCCTCTGCGCCAGATGCACGTGCCGAGAACACCTCACAGTGAATCTTATGAGCATGCGCCCTGACGTGAGCTGATGAAGTCGAGCAACCTTGATCTACGATACGGGTGGCTCACGCACAAGTGCTTGGTTGTGCTCGAGGCTCTCATAGTTTGACATTGCTCAGAATGTGTCCTGGCACGCATGAGTGGGCAGAATCCCAGGGAACGATGATGACATGACGCCTGACCGGGTTGTACAACCACAGTGCGGTGCACGAGCGTGTCGTGCAGAACGCCGCTGCCGCACGTCTGTGCTACCTGGCACCTGAGCGCGTGTGTGTACTGGTCACAGACGTTCACTCCACCTAGCAACGCGCAACTCGGCGTTGACGGGCGCCGCGTCTGAAGGCGTAGCTACCTTCGACCACAGTGTACGGGCATGACCCTCCTGCCGTGATTGGGGAGACGCCTCGACCCCAGTGGTCGACTCCCATCTCAAGATGACCCGGGTGGGCGAGCCCCAAAGCCACACTTCTGCGTTCGCTGCACTCAAATCACCTTCACCTCCTCTTCCGACACACAGAGCAAGCATGGCGCGGGCGTCTGATCGTCTGAAGGTGAGGCTTGAGACGTCTGCATGTACGGTGCTAGCTGGAGCTGTGTTATGTAGTTGCACAAGGCGCTGGCCAGTCTCGTGCGCACCGCAGCTGCGCTAGTTAGTCAATTGGCATATGTGCCAGGCGTCCGCCTTGAGACAGATGTAGCCGCTGGTAAAATGCTATATTTGCCCTGCTCGATTTTGCGCCGTCGTGCGGCATGTCGTGCTGTGAGCGCACGGGCGCCTCGTTGTACACCAATGTCTGCACAGCGATGCCACAGCACTTTCAGCGTCTAGCCCTGTATGCATGTGGTGCAACACGCACCCGCCCCCAAGTGGTGACGACTTTCCGCGTTTTCACCCGACAATTGGGATTCAGAGCCTGGTCACCTAGCTGGTCACTGTTGCCCTGTTATGCAAGGCCGTGCGATGTACTGATGTGAAACTGATCAGCCTGAATATCATTGACGTTAATTTGAGCTGCATGCATGCGTTGCGCTTGGCTGTGATCTGCCGTCGACTTTGGGGACATGTAGTGACGACGCACCTGACTCCGCTCGCCGCGGACGGATCGTCCAACCACCATCGTTGCGCTAACAAGCTGCGTCTCACCGCGGACCTGCGTCAGTGATGGGTGACATATCGCGCTGAATGGGGTATAGTTCATGTGGCCTCTCATCAACCACCCTGTGGGGTTGACACATGTGGGGTTGACACATGTGCAGCAGTTTTCCACGCAGTTTCCGCGGTCGACACGGTGAGGTTACGCGCAGAACGGTATCAGCAGCAGTGTCACTTATCTGAACTGCAAATCTGGGGGTTTTAGGACATGCTGTTCGTAGCCTGCGGTGTCCCTGTCACGAGGCCGTTATGTTCGACATCGACAGCACCACTGGTATCAGCTGGCAGTGGCACAGGCACTGCAACCCGTATATGATGTTCTCACGGTGTGAGTTTCATTGGTGCGCAGGTGTGCGTCCTGGTCAGCGCACTGTTGCTGCTGGCAACCTCGGCCAGCGCCGCACGCGGCGGCCGCACCCTGCTCAGAGGCGGCCCCACCACCACCACCACCACCACGACCACAGCGGCGCCTGTGTCGTCGCCCCCGCCGCCCAAGACGGCCACGACGACAACCCCAACCGCCACCGCAAGCACTCCTGCTCCCCCCTCCAGCACCACCACCACGACCACCACCGCCGGCGGCAAGTGGAACCCCCTGGTGTCCCTGGCGGGCGACAAATGCGTCCTTGCCAAGCCCGGCCAGCCCGTCACAGTGAGTCTGCACGTCACCAGTCGAGCATCCTGTATGTCCTGTGCGTGGCATCATTGACAGATGCGCCTGCCCGCCCTGGTGGTTGTGAATTTGCGTGGAACGCCCAGCCTCGTTGACATGTACGCCCTTCAGCAGCATTGTCAGCATGGCTTGTACGCATGGCCAGTTCCAAGGTGTTCTTCACCTTTGTAACGAAACGGTTTGCATGGGCTGTATGCTGCTGGCTACCCATGGTGCAGGTGAATGGCTACCCGTCATCTCCTTTCGACACGACGAAGCTGGTCTTCACGAAGCCATACCGTCCCCTAAGCGAGCTGCGCGACAGCATTCATACGTCAAAGGGCGACAAGCCATGCGATGAGGTACGGCTAGCTGAGCTCGCTCCCAACGCTGCATCTGATATCTTTTGCAGATCGGCTGTGTATCTGAGAAGGACTGGCAGAAGCTACCAGGCATGTGCTGTACCACTGCTGCCAAGCGCGGCCCACAAAACCTCACAACTGCTGACGTGACTGCGTCTGGTGCTGCAGTACAACCGCTGCATGAAGGGGTTCAGCATCGACATCCAGCAGAGGTTCTTCGACTTCGGGCTTGCGGATGACACCCAGTGCAAGAAGATCCCGGTGCTGTCCTACCACGACTATGGCGTGCCAGGCCCCATCATGTACAGCGAGACGTGAGTGCCCCGACATGCTTGACATGGCATGCGGGCTGTATGTACCAAGTGCTGCTATGCCTGCTGATGTGCAGTTCCCAGCAACTGCTGGCAACAAGCTGCACAAGTTGCCTACTTGCACTGTACATCATGTGACATCCTGTGTGCACTATGCAGTGGCGTGCAGGACGTCATGCGCTTCACCAATAACATCGAGGACAACAACAGGTACTTCCCGCGGGGCGGCCCCGGCAACCGCGGCGGCGAAGGTATGGGGTTGCTCTGCTGCTTGCTGTCTCCGCTGTCGATCAGCACATGGTGATGGGTCAGCCAGTTGCTCTTGTATGAAATCCAAGCAGCTTGAGCAGCACCATGGTCGGCACCATTGTGTCTGACCTGCGGGCGGTTTTTTCTGGCAGGCGAGCTGGACCTGTGCGGCAACCGGCTCAACCGCTACCAGCAGCGCAACTCAACTGGCAAGGTCGATGAGGTGAAGACAGCCGGCAAGGGTCGTGCTACGGTAATTCACTTCCATGGCGAGGCGTCTGTGCCCAGCATGGATGGGTGGGCCGAGCAGTACTTCTGTCAGGGCGAAACAAAGGTGACGCACTGCCTTTGTGTTGCTGTCTGTGCTATGCAATAGCACTGCCCAAGCATGCGAGCAGTGGCATTCCTGTGTATCGCACAACCTGGAGGTAGTGACAGGTGCTGATATAATGTTCTACTGTGCTGTACGCAGGACTACATCCTGCCCAACAACCGCCATGCAACACTATTCTATCACGACCACAGCGTCGGCATCACCTCCGAGAATGTGTATGCTGGTAAGTGTTTTGAGTGACGACTCGATGATGATCACGATGTCGTTGGAGCTGCAAGGTGTCCTGATCTCCCAGAAGGAATGCCAACAAGGATGTGCTGACTGTAGGCATGGCTGGCATGCGCATTGTGCGTCCCTGCCCCAGCGATGACCCGTGAGTACCCTTTCCTGACCCTTGTATCGAGCATTGCATGATCCTCTCGGGTAGCCTGTAAACCTGACATGCTGACGGTCGAGCACACAACCTGATGGCTGCTCTCTCTGTGCAACGACTACAGCAGTGCTGCGGGTGTGCATGAACCATGTGCACAACACATCCAGCAGGGGTTTCATATTGCTGTTGTGCAGGTATCATGTGGAGAAGGGCGTCGACCCTGTTACCAAGGAGAACAAGCCGGGCGTGCCCGAGTGGCCCCTGGTCATCCAGGACATGGTAATCGACACGCCGGTCGCAGGAGACCCCGCGGGCGTGTGCCGCCTGAAGTACGACCGCAAGCCGGGAGGTGTGTGCCCCAGCGCTGCTCGCATGCTGATGTCCACTGCAGGCCCATCATGTACGGTGGGTGCTCCATCTGCATGTGCCTGTTGGTGAAGCACAGCAGGATTGGATGATGTGCAGCTGAGCCAGGACACATGGCCCGCAGGTGTCCACCAGAACCAGCTGTGGGGTGACATCAACCTGATCAATGGCCAGCCGTGGCCCTACCTCAACGTGACTGCCTCATGGCAGCGGTTCCGCATCCTGAACGCCTCGCCATCCCGCCCGCGCATCCTCACGGTGCACACTGCATGGCAGCACAGGCAGTTCGCATGTTCTCTGTGTCATGACTATTGGCCGGCAGGCACGCTGCAGACCTGCAGTCGAGCAGGTCGACTGACATCTCACCACGCTGCATGCAGTTCCGTGATGACACCGGCGCTGAAATCAGCAGCAAGGTCTGCAACATCATCGGCTCTGACGGCGGGACAGTGCCCTACGCACGCGAGCACCCTATGCCGTCCACCGGCCTGATGGTTGAGGTGGCCTACCGCTGGGACGTCGTCTGCGACTTCAGCAACTACGCCAACAAGGTGGATAACTGCTTGCTCCCTCGAGCCGAGCGGCTGCTTATCTGTTCCACTTATTCTGTGACCCTCCTACCTATGCAATCATCCATGGTCCCTACACACCGCCGTCTCCCCTGCACCCCAGGCTGTGTGCGTTCTCATCGCAAGTTTGCTTGTCTTGCGGTGACTTGACTGCACTTTTACTGCAAGCCTGCGCCTGACAACATGCACAACCTGTGGCAGTGTCTGCTGACCAAACCGTGAGGTTAGCATGGCAGTGCCTCGGCGTCCCATCACCAAGAACCTTTTGACATGCCGCTGTCTCACGCGGGGTTTGGCATCGTGCTGCAGGCTGTGTACTTGGTCAACGAGCACCAGCCGGACCGCACCACCTCGGAGACGCCCTACTTCTGCTACTCCCACCTGCTCATGAAGCTCAACGTGGGCGCCCCCGACCCGGGCGCCCAGAAGCCCAACCTGGACGCGCTCAGGAAGGACGGCACCGACCAGCAGGATGCTCAGCTCGCCCCCGACTACTTCGACGTGCGCTTGTGATTTGCAGCGCCAAGCTGGAACATATGTGCAGCCCCTGATGTCTAGGGCATGGCATCAGCTGCAATGCGAGTTGTCGGACCAGCTTGTCCGATACCTTAACATGTACAACCATACTGCTGGCTCCGCCTCAGGGACAGTGCTTCATGATCAGATGGTCGTGAAGGACTTCTCCGTGTGTGTGTGCAGTCGTTGGTGCAGCGCGCTCTCAACGGCGAATCCGACCGCTCGCTCAAGTTTGGTCGTGACCAGGGCATGTGGCTGGTGAGTCCTCCTCAGTATGCCGAATGATGTTTGTCTCGCTGATTTTGCAGGTCGCGGGATGTTTATGCTTTCTTGGCAACCCTCGTGCATGCATAAGGATGGTGAGCTGCATGCTGACTAGCTGGCATCTGATGCTGAGATGGATGCGGACCCTGCCCTGCAGTTCAACGGCCGGGGGTGGGACACCAACGACAACCTCGGTGCGTCCCTATGTGATGTCGGCTGCTTTGCAGTTTCAGTGCTGTACCGCCTCTGGTTTACAGTGTGAACCTGGCCATGATGTGCATCGTCTGCAGTGGCAAACCTGCAAACCAGCTGTTTGACCATCACAGGCAAGGGCAAGCACATCGAGTTCGACGATGTGGGCCAGAACACGGTGGAGCTCTGGACGCTGGAGGCGGGCGGTGGCTGGGTGCACCCTGTGCATATCCACCTGGTGGTGAGTTGCCCTGCTGTGTGTGACCGCCTAACCCTGCTGTGTAAACGTGCGCCCTGCCAAGCTGATACAGGCCCCAAGAGTCAGGCACCATGGATGAAAGCAACATTTTTGCTTCTGATGCTTGCAGGACTTCTTCTGCATGGCGTGGCAGGGCGCGGATTGGGACGGCAAGGCAACTGCCGATGCAACAAGCGGCTGGAAGCCGTGCCCCTCCGAGCTGCGCTACGCCTCCAAGGATGTGAGCAGTGTTTCAACCCCCAGAGCAACCCTGCACCTTCAGGCATACATGCAAAAGCAGCTTACACGTGCATCCACACCCAGCCACATAGCCGCCACATAGCCGCCGGCAGGTTGCGGACTTCAGGATCCTACTGCAAGCACATGCCATCAAGCAGAAAGTCATTGCTTGACAGCGGCCAATCACACTCACCTGCAGGTGATGCACATCGGTGCCAATGTGGGCCGCATCACGCTGGCCGCACGCTTTGGCCCCAACCTGGGCGAGTACATGATGCACTGCCACAACAACGTGCACGAGGACAACGACATGTTCCGCGCCTTCATGGTGCGCTGTTGCGCCCTGTGCACTGTGTCTGGGCTTTGCCCTTGCCGACAGGGGTCATAGCTTGGTTTTGATGAAAGCTGCAGCTCGCAGCCTTGCTGTGTACACAGCATGTTGAGTTCATGTGTGCTTCCTGCAGATCAAGGACGCTCTGGGCGGCCTGACCTTCAGCAAGACGCCAGCGTACAACTACACCAGCCTGCAGGAGGCGCCGCTGTCGTTCTACGACCAGTACGGCGATGACCGGAACACCACCTACAGCTCGGACACCGTCACTGCGCCCGCCTGGGGCACCAAATACGCTCGGGTGAGCAGGCAGCTGCAGCAAGACATTTCACTTTATGTTTTATCATCGGATCCAGTCCTGTGGTCCAACTTTATGATCTACTAGGTGATAGCATACAAGATGCTGACCGTTTTGGTGCTGTTGTGCTGCAGGACCTGCTCAAGAGACGCTACTACGAGGTGTGTTTGCCCTGCGCCTGCTGACATCCTGCCCACATTGCTGCGTCTGACCAGAAGACAGACGGCGTACACTGCACCTGTAACGCCAAGACCATACCTGGTTGCTTGCAGCACGATGCTTATTACATCAGAAGCAGTGTGCTTGACGTGTCCTGTGCTATGCTGCCAGGTCTTCTACCCGCGCAACGGCACCTACCTCACCGAAGCCAAGAACAACATGTGGCTGACGTCGTGCGGCACCAGTCCCTACAATGAGGTCGACGACGTGGACTACGTGGCCCCCAAGAGCGCCCGCCGCCTGCTGGCCCACAGCGACAGCAACTGGTAGACGGCAGCCTGCCCCAAGCCGCCTGGCGTAATGGCGCCGCAAGCAATCTCTGCAGCTCGAGTATGACGTTGTCAGGGTGTGGGCACACTCTGCAGCCGAGTCGATGCACATCTGTGGGTAGAAGCAGACTGAACACAGTCCAGCCCCATACAAGCAGTTGTCACCTTGTTAGTTTTCTAGACAGCCTTATGCAGGCAGCAAACGTGATGAAACAGCGAGGCGGGGGGCGTGCAGGCAGCACCCAATTGTGCTATTGATTGGCCTTTGGAACAACGTAACATCAATGCATGCGGATGCAAGGCGTCAGCTGGCTTTGCTTTGTAGTGGTGCAGTGATGCTGCTGCAGCTCAGCAACCAGTATAGCAAACATCCGGTGGTGGTTTGCTCAGTAAATTGTCTTCTGTTGCTGGTCGAGACCATAGGTTTCATTAGCTTGTGCCCTTCTGTTGTGCTTGACAGTTTGACGTGTAGGGTGCATAGCACAGATATGTGCTGCACTCAAGCTTGTGAACGGAAAGGTGTGATGGCGCAAACTCAGGCATGCACACCACCTGTGATGGCGCAAACTCAGGCATGCACACCACCCCACCAAGTCACCTACATGCTGGTCAATGACGTTGACAATGCCTTTTTGTTATGCTTAACTTTTCTAGGGTGCAAAGCATGATGGTGCAAACTCAGGCATGCACACCACCCCACCAAGTCACCTACATGCTGATCAACAACGATGGACAGTGCCTTTTCATTATGCTTGACTGTTTTCAGGGTGTATAGCACAAATATGTGCTGCACTCAAGCTTGTAAACCGTGAAAGGCGTGATGGCTCAAACTCAGGCACGCACACCACCCCACCAAATCACCTGCCTGCTGGTCAACGACGTTGACAATGCCTGTACACTATGGAAAGAGAGTGTTCCAGTACATGACCACCGCCGTATGTTGCTCCTGCTACTGGGTACTGCATCACAACCTCTTCCTGCAGCCATCGCACTCGGCCAAACAGTCAGTGCAACGATGCTTCACGTCTGAAGCTGTCGACATTGCAGGGCAGACCCTAGGCTGCTGCGTGTGTGCATATATCGTTACTTGACACGTCAACGATTGACACCCTGCACACAAGCGTGAGTTGACATGTTGCTAGATGGCAGGATTGCATGAGGCCTTGTTCTTCTGGCAAGGACGTCAGGACGCCCTGAGCTGCACGCATCCAACAGCATCATTGATGCAGCTCTCTACTGCCGCCGGAAAGTCAACCGAAGCGTTTGGCGCTGCATGTTGTTTTGAACAGTGAACAGCTGCTGACGGGGCAGCTGGATCATAGTTGGGAGGTTCAGCATGGCAGAGGCAGCTGGTGAGGACGCGCTATCGTTCTACGCTCTTCTCAACGTCTCTCGAGAGGCGTCCGAAGAGGACGTCAAAAGAGCGTTCCGGTGGGTGCATGGCGGCACTGCGGCAGGATGGCCCCGCATCTTCTCATGCGCCTGCCGTTCCGTGGGCCCCTGCAATTCCACCACATTGAAGCGCTGACAAGCTGTACCGCTGCACAGGGCATTGGCGCAGACCTACCACCCTGACAAGCAGCAGGATGAAGATCTCAAGGCTGCGGCGGCCGCGAGCTTCATGCGCATTCAGGAGGCCTACGAGGTGCAAACGGAACCCTCGCCAAAGATTTCAACATGTTCGCTTATGGCATGCCGTTGTGTGTTAGCGTCGAGTTAGGAGGCCGCACGATCGGGCGAGTGTCATTGCATTGGTGGCATGCCTCGCCATGGCAGGCAAAGCCATCATCGGGAGTTGCATGTGCAGGTGCTGATCGACCCGCAGCGCCGGCAGGTGTATGACATATACGGGAAGGAGGGTCTGCAGGCAGGGCTGGAGGTGGGAGCTCACCTGCGCACCCGGGACGAGCTGCGCCGGCAGTGGCAGCAGTTTCAGCAGCAGCAGGTGGGTCGCCTGCATGGGACGCAGTGTAGTGCTTCAGGCTGGTGCAGCACTGCGGCAGCACAGGCTGTGGTGCACTGTGTTGCGAGGCTGAGGGCAGCAGACGCACGCACAGTCTGGGCTTGCACCCTTTGCTGACCGAAACACCTGTGTGCAGCAGAAATCAGGACAGGCAGAGCAGCAGCAGGATGAGCGACTCGACTACAGGGGTGCCTACATGATCAAGGTCAGCAGACATCACCATGTTCCTGCCTCCTGCAACCTTGGCGCCAACCACGCCTGCTTGACAGACGTTGTGCACGTTATCAGCATGTTTACGACGATCATCGCGTGTTGTGTAGGTCGATGCATCATCGCTGTTTGATCTGTACGACCGGCATGTACGCCATGCACCCGATGTCATCAGCACAGCGACATCACCAACAGTTTCAGTGTCCCTCAGCCCGAAGGACAGCCTCACAGTCGGAGGTGCATGCACAACAAAGCTTCACAGCACAACATACTATGTCAGTGGATGTCAATGTCCTGTCACCATTCGATTTTGGAAGCTGGTCAGCATGTTGTTCTTCTGGCCCACGCAGTGCAAACTGTGACAAAGCGAGGCGTTGGCGGCAGCAGCTTTGTGGCAGGCTACCGCCGCATCCTGACGGCGGAGGATTCGATTGAGGCCCATGCCATGCTAGGTGTGCATCGAGCTTTGCGCACCTCATCTGCAGGTCTTCGGTGCAACTCATCAGAACACGTTGTCAACCTCATCTTACATGCATCAACCCTGGGCAGTAAGGCTGATGATCCCATGATGTGCCCCTTGGCAGGTCTGAAGACGCTGGTGCAGCTGCAAAGCACGCGGCAGCTGGGGGAGCACGCCTCGGCGACGCTCGCGACCACATGGCAGCCCGACCTGGGCTTCGGCATGCAGCTGGGCACCGCGCGGCAGCTGTCGGCGCACTGGCACGGCGAGGGCAACTGGATCGTGGGGCCCCGCGTTGCCAGCGGCCTGGGCGTCAGCCTCACGCGGCGCGACGAGAAGAGCGCCTTCAGCTGCAAGCTTGACGTGAGGCCCCGCTGCAAGGGCAGCCTGTCCTGAGGCCGGCAAGCACTATTCTGTTAGTAGCGGCCCACTGCACGTGGCATGCGCCTCACTTCTGGGTGGTTGCAGCCCATGCTGTACAGCCATGCTTGCGTCCCCTTGTCTGCTGCAGCAGGATGGTCATGTCCAACCATGGGGCACTGCTTGCAATGCGCAGGTGGGCATGGGTGCGGGGGTGTCCGCGCGGTACGTCCGCAGCCTCACGAAGCAGTACACGGGCCGCATCTCGGGGCGCTTTGGCTCCACGGGCGTGGAGCTGGAGGTGGGCGCCAGCCGGCGGCTCGCGCACTCGGCGTCCGCCGGCCTGTACGCTGTCGTCGGCTTGACGGTGCGGCCCGTGCCACCCTGGTGGCTTCCTTGTGTCACATATTGCATGTGCTCGACGCCTCGGCTGCACACGCGAGAGGTAGAAGGTGCTGGATAGGATGTACACACGGGTCCTGCGCATATGCAGGAGCTAAAACTAGCTCAACAAATGCTCACGTTTGTAGCACTGACCAAAGCGTCCTGACCTCCACAGGGCATCTCCCTGAAGGTCACTGCCGCACGCCGTGGCCAGCAGCTGCAGGTGTGCAGAGCGTCATGCTGTTGTCTGACACATGTCTTTGGGGTCAACTGAGCGCTCCAGTGGGCTGTGCACGCTTGCCATATGTTTGGGTTCTTGCACAGGTGCCAGTGATACTGTCGCATACACCAAACAGCTGGCGGGTGTTGCTCGGAGCATACCTGCTGCCACCCCTGGTTGGCACCGCGCTGCAATACGGGCTGGTAGGCCCGCTGTTGCGCCGGCACCGCCTGCAACAGGCGAGTGCTGCTGCTGGTGATGTAGAGCTACATCGCTGCACATACAACACCAATGACGAAACCCTGTTGCAAAGAGTGCAGTTGTTCTGTGTCGCATGGTGCTGTCGTGGCTGTATCGACAGAGCCATTCTCGCGGTCAGGCTACGAGACATTGCTCTCTGTGATGCAGGCTCTGCAGCGGCGGCGGGATGGCCTAGCCGAGGTGAAGCACCTCATTGCAGAAGCAGCGCGTGAAGCAGACCTGATGCGGCCTGTCGTAGCACGCAAACTCAGCAGAGCAGCAGCCGAGGTTCGTCACAGCTGCATAGGTCACGCAGCGCACATGCTGTACCCTGCTGCAACACGAACTTGCACAGATGTGCAGAGCCATCAGCAGCTGTGCAGGATCATCTTACTGTGCCACAGAGGTGGATATGCTTTGCCACCATTGAGTGCGTCAGGCTTGCAAACCATCACTTACACTGCGACTGCGTGTGGCTGCCTGATCAGCGCTTTTGAACACATGGCGGCATGTCTGCAGGACGGCTTGCTCATCGTCGAGGCGGTGTTTGGCCGGCTCGAAGCGATGCCGCCTGTGGGAACAGTCGCCGCAGCAGGCCAGGGCACAGGAGCAGACACAGCCGCCGCATCGCCAGCAGCAGCGTCAGGTGCAGATGCCGATGACGCTCCAGCAGATGCCGAGGAGCCACCGCCCAGCCCTCAGCAGCCTGCCCACCGCCTGGACAGCGGTGTGCTTCCTGCAGCGCTCTCATCCTGCTGTTCTGGTGCCCTTCAAAGCTGCATATATCTGCTTCACTTCTCACAGCCGCTCGGGTCAACAACGAGTGTGAGCTCATGTGTCTGGAATTGGTGGCATCAGATGAGGAGGAGGGAATGCAGTCCGAGGCGGGGTCAGAGGGCAGCGGCCCGGCGGCGGCAGCAGCAGCAGATGCTGAGCGCCTCATGGACGCAGCAGGGGAGCTGCCGCCGCAGTGGCTGGACGTCACCATTGCAGTCAGGTGGGGCAACCAGAGCGCGCCTCAGGCGCCTGCTTCCACCGTCGCAGGACTGCAGCTGGCCTGCTGCGCACCAGCATGCCAGCGCCAGCAGCGCCATGTGTGGCAAGCTTTGTATTGCATGGCCGCTGTCGCTGCTGCAGTCGAGCCTACTACCGTTCCATCTGATTTCTGGGGTGGTTCGTGGCAGGTTTCTGGCAGAGCCGAGCAAGCTGGTGCTGCATCATGGGGTGCGCAAGTCAGGGCTCATGGGCTTCTGCGACGTGGCGCCAGGCGAGATGAAGCAACTCAGGGTGGCCTATTTGGCAGCCGGCCGTCCGCATGTTGCCACGCTGACGGACCTTCAGGTGCGCAGCACAGCCACCAAGGATGTATGACCGGCACCCGCTAGATGTCGACACCACCTGCCTGTAGCAGATTTGGCATGTGTGGCAGGCCACGATATGTGGTGGAACGCCTGTCAAGGCTGATGCTCCTGATTTGACGCTGAATGCAGGGCGCAGTGCTTCCTGAGGATGGCCACATGGTGACCGATGCAGCAATTGCTGACCAGATCTCTGCGGCGGCAAGAGCAGCAGCACCAGTGCAGCCAGACAGCGAGGCAGGAAGCGGCCAACAGCCACACTGACATGTGTACACTCTAAAGATGTTGCTTATCTGCGAGAAGCATGGAGCGGCTGCTTTTGTCATGTCATTGCAGGAACTCTGCAGCTGAGGTTCAGCAAGAACTCAGGTGGTCTCGGACCAAATTATCAATCAGCCATAAAACACAACATCGTGATCTATGTCCCAATACACACCAACAGGAATCTGCTCGCGCCAACCACGTCGAATTCGTCTCCACGACCCTGCCACCAGGCACTGGCATGAGCAGCATTCATGGGACAAGTGCATTGCGCCCTGCTCTTTGCTGCTCCTACGGCTGCGTGCAGGCACTGCACGCTAGGTGATATCATTCGCATGCTGATGCGAATAGCTGTCGTCTGTTATCAGCCGGCTGCCACCAGCTTCGGGCGGCCCAGGCGCCTTCGACATTTGGACCGCCGTGCTTCCAGCATAGGCCTGTAGTGAGACATGCATGAACATCAGATGAAGTGCCCACAGATGCGCAGGTAGCGCACAAAGTACGTGCACATAAGAGGAGACAGCACGCTCACCAAGGTTGCCTCTGTCACACAGTGGCAGTGCAGCAGGGTAAGCAGGCTGGCAATCGGCAGCCACACCTGCTGCTTGCGGCGCAGCACGGTGGCATTGTACACCTCCTTCGCCAGCCACAAGGCGACGATCACGCCCAGCACCAGGCTGTACGCAGCATACCAGTTCCGCCGATGGCTGCCGGACAGGTGTGTGCTCATGTGGACGCCAATGTAGTAGTTCACCTGCAGCACACAACATTCTTCGCCTGCCTGGCATGAGAGCAACATGTAATATGGCAGGTGTTGCTAGGGCTGGTATGTCCTGCGCACCACGATGACAATAACCAACAACCGGCCGTTGCTGTGGTGCAGCAGCGCCCACAAATGCCGCCGTTTGTGCTCCTGCATACACAATGCTGCACACATTGGCATGCATGACATGACATGAAGCCAGACAATGCATGAGCACACCAGATTCCCTCTCGAAAGAACATGTTTGCTGCATTAGACACAACATCAGAGCAACTGTTCAGCGTAACACGCACCTTATCAGGTCGAAATATAGCGGCCAGCACTTGAAAGATCCCGAACACAAGCACCAGGGTGCCCAATGCAGCATGGGCCTTCTCCTGACTTCCAAGGAATGGTCGCATGTAATACCCGATGCCTGCGCCGCGGACAATGCTCGTCGGCAAACTCTCGCACATGATGGCAAGCACTGCACATGGTCGCCACTTTTGCGCCATTGATAGTGTGCGTCCACGAAGATGAATGCTTTGCACAGCCGTGCCCTCGGCACAGCAAAACAGAGCAGCAGCTCTCTGCAGCAACCCACCAATTCCGACCACGCCCATAGACAGGCCCGTGACGGCCAGTATCCTATGCACATTGAACCACGCCTGCACAGTACAGATTCGCTCGAGTGCTAGCAGCCTAGAACATCCAAGTATTTGGACAACAGCATGTCTGATCGTTATAATATCGCCCAGGATCAAGGCATTCATGCCACCTTTGGATATTCGCGCAATGTGCGGGCTACCAAAGCAGCCAGCGGCAGCAGAATCCCCAAACCAACGCCATTGAGCCACCCATGCACCTGCAGCCAGAATGTAAGTCGCACGATGAGGATGTGTGTGATGTGCGGCAGTCTATGGCATGTGACGCTACCTACCATCACCGACGAAGTCTCCACACAGCAACACACTACATGGTGTTGCTGACAGCTGAGGCACAGCTGATGCGTGTTCTGCAATCGTCTGAGGATTTAGAATACACACCTGTGCCAAAGTCGTGCTGCGGTGGCTGCTAGCAACCCCCGTGTTGATTGGCTCCACGACAACATCAGCGACCAAGTTGGTCAGATCCAACTCAACTGTGTTGCCATTTCGGCTCTGCAGCGCGCATGCGTACGAGTGGTGTGAGTGCACCACATGTGTTGCATTTGGCATGTGACACGAGCGGCACACCTGCAATGGCATTGAAGGCAGCTTTGTTGGCATGGCACTACAATAAACTCCACGCAACATGCAGAGCCTGTGGAGGTTGCCTACGTCATGAGGGATCAGCACGCCGTTGCGGACTGGCCCCATCGTGTAGATGACAGGGAAGCTGGTGAGATCCTCGTCGGCCTCCAGCTGCAGCGTGAAGAGGGCCCGCAGCCGGTCGCCTGACGCTGCTGCCTGGTGTCGCAGACATTGCACTGGTGACGACACAGCACACGAGCCAAAATAAACACTGCTTAGCTTGGGGAACCTCGGGGTGAATTGGAAGACTGCCGGACTGGCCAAGGAACGGGTGCTGCAGACAGCAAATATTGGTTGCCGTCACAGGACGAAGCCACTAGCCTAGCTGCATGTGCTGCACAGGACATCGAGACCCACACTGTGCAGGCAGCCTGTGCACCTTCATGTCAGAGACCGTCCACGAGGATGGCCGCGTCACGCCGGCAGTGCGATAGCCGCCGAGGGTGTAGTCTGCCACAGTGGCGCCGCTGGCCGCCTGCCTGTCGGCCTTGACGATGATGCCATTGCCGGGCACCATCCTGCGGCCGCCCTGGGAACCCACGCCCCAGCCTGCAGATGCAGGCTCAGACACTCCAGCGAATAGATTGGACTAACAGCACCTTCAAATGACCTCGACTGTTGCACAAGCATCCTGCACTGGCACACGCTTGTGTGTGCAGAGAGTACATGCCCAGTCCATCATCATGGCAGGGGCGTAAGACGCCAACAACTTGTCGCAGAAGCTTTCAAGTGCACTTTTAATATCAACACCCCCGCACCATCGCACACCGCCTTCACTGTCAAGACGCTGACCTGTATAGCCGCCTGCGTTGACGCTGTCAATTGCGCCACGCAAGCGGTTGCCAGGCTGAAGTGACCAGTGGAACGCATACGCGCCAGGCGTGCCGCTCAGCGTCGTGCACGCATCAAATGCTTCCGACTTGCTGCTCAGCTCCAGCACGCAGCGCTGCGTAGCATTGGACTGCGCCTGCACAGGTTGGCATGTTTGTAACTTGAGTCTTCGCACAAACAATGAGACAGCTATGCCCATGCAAGTCAGCGTGATACGGCTAACGTGCATCAGCGGTTCCAACAAGAATTTACCTGGAGCAAACGCCGCTGCTGAGCATAGGATGCACTGGCCGGAGCCGACGTAGCGGCAGCCATGTCTGGGCCGTGCCGCACCCTGGCATGCCTGGCCTGGGCTGAACCTGACCCGTTGCCCAAGCTGCTGTCATCCCCCTGCACAGTATACACCACCAATCCAAATGTGCCAGGCTGCAGGACCACTGAGCGCAACCCACTGCATACAGGTCTATGCATGTGCCGCACCTTGACATCTGCCTCTCTCCAAGGACGAGACGCGTGCGCACGCCTGCAGTCGACATGGTGCAAGCGTAAGTGCAACACTGTCATCTTGCAGATGTGATGCAGGCAAGCTGCTTGAGCAGCAGACGATGCAGTTGCGCATGCGCAGACATCTGGACTCTCGGTGTGCGCTGTGACTGAGTTTGGCATGCCGAATCATGACAACCCAGGCCCTGGTGCCAGTGTGCACCCATCAGCTTGCAGGCCAAACTTGATCGTGACTGGAACAGCTGCGCGCTGCAGTCAAAGCACGCCGTTTGGAACACTACCGACCTGTGCAGGCCCGCAATCCGCCTGCCTTCCTCTTGAGTGTGGTTCCAGTCTGTAGGTGATTGCTCCTGTGTGCACTCACTAGGCAGTGAGTTCTTTGTACGTTGCACAAGAAAATTTTGATATGTACAACAAGCCGGACTGTGCAGGCAATCGCTTGCCTTTGGCCGAAGTAACTCGCTGATTCTGGATTGCGCACCCCCTGCTGTGCTTGAAGCTGCAGAGGCAGGAGACGCTGCTGCTGCTTGTACACAAACTGCAGTAGTGAATGCCAGTAAGACTACTGGTACGACGCACGGCAGCCAGTGCTGCTGCGACATCGCCCGCTGACCAGCTGCACGTATGTGTTGCCCTGTTGTGCCATTCGTAGCAGTTTTGTAGCACGCTGCTGCGACGTCACGCTGGCAATGCTGGGAGAGACGTCTCCGACATACAGTCACCCCCCATGTGCAGTCACATGTATTCATCTGAGGACACGTGCAAAAGTCATCATCGTCCGCGCAAGGGTTCAGCCATACCCTCATACGGCACGCTCATACCCCAGCTAAGCACCTAAGCTGCTAGTTACCTGGCATGCGTGCATCAACCCTCTTTGCTGCGGCTGACTGCCTCAGCTCCCATTTGAATCTGCCCCAATAATGTGCCGGACTCTGTGCCCACGAGCGCCATGCACATGTGTTATTTGCTTGGCATCACTCTGTTCCACACGTACCTGCCATGAATTCAGCAACGACGGCATGTCTTGTATGGGAACTTCTCTGCGCTTTGCTGCGGTGTCGGGCGCACTGACAAGCAAACATTGAAATGGTAGTCTTGGGTGCGCCAGACCATGACTGCAACGACCCTGCATCCTGATCATTTGCTGCAATGTACCTGTGAGCACGATCTGCATGACAGCACCATGCTAATCGACTGGCCATCTGTCAACTGGCGCCACGAGCTGCACCTCCAGTGACGAAAGCCACTGTGCTTACCTGACTACTACAGTACAAACGCTGCCAAAGCGCCATGCACATGCAGGAAGGGAGACACATCCTGCACTGCTTGATGGTGGTGTTGAAAAACACCATTTGGTTGGGGTGGGACCGTCAGCGGTCGACAGCCACTTCAGGCCTCCTTCTTGGCCTTGGTCTTGGGCAGCAGCACCGAGTGGATGTTGGGCAGCACACCGCCGGCGGCAATGGTCACGCCGCCCAGCAGCTTGGACAGCTCCTCATCGTTGCGCACAGCCAGCTGGATGTGGCGCGGCACGATGCGCGTCTTCTTGTTGTCGCGGGCGGCGTTGCCGGCCAGCTCCAGCACCTCAGCTGCATGGCGTTGAAAGTGCATGTCAGCACATGCACTACTGGCGCTTGCCAAATGTGGCAAGACTTCAGTGAACCGTGCAAATCAACCTGTTCAGAATGCATTTGAGCAATGGCTCTACAACTGAGTCTGTCAGCATTGGTGACCAGGATCACAGTTTTGGTCCTGCTCACCAGCCAAGTACTCCAGCACAGCGGCCAGGTACACGGGTGCGCCGGCACCGACACGCGTGGCATACTTGCCCTTCTTCAGGTACCTGCGGTGCGGCAGCGCAACAACATCAGGGCTTGCTGTTCGAGTTGACCACTGAGCACCTGACTCCGTCCGCTTTACTGTGCACAGCGCACAACCAGGCCACACAGCACACTTGGATTGCGGGTCGCAGCGTGGGGTATGCAGGCTGCTGTCTACCAGAACACAGCAGCAGTGCTGATAAACACCGCGTCTCACCGGGCAACACGGCCGACGGGGAACTGCAGGCCGGCCTTGGAAGACTGGCTGACGGACTTCTTGGCGCTCTTGCCCTTGCCGCGGCCCGACATGGTGGCTTGCTGTGCGCTGCTGAGGGAGCAGGGAGGCAGAAGAGTGTGCAGAAGAGTGTGCGGAGAGAACAGAGAAGCGGAATGATGATGCAAATGCCGGAGGTGGGTTTCTATATTCCGCGAACGGCCGAGGGATGTAGGGTCCCTGTCATCGGCAGGTTTTCTCGCGACGTAGGGTCCCCGTCGGTGAAGGGTTATCACCAGCCCTCCCTGCACGACTCGTCATTCCCGCGCTCCCTTGCTCACTACCTTCTCCCTGCCGCAGCACCAGCCTTCTGCCGTCTCACGCAGTATATCAGGTGCGTGTGGGCCCCTGGCTGGCTGGCTCGCATGCTGAAAATCGTGTGGCTGAACACGCGGATCGCTGTCTGCTCACCAGCCTGTGTCAAAGCTGGCTGGGCTTTGCTGCCAGATGGTGCTGGTCTGTGGTGACAGCGCGCTGCAGCGATGCTGCTTTCGGCTGCGTCTATGGCTGCCTTGCCATGTATCATGCCTGGGCCTGTGCAGGCATTCGAACACTCGCATGCTTCCCAGGAGGCCAACTCAATGCAAAGGCACAGACCCTCACCCGACCTGCGATGATGCCCTGCAGACACAATGGCGCCCAAGACCGCCGAGAAGAAGGTGGCCGGCGGCAAGGCCATCGCCCAGAAGAAGGGTGGCAAGAAGGGCGGCAAGAAGCGGTCCGTCGAGTCCTGGAAGATCTACATCTACAAGGTTTGTGGGTCTTGTGCTCCGCTGCTGCAACGGTCAACAGCATGAGCATGGCGCTGCAGCTGCTGTGGTGTGCGCATTGGTGGCAGCTTGCCGCACTTGGCATGCTCCGGTGTTGGAGTAGTCGTGCGAGATGTCCAGCCTTGACACTATGGTCTGCTGCGCTCACAGGTGCTGAAGCAGGTGCACCCCGACACCGGCATCAGCTCCAAAGCCATCTCCATCCTGAACTCCTTCATCCAGGACCAGTTTGAGAAGATTGCGACGGAGGCCGCCAAGCTGGCGCGCTACTCCAAGAAGCCCACCGTCACCTCCCGCGAGATCCAGACCGCGGTGCGCCTTATGACGCTCGTCTTTCCAGATGTCCTGCGTCGCACTCTGGAGGGTTCTTGCAGACTGCTGCCATGTTTATCTTAGCAACCCTCACTCATTGGATGTCTTGCACATGCAGGTGCGCCTGATCCTGCCGGGTGAGCTGGCCAAGCACGCTGTGTCTGAGGGCACCAAGGCCGTCACCAAGTTCACCTCCGCTTGAAGCGTTGCTGCAGTCAGCAGCGGCCGCAAGCCACAACCAAAATGGTGTTTTTCAACACCACCATGCCCAAGTGCTGGATGTTGCAGTGCATGTACGTGGTCAAGCTGCACGACGACACCCCTGCTGTGTGCTCCTGATCACCCTGCATGCTAACAAAGTTTTGCCCATGCAACGGGCCCTTCATCGGCACCACACGGGCCAAATGTGTGCCGTTATTGTATGCGGTTCCCTGACGTACCTATGGCAGTACCTCAGCTCACCACACTGGGCTCAAGTCCTTTGCCACAATGGGCTCACAGCAAAGCGTTGTGGACATGCCGTTCACACCTGCACATATAACCGCTGCCCATATGAGTGCTTCACGATCTGCTGTCGCTTGCGCAGCACATACCGTACCACCAAATTGCATGTGGTTGCATCCCATGTGCCGTACTCCAGGCAACAAAACTGTGCAACACCTATCTAGGTTGCAGCCTGCAGGCCTGACTGTCCTATGGCGACAGCACACCGTATAGCAAAGCAAAGCAAGCAAGTGATGCGTTGACTTGTGCGTGCGTCATGATGGCAGACCAAAGCCATGCGGGTTGCGAACTGCTGGGCAAGAGCTTGCGGTAGACTGCAGGTGAACACCGCAGTTGATCTGATCACTGCAAGCAAGTGGCATGAGGAAGGCATCACAGCCTGGAATCAGTGCGCAGCGCTGACAAAAGCAGCTCCACTGCACAGGCCAACACACAGCACTGCAGAGGGCACATCTCAACTCGAAGAGAGCGAGCTGCGTTCGCAGCAGCACAGAAACCGAACCCCCACAAGAAGACAGCCTGAAGGGCAGCTCTGCACCGAGCGACTGTCCGTTTCAATTTGGAAAGCACAATTGCGGACTGGATGTTGAAAGCAGCTGAGCATCTCAGCGAGGCAGGACAAAGGGGTACTGAAGGGCCAGCATCTCGTGGCATGGTGTTGGTGGTGTTGAAAAACACCATTTGTGGTTGTTGTGGGTTGCGATCCCAGGCCTAAGCACGCTCGCCACGGATGCGGCGGGCCAGCTGGATGTCCTTGGGCATGATGGTCACGCGCTTGGCGTGGATGGCAGCCAGGTTGGTGTCCTCGAACAGGCCAACCAGGTACGCCTCAGCCGCCTCCTGCAGCGCCAGCACCGCGGACGACTGGAAGCGCAGGTCGGTCTTGAAGTCCTGCATTGCATGATCATACAGTGTCAAGAATGCTGTTGCACACATATCATTCGCTGCAACACACACTATCATCATAGACAGGGATCTGCAGCACAGGTCAACTTACACAAGACAGGCACAGTAACGCCGCACAACCCAAATCAAAGCGCACCTGTGCGATCTCACGGACCAGGCGCTGGAAGGGCAGCTTGCGGATCAGCAGCTCGGTGGACTTCTGGTACTTGCGGATCTCACGCAGCGCCACAGTTCCGGGCCTGTAGCGGTGAGGCTTCTTCACGCCGCCTGCAGCACATAAACCAGTGACAGGGTTGGCAGGTGCAGCTGAAGAGTGAAGCAACGCTGTTCGCAATCTTCGCATCGACGTGCTACACAGGCTCAGACGAGTCTTCTGAACCTTGAGTCTGCAATGGCGGGCGCTACACTCATTTTCACCAGTGGCGGGCGCAGACTTGCGAGCAGCCTTGGTGGCCAGCTGCTTCCGGGGCGCCTTGCCGCCGGTGGACTTGCGGGCTGTCTGCTTGGTGCGAGCCATGTTGCCTGCAGAAAAGCAGCACATGGGATGTTGTTAGCAACTCAACTCTTCAACCACCGCGCCCGTCATGCAGGCCGTGCGCTATTGCTAACTTTACTGATGCATCATGTGTGCATCTTGGACAATGCGCTGCACGGCAGACAGCTGAACAGCAATGCTCAGGGTTGAGGGTCAGCTGCCGGACATCACGATCTCAGACCGGGCCAGAGTCAGACGGCCGGCAGGTGCGGACCTGGTAACAGCTGGAGAGAGCTCGAGGTGTTGGAGCGGGAGCAGAAAGGGGCAGCAGATACAAGTTGTGACTTGCCAGCGCCTGTGGCCGTAGCTCTTCAAGAGAGGAGCGGTCCTCGACACCTCAGCGCCCCTTAGCTTCCATTTCCCAGGGTTGTGATGTCATCCTTTTCCCAGAAGTACAAGGAACAGTAGCAGATGTGAAGTCCCGGGTGACACAGAAGGTATTGAGATCAGGACGTTGGATTCTAACACCGCTATTGTCTTCCACCTCTCCTCTTTTCAGGCGCATCGCTTCGCAGCGGTCACTATTCTGCTCTCTTCGCTCCCCTCTGCGCTCTGCCCTCCTGCTCCTCACCTCAAGCAATCCAATCGCCTCAGCACCATGTCTGGACGCGGCAAGGGCGGCAAGGGCCTGGGCAAGGGCGGTGCCAAGCGCCACCGCAAGGTCTTGCGCGACAACATCCAGGTGCGTTGCACTCGGTGCTGCACACTTTCTTGTCTGCAGTTGTGTGCGCCTGCCTGCACGCCGTTGTGGTGTGGTGCCCTCGTGCCCTGCCATGCCGAGGCCTGCAGCTGTTGTGATGCCTGCTGTCTGTTGTTGCCAGGCTGCGCATGCAGCAGGTTTCCTGCAATACTTCTGACCGGTGTTGTGTCTCCTGTCACAGGGCATCACCAAGCCCGCCATCCGGCGTCTTGCCCGCCGTGGTGGCGTGAAGCGTATCAGCGGCCTCATCTATGAGGAGACCCGTGGCGTGCTGAAGGTGTTCCTAGAGAACGTCATCCGTGACGCTGTCACCTACACCGAGCACGCCCGCCGCAAGACCGTCACCGCCCTGGACGTGGTGTACGCGCTCAAGCGCCAGGGCCGCACCCTGTACGGCTTTGGCGGTAAGCATTTGCCTGGTGCTGTGCGACTGTTGTCTCTGCCGAAGTGCACATCGCATCGTGGTTGTCTCATTGCTGTCTACCTGAAGCTTGCTACCCGAAGCGATCCTCATGTTCCTGCTTGCTGCATTGCAGGCTAAGCGCCGTGCGCAAATCCGAGCTGCCAACCCCAACCAACTTGGTGTTTTTCAACACCACCTAAACTCGGCATGCAGAGTACTTACCTTCCAATGCAAGCTCTTCTGCTGCACCTCACATCTCCCATGAGTTGCCTCGTTATGCGAGAGACTATGCACCCGAAGGTTCCTGCCTGTTGCAACTGCACATGTGTCAGTGCATCTTGATTGCATTGCACAACAGTTATGCACTGTCCGCAGTCTACACATGTTTTCTCGTCACGTCAAATACTGCAGCACCGACGGGCATTAGCGCTAGTTTGCAGCTGGGGCGCTCCAAATGGGTATGAAGTAGTGCATGCAGAAGCTTACCATGACAGTATTATTGCTTTATTGGAGATTGCCAAACATGCTGGCCGAGCTGCTCCATCACCTAGACTCGCAATCGTGGTGCTGTGCACAGCGTGCAAACGCTCGTACCGTAGTGCCCAGCATCCCGAGCACCCAGCTAAAGAGAATTGTTTTAAGCCTGCGCGCACCTCCGCGCAGGCAAGATCCAATTCTCTGCTGGCATCGCGCAGACAGTTGCAGATTGCACCAATGTCCATCGTATTGGTCTGCTTGATTCAGTGCACGACTGGCTACGATGGTATCACTGAACATGCTTTATATGGATGGGGGCACCGTCATCAGCCAGAGCCGCAGCACACTCAGCGTCTGGGCACCCTGCAGACATTGATTGCCTGTATCAGCGCTCCGCATGCTCGCCCACTGCCATCTCCTGACTGCCATCTCCTGATATGGTTCATCGAACGCCTGCAGTAATAAAGAGGTACGCGAGTGGGGCTTGAACGTGATGAAGTGAATCTGACGTGCATGTGAAAATGACACTTTTGATTGAATTGGACAGCCTGACTCACCGCCAGCTTCTTTCAGTGAACTACGTACCCACGGGTATGTCGTGACTGTGGAGACGTAATCTGCAACAACGCAGTACGCAATGCAAGTGCTCGTCAATTTGTGATACCTCAGCACAATTGGCACCTGCATCGTGCTGGCCTTCTTTGTAGCCTCGCCAGATCATGCATGCATTTGCTGCTGTCGTGCTGTTGGTGCCTGTACGCTTCCCACATGGCGTTCGTCGCATAGAGATCCCGCAGCTCGTGCACCGGCAGCTTCTAGCAGATCGCTTCTGGTGCTCTCTTCCTGATGTACACAAAAGGAACTGGCTCATCGGGGCCCAGTACATAGTGCCTTGGTACACCTGCATGGCAAAATCACGCGGGTGTGCTGCACAGTTGCCAAGCACCATGCATTGCAGGCTGCAGGCCCGCTATCCGCATGCCACGGTGCTTCTTGCGACGTAGCTGCTGCACATCTACACTGGGATGACACGGCATCCACATCAACAGAGCTGCAGGCAAACAGACCCGCACATAGCTTGTATCAGCATATCGATACATGCACCTGTTGCTGCCCACACCTACATATTGCACCTTGCCGGTACAAATGGCTGGGAAATCAACAGATTCGTCTAGGGTAGTGTTAATTGTTGAGGTCTGGCACGGCTGCAATGGTGTTGGGGCGCGTAAGCATCCAATGCAGTGTGCAGGGCTGCTCGCCAACTTTCAGTCCGCATTCGTTGCACAACTGCAACCAGCGCGCACTGACACGTTGGTGACTGGCAGCTGCTCATGCACACGATACAGCATGACTTGGTTGCCTACAAGAACCACAAGCGCAGCTGTGCCCTTTCTCACTGTTCGGTCACAAAGATGTGCGTGATGATCTGCAACTCCACCACCCTACCGATGCTTCGTAGTCATGCAGAAGAGGACTCTCGCCCTCCACCTCTTTACGGAGCTGAGCAGAAGGCAACGACCTGCATGTTGGCTGTGACACTGGATCCGTTCCAACGGGGCACAAATGCACAAGCAACATGACTATCTGCTGTGAGAAGCCAACGTGCAGGAGGTCAAGCGGCACAGCAGCCAGCCTTGCCTTTCCGCTTAGTCTTCAAAGTGTGAAGCATCTACAGTGGCAGCCTTTCCCCTGTCGGCTTGCGTGTGTGATGAGGGTCATGCAGCGCTTCCCATCGCCGCCGCTGATGGGCAATGTCCTCCTTTACGTTGACATCGAAGGTGCTGGCCCCGGCCGTCGTACCAGAGGCACGAAACTTTCGTCGATTGATAATGCATGGGGGTCACGCCGAACCTGCACAAAGGCGACAGTATGCGGCAAGCCATCATACAAGCACTGTGACGACCATGCTGCATAACCGAGGCAGATGCACTTCTGCACATGACAGCTGCATATCATACCAACGTGAAATTAGGCCAACTTGCCGTCAATTGCAATGGTGAGATTCTGAGAGGTCATGCCTTCATTCCGTCCTGCAGCATTTATTGGCAACGGCAGTAAAGTCGTCGTGTCTCTCCTGTGGCGTAGCGAAGTAGCACATGTGTGCAGCACTGGAGTAACAGCTCACACAGGGTGACTACATGGACATGGACTGAACTTCAGTAGGTTTGATAAAGTGCATTGTACATCACGGACCACCCAAGATGAAAATGTAAAGCTGTCTACACAACCATTTAACTTTGTGGGAATGGCGGACTTGAACCTCTGGTTGATCCAGGAGCTCCGGTGCATCCATTTTTGTTTGTTTGTTTGTTTGTTTGTTTGTTTGTTTGTTTGTTTTTACAAAGGGCGTCCAGACCAGAACCAAGCTCAAGAACAAGGCTCTGCGGCACAATGCGGCTTCTCACGTGTGAACGTGAGGGCGGCTGAGTATGTCATCAAAACGTCATGTTCGAAATATGTCGATGGAGGACACTGAAACCACAAGGGAATGCAGGGCCCATGAGACCAGCGAAAGGCAATAGTCCCGATGAGGGAAGGCTACCTAATGGTCGTACAAGTGCGGGGACCTAGCGGCGGCGGCAGCAATGCCACGCACTCGCGGCGAAGCCGCACCGCTGCGGGTCTATCACCCTAGAAATGTCAAAACGTCTGTATGTCCACGTGCCACGGCACCCGCGGGTAAACCCAGAAAACCCCGCGCAGACATGCAGGGACCGGTTGCGTACAAGTACGCCGAGCTCTGGGCCCGCTGGGACCGGATACGCCGCGAGGCGCCCTGCATGCTGGTGAAAGCAACCAAACCCAAAGGGACTGAGGGCTAGCGCTGGCAAACAACAGAGGGCTGGCGGCACCGGGCACCAGGATCTTCTGCGGCAGGTGCTCCCATCCGCGCGGGCTCCGCGGGTGGCCGCTGCTAGGTGTTGTCATGCTACTAAGGTCTTGGTCTTGCTCTTGCTCTTGTTCTTGATCGACGGCGGGTGCTGGTAGGTGAGGTGTGAGGGTGTAGGTGAAGGCGAGTGGCGGTGGGAGTCCAGGATGGGACTGAAAGTGAAGGTGAAGGCGACGGCGGGTGCTGGCAGGTGAGGTGTGAAGGTGTAGGTGAAGGCCAGAGCTGGCCTTCACCTACACCTTCACACCTCACCTGCCAGCACCCGCCGTCGCCTTCACCGTCACTTTCGGTCCCATCCTGGACTCCCACCGCCGCTCACCTTCGCCTACACCCTCACACCTCACCTGCCAGCAGCCCAGGTCGCCATCACCTTTACTTTCGGTCCCATCCTGGACTCCCACCGCCGCTCACCGTCACCTGCACCCTCACACCTCGCCTGCCAGCACCCGCCGTCGCCATCACCTTCACTTTCGGTCCCATCCTGGACTCCCACCGCCGCTCACCTTCGCCTGCACCCTCACACCTCACCTGCCAGCACCCCCCGTCGCCATCACCTTCACCTTCGGTCCCATCCTGGACTCCCACCGCCGCTCACCGTCACCTGCACCCTCACACCTCGCCTGCCAGCACCCGCCGTCGCCATCGCCTTCACTTTCGGTCCCATCCTGGACTCCCACCGCCGCTCACCTTCGCCTGCACCCTCACACCTCACCTGCCAGCACCCCCCGTCGCCATCACCTTCACTTTCGGTCCCATCCTGGACTCCCACCGCCGCTCACCTTCGCCTACACCCTCACACCTCACCTGCCCAGTCAGCACTGGGCCGAGATCAAGGACAAGAGCAAGAGCAAGACCAAGACCTTAGTAGCATGACAACACCTAGCAGCGGCCACCCGCGGAGCCCGCGCGGATGGGAGCACCTGCCTCAGAAGACCCTGGTGCCCGGTGTTGTGCATATCGGACAGCTTGCGGCGTCAGCCGCCAGCCCTCTGTTGTTTGCCAGCGCCAGCCCTCAGTCCCTTTGGGTTTGGTTGCTTTCACCAGCATGCAGGGCGCCTCGCGGCGTGTCCGGTCCCAGCGGGCCCAGAGCTCGGCGTACTTGTACGCAACCGGTCCCTGCATGTCTGCGCGGGGTTTTCTGGGTTTACCCGCGGGTGCCGTGGCACGTGGACAGACAGACGTTTTGACATTTCTAGAGTGATAGACCCGCAGCGGTGCGACTTCGCCGCGAGTGCGTGGCATTGCTGCCGCCGCCGCTAGGTCCCCGCACTTGTACGACCATTAGGTAGCCTTCATCATCGGGACTATTGCCTTTCGCTGGTCTCATGGGCCCTGCATTCCCTTGTGGTTTCAGTGTCCTCCATCGACATATTTCGTACATGACGTTTTGATGACATACTCAGCCGCCCTCACGTTCACACGTGAGAAGCCGCATTGTGCCGCAGAGCCTTGTTCTTGAGCTTGGTTCTGGTCTGGACGCCCTTTGTAAAAAACAAACAAACAAACAAACAAAAAGGGTGAGTGGCGGTGGGAGTCCAGGATGGGACCGAAAGTGAAGGTGAAGGTGACGGCGGGTGCTGGCAGGTGAGGTGTGAGGGCGTAGGTGAAGGTGAGTGGCGGTGGGAGTCCAGGATGGGACTGAAGGTGAAGGTGAAGGCGACGGCGGTGGCTGGTAGGTGAGGTGTGAGGGTGTAGGTGAGGGTGAGCGGCGGTGGGAGTCCAGGATGGGACCGAGAGTGAAGGTGAAGGCGACGGCGGGTGCTGGCAGGTGAGGTGTGAGGGTGTAGGTGAAGGTGAGTGGCGGTGGGAGTCCAGGATGGGACTGAAAGTGAAGGTGAAGGCGACGGCGGGTGCTGGTAGGTGAGGTGTGAGGGTGTAGGTGAGGGTGAGTGGCGGTGGGAGTCCAGGATGGGACCGAAAGTGAACGTGAAGGTGACGGCGGGTGTTGGCAGGTGAGGTGTGAGGGTGTAGGTGAAGGTGAGTGGCGGTGGGAGTCCAGGATGGGACTGAAGGTGAAGGTGAAGGCGACGGCGGTGGCTGGTAGGTGAGGTGTGAGAATGTAGGTGAGGGTGAGCGGCGGTGGGAGTCCAGGATGGGACCGAAAGTGAAGGTGAGGGCGACGGCGGGTGCTGGCAGGTGAGTGTGAGGGTGTAGGCGAAGGTGAGCGGCGGTTGGAGTCCAGGATGGGACCGAAAGTGAAGGTGAAGGCGACGGCGGGTGCTGGCAGGTGAGGTGTGAGGGTGTAGGCTAAGGTGAGTGGCGGTGGGAGTCCAGGATGGGACCGAAAGTGGAGGTGATAGCGACGGCGGGTGCTGGCAGGTGAGGGTGTAGGTGAAGGTGAGTGGTGGTCGGAGTCCAGGATGGGACCGAAAGTGAAGGTGATAGCGACGGCGGGCGCTGGCAGGTGAGGTGTGAGCGTGTAGGTGAAGGTGAGCGGCGGTGGGAGTCCAGGATGGGACCGAAAGTGAAGGTGAAGGCGACGGCGGGTGCTGGCAGGTGAGTGTGAGGGTGTAGGCGAAGGTGAGCGGCGGTTGGAGTCCAGGATGGGACCGAAAGTGAAGGTGATAGCGACGGCGGGTGCTGGCAGGTGAGGTGTGAGGGTGTAGGCGAAGGCGAGCGGCGGTGGGAGTCCAGAATGGGACCGAAAGTGAAGGTGAAGGCGACGGCGGGTGCTGGCAGGTGAGGTGTGAGGGTGTAGGTGAAGGTGAGTGGCGGTTGGAGTCCAGGATGGGACCGGAAGTGAAGGTGAAGGCGACGGCGGGTGCTGGCAGGTGAGGTGAGAGGGTGTAGGCGAAGGTGAGGGGCGGTGGGAGTCCAGGATGGGACCGAAAGTGAAGGTGAAGGCGACGGCGGGTGCTGGCAGGTGAGGTGTGGGGGTGTAGGTGAAGGTGAGCGGCGGTGGGAGTCCAGGATGGGACCGAAAGTGAAGGTGAAGGCGACGGCGGGTGCTGGCAGGTGAGTGTGAAAGTGTAGGCGAAGGGGAGCGGCGGTTGGAGTCCAGGATGGGACCGGAAGTGAAGGTGAAAAGGCGACGGCGGGTGCTGGCAGGTGAGGTGTGAGGGTGTAGGCGAAGGTGAGTGGCGGTGGGAGTCCAGGATGGGACCGAAAGTGAAGGTGATAGCGACGGCGGGTGCTGGCAGGTGAGGTGTGAGGGTGTAGGTGAAGGTGAGCGGCGGTGGGAGTCCAGGATGGGACCGAAAGTGAAGGTGAAGGCGATGGCGGGCGCTGGCAGGTGAGGTGTGAGGGTGTAGGGAAGGTGAGCGGCGGTGGGAGTCCAGGATGGGACCGAAAGTGAAGGTGATAGCGACGGCGGGTGCTGGCAGGTGAGGTGTGAGGGTGTAGGCGAAGGCGAGCGGCGGTGGGAGTCCAGAATGGGACCTAAAGTGAAGGTGAAGGCGACGGCGGGTGCTGGCAGGTGAGGTGTGAGGGTGTAGGTGAAGGTGAGTGGCGGTTGGAGTCCAGGATGGGACCGGAAGTGAAGGTGAAGGCGACGGCGGGTGCTGGCAGGTGAGGTGAGAGGGTGTAGGCGAAGGCGAGTGTTGGTGGGAGTCCAGGATGGGACCGAAAGTGAAGGTGAAGGCGACGGCGGGTGCTGGCAGGTGAGGTGTGAGGGTGTAGGCGAAGGTGAGCGGCGGTGGGAGTCCAGAATGGGACCAAAAGTGAAGGTGATGGCGACGGCGGGTGCTGGCAGGTGAGGTGTGAGGGTGTAGGTGATGGTGAGCGGCGGTGGGAGTCCAGGATGGGACCGAAAGTGAAGGTGAAGGCGACGGCGGGTGCTGGCAGGTGAGGTGTGAGGGTGTAGGAGGTGTGCGTCGGCGTGAGTGTGGTGGTCATTCACCGTTGTCGTGCGAGACAGTGCTTCAGATGAGTTGGAGGCGCGGTGGGGAGGCAGCCGTCGGGGGTGGTTGTTGCGATGTTTGCGGCGGGGGTCCAGGGCGGGACTCAGGCTGGGGCTGAGGTTGGCCCTGAGGCTGTGGACGTGATTGTGACTGTGGCTGTGGACGTACTGCTGGCAGCGGCACTGGGTGAGTGGCCGTCCAGCGGACGACAAGGTCTCGGCCGTTCATGCTGCAGAGGCCGCTCGCGATCCAGATCCTTTTGAAGTCGGTCATGGGGTTGTTGTCGTCGTCAATCTGCTGGCCTCGCTGAGCTCCAGTCATGTGCGCGTCGCACTGCTGTGCTAGCTCCGTGGGGGACGTGTAGGCGGCAGTGAACTCGGTGCGCATCGACTGGACGGCGGAGTGGAGGGTGGCGGCGGCGATAGATGTAGATGAGGGTGTGGGGCCACCATGGTGGACAGCACAGAGGGCGTCCCATTGACATTGACATTGATTACATACTGGTGGTGGGCCATTTTGGCCTAGCCACAGGCTCTGGCGGAATAACCCAGAGCAACATGCACAACGAGTCGTGTCCGAAACCGTTCACTCCCCGCTGACAGAATGGGTCCACTCAATCCCGGTTGGATGTACACCCCTCCAACTCTGCACAATGATCATGACAAACACGCAAAAAGGCTGCCAGTTGCCCGGCATCCTGCTGCATAAAGTCCGCCACTGAGGTGATGTCGCTGTCCTGAAACAGCTCAGAATGCTGCACCCTCTGATCTACTAGAGCAGGACACCCCCAGACCATGTGCGCCTCATCATCCACCACGCCGCAGCTACACCGCTGACACAGCCGCTCTGCCCGCGGCAGACGCTGCCACCTCCCTGTTTCCACCCCCAGCATGTGACTGCCCATCCGAAACTGTGCTAACCGCCGACGACCGGTCTTGGAGGCGACTGCCTGCAAGTAGCCGGCCAGCTGGTAGTTGTCACCGTTCACAGGGCCCCTGACTCCCAGCCACTCACGCACTTTGCGCAAGTCGCTGCCATTCACAGCATCGAATGTGCGGCGCTGCAGGTGTGCACTGACAACCGAAGTGTCAATGCGCTGCGGCACGCCGTCAACGATGGGTGACATGAAGTGCAGGAACGAGCACACCTGGGAAGCCCAGCATGCTGAGCTGGTCTTGCTGCGCCCCGGCCGGGTGGCCAGAGCACAGTTCTCCAGGAATGCCTGCTTGGTGAGGCGTGTGTCCGGCATTGCGACCAGCCGGTTCCAGAACCGGCAGATGGCCAGCGTTGCCGTGTGTGCCACCGGGAATCGCCCAAGCTCCCCCAACACCGCCACGTTGGGAGTGCCTGTACGCACTCCAAGAACAGACCGAAGAAACTTCCGATGGACAAGCTCACAACTGTCCATGCCACTACCGCACAACGCCCCCGGTCCCCATGTTTCGACACCATAAAGCATAACAGGACGTACTAGTGCATCGAACAAGTGTAGCTGCAGTGCTGGGTCATGCAAGCTCAGGTCATGGCAACGATGCTGCAATGCAAGTGCGGCGCGCTGGGCGGAGGCCGCTCTGCCGATGCTAGCGGCAGCAAAAGAACTACGACTGGAAATGTCAACCCCCAAATATGTAAACGAGTCCAGCACTTCGATGGGAGCATGCATGTAGGTGAGAACCGGTGGTGCAGCAGCCTGGGCTCCGTACACCACGACCTTAGTCTTCTTCACGTTGACGGTCCCAGGCTTTCTGTAGGTAGGTGACCCGAAGCCGGGTCCACAGCTCAACGTCTAGGCGGCCAGGGTGCCAGGCAGTGGGGTCGCCGGCGATGATGACGTCAGGAGTGGTTGGGGGTGTGTGGCCGCCGTCGATGGCAGCCCACAAGTCGCAGAGCCACTGGAGGGCAGGGCGTGTAAGCGGGCAGTGGAGGAGGACGTGGGTGGTGTTGGCGACGGTGGTGGGCTGCAGGGTGGCGGGGTGGTTGACGAGCGGGGTACGGCAAGCCGGCCAGCGGCAGCAGGCCCTCTGCATGGGGGTGTCACCTGACATGTCGACAGCGGCGTGCTTATAGCGGCAGTAGGTGAGGAAGGATGGTGTGCGAAGTTGGCAGTGAAGGGCTCGCCAGGCGACGGCGACATCGGCCTTGCGGATGTTGGTGCCGCAGAGCTGTTCCCAGCAACAGCGGTACTTGGAGGCGACGGCAGGGGTGGTGTTGTCCTGGATAGCGGTAAGGGAAGTGCAAATAGCGATGGAAAAGGACCTTTGACCGGAAGGCTGTTTGTGTATTGCGTTTGTCAACGACTTATATACACAAACCATGGAGGGCAGATTGCCGAAGCAACCACTTGCATAGGGTGGGGTGGGTTGGTCCCACACGGAACTAGACCCGGAACTTCCGCCACCGCCAGGGATCGAACCCGGTCCCTGAACGGTGTCCAATGAATGGATAGCGGTAAGGGAAGTGCAAATAGCGATGGAATGGTAGCGATGGAATGGTCCTGAGGAGAATGGCGTTGTTGGTGGGGCCGGCGAGCGTGTGCTTGGGGCCGCTGCTGTGGGTCGCGGGCCCGTGTCGCCATAGCGTGCACGCTTGGTTGGGGCCCTGTGATGGCGATGAAGCATGGGAGACGGTGTGGAGCTGCTGTTGGCGAGGGCGAGTCAGGGCGTGGGGAACTAGTTGTGGGCTGGTCGGCAGGGGGTGGGGAGTCCGGCTGAGTCGGCTGAGTGGGCGTCGGAGAAGTGGAGTGGGGTGCAGCAGCTGCTGTTATCGCCAGTGGTGCCTGCGGGGAGGTGCGTGTAACCCAGGCTGGGTGGTCGATGTGGTCCCGCTGAGCCGTGCGGTGCTGCTGGGCCTCGGTGATGACGGCATGCTCGGCGGCCTCAACGTGGGCGTAGCCTGGGGCGAACCAGCGAGCTGTGGGCTGCGTGGTGGCCAAGGTGATGCGGCCTTGCTGGAGAAGCTCCGACTCCAGGAGGTGCGCCGTTCCAAGGGAGACCTCGTACTGCTGGCCGGCTACTTGCAGGCAGTCGCCTCCAAGACCGGTCGTCGGCGGTTAGCACAGTTTCGGATGGGCAGTCACATGCTGGGGGTGGAAACAGGATGGATGGATAGCGGTAAGGGAAGTGCAAATAGCGATGGAAAAGGACCTTTGACCGGAAGGCTGTTTGTGTATTGCGTTTTTCAACGACTTATATACACAAACAGGGAGGTGGCAGCGTCTGCCGCGGGCAGAGCGGCTGTGTCAGCGGTGTAGCTGCGGCGTGGTGGATGATGAGGCGCACATGGTCTGGGGGTGTCCTGCTCTAGTAGATCAGAGGGTGCAGCATTCTGAGCTGTTTCAGGACAGCGACATCACCTCAGTGGCGGACTTTATGCAGCAGGATGCCGGGCAACTGGCAGCCTTTTTGCGTGTTTGTCATGATCATTGTGCAGAGTTGGAGGGGTGTACATCCAACCGGGATTGAGTGGACCCATTCTGTCAGCGGGGAGTGAACGGTTTCGGACACGACTCGTTGTGCATGTTGCTCTGGGTTATTCCGCCAGAGCCTGTGGCTAGGCCAAAATGGCCCACCACCAGTATGTAATCAATGTCAAAAATGTCAATGTACTCCATAAGGTTGCGGTCTTCTTCGCCGTAGCCGTAGATGTCGGGGACGATGGTCAGATCGGCGAGCTCGGCAAGGAAGTAGGGGCGATCCATCTTCTTGTGAGCGGGCACGTCACTGTCGTTCCCGTCGGCCGATGGCGCTGCGCCAGCAGCCGCGCGGTGTGCGGGAGGTGACCACATGACGAGATGGCAGGGTTGCCAGGGGGGCTGGGCGTCGAGGAGTGAGGCAGCGTCGTCATGGGCAGCGAGGCTGTGGTCGAGGCGCACGCGGTAGAGTCGACCATCGCCCTGGCGGCGCACGAAGCGGTGGGCAGAGTCAACCTCCCACTGCTCCGAGACGTCGACAGACGGAGGAGGCCCTGTGCCTGGCGCATCAGACGGGTGCGGGGGCGGCGGGTGGTATGGCGGGAGCCAGACACCAGCCGCACGCAGGCACACTTCCCACGCTGGGGGTTGTGGTGGCCGTGGCGCATGGTGTGGGGCAAGGGCCAAGGCTGTGGTGGAGGGCGTGACGTCCGGCTGCTGAAGTGGGGGAGGCGGCAAAGGCGGGGGTGGCGGCAGAGGTGGGGGTGGCGGAAGCACTTGGCTTGGTGGGGAGGCGTGTGTACGAGGCGGGCTGCGGTTGCGACGTCGGCTGCGGGTGGCAGCGGCGGTGGTGACGGCAGTGCTGGGTGCGCTGGAGGAGGTCGGTGAGTGACCGGCTGTGGTGGTTGGTGGCGGAGGGTCGGGCCTGGCAGCCGCCTGGGATGCCAGTGCGTCTCTGATCAGCTGCAGGCTGTACATGGCGATGCGCTGCCCAAGTGGTGCATCCAGGCTGAGGAGGTGTTCCTGGTGGTGGGCGGCGATGTGGGCGTGGGCGTCGAGGTGGTACGTGTGTCGGATGATGTCGAGTGTAATGGGGACAGGTTGCCGTGCAAACACTCCTCTTCATTGGACACCGTTCAGGGACCGGGTTCGATCCCTGGCGGTGGCGGAAGTTTCGGGTCTAGTTCCGTGTGGGACCAACCCACCCCACCCTATGCAAGTGGTTGCTTCGGCAATCTGCCCTCCATGGTTTGTGTATATAAGTCGTTGAAAAACGCAATACACAAACAGCCTTCCGGTCAAAGGTCCTTTTCCATCGCTATTTGCACTTCCCTTACCGCTATCCATTCCATTCTGAGTGCCTGCACATGCTGAGCGAAGGCTGGCGGGCGGGGAAAGGCGTGGGCGTCAGGGCGGGCGGCGAGTGGCATGTGGACGGCGTCGAGGATGAGAGGCATGTACAGCCAGGAGTTGGTGGGGCGACGGCAGGCTGGCAATGTGGCGTGGTCGTGGACGACGCAATCAGGCACAAGGGAGGGGAGGCGGCGGCGTTGTGGTGGGGGGCAGGTGGTAGGGGGGCGGGCAGCTCGTCGTCGGTGACCAGTGAGCTGTGTGGTTGGCGGAGTGGGCCGAGTTGCAAGGGTCAGTGGAGGATCGTGCGGGCGAGGTGGCGGCGGCAGTGGGGTGCTCGCCAAGGGTGCTGCGGCTGAGGCGTCTGCGGCGGGTGCAAGCTCACGTGGGCTGGTCGTCGTGGCCGGCGTTGTCGGTGGAGGGTCCGGAGGGTGTGTGCCTGGCTGGCGAGGTGTATAAGGTGCGGCTGGTGGCACCGGCAGCGGGACGCTGCGAGTCGATTGCCGAGGCGGCAGTGGGGCGACGGGAAGGGCTGCCATGTCCGTCTGGTTGGTGTTCGCCTCGAGCGCTAGCCGCATGGTGGCATCAAGGGAGGCACGGATGACGGCAAGGTCCCCGCGTGCGACGGCAGCGAACTGGGGGTCGCCCTCGATGGCTGCCCGCAAGTCGTCAAGGGACCAGAGGCCAAGGGATGCAGCTCCGATGAGGTCGGCGTCGTGGGCAATGGGGTCAGCGATGGCACGCTGGCTGAAGAACAGGCGATCTCGCATGATGAGGCGGTGCGTATGCTGCTGCTCAGGGTCCAGCTTGCGCCCAATCCCGATGCGGTGAGCAGCCGCGACGCCGTCGCGCAGGCGTGGCGGGAGCGATGGCACAGTGGCGATGTCGAGAGTGGATGCCATGATGGCAGGTCCGAGGCCCCAACGGTGAAGGGCTCGGGCTGGCGCGTCGGTGTGGGGAATGGAGGATGCCGGAGCTCGCATGAGGTGAAAGCCGTGAATGGACTTCCACACTGCTGGCGTCGGCTGGAACAGGCGGAACGCTCGCTTCGCTGCCAGGGCGGTGGCGAAGAGCTCAAGGGAGGGGGCGCCAGCGCCACCAGCTCGTCGGGAGAGGCCGCACACAAGTCGCTTCGGGTTGCAGTTGGCGGAGAGGGGGTCGGTGTTGTAGCGGTTGCGACTGATGTAGCCGTAGATGCGGGTGTTGAGCTTCGCCAGTTGGGTGGCTGTGAGGGACTCGAAGCTGAGGAGGTGCACCAGCTGCGACTGCAGGTTCTGCTTGCCGACGTACGCCCGTCCAAAGAAGGAGATGGCGTGCTTGGACCACTGCAGGACCGCCTTGCCGATAAGGCCGATCCGGGAGTTGATCTTGTGCTGGCGAGCGTCGATGGCGTCGCTGCCGCAGCCGACGATGACGCCCAAGTGGTTGACATATGTGTGGTGTGGGGTATATGTGATGCCGGTGGCGGCACTGGTGTGGGCGGGTTGCCGGGCAGCCGAGCCGAACAACAGGGACTTGGTCTTGGTGGGGTTGAGCTGGGCACCCGAGGCGGCAGCGAAGGCAGCAACAGGTCCTTCGATGACCTTGTCGCAGTCCGCTGCGGAGGCGGCGTGGATGGTGGTGTCGTCGGCGTGCATGTGGCAAGGGGGAGCAGCTCCGCCAAAGGGGAGGGCGATGGGTTGCACGGCACCAGCGGCGACCATGCGTCGAGTGAGGGCGGCAAGAGTCTGGAGCTGCAGAATGTAGAGCAGTGACGAGGGGGGGCTGCCTTGGAGTGCGCCGCTGTTGATGGGAATGGGGTCGGTGGGGGCGCCGTTGACGCGGATGCGCCCAAGGGTGTCGGTCATAAAGAGGGCAGCCCAGCGCTGGGCGCCCTCTCCAAACCGCATGGCCTCCATGACCCTCAAGGTCCAGGCTCGGTCCATCCAGTCGAAGGCCTTGGCGAAGTCGAGGAAGAGCATGGCTCCATCGGTGTCATGGGTGGTGAGGAGGTCGGCGAGCTCGGTGTGGTTGAGGATGTTGTCGCCGATCCAGCGGCCGGGGAGGAAGCCAGTCTGTGTGGGGTCGATGACGGGTCCAAGGGCGTGGGCGAGGCGGGTGGCAAAGGCGCGGGAGGCGATCTTGACGTCGGCGTTGATGCCTGCGATAGGTCGGCGGTTGGCGAGGTCGCGGGCATCGCCCCGCTTTGGGACGAGGGTGTAGTCGGAGGTGCGCTGACGAGGCGACATGGTGGGCCGGGCACCAGCCGTGTGGCAGGCATTGAAGGCTCGTGTGAGAGGGAGGCCGAGCTTGTCCCAGAGTTGGACGTACAGCTCAGCTGGCAGGCCGCCCGGACCAGGGCTCTTGCCGCGTTGTGCCGCGCGGGCGGCGGCCGTGAGCTCCTTGTGTGTGAGTGGCTCGTCGCAGGCGGCAGCATCGGCGGCAGCGACGGTGGTGTCGAGGGAGGCAAGGAGCTGGTCCTGAGCGGCGCGGCATGTTGGGCGGGCGGCGAAGTGGCGGGTGTAGTGGTCGGCGATGAGCTGCTGGGCGTGGGCGAGGCCGTCGGCCGTGTCAAGGCCGACATACATGCTATTGCTGGAGTCCAGCACCGAGGTGAAGGTGGTGTCGCTGAAGTGGCGGGGGTCGCAGCGAGCGTGGAAGTAGTGAGTGGGCTTCTCGAAGAACATGAGCTCCAATGCCCGGGCGCGATCGAGTGCAAGCTGGGCGTGGCGGTCGTGGTGGGCTTGCAGGGCGTCGGCAGCGGTGTGGAAGGCGGCGCGTGCGGCGTCGCGAGCATTGTCTGTTGGAATGGATAGCGGTAAGGGAAGTGCAAATAGCGATGGAAAAGGACCTTTGACCGGAAGGCTGTTGCAGCGATGGGCAGCTGTGAAGCTGCAAAGGCGACGGCCTCTTGCAGGTGCCGAAGCTCCAGGCGTCTGCGACGTGTGTCGGCGGCAGTGCGCCGCTGGGCGAGCAGGCGGATGCAGGAAAACATGTCCTCCAACAGCCCTTGCGGGTCGGTGTCGCGCAACTCCGGGGGGGCGGCGCCGCCGTCGGGAGAGGGCGAGGCGTGCCGGCTTGCGGCGGCCAGGAGGCGGAGGAAGTCGGCGGCCCGGCGCGATGAGTCTTGCTGATGGAGCCTGTCGGCCATAAGGCGGTCGAGGGCATTTTCCAGCTCAGTGACGAAGTCGGCGTCTGCGAGGAGGGGGAGGGGGAAGCGCCATGGTGGGCGAGCCCGCAGCACGGAACCGGGGAGCGTGAAGGCGAAGGTGACGCCGCGGTGGTCGCTGTGGAAGTTGTCAACGATGGTGGCGTGTGGTTGATGGTGGAGGAGGGCCTCAGCGACTAGCCACTTGTCGAGTCGAGAGGCGCCGTGGTCGGCGTTGCGAGAGACGAAAGAGAAGTCGGTGGCAGGGTGGGGGTGGCAGTGCCGCCAGGCATCAGCCAAGCCGGCAGAGGTGGCGAGGTGTTGCAGCTCAGGGGCGCCGACCAGTCGACCGGATCGCTGGCTAGCGGTGGGAGTGGCATCATGGACGGTGTCGATGCAGTTGAAGTCGCCTGGTGCATCCATTGCAACAATCGCCAGCACCAGCAGCCTCGCACAAACACCAACATATGCGCAACCTCGCAACTGGACAAGGCAACGACCCCTCCTTCGGGTTGGGCATCAATCATCGGGACCAGCTCATCGGTACATTTTGACATTTGACATTTGATTACATACTGGTGGTGTTTGTTTGTTTGTTTGTTTGTTTGTTTTTTACAAAGGGCGTCCAGACCAGAACCAAGCTCAAGAACAAGGCTCTGCGGCACAATGCGGCTTCTCACGTGTGAACGTGAGGGCGGCTGAGTATGTCATCAAAACGTCATGTTCGAAATATGTCGATGGAGGACACTGAAACCACAAGGGAATGCAGGGCCCATGAGACCAGCGAAAGGCAATAGTCCCGATGAGGAAGGCTACCTAATGGTCGTACAAGTGCGGGGACCTAGCGGCGGCGGCAGCAATGCCACGCACTCGCGGCGAAGTCGCACCGCTGCGGGTCTATCACTCTAGAAATGTCGTAACGTCTGTCTGTCCACGTGCCACGGCACCCGCGGGTAAACCCAGAAAACCCCGCGCAGACATGCAGGGACCGGTTGCGTACAAGTACGCCGAGCTCTGGGCCCGCTGGGACCGGATACGCCGCGAGGCGCCCTGCATGCTGGTGAAAGCAGCCAAACCCAAAGGGACTGAGGGCTGGCGCTGGCAAACAACAGAGGGCTGGCGGCTGACGCAGCAAGCTGTCCGATATGCACAACACCGGGCACCAGGGTCTTCTGAGGCAGGTGCTCCCATCCGCGCGGGCTCCGCGGGTGGCCGCTGCTAGGTGTCGTCATGCTACTAAGGTCTTGGTCTTGCTCTTGCTCTTGTTCTTGATCTTGGCCCAGTGCTGACTGGGCAGGTGAGGTACGGGCGTATAGGTGAGGGTGAGCGGCGGTGGGAGTCCAGGATGGGACCGAAAGTGAAGGTGAAGGCGACGGCGGGTGCTGGCAGGTGAGGTGTGGGGGTGTAGGCGAAGGTGAGCGGCGGTGGGAGTCCAGGACGGGACCGAAAGTGAAGGTGAAGGCGACGGCGGGTGCTGGCAGGTGAGGTGTGAGGGTGTAGGCGAAGGTGAGCGGCGGTGGGAGTCCAAGATGGGACCGAAAGTGAAGGTGAAGGCGACGGCGGGTGCTGGCAGGTGAGGTGTGAGGGTGTAGGTAAAGGTGAGCGGCGGTGGGAGTCCAGGATGGGACCGAAAGTGAAGGTGAAGGCGACGGCGGGTGCTGGCAGGTGAGGTGTGAGGGTGTAGGCGAAGGTGAGCGGCGGTGGGAGTCCAAGATGGGACCGAAAGTGAAGGTGATGGCGACGGCGGGTGCTGGCAGGTGAGGTGTGAGGTGAGGTGTGAGGGTGTAGGTGAAGGTGAGCGGCGGTGGGAGTCCAGGAAAGGACCGAAAGTGAAGGTGAAGGCGACGGCGGGTGCTGGCAGGTGAGGTGTGAGGGTGTAGGCGAAGGTGAGCGGCGGTGGGAGTCCAAGATGGGACCGAAAGTTAAGGTGATGGCGACGGCGGGTGCTGGCAGGTGAGGTGTGAGGGTGTAGGTGAAGGTGAGCGGCGGTGGGAGTCCAGGATGGGACCGAAAGTCATTGACATTGACATTGATTACATACTGGTGGTGGGCCATTTTGGCCTAGCCACAGGCTCTGGCGGAATAACCCAGAGCAACATGCACAACGAGTCGTGTCCGAAACCGTTCACTCCCCGCTGACAGAATGGGTCCACTCAATCCCGGTTGGTTGTACACCCCTCCAACTCTGCACAATGATCAGTGAAGGTGAAGTGAAGGTGAAGGCGACGGCGGGTGCTGGCAGGTGAGGTGTGGGGGTGTAGGCGAAGGTGAGCGGCGGTGGGAGTCCAGGACGGGACCGAAAGTGAAGGTGATGGCGACGGCGGGTGTTGGCAGGTGAGGTGTGAGTGTGTAGGTGAGGGTGAGCGGCGGTGGGAGTCCGGTATGGGACCGAAAGTGAAGGTGAAGGCGACGGCGGCGCCGGCAGATGAGGTGTGAGGGTGTAGGTGACGGTGAGCGGCGGTGGGAGTCCGGTATGGGACCGAAAGTGAAGGTGAAGGCGACGGCGGGTGCTGGCAGGTGAGGTGTGAGGGTGGAGGCGAAGGTGAGCGGCGGTGGGAGTCCAGGATGGGACCGGAAGTGAAGGTGAAGGCGACGGCGGGTGTTGGCAGGTGATGTGTGAGGGTGTAGGCGAAGGTGAGCGGCGGTAAGAGTCCAGGATGGGACCGGAAGTGAAGGGGAAGGCGACGGCGGGTGCTGGCAGGTGAGGTGTGAGGGTGTAGGCGAAGGTGAGTGGCGGTGGGAGTCCAGGATGGGACCGAAAGTGAAGGTGATAGCGACGGCGGGTGCCGGCAGGTGAGGTGTGAGGGTGTAGGTGAAGGTGAGTGGTGGTGGGAGTCCAGGATGGGACCGAAAGTGAAGGCGCCCCGAAGGCGCCCGCCCCCCTACCACCTGCCCCCCACCACAACGGAATGGAATGGATAGCGGTAAGGGAAGTGCAAATAGCGATGGAAAAGGACCTTTGACCGGAAGGCTGTTTGTGTATTGCGTTTTTCAACGACTTATATACACAAACCATGGAGGGCAGATTGCCCAAGCAACCACTTGCATAGGGTGGGGTGGGTTGGTCCCACACGGAACTAGACCCGAAACTTCCGCCACCGCCAGGGATCGAACCCGGTCCCTGAACGGTGTCCAATGAATGGATAGCGGTAAGGGAAGTGCAAATAGCGATGGAAAAGGACAACGCCGCCGCCCTCCCCTCCCTTGTGCCTGATTGCGTCGTCCACGACCACGCCACACTGCCAGCCTGCCGTCGCCCCACCAACTCCTGGCTGTACATGCCTCTCATCCTCGACGCCGTCCACATGCCACTCGCCGCCCGCCCTGACGCCCACGCCTTCCCCCGTCCGCCAGCCTTTGTTCGGCATGTGCAGGCACTCAGAGAAGTGTTCGCACGACAACCTGTCCCCATCACACTCGACATCATCCGACACACATACCACCTGGACGCCCACGCCCACATCGCCGCCCACCACCAGGAACACCTCCTCGGCCTGGATGCACCACTCGGGCAGCGCATTGCCATGTACAGCCTGCAGCTGGTCAGAGACGCACTGGCATCTCAGGCGGCTGCCATGCCCGACCCTCCGCCACCAACCACCACAGCCGGTCACTCAACGACCTCCTCCAGCGCACCCAGCACTGCCATCACCACCGCCATTTGACATTGATTACATACTGGTGGTGGGCCATTTTGGCCTAGCCACAGGCTCTGGCGGAAAAACCCAGAGCAACATGCACAACGAGTCGTGTACGAAACCGTTCACTCCCCGCTGACAGAATGGTTCCACTCAATCCCGGTTGGATGCACACCCCTCCAACTCTGCACATTGATCATGACAACCCCGCAAAAAGGCTGCCAGTTGCCCGGCATCCTGCTGCATAAAGTCCGCCACTGATGTGATGTTGCTGTCCTCAAACAGCTCCGAATGCTGCACCCTCTGATCTACTAGGGCTGGACACCCCCAGACCATATGCGCCTCATCATCCACCACGCCGCAGTTACACCGCTGACACAGCCGCTCTGCCCGCGGCAGCCGCTGCCACCTCCCTGTTTCCACCCCCAGCATGTGACTGCCCATGCGAAACTGTGCTAACCGCCGACGACCGGTCTTGGAGGCGACTGCCTGCAAGTAGCCGGCCATCTGGTAGTTGTCACTGTTCACAGGGCCCCTGACTCCCAGCCACTCACGCACTTTGCGCAAGTCGCTGCCATTCACAGCATCGAAGGTGCGGCGCTGCAGGTGTGCAGTGACAACAGATGTGTCAATGCGCTGCGGCACGCCGTCAACGATGGGTGACATGAAGTGCAGGAACGAACACACCTGGGCAGCCCAGCATGCTGAGCTGCTGGTGCTGCGCCCCGGCCGTGTGGCCAGAGCACAGTTCTCCAGGACCGCCGCTGCCACCCGCAGCCGACGTCGCAACCGCAGTCCGCCTCGTACACACGCCTCCCCACTAAGCCAAGTGCTTCCGCCACCCCCGCCTCTGCCGCCTACCCCACTTCAGCAGCCGGACGTCACGCCCTCCACCACAGCCTTGGCCCTTGCCCCACACCATGCGCCTCGGCCAGCACAACCCCCAGCGTGGGAAGTGTGCCTGCGTGCGGCTGGTGTCTGGCTCCCGCCATACCACCCGCCGCCCCCGCACCCATGTGATGCGCCAGGCACAGGGCCTCCTCCGTCTGTCGACGTCTCGGAGCAGTGGGAGGTTGACTCTGCCCACCGCTTCGTGCGCCGCCAGGGCGATGGTCGACTCTACCGCGTGCGCCTCGACCACAGCCTCGCTGCTCATGACGACGCTGCCTCACTCCTCGACGCCCAGCCCCCCTGGAGACCCTGCCATCTCGTCATGTGGTCACCTCCCACACGCTGCACCATCACTGACACGGCGCCATCGGCCGACGGGAACGATGGTGACGTGCCCGCTCACAAGAAGATGGATCGCCCCTACTTCCTTGCCGAGCTCGCCGATCTGACCATCGTCCCCGACATCTACGGCTACGGCGAGGAAGACCGCAACCTCATGGAGTACGAGGTCTCCCTTGGAACGGCGCACCTCCTGGAGTCGGAGCTTCTCCAGCAAGGCCGCATCACCTTGGCCACCACGCAGCCCACAGCAATCCCTCGCTGGTTCGCCCCAGGCTACGCCCACGTTGAGGCCGCCGAGCATGCCGTCATCACCGAGGCCCAGCAGCACCGCACGGCTCAGCGGGACCACATCGACCACCCAGCCTGGGTTACACGCACCTCCGTTTGCATCCATGTAGCTTAGACTTCCTCACCGGGACTATTGCCTTGCGCTGGTCTCATGGACCCTGCATTCCCTTGTGGTTTCAGTGTCCTCCATCTGCACAGTTCGACACTTGATGTGCGACATGACATTCTTTCGCCGCCCTCACGTTCACACGTGAGACGCCGCATTGTGCCGCAGAGCCTTGCTCTTGAGCTTGGTTCTGGTCTGGACGCCCTCTGTAAAAAACAAACAAACAAACAAACAAACAAACACGCACCTCCCCGCAGGCGCCACTGGCGATAACAGCAGCTGCTGCACCCCACTCCACTTCTCCGACGCCCACTCAGCCGACTCAGCCGGACTCCCCACCCCCTGCCGACCAGCCCACAACTAGTTCCCCACACCCTGACTCGCCCTCCCCAGCAGCGGCTCCACACCGTCTCCCATGCTTCATCGCCATCACAGGGCCCCAACCAAGCGTGCACGCTATGGCGACACGGGCCCGCGACCCACAGCAGCGGCCCCAAGCACACGCTCGCCGGCCCCACCAACAACGCCATCCTCCTCAGGACAACACCACCCCTGCCGTCGCCTCCAAGTACCGCCGCTGCTGGGAACAGCTCTGCGGCACCAACATCCGCAAGGCCGATGTCGCCGTCGCCTGGCGAGCCCTTCACTGCCAACTCCGCACACCATCCTTCCTCACCTACTGCCGCTATAAGCACGCCGCTGTCGACATGTCAGGTGACACCCCCATGCAGAGGGCCTGCTGCCGCTGGCCGGCTTGCCGTACCCCGCTCGTCAACAACCCCGCCACCCTGCAGCCCACCACCGTCGCCAACACCACCCACGTCCTCCTCCATTGCCCGCTCACACGCCCTGCCCTCCAATGGCTCTGCGACTTGTGGGCTGCCATCGACGGCGGCCACACACCCCCAACCACTCCTGACGTCATCATCGCCGGCGACCCCACTGCCTGGCACCCTGGCCGCCTGGATCTTGAGCTGTGGACCCGGCTTCGGGTCACCTACCTACAGAAGGCCTGGGACGCCCACTGTGCTGTCCACCATGGTGGCCCCACACCCTCATCTACATCTATCGCCGCCGCCACCCTCCACTCCGCCGTCCAGTCGATGCGCACCGAGTTTACTGCCGCCTACACGTCCCCCACGGAGCTAGCACAGCAGTGCGACGCGCACATGACTGGAGCGAGGCCAACAGATTGACGACGACAACAACCCCATGACCGACTTCAAAAGGATCTGGGTCGCGAGCGGCCTCTGCAGCATGAACGGCCGAGACCTTGTCGTCCGCTGGACGGCCTCTCACCCAGTGCCGCTGCCAGCAGTACGTCCACAGCCACAGCCACACTCACATCCACAGCCTCAGCGCCAACCTCAGCCCCAGCCTGAGTCCCGCCCTGGACCCCCGCCGCAAACATCGCAGCAACCACCCCCAACGGCTGCCTCCCCACCGCGCCTCCAACTCATCTGAAGCACTGTCTCGCACGCCTACGGTAAATGCCCACACTCACGCCGACGCACATCGCCTACACCCTCACACCTCACCTGCCAGCACCCGCCGTCATCTTCACCTTCACTTTCGGTCCCATCCTGGGCTCCCACCGCCGCTCATCGCCACCTACACCCTCACACCTCACCTACCAGCACCCGCCGTCGCCTTCACCTTCACCTTCAGTCCCATCCTGGACTCCCACCACCGCTCACCGCCACCTACACCCTCACACTCCACCTGTCAGCACAGGCCGCCGCCTCCACCTTCACTTTCGGTCCCATCTTGGACTCCCACCGCCACTCACCTTCACCTACACCCTCACACCTCACCTGCCAGCAGCCGCCGTCGCCTTCACCTTCACTTTCGGTCCCCTCCTGGACTCCCACCGCCGCTCACCTTCACCTACACCCTCACACCTCACCTGCTAGCACCCGCCGTCGCCTTCACCTTCACTTTCAGTCCCATCCTGGACTCCCACCGCCACTCACCTTCACCTACACCCTCACACCTCGCCTGCCAGCACCCGCCGTCGCCTTCACCTCACCTTCGGTCCCATCCCGGACTCCCACCGCCGCTCACCATCACCTACACCCTCACACCTCACCTGCCAGCACCCGCCGTCGCCTTCACCTCACCTTCGGTCCCATCCTGGTCTCCCACCGCCGCTCACCCTCACCCACACCCTCACACCTCACCTGCCAGCACCCGCCGTCGCCTTCACCTTCACTTTCGGTCCCATCCTGGACTCCCACCGCCGCTCACCCTCACCTACACCCTCACACCTCGCCTGCCAGCACCCGCCGCCGCCTTCACGTTCACCTTCAATCCCATTCTGGGCTCTCACTACCACTCACCCCCACCTACACCCTCACACCTCACCTGCCAGCACCCGCCGTCGCCTTCACCTTCACCTTCACATTCAGTCCCATCCTGGACTCCCACCGCCGCTCACCTTCGCCTACACCCTCCACACCTCGCCTGCCAGCACCCGCTGCCGCCTTCACCTTCGCCTTCGGTCCCTTCCTGGACTCCCACCGCCACTCACCTTCACCTACACCCTCACACCTCACCTGCCAGCACCCGCCGTCGCCTTCACCTTCACCTTCGGTCCCATCCTGGACTCCCACCGCCACTCAGCTTCACCTACACCCTCACACCTCACCTGCCAGCACCCGCCGTCACCACCACCTTCACCTTCAGTCTTATCCTGGACTCCCACCGCCGCTCACCTTCACCTACACCCTCACACCTCACCTGCCAGCACCCGCCGTCATCTTCACCTTCACTTTCGGTCCCATCCTGGGCTCCCACCGCCGCTCATCGCCACCTACACCCTCACACCTCACCTACCAGCACCCGCCGTCGCCTTCACCTTCACCTTCAGTCCCATCCTGGACTCCCACCACCGCTCACCGCCACCTACACCCTCACACTCCACCTGTCAGCACCCGCCGCCGCCTTCACCTTCACTTTCGGTCCCATCTTGGACTCCCACCGCCACTCACCTTCACCTACACCCTCACACCTCACCTGCCAGCAGCCGCCGTCGCCTTCACCTTCACTTTCGGTCCCCTCCTGGACTCCCACCGCCGCTCACCTTCACCTACACCCTCACACCTCACCTGCTAGCACCCGCCGTCGCCTTCACCTTCACATTCAGTCCCATCCTGGACTCCCACCGCCACTCACCTTCACCTACACCCTCACACCTCGCCTGCCAGCACCCGCCGTCGCCTTCACCTCACCTTCGGTCCCATCCCGGACTCCCACCGCCGCTCACCATCACCTACACCCTCACACCTCACCTGCCAGCACCCGCCGTCGCCTTCACCTCACCTTCGGTCCCATCCTGGTCTCCCACCGCCGCTCACCCTCACCCACACCCTCACACCTCACCTGCCAGCACCCGCCGTCGCCTTCACCTTCACTTTCGGTCCCATCCTGGACTCCCACCGCCGCTCACCCTCACCTACACCCTCACACCTCGCCTGCCAGCACCCGCCGCCGCCTTCACGTTCACCTTCAATCCCATTCTGGGCTCTCACTACCACTCACCCCCACCTACACCCTCACACCTCACCTGCCAGCACCCGCCGTCGCCTTCACCTTCACCTTCACATTCAGTCCCATCCTGGACTCCCACCGCCGCTCACCTTCGCCTACACCCTCCACACCTCGCCTGCCAGCACCCGCTGCCGCCTTCACCTTCGCCTTCGGTCCCTTCCTGGACTCCCACCGCCACTCACCTTCACCTACACCCTCACACCTCACCTGCCAGCACCCGCCGTCGCCTTCACCTTCACCTTCGGTCCCATCCTGGACTCCCACCGCCACTCAGCTTCACCTACACCCTCACACCTCACCTGCCAGCACCCGCCGTCACCACCACCTTCACCTTCAGTCTTATCCTGGACTCCCACCGCCGCTCACCTTCACCTACACCCTCACACCTCACCTGCCAGCACCCGCCGTCGCCTTCACCTTCACCCTAGTCCCATTCCGGGCCCCCACCGCCGCTCACCTTCACCTACACCCTCACACCTCACCTGACAGCACCCGCCGTCGCCTTCACCTTCACTTTCGGTCCCATCCTGGACTCCCACCGCCACTCACCTTCGCCTACACCCTCACACCTCACCTGCCAGCACCCGCCGTCGCCTTCACCTTCACATTTAGTCCCATCCTGGACTCCCATCGCCACTCACCTTCACCTACACCCTCACACCTCACCTGCCAGCACCCGCCGTCACCAGCACCTTCACCTTCGGTCCCATCCTGGACTCCCACCGCCACTCGCCTTCACCTACACCCTCGCACCTCGCCTGCCAGCGCCCGCCGCCGCCTTCATCTTCACCTTCGGTCCCATCTTGGACTCCCACCGCCGCTCACCTTCACCTACACCCTCACACCTCACCTGCCAGCACCCGCCGTCGCCTTCACCTTCACTTTCGGTCCCATCCTGGACTCCCACCGCCGCTCACCTTCGCCTACACCCTCACACCTCACCTGCCAGCACCCGCCGTCGCCTTCACCTTCACTTTCGGTCCCATCCTGGACTCCCACCGCCGCTCACCTTCGCCTACACCCTCACACCTCACCTGCCAGCACCCGCCGTCGCCTTCACCTTCACTTTCGGTCCCATCCTGGACTCCCACCGCCGCTCACCTTCGCCTACACCCTCACACCTCACCTGCCAGCACCCGCCGTCGCCTTCACCTTCACTTTCGGTCCCATCCTGGACTCCAACCGCCGCTCACCTTCACCTACACCCTCACACCTCACCTGCCAGCACCCGCCGTCGCCTTCACCTTCACTTTCGGTCCCATCCTGGACTCCCACCGCCGCTCACCTTCGCCTACACCCTCCCACCTCACCTGCCAGCACCCGCCGTCGCCCTCACCTTCACTTTCGGTCCCATCCTGGACTCCAACCGCCGCTCACCTTCGCCTGCACCCTCACACCTCACCTGCCAGCACCCGCCGTCGCCTTCACCTTCACTTTCGGTCCCATCCTGGACTCCCACCGCCGCTCACCTTCGCCTGCACCCTCACACCTCACCTGCCAGCACCCGCCGTCGCCTTCACCTTCACTTTCGGTCCCATCCTGGACTCCCACCGCCGCTCACCTTCGCCTACACCCTCCCACCTCACCTGCCAGCGCCCGCCGTCGCCTGCACTTTCACTTTCGGTCCCATCCTGGACTTACACCGCCGCTCACCTTCGCCTACACCCTCACACCTCACCTGCCAGCACCCGCCGTCGCCTTCACCTTCACTTTCGGTCCCATCCTGGACTCCCACCGCCGCTCACCCTCACCTACACCCTCACACCTCACCTGCCAGCACCCGCCGTCGCCTTCACCTTCACTTTGGGTCCCATCCTGGACTCCCACCACCACTCACCCTTACCTATACGCCCGTACCTCATCTGCCCTGTCAGCCCTGGGCCAAGATCAAGAACAAGAGCAAGAGCAAGACCAAGACCTTGGTAGCATGACAACACCTAGCAGCGGCCACCCGCGGAGCCCGCGCGGATGGGAGCACCTGCCTCAGAAGACCCTGGTGCCCGGTGTTGTGCATATCGGACAGCTTGCGGCGTCAGCCGCCAGCCCTCTGTTGTTTGCCAGCGCCAGCCCTCAGTCCCTTTGGGTTTGGTTGCTTTCACCAGCATGCAGGGCGCCTCGCGGCGTATCCGGTCCCAGCGGGCCCAGAGCTCGGCGTACTTGTACGCAACCGGTCCCTGCATGTCTGCGCGGGGTTTTCTGGGTCTACCCGCGGGTGCCGTGGCACGTGGACAGACAGACGTTACGACATTTCTAGAGTGATAGACCCGCAGCGGTGCGACTTCGCCGCGAGTGCGTGGCATTGCTGCCGCCGCCGCCAGGTCCCCGCACTTGTACGACCATTAGGTAGCCTTCCTCATCGGGACTATTGCCTAGCGCTGGTCTCATGGGCCCTGCATTCCCTTGTGGTTTCAGTGTCCTCCATCGACATATTTCGAACATGACGTTTTGATGACATACTCAGCCGCCCTCACGTTCACACGTGAGAAGCCGCATTGTGCCGCAGAGCCTTGTTCTTGAGCTTGGTTCTGGTCTGGACGCCCTTTGTAAAAAACAAACAAACAAACAAACAAAAAAGTGAAGGTGAAGGCGACGGCGGGCGCTCGCAGGTGAGGTGTGAGGTGAGGTGTGAGGGTGTAGGTGAAGGTGAGCGGCGGTGGGAGTCCAGGAAAGGACCGAAAGTGAAGGTGAAGGCGACGGCGGGTGCTGGCAGGTGAGGTGTGAGGGTGTAGGCGAAGGTGAGCGGCGGTGGGAGTCCAAGATGGGACCGAAAGTGACGGTGATGGCGACGGCGGGTGCTGGCAGGTGAGGTGTGAGGGTGTAGGTGATGGTGAGCGGCGGTGGGAGTCCAGGATGGGACCGAAAGTGAAGGTGAAGGCGACGGCGGGTGCTGGCAGGTGAGGTGTGAGGGTGTAGGAGGTGTGCGTCGGCGTGAGTGTGGTGGGCATTCACCGTTGTCGTGCGAGACAGTGCTTCAGATGAGTTGGAGGCGCGGTGGGGAGGCAGCCGTCGGGGGTGGTTGTTGCGATGTTTGCGGCGGGGGTCCAGGGCGGGACTCAGGCTGGGGCTGAGGTTGGCCCTGAGGCTGTGGACGTGATTGTGACTGTGGCTGTGGACGTACTGCTGGCAGCGGCACTGGGTGAGTGGCCGTCCAGCGGACGACAAGGTCTCGGCCGTTCATGCTGCAGAGGCCGCTCGCGATCCAGATCCTTTTGAAGTCGGTCATGGGGTTGTTGTCGTCGTCAATCTGCTGGCCTCGCTGAGATCCAGTCATGTGCGCGTCGCACTGCTGTGCTAGCTCCGTGGGGGACGTGTAGGCGGCAGTGAACTCGGTGCGCATCGACTGCACGGCGGAGTGGAGGGTGGCGGCGGCGATAGATGTAGATGAGGGTGTGGGGCCACCATGGTGGACAGCACAGTGGGCGTCCCAGGCCTTCTGTAGGTAGGTGACCCGAAGCCGGGTCCACAGCTCAAGGTCCAGGCGGCCAGGGTGCCAGGCAGTGGGGTCGCCGGCGATGATGACGTCAGGAGTGGTTGGGGGTGTGTGGCCGCCGTCGATGGCGGCCCACAAGTCGCAGAGCCACTGGAGGGCGGGCCGTGTGAGCGGGCAGTGGAGGAGGACGTGGGTGGTGTTGGCGACGGTGGTGGGCTGCAGGGTGGCGGGGTTGTTGACGAGCGGAGTGCGGCAAGCCGGCCAGCGGCAGCAGGCCCTCTGCATGGGGGTGTCACCTGACATGTCGACAGCGGCGTGCTTATAGCGGCAGTAGGTGAGGAAGGATGGTGTGCGGAGTTGGCAGTGAAGGGCTCGCCAGGCGACGGCGACATCGGCCTTGCGGATGTTGGTGCCGCAGAGCTGTTCCCAGCAGCGGCGGTACTTGGAGGCGACGGCAGGGGTGGTGTTGTCCTGAGGAGGATGGCGTGATTGGTGGGGCCGGCGAGCGTGTGCTTGGGGCCGCTGCTGTGGGTCGCGGGCCCGTGTCGCCATAGCACGCTATGGCGTGCCATTTGACATTGATTACATACTGGTGGTGGGCCATTTTGGCCTAGCCACAGGCTCTGGCGGAATAACCCAGAGCAACATGCACAACGAGTCGTGTCCGAAACCGTTCACTCCCCGCTGACAGAATGGGTCCACTCAATCCCGGTTGGATGTACACCCCTCCAACTCTGCACAATGATCATGACAAACACGCAAAAAGGCTGCCAGTTGCCCGGCATCCTGCTGCATAAAGTCCGCCACTGAGGTGATGTCGCTGTGCACGCTTGGTTGGGGCCCTGTGATGGCGATGAAGCATGGGAGACGGTGTGGAGCTGCCGTTGGCGAGGGCGAGTCAGGGCGTGGGGAGCTAGGTGTGGGTTGGTCGGCAGGGGGTGGGGAGTCTAGCTGAGTCGGCTGAGTGGGAGTCGGAGAAGTGGAGTGGGGTGCAGCAGTTGCTGTCATCGCCAGTGGTGCCTGCGGGGAGGTGCGTGTAACCCAGGCTGGGTGGTCGATGTGGTCCCGCTGAGCCGTGCGGTGCTGCTGGGCCTCGGTGATGACGGCATGCTCGGCGGCCTCAACGTGGGCGTAGCCTGGGGCGAACCAGCGAGGGATTGCTGTGGGCTGCGTGGTGGCCAAGGTGATGCGGCCTTGCTGGAGAAGCTCCGACTCCAGGAGGTGCGCCGTTCCAAGGGAGACCTCGTACTCCATAAGGTTGCGGTCTTCTTCGCCGTAGCCGTAGATGTCGGGGACGATGGTCAGATCGGCGAGCTCGGCAAGGAAGTAGGGGCGATCCATCTTCTTGTGAGCGGGCACGTCACTGTCGTTCCCGTCGGCCGATGGCGCTGCGCCAGCAGCCGCGCGGTGTGCGGGAGGTGACCACATGACGAGATGGCAGGGTTGCCAGGGGGGCTGGGCGTCGAGGAGTGAGGCAGCGTCGTCATGGGCAGCGAGGCTGTGGTCGAGGCGCACGCGGTAGAGTCGACCATCGCCCTGGCGGCGCACGAAGCGGTGGGCAGAGTCAACCTCCCACTGCTCCGAGACGTCGACAGACGGAGGAGGCCCTGTGCCTGGCGCATCAGACGGGTGCGGGGGCGGCGGGTGGTATGGCGGGAGCCAGACACCAGCCGCACGCAGGCACACTTCCCACGCTGGGGGTTGTGGTGGCCGTGGCGCATGGTGTGGGGCAAGGGCCAAGGCTGTGGTGGAGGGCGTGACGTCCGGCTGCTGAAGTGGGGGAGGCGGCAAAGGCGGGGGTGGCGGCAGAGGTGGGGGTGGCGGAAGCACTTGGCTTGGTGGGGAGGCGTGTGTACGAGGCGGGCTGCGGTTGCGACGTCGGCTGCGGGTGGCAGCGGCGGTGGTGACGGCAGTGCTGGGTGCGCTGGAGGAGGTCGGTGAGTGACCGGCTGTGGTGGTTGGTGGCGGAGGGTCGGGCCTGGCAGCCGCCTGGGATGCCAGTGCGTCTCTGATCAGCTGCAGGCTGTACATGGCGATGCGCTGCCCAAGTGGTGCATCCAGGCTGAGGAGGTGTTCCTGGTGGCGGGCGGCGATGTGGGCGTGGGCGTCCAGGTGGTACGTGTGTCGGATGATGTCGAGTGTAATGGGGACAGGTTGCCGTGCAAACACTCCTCTGAGTGCCTGCACATGCTGAGCGAAGGCTGGCGGGCGGGGAAAGGCGTGGGCGTCAGGGCGGGCGGCGAGTGGCATGTGGACGGCGTCGAGGATGAGAGGCATGTACAGCCAGGAGTTGGTGGGGCGACGGCAGGCTGGCAATGTGGCGTGGTCGTGGACGACGCAATCAGGCACAAGGGAGGGGAGGCGGCGGCGTTGTGGTGGGGGGCAGGTGGTAGGGGGGCGGGCAGCTCGTCGTCGGTGACCAGTGAGCTGTGTGGTTGGCGGAGTGGGCCGAGTTGCAAGGGTCAGTGGAGGATCGTGCGGGCGAGGTGGCGGCGGCAGTGGGGTGCTCGCCAAGGGTGCTGCGGCTGAGGCGTCTGCGGCGGGTGCAAGCTCACGTGGGCTGGTCGTCGTGGCCGGCGTTGTCGGTGGAGGGTCCGGAGGGTGTGTGCCTGGCTGGCGAGGTGTATAAGGTGCGGCTGGTGGCACCGGCAGCGGGACGCTGCGAGTCGATTGCCGAGGCGGCAGTGGGGCGACGGGAAGGGCTGCCATGTCCGTCTGGTTGGTGTTCGCCTCGAGCGCTAGCCGCATGGTGGCATCAAGGGAGGCACGGATGACGGCAAGGTCCCCGCGTGCGACGGCAGCGAATTGGGGGTCGCCCTCGATGGCTGCCCGCAGGTCGTCAAGGGACCAGAGGCCAAGAGATGCAGCTCCGATGAGGTCGGCGTCGTCGGCAATAGGGTCAGCGATGGCGCGCTGGCTGAAGAACAGGCGATCTCGCATGACGAGGCGGTGCGTATGCTGCTGCTCAGGGTCCAGCTTGCGCCCAATCCCGATGCGGTGAGCAGCCGCGACGCCGTCGCGCAGGCGTGGCGGGAGCGATGGCACAGTGGCGATGTCGAGAGTGGATGCCATGATGGCAGGTCCGAGGCCCCAACGGTGAAGGGCTCGGGCTGGCGCGTCGGTGTGGGCAATGGAGGATGCCGGAGCTCGCATGAGGTGAAAGCCGTGAATGGACTTCCACACTGCTGGCGTCGGCTGGAACAGGCGGAACGCTCGCTTCGCTGCCAGGGCGGTGGCGAAGAGCTCAAGGGAGGGGGCGCCAGCGCCACCAGCTCGTCGGGAGAGGCCGCACACAAGTCGCTTCGGGTTGCAGTTGGCGGAGAGGGGGTCGGTGTTGTAGCGATTGCGACTGGTGTAGCCGTAGATGAGGGTGTTGAGCTTCGTCAGTTGGGTGGCTGTGAGGGAGTCGAAGCTGAGGAGGTGCACCAGCTGCGACTGCAGGTTCTGCTTGCCGACGTACGCCCGTCCAAAGAAGGAGATGGCGTGCTTGGACCACTGCAGGATCGCCTTGCCGATAAGGCCGATCCGGGAGTTGATCTTGTGCTGGCGAGCGTCGATGGCGTCGCTGCCGCAGCCGACGATGACGCCCAAGTGGTTGACATATGTGTGGTGTGGGGTATATGTGATGCCGGTGGCGGCACTGGTGTGGGCGGGTTGCCGGGCAGCCGAGCCGAACAACAGGGACTTGGTCTTGGTGGGGTTGAGCTGGGCGCCCGAGGCGGCAGCGAAGGCAGCAACAGGTCCTTCGATGACCTTGTCGCAGTCCGCTGCGGAGGCGGCGTGGATGGTGGTGTCGTCGGCGTGCATGTGGCAAGGGGGAGCAGCTCCGCCAAAGGGGAGGGCGATGGGTTGCACGGCACCAGCGACGACCATGCGTCGAGTGAGGGCGGCAAGAGTCTAGAGCTGCATGATGTAGAGCAGTGACTTGATTGATTACATACTGGTGGTGGGCCATTTTGGCCTAGCCACAGGCTCTGGCGGAATAACCCAGAGCAACATGCACAACGAGTCGTGTCCGAAACCGTTCACTCCCCGCTGACAGGATGGTTCCACTCAATCACCTTCACCTTCGGTCCCATCCTGGACTCCCACCGCCACTCGCCTTCGCCTACACCCTCACACCTCACCTGGCAGCACCCGCCGTCGCCTTCACCTTCACTTTCGGTCCCATCCTGGACTCCCACCGCCGCTCACCTTCGCCTACACCCTCACACCTCACCTGCCACCACCCGCCGTCACCTTCACCTTCACCTCCAGTCCCATCCTGGACTCCCACCGCCACTCACCTTCACCTACACCCTCCACACCTCGCCTGCCAGCACCCGCCGCCGCCTTCACCTTCACCTTCGGCCCCATCTTGGACTCCCGCCACCACTCACCTTCACCTACACCCTCACACCTCACCTGCCAGCACCCGCCGCCGCCGTCGCCATCACCTTCACTTTCGGTCCCATCCTGGACTCCCACCGCCGCTCACCTTCGCCTACACCCTCACACCTCACCTGCCAGCACCCGCCGTCGCCTTCACCTTCACTTTCGGTCCCATCCTAGACTCCCACCGCCGCTCACCCTCACCTACACCCTCACACCTCACCTGCCAGCACCCGCCGTCGCCTTCACCTTCACTTTCGGTCCCATCCTGGACTCCCACCGCCGCTCACCTTCGCCTACACCCTCACACCTCACCTGCCAGCACCCGCCGTCGCCTTCACCTTCACTTTCGGTCCCATCCTGGACTCCCACCGCCGCTCACCCTCACCTACACCCTCACACCTCACCTGCCAGCACCCCCCGTCGCCTTCACCTTCACTTTTGGTCCCATTCTGGACTCCCATCGCCGCTCACCTTCACCTACACCCTCACACTCCACCTGCCAGCACCCGCCGCCGACTTCACCTTCACCTCCAGTCCCATTCAGGGCTCCCACCGCCACTCACCTTTATCTACACCCTCACATCTCACCTGCCAGCACCCGCCGTCACCATCACCTTCACATTCGGTCCCATCCTGGACTCCCACCGCCGCTCACCTTCGCCTACACCCTCACACCTCACCTGCCAGCACCCGCCGTCGCCTTCACCTTCACTTTCGGTCCCATCCTGGACTCCCACCGCCGCTCACCTTCGCCTACACCCTCACACCTCACCTGCCAGCACCCGCCGTCGCCTTCACCTTCACTTTCGGTCCCGTCCTGGACTCCCACCGCCGCTCACCCTCACCTACACCCTCACACCTCACCTGCCAGCACCCGCCGTCGCCTTCACCTTCACTTTCGGTCCCATCCTGAACTCCCACCGCCCCTCACCTTCGCCTACACCCTCACACCTCACCTGCCAGCACCCGCCGTCACCATCACCTTCACTTTCGGTCCCATCCTGGACTCCCACCGCCACTCGCCTTTGCCTACACCCTCCACACCTCACCTGCCAGCACCCGCCGTCGCCTTCACCTTCACTTTCGGTCCCATCCTGGACTCCCACCGACGCTCACCTTCGCCTACACCCTCACACCTCACCTGCCAGCACCCGCCGTCGCCTTCACCTTCACTTTCGGTCCCATCCTGGACTCCCACCGCCGCTCACCCTCACACCTCACCTGCCAGCACCCGCCGTCACCATCACCTTCACTTTCGGTCCCATCCTGGACTCCCACCGCCGCTCACCCTCACCTACACCCTCACACCTCACCTGCCAGCACCCGCCGTCGCCTTCACCTTCACCTTTGGTCCCATCCTGGACTCCCACCGCCGCTCACCTTCGCCTACACCCTCGCACCTCGCTTGCGAGCCCGCCGTCGCCTTCACATTCACATTTAGTCCCATCCTGGACTCCCACCGCCGCTCACCTTCGCCTACACCCTCGCACCTCACCTGCCAGCACCCGCCGTCGCCTTCACCTTCACTCTCAGTCCCATCCTGGACTCCCACCACCATTCAACCTCACCTATGCGCCCGTACCTCATCTGCCCAGTCAGCACTGGGCCAAGATCAAGAACAAGAGCAAGAGCAAGACCAAGACCTTAGTAGCATGACAACACCTAGCAGCGGCCACCCGCGGAGCCCGCGCGGATGGGAGCACCTGCCTCAGAAGACCCTGGTGCCCGGTGTTGTGCATATCGGACAGCTTGCGGCGTCAGCCGCCAGCTTTCTGTTGTTTGCCAGCGCCAGCCCTCAGTCCCTTTGGGTTTGGTTGCTTTCACCAGCATGCAGGGCGCCTCGCGGCGTATCCGGTCCCAGCGGGCCCCAGAGCTCGGCGTACTTGTACGCAACCGGTCCCTGCATGTCTGCGCGGGGTTTTCTGGGTTTACCCGCGGGTGCCGTGGCACGTGGACAGACAGACGTTTACGACATTTCTAGAGTGATAGACCCGCAGCGGTGCGACTTCGCCGCGAGTGCGTGGCATTGCTGCCGCCGCCGCCAGGTCCCCGCACTTGTACGACCATTAGGTAGCCTTCCTCATCGGGACTATTGCCTTGCGCTGGTCTCATGGGCCCTGCATTCCCTTGTGGTTTCAGTGTCCTCCATCAACATATTTCGAACATGACGTTTTGATGACATACTCAGCCGCCCTCACGTTCACACGTGAGAAGCCGCATTGTGCCGCAGAGCCTTGTTCTTGAGCTTGGTTCTGGTCTGGACGCCCTTTGTAAAAAACAAACAAACAAACAAACAAACAAAATCCCGGTTGGATGTACACCCCTCCAACTCTGCACAATGATCATGACAAACCCGCAAAAAGGCTGCCAGTTGCCCGGCATCCTGCTGCATAAAGTCCGCCACTGTGGTGATGTCGCTGTCCTGAAACAGCTCAGAATGCTGCACCCTCTGATCTACTAGAGCTGGACACCCCCAGACCATGGGCCCTGCATTCCCCTGCGGTTTCAGTGTCCTCCATCTGCACAGTTCGACACTTGTTGTGTGATATGACATTCTTTTCGCCGCCCTCACGTTCACACGTGAGACGCCGCATTGTGCCGCAGAGCCTTGTTCCTGAGCTTGGTTCTGGTCTGGACGCCCTGTGTAAAAAACAAACAAACAAACAAAGACCATGTGCGCCTCATCATCCACCACGCCGCAGCTACACCGCTGACACAGCCGCTCTGCCCGCGGCAGACGCTGCCACCTCCCTGTCTCCACCCCCAGCATGTGACTGCCCATCCGAAACTGTGCTAACCGCCGACGACCGGTCTTGGAGGCGACTGCCTGCAAGTAGCCGGCCAGCTGGTAGTTGTCACCGTTGACAGGGCCCCTGACTCCCAGCCACTCACGCACTTTGCGCAAGTCGCTGCCATTCACAGCATCGAATGTGCGGCGCTGCAGGTGTGCACTGACAACCGAAGTGTCAATGCGCTGCGGCACGCCGTCAACGATGGGTGACATGAAGTGCAGGAACGAGCACACCTGGGCAGCCCAGCATGCTGAGCTGGTCTTGCTGCGCCCCGGCCGGGTGGCCAGAGCACAGTTCTCCAGGAATGCCTGTTTGGTGAGGCGTGTGTCCGGCATTGCGACCAGCCGATTCCAGAACCGGCAGATGGCCAGCGTTGCCGTGTGTGCCACCGGGAATCGCCCAAGCTCCCCCAACACCGCCACGTTGGGAGTGCCTGTGCGCACACCAAGAACAGACCGAAGAAACTTAGTGACGAGGGGGGGCTGCCTTGGAGTGCGCCGCTGTTGATGGGAATGGGGTCGGTGGGGGCGCCGTTGACGCGGATGCGCCCAAGGGTGTCGGTCATAAAGAGGGCAGCCCAGCGCTGGGCGCCCTCTCCAAACCGCATGGCCTCCATGACCCTCAAGGTCCAGGCTCGGTCCATCCAGTCGAAGGCCTTGGCGAAGTCGAGGAAGAGCATGGCTCCATCGGTGTCATGGGTGGTGAGGAGGTCGGCGAGCTCGGTGTGGTTGAGGATGTTGTCGCCAATCCAGCGGCCGGGGAGGAAGCCAGTCTGTGTGGGGTCGATGACGGGTCCAAGGGCGTGGGCGAGGCGGGTGGCAAAGGCGCGGGAAGCGATCTTGACGTCGGCGTTGATGCCTGCGATAGGTCGGCGGTTGGCGAGGTCGCGGGCATCGCCTCGCTTTGGGACGAGGGTGTAGTCGGAGGTGCGCTGACGAGGCGACATGGTGGGCCGGGCACCAGCCGTGTGGCAGGCATTGTTTGTTTGTTTGTTTGTTTGTTTGTTTTTTACAAAGGGCGTCCAGACCAGAACCAAGGCAGGCATTGAAGGCTCGTGTGAGAGGGAGGCCGAGCTTGTCCAAAAGTTGGACGTACAGCTCAGCTGGCAGGCCGTCCGGACCAGGGCTCCTGCCGCGTTGTGCCGCGCGGGCGGCGGCCGTGAGCTCCTTGTGTGTGAGTGGCTCGTCGCAGGCGGCAGCATCGGCGGCAGCGACGGTGGCGTCGAGGGAGGCAAGGAGTTGGTCCTGAGCGGCGCGGCATGTTGGGCGGGCGGCGAAGTGGCAGGTGTAGTGGTCGGCGATGAGCTGTTGGGCGTGGGCGAGGCCGTTGGCCGTGTCAAGGCCGACATACATGCCATTGCTGGAGTCCAGCACCGAGGTGAAGGTGGTGTCGCTGAAGTGGCGGGGGTCGCAGCGAGCGTGGAAGTAGTGAGTGGGCTTCTCGAAGAACATGAGCTCCAATGCCCGGGCGCGATCGAGTGCAAGCTGGGCGTGGCGGTCGTGGTGGGCTTGCAGGGCGTCGGCAGCGGTGTGGAAGGCGGCGCGTGCGGCGTCGCGAGCATTGCCTGTCATTTGACATTGACATTTGACATTTGACATTGATTACATACTGGTGGTGGGCCATTTTGGCCTAGCCACAGGCTCTGGCGGAATAACCCAGAGCAACATGCACAACGAGTCGTGTCCGAAACCGTTCACTCCCCGCTGACAGAATGGGTCCACTCAATCCCGGTTGGATGTACACCCCTCCAACTCTGCACAATGATCATGACAAACACGCAAAAAGGCTGCCAGTTGCCCGGCATCTTGCTGCATAAAGTCCGCCACTGAGGTGATGTCGCTGTCCTGAAACAGCTCAGAATGCTGCACCCTCTGATCTACTAGAGCAGGACACCCCCAGACCATGTGCGCCTCATCATCCACCACGCCGCAGCTACACCGCTGACACAGCCGCTCTGCCCGCGGCAGACGCTGCCACCTCCCTGTTTCCACCCCCAGCATGTGACTGCCCATCCGAAACTGTGCTAACCGCCGACGACCGGTCTTGGAGGCGACTGCCTGCAAGTAGCCGGCCAGCTGGTAGTTGTCACCGTTCACAGGGCCCCTGACTCCCAGCCACTCACGCACTTTGCGCAGGTCGCTGCCATTCACAGCATCGAATGTGCGGCGCTGCAGGTGTGCACTGACAACCGAAGTGTCAATGCGCTGCGGCACGCCGTCAACGATGGGTGACATGAAGTGCAGGAACGAGCACACCTGGGCAGCCCAGCATGCTGAGCTGTCGCAGCAATGGGCAGCTGTGAAGCTGCAAAGGCGACGGCCTCTTGCAGGTGCCGAAGCTCCAAGCGTCTGCGACGTGTGTCGGCGGCAGTGCGCCGCTGGGCGAGCAGGCGGATGCAGGAAAGCATGTCCTCCAACAGCCCTTGCGGGTCGGTGTCGCGCAACTCCGGGGGGGCGGCGCCGCCGTCGGGAGAGGGCGAGGCGTGCCGGCTTGCGGCGGCCAGGAGGCGGAGGAAGTCGGCGGCCCGGCGCGAGGAGTCTTGCTGATGGAGCCTGTCGGCCATAAGGCGGTCGAGGGCATTTTCCAGCTCAGTGACGAAGTCGGCGTCTGCGAGGAGGGGGAGGGGGAAGCGCCATGGTGGGCGAGCCCGCAGCACGGAACCGGGGAGCGTGAAGGCGAAGGTGACGCCGCGGTGGTCGCTGTGGAAGTCGTCAACGATGGTGGCGTGTGGTTGATGGTGGAGGAGGGCCTCAGCGACTAGCCACTTATCGAGTCGAGAGGCGCCGTGGTCGGCGTTGCGAGAGACGAAAGAGAAGTCGGTGGCAGGGTGGGGGTGGCAGTGCCGCCAGGCATCAGTCAAGCCGGCGGAGGTGGCGAGGTGTTGCAGCTCAGGGGCGCCGACCAGTCGACCGGATCGCTGGCTAGCGGTGGGGGTGGCGGTATGGAATGGATAGCGGTAAGGGAAGTGCAAATAGCGATGGAAAAGGACCTTTGACCGGAAGGCTGTTTGTGTATTGCGTTTTTCAACGACTTATATACACAAACCATGGAGGGTGGCATCATGGACGTGGTCGATGCAGTTGAAGTCGCCGCACAAGAGGACCGTGCGGTGGCTGTCGGCGGACGGCAGGTCTCCGGCAAGGGTGGGGATGAAGGCGAGGCGTGGGTGTTGATCGCATGGCGTGTAGACGGTGATGACGGAGTATAGGTGACCATGGAGTGCGAAGTCGACGCGAAGTCGGCGGCCGTCGTCTGTGCTGGGGCCGACTTCGTCGACAGCAGTGCAGCCGCAGGACTCGCGGATGAGGATGGCCACCCCGGCGGTGGCGCGTCGGCGCCGTTCGCCGGGGTCAGTGGTGGCGGCGGGGCCCCGCCGCCAGAAGGACCAGCCTGGCCAGGGCTGGCCCGGGGCCGCCCCCGTTTGCGCCCACTGGTTGCCGTCGTCAGAGGCACGTTGATGTGTCTCCTGGAGGCAGATGACGTCCCAGGGCCCATTGGTCAGCGTCGCGAAGAGAGCGCGGCGCTTGTCCAAGTCGGCGAGCCCATTGACGTTCAGTGACAGCAGGCGTAGGCGGGGGCGGTCGGCGTGGGCGCTCATGGCGCCCCGCCGCGGCGCCCTGCGGCGCCGCGGCCAGTCTGTGGGTCGAAGCCGGCGGCGGTGGATGCCCGGCCTGCAGCCCAGCGGGGCAGCGAGGGTAGCCAGTAGGCGCTGGGGCGGCTGCTGAGGCGGCCGCTCCTGGTGACTGTCGGGGAGGGTGACAGCGCGCCCTGGCTCCGTGTCACGGCCGCATGCGACCGCCAGGTGCCCGGCAGGTCGGCATCGTGGCGAGCGGCGCATGTGCGGGGCGTCCGCTGCCGGCGAGGCTGCAGCCAGGGCTGCTCCGGCGGGGCTGGTGATGGCGAAGTGGTGAGGGGCACGGGGCCCGGCTCCCTGTTGCAACGGGCGATGTCGGCGAGGGTGGTCTGGCGGTTTGCCCAGTGGCAACGCCAGCGGTTGGTGGTTGCCGTGAGGAGATGGAGGGCGACGGGTGTCAGGGGGACGCCGTGTGAGCGGTGTCGGTCGAGGTCGGATGCTGGCAGGGAGGAGGCCCACTCGGTGAGGATGTGGTCGAGAGGGGCGTGAGCGTCTGTGCCGTCCATGTGCAATACCTCCGACAACAGGGCCAAGTGGCCCGCTTCCATGACACCGCTGTCGGGCATCGAGGCGATGGCCACGTCGACGTCTGTGTGGTTGACCCAGTGTCCGGCCGGTGGGCAGCTGTCGTCGTGGCGGCGAAGAATGCGGTCGAGTGATGGCAGCAGCGCGCCAGGGATGGCAAGTCCAGTACCGCAAGTGGTCCAGGTGTTCCAGAGCACCGGCTCTGACTGGCGGGCCTCCTGCAGGGCGGCGGCAGCCGCCTGTGGCGAGAGCGCCGGAGCCAGATCGACCAGGTGGGAGAGGAAGCCCTCGGGGATGGGATCATGCACCATCTCTGAGTGCCGGGTGGTGGGGGCCGGTGCGGCTGGAACGCCGGACGGCGGTGCTAACAGCGGAGGTGCCGCTGTACGGCTGCGGGCACGAGTGGAGACGCCCGTGAAGCCAAGCCCAGTGGGGCTTGCGCCAATGCGGCCGAGGGTAGAGGCCGCGGTGGGGGCCCTCAGGCGGCTGTGGACAGCCGCATAGCTGGACACCTGTCGTGCAGCTCGGGCGGAGCCGTCCAGAGTGGCAACGTCAGTCTCCATGGCGGCGACTGAGTCGGCAAGGCGGTCCTGCAGTGGTCCAAGCACGCCATCTCCTTCTTTGGACGGGCGTACGTCGGCAAGCAGAACCTGCAGTCGCAGCTGGTGCACCTCCTCAGCTTCGAGTCCCTCACAGCCACCCAACTGGCGAAGCTCAACACCCGCATCTACGGCTACATCAGTCGCAACCGCTACAACACCGACCCCCTCTCCGCCAACTGCAACCCGAAGCGACTTGTGTGCGGCCTCTCCCGACGAGCTGGTGGCGCTGGCGCCCCCTCCCTTGAGCTCTTCGCCACCGCCCTGGCAGCGAAGCGAGCGTTCCGCCTGTTCCAGCCGACGCCAGCAGTGTGGAAATCCATTCACGGCTTTCACCTCTTGCGAGCTCCGGCATCCTCCATTGCCCACACCGACGCGCCAGCCCGAGCCCTTCACCGTTGGGGCCTCGGACCTGCCATCATGGCATCCACTCTCGACATCGCCACTGTGCCATCGCTCCCGCCACGCCTGCGCGACGGCGTCGCGGCTGCTCACCGCATCGGGATTGGGCGCAAGCTGGACCCTGAGCAGCAGCATACGCACCGCCTCATCATGCGAGATCGCCTGTTCTTCAGCCAGCGCGCCATCGCTGACCCTATTGCCCACGACGCCGACCTCATCGGAGCTGCATCCCTTGGCCTCTGGTCCCTTGACGACTTGCGGGCAGCCATCGAGGGCGACCCCCAGTTCGCTGCCGTCGCACGCGGGGACCTTGCCGTCATCCGTGCCTCCCTTGATGTAACCATGCGGCTAGCGCTCGAGGCGAACACCAACCAGGCGCACATGGCAGCCCTTCCCGTCGCCCCACTGCCGCCTCGGCAGTCGACTCGCAGCGTTCCGCTGCCGGTGCCACCAGCCGCACCCCATACACCTCGCCAGCCAGGCACACACCCTCCGGACCCTCCACCGACAACGCCGCCCACGACGACCAGCCCACGTGAGCTTGCACCCGCCGCAGACGCCTCAGCCGCAGCACCCTTGGCGAGCACCCCACTGCCGCCGCCACCTCGCCCGCACGATCCTCCACTGACCCTTGCAACTCGGCCCACTCCGCCAACCACGCAGCTCACTGGTCACCGACGACGAGCTGCCCGCCCCCCTACCACCTGCCCCCCACCACAACGCCGCCGCCTCCCCTCCCTTGTGCCTGATTGCGTCATCCACGGCCACGCCACATTGCCAGCCTGCCGTCGCCCCACCAACTCCTGGCTGTACATGCCTCTCATCCTCGACGCCGTCCACATGCCACTCACCGCCCGCCCTGACGCCCACGCCTTCCCCCGCCCGCCAGCCTTCGCTCAGCATGTGCAGGCACTCAGAGGAGTGTTCGCACGGCAACCTGTCCCCATTACACTCGACATCATCCGACACACGTACCACCTCGATGCCCACGCCCACATCGCCGCCCACCACCAGGAACACCTCCTCGGCCTGGATACACCACTTGGGCAGCGCATCGCCATGTACAGCCTGCAGCTGATCAGAGACGCACTGGCATCCCAGGCGGCTGCCAGGCCCGACCCTCCGCCACCAACCACCACAGCCGGTCACTCAACGACCTCCTCCAGCGCACCCAGCACTGCCATCACCACCGCCGCTGCCACCCGCAGCCGACGTCGCAACCGCAGTCCGCCTCGTACACACGCCTCCCCACTAAGCCAAGTGCTTCCGCCAGCCCCACCTCTGCCGCCACCCCCGCCTTTGCCGCCTCCCCCACTTCAGCAGCCGGACGTCACGCCCTCCACCACAGCCTTGGCCCTTGCCCCACACCATGCGCCACGGCCGCCACAACCCCCGGCGTGGGAAGTGTGCCTGCGTGCGGCTGGTGTCTGGCTCCCGCCATACCACCCGCCGCCCCCGCACCCGTGTGATGCGCCAGGCACAAGGCCTCCTCCGTCTGTCGACGTCTCGGAGCAGTGGGAGGTTGACTCTGCCCACCGCTTCGTGCGCCGCCAGGGCGATGGTCGACTCTACCGCGTGCGCCTCGACCACAGCCTCGCTGCTCATGACGACGCTGCCTCACTCCTCGACGCCCAGCCCCCCTGGCAACCCTGCCATCTCGTCATGTGGTCACCTCCCACACGCTGCACCATCACTGACACGGCGCCATCGGCCGACGGGAACGACAGTGACGTGCCCGCTCACAAGAAAATGGATCGCCCCTACTTCCTTGCCGAGCTCGCCGATCTGACCATCGTCCCCAACATCTACGGCTATGGCGAAGAAGACCGCAACCTCATGGAATACGAGGTCTCCCTTGGAACGGCGCACCTCCTGGAGTCGGAGCTTCTCCAGCAAGGCCGCATCACCTTGGCCACCACGCAGCCCACAGCAATCCCTCGCTGGTTCGCCCCAGGCTACGCTCACGTCGAGGCCGCCGAGCATGCCGTCATCACCGAGGCCCAGCAGCACCGCACGGCTCAGCGGGACCACATCGACCACCCAGCCTGGGTTACACGCACCTCCCCGCAGGCACCACTGGCGATGACAGCAACTGCTGCACCCCACTCCACTTCTCCGACGCCCACTCAGCCGACTCAGCCGGACTCCCCACCCCCTGCCGATCAGTCCACAACTAGTTCCCCACGCCCTGACTCGCCCTCGCCAACAGCAGCTCCACACCGTCTCCCATGCTTCATCGCCATCACAGGGCCCCAACCAAGCGTGCACGCTATGGCGACACGGGCCCGCGACCCACAGCAGCGGCCCCAAGCACACGCTCGCCGGCCCCACCAACAACGCCATCCTCCTCAGGACAACACCACCCCTGCCGTCGCCTCCAAGTACCGCCGCTGCTGGGAACAGCTCTGCGGCACCAACATCCGCAAGGCTGATGTCGCCGTCGCCTGGCGAGCCCTTCACTGCCAACTTCGCACACCATCCTTCCTCACCTACTGCCGCTATAAGCACGCCGCTGTCGACATGTCAGGTGACACCCCCGTGTTTGTTTGTTTGTTTGTTTTTTACAAAGGGCGTCCAGACCAGAACCAAGCTCAAGAACAAGGCTCTGCGGCACAATGCGGCTGCTCACGTGTGAACGTGAGGGCTGCTGAGTATGTCATCAAAACGTCATGTTCGAAATATGTCGATGGAGGACACTGAAACCGCAAGGGAATGCAGGGCCCATGAGACCAGCGAAAGGCAATAGTCCCGATGAGGAAGGCTACCTAATGGTCGGATATCGGACAGCTTGCGGCGTCAGCCGCCAGCCCTCTGTTGTTTGCCAGCGCCAGCCCTCAGTCCCTTTGGGTTTGGTTGCTTCCACCAGCATGCAGGGCGCCTCGCGGCGTATCCGGTCCCAGCGGGCCCAGAGCTCGGCGTACTTGTACGCAACCGGTCCCTGCATGTCTGCGCGGGGTTTTCTGGGTTTACCCGCGGGTGCCGTGGCACGTGGACAGACAGACGCTTGGACATTTCTAGGACGATAGACCCGCAGCGGTGCGACTCAGCCGCGTGTGCGTGACATTGCTGCCGCCGCCGCTAGGTCCCCGCACTTGTACGACCATTAGGTAGCCTTCCTCATCGGGACTATTGCCTTTCGCTGGTCTCATGGGCCCTGCATTCCCTTGTGGTTTCAGTGTCCTCCATTGACATATTTCGAACATGACGTTTTGGTGACATACTCAGCCGCCCTCATGTTCACACGTGAGAAGCCGCATTGTGCCGCAGAGCCTCGTTCTTGAGCTTGGTTCTGGTCTGGACGCCCTTTGTAAAAAACAAACAAACAAACAAACAAACAAACAAACAACCTAATGGTCGTACAAGTGCGGGGAACTTAGCGGCGGCGGCAGCAATGCCACGCACACGCGGCTGAGTCGCACCGCTGCGGGTCTGTCATCCTAGAAATGTCGTAACGTCTGTCTGTCCACGTGCCACGGCACCCGCGGGTAAACCCAGAAAACCCCGCGCAGACATGCAGGGACCGGTTGCGTACAAGTACGCCGAGCTCTGGGCCCGCTGGGACCGGATACGCCGCGAGGCGCCCTGCATGCTGGTGAAAGCAACCAAACCCAAAGGGACTGAGGGCTGGCGCTGGCAAACAACAGAGGGCTGGCGGCTGACGCCGCAAGCTGTCCGATATGCACAACACCGGGCACCAGGGTCTTCTGAGGCAGGTGCTCCCATCCGCGCGGGCTCCGCGGGTGGCCGCTGCTAGGTGTTGTCATGCTACTAAGGTCTTGGTCTTGCTCTTGCTCTTGTTCTTGATGGTGACGGCGACGGCGGGCTCGCAGGTGAGGTGTGAGGGTGTCGGTGAGGGTGAGCGGCGGTGGGAGTCCAGGATGGGACCGAAGGTGAAGGTGAAGGCGACGGCGGGTGCTGGCAGGTGAGGTGTGAGGGTGTAGGTGACGGTGAGCGGCGGTGGGAGTCCAGGATGGGACCGAAGGTGAAGGTGAAGGCGACGGCGGGTGCTGGCAGGTGAGGTGTGAGGGTGTAGGTGAAGGTGAGCGGCGGTGGGAGTCCAGGAAGGGACCGAAAGTGAAGGCGAAGGCGACGGCGGGTGCTGGCAGGTGAGGTGCGAGGGTGTAGGTGAGGGTGAGCGGCGGTGGGAGTCCAGGATGGGACCGAAGGTGAAGGTGAAGGCGACGGCGGGTGCTGACAGGTGAGGTGTGGGGGTGTAGGTGAAGGTGAGTGGCGGTGGGAGTCCAGGATGGGACCGAAAGTGAAGGTGAAGGCGACGGCGGGTGCTGATAGGTGAGGTGTGAGGGTGTAGGTGAAGGTGAGCGGCGGTGGGAGTCCAGGATGGGACCGAAAGTGAAGGCGAAGGCGACGGCGGGTGGAATGGATAGCGGTAAGGGAAGTGCAAATAGCGATGGAAAAGGACCTTTGACCGGAAGGCTGTTTGTGTATTGCGTTTTTCAACGACTTATATACACAAACCATGGAGGGCAGATTGCCGAAGCAACCACTTGCATAGGGTGGGGTGGGTTGGTCCCACACGGAACTAGACCCGAAACTTCCGCCACCGCCAGGGATCGAACCCGGTCCCTGAACGGTGTCCAATGAAGAGGGCGGCGGGTGCTGGCAGGTGAGGTGCGAGGGTGTAGGTGAGGGTGAGCGGCGGTGGGAGTCCAGGATGGGACCGAAGGTGAAGGTGAAGGCGACGGCGGGTGCTGACAGGTGAGGTGTGGGGGTGTAGGTGAAGGTGAGTGGCGGTGGGAGTCCAGGATGGGACATTGACATTGACATTGATTACATACTGGTGGTGGGCCATTTTGGCCTAGCCACAGGCTCTGGCGGAATAACCCAGAGCAACGTGCACAACGAGTCGTGTCCGAAACCGTTCACTCCCCGCTGACAGGATGGTTCCACTCAATCCCGGTTGGATGTACACCCCTCCAACTCTGCACAATGATCATGACAAACCCGCAAAAAGGCTGCCAGTTGCCCGGCATCCTGCTGCATAAAGTCCGCCACTGAGGTGATGTCGCTGTCCTGAAACAGCTCAGAATGCTGCACCCTCTGATCTACTAGAGCAGGACACCCCCAGACCATGTGCGCCTCATCATCCACCACGCCGCAGCTACACCGCTGACACAGCCGCTCTGCCCGCGGCAGACGCTGCCACCTCCCTGTCTCCACCCCCAGCATGTCACTGCCCATCCGGAACTGTGCTAACCGCCGACGACCGGTCTTGGAGGCGACTGCCTGCAAGTAGCCGGCCAGCTGGTAGTTGTCACCGTTGACAGGGCCCCTGACTCCCAGCCAGTCACGCACTTTGCGCAGGTCGCTGCCATTCACAGCATCGAATGTGCGGCGCTGCAGGTGTGCACTGACAACCGAAGTGTCAATGCGCTGCGGCACGCCGTCAACGATGGGTGAGCGGCGGTGGGAGTCCAGGATGGGACCGAAGGTGAAGGTGAAGGCGACGGCGGGTGCTGACAGGTGAGGTGTGGGGGTGTAGGTGAAGGTGAGTGGCGGTGGGAGTCCAGGATGGGACCGAAAGTGACGGTGAAGGCGACGGCGGGTGCTGGCAGGTGAGGTGTGAAGGTGTAGGTGAAGGTGAGCGGCGGTGGGAGTCCGGGATGGGACTGAAAGTGAAGGTGAAGGCGACGGCGGGGGCGGGCAGGTGAGGTGTGGGGTGGTAGGTGAAGGTGAGCGGCGGTGGGAGTCCAGGATGGGACCGAAAGTGAAGGTGATGGCGACGGCGGGTGCTGGCAGGTGAGGTGTGGGGGTGTAGGCGAAGGTGAGCGGCGGTGGGCAGTCGCCTCCAAGACCGGTCGTCGTCGGCTAGCACAGTTTCGGATGGGCAGTCACATGCTGGGGGTGGAAACAGGGAGGTGGCAGCGTCTGCCGCGGGCAGAGCGGATGTGTCAGCGGTGTAGCTGCGGCGTGGTGGATGATAAGGCGCATATGGTCTGGGGGTGTCCAGCACTGGATCAGCAGCATGGGTCTTCAGCGGCTTGGATTTTGCAGCAGGCAGCAGCAGCGATGTTGCCGCAGCGGCAGTACAGGGTTTCTGCACCAGCAAGCTCTGCTTGCAAGATGCTGCACAGCTCACCAGCTCAGCATGCTGGGCTGCCCAGGTGTGCTCGTTCCTGCACTTCATGTCACCCATCGTTGACGGCGTGCCGCAGCGCATTGACACTTCGGTTGTCAGTGCACACCTGCAGCGCCGCACATTCGATGCTGTGAATGGCAGCGACTTGCGCAAAGTGCGTGAGTGGCTGGGAGTCAGGGGCCCTGTCAACGGTGACAACTACCAGCTGGCCGGCTACTTGCAGGCAGTCGCCTCCAAGACCGGTCGTCAGCGGTTAGCACAGTTTCGGATGGGCAGTCACATGCTGGGGGTGGAGACAGGGAGGTGGCAGCGTCTGCCGCGGGCAGAGCGGCTGTGTCAGCGGTGTAGCTGCGGCGTGGTGGATGATGAGGCGCACATGGTCTGGGGGTGTCCAGCTCTAGTAGATCAGAGGGTGCAGCATCCTGAGCTGTTTCAGGACAGCGACATCACCTCAGTGGCGGACTTCATGCAGCAGGATGCCGGGCAACTGGCAGCCTTTTTGCGGGTTTGTCATGATCATTGTGCAGAGTTGGAGGGGTGTACATCCAACCGGGATTGAGTGGAACCATCCTGTCAGCGGGGAGTGAACGGTTTCGGACACGACTCGTTGTGCATGTTGCTCTGGGTTATTCCGCCAGAGCCTGTGGCTAGGCCAAAATGGCCCACCACCAGTATGTAATCAATGTCAAAAAAATTGCCAGGGTGGTCTCGTTGGCCCTGCATTCCCTTGTGGTTTCAGTGTCCTCCATCGACATATTTCGAACATGACGTTTTGGTGACATACTCAGCCGCCCTCACGTTCACACGTGAGAAGCCGCATTGTGCCGCAGAGCCTTGTTCTTGAGCTTGGTTCTGGTCTGGACGCCCTTTGTAAAAACCAAAGGTGACATTGATTACATACCAAACAAACAAACACACAAACAAACAAACAAACAAACAAAACAAGCAAGAAGGGACCGAAAGTGAAGGTGAAGGCGCTGTAATGTCTGCATTGATGGCAGTCAGCAGCCATGCGCGTGTCCATGCATCACCAGTGAAACCTCAATGCGAATTTGTACACCACAGTCGCTTTGTCATGTTGCTTGTATGTAAAACGTACGCTGGATGCCGCAAGCGTTGGGGTGTGCAAAGCGCGGCTGGGTTAGGATTGGGTGCTTTCAGCGGTACGAGACCTCAAAGAATTATACAGGCAGGCCAACATAGCTGGGATTGATTTGACTTCGGTGTGCAGCGATGCGCTGGTTGCTTGCATATTCGTACAGTTGGAATGTACAAGCCCTACATACCGTTTGTTCATGGATGATACTCTCATATTCAAGACGGTGAACACTCGCGTGCTTGATGTTTTTGACATTGATAACATACTGGTGGTGGGCCATTTTGCCCTAGTCACAGGCTCTGGCGGGGTAACCCAGAGCAACATGCACAACGAGTCGTGCCCGAAACCGTTCACTCCCCGCTGACGGAATAAGTCCACTCAAGCCCGGTTGGATGTACACCCCTGCAACTCTGCACAATGATCATGACAAACCCGCAAAAAGGCTGCCAGTTGCCCGGCATCCTGGTGCATAAAGACCGCCACTGTGGTGATGTGCTGAAAGTCACTGCTTGGCTGAGCCACCAAAGCCCCCAAAACCCATCATTGCCGCCATTTCGGGATCCAATTCCTCGTCTTCTTCATCTGACGCCTGTGCTGGTTTCCTTCGCTTGCCCTTCGCCCGCTGCTGCCTCTCCTCCTCCTCCTCCTCTTGCCGCTGCAGCACCGCCCGGTCGAAACCATCCGCTACTGTTAGGTCTGGGTCGTGTTCCACATTCTGCTCTTTCAGAGCTTGCAACCTGTTACGGACCTGATCTGCTGTTGACCTCTCGACTACCATGTTCATACCCAGCGCCCTGTTGTGATACTTTCCATTAATGTGGTCCAAGTACGACTGCGAGTCCCGCAAGATGCAGTCGCACACTTGGCAATAGTATCCTGCCTGCTGGTTGAGGGGTGTGCTGTTGGTGACGACCTGCGTCTTGCCCAGCCGCGAGGCCAGGTCAACCTGAAACTCACGCCCCCTCAGCGCGGAGCGCTGCACAATGAGGCCCTGGTGCAAAGGATCTCGTTCTAGTCTGCGCCGCTTCTTGGCATCAAGTGGGCTCTCTTCATCCTCCGCATCCTTCTTCTCCTGTGCGGCTGCCTTCGCGGCGAACTCCTCCTTGTCCCATGTGCGGCGCGCGGTGTTGTCGACGCCCGCCTTGGCAACGATGGCCTTGTCGCCCTCTGACAGCTTCTGCTTCCTCGGCATGGCCGCAAACCAGCTATCAGTGCTGCTGACGAACTGCCTGCAGATATGCCTTACATACCGGTTGTGCAGAGGGGGTGTTGCGCAATCCCGTTGAAGAGTTGCGAGTGTGAGCAAGCTCCAAGCAACGCCACCTGGTACCTTGGCCTTGGCTTCTTGCTTGAATAAATGCTGACGACGACACCCACATGCATAAATGAAGAAGAACAGGACCTGCATTCTGCACACGCTTCCGTGGTTGCTGCCTGCTTCCACCCAAGCTCCTTCCACTGCCATGCGCATTTCAAAGCAAGGTGTAACCGTTGTCTGTACATATTTGGTACTCAACCATCGCTCTTACCAGAGCGTCGAACCGATCGTTGTTGCTGGACGTGGCCATCATGGCTGAGGATCCCGCGGGGCTCGCTGCACCTGACGCACCTTCCGGGCGCGATGCACCCGCTGCCGAAGAGGCCCAGCCTGCTGAGGAGCAAGAGCCTGCAGTAGAGGTTGATGAACGTCACGATCAGCACCAGGCAGAGCAGCCCGCAGCGGAGCAGCCAGGGGATGAGGCCGCAGTTGCATCGGAGCCGGTGCCCAGCCCTGCAAAGGCGAAGAAGCAGGCAAAGCCGAGACAGGAGCAGAAACCAGAGGGCGCAGAGAAGCCTCAGGTCACAGCTGGCAGCAGAGAACGGAGAAAGGTTGAACATTACAAGCCACCGGAGGCGCCTGCGGGGAAGACAGCCACCACTGTGCAGGAGGTGCGATCGCTCGTTCTCTGTGTTTTGCCCTGCACAGCTGCGCTTGTAGTGCTGGTGTAGCTTGTTTAGCGATCTTTGATGCCAATGCCAGCTGGGTGCGCTGCAGGGCAAGGGCACGAAGCTGCGCGAGATCCCGAATGGTACGCCAACAGCTTCCAGCTGTCATGTGGCGGCAATGGCACACTTCTAATGCATTTCTCCAGTTGTGAGACGTCCCTATACTGACCCTGTGCCCCTGCGCCCTGCTGCAGTGCACTTCAAGCTGTCAAAGATCCCGGGCCGGGAGGAGCTTATGGAGCTGCTGCACGATGTGCTGTACAAGCGTAAGGGCCAGGTAGGCAGAGAATCGATTGCAGTGGGTGGCAATCGCTCCTGTGCGAGTCTGTCCAAACGGTGCGAAATGGTACACGACATTGAGACGAGCAATCGAGCCATCTGGCTGCGCAGGCTTCCACACGGAAGCGGGACATTCTGGACTTCTCAGGCTTCACCTTCCCCGCAGCCAGCCAGGTGCGGCAGCAGGCGCACCGCCCCCGATGGCACCCACACCCAATCCTGCAGAACTGTGCAGATGGCAGGAGCTGCCGTGGGCTGTGGGTGCAGCGGCCGCCCGCGGCTGACAGGGGCTTGACTCCATGTGCGCCCGTCGCATCTGCGCCTGCGCACAGTCCATGCAATATTCAGCAGGGAGCTACTTTGCTGCATGTGCAGGAGGCAGAGCTGCAGAAGGTGACCGCGAAGCTGGGCCGCATGACGGCAAACGCGCTGAACCAGCTGCTGGACGCCTTCGAGCTGCCGCGGGGCACAGGCGAGGAGGGGCACAAGGTGCTGCTGCCGCTGGGCTGCTGCAGTGTCTGCGCTGCTGCCCCGGCGCCAACCCATAACATACCTCTGGCGGAGCACCCGGTCCTCAATTTGTTTCGCTTCTTGTTTGTGCATGTCGCCTCCGCTGAGGCCCCTGCATGAGCCATGAGGCTGTGCCAGGGCATGCATGTAGCTTCCTTTCGTCATCACACGCTGGCTGTTGGCTCCAGGATGCAAAGGTGAAGCGCATCAGCGACTGGCTGGTCAAGCCACAGGCCACCAGCACGAAGGACCTTGCAGCGCAGGTGCACTTGCAGCATCGTGCAGTGGTGTGTGTGTGTGTGTGCACGAGGGTCGGTCACTGACCGGCTGCGATGTGGAGGTTTCATTGCCTTGAGGTGCCTACAGGCTGGCCGTGACAGGGGTTGACACCCACCTATGCAGGCAGCCAAGCAGCGGGACGCAGCCAAGCGGAAAAGGGAGCGCGAGGAGAAGACAAAGGAGACGAAGGCAGCCAAAAAGGCAAAGGCAACGGGCGGCAAAGGGCCCAAGGCCACACCCGCCAAGGTCGCCAAGGTGCAGCTCAGCTTGGCTTGGCGATGACTCCAGCCTCACCTAGCACTACTGTCGACCGTATTGGGGCACTACATGCGGCAGGAGTCACGGCAACCGTGTGCAGCACGGTAGTACTTGAACCAGCTGCGCGACTTTGCCGTGCTGCAGGGATCGACGAAGAAGAGGAAGCAGCAGGAGGAGGAGGGTGCGAGCGCCTGACTGCATGCATAAGCCTGTGCGCTCTGCTGTGCCCACTGTATTGGCAGTGGCTTGGGCAGGCTCAGACGATACACACCATGCTGCGTCCATGTTGCAGATGAGGAGGAGGAGCAGGCTGCCGCGGAAGAGGATTCAGACGATGATGACTTGCCACTGGGAGCTGTCGCCAAAATGCCAACAGACGCAGCGCTCGTTGAACAGGTGGGCCACAGAACACACTATTGCCTCAATGGTTGGCTTTCGTGGTTGAAAGCCACCAGGCAGTGACAGAGATTCCTGCTGGTAGGGGACGCTGTGCAGCGCCTGCTCACGCATCGATGGTCCGGCTGCAGGTGCTGAGCATTCTAGCGTCAGTAGATGTTCAGGAATTTAACCTGAAGGCGCTCATGAAGCAGCTGGGTGCGCACTATGCTCAGATAACGCACATGTCCTGAGGTTTTGCACCGTCATGGGTCGGGTCGACATGATGAAGACCTCTCTTGGTCTTCCCGGCCACCGCATGCAAGTGTGCTGAGTGGTGTCCCTCTGGTGCTGCTGCAGCAACGCACTATGGCACTGACATGACCGCCAAGAAGCCACTCATCAAGACGACAGCCATTCAGTACTGCCTGGATCATGCGCCAGACGGTGCTGACGAAGCAACAGATGTGAGAACCCTGCTGGCTGCCAACCTCACTGTTGCTTGGACGGGAGTGCACCATCTGTTTGACTTGTGGTGCTGTCAGGCAGACTGCTGCTGTGTCATCCGATTGTACGAACGTGCATGCAGGCTGCGGCAGACGCTGATGAGGAGGCGCCTATGGCAGACGTCGCAGAGGCGGTTGCAGACGATGCTGAGTAGGCAAAGGCGGTCCCTCACTGCAGCGTAGTCGAGGATGACTCTCCTCATAGCACAGCACTGCTGCCAGGAACCTGCTACCGATGGGTTGGTTTTGGAACAAAGCCCTTGGCAGGGCAACAACGAAGTGCTGTTTTTTGTAGTGTAGCTGACCGTGCCGTAGCTGGTTTGTCCGTGACAGTCTGCATGCATCTCTTCTGCCCTTCGTATGCATTGATACTGCACGAGCCTAACAATGTTATGCATGTATTAACAAAAGTGGACGTATTATGACATGTCGGAGGTAGGCACTTGCTCACAGATATTCCTGCCTGCCATCCCTACCAGCATCAGGCTGAACTACTTAGTATGCTGCCGATCAATGTGCGCCCTTCCTCTTGCTCTTTCTAGAGTGGAACTGCATTGATGCTGTCTGCTGCCACAAGTCGTTTCCAGCGGCCTGCTTCCTGCGCAGCTTCATGGCCTTCTTCTTCGTCAGGTGGATCTTGCCAGAGCTGCATATTCCACCCAAAACGTTAGTACATAGCAGGTGCATGCACCGATGCCATGAGCATACGTCATCTAGACTTGACATGCAAGGTCTTGCTATGTGTACCTGGTGACCATCTTGGCCTTGCGGTTGGCCTTGTCGGTGCCTGGCTGGGCTGCCGCTGCATCTGCGAGTGCCTCTGCTCCCTCCGGTTGCCGGGTGTCTACATCCATGCCCGCTGCGTCTTTCTGGTCCTGTGGAGGTTCAATAACAGCTGCACTACTGCAATGAACCACTAGAGGTCCTTGCAGTCATGGGATACTTGATGATCATTTGCTCAGCACGCTCAACGATGGATGGGATTTGCATTGAGTGGGACGCTTCACGGCTCGCACCGGCACAGCGGGCTTATCGCTGTGTATCAGGCGAGCCAGGACTTCCTGCCGACTGGCCTCGGCCGTGGCGAGCCACTCTGGGTTCTCGGCAATCTTCTGCCTGCATTCACGCACGCTGAGCTTGCCCTGGATGCGCTGCCATAGCGCAGTCCTTTCGCCAGCACGTCAGCCGCTATGGGTTGTCCGTGCCTTCAGCGGCTCGGCATGAGAAGCACTAGCTCCTGCCATGTCGCACCACAGGCTGTAACTCTGCTGCGCACCTGCGGACGGTGCGCAGCGCCTTCTTGTTGTTGGACCGCAGTCCCTTCGCCATGCTTCAAGAGAATGCGCTGATATTCCTGGTTGCTCTGCCTCGCAGTGCTTCCCCCTGCTGCGATCTACGCAGGCGCCAGGCGCTCTCGAGAGCAGAAGATTGGGGTGTTCAGCCGACACTGTCAGGCTCCGCCACTTGAGCAAAGCGCACGAGATGCGTCGGGGCAGCTGATCGGAGTAGCCCCTGAGTCCTTATAACTACCTTTGCCACGCGAAATCGAAAGCTGAGTGTGCGAGAGTGCAGACCACCCCCAATGGTGGCGACCAGTCCCCTATAACTGCGGCGGAAACCCCGATTCCCAGCTGAAGACCTTCCTATACCTTGATGCCCGGGCAGTTGTATCCTGGCTCTTGTCACTACAGCACAAGCTGCCGTCCGTGAGCGGCTGAGCATGCCTCCTGATGTGCAGCCGGCAGCGCCCGATAATGTGCAAGAGGTTGCACACATCAGCAGCAGATATTCTGCCCGGGCAGACTGTCACCCGGTGTGATGAGCAATGCCACAACGCCCATGCATGTCGGAGCAATTGCTGCTCTGACACCGGGGAGGCGAGGCATCGTGACACACCTGGGATACATTGCAGCAAGCATACGAGCAGGCTGCCGATGCTGAGACCAGTGGTTGCGCAGATGTTGAAGCACCAAAAAGGCATGCCATCTGCGCCATATCAGTTTGCAGTGTCCAAACGATCACATACTTCTGGATAGGCATACCCCGGAACCTCACAAGCTTGTCGAGCGGATACATGACCCTACGCAGCAGCATCCTGGGCTGAACTGCCAAATGCTGGTAGGCCCCACTGCTCTGGCTGGAAGTCTTCCAGACTCTGCAGCACCACGTCTGCTCCTGCTGCATCTGCGCCTTTTAGGTTTGGGTCTGGCACCATGACGACGTGCCTGCACGACAAAACGCTGCAACAGGTTGGCATGTGGTCCAGCGCAGGCTTGGAGGGGCGTGACGCAGGCTACGGTGTATCGACACGAAAAAGCCAGCATGCGCAGTGCTGGGCACCTGGCATGATCAAGCTGTGCACTGACATCACATCTTCACCAACACCACCCCGCAGTGGCACCAGGCAAGCGGCAGCCGCAGCCAGGCGACCGCGGTGCACATGCGACAGGACAGCTGCGGCCCAATGTGGTGACGACAGGTCACATCGATTTTCCAGCTGTGCGGCCAATCACCCTATACAAGCCTGCAAGAGGTCCTGTCCATGGCTGCCCGCAGTGTCAGAGAGAGTGTAGCTTGACAGGCTCACATGCCAGCTGCCTTGCCAGCAGCCACGCCCGCGATGGCGTCCTCGAACACGAGGCAGCAGCCGGCGTCTGCCGGCGGCGAGAAGGCCGCTGATGCTGTGAGGAACATCTCTGGTGCTGGTTTGCCTTGTGTCACTTGGTCGCCTGCGACAAACATCCGGTGTAGCAGGCCAACCGGACTAACTCATGCACAGTGGACGACCTGATAGCCTGCAGCAGGAAGAAAGGGTTGGAAGATGTAGGTCGAGTGGGCAACCTCACGCAGAGCTCTGTTGTCTGTCGGGCATCAGATGTGTGACGCACCTGTGATGCGGTGGTGGAACAGCGAAAACAAATCCGTGTGCCGCCCAGTCTTCAGCTCATAGTGGCGCCGGTGGGAGGAGGTCGCCAGGCAGAAGGGCACGCCCCGCTCGTGCAGATGGCGAAGCAGGCGCTCCGCACCTGCAGCATGCACAGTCAGGGCGACTGCAGCATACGGCCGGCAGGGATCTGCTGACCAACGCACTCGTGGGCGCGCACAGAAAGTACATGTGCGCACGCATTGGCCAGCTCAGTGGAGGGTATCCCTCTGCAGGGTACAGGTTTGCATGCATGCTGGGAGCATGGCGGTGGAGCAGCTGCTGAGCAGCAGACCTGGCATCAGCTGCGCGTTTGGGAAGAGCTTGTCCAGCGCCTCCTCGCGCTCAGCCAGAAACTCCTCGGCTGTCAGTTGGTGCTCAAGGCCCAGCTCGCTCACGCAAAGCTGCACAACAGGATGCACATCGTCTGGTAGCTCATTACCACTCCGCGTTGGACTCCCCGTGGGGTTGGGGCCACCCCAGCGACGGCATCAGATATGCCTGGTAATGATGGCCGCCTCACCTGCGCCGCCTCCAGCGCCTTCTTGCCCATCATTTTCGCCTGCAAGCATGTGCATAGAGAGAGGGCTGCGCTGGGCACGCCAGAGGTCACAACACATGCAACAAAGCAGCTGCACGAACCCCACCTTCAGGTCCCAGGTGAACTCTCTGCCGTAGTGCTGCAGGATATCCGTCTGCACTGTTGTGTAGAATCCCTCGGTGTCCAGCAAGAGGCCATCCATGTCGAAGATGACATGGGTGATCTGCGCCAGCCTCTTGTGGCCATCACCAGACGCGCTCGCTGCGTGTGAGGCTTCCATAGAGCTATTCAACCGGCTTTTGCTCGCTTGCTTACAGGTTTGACGGTGTCTGAGTGTGCAATTGGCGACAACAGCTGCTCCGCATGCGGCGCCGCACCCCAAATCAGAAGAACACCCTGCTTGCCGTATTGTGAATTCTACTGCGCAGCTGTTGAATCAGGCTTGATAGCTTGTGGAAAGGAGGGAGCTTCTCAGCAAAGCAACTGACGGTTGCGGGGTGGTGATCCAGGTTGTTGTCTGGCGTTGCTGTTGTCACTGACACGCCTGGTGCTCAGACAAAGGGTGTCAAAGGATTCTGAACATAGCGGCTGGTGAGCAACAACGATCAATGACAACCAGCCCACCGAGCGATACTGTGCACCCCCTTTTTCGCTGGCTTGCACCGTGAAGTACAGTGTACGGGCTCAAGAAGCACATGCTGCTTCCTGTACATCGCCCAGGCCAAGGGAACTATCTATTCCCCTTCCCCAGCCGAGCCCTGCTCGCGGCAATCCCAGTTTCACTCGGCACCGGCTTCTGAACGCTCACGGCCGCCCGCCGCGCCGCGCGCGGTCGGACCTGCAGGGTGCTGAGCCGATGCCCATTTGAAGGCAATCGCCGCCCGAGATAGCTCCCAATTCATGTCACTGCACCTCGTGCGACAGCGGCAGGGTCCATGGCCTCTGGCAAACGGTCCTAGGCTGTAAGGTGGCAGGCTTTCATGGCGCATAGACCACCTGGCAATGGTCTGTTTGGCACCGTCGCTTGCTTTGGTCACAGTCAAGCGTCTCAGTCCTGCAGTCAGGCTTAGGGCTGCCGCATGCGACCGTAAGCCGTGCACTTTTGAGCCTGAACAGCCTTCGCGCACTTGAAGCGCCTCCGCAGACCTGAGGGTCGCGTCCCGGCCTCCCAAGCGGGCTGTGGCCTGTGCGGCCTGCCATGGAGCTCAATGGATGATGTTTCACACGCCTTGCAGGTGTCACAGCAGTGCCACATGTGCAGGTGTCCCTGTGCACGGCCTGAGATGGTCAGGCCTGCGCTTTGGTGCGCGGCCTGCAGGTGTCGACTTCCGACACGCTTCATCAGCAACAAGGCCGCCTGAACTGAGTGCAGCTAGGCTCTATAGGTCGACCATACGGTCAGTTACAGTCACCGTGCGGACACTCCGCGCCAGCCCAGCTATGTGCCCGCCGGGCTCGTTCGGGTCTGATGCCCAACCCTCGAGGTGGGCCCGGTGTTTGTGTGGGACAGAACCGCAGGTACAGGCGGCCATCAAGAGGTCCAGGCAGCTCATAGAGGTCATGGAGGCCCCTCGCATCGCACGGGCCTGTGCAGAGCCGACGATCACCGCCTGGCAGGCACCCAGAAACAGTCACAACAGCAGGTGTGCGGCGGGACATTGGCACCCCGGCACTGCTGCCCCTCTTTTCGGGCATATACAGTCTTACAAACATCTGTCTGTGGAAGGGGGAGACCGTGATGTGTACAACGCCGTGGGCAAGGGTGGTGGTTTGCTTAGCATCGGAGGGATGGTTGCACACAGAGGCAACGGACAACCCACATCAGTGAAGCGGGAGCTCCATTCACTCACTGAAGCCCTATAAGCTATCGAATCTGCCGTCTCCCGGGGCTCGGCTGCCAGCCCGGCCGATATCTGCTCGTCCGGTGGCAAGCTGAGTCACACCGTCCCACAGCGCCTGAACTGCTGCTCAGACCTAGCCGGGGCCCCCTTGGCCTCGCTATGTGGCAGAGCTACTGTATATGCGATGCTGAGGCCTGCTCAACGTTGTGTGCAACCACCTGGCACCCCGGCAAGCGTGAAAGTCAGGAGGACAGCACAACTTTACCGCAATGAGACGGAGCAACCCCTGTGCTGTGCTGCCAGTGCATCGCTTCTGGGCACCAACCGCCGGCTACATATGACCCACAGGATACACAGCAGCGCTGCGCTGTGGCGTGCTGCGCCGCGTGGTAACGGCCTGGTCGTCTGGAACATACGGAGCAGGGCAGCCCAGCAGCTCAGGAGCGTTGGACCGCGGCACAGCGTCACAAAAATCCCAGCGCTGCTTGCACCTGATGCTTTAGTCAGTCAACAACGCGAAGCCGCGATCCAGGCCTGTGCCGGCCGTGCCCTCTGCTCAGGCGCTTCAGCGCAGACGTCGCACCTGCAGCATGCGCAGTGTGTTGGGCTAGCGCCTACCGCATGCACTCCGCAGCTGCTGCCCCCGGCGCCAAGCACGCACCTGCGTGTGTGTGTACCAGGGGCGGCTGTGCACAGCTTGGCGGTTGCTAGCATCGGCAGCAATGCGCCCCCCGCACGCTGTTGTAAGAGGAACGCCTTGCTTATGCAGCGCTCAGCAGGTCACACAGTGCACGCATTGTGCTGAAAGCAGCATCTGTACTTCACTGACAGCGCTTCATCAAAATGCTGGCAGATGCCCGCTCCGTTTGCGCATCTGAAATTTGGCTTGGTGCGATGCGCCTGATGCACTTTGGTGCTTTGCTGGGGTGCGTAGCCGCGGCGTCGTGCTGGCTGGGTAAATGCATTCATCTGTGCGCTTGGTGGTGTTGAAAAACACCTTTTGTGGTGGGGCAGAGCAGCGCTGGCGACAGCAGCATACCGGGCGCTTAGGCCTTGGCGGCCTTGGGCGCCGCCTTCTTCTTGGGGCTGGCCTTGGGCTTTTTGGCGGCTGCGGGCTTCTTCGCTGTCGGCTTCTTGGCCTTCTTGGGGGCGGCCGCCTTCTTGGCTGTCGCGGGCTTCTTCGTGGCGGGCTTCTTGGCGGCGGGCTTCTTGGTGGCGGTGGTCTTCTTCGGCTTGGTGGCCTTGGTGGTGGCGGCGGTCTTCTTCGGCTTGGCGGTGGTGGCCTTCTTGGCCTTGGGCGTGGCGGCCTTCTTCTCGCCGTCGGCCGCCGGCTTCTTGGCCGCCTTGGGCTTCTTGGCGGGCGTCTTCTTTGTTGCGGGCTTCTTCGGGGCCGCCTGCAGCACGCGGAATACCAGCGCATCAGTGCATGCACATGGCACGTGTCTGCTATGCTGTTGACATGATATGAAAGACGTGCAGCAGGCAAGTGCTGGAGCGCACAATGCATGAAGGCAGACATCTGCATCAAGCACTTGCCGGGCGCTGCAGTGAAACAGCATGCAGCACAGCATGCTAGATCAGCCAGTGAGCAGTGCAGGCACGCAGCTGCGGCACACCTTCTTCTTTGGTGGGCCCTTCTTGAAGGCGTCGCTCAGCTTGTAGCTGGACTTGACCTTGACCAGCTTGCCCTGGCTGCTCAGGTTCCTCAGCTGCGTGCTGAGCGTCTTCTTCCACGGGCCGCTGAGCTTCCAGTCCTTCTTGCCGTCCAGGTACTGCGCATGCAGGAGAGCACCACCGTCAGACGGTTGCTGTGTCAGCTGTCCAGACTTGGGAACTGCAGTGTTGGCACTCGGAACAGAGGCTAACAACGGGCCATGACAGATGGCAGGAGCGCGCGAGAGCATGCGTGCAGGATCGTGAAAGACTGGACAGCACCTTGGTGATGGCGGGCAGGCTGCTGCCGGACCGCTCCTTGAGCGAGGCGATGGCCTCCTTGACCATCACCGCATACGTCGGGTGGCCCGGGTCCTTCTTCGGCGCGGCGGGCTTCTTCGCCGGGGCTGCTGCGGTCGTCGACATGGCTGCAGGGTGCGCGGGGAGCAGATAGCAGGCAGAGGAGAGCGAAGGAGCAAGCAAGGGTGCAAACAGGCAGTTGTGAGCGCCGGTGCCTTTCGCCCGAACATCGGTTCGAATTGGCGGTAAACCCTAGTCCCATGACTTAGGGACTAGGGTCCCAAGTGTTCTCCTGCTGAGCTTCTGCAACCGGCGTTTTGCGCCCCGGCCACTGCGACAGGACGCCGCAGTGGCGTAGACGGCCGCTGTGTAGCCTCTTTGTGAGCTTGCCGACGCTTGTGAGCTGGCTGCACCTTCGGAGCACCTCTCGCTTGCACGCAATCGGTGTCAAAAGTTGGGTCCTGCCCTCCCACCTACTCCCTGAAAGGGCTGCAGAGCGCGCGCTCTGGGCCATCAAATCCGCCTGCGAGACTTAACCTCACACGCCCATGTCGGAGGCGAACTTCCAGGTAGCCCTCAGGGAAGCCGAGCGAGCCTCGAAGAAGCAGAAAACATGCGCTGGGCAGTGCGCAAATGTGGTGGGCGCGCTGCATCAGCACCTGGAGGCGGTCCGACAGCAGGTGACCGCAGCTGAGCGTCATGCTTATACATGTCATGTATAGAACGGCAGTTCATCCATTGCTGCAGTGTCATGCCGCTCTGCAAGGCGCCTTGGTGCCCCAGCGCCAAACATGCACCAAAAACCATGCAATACATGTTGGTGCATGTTTCTTGTAAGCATGGTGCACTTGAACAGTGTGCTGGCACTAGTTCATGCGCTTTGAATCGCTTCACTTATACCGTTCACATTCCCATGCACAGTCCGAGCTTGAAACCCTTGCCGTCCTGGAGCGCGCGCGCACACTGCACTGGCTGCTGAGTGCCATGCACTCCTGACTTGCAGGTATTGCAAGCGGGCGGCGACACACAGGCAGCAGCGGCGGCGCTTGCGCAGGTGCAGCAGGCGCTGGCGCAGCAGGTGCTGACGGAGCAGGTCGGCAGCTCGACCAAGGAGCTGCACAAGGCCGTCAGCAGTCTTGGCAAGGTGCACACGCTGTGAGGTGCTGCCTGATGGTGCACAGTCGTGAGTGAGGTGCATCGAAACTGCGCATACGGAACCCAAACCCAAACCCCTACGGACTGTGGATGGGCTGCCGCCAGTGCTCGTGTGTGAGGGTCATCGTGTGAGCTGATGATGTTGACAAGTGTGGACCTGGCCAGCTTGCCGTCTGACGTTCACCAGTGCCACTGCAGGCAGTGGACAAAGCCTTCGTCAGCGACATCTGCAGGGCGCCGGTGTCACGCACGGAGATGGACCAGGCCGTGCTGGACCGCGTCATCGCCGCGCACCTGTACCAGCAGGTGGGCTTGCGTTCTGTCGGTGTCTGAACATGTGCCGCTGCAGTCACTAGCATATCTGCCACAGCAAAGATACGACCGCCGGTGTGGGTCCAGCACTGCCCAACAATATTTTGTGCCACACAGAGCAACCAGCTCGCAACCATGGTCATACTTCACGGATGCAGGGTCGCTTTGAGATTGGGGATGCATTTGCGAGGGAGGCGGCGCTGGAGTGCGAGGAGTCCCTCAAGCGGCCCTTTGAGCACATGCACATGGTGCTGCAGCAGGTGCGCCGAGGAACAGTCTGCCGAGAAAGCAGTGCAGTTGCTACAGATGCATGCGATGCTTGATGCGGACCCTGCAACACCGAGGCCATATGGGCAGCAGGCACGTCTGGTGCTGGGTGTCGAGGCTCACTGCCAGGCACTGATCAAGCAGCTGGTGACCCCCAGATCCAGAACCGCAACCTGGAGCCAGCACTGCAGTGGGTGGAGGAGAAGCGCGCAGACCTGGCAGCGGCGCGGCAGTCATATGAGGCCTTCGAGTTCCAGCTGCACCGCCTGCAGTTCCTGCGCATCCTGACTCAGCAGGGTGAGTGGTTTCGGTACAACGTCGTGCAGCTGAGTGCAAACTCGTGCAGCTGGCTGCAAATGCCGATATTCGTGATCTGGCATTGCTGCTGATGGTGCACTTGGTGGCGTGCTGCTGTGTATGTGGTCAGCTGATACATTGCCTGACGAAGAACTGCTGTTGTGCTGTGACCCGTCTGCCAGCATGCATGTAGAGCTAATCTGAGCTGTACATCTTCATGTAATGCAGGTCCAGCACCAGCTCTTGTGTATATTAGAAAGCATGCAAAGCGCTTCCACGATCTGCAGGTGAGGATGAAGCAGCACAGCATACTGCCACCCCGCATGCATATTTGGTGCCCAACCGTGTGCCAATGGGATGGCACCCGAGCTCGGCACGTCGTTTATGACAGCATGCCATATTTGACATCACATGCAACTTGTGCTCATGATGTCTTGCGTTCTCGGCAATGGCAGGCAGACAAAGTCACGCGGCTCATGGGCTGCCTTTGCTACACAAAGCGCCTGGAACGCTCGCCCTATGCAGACCTGCTGGCCGAGAGCCAGTGGCACGCCATTGCACAGGAGTTTGTTCGGCAGTGCTGCGGCCTCATGGGCCTGGTGAGCGTCCCGCGCTCGAAAAAAGCATAGCCTGCTTGCCATGAGTGCTGGTTGCTGACGCTCATACACTGTGTTGTCCTGTGTTTGACGATGCCCTTCACACTGTCCGTTGACCTTCCCTGTAGCAGCCAGGTTTGGCGAGATGTTGGCGCCTTGTCATGTGTGCTACTTGCGTCTGCAGGCGCTGGAAAGCCCGCTGCTGGTGGCAGTTGCGGCGGGGTCAGTTGCGCTGCCGACGCTGCTGAAGCTTTCCGATGTGCTGGCAGCACAGAAGCAGGACCTCAGCATTGGCCACCAGCTGCCCGTGTCGGTGGAGCTCGGCAAGGTAAGGAAACAAAGGCGCCCTGGACACTGGCAACGCGTTCGTCATGCACTAGGCATTGGAAGCACATTACCGTTAGGCTGCTCCGCTGTACAGTCTCATGCAGCCTTGCATTGCAGCTCAGTAGGGAGCACCGCTTTGAGTTCTGCACAAAAGGTGCTACAGCTGAGGGCTGCACCACACAGGCGTGATGTGCCAATGCTAACGTTACGCCTGACTGTCTGGCATGCAGGAGTTCGTGTTCCACTCCATCTTCGCGTGCCCGGTGTCCAAGGACCAGAGCACAGCGGAGAACCCGCCGATGCTGCTGCCGTGCGGGCACGTGCTGTGCAAGGTGTCGATCGCGAAAATCGCCAAGAACACGACACGCAGCTTCAAGTGCCCGTATTGCCCCAATGAGACGACGCCACAACAGTGCAAAGAGATCTTTTTCCCTGACACCGGGCGAACAGAAGCAGCCTGACACACAAGCCGCGGTCTGCGGTGGTGCTGGCAGTTCAGGCGTCGATTCGATCAGCATTGGCTTCTGATGCACTGTGTGCAGTCAGGTTGTATCATAGGATTGTAATATGGCTGCGAGCTGTGGAGCTGTATCTGAAACGTGTCCAGGGATGCAGGCTGGGCCTCCTCCTGCCTCTGCATCCCCTACATCCAGCACAACCGAACTGCTGCAATGCATTTCAAACGCTCAAGCTCTGTTGAAGTCATGAAGTGTCGGTTGCCAGCGCAAAGCTGCACAGGGTCGCTGCAGGACGACGAGACAGTAGCGTCATTTACACACCTGGGGCTTGCATTGTGCTGCGCAACATGGCCACACCCGTTGCACGCAGGACACGGTCACAGCAATGTGGTGATGACGAGCCAGCGCAGCCTCGCGCACAGCCTCAGACAGCAGCTGGACCTGACACTCCCGACAACCCAGAGCCTGTCCTCATGAGCGACACTTGCTCTGAGGTGATCACGGCTTGTCTTGGCTGACCAGCACCATGCACACCGCGCAACAGAATCGTAGGCGCGAGTCAGAGACGGACTGGCGTCAGCGACACCTATAACTTTGCTGTGTTGGTGCAGATGCCACTAGTGCAGGCAGATACACAGCCCACAGCTCGAGAGATTGCTGCGGCAGATGCAGCGAGGGCACGGTTGCAGGTGGCCACTTGCTATGTTTTTTTATGCAGACTGCACGAAACAGTATGTGTCACATACGTAAATTGCGATTGGTGCTGCTAGTGTCCGCGGCATGGAGCATGTGACTCAGATTGCATGGCTGGCCCGGCAGGGTGCTGCACAGCCGGGCGCTGCGCAGCCAGCTGGTCGGAGTGATCTCGGCACCCTGCCCACAGGGCCAGAGCCGGTCAGCATGGATGTGGAGTACATGGCAGCCTCACAGCTGCAGCCGCTAGACGACCCTGGGCGTGCATGCCAGGTGGGTGTGACGTGCAGGGTTATGTAGCATCATTTCGGCAAGAGCGGATGCAAGTGCTTTACTAGCAGACGGCACGCAAGGGGTCTATGTATGCAGAGACTGTTGCACGGTGGCATGCAGGCAATGCTGCGGGGCCTGGACTCAAGTGAATGGACAACAGTGGTTGGTGCGCTGACCACAGCACGGCAGCTGGTGGCGCACCATCCAAACACCCTGCTGCCGCACCTGTGAGCCCTGGTGCAACATAGCACACATATGCCCTGCTGGTTTGGTATGCTGTTGCATAGTGCTGGTTGCGCCGGATCATCTCGCCTGAAAGCACTGAAGGTACTTGATAACAATGGGCATCTGGTGCATTGCACAGGCCCAAATTTATGCCGCTGCTGTTGACATCGGTGAAGAACCTACGCAGCTCCGTCAGCAAGGTGTGCTGATTTGCTCGCAGCCCTACCAGCCCAACATTCGACTGTTGATACGGTGTCAGATCCTATAAATTTTCTGACCGGCGTGCCTGCCACTGCAGACGGCGCTCATGTGCACAGCTGAGGCATTTAGTCAGCTGCGGGGAGCGCTGCTGCCATTTGCAGACATTGGTGGTGTGCAGCAGCCGGCCTCTAGTCTGCTGCACCAGATGCTGCTGAAGGCCAGCGCCGACAAGCGCTTCATTGCTGAGGAGGTATGACCCCTGCATATCGACTTGGTTCCGAACCCCATTGGAGGTTGGCGCTTGCTTTCACTGTCACTCTAGCAGGTTCTGCATGGGGTGCGAGATCCATTCGCGTACTGTTCAAAACACTCGATTCACGCCTGACAGGCTCAGCGAGCGACAGCGGCGCTGGCGAGAAGCTTGTCCGCAGAGGCGTTGCCGATGCTGCTGCCATATGTCGCCCATAAGAACCCGAAGGTATGGAGGCGCATGGTCTGCTGCCCTACCATGACAATTGTCTCTGCAACATGCGCCCGCCTGTCGAGTGTTCTACCTGCTACCGCGGCAATGTCTCTTCAGCAAGCGGCTTTGAGCAACTGGACGCCAAGTGTCGGTGCAGGTTCGGGGCCAGGCAGGCAGGGCGCTGACAGCCGTGGCGGCTTCCCTGGGGCCGCCGGAGGCAGTCAGGCTGCAGGACACAAAGCGGCTGCTGCGGGCGGCCGGCACGCTGGTCAGCGACAACACGCCCGACGCGCGCAACTCGGCGCGGGAGCTCATCTCGATCGTGCAGGTGATGCGACAGCGGGCCGCTCGTCAAGCTACCAGCATCATGCAGGATAGCTGGGGCATGGCAGTGGGAGACGCTGTTGTGTTGAAATGGCGTTTGGTAGGTGACGCTCCCCTCTTGAGCCTGCTGCAGGCAGCTTATGTGGCTGCGGGCCATGAGGAGGGCAAGGAGAACAGCGGTGCACAGGTGCCAGACGGCACTGCAGTCGTGACTGGACGCCCCTCGCCAAACAAGTCAGTGCCCACCACATGGGAGGCCTTCTGTAAGACCACGCTCAGCAGCACCGCGGCGCTTGCAGTGCTGCGCGTCAGCAGCAAGTGACAGCATCGCTGGCTCAGCATGTCGGCACGGTTTTGTACTGCATGATTTACGTGACGCAGAGGTGACCATCACTTTGAAACTGGGCACTTCAACCTTTGTGACTCATCTGCAACCTTCGTGAGTCATCTGTTGTGTGTTGCAATAGCTTAGCAGCCTGCAAGTCTAGTCTGCACTGCAGTGACAGCGAACCACTTTTCTATCTATCAGTTTGTACATGCTGCCACCCTGTGCAGACGTTTAACCCTGATATGCCACAGAACACCATGTAGGTCAGAATGCAAGATGCACCCGGTCACTGGTCAGAATGATAGTAGACGCCATGCAAGTTACATTTTCCTCCAGCGTCAAGACCGATGATGACTGGCCTCTACTTGTGCTGCCTGCTGCAGCAGCAAACTTGATCCCTGCCTCACTCATATGGCGCTGCCTGCCGCAGTAGCGGGTTTGACAGCCGAGCCACAATGCGCTGAAGCATGAGCCTGCAAAGCGGCAGCACGGTGTAAAGACCTGGCAACCAGGCTTCAAGCATGCACATGGTGACCACAAGGTTACTGCCGTCTTCATCAAGAGGTGCATCCACCCACCTCTCATCCTCGCTATCAGCGCTGCCTGCGAGGTGCATCACATAGTCGAAGTACCGGTCGGTGAAGACGCCACTGCTGCGCAGGCTGCGCGCCTTTTCGTTGAACAACATGCCAGAGCCGTCCTGCACCAGCGCTGCCCGCAGCGTCTGCAGCATGACGACATCGGTGCTGGTGTCGGCAGCGCTGCCCTCGTAGCCTGCATCGGGCGCAGCTGCTCCGCTTGTTGCAGTCTCCGCTGGAGCCTCCCAGCTGGTCTCCCGTGTCGCTGTGTGCCTGGTGTGGCCAGAGACCATGTAGTGACGTGGTATGATATTGGATGGGTGATGAGCAGGCTTGCCAGTTATCGCAGTCAGGTGCTCACCAGTAGTAGGTCCTGCCGGACGAAGGATCAACTGCCTGCTGCCACTGGTTGCCAGTAGCGCTACAGCGGACGCACGCAGCGCAGCTTTGCTGAGCTTGTCTTCGCCGCAGCCGATAGGTCTGCTGGTACGCTGCGACGTGAATAATGTTACGATGGTGACACGCTGTTGCTCTGTCGAGAGGGGCTGGCAAACGTAGCATGTGCTGATGCGGGGTGGCGCCAGGCACGCTGGAGAGTCGGCCAGGGACGTCGAGGCAAGGCTGACCAGCGACCGATGCCTGGTATCAGCTGTTGACGTGTATCGGATGTACTCTTCTTTCAGCAAATGTTATCGGAGTTATGAGCCATTGATTTGTGCATGCATGATGTGCAGGGTGTAACCGTTCCAAGAGATCAATGGTGGCCACCGTTCATGTGGCAGAATCGATACTCGAGCGCCGCGTATGCTCTGCAGAAGCCTGTCACACAGCCAGTGGTCAGTTGCAGGTAGCTTGATCCATCGCAGAGCGCTCAGTCCGTCAGCTTCGCCTGCTGCTGCACCCCGACGGCGGACGTTCGCGAGCAGAGGCATCATGGCGGTGCAGGAGTATCTGGACAAGCATGAGCTGAGCAGGCGTGTGGAGGAGGCCATCAATGCCACCGTCAAGGACAAGCCTGATGAGCCGCTTGCATTCCTGGCCAACTACTTCAAGAAGGCCACTCCGCCCGCAATCACGGGACTGAAGGCGCGCCAGATCGTGGACAGCCGCGGCAACCCCACGGTCGAGGCGGATGTGTTCACGCACAAGGGCAAATTCACTGCAGCCGTGCCGTCAGGCGCATCCACAGGCATCTACGAGGCAGTGGAGCTGCGTGACAAGGGCGACAGCTGGATGGGCAAGGGCGTCAGCACCGCCGTGCAGAACGCCAACGAAATCATTGCCCCAGCCCTCATTGGCATGGACCCGACGAAGCAAAAGGACATTGACAACAAGATGATTGAACTGGACGGCACAGACAACAAGGGCAAGCTGGGCGCCAACGCAATTCTGGCGGTCTCGCTGGCGGTGGCCAAGGCCGGTGCCGCAGAGAAGGGCGTGCCGCTGTACAAGCACATCGCCGACCTGGCCGGCAACACCAAGCTGACACTGCCGGTGCCAGCGTTCAACATCATCAACGGTGGCAGCCACGCCGGCAACAACCTGGCGATGCAGGAGTTCATGATCCTGCCGGTCGGTGTGTCGACCTACAGCGAGGCGCTCCGTGCAGGCTCTGAGGTGTACCACAACCTCAAGTCGATCATCAAGAAGAAGTACGGGCAGGATGCGACCAATGTTGGCGACGAGGGCGGCTTCGCCCCCGCCATCGCCTCCAACGAGGAGGGCCTCAACCTGGTGAACCAGGCAATCGAGGCTGCCGGGTACTCGGGCAAGGTGAAAATCGGCATGGACGTGGCGGCGTCCGAGTTCCTGACAGACGATGGCAAGTACGACCTCAACTTCAAGAACAAGCCGAACGACGGCTCGGAGGTCAAGACTGGCGACGAGCTGATCGACATGTACAAGGCCTTCACGAAGGACTTCCCGGTCATCTCCATCGAGGACCCCTTCGACCAGGACGACATCGAGCACTCGAAGAAGCTGACGGCTGAGGGCGTCTGCCAGATCGTCGGTGACGACCTGCTGGTGACCAACCCGAAGCGGGTGAAGAACGGCATCGCTGAGAAGTGGTGCAATGCGCTCCTGCTGAAGGTCAACCAGATCGGCTCCCTCACAGAGGCCATCCAGGCGGTGCAGTGGGCAAAGGAGGCGGGTTGGGGCGTGATGACGTCCCACCGGTCAGGCGAGACCGAGGACTGCTTCATCGCAGACCTGGCAGTGGGCCTTTCCACCGGCCAGATCAAGACCGGCGCCCCCTGCAGGAGCGAGCGGCTGGCAAAGTACAACCAGCTGCTGCGCATTGAGGAGGAGCTGGGCGCCGATGCGGTGTACGCCGGCGAGAACTGGCGCTTCATCGGCTGGGAGTCGGCCTAAGCGTTGCACCTGCCTAGACTGTACAGTACACCGAACTGATCAGATGTTGGCCGCCTGGCCTCTGTGCATGTGGCCGCGGTAGTGCAGAGTCGGCATGCAGTCGAGAAGTTCCTGTGCATTGTGCAATGCTGCCCGTAGGCGAACAGTACAGTGTGCTGGCATGAGTGAGGGAGATAGTACAACCAGGCTGTTGCAAAACCCTGCTGTACACCTACACTCGGTACCTTCAGTTGGTGCACACACGTTTACAAGCCAATAACGGAGCACATGCAATGTCAGCCCAGCTCATCAGACTCAGTCAACATGACACATGATTGCTCCCTTGAATAAGGTACATTGGGCACATAGCCAGGTGGCTACGGCAGATCTGACCTCTCTGGCCTCTCTTGTCACTCTGCTTCAACGGCGTGCAAGCTACATGTACTCTTGCTATTGCCCTGGCCAACAAGTCAACCAACGTTACTTGGCATATACCTGTGTGCTATCGAAAGTGTCCCCATGTGCTGTTTATCCCCACAGCTTACCACGGCGTCCAACAAAGCGTGCGGGATCCAGCTGTGAGATATCTGTCGTCTTAGCAGCGCCGTCGAGGATGATTTCAGCCATGGCTTCACCCGTCGCTGCAGTTGATGACAGACTGCATTGAGGATATGCTAGGAGGACGGCACCTGTCCCTGGGATCATGCTCGTTGCCACGCATGATGAGGGGACTGACCGTACCTGGCGAGTTGAGTATGCCCCAGCAGCTGTGCCTGCGCAGTGCAGCCTGCCAGGTGAGACTGGGCCAGCAGATGCAGGTGGGGTCAGGGATCATCAGCCAGGATCAATGTACAACCAGCGTGCCCGGGCACATACCCTGCAGCAATGTAGGCACCCCTGACGCCAGGGAGGGCGCCAATGAGCGGGTTGCCATCAGGAGACACCTGCAGGACATGCAGCGGTCTACCTTGAGCTATCTAATGTCGTCGATTTGCTGCTGGGGAGGCAGAAATGAGGTTGTGTGGAGCTCATCCGATATGTTGGTCACCGGCAGAAAACAGGCCTGCGCGACCTCCTGCGGTGCTGACGCCAGCTGTGTGGAGATGGTCTTGGCGACGTCCTGCGAGACCATGCCTCAAGGCTTGACCATGCATCACAGTTACAAAAACAGCATGTCACTGATGTCCAAGCATGTTCCCACCTCTTTATATGGCATACCTGCAGCACATCCACTACTGCTCCTGTGGGCTCGATGGTTGCCGGATTATCTGGCAGCGGCAGTGCATCTCCCTCGCCTGTGGCATGCCGTACATTGAAGCAAAGGGGTTGACGTGACTCTGCCTTCTACATTGCTTTACGCTCTAGCTTCGGATGTCCCGCTGTCTGCAGCACTTGAAGGTTTGCTTTGACGTGCGCACCACAGATGTACACGCTTCCATCTGGTCTGGGGTACACCTCTGGCGCAATGGCACGGCCTGCATGCAGCATCGATTGCTTGACGTCCTGGCACAACAGGTTCAAAAAGCACATGCGCACGCTCACAGATGAGCCCTGCAGCCAGCCATGCAGACCCAGATAGCAGCAGCTACAAAACGTGGCCACTACCACTGCCGCACCATTGCGGCCCCGGTACTCCAGGAACAGCATGTCGGCTGAGATGGGGGCATCCGGCCGCAGCACAATGCTGGTCGCTTTCTGGCCGCCCACCTGCATGAGGTAAGACCATACTAGCCTCGGGGACATGGTACAAGACGGACTTGACCACGACCAGCTCTGCAGTCGTCAGTTCGGCTGCATCCTGATACAGTACAACAGTGGGGCAGGGGCGCACTGCTGGCATGGGCAGTCCCCACTTGGCTGCCTGCCCGCTCCAGGGGCCCATCGCGACCACCACCGCGTCTGCTGGCAGGACCTCGCCATCCACTTCCACCCCTGGAAACAGCACCAGGGGGAGGGTGAGCCGACTGATCGGTCTCCAGCTGGATCTGGAACCGCTTGAGCGGTCAGCAGTGCTGCAGCTGCAGAGCCAGACCTACATCTTTCTGCGCATCAGCACCAGGGCGTCGTGCACGCAAGCCCACCTTCCACATGCTGCTGCCCCGGGCTGCCGCCCAGCCTGACGCCCGTCACTGTGCCAATGCGGACCTTGCTGCCTGCCCGCTGCTCTGCTGCCGCCACAAAGGCAGCTGTCAGCTTTGCAGGGTGCACCTGCGCTGTGGTGTCCTCTGTGCCCATGGCCTGCATGTGAATTGCCAGCGGCATCGCTGACTCAGCCCTGCATGACGCCCTACATACGATGCACTGGCTGAGCGCAATGATTGCAGCGAACCTGTGTTTTGAGAACGGTGCCATCCACCCAGTCGGGTGTGCCGCTGATTGCGCGCTGCTTCGCCTTCGCGCCTGGGCATGGACAGCAGGAGGACATTGCCCGACCCCGGATCCACATCACGCTGCTGTGCAACACGCAGCGGCAAGCGCCCCTCCTGAGCAGCATGCAGACGCCGCTGCAACTGCAGCATGCCTGGCTGCGCGCTGCAGGTGACTGCCAGCGTGCGCACGCGCCGGTAGCCGGTGTCTGCGCCAAGCTCCGCAGCCAGCTCCGAGTGCAGCTGGAAGCTGCGGCGCGCGAGCGGCCCCGTGCCGGAGCCATCCTGCCACTCCAGGGCCAGAAAGCCGCCTGCCTTCCCTGCACCAAATGCAGCCCGCTGCGGTGGCAACGGCCATCCCGCGCAGTGCAGTGTGCGAGGCGCAGTGCTGTGTGCGAAGCGCTATGATGCCATGTGTGCATATGACTGATGGTCCTTACACCAGGCAAGCAAGCATGGTGGCCCTGAAATGCATGAAGCTATGTCTTGGGCAAACTCCTGAATACGGGGTCTGACTCAACGTTCCATGACATCTCCTGTACCTGAAGCTGCTGCTGCGACTGATGAGCGCTCAACAATGGTGGAAGCAACGCCGCGTTTGCTCAAGTAGTAGGCAGTGGACGCTCCAATGATGCCGCCACCCACAATGACAACGTTTCTACATCGCACGAACATGTCAAGATGGTGATGATTTTCACAGCCATTAACGCAAAGATGTTGCCGCAGACACGCTCCTGCACGGTATGCAGCTGATGACATCCATTGCACCTTGGCGCATCGCCTTGCGTCGCCGTCGGATCCGTCATCGCAACGATGCAGGCGTGATGACGACACCCACCACGTCCTCTGATCGAAGCCCCAGAAGCTTGTTGAGGTGCTGCCTTGCCCCTCAATGCTGTCGGCAGGCGCTGCACCTGCTGGTATACCAGATTGAATCCGCAAGGTCTCAGGCAGGGTGTGCGCATCTGGTGCTAGTAACGTGAACTCGACCTGCAGTCAGAGCGCAGCTAGCTTGATTGCATGCAGTGAACGGACTTATCTGCTCCATGCAACGCAAAATTCAGGGCATCTTGGAAGCACTGCCCCCGCCCAAGGTTTCCCCTGGCTAGCACCCTGCGGGGCCATTCAGCAGCTGGAACCTGGCTGCCAGGCTTAGCGCTTTGACTCAGCGCGCTGTAGCGCAGGCCCACTATCTGCAGCAAACGCTCTGAAATTATTCTCAGCTTCTTTACCGGGTCCAAGCAAGCCTTTCAAGATGTCGAAGCTCGCGCCTACCGCCGCTCTTGCGGACAAGCTCCATTTACACTCGTCTTCTTCAGAACCTTTAGACATGGCGGACGCACACGAGAAGGTAAAAGGATGCACTTTGGGCCCTGTAAGTTGTCCATGCAGATAGCAGCAGCTTTGATTATGCATCGCTGGTACAGTATGATTTGTGTCGAGGTCATTGTTTCGCTGTCAACGGGCAAATGTGCACAGAGCGAAAGCTTGCAAGATCCACAGTGGATTCGTCCAACATGGTGGTATCACTGGCCGGGAAGCATGCTGACTGCGCCGCTCCTTGCTGTGCTGCAGAAGGAGGGCCAGAAGCACGAGACCAAGGGTAACATCCTGGAGAAGGCCGGCAACGTGCTGCACTCGGACAAGCTGAAGGCCAAAGGTGCAGTGCAGCCAAGGACACCCTAATGGGCAAGACCAAGGAGGTATGTATCGGCCTCTGTTCACCGAAGTATCAGCATTGCCAGCAACATCCAGCATGCGCCCTTCTGTACGTGTGCAGACGGTCAGCCCAGTAGCTTCTTGTTTGTGCGACGTACTGTGTCAGTGACAGTGTGCCAGAGTCTGGACTGCACGTTTGTATGCTGCAGGTTGTTGGTGGCCTGACCGGAAACCAGGGAATGAAGGAGAGGGGCTAGGCGCAGGAGTCGCACGGCGACAACAAGCAGGTGCGGTGTCTGATGGTGGAACAGCCGTTGTTTTGCTTACCTGGCCAACTTGACGGTAGCTGAACGATGTTGTATATATCAGCACCAAAGCAAGTGGTACGAGTATGTGCCTCCCATTCGTGCCGTTGGCAGGGGGAAACATTTGTCACGAGCATATACAGGCGAACACGTTGATGTTGCGTAGACAGTAGACAATCGTGTACTGTTGTGGTGCAGGATGCACACTACGGCGCATCGTGAGCGGCAACAGAAGCGTGAAGAGCTGAGGCTGGTCTTTGAAACAGCGAAGTAGGATACTGCCGGTTGCGCTGCATGTATCTGTTCAGCTTGTAATGAGAGAGAGAGAGCAAGCGTCAGTGAAACCTGCACACACTCATACTGCTCATCTGCGACGGGTTGGTCATTTGGCCCTGCAACGCATGGTCGATCACATCAGTTGGGAGGTATGGATGGGCACAGGATGTAACTTCCCCTCGACTTCCTATGCAGCCAAGTAGTTGAACAACGCCTGTTGATCATTTGCCATTTGTTATCGCACACCTCTGCAATCAGGCAAACATCAGCTCACCTGAGCATTCCAAGCATCTCGCAACAATGTCGGGCACTGGCACTGGCACTGGCACAGGCACCGTCAACACTGAGAAGACATACGCCCAACAGGCCACTGACACCCTGAACAGCGTCAGAGACGCGGTGGCAAACTCCCTGAGCGGTGACAAGACAGCCTCAACAACAACCGCGACGACCGCGACGGAGCCCACGGTCGCCGGCAAGCTGGGCGACGCCTGGCAGTCTGTGAAGGAGGCGACGGGCATCGCCGCAGACAACACCGCACAGAAGACCGAGGAGGGCAAGGCGGTGGCGGAGGTCAAGAAGGACGAGACGAAGGAGCAGCTGGAGGCTGCGCGGGCGCACGCGCACGTGAAGACGGCTGAGGCAGAGCAGGGGCTGTCCGCCGCGGTGAATGATGCACGCGCGGACCTGGCCGCGAGGATCCAGCCCAAGAAGTGAGCCCGGCGTCACAGCAGCGGGCGTTCGGCAACAGCATTGCTGGTCATTGCACAACGTGTACTATAGGGCACTGCAGTAGTGTCAGCCCACTTCAGCAGATTATGTCGTCGGCACCTTTCAGATGCATCTGGTTTCTGGGCTTTGGTACTTTTGGACTGCAGTGGCCTCGGACCCCACTATGGCGAGGCTGTAACATGTATGTGAACGCAAAGAGTGTGCATGGTCCATTTAAACATCCACATACGAAGCTACCTATAAGTGTTCCGTCACTGCACAAGATGGGTCGGCGCAGGGAGACTGAATGTGCGGATGGCTTCGCATGCACATCACGGTTTGCCGATCAGCTCACACCCTGATGCTTCGGACCATTGTGATGCTGAGGCATCACATCAACGCTGCACGATCAATTGAGGAACTGCCTACGTCATACTTCGACCATACCAATACCTTCGGCTGCATTGCATCTGTGGGACTGTGGCATCGCCGCACCAGTCAGGGGCCTCACATACCTGGCAGACACTGCTGATACCACTGATTCTGCACCCGAAGAGGGAAAGCACGTTACGTCGAAGCAGGGGTATACCAGAACCATGCGGCATCAACGCATGCAATGCCGCAGCGTCATGTGCAGCGCAGGCCAGAGTTGCGTGTTTGGAGGTCGAACAGCCACAGCCAGTCACTGGAAGGGGATTGGGTAGCACGGTGACAGACTCAGGAGGTACTGAGCACCTGGCGGGTGCAAGTGGTGCCTGATGGGCACATCGGACCACCGCGTGACGCCCAGGCAAAGTCGCCGAGCACTATGCCGCTGCCGCGGGGACCTGTCTTGCCGCCGCACTGTTCGTAAACCTGTAGCGCACCCACAGAACTGACCACTGGATGGTGACGGCAGCGGCATGGCTGCAGAAGGGGCGAAAACACCCAGCACACACGTCGAGATGATGGACACACCCAAGTGCCAGGCGGTGTAGTTGACAGCTCCGACTTACAGCTCCAGGACCAAGAAAGTGAAAATGGGCGGAGTGCACCTTCAGGCGGCTGGTGGCACTGGCGGATGTGGAGGCGCCAATGGGCACTGAAGACACCGCCGCCGTACTTCCGACCGGCTTTGCTGTGGTCGGCTTTGGCACAAAGGTGCGCGTCACCGTCTGGACCTTTGCTGTGGGCTTGGGAGAGGGCGCCACTGCAGCCGTGGAATGGCAATCACTGAGGTGCGGGCGCAGGGAGCAAAACCCAGTGTGCAGAAAACACATCTGTATCCTGGCACTTTGGATGGACGTGCCACCCACTGCACACGTAGCCGCAAGAGCTCACCCGCTGCAGGTCGTGGCGCTGCTTGCGGCTGTGGTGTGGGCTGCCTTGTCGGCATGGCTGTAGGCTTCGCCGTCGGCATCATCGTCGGCTTCGAGGTCGGCTTGGGCGTTGGCTTTGCTGTTGGCTTGGATGTCGGCTTTGCTGTTGGCTTGGGTGTCGGCGTTGCTGTTGGCCTTGGTGTCGGCTTTGGAGTCGGCTTGGAGGTCGGCTTGAGTGTTGGCTTGGGTGTTGGCTTGGGGACAGGTGCCTGCAGCGTCATGCGCTCGAGTCTCAGCGACATGCGGTGTGGCATGTCAACGAAACACACACAACTCCAACAGCTGATGGCGCCATGCTGGGAGAAGAGCAAGCCAGCCCTTGTGCAGGCTCCTTGGCAAGTGGCACGTCCCAGTGCGCCTCACCTGTGTGGCGACACTGCCGGCGATGCGCTGGTTGGTCAGCGGCGCATACCAGGGCACCAGGCCAATGGTCTTCATGTGGTTGACCTTGGGCCACTGGATGGTGAGCCAGTCGTCTGCAACCTGCGGTTGTTGCGGATACGGTTAAACGGTTTGGACAGTGTTCACACGACTGTGCAGAGGGCAACACGCCAAAGAGGCGCCTTAATGAACATTTGCATAACAAGGTAGATGACAAGCATCGACTCTATCGGCAGCACACCAGGCCGCCAGTGTCGAAGCTGTTGGCGTTCCAGCACCACCAGAACCAGGAAGTAATGGGGTTGTGGAGCGAGTCGCTACTCGCGCCAGGGCTCAGCATGTATGTTGCAAAGTCCTTCAGGAACTGCATCGCAACAGCCGGCATTCGTGTGACCAGCGCTGGACCAGCCTCCAATGGCATCGTCGATGTATATGTCAGTAGCCACCTGCAACATGCTTGCAAAGGGCAAGGTGGCAATCACACGAGACAGACGCTCCTGCAAGACTGCACCTGCAGGTCGCGCGGGTCGATCATGCGGGAGCCGAACTCACCAGGTACAACAATGAACGTCTGGCAGTCGGCGCCATTGCAGAAGCCCTGCAGTGAGGGGCGATTGTCTGTGATCCACGTGCAGACCGCTGAAACAGCATGCAGAGCACAGACGTCAATCATGCCGCTGGTCAAGCATGTGCTTCTGGTGCTGACACATCGGCGCTACAGGCAAGCCGACAGCTGCACAGCAACCCTGACCTGCTTGTTCAAGTAGCCATGGGCCACGGTCAGGCGGTTGAACAGCGAGGTGCCGGCATAACCCGTTGCGGCGGTGGTGATCGTGGGCGGGTACACGTGTGGTGAGATGACGACCTGCGCCCTGATGTGGACAGGAAAGCACGCCATCAGTCGAGCACCCAGACGAAGGCATCACTCTGACATGAGCATTGTTCCCGCCAACCCTGAGCAGAGCTCAGGGCACACTGCTGCTGGATGCACACAGGGCACTGCTGGGTGGGGAAAAAGTTGCCTGCCAGCGGCTCGCACCTGTACTTCTTGGTGAGCAGGGTGGTGAAGAAGCGGGTGGGGTCTGACGCGCCGCCCGGCGTGCCGATGACGGCGGGAGCCGTGGAGAAGCCGTCGCCCCAGTTGGCGCCTGTGCCGCCCTGCCCCGCGCCCTCGACGAAGTAGATCGCCTCCGGGTTGATGGCGTAGCCCTGCGGCCATGTATGTGGTTTTCGCCAAGGTATGTTGAGGATGAGATGCATGCAGTTGCAGACCTGGCAGATTTGCAGTAAAGCATTTGTCAAAGTTCGTGTGAAGCCGAGCAGCCACAGGGCCGGGACATGCAACGAGAGTAAGCATCAACTGACGCACCTGATCCATGACCTCCAGATAGTTGTTGGTCTGCATCAGCACACATCGACACATCAGTGCTACAACACAATGTCCATCACATGTCAACATCCATGTCCAGCAACCACAGCAAGGCACCAGGTATGCCCTGTCAGGGAGGCGCATGTTCATGACAGCAGACCTGGTCATCTGTTGCATGCCATAACATCCTACATCTCCATGACCAATCATGAGTGCAGCTGGTAGACATCGATGAGGCCAGGCGGCGGCGGCGTACCATCGAGCGCCCCGAGCCGCCGCCCTCCCAGCCGATGCCGCGGCAGTCGGGCTCGTTCAGGATGTCGTACATGACGCGCGCCTTGGACACCGGGTCCAGCGCGATGGTCGTCATCAGGCGCTTCCAGCCCTGCGAGGGTCATGCATCGCATGCTCGGCTCAAATCTGACCACCATCATCTCACAGGGCTGAAAGCGGTTCGCACATCCAGAGCATAATGCAAGACAGAGCACGAATTCAAGCTGCTGTGAGCTTCTACTCACCAGCAGCCAGGCAGCATGGTCGTCATACACAGTCTGGTCGAATTGCAGGTCTGCAGTCACGATTTCCCAGTCATACAGTGGCTACTGTCGGCTTCTAGTCCCCAGTGAGCAAACCACAGCAACCGATGGCATTTGCTGACAAGCTGAGGACCGCGCTAGGCCACAAAACAGACAACTCACGGTTGTCGATCAGAATGTTGAAGCCATTGCGCGCCAGGAAGCCAATGTTCCAGATGAAGCGATTGAACACGCTGTCAGCCGGCAGGTAGTCACCGCAGCTTCTAGGGTTGGACTTGACCTCGTACGGTAGTGTGTTGTTGATCATGATGTCTGCACATCATTTTGCCTGTTTCAGGCCATGGTTGACAGACACCAGGGAGTGGACGCTTGCTTGATGCTGCGCTGTGTAGCTTGCACTGACATCAGTAGAGCAAGAGTGCAGGATGTAACAAGGTTGGTCTTACTTGGTGCATATGCGACCGCTGGATCAGTCACAGACTTGAGAAAGGTCTGTGGCGACACCTCTGCGCACTCCCAATTGAACACACGGGGCTTGAGGCCCCACAAGTCCTTCATACTGAAGGGCATGCGAATGGCGTTGAACCCCAGCGCCTGTACACAGTCAGGTTTTGTGGCTCTGCCAATAGCCTCCTCAGGATCTGAACGCACTGTCAAAGGTTATGCAACATACGCAGTGTGCTGGAGCCAAGTCACACATTGTGCAAATGGCCCAACTGCACGCAAGGCAGTGCAGTATTGTACTTGACACAAGCAGTGGCGGCACCTTGATGCGCTTGGCGATCACTTGCACATCGCGTGTCAGCTGGTCAGACCCAAACCAGATGCCGTCGGGGGCAGTGTTCTCATCCTCGTACCCAAACCTGTTGTCCATGCATTAGGTTGGTGAGCTCGTCTCACATACAATGTAGAGGCATTGCAGCATCTCATCCTCTGGTAAGCGCTTGAACACAGATGCTGTCAGGGCCTTACCAGTTGATCCCCTTCAGTTGAACAGGGCGCCCGTCCACCCCAATCAACTGACCATCTGCGTTCACAAACGAAATCTGAACGTGCAGCAAGGTGACAAGCACCAACAGGAAGCTGCTCAGGAGCATGATGCCTTCGCATACCTCTGATCGCAATGTTCTGTAGGATGGGCGGCGGCGCTGCGAACTGGAAGCCGAACTCCGTAACAGATTCTGTCTGCGTGCTCTGCTGGCTCTGAAGCGGAGCGGGCGGCGGACTGCAGGCATGGAAAATGTCAACATCAGTCGCAGCAGGCAAGGCACAGACATCAAAGGATGAGGCATGTCAGCCTGCTGAGAAAATGTGCGCTGGGGGGGTAACTAGCTGGACAGACGTAACAGGAAAGAATATGGCAGCCTGCTGAGAAGGCATGCTACGGGGTGTCGAATGACAAACCTGGGTGGCGGCGGCGGGCTGGGGCTTGCGGGCGGGGGGCTGGGGGGGCTGGGCGGCGCCTGTGGCGCAGGGTTCGCAGTGCTGCCTGTTGCGGAGATTGTCACCTGCACAAGTGATGACTTAAGCATATGAAGGCAAGTCTAGGGCAACAAGCGCAGACAGGCAACAAGCGCATGAAGGCAGGTACGAAGCCCAGTGTATGCACGGCTGGGAGGGGGTCGACATCTGCGTGCACCAGGGAGCAGGGCACGTAGTTGATGAACATGGTCTTGGGCAGGCCATTGCCGGACGATGCCAGCAGCGTCACACTGAAGCCGATGGTGTTGTTGCCCAGCGGCTGCACCTCCTGCCTCAGCTCCGTCCCCAGCACTGCACCGAACCATTTGGGGACAATGGTTGGCCCCTGCCCTGGGCCTTGCAGTACGCCCCAGTCAACTCAGGCACAGCCTGATGCCTTGGACACTCAAGCCTCTCGAGAGCACTTGCCTGACGATTCAACGTGCCTTGCAGGGAGCCGGAGCAGATGTGGCGATGCAAAAATGCCATGTTATCGGGGACCTAATGGGCTGTGTTGAAACACTGCGGAGCTGCTCCGCACCATCAACATAGCCGGAGACGACCTGCCGCGGCGAGATGACCGACACATTCACCGCACCGGTCGCTCGCTCATAGAAGGGGTTGTACATGTGCACCGTCCACGGCACTGGAATTGACTCCGTTGCCCTGTTGCAGGCAGCAAATGGTAGTTGGGACTCGTATCATTTGCAACTGGTCACCAAGGCATAGCAGCAACAGTTGCACCGCGTGTGTGAAGCATGCAGCAGCTGGGGGGTACACACGTGCCCACCAGTTCTTCAGGAAGACGGTGAGCGTCGCAGTCAGCATGCCGCCGGCGGCTGGCTGCGTGACGACGCCGAGGTTGGCCTCGCACTGGGGCTGCGGGTTGGCGAGCGACTCCGCCAGGCCGCCGATGACGGCTGTGTTCGGAACCTTGCGGGGCGCATCGCCGAAGCCTCTCTGCAGTATGAACAGCACGATGGGTCACTGACTGGCGGCAAGCAGGCTGGCGGCAGATCGTTCTGGCTGTGAACAGCACATTGCCTTGCTGCTGCTGCAGTGCGTCTGCAGGATCGGGTCGAAAGACTAGTCCGACCGGCAGCCAGCACGGACTCAGCAGAACGACATACTGACGCAAAAGCAACGTGCCGCATGCACACAAACGAAGACTTTGTGACCAATGGTCTGTTTTCGGCATGTGATCTGTTCATGGTGGGTGACACACGGACCTGATGAAGGCACCCTCCCTGCTGTTTGCGCACAGCAAAGGCATTGCAGACCACAAATATGCGCATACCGGGCGGTGGCGACGGGTGTAATGGAGATTACGCAGGGCTGCACCAGGGTTGACTGGGTGGTAGGTCGCGGCAACGTTCGATCGATGCGCGCGAGTGCAGATTGTGCCTGGTGCTCACCATCTGAGGCACAGCAGGCTGCTGAGCAACTGCGTTGGCTACCGACTCGATGCCCGCGGTCTGCAGCAGGGCGCGCGACGCAGTGGCGATGTCGCGACCGGCGTTTGCAGTCGCTGACAGCGCCAGCGCGGCGCACAGTGCTGCGACCCACATCTTGTGTGTCAAATTTAACATCTTGCAGTCACACACGTCTATTCGTTCTGCGACAATATGCGCGCGCTTGCTGCCTTGCATTGGAAGAAAGTCTTCATATTGTGTGACGACTGAACGTTTGCAGCCGCCCAGGAGCATATCTGCAGCTCACCTTTGACTCATATAGGGACGCGCTGCAACGTGTTGACGTAGGTGTACCGCGAAAACGCCATAAATAGCTTCCTAAACCTGCGCAGCAACTGCCCCATGTGTCAACGGCACTTTTCGCCGCTTCCAGAGCCTCCTTGACCAGTCTTGGCTGACGCCAAACATCCATGTGATGGTCTGCAACGCACCAGACCCACTGGCTGCGATGCCGTGCCATGGCGTGCACAACACGCCATGGTGACGGAGCGACGTTGCAGACAAGCTCATCTGGGTCGGTAGCGGCCTCAAATAGTGACATAGCAATGTCCATGGGCCCCATAAACTTCCGCAGCATGCTGGCACTAGCCTGTGCATTGGTCATGGTGCCACTGCATGTCAGACTTTGCATCAGATGCCCTCGGCAGGGAGGCAATGCTTGAGAGGCAGCAGAGTGCTCATAGAGCAATACAGAGCTACATGTAAGCGCACACATACCAGCTGCCAGACCTCCACACTGGGTGTGTTCCTGGCGTCTGGGCTGTGAAGGCGTCTCATAACGTGCCTGCACATGATCCGAGTCACGGTCCATCAGGAAAATGCAATGCGACCGGATTGGTGTTGCGCGCAATATATGTAAGCATGGCTCACTCACAAGAGGCTTCGATGCACAGCGCGGTGGTTGACATGTCCGGAAACACCGTGCGAATCAAACGATATGATCTGCGAAGCCAGATACATGCTGAAAAAGAACAAGCAAGGCGCCGCCAGCTCGATGCAAGAGCAAGAGCAACAATGACAGCCCTGCGCTGGACTCACCACTGTTGCAGATAATGCTCGTGCGGCATGAACCACAAATTCGGCGATCAGAGTTTCGTCCCAATGTGTGGCCATGCCGTCCTGCAAAGGCACATTTGTACAGCGCCAAGTGGTCCGCAGGTTGAGTTCCGGCATGAGGGCCTGCAGTGGTCAGGACTGGCTGCAGTACCTGGGCGAGCACCACTCCCTTTGTCGGGCTCATGCAAAGGGCACCTGCAGACCTTCGACGTCCCTGACGTCCACTTGTGCCCTAGGAACCTGCAGCATGCTGGCCAGTGCTCGCTGCGGAAACACTAGACAGCAGATGCACATGCAGGCGCCTCCTGGCGACAAGTGCATATGCAACAGACACACGTACCCCCAGCTCTTCGCATGCGTGAATCAGCTCGGTACGACGCACATGACCAAGTCCTTCTGCATTTCCTGCAAATACAAGGAGGTGCATGACCAACCGCGGCATGCATTTGCGCCATGGTGCATCCCGTGACATCCGTGATCACGCGCAATCTGCTTTTGCACCATCGACACCTGTCGATAAGCAAAGCACGTTAACGCTGGTGCCATTCTGCACCAGGCACTGGATCGTAGGCCCGAAGAACATGGCTTCATCATCGGGATGTGCAATGACAAGCAGAGCCTTCCCATCCATCATAGCAGCTGTGCAATTGCAAAGTAGGACCCAAGAGCACATGTGTCCATGTGAAAGGACATAGTGACCCCGAGTGCAGTTGCAACGCTCAAAGCACTGGACGCATTTGTTGAATGAATGCCTGTGCAACGACATGGAAGCAATAAACGGAAACACCGCACAGTCTCATGCTTGCAGTTGAAACTGGTTGCGAACCCCTTCGGCTTGAGCACACAGTCCGACGCTAACCGGCAGCACCCAAAGCTTGAAAAGCGTGCTGCACCTGGCCATATAATCCCACTGTTCATCAGCTTGGCCTGATGAAACTCACGTCGCTGTGCTTGTGTGAGCCGTGCTGTGACCAGCACAGATGATGTAAGCAACAGCAGCAGGATGGGAACACGTCCAGAGCCTGAGTGGGAGTTGTTGCGGGAGGCTGCCAGCCACCTGCAGCGCCACGGCAGGCACTGCTTCAACATGGACCTCACACCGCTGCGGCTGGCAGCGCAGTGCCTGCACTCCCCGCAGCGGCTGTGCGCTGCGTTGGGTCTGCCGGCAGCCAGCCTTGCCAGTGTGGACGCCGTGTCAACACTTGCAGAGGGCAGCACGGCAGACTGGCATGAGCGGGTGGTGATCGTTGCGATCCTGGTGCAGCAGCTTGTCATCGTGCTGCTCACCAGCCTGCAGGTTTGCATACCTGCAGTTGCTACAAGAGCACAGAGTGATGCATGCTGTCGTATTGCGCACCATGCAGAGGGTATGCATACCATAGTTGTGGAGCTGAGGCATTTGTAGCCTGATGCCCAGGCTGCGCTGGCATTGCTGGGACTGTCCGATGGAGGCATCACACCACCAGCTGATGTTGCAGCTGGAGCCGCTGCGGAACGTGTCATTGAGCTGTTAGCCATCCATGCGGAGCTCTCAGCTGCCGCAGCCACAGTTGCAGGTATGACGTCACAAGCCAGACATGTCTGTGGTGTACCGCACATGCAAGCAGTGGCATGCGCGAGCGCGGTGCGTCACCAAAACACATCTTGCTGCAGATGCAGGTGCTACCAGCTTGATGCCGCTGGCATTACAGGATGCTCATCAGCTGATAAGTTTCACGGCGAAGCAGCTGAGTCCGACACAGCTAGCAGAGGAGCAGAGCCGGCGCCGCAGCAGCTCCCGTCACAGTGCAGGCGGCGCTGTGCAGATGAAGACAGCAGGGTCATGCTTGCGACATCGCCGCAGCTTGCCACTGGAACTGGCAGCATATGCTGTCACGATGGCGCAGGCCGCAGCTGCTGCTGCTTTGGGTGGGGAAGGCAGCGCAGAAGACAGCGCACAGCCAGGGGCAGCTGTGCTTCAGCTGGCGTGCGAGGCTTGGCATGTATACACCGCTGCTCGCGGGGTGCGGCCCCACCGTTGTCTGCACTTGACAGCAGACGAGCTGGCTTCGCCCTCTGCTTGCTCAGGCTGCATAAAGCAGCACAGTGCTTCTCAGCAATAGAACTCACGCTGACGCCATGGGGTTCACTGCTTGCAGGTGCGCCACAGCTCAGCTGAGGGCAGCGACAGTAGGACAGCTGCCCTTCATGAGGCGCTGCAGAGCGTGATCACCGGCGGGACAAGTGCCAAGGACCTGGCAGCACCAGACAGTGCAGAGCCAGAGCCGCCCGTGGAAGTGGCAGAATCACCGCCAACGCCCACCATTACGCCATGCAGGCAAGGAGCACTGGCTGGCCGTGAGTTGGCTTGTCATGCATTGGAGCAGGATCAGTCACCCATGTCCTGCGACTCAACCTGTATCCTGGTTCCTTACCATGCTGCACATCCACTGCGCAGGATTGCAAGAGCATCCTCGGCATCGTCAGGCCCCTCCTTGCCAGCACAGCCGCTTCCCATGCCAGAATCCCCACCAGAAACCCCCCTGCAGCTGGCGCTCAGGCGGCCAGCCAAAATGCACAGCCTGCCTCCATCCCGCAGGATCACACCGCAAATGATACAGGGACCAACGAGGCCAGCGGGAGCGTGGGCCAATCTGCAGGTGTGCGTCAAGGCGCTACGCCGTTCATGGGTTCATGGCAAGTGTAGCTGTCAGCAGAAGCTGCCAGCAAGTCCGCCCAAGGCTGAACTCCTTGAATGCACATGCATCAGGCTGCAGAGCAGAAGGCCCAAGAGCAGTGGGACACTTTTCTGGCCTGCAAGGAGAACCTGGTGATGAGCATCCTACAGGAGGTGTGGATGTAATTGATGACATGACCTTGCATTCTGGGTGCTGATTGACAGATGACGATTTCTCCAGGTGCACACGGAGCCTGCTGAGCTGATCTGGTTTTCTTCTCACCATGCGCAGGGAAATCCAAACGAGTACACTGCAGGCACTGGCAACAGGTCAGAGAGCAGCACTTCTGAGCTAGAAGCTGAGCAGTGTGACGAGGTCAGCTCGCCTGCGGCTGGTGGACAGTGCGGACGCATGCAGCAGGCTTCACAGCCTGAGGCAGCTGACACGGTGGGATATGGGGCAATGTATAAATGCAGAGCTGCAAACTCCGGCTGGACATTCTGAAGTATCATTGGGCTGTTGCCATGCTTGCAGCAGGTCCAGCCTGCAGCTGTCGACGACCCTGATGCCGAGATGCGCACGCAGCTATTGTGCGTGTCCCTATGGCTCTTCATGCGGTGTATAGAAGCCAAACAGGTGCGCGCCGCTCCGGGTGTTTTCATTCTGGGCTTGTGTCCCATTCACGAATCATTTTTCAGGGTGATGCCTCAACGACTCGTGGTGTATGAACTGTGGCAGCCTTGCAGATGACGGTTGCTTCGTTCCAGCAGGTGGAGGCCGCACTGCTGCTTGGACAGCTTCTGCCTGAAGAGCAAAGGCTGGCAGCGGTGGATGAGGCGCTGTTACAGGTGGATCCCGCCAGGAGCGTGATCAAGTGCTCCCGTGTCAAAGCAGGTGCGTACAGAGGCTCCAGCCATTGATTGCCACTCAATGCTGAAGGCTGCCTGAGTTGGTACTTGCTTGAGCCTGCGACGACAACCTGTGTGGACCCCTGTGTGGAGCATCGTCCAACACCCAGGTCCTTACATGAGTCCCTTTCGTCTGCAGGTGCAAAGGCGGCGCCATGTGGTGCTTTCGCAGTGCTGATAGCCCAGCACATACTTGAGGGCATCAGAACCCCGGCAAGGCCCGCCAGCGTATGCAGCCCAGCTGAGCAGCAGGACACAGCAGCGCTCGCAGCAGTCCTGCTTGCCAGCCGGATCGACTTGGTGCAGAAGCTGCTGCATAGTGCAGAGGCAGAGGAGGCAGCGCTGCCAGCAGGTGAGCTCAGCTGTACACAGCAGTGTAGCACATGCATGGCATGTCATACCTGTACGGCTCCCATGTGCACGGCGCTCATGCAATGCACCAACACCCGGGGGCACTGAAACTGCAAAATATTCTGCATACCGATAGGCAAGACGTTGTGGCCGCCACGGCTACTCATCGCACAGCTGCTGCTCGCTGCGCTGTCGCATGCCACGCCGGACGACATGGCAGCAGTCCGCATCAGCGCGCTTCGAACATGGCTGGACCTTTCACTTCGACCGCAGCAGCAGGTGGGTCAGAGACGAAGAGTGACTCGTCAGGTGGCGTGCACAACCACAATCAAGCCTAACATGCATATGACTGTGCAGGCTGAGCTGCATGCAGGCAGAGGTGCTGTCCAGAGAAGATCGGAGAGACGCTGCCATGTTTGCCATCGGCCTCGTGCACTCCCTCACCCATGTGAGCACGCACGCCTCCCTCCCCACCTCTGAAATGCAAGTTAGCACAGCATGGCAGTGTGCGCTGTTGCAAGGACATGACCGATGCTTGCATGTCAGCGTGGTATCTGTGGCCGCCCACACTATGCTGAAGCTGGGTGTGGTGCATCTGTAGGACCTGGGTCCAGATGCCAAACCGCCGCGGTGGGGCGAGAACCTGGCTTTGTCATTACCACTGGGCCTGTTGAGCAGCGCATCCCTGCTGGCTCGCCGAGGGGCGCTGCGGACGCTGCTGGGAGTGCTGCTGGCGCGCGACCAGGCCCTGTTGCGTCAGGTGCTGCTAGCTGTTACACATGTTTGGTGGCTGCGGCAACCTGCAGCGCCGCCTGCTGACCCTGCACAGTTGTACTGCAGGCCCGGCAGGTGGCGCCAGAGGGTGGCACGCTTGCAGAGCACACTGGCGGGATGGCTGCTAGGCCACTGTCGGACGTCGGAACTGCGCTGCTGCGGCGGCTCTGGAGAGAGGTGCAGGTGTGACCTCGGTCGAGCAGCTCGAAAAGCGCTGCGCTTTAATTCCCTAACGACATGGTTTTCCCCAGCGTAACAGTAGCACGACCCAACTCTCAGCATCCACACTTGTGCAAATTGCCATTCTGGGCTGCACTCTGCAGGGTGCCTCTGAGGGGGCGCTGATCAGCGGCGCACGGCTGCAGGCGCTCGTGGTGGAGGTGTCACACATGGCGCTCGTGCATGCCACCTGTGCGGCCAAGCAGCTGGCTGTGCGTCTGTCTGGTGGGTTTCCCAGAAAGAGTCCGTCTCAGTGCGGCACCGTTCGTCCCGCAGCTCCAGCATACTGTCGCCACATAGAGCAATTGCCATGAGCAAGCATCAGCCTGGTGGTGACGGTCAGAGTGCCAAAGTGTGACTCCTGGTTGGGTACATTAATGCAGCCAGCGGGCCTGTGGACTGGAACTGGGCGGTGCAGTGCATGAACGGCCGGCAGCTGGCAGCGCTGCTGTGCTCAGCGCCGCTGCAGGGTGTCCTTGACAACATGGGCGCAAGGAAGGTGCGGCCTGTTCGTTGTCGGATGGCACTGCTGCTCTTGCCTCATCTCACAATGCAAAGGCGTTGCAGCAACTGGCTACTGCTTGTGCTGCATACGAAACACAGGTCTCCTTGAACAGTGCCAGAGCTGCACTGAGCCAATTGCAACCGTGTGTGATCTGAAACATATGCCGCTGCGCAGACGACGCAGAGGCAACTCGCTTGGCGTACCGTCATCGAGCAGCAGCGCCACACCTTCGTGGCGGCAGAGGCAGCGCTGCAAGTGGCACTGCAGGATGCGATTGCCAGTGGCCGACCCGTACACGACATGCACCGCGGCAGGGTTTTGCGGCCGGCCGAGGTTCTTCGGACGCTGCAAGCGCCAGCTGTCGTCCCCGCTTCTGGTGCATCGTCAGATGTCAAAGTGCGCACAGCCACACTTCCTGGGTCCTGCAACTCCGCAGTGCACCTGCTGCTGTAGACGCTCACATATGTGCATTGCAGATGTCATCATGCACACGACCCACTGTTGCCACCCGTATACCACCAGCTTAGTTCCAGAAACTGCCGGTGCGACAGGCGTGCAGCAGCGATGCAGCAGCTGGCAGCGATGCTGGTGGCGCGACAGGCATGGAGGGCCCCCACAGTGGCAGCGCGCCATGCTCAGGGCGAAGGCCACAGCCAGGTGGGCACCACCACCACCTGTGGTGCTACAAGACCATCCTCACGACGCGATCCTGCATGTACAGCACGCATCACAGCGGCCACATCAGGCATGCTGCTACCACGGAATGTCGTCTTGGCACACATCTTCTGCTCGCCGGCAGGCGGCGGCAGTCACCGCAGCAGGAAGAAGAGGAAGACGGTGCTGGCAAACAGCTACATCGCGAGCATCGCTGAGGCAGAGCCGGGCTTCGACAGGTGTGTGCACACACTGCAACAAGATCCCCGCTGTACTTCTGCTTCCGCGTGCACATGTCTTCTCTGCTGAGCCCACTGCGAATCGCACATGTACACAGGACGGAGTACGACTCAGGCGCAGAGAGCATAGACTCGCAGACGGGCGCGCCCCGCGGGTGGGACCCAGCCGCGCACATTCCGCTGGAGGAGTCAGCAGACGTGCTGCTCATGAAGGACTTCATCGTCTGCAAGAAGGGCCGCTCCAAGGCGGACTACAAGCAGATTGTGCAGGTGCTCGCGGCGCCTTGCATCATGGGCACGATGCAGTCAGCGCACATCCCTGGGGCACCAGAGCCTCGTTCTGCACATGCCGCTGCTCGCTTGTCGGGGTACCTGCGGCGTGCTGACGGGCTGGTCCACCTGCTATTGCGCCGCTCAGTGGCGAACTGTGCCCTGCTGTGCGGCAGGAGATCAACAAGCGTGCGAGCGCGAAGCCGCGGCTGATGACCGGCACCGCCTGGCAGCCGGCGGCGACGTGCGGGGAGGCGGACTGCTCCGAAGACGACGGCTCCGGGGGGGACGAGGCAGCGGCTGAGGAGGAGGAGGACGACACTGACAGCCAGGACGTCAGCGCCTCCCTAAGTGGCAGCTCCAGTGACGAGGATGCTGGCAAGAGGGGCACCAGCAGCCTTGATGCCGCTTGCTAGCGCCCATTGCCCTGGCGACGCCGCCGGGAGGTGCAGACGTAGAGAGACACACCCGGCTGCAGGATATGCACAGGGCCGCTCAGTTGCGGGCAGTGCGTGACATATCTGATTGGGCTGATGAGCAGCTGACCGAGGCCCGTGAGCTGTTTGACGGGCCGCCTGACACTTCTGCAGGCTGCCAATGTATAGGTAACCGCCATGCAGAACAAGAATATGTGAACTTCACTGGTCAGCTGTGCGCATCCCCGGGCACCTGTGGATGCCAGTACTGAGTTGCTTGCACGTGAAGCCGTGAAAAGGCGGGGGTCGAAGTAATACTCAAACGGTGTCGTGGCCGCTTCTGCGGCTCGAATGCGCAACACGGTGACACTGGAGTAGCATATGGGAGATCGCCCACTCACGGCACCACCACGCCTCGCCGCACTTTCAGCCTGCCGCCCGCCCGCGTCGCAAGTGACCGGAAGGCGATGCGAATCATGGTGCGCTGTTCGTGTAGTCACTAGGTCGTCACATGTTGTTGCTTACCCCGCGCCTCGCCGTTCGTGACGGTCAGAGCGAGCGGCGCCGAAGCCTTGAAGACTCAGGACGAATGTAGATGCACTGTTATGCATAGGACATTGTAGCACAACAGCAATGGTCATACACAACAGCAGGGACAGCTAGCATGGCAGGGTCGCTGACGACTGTGGCTGCAGATAGAGACGCACGCCCCGCCGATTGGCATGCGCATTGTCGTCGCGCCTGACGTTGTTCAAGCACGCTGGGTGAAGGGAGCTGTGCGCTGTTGTCGTTTGCCATTGGCGGCAGATAGTGGCTATACCTTCGCTCCCCGCGTGCGTGACGTCTGCATGGATGACCGCATCTTCCGTCGTGGCTGCCATCACACCGCCGGGCTGTAGCACACTGCTTGTCCTTCGGCCTCTTGACTGCTCTTGTTGGCCCCACGCCATTGGCGTTGCATCCGACTCTCTATTGTCAGTTGTGCGCACGCATGCATGTCGTCCCCTGATGACAAGACGTGCGTTTGGGCCACGCCCATTCCGCGTGATCAGCTTCGCAACGACATGCGTTTGTGAACATCAAGCGTGATCAGCGCCGACGAGTGCTTACACTTGCATGGAAGCACGACTTTTGATCCGCGCACAGCAACCTCGGTGTACCATGCACAACCGGTGCAGACGGTGTCGTCACACTAGAGTAGGCAGCCTCCCCCGTGGCTTGCAAGATATCATAGTATCGCATGGAGGAGGAGAGTAGCTGTCTGACGCGCTTACCACACCTGCAGGCGCTGACCGTGCCGCTGACGGTTTTGTTGGCGCTGTTGGCTGTCGGCACTTCTGAGGCCGCGCGCCGCGGCGATCGGACACTGCTCCAGCAGAGGCGCAGCGGCTCACCACGCGGCGGCTCACCGACCAGGGCCCCAACCAGGGCCCCGACCAGGGCCCCAACTAGGAGCCCAACCCCGCGCCCAACCTTGAGCCCAACCTCCAGCCCAACCTCCAGCCCGACCTCGAGCCCAACCTCGAGCCCAACCTTGAGCCCCAACTCCAGCCCAACCTCCAACCCAACCTCCAGCGGAAGCGTCCCCACGGGAAGTGGTGGAAGCAGCAGCGGCAGTGGTAGCGGCGGTACCAGCGGCGGCAGCGGGGGGACCACACCCAACTCGCGCGTCTTTGACCCGCTGCGGCCATCGCCGTTCGATGAGACGGAGTGCGATGTCGTGCGGCAGGGGCAGACATACGAAGTGCGCCCTGACTCCCTCCTTGGTGTTGCACCCACTTCTTGATGAACATAAAGCCTGGGTGGATCTCAACAGACAATGATGGCGTGCCTGTGACACCTTGTGCTGGCACAACTCTGCTGAGTACATGCACATGCTGTTCGCAACGACTGTCCGGTGGCTCCAGTGGTGCTCTCACGACCGTGATGACTCTCCAATCTGCAGGCTAGTGGGTACCCCTCAAGTCCTTTCCCAACAGCCCCATTCGTCTTCGCCCAGCCCTTCAAACCGCTCACGCCCATCAACCCTGTAGTCGACAGAATATGCAACGACGTGCGACATTGCCTGCTGCAATCTCAGCATCACAGTGTTGTTCTGTCACTGTCGATCATCAGCAGCCTGTGCACAGGGAGTTCACATTGTACACCGAGGGCTTTGTGCTATATCAATGTTTGTCTTGACAAGACAAGACAAAGCACATGTGACATCTGCAGGATGGCTACTGCGTTGACGGCTACGAGGTGCGTGCGTATATGTAGTAGACAAGGTTCATTTGCACATGGCGCTCTGTCCATGCAGTATTAGTGTTGTCTGGCACTGAGTCCAGCCAGTCACACCCATGGCCATCACGTCCTTCGCGCACATTGATGTGATGATGTCAAGATCGATCCTTTGTTACCTTGCAGTTCACCATCGAGGAGACGATGAAGGACTTCGGCCTCACAGGAACGGCCTGCGCTGGTCCATCTGTGCCGTCGCTTGGGTACAATGGCATCGCGCCAGGACCAATCATCAACCGACCCCAGTGCGGCCAGTTGCCCCTCACACTGCAAGCAGTCAGCGTCAGGACGTATCCGCATCCTTGACACGCAGCTTTGCAGATGCTTGCCTATCCCCGCTCTGGCACTGCAACGTCCAGTTGTAGTATAATCAGACGCACGGTTTGTGGCAATTCAAGCAGATGGGACGCTTGTGCAGGGGTGTTCCACACGTGGCACGCTTCACAAACAACGTGTCGCCCAACTCTAGATACTTCCCGCCAGCCGGTCCCGGGAACGCGGGCTCAGAAGGTGCTGCTGCATTGGCACCCTGCAAACACTTCGCGTGTCAATCAAACCTGCGTAGGCTCTGGACACGCTCATCAAAATTATTCCTGCCTCGGATGACCACATTGCTGTGTTCCACCGCAAATCAGAGACGAAGGACCTGTGCCGGGACCGTGCTGAGCGCTTTGAGCACCACAAAGACATCGCGCCGGGCACCGGGCGGGCCTTTAGTGTGCACCACCACGGGGAGGCGTCCACGTCCGACATGGACGGCTGGGCGGAGCAGTTCATCTGCAATGGCGAGACCAAGGTAGCCACATCAGCAGGCAGTTTTGTGATCATGCTGTGGTGTGCCGTCCTGCTGCTGCACACGACCATCTGACATGTTGTCCGCACTTTGCAGGATTACGTGATCCCGAATAACAGGTACCCTCCACGGTTTGCTGCTGTTGCTGCTCGCAGTGTGTTCATACAGGTGTGTCATCATGCGAGTCTTCGTGCAGATGTCATCAAGTCCAAGTGCTCCAGACTGAGGACCTCCCTGACTGCTTTCACAGGCCAGCTACCCTCTGGTACCATGATCACGCAGTCGGCATTACGTCTGAGAACGTGTATGCTGGTGAGCTCACCCGCAAGTGTTCCGAAGAAATGTCATCTGAAGTGTCATATAATGTGCCTGCGCTGTTTCAGGTTCTGTCGTGTGGTGCTGAACAGCACACATACAACCTGTCTGGGCGGGCCAGCTGACAGCCTGACCCCAGAGTGAGTGCTGCTCCTCATGACACGCAGGACTGGTCAGCATGCTCATCGTGCGGCCCTGCTCCCCCGAGGAGGACCCTTTCCAGGTACATGCCTACCTACTGCAGGTTGTTTGCCTGCTGGCTAATAGGCTTTTTTTGGCTAAAGGAATGCCAACTGCTACACAAAGGCATGCACGGGCCAGCTGTACATGTGTGCATCAGCAGCAGATGCTAAAGCTGGCCTGCCTGCCATCATGATCTGAGTTGCACTGTCAGACACTGTACCAGCAGTGGTGCGCCATATGTGGCAGGTTGAGGGCTTCGGCGGGAGGCCTGCCGTCACGGAGCACCATCTGCTCCTTTCGGACTACGTTCTGTCTGCGCCTCGACGGGATGAGCCTGGCGTCTGCCGCCTGCGCTACGAACGCCAGGGTGCCTCCTCAATGCTTTCACCAGTGCTCTGCATCCGTCGTTTGTCGTGTCACAAGCCCTGCCAGGGCGCCTGGCTGTTTGACCAATGTCGAGCTGCTGCAGGTGCCATGCTGACGTGCCCCTGGCCTTGCAGGTGTGCACGAGGACGACCTTTGGGGTGACATCAACGCAGTCAATGGCGTGCCTTGGCCTGTGCTCGACGTGAGCGCCACGTGGAACCGTTTCCGCATTCTAGGTGAGTTCGTCTTCATATTCACCAATCAACCAACTGGGGTGCAACTCAACCTGGTCTTCCATCCTGTGTGTCCCTGCTGTCTGCACATAATGACACTGCTATGGACCCCCACTGCGAGGCGACCAGTCATCCGTCATCCCTCTGCAGGTGCAAGCGAATCTCGTCCTTGGATCCTTCAGGTATGTCTGACCCAACCTTTCCGTGTGCCACCTTGGGTTGCCCACTTTGCTTCCACATTTCACTCCACTTGAAGCTGGCTGTGCCATTGTGCATACAAACACTATGGCAATGTTCTTGCATGTGTGTGCAGATATGGGACTCAACCGGTGCAGAGATCAGCAGCAGGATCTGTAGGATCCTGGGCGGCGAAGGCGGCTTTGCAGATGTGCCCAAGATCTGGCTTGCAGGCGGGCTGCTCACTGACGTGGCTTACCGCTGGGATGTGGTAAGACCCTGCAAACTTCCCAGATGGTCACACCTGCCACTGGTCCTTGCACATGTGCAGCTGCGGTCGGTCTTGCCAAGTCAAGAGCAGCCTTGATAATATAATCTGCCGCGAGACATGCGTCATCACAGATCAATGGCCACTCTGACGCCTGGTGCCTGTGCTCAGGTGTGCGACTTCACGGGCCAATCTGGCAGGCCACTCTACGTCATCAACAAACCCAACCCGGACATCACCACCAGCGACACGCCCTACTTCTGCCACAGCCACCTGGTCATGAAGATCAATGTTGGCGCCCCCAATGCGGCCGCTGGTGTACCAAACCTGAACGCCTTCAACAACGAGCTGCGAACTGGACCACTGCCACTGGACCTCGTGCAGGTAACCAACTGGTGCTCCCAGAAAACAGTGTGGCCGTAATCAGCAGGCAGCGATCACGACATGCGCACTCTGCTCCTCCATTGCAGGTCCTTCAACGCCGCGCTCTGCAGGGCGAGTATGATCGGCAGTTGGACTTCGGTCGTGGCGGCGGCATTTGGGTGGTATGTCCTCAGACTCACTGTCAGTGCTGTGGTCTCACTTGCTATGCAAGAGTGTGGCAAGCCTTGCTTGACATCGTGCACCCTATTGACATACCCTGATAGACTGGCCTGCCTGTGCCATGCAGGTCAACGGCAGGTACGTGGCGAAAGTTGCTGAACAACGCCAGACATCCCCAGCCTGACATGTGGACGATATTTGCAGCACCACTGCATGTGTTGTAACATCTATCACTGCCATCCTGTGCATATGCTGAACAAAACATTCATATCTGCAGGGGATGGGACTACAAGGTATGGTTAAGCACGCATGTTTTGCTTTTCAATCAGCATACTGCTTGAAAGATATGATGTCTAAACATACTTTGTTTTGTTTTTAAGGACGATAAATTCCCCGGACAACCTCACATCGAATACAATGTGAGCTGGTGCACAGTATCTACATGGCTGCAAGAGCAGACTTCAAGCTTGGTGAAATGTCTGCACTGCCCCTCACTGGGGGCAGTGTGCTGCTCACACTGCTGCAAAACCATTGCAGTATTTTGCGCCAGCTGAATCTTGACGATGTTCCTGTACGGCCGCAGGATGTGGGCCAGAACAACATCGAGCTGTGGAACTTTAAGACAGGCGGCGGCTGGATCCACCCCATCCACGTCCACCTGGTGGTGAGCGCATGATGCATGCTGCAGTGATGCTGAGAGCAGTCAAGCGGTCAGAAGTTGCAACTTCCCTCATTTCACCGGCATCTTGCTGACAACATGACTTCATCAGGCAACAGCACACTACAGGCTTCAACCATCATGTGTTTGCATGTGGCACCCTGCACGCATGAATATTTGCTGCAGTGTGACGAGGTCACTGTCCTCGCAGGACTTCTTCTGCCTGGCAATCAAGGACAGCGGCTGGCGGCCTTGCCCACAAGAGTATGACAACGTAAGTTTTCTTGTCAGGAATATTGAACTCGATCTATTCGTCAACGTTCATAGCTTGTACCAACAACATAAATTTGATGTGGATTTTTCGCTCTGCCTAGGTTCCCAAGGACGTGATGCACATTGGCTCTGACGTCGGCGAGGTCATTGTGGCGGCGCGCTTCGGCCCGCACCTTGGCGAGTACATGCTGCACTGCCACAACGGCGTGCACGAGGACCACGAGATGATGCGCGCGTTTATGGTGGGTTTTCCGTGGTCGGTGGCATGTGTGCGCTGATCGTGGCATGCAGCCAGGACATGAGCACACACTCGCTGAGGTGTGCGCATCCCTCTTAGGCAGGAAATCTTGTAGCGGCTCAGCGTCGCAGAGGATGCACCATGTGTGACTGGTGAACCATGGTGCTTCTGCAGGTGACGAATGCCATTGAGGGCAAGACGTTCACATCCACGCCGCAGTTCAACGTCTCGCTGCTGCGCAACACGCCCCCCGAGCTCGGCATGCAGTGGGGCGACTGGCGTGACACCACCTACGTCGGCGCCAACGCCCCCCTGTTCACCCAGGAGCACATCCTGGTACGAACCCAGCATGGTCAGTGCTGCTTCTTTTGCGCAGTGGTGCAGCAGCATCTGCATACACACGACCCTTCCTGCATTGATAGGTGCACAGCCTTGAATAACTGGCGTCCTTCCCCTACTGTGCAGAGGTTGCTGAACCGGGGCTACTATGACATATTCTATGTGAGTACCTGTACCCGATGATTTTGCTCATTCATCTGATATACGTTGGGTTCTGCTGTCCGTCAATGCTGCCGAAGTGGGCAACCCTAGCACGATGCTGTGCTGATGCTGACGACACCGTGACATGTGTTGTCTGCAGCCGCCAGCCGGCAGCCCGCTCAACGACCCGGTAGCCAACTTCTGGCTGCCCGTCTGCCCTGCAGCGCCTGCAAGCAGAGCGATCATTGGTTGACACCGCAAAAAACGCATGATGCAGACATGAAAGGTGAGTTCGCAACGCCGCTGATGCTTGCATTATCACGGCTGCAGCAAATGGCGGGACTCCCGCTCGGAGCTGCATTTAACTTCCACAAAGGACCGTGCATGCAGTCACAACACTAACAGGCTGGCATGCTGTGCAGCTTGACAGTGCACCGCCCAAAGGTGTATGTGGTAGAGAGATGTAAATCAGCAGGACGGGGGCCAGGGTGTGCTGCCAGTGTACTCGGCCCGGTATACGCTTGGAAGTCGGAATGAAGAAGCGAAGTACAAACCGAATAAACCGAAATCCCTGAACAAACGAAGTTTTCGAGACGAAGACGTTGTTGACTGGTGAAGAAGGGGTCCAGTTTTTGCATGTATCTATAGATTAGCTTGCAACACCTGAAGACTTTGACAGTTGTTCACAAGTTCACGTGCTTGCCCGCATCAGTTGGTATGGTGCTTGCGCCAGCTAGCTGGGTATGCTGTATGTGAGCCGGGTGGTTTTCCTCTGTCTGTCCCGGCATGTATGATAGTGTTCCAGATTTGAGACGCCAGCATGGTACAAATGATGTCCATCCCCTTCGCTGTGACGACGGCTAGCTCCTCGTCGGAGCATCCGACGATGACTTCATCCCACCGTGACATGGACGTAGCACGGCGCCATGCAGCCAGCAGATTATGTCTCATGCGATGATACCAGTTGCACATCAAACGCGGCGCAGCCAGCTGCGCAAGTAGTCATATATACATGCATGCCAACCTGACTACTGTGGACGATGAAGATGAAGAAGGCGGGCTCCTGTTATAACAACACTGTCATCATCTACTGTGTAGCAGACAACACACTGCAAACACATACACACGTCGCTGCTGGCTGGTGTGTAGAACTGATCTGGCTTGCACCTGCGCATGCGCACACAACCATGCATGACATCACACGTCCGGTGGGTCTATGAGCTGTGTGCATCCCAGGGCGTCTCCATCAGACGCAAAAGCTTCCTCATGGGTGGCCAGCATGATAAGGTGGCGCCGAAGTAATGCTCAGGGGTGTCGTGGCTGGTTGTGCAGCTCAACCCCTACGTACGATTGCAACTCTGGGGTAGCACTCGGGAGACTCGGTGCCTTCAACACGGAGCCAGCGCTCACGGCACTTCCACTCCGCACTGTGCCCCACCTCTTCCACCACCCAGGGAACCATGCGCAGTATGGTGCGACCGTCATGCTTTGCGAGGCTCCAAAAGTGTGCCTGTGCCTTGCGGCCTGTACGAGTCTGGGTCATCACCGCACTGAGCGGAGGTTTCAGCGCGCGTAGCGCACGCGCACGCATGTACAAAACTCACAAAGCTGAAAGTGGCTCGAATGACGATTTGCGCACGTTCGAGCGAGCGAAGGCCGGGCCAGTAGCTCGGCAACACGATGACTGATTGATGGGAACCTCGGGCACGGATTGAGCATATGCCACTATCTACCTTGGCGCAGTTTCTGGCTGCACAATCGTGTGATAGATGGGTTCATCAGTCACTATGCTGCAACCTTTGGGTTGTTGCTTGTTGCTGGTTGCGACGCCGTCCGTCCGTGAAGTTCCCTGTTCTGTGAGGTGCGTGACGTCCGACCGCACAAACGCATGTCGACGCGCAACATGGCGCATCTAGCCGTATGGAGCTGATGCTTTTCCAGCTGCGTTCCGCAATGCGCTTCGGTGCAGCCGACTCCGGGCCAGCTGAACGACAACCGACGTCAGCATAGCACAGTTGGTCCGTCCGCGATGACACAGATGCACGTGTTGTCAAAAGGACTTGTCCCTTGTAGTGTATACACTGTCACACTCACGTAGAGCCTCCCACAAAAGGTACGATCAGCAGCTTGCGAGGCCATAGACCGGTTGGCTCACCTACGTGATTTGCATCTGACTTGCGCCGCCCGCACAGCAACATGCTGCACAGCCTGCCGGGCGTCTGGTTGACAATCGGTTTGCTGCGACCTTCAGTCAGTTTGCATGTGGAATTGAAGAGATGTGGTCATTAGTCAATGTCGTTGCAGCCAGTTCGATCGTCGCCTCTGTCTGTACTCCTTGCAGGCGCTGTCAGTGACACTGATGACGTTGCTGCTGGCTGCCGCGGGCGCGGACGCCGCACGTGGCGGGCGGAGCATCCTGCAGCAGCAGCGCACCCTTGCCCCAAGGAGCGGATCCCCAACACCCGCTCCCACCAGAAGTAGCAGCAGCGGCAGCGGCAGCAGTGGCGGCAGCGGCAGCCCCAGCGGCAGCGGCAGCCCCAGCGGCAGCGGCAGCCCCGTCAGCAACCCCAGGGGCGTCTTTGACCCGCTGGGGCCATCGCCCTTCAAGGAGACGGAGTGCGAAGTGCTGCCACAGGGACAGATATATGATGTGCGCCCCGCCTCCCTGTTCACTCTGTCAACGCTTGGATGTCGACAGAGTTAACCTGAATATGATCAAGCAGCTTGCTGCCTGTCGATTGTCACTGTGCGATGAACATTTGCATTGCCGCATGCTGTCAGCTGGCATGCTGCACCGTTCAAAGGCGTTTGTCGTAGTGCATCATGGCAGACTCTAAACCCTTGGACCCGGACTCTGCAGGTGAATGGCTACCCATCGAGCCCGTTCCCAACAGCACCGTTTGTCTTCGCCCAGCCCTTCAAGCCCCTGCAACTCCTCAACCCCCAAGTTGGCCTGACATGCAATGCGGTGCGTCCAAGCCTGCGGGGCAACCTTGGCTGCCTTCACTGTGGTTTGTGGTCCATCACCTGCACCTGTGCTCAATATGTACCACAGCTAACTCCATCCGCACACACCCTGCGTTGGAGCACATGCAGCACTGCTGGCAGCCGCTTCATCAGGGGACACTGAAGCTGCTTCATCCTTGCAGGACGGCGCCTGCGTCGAAGGCTACCAGGTGCCCTTTGCCATATGAAACCTGCCGTATAATAAGCCGATCTCATGCACCCTCAAAAGCTTCCAGGCTCCACCTCAGTCACATGCCTGTGCCCGTACACCGCACTGCCAGCCGTGACATCAGCTTCATGCATCGTTCTGCAGTTCAGCATCGAGGAGATCAGGTACGACTTTGGCCTCGCGGGGACGGCCTGCGCTGGCGCCTCTGTGCCGGCGCTGAGCTACAACGGGATTGTTCCCGGTCCACTCATCGACAGGCTCACGTGCGACAGTTGCAAGATCACTTGGGATTGCGTGTGGACTGTCATGTGCCGTGATGCTGCAAGCGGTTGCAGCACCATGTATGGCATCTGCCATTGGCCTCATCATCACAACACCTCCCCAGTACTTCTCCCCGCCCACGATCTATAGGTCGTCACTGGCATGATGCAGGTGGCACGCAGCCTCCACTGGTGGCACTGACACTGCTGTCACGCTTTGCAGGGGCGTGCAACATGTCGCGCGCTTCACAAACAACGTGTCGCCCAACTCCCAATTCTTCCCGCCCGCCGGTCCCGGGAACGCCGGATCAGACGGTGTGTTCTCTCCTGCCTAACGACAGAGATAGCATGCTCAGCAGTTGTGCTCATATGACTGGATGACTGGGTCAGGCAGACCTTTCGTGTACGTCTCCAGTGCAACAGCCAGACATGTCTGCTGAGACTGTTGTCAATGACTGTGTCATGACCTAAGAAACTAAGGCTAAATGTCGTCAGATGCGCAAAGACATACTACTGCTGCGGCCCAACAGAGACGCGGGACATCTGTCGGGACCGCGCCGAGCGTGTGGAGCACTCCCCCGGCCTGGCGCCCGGCACCGGCCGCGGGTTCAGCGTGCACCACCATGGGGAGGCGTCCACCGCCGACATGGACGGCTGGGCGGAGCAGTTCATATGCGCTGGTGAAACTAAGGTGGCTGCTCAGTCTGCCTTGCTGCAAGTCGGTTCACTTGTGCCCGTCCATGCTTTACATGCTGGTGTGTGCGTTGCCATGCCTGACGAAATCCTTGTGCTTCGTGCAGGATTATGTCATCCCCAACAACAGGTGCCCTGTCTGCTGACGTGCCCCACCTTCCCCGCTCACAGACTGACTGACTCTGGCAGGGCAATGTAGCTATGGCAACCTATGCCTACTCCGATCCCTTTGTTGCAAGCGTTATTGTAGTTCGAATGTACACTTACATCACATCGGTGCTGTGTGTTGTCTTACTTGTATGTGTCCTGCTTCAGGCCGGCCACGCTCTGGTACCATGACCATGCAGTTGGCATCACGTCCGAGAATGTCTATGCTGGTGGGTGCGCTATACAGTCGTAGCTGGTCTGGCCTGCCGCTCTGGCATGTAGTGGCCAAAATCGAGCATGCTGTCACCCTCGCTTCTGGCGGGCAACTGGCAACCAATTTCATGACATCTGACGAAGCCTGCCTCATGAGCAGGGCTGGTGAGCATGAACCTGGTGCGGTCATGCGATGCCGACCAGGATCCATTCCAGGTACACCACTACGGAGCTCTGTTTTGACCTGATTCAGAGTTTTCCAAAAAAAGGCCTTTTTCTATTTGTAGAATGATAGATCTGTAAGTTGTAGAGCGCCTTTTTGCCTGAGCACGAGCGTTTGTGTGCTCAAACTGCCTGTTTGTACAGTCTGCCACAAAACTCAGCTCTAGAGGCTGCGCTGCATGCCATCAGTGCTGGTGAGTCAGGTGTGGGGCGGCCTTACAGCGCAGTCCTTCGGAATTACACAATCTGTCCTACCCGACAGGTCGACGGCACGGCAGGGAGGCCCCGTCTCATCGAGCACAACCTGCTGCTGTCCGACTACGTGCTGTCTGGTCCACGGGCGGGCGAGCCGGGCGTCTGCCGCCTGCGCTACGACCGCCAGGGTATGCCAGAACCTCTTCAACATGACTACATACCAACAGCGATGCACTGCAGCCTTGTTTCTGGTCACATGTAGTGCACATGGATTCTTCACCGACCAACATGCATGCAAGAAGCTGCTGTGCCGACATGCTGACGCATTTCACCGTGCAGGCGTGCACCAGGACAACCTGTGGGGCGATATCAATGCTGTCAACGCGGTGCCATGGCCGGTTCTGGGCTTGGGGGCCAACTGGAACCGTTTCCACATCCTAGGTGATCGTGGGATGTGCTTCTGTGGGGTCGCTACTCCATTTTCATTGCACTTTAAATGCTGCCCCTGCTGGGTCAATTTGCTGACTTGCCTGATCGCAACTCTGCCTCTGCTCAGGTGGCAGCATTTCACGCCCGTGGATTTTGCAGGTGCGACATGTGACCGTACAATATTCAGACACCAAACCTGCAGCTCTAAGTCAACTCCCTGCTGTTTCAGTAAGCACACATAAAAACTGATCCAGCAATGTAAATGCTGTGGTGTCGCAGCTATGGGACGCAGCTGGGACTGAAGTCAGCAGCAGGATCTGTAGGATCCTGGGCGGCGAAGGCGGCTTTGCAGATGTACCAAAGCCCTGGCCTGTGGAAGGGCTGCTCACTGATGTGGCCTACCGCTGGGATGTGGTGCGACTCTGCGCTGGCTTGACCCGTGCACTGCTGCTCATATCTTGCCGTGTTACATGTCCACATGTTTTTGTAGTCTCATCAGTACACAAGATGGGCCTCAGCTGCGTAAACAGTAGATGGGCAGCTAGTTTGGCACCTGAATGGTTGAGGCTTAACCACTTGTGCACCTGCAGGTGTGCGACTTCTCGACATATTCGGGCAGGCCCCTGTACCTCATAAACAAACCTAACGCAACTCTAACCACCAGCGAGACGCCCTACTTCTGCCACAGCCACCTCATCATGAAGATCAACGTCGGCGCTGCCGTTGCCAATGCGCCTGCCCCCAACCTCAATGCCTTCAACCAGGAGCGGCTCACCGGCCCGCTGCCCCAGAACATCCTCGATGTACGCCCCCAGCCCACGACTATCATGCACAACATGTTTGGGCAAATGTAGCATTGCACCTTCTGTGATGTGACCCTGCATTCGCCACGCAGCATCTCAGCACCGTCAACTGCAGGCTGACAGTGTGCTCACATCAGTGTGCGCTCTGGTTGTCAGACACATGACGCAGAGTTCACTTCCAGTGCCTGGGCAAGACCACATGCCAGCGCTTGTGCGCATGCAGGCTTACCAGCGGCGTGCGCTGAGGGGCGAGTACGACCGCCAGCTCGAGTTCGGAAAGGGCGGCGGCCTCTGGGTGGTGCGATCTCGATCCTCAGACTGAGCGCGCTTTCGAGGTTCAAACATTGCTCTGTTGCCTGTTGACCAGCACACACTGACGATGGCTGCTTTTCTTCGTGCAGTTCAACGGCAGGTGCGATATATACATCGCCAGGACAACAGTCATGTGGATTAACTTGTGTATCCGAGATGCTGCGCCGGCTGTATGCATGGCAGCAGCGCATCTGTTGTTACGGTGTCGTGCATGGTTTGCTGTTAGCTGACAAAGTCGAGGGTCAGCTCGTAATACCTTCGCGATTTTACTTGCAGAGGCTGGGACTACAAGGTATGGATAAAGCATGCATGTTTTGTGTTTAAAATCAGCAAACTGTTTGAACATTTGATTTCTTAACCAAAAATTTCTTTTCCATTTAAGGATCCTAAGATTCCGGGGAAACCGCACATCGAATATGACGTGAGTCACTTGCACACGCTGCCGCTGGGCATCCGCAGCAGTAACACAGTTGTAGGCATGCTTTCTGTCCCATACTGTTGCGCAGTATCTGCCGCTTCAGTTTCGGATTGCTGACGAGGCTTATACCCATTCCAGGACATTGGCCAGAACACCATTGAGCTGTGGAATCTGAAGGCAGGCGGCGGCTGGATCCACCCCATCCACGTCCACCTTGTGGTGAGCGTGCATGCCGAACATGCAGATGTGGCGGTGCCCTCTGCCTGGCTGCAGCCGTTTCTGGCCGCCGCTGCCAGCCCCTCTGTATCATACACAATGTATGCTGTTGCAGCCGTACGCACCTCAAGCCATGCAGCCTGTGCTGCGGCGTGACGTTGGAGGTGCTGTTGATGTCAATGAAAATGGTTGACACTTTTCTTGGCAGGACTTCTTTTGCATGGCGATCAAGGACAGCGGCTGGCGGCCATGCCCACCGGAGTACAACAACGTAATATCATGTCGGGACAGAATCATAAATTACATTTTGTCTTTTTGACTTCCATAGCTTGTACCAGAAATATCAATTAATTTTTTTTTTTTGGTTTCCCAGGTTCCCAAGGACGTCATGCACATTGGCGCAAACATTGGCGAGGTGATCATCGCAGCTCGCTACGGCCCGCACCTGGGCGAGTACATGATGCACTGCCACAACGGCGTGCACGAGGACCACGAGATGATGCGCGCATTCATGGTGGGTGTGCCAACCTGGTAGTCTGCTCGGCAGTGCTGCACATCCTCACCCAGAACTTGTCCTGGAAGGTGTGGCTGGGACGCAGGTGCGCATCAAAGGCAGGGTGTCTTGGTGTCGTCTGTTCAGATGCGCATCAGATTCTGAATCTGGTGCTGTGTCCTGCGCGCGCAGGTGTCGGACTCTCTCCAAGGCAAGACGTTCAACTCCACGCCGCAGTTCAACGTCAACCTGCTGAGGAACTCCTCGCCGCCCGAGCTGGGCATGCAGTGGGGCGACTGGCGCGACACCACTTATGTCACCGCCAATGCCCCTGCATTCAATGCCGCGTACTTACAGGTACATCCTCAACCATGGCTTCCAGACCACGTGCATTTTGTTGCTCGTGCACATGCATGCTGAGGAGCAGCCTGCACAACAGCCTGGCACCGTCCGTCAGCACGGTGCACACACTACGCAAGCAAGTGGCATGGGCATAGCACATGAATGGTGCCTTTGTTGCAGGGTCTGATAGGCCGGGGCTACTACGACATATTCTATGTGAGCCAGTGCACTGGCCTGTATGTATACACCTCTGCCTGCAGCACGTCTTGCACATGCACATCTGTCTGTGCACCATGCATGGTATGTAGCCACAGCCTTTCTTGCCGCTGAGACGATGACCACGAAAACACCACGACCATCTTGATGTGTTGCTGCAGCCGCCACCCGGCAGCCCGCTCAACGATCCATCGAACTTCTGGCTGCCGGGCTGCCCCGCGCCGGTCGTCGGTTGAGGGTTCACAAGCAGCCAATGGTGCAACGGTGTCTTGCGTTGGTAGTGCCATCCAGCGCGGGAGGGACTGTAGGAATGCAGAGCAAGAATAAGGTGTCTGCCCTTGCTGCCTTGAAGCTGCGCAAGGCCTACATCAGCAGGCACAGACAACAAGCGCAGTGCCAGAGAGATACTGTATCCATGATCATGAACAAGAACCCAGTATGGCAGACGGTGATCTGACATGCATTAGGAACAATGGCAATAGTATGGCTTTGACGTGTCAGCAGCTCGGCTGCAGCACAGAGGCTGCACAACAGCAAGCACTTACGTTACATTTTGTTGCTTCCATGCACTCGCTGTCCCGCCTGCTGTGTGCGCTCACAGCGTCACGCACAGGCAGTGCGGCGCGCAAGCTGTTGTAGCGCTAGTGTTGTTTGCATCATTGTATGAGTGTGTTGACCGGTGGGGTGCTGCTCTGGGTCGACACTGCTGCTGCTGTGGTCATCAGCCGGCGACTCATTTTGTTTATGGTTATTTTGTTGCAGCAGAGGCCGCCAACACTGCGGGCTGTGGTGTTGGCGGCCCGGTATTTACGTATTGACTTGAACGTCTGTAGCACGTTACGTGGCTTGGTGGGCTTGTGCATTTGATTGTAAGAATGATCGAATGTTTGAGACCAAGCCGGCGTTCCCACAAATCATGTACAACTGGTATTGTTGCTTACACATGCACACTCTGAGCATCACAATGTCACCACACTTTCATGGCTGTATGGCATCTTGATAAGGTGTTTGGACCTGCATGAGGAGAGGCATAGCAGCAGCTTCATAGTTTGCAGGCGCGCGGAAGTGTGCAGAGGGAGGGTATGGTAGGTGCGGGGGCTTTCAGTTCAAATTGCACATGGGTGTGATGATGGTACAAGAAATTGGAACCTGTGCAGCTGCACCCTACGTGCTGTGATATGATGCCTTTGTGGGCTCATGGAGCTGCACGTGCGCACGGTCCGTGAGTGTGCAGCTGCATGATCGAGTGGTTGCAGGCGGCTGATGGCATGCTGTAACACTGGCATATGGGTGCAGCATTTCGCTGTGCATCCGGTGGCCAGGACAGTAACTTAGGTACAGCACATCCCGCACACGAGTTGGTGGTGTTGAAAAACACCATTGTGTTGGGCAGAGCCCTGCGAGGCTGCGCAGCGGCCTCAGACCTCCTTCTTGGCCTTGGTCTTGGGCAGCAGCACCGAGTGGATGTTGGGCAGCACACCGCCGGCGGCGATGGTCACGCCGCCCAGCAGCTTGGACAGCTCCTCATCGTTGCGCACTGCCAGCTGAATGTGGCGCGGCACGATGCGGGTCTTCTTGTTGTCGCGGGCGGCGTTGCCGGCCAGCTCCAGCACCTCAGCTGCAGACAAAGGAAACAGCCGCGTCAGCACAGCCACCACGATACCCAGCGAACACACATGTGTGCACGGGCAGCGCAGTACGCCGGTGAAGGACCAGCACTTGACTACACCAGTCACTCTACTGCAGGGTGCCTCACCAGCCAGGTACTCCAGCACGGCGGCCAGGTACACAGGTGCGCCGGCACCAACACGCGTGGCGTACTTGCCCTTCTTCAGGTACCTGCATGTTGCCCCACATTGATGCTGGTTTGGTTTCTTCTACTGTGATGCTGCTGTGGATAGTTATGAGGGTCGCACTGGCGTGCTGCACCTGACGAATGCATCACAACAACCCTCATGCAGCTGCACATGGCCTGCTGCACCATAGCCAGCAGCAAAGAATGTCTCACGGAGGTACGTGGTTGTCCTCACCGGGCAACACGGCCGACGGGGAACTGCAGGCCGGCCTTGGATGACTGGCTGACGGACTTCTTGGCGCTCTTTCCCTTGCCGCGGCCCGACATGGTGGGTTGCTGTGCGCTGCTGAGAGAGCAGGGAGGTAGAAGGTGCAGGAGAGTGTGCAGGAGAGCAAGAGAATGGCGACGCAAGTGGTGTATGTGGGTTTCTATAATGAGTGAACAACCAAGAGATGTAGGTTCCCCAATTCAGCGGGTATACTCGTGACGTTGACAGTCTCCCGTCACAACCTTCTCCACCAGCATTCCGCACAGACCGCCATTCCCGCTCTCTCCTGCTCATTACCTTCTCACTGCCGCAGCAGCAGCCTTCTGCAGCTCTCGCAGCAGATCAGGTGCGTGTCTGGCACCTGGCTCGCCTGCTGAGAATGTTGTGAGTGAACACTCGGATCGCTGTCTACTCACCGGCCTGTGTCAAAAGCTGGCTGGGACGCTGGGCTGTGCTGCCAGATGCTGCTGCTCGTGGTGACAGCTTTGCGGCGATGATGTTTCTGGCTGGGTCTGGGGCTGCCTTGCCATGTGTCATGCCTGACCCTTTGCAGGCATTCCAACACTTGCGTGCTTCCCAGGAGGCCAACTCAATGCAAAGGCACAGACCCTGACCCAACAAGAGCTGATGCCATGCAGACACCATGGCGCCCAAGACCGCCGAGAAGAAGGTGGCCGGCGGCAAGGCCATCGCCCAGAAGAAGGGTGGCAAGAAGGGCGGCAAGAAGCGGTCCGTCGAGTCCTGGAAGATCTACATCTACAAGGTGTCTGTTGTTGGCTGCTGAACAGTCTTCCAGCTCACACGTGATGCTGCTCCTGCTGTTGTGGTGTGCACACCTGTGGCAGCCTGCCTCACTGTGCATGCTCCGATGTTGGACCCAACCGGGCAAGACGTCCAGCCCTGACGCTGTGGTCTGCTGCGCTCACAGGTGCTGAAGCAGGTGCACCCGGACACGGGCATCAGCTCCAAGGCCATCTCCATCCTGAACTCCTTCATCCAGGACCAGTTTGAGAAGATCGCGACGGAAGCCGCCAAGCTGGCGCGCTACTCCAAGAAGCCCACCGTCACGTCTCGCGAGATCCAGACTGCGGTGCGCCTTGTGACGCTTCTCTGCCCTGCTGTCCTGCGCTGCACACTGGAGGGTTGTTGCAGATTGCTGCCAATTTTGCTCACTCGTGGCATGTCTTGCACATGCAGGTGCGCCTGATCCTGCCGGGTGAGCTGGCCAAGCACGCCGTGTCTGAGGGCACCAAGGCCGTCACCAAGTTCACCTCCGCTTGAAGCATTGCTGCACCTGGCAAGAGCTGCAAGCCACCAACAAAATGGTGTTTTTCAACACCACCAAACCATCGTTGCTGGATGCTGTATCTGACGGTACCTCTGGGTCTGCTCTGCTCCTCACAATATCCCGTTGTGTACTCCCTGGGTCCCAGCTGGCTGGCCAGTGCTGCGTTGGTGCCAGTCCCTGACTGCATCCAAGTTGCTTTCGGCAGCTGCTGCTCTGACTGTGCTTTGCATGCGGTGTCCCCACACTACATTTCATTCTACGCTGATGCCCACTTCCCCTCATGAATGGTTCAATTACACAGCAGGAAGGTAGTTGCGCAGCATCATTGCGGCTGCCTGATCAGGCACCAGCTTGCTGTCACAGGCAACACGTCGGATGGTGCAAGCATCTGCTGTACGGTATATCATGGTACAGACGAAGGAGGCTGCTGTCATCAGCGAGCAAAGCAGCAGTACAGCGTGTCTGCTGCACTCACAGCAGGGGCACAGCACCATAACAATGTAGGCAGGCCCCGGGCGGCAGAGGAACGACATGGCCAATTTGACAGAGATCAGCACGTTCGGCACACGATGGCTGGACTCGCAACAACAAGCACAAGACAGAGGTGGGGGAAAGATGGCATGGCAGGAAGATGGGACTGGCTGAAGAGTCGGCATGCCATGTCCAGGTGTTGGTGGTGTTGAAAAACACCAGCATTGGTTTGGTGAGGTGGGCTAGCAACCCAGGCTTATGCGCGCTCGCCACGGATGCGGCGGGCCAGCTGGATGTCCTTGGGCATGATGGTCACACGCTTGGCGTGGATGGCGGCCAGGTTGGTGTCCTCGAACAGGCCAACCAGGTATGCCTCTGCGGCCTCCTGCAGCGCCAGCACCGCGGACGACTGGAAGCGCAGGTCGGTCTTGAAGTCCTGCAAGTGCACCAGCAAGGTTGTCACAACGTTGCTGTTTCCAACATGTGCTGCACGCACGCCTGAACGACACTTCACAGCAGCAGCAACTTTTGTAGAACATGAAAGGCTCGTCCCCACCTGTGCGATCTCACGGACCAGGCGCTGGAAGGGCAGCTTGCGGATCAGCAGCTCCGTGGACTTCTGGTACTTGCGGATCTCACGGAGCGCCACAGTTCCGGGCCTGTAGCGGTGAGGCTTCTTCACGCCGCCTGCATGATATACCCGAGAGCGTGAGCAGCATGCGATGCCACGACATGCCTGCTCGACAGCTCCCAGCCTCGAAGCAGGCTGAACCTGTCAAGAAGACGCTGCTCTACTGTCCAAAAATTGGTGCTAAACCTGGCCCTCACCTGTGGCGGGGGCGGACTTGCGTGCAGCCTTGGTGGCCAGCTGCTTGCGGGGCGCCTTGCCGCCGGTGGACTTGCGGGCTGTCTGCTTCGTGCGGGCCATGGTGCCTGCGGCAGTAAGAGATACAGTCAGTACGCATGATAAGGGCAGAGCAACTTACTCTACACATCCATACTCAGCTGCTACATGAGTGCTACGGCGTTACACGCATACAGCAAGGGATGCAGCAACCGCTGAACAACAGGCACGCTGACTTGCTGGACTGGGATGCAGGGAAACAAGGCAGCCTCAGCAGCCTGCACGGCTATGACAGCTGCGCACCTGTGTGTTGTAGGCCTGGTCTGATGAGCGTACAAAGGAGAAGGACAATCAGCAGCAGCGACGAGCCAAGTGTCCACTACGGTTGCGTAAGAAATCGACTTGTCCGCCGGCTCTCGACATCACATTTACCCTGCGCTTGACCCGTAATGAATGCTAGTAGGGGTCGCCAGACCTAGATTGCAAAAGCGAGTGCGGCGGCAGTCCTTTCTCGCATATAGGATGCTAGGAACAGCCACATAGGATAGGCGAGGAGAATGCCTCTATGCCTGTCATATGTTTGCTATCCCAGTGTTACACACATGTGACATTAGGAAACTCACAAAGACCGGGGCTGCTCAACTTCAGGACCACTTGTTGGAGACGGTCATACTTCAGTAAGCACGGAAGGGGCGCAAGTAAGAGCCGATGAGCTGAGGACGCTCCCGGGGCCCCCAATGAATGATGAATCAATGATGCGACTGGTGCTAGGTCACGGTCCGCAAAGCTGCATCAAGCTCCGCATGGCCTGCGCTGCCAGTGACGGAAACATCGGCTGGCTGCACAGCTCTACTTGCCGGCGGCCGCTGGCGGCGTGCCCGGCGTCGTGCTCGCCGGGGGGACGGGGTTGTTGTTCTGGCACGTGAACCAGTTGGCGGCGATGGGCAGGTCCAGGTTGTTGCGGCCGGCGAACGCGTCCACGCTGAAGTTGGCGCGGTCGACCGTCGCGTTGGGGGCCACGCCCGGCAGATCGATCCGGCCGTTCTGCTTGAACAGCAGGTACGTGTACCTGCAGATGGCAGATGAGCACATCAGCTGCCGACGCTGCTGTCGCCGTACACCGACGCTTGCAGATCTTTTAAAATATTATGCCAAAAGACACGGCAGCGGCCAGACTGCAGCATTGTCCTGCACCGCACCTATGGATGCCACCATCAGGCGGCGGGCCCGGGCCGCGGTAGGGTGCCAGCACAGTGCCTGCACAGTACAAGCATCATCTGAACTTTATCCTTATGAGACCAGGAGACCAGCATACTGTGTCTCAAGGTGACTGGCCGGCATTGGAGCCTTCCGGCCCTGACATTGCGGCAAGCACTTCGTGATGACCGTTGATCAGAGCAAGCAACGGCGTGCAGCACAGAACAGGTGCTCACCATCAGACACGCGGCCACTGGCAGGGATGTTGATGACACCCCAGTGCCAGATGTTGCGGCGGATGGGGTTTGCGCGGGACGGCGCATCTGCTCGATGGTCAGACCAAGCCGATTTAAGAAGGAGATTGGAAAAATGCAGGATGAAAATGAAAGATCAACGGCCGCTCGACAATGAAACGTTCATGACTGGGGATGAGACGATGCTGTCTTCGATGTACCGGTATACCTGGGTCTGCCATGATCTGCAACAGATACCCAAGGTCATTCGCGCCACGCTCATACGATCTCACCGGATTTATCTGGACGTGCTACACTCAAGCATGTGGTGACGCCAATGCATGGGGTGAATGTCCAGCTCCGCACCAGGGTGTAACGGTTGCCGCCGCCGTTGCGGATGGTAACAGTCGGCTGCGCGGCGGTCTGCGGCATGACAGAAGCACTACTCAGATCGTCCGGCTGCCGACGTCATTCAGCTCCAAGGTAGAGGTCTGACAGCATGCATGGACGCCACGCCAGGGACCATACCTGGTTGGTTGTGAAGAAGTTGCCAGCGTCAACCCTGCCGGCCGGGAACGTGATCTGAAACTTCACATCCTTCAGCTCCACGTCCCTGCGTGTCATATGCACGCAGTTATAACAGCTTGCTGCCAGACCGTGCTGCCTGACGGCTGTAGTATCTGCAGGGTGTAGCGCACCAAACAGGGTCCAAGCAAGGCGGCGGCCACATGCCCCAGCCGGGTGCAACCGTTTTCTCCGGCACCTGATGACGTCGGGGATGATCTCCTCGCGGCGAAGCAGCGCCTCCGTAATGCGCGTGAGGCCGTTGTTCTTGTTGTTGCGCTTGTAGCGGTAGTAGTCATCGTCATCGTTGCCAGCGGCCGCGGCGCCGAAGCACAGCGCCACCACCAGCGCCAGCAGCGCCGGCTTCATGAATGCAAGGCTTACCTGCGATCATGCAATGGAACAGTGAACACCAGAATGTTGGCTGCGTGCTATGTAGGGAGGAGCATGACACACAACCTCCTGACAGCCACCGTCATCGCTTTAACCGTTTCCTGCATGTCAGCAGCCACGACCCTAGACTGCAACAGGATCAGCAAGGCCCGAACGCTTGCGTGTGGCGCTGCGATGTAGAAGCCACTTCCCCACTCATATGACGCCCCGGTCACGTGTCGGGGGTGGCCCAGCAGCCACCAGGGTGGGGGGACCCGCTCCAGAGGCAGCCGGCAGCCGTGCAAGAGCGTCGCACAGATCGAAGATGCTGCGTACTGACGCCAGGGAACAGGACAGCCGCACCAGACGATCAGGCGCATGCGCGGCATGCGCCCCTCAACATTGGCATACTATGCTGGGCGAGAATATGATACGGGTGGCCGATGTGGCCGCCGCTGGCACTAGAACTCAGTGCATCCAGTATGAGGAGACAATACAGAGCACACTCGGGGCCGCGTTGTGGGCGATCGCCTGTACTTCGGATGTTACATGATTGTTCAACTGCCGGCCTAGAGCGGCCGTGCAATAGGCACACCTGTTATACAACGCGCGGGTTCTGGTCGTCAGGTGTCACGTCGACCCGTGTGTTTCGCAAGTTGGAGTGACGGCTGGGATTACTGCACCACAGGCCTGTTGCACCTCATGCATGCGCGCCGGTCTCCGTGGGGTCGGCTGGCCCACGTCATCCAGATTCCGAAGAGCACCCAAATGTGCTGTTCAACCCGGCCAGCTGTCAGAGTTGGAGACGACCACCAGCTGAGCATGATTCCTTGGCGATCAGAGCAGAACTGTACGTGCCAGCATCGACCACAAAACCCCTACTGATGCCAAGTACCCTGGACGGCACTGTCTGCGGTGGCGGCTGAAAGATGCCACAAATAATACACGGTAGAACTGTGAAGCAAATGGCACAACCTGGCCATTCCAGATGCGGCAGGCGGGGCCACAGGAAAGCTGGCCGGCGTCAACGGCCCAGACGGAGGTCGGGCAACTTCCGGATGTGTACAAGCCACCAGGTTGGCTCTGACTGATGAAGTGCAGTTGCGAGCTGCCAAGCAGATGTTGGTACACAGGAAACCACTGAAGCGTCTTCGTCACATAGGTCGCCTCAGGCATAAAACTTATAGTCTTGTGCCTGCAGCGAGATAGCTCACGTCAGTCACGCCCTGCGAGCAAAGCTGCACGTGCCTGCTCACATAGGGCTTTACTGCATGGCGTGTACCTGATCACAAGGAAAACAGAGGCAGTGCAGCATGTGCGTGGGACGGCGCACCCGCACGATGATGGAGCGCAGGCCGCCAATGGAGCCCAGCAGCGTGGTGATGCCGCCGTAGATGATGCACACCCAGCACGCCCACCAGTGCCACCTGCTCGCGGAGGGGCAGCGGGCTCGGTTCGAGGTGAGCATTGGATGGAAGTGTCGCCAGCAGTGATGCCAGGGAGCCTAATGCATGGCCGCAGGCTGCTGAGGGGGCTCCGTCAGGCAGTGGAGGTGCACGCAGATGCTGGAAGGCTGCCTGTGACGGTTCCTTGCAATGTACAAAACACAAGAGCACAGGACTTGCCCGAACCGCCTGGGCTCCTTGAGTACGAGCCATAGGATACTGGGCAGGCTGAAGGTTGTCGGCCCAAATGCGATAGCCCTGCATCGATGCCAGCAGGCAAAACTGCAGCATGGCTGTGCCAGGCACTCGGACTGGGTCAAGGAAGGCAAGAGCCAGTGAGACGGAGGCTGCTGGCATTGTGTATGCTGTGCAGCTACACCGCCTACAGCCAGTGCTCACCCGATGAAACCCATCAGGTCACCAAAGAATGGAAGCGAGATCGCCACAAAAGCTGCAGAGAGGATGCAAGTGTTCTGTCCAGTGCCACATGAGGGTGTTCCGGCCAGCAAGTCGGCAGGTTGTGATGGACACTTGTGCGACACTCACCTGTGAAAACACAGTACAATGAGCGGTACACGAGCCGCACGGGCAGCGTGCCCTTGATGCCGTGCTGCAACAGCACCGTCTCCACCATATCTGCGTGTTGCAAGCCGCAGATGTGACATTCTACACGTATATGCACGGGATGCTTGTAGGGCGCCAGCAAGCACATGCCACATTTGAGGGCCATGCACAGTGTGGGTCAGCACCCACCGTAGATCTGCAGGGCAAGGCAACGACTGCTCAGCACTTTGACTTGTGCCAAACCATGCCACGTGACAATGCTGCTGCTGAAGCAGGATGCATAGCGTCGCACACACAGCAGCATGCATGCAGAGTAGCGTGCCCACCGGCATAGAGTACACTTGGTAGGACCCCGTCACGTGCAGCAGCACCATCATCGCTGCCAAAGCAATGACGCCGCGCGGGTGCTCCAGGCTGAACAGTATGTTCTCGGACACGGTTCGGCCGTACGCCCAGTACCCTATGGCACATAGCAGCGGCTGTGATCTGGCTGTTGCATGGTTGCAGCCACTTGTGAAGCATTTGGAGGGCTACATCCCACATGCTGGGCCATGCTGCTTGCACCTGAGAAGGCGACGCCAGCATAGCACCAGCTGACTATACCATCTGCATAGTAGACTTCACCCGTCAGTAGGCAAGTGAAGAATGAGGTTCAGGACGTCCTTGTCACGATGTTCAGTGATCGCTGCCAGAAAGAGTCACGGTTGCCACAGGCTCACATGCCAGGTAGACTCCCCGCATGTATCGCTGCAAGGTCGATGGGGGAGACGGCAGGGTTGCCTGCAGGTCAGCACTCTACTTCACCCGGGCATCCATGCTTTCACTTGCTGCGACCCATCAACCATGCGCAGGTGTCTGCAACCACCGTGTACAGCGTACAAGCGGTCTACCTGGATCTCCAGCACCACATTGTGGCCACCGAATGCGAAGGCTATGGTGCCGAACGCTGTCATCGCGCCAAAGACGCCCGCTGCGACTGACTCTCCGTCCAGGTTGTACTCGACGCCGGGCTGCCTCCCGTCGTTGATCGCCAGCCCCACCGCAATGGTCGAATAGCCAAGCGACATGATCTGCACCGAACTCGTGCAGTGTGTTCACCGCTGATCGGGCTGCGGCATAGAGCAGAGCAGGTCATCAAAAGTTGCACGCAAGTGGTGTCATTGTCCACTGGTTTGCGTACCGCGGCCAGCAGCGAGATGAGCTTCAGCTGGTTGAAGTTTGGGATCTGCATCGAAGAGGGAGGATCCGAAGGTGCATGGCGCCCCGACCGCTGAGTGGTGTTAGTGTGGAGCTGCAGCGCCTGGAGTAGGCTCATGCCTGCAAGCTGGTGCTGGGGGTAAGGATTTAACCATTGGCGGCTCACCTGGCTGAGGAATAGCTGGAGCCCGAAGAACACGATGATCCAGGCGGACAGCCCAAAGGGCGTGGCCTCATTGTCGCCGTACAGCTGCCACACACGCAGCATGCTGCTGCCGCCGGTGACCATGTAGACAATCCCAAGACCTGCAGGTCATCACAACCACATTCATACGCCTCATGCGCCATTACGGCCACTTCTGGCTGCTTGGCTGCCGCGGTTTGCACACATCCAGCACCCACCGACCATGACGACGACTTGAAAAGGCACCACCACCCACAGCCCAGTCCTGGGTCCAAAGGCATACTGTGCAGCACCCGGCACAGTCGGTGCCGGCAAATCAAGTGAGGTGATGCAACAGCAGGCAGGTCCTCAGATAGGGGAGCTGCAGCTGCCAGAGCGTAGGTGTGGGCCCAATGTTTACCTGCCCTAGCTCATGGTACCGGTTGAACCGCAGCCCGTCCATCTCATGCATCGCACAGAGCTGCACACCAGCCAGCGCCAGTTGCTTGACTGTGTGGCAAGGTCAGCATGACTGTGTGAGGTCACCTTCCTGGGGCACGGCAAAGGGCACAGGAAATGCTGAGCCCTGACCACCTGCCAGAGTGTGTACAACGATGTTGTCCAGCTGAGAAGCAGCACGATCACGCCGCCGGACCACGTCAGGCCGGCCATGGCAAACGGCAGCCCCAGCACTCCGGCCCCGACGATCGCAGTGACATTGTGTACCGCAGCTGTGTGCCACTGCCCAGTGCGCGCTGCCGTACCTGCGGTCCAAGAAAGTGCAAACCCTCTGCACACCGGCATGCATGTCGCACGCCTGATATAAGGCAAATGCACCAATGTGCGGGTGCTACGATCTGCAGAACAGCTGCTCACCTGGCAGCTGATGCGCCTCGTCGAGCTTGTTCTGCGCCAGCATGTAGTCATGTGCCGAGGCGCCACCCTCCTCACCACCGTTGTCCCCGTCCAGCTGGTGGTGGTGTCCGTTGCTGCTGTCTGAGTAGCCGCGGCCCATGTGCTCTGCCATCTGCACGTCGCCGGCCTTGTCGGACCTCCACATTGGTGCCTGGAGGCCTCAAGCCTGTGCTTTGAGGGTGCCAGGCTCTCCTTGGTTGGCAGGACTGCACCTGGTGCCGCTGTCGAACGACGCGTCCGAGCGCCTTGTCACGTACTAGAGCACACACGAAGCTCGTTGCATCTGTGCACATGCACTCTGCAGCTCAGCGATCCACGATTTGAACGACAGCACAGGGCAGCGTGAAGCTGAGTCAGTTAGCACAGGTCTGCGTTGGCAAGTTCCTGGCGAGACTGTTTGCATGCACTGGGCAAATGGGCACCGGGTTCTCCGCTGTAGTCTGAGTCGTGTGAGGACAGGAATGCCAGCTCAGCATGCATGGTGGCCATGTGACCAGGTCCCCAGCCAGCATGACCTAGCTCCGTGCCCCATAGGAGGCTGCCTGTTGCATGCCGCATTGCTTACAAATAAGCACGACAAATTACAATCCCATACAATGTCCCGCGTCCCGCACCCTTGCAGAACACATATAACCGCCATACTGCACTGCAACGCCGTATAAAAGTATTCTTCTGAGCTGAATATAGAGTCGCTGAACACGCTTGTTGCAGCCTAAGGCATGACACACTTCGATATGCAGCAAGCGCCTAATTCGGTTCTTCACCCAGGTTGAATCAAGCGAATCGGGGTCCAGCATCGCATAGTACTTAGTCACAGATGCGGCCTCATGCCTGCTGCAGGCGCTGCTGCGGCAGTTCGTACGTGTCCGGGCCCTGCGGCGGCACTTCAGGCACAGCCTCACGGTCCGCAGCATCTGGCGACCTTTCAACGATGATGCCGCCAGGCGTCATGGCCATGGGCTGCGGCTGCGACGCTGCAGCAGCCGCCTCAGCGAGCGGCCCCTTGAGCGCCACGTGCTCAGCCTCGCACGCCAGGTGGCTGCGCAGCAGCAGGCAACGCGGATCAACTCATATCAAGGTTTGTGGGCCGGCAAGCCCAAAATCCAGCTGTGCTCACGCAACATTTCAGCGTTCGTGTGGCCATGAGTTGCAAAGGGTGGCAGACGCCGGGCTGGCTTCAGTCAAATGCAGGGATGCTTGCGTTGCTGCCAACTTGGTAATCGCTCAATCTATCTTATTTTCCGTCTGTAGTGACAGCACCTGCACCTGGACAGCCATGAGGAAGTGCAAAGAGAGCAAGGGTCGCAGCACCTGGGCAGATATGTGTGCCCAATGGCGGCATCGACGGGCGACGCCATGGGCGATGCCACCGCGGCTGCCGACACCTCCCGCACCCCCTGCTTCTCGAATGTGATCCTGCATAGGGCAGGGTGCCAAAAGAGTGCGCGGTCATGCCTGACAGCCCACAGGTGCAAAACCACGAACATGCCGCACCGTGGATGGGACCAGTGACGCAGCAGACATGCTGACCGGGGCAGCTGGCAGGGACCGGTAACGGCGCACCTGAACTTGTGGATGAAGTCGGTGTGGTTCACGATCTCCCATGTGTCCGGGTCCACCTGAACACAGCCACACATGTCTCGGTCTCGGTTCGCACAGGGCTCCACCGCAGTCATGGGGCCTGCACCCACTGCATCCACCCGACGCCCGCAGGGGTGCGCACCTTGGCGGGGATGATGCGCTCGTTGATGACGTGTGACCCGGAGAAGCCCCGGTCGCTGAGCACGTCCAGCAGCATGTCGGGCGCCAGCTCGTTGTCCGTGAACACGGCGTCCCGCGTCTTGAACTCCGCGTGCCCCGCCAGCGAGCACTTGCGCAGCAGCGGGACCACCTGCGACCGCAGGCAGACACGCACGTGTTGCCAGCCAGCGCCAGCAGACTTTGCATGCATGCAGCAATCCCAGAAAGCTCCGGATGGGTTGGCTGCTGCGCACATGACCTGCGCAACCAATGCAGGACAGCAGTCCGCCGCACCTCCTCGTCTATGAGCGCGAGCACGCGCCGGAAGACCGGCTCGTTCTTGCGGCTCATGTACGAGTCCAGGCGGTGCACCAGCTGCTGCCGCGCCAGCCGCACCAGGTCCTTCGCCAGCGGTAGATGCCTGTGACAGATAAAATCATGATGGAAGAGGGAATCACCATGCATCGCTCAGCGGCGGAGGTGTGCGGTCACGCTGCGCTTCTGCAGCTGGACCCCAGCTATAACGAGCAGGTGCAGCAAGGTACAGATTCACAACAACTGCATGCTAATGTGCTTGCTAGATCGCAATCTACAGCGGTCGTAAAGTTCGCACGGGCGGCATTTCCAGCTGCCCAGCAGCGCAACCATACGTTGTAGTGACCATAAGACTTCATGAGCATTTGTGACATACAGCACAATCACCTGATGGCAGCATAGGTGTGCTCATCCAGATCCATGCTGGACTGATAGCGCAGCTCGCGTTGGATCTGGCGGCGGCAGTCGTCCAGCGCCCCCATAGCATCGATCAGGCTGCATGCAACAACGTCTCAGGAGTGTCCGAATGCAAGCTGTGAACAGTCACAGATGTTCTCAACGTTTTGATATCATACATGGTGGTCACCTAAATGGAAAGTGCTGCTTCAGTCGCAGTAGCGTGCCGTAGTGCTCCTTAAAAACTGTATAACGAGCGGCGCATTTGGACTCGTCAACATCAGTCTGTCGCAGCTCACGCAGCTGATCCTCTTGGCCTGCATCCATTGCCCGCCTGCAAATGCCATGCAGCACAGGTCATCTAACCACAGTCGAGTGTCTTGCAGTGGGTATGTATTTCAGATACCTGTCACAAAGCCGGTGGGTGCTACTGCTGCATGGCCACCCAGGTGCAGAGTCAGAGTGAAGGCAGCCCCTGGAGCACGCACGTGTTGTGCAGGGCGGCCAGCTGCGCGCGGGCCATCTGCCGCTTGACAGACTCCTGCTGGTCGACGTACAGCACCACCACCTATGGCAGAGGCGGGGAGCGCTCATTTCAGGTACAAAGCTAGCACCTTTCCTGCTAGCACCCCCTTGGACCTGAGCAATTTGACTTCCCTGACTCACAGTGCACAACAAGCGGAATGCTGCTCAGACCCTGGACACAGGATCTGCCTGACACATAACCAGTGCACTATACCCGTACCTTGAACGAGGGGCGCGGGTAGTAGCGCTCCTCCGGCGTGTCCGCACGCTTCAGGTGCAGCTCCAGCAGCTTGTCATACAGCAGCTTCAGGAAGTCGACCTGCGCCGTGTGACGGCGAGCGCCTGGCCGGCTATTGGCACATCAGCAGAGGGTACACGGCTGCACAGGCGCGCAAGCGCAGCATGCTTGTCGAGAGATGCCCGACAGCTGGCAGTGTGCGGCGTGTGCCTGCATGGCGGTGCGCGGGAAGCCGTCGATCAGAATGCCGCCGCCGTCCGCCACAGCCGGGTCGAAGACTGTGTTCAGGAGCGCGTCCCCAACCTGCATGCGCAGCCATGCTCCGCAACTCGTTGCTGACTACGCATGGTTGCAACACAAAATGAGGCATGTTCTTGAGGGTGTACTCTATGTCACACAAGTCTTGATAAGGCGCACCAGGGTGTCCGGCACCAACTCTCCCCGGTCCTTGATGGCACGTATTTCCTCGCTGCTGTCCAACAGTGACGACCTGCAGAGGCGGGGAGGAAAGCTGTGTCGAACACTCGAGTTTGCTCACGACTCTGGAGGTCCCCTACAGCCGTCCTGATCCTGCGCTGATGCAACGCCGCCGGCGGCCCTCACATGGTGATGGCGCGCGAGATGCCGCGGCTCTCGCAGATGAAGGGCGTGTTGGCGCCCTTCCCGCTGCCGGGCGCCCCGTTGAGCCACACCACCTCGTCCGGCGCCTGCAGCGGCTACCCACCACAAGCCACAGTCGTGAGCACATACAGAGCACATCTCGACTGCTGAGTGCATTTATGCCACAGGCTCGCTCACATTACCTTCAGACCAGCACAGGCACAGCAGTGTGCGTGCAGGTCAGAAAATTTTACCGGCTGTGCAACATGGGAGGAAGCCAGCACTGCAGTAGTCACCTTGCCAGCGGCCTGGAGGCTGTCCTCGAGCTTGCGCCAGCAGGTGTCGAACACGACCTGCGCCTTGATGCTGACCTTGTCTGCGCCACCCACATGGAAGCTGCGAGGTGTGCTCACATGCTCTGCTGCCGCCTGCTGCAAATTGGAGGGCAGGTACTGAGGTGTTCCGCTGCAGAAGGTGCACTTGCACCTTGCTAACTCACAATGCAGCTGGTGACAGTAGTGATGCAGATGTAAATTTGTGCCAGAGCTGGGTCCGCATACAGGATCCCCAAGCAGTTGTGGGGGGTCCACTGCTGGGGCGGGAGCCTGCTGCTGCGCCGAGCAACATGTCCACGAAGCAGCATCTCGCAACAACTCCGTACGTCCGCCCACCTGCTGCGCTGGCTTGGACGATCCGGCCGCACGCTGCTGCACAGCAGCTACCGGCGGCTGCGGCAGCGGCGCCTCCCGCCGAGCTGTGGACCCTGGTCCAGGGCTGATCCACGGCAGCGCTGCCGATGGGAGCGTGTCATACCAGTACCCCCGCTGCTGTACGCCAGCAACATGCCTTCCGCTTGTTGCACCCTGCAATGCCATGTACGTGTGCAGTTCGGCGCTGCTCTGAGAGGCGTCACGACCAGCAGGCAATGCACGCTCACTCCAAGTATCAGCACCGACAACCTGATTCACCTGTGCCACGCCACTGGCCAGTGCCCTTCCGTGTAGCGATCGATGCAGCGAGTGCCGAGTCGTGGCGGCAGGGCCAGCGACGCTGCAGGGGAAGGGTTGTGGCGCCGCCGCGCCATTGCAGCCGCGGCACACGTTGCAGCTGCCAACGAGGTCGCCAGAGAACGCGCCAGTACAGCAACACGCTGCCGGCACGACGCTTGGCTGCTGCAGCAGCGACGAGACAGTTCCCCACTGCGTGGCGGCCCACCGCCTGGCAGCAGGGCTGCCCACACCCCGGACAACACGATCCATTCTTGCAAAGGCTCTAGGCCGTGCCGCTATGCAAGTAAACAATGCTGCTTATGGCAACTGCCAAGCTTGCAGCGTATGGCGTAAAGCACAGCTCAACAGTAGAAGACTAGGTCTGATGGTGACTGCTGCCACCTCTGTATTCCGCAAACTTGAACCTGCAGCTGATAACGGAAAGGCGCAGTGCTGAGGTGTTCTGTAATGTGATCAAAACTGAACAAGTGCGCCGAGCTATGCTGCGTCTTCAAGAGGTCACCACCGTGGCAGACCAGAGCAAGAGTCGCCTCCAGCAAATCCTAAAGCACTGAACCTTTGTGCATGCTTTCGGGAAGTGTAACGCATGAACTGTGTTTGCGGGCAATGCAACTAACACAATGGATGGCAAACGTGCACAGAGCAACAGCGAGCAGGGCACAATATTCGCATATGTATCTCTTCTGATTGCAATAGTAGGTATATTTTGGGGTGCTGGGGGTGGTGGCAGCGGCCAGGCAGCTGAACGCCGAAATGCAAGCGTGCCGATGGCTCCTAACGTGCATTAGCGCCAGAAATATTGCTGTGCCTTCCACTCTGGTGTGTATATCGTATCTTATGCAGTTCGAGACACCCACGAAAGCTTTTGCATATCTTCAACATTTGACAAAGTCAAATCTTGAGATTGGTTTCGGAGGCTTGGTGTCGTGAGGTGCACCTGCGTTCAGAAGACTGGCGAGGGACGCTGAACGCACAGTAGTGCAACTTGTAATATCTACTCCATACCATGGTAAGCGCACTGCCTGAGGCTGCTGTCATCAAAGTCGGCGGTGTCTGCAGTAGTTGCGCAGTGGTGCATGCAAACACCTGCTTCTTGCATCACCCCACACTTTGCGAACCAACATGTGCATAGTATTGCAGAGAGCATTACACCTGTCTCGTGCACGCAGTCGGCGCTGCAGCACAGCCACATTGTGCCGGATATCATTGATGGTGTGGACGTTGATCACGAAGTCGAGATGGCCGTGAGGTATCCGACCGGCTTTGCAGTCGCCAACGGCAACGACATCCCCAAGGACAAGGCATGCCACCACCGTGCCAGTTGTCATGATCCAGTCCGATATGTGTTTGCATGATCTGTATGAGCGGTGGCAACACATGTATGATTCGTCAGCATCCATTGTGACTACTGCAGGCGCAGGACCCTCCGGAGGTGCAGGTTGTGGGAGCTAAAGGGCTGTACACGCTGATCGCCAGTGATCTTGATGCTCCAAGCGCTGCTGTGAGCATGTGCTTGCACCTGCTAGATGACGCACTCTTGCTGGTGCAAATATCGTCAATTCAATCACATGTTCCACACCAAATCAAGTGTGCACTGGGTCACTAACATCTGGCATGTTCGATTGAGCAGGACCCAAAGTTTGGCGAATTCTTGCACTGGTGGGTATGCCTGTTAGGCAAATGGTGAGAGACATGTGATGCAGCTCTGCCACTGGCCCCTGCAATCCTGCCTATCCTATTGACACAGGCTGGTTGTCAACATTCCGGATGGCAACATGTCCAAGGGCCAGGTGACAGCTGCAACATCCTTCCAGACTTTCGATGCCCGTTGCGCATTGTGGCCGCGTGCATGGTACCATGGAATCATCTCAGTTCCACGGGGTCTGATGCTTCACGATATGTACACAGGAACTGGTACCCTACTTGGGGCCAGACCCACCCATCGGCAGACACCGCTACATCTTCACGCTGTGGTGGCAGACGCCTGAGGGCAGACTGGACGAGATTGCCAAGGAGGATGTTGACCACACTGTCGAGGTGTGCCGGCAGATCTGCGCGCCTGCATGCCAACATCATTTGCCGGGTGCTGTGCTGCATGGACCTCACAAACAAGCTTTGTAAGTTGACTCTGGCAGGTTCAGGTGGCAAAGCTGCTGTGCTTGCAGGCAACGGCGCCAGCTGACCGCAAGAACTTTTCCACCCGTGCTTTCGCCAAGGAGCACCGGCTGCGTGGCCCGGTGGCAGTCAGATTCTTCTTCAGTGCTCCGTGAGGGCTGGCATCATGGCATGTGTGCATATACATTGGGAAGTGCGGCAACCCCACCATATATATGTAAGTGAGGGCAGACTACAGCGTCAGCCTGATGATCAAACAATCTTTATGAGACAGAGTAGTCTGCATGACCAGTTGCAAACGTTGTCAATCAGATCAGGCAGGCAACTCAGCAATGCCGAGCTGTAAAAGCAGCACGGCTGTCGAGCGAGACAAGCCCTATACCCCTTGAAGCGAGAGTTGCATTTGACCACCCTGGAGCGCGTATGCTCAGCGCAAAACTGTGAAAAGGCGTGTTCGCCAAGTTAGGGTTCCGACACAGACTCGGTTTGCGCTATGATTGACAACATGATCGGTACATGCCCGTGCAGTTGCGTGCAGGTGCTGCAAGTCGTGTGATCGGGCAAACAAAACTGCTGCAAGCCAAACATATAGTGGAGGTGCAGCAAGGCGGATCGTGGTTCTGATCATCCTCTCCTCTAACACCGCATCGTACACAGCAACAATGGTAAAATCGAATGCACCTGAGGTCGCGGCGCGGGCGTCACGTTGATCATCACGTGCAGGAGCACATGGGCGTCGTGCCCCCATGCTGAATCAAAATTCTATGCGTATGCAGACGTCGCTGGAGGACAGCAAGATTATACCCGATGTCATCGACGAAGTCAAGAAGGACGATGCTGTTGACATGACAGTCAAGTTCGAGAGCACTGATCTGATCGACGGCACGACCTTGTCCAAGGAAGAGGTGAGGTGCAGCAGGTGCTACGCACTTTTGAGGTGCAGCAGGCTAGAATTTGCCAGAATTTGCCAGCAGACGGTTTGGAAAGACTGGAATGGTCTTTGATGCAGACGGCAAACGAGCCAGACGTCACGATTTTGGGCGCACAGGGATTGTGCACACTGGTGCGCTAGGTTACCAGCAAGACTCCAAGTGCACTTGCCAATTGATCGTTGTCATCTCCTGTTCAGAATCCATCTTCCAGACATGCATATGACTGTTGCAAGTCTGGTGGTGCATTGTAGATCATGGTCGACGAGGATGCGCCTTGTCCAGAGGACCCCAAATGGCGCGAGTTCCTGCACTGGTGCGCAACAGTGTCGCGATATTAGCGAGTTTACACAACGATACCAGTTCACCGCTACCTCCATCAACATCACTGCACCCTGTCATCTCCACCCTGTCACGCAGGCTTGTGACCAACATCCCACACGGCGATGTGAAGGGTGGCAACGTGAAGATGAAGTACACAGGTCCTGCTCCACCAAAAGGCAAGCACCGCTACGTGCTGGCGCTGTGGCAGCAGCAGACGGCGCCATCAGACAACCCCGACAGATTTTCCGACGACCACCCCACACAGGTGTGTGAGATCAGCCAGCTTGAGAAGACAGTGCAATTGATGCTTGGATCGGGATCTAAATAGTTTCGTGCAGATTGTTATACTTCGAGGTGTACACATCAAGCTCAGACCGCGGCTGCAGGCATCTGCCCCTGAGGACCGCAAGAACTTCAGCACCAAGGACTTCGCTAAGAAGCACAACCTGACCGGCCCGCTGCACTGCGACTACTTCTACTGTGAGGCGCAGTGACAAGAATTTCATGCCGACGTACATACTGCCTGTGAATTGAACGTGCAGCAGCAAAGGCGCTGCATGCAATATCTCTGCACCCTGTTGCGTAGCGATGTATGATGGTTGCGTGCGTTCGTTCCCTGTGTGATATGATTTTGTATGAATGATTGGTGTGCTGTGTGCATGCTATGATGCATCTTGGCACCAACTGGACTCCGTGTATGTACCTGTCTTACTGAGGACTACTCTAGTTGCTGGTCCAATTCAACGGGCTGCAAAATGGGGCATTGCACTTTTGCAAGCTTGTTAACCAAATGCGAGTTCGCGATGCCACCAGCAAACCACCCACGTAAAACTGCAACCCACATGACCTTCTTTGTTGATCCAGCTGTCCCTGCACAAGCGCTGCTGATCACTTGTCCTCGTCCAGCGAGGACAGTGTTTCTATGGGCAGCAGCAGACTGAGGCCCACGCCACCGGTGAGCAGCGTGGCCACCACTGCCAGGCTGAGTTGGGTGCTGATGCCGAAGCCGCCAAACTCGGCAATCATCTTTGCGCCTGCACATGGGACGAGCAGGCTCTGCGCATGGACCATGTCAGGGACCATTGCGTGTGTGTCAAGCAGGACGTTCTCGTGTGCAGGCCTCGGCATGCCACCACAGCCGCAGTGCAGCCACACGCAGGCGGGCCTTACCCACAAAGCCCAGAACAAGCGCCACCGCTTTGTTGAGGAAGCGCAGCTCGGACATGATGCCAGCAACAAAAGTGTACAGCGCCCTGGGTGGAGGAAAGCACAAGAGTTGCGGGCAGTGTGCGCTGAGCTACAATTCTCTGCTGTTTGTTGCAGGTGCAGAGACAAGGGCACGGTGGCAGACCTGAGACTGAGGATGGCGAACAGATTGCTGCTGTATACGATGAATGGATCCTTTGTCACGCCAAAAACCTGGGAAGCCAACACAGCTTGTTATTGCTTTTGACATGCGATTTTGACATACGTTTGGGCAGCTTGAGCTCGATGCCAAGGTGTGCTTGCAGGGTGTAACGTCTACATTTTGTCAGGAAGGCACACATCAACAGTACACCAGTGCAGCAGCTCACCGCGGGAACTGAATCCACAGCAAACACGACATCCGACAGCTCCACCACGGCGAGGGCCAGCAGCAGCGGCGTGGCAGTCCGCACGCCATTCTCCATGGTAAAAAACTTGTCGCCGTCATATTCGGTCGAGACCGGGATGAAGCGCCTGCAGCGGGCGTTCAGTCATCTGTCACACTTTTACACGCATGACACGTGCCGCCTCCCATCACGATCCCACAGCATGTGCTGTGAGCTCAAGCCTGCAGCTGTCAGCACTTGAAGCACTAGCTCACAAAGTGCCTGATGACTACGGCGAGTGCGTCGTCGAAATGTGTCATTGTCACCTGCAGAACTTCACGATGAAGTTGTCTGTGAGGTCCTCGTCGTCGTCCTCGTCGCCCGCCGACAGCAGCTTGAAGCTGGAGAACAGCAGCACCCCCGCAAAGCCCAGCAGCACCGGCTCGAAGTTCTCTATCAGCGCCGCGCCGCCGAGGATCATGATCGCCCGCAGCACCGCCGCCGAAATGAGGCCGTACGTCAGCACCTGCGTGCAGGCATGAGGCTGAGGGTGCCAGGCCTGTCAGCCATGCACAGCCGCAGGTGGGCATGAGGACATGCACAGCCACGTGAGTAGCCCAGTTCGCTTGTGGAACAGCCCTGCAGTCACAAACTTACCTTGCTCTGGTCGTCCTGGGGGACCTTCAGGTAGTTGAACACCAGGATGAAGACGAACAAGTTGTCGACTGTGGGCACAGAAACAACGTTCATGCATGGCAGCATCCCGCAGGATCTTGCCTTGAACCTGATGCAGCATGGCCCCAGCAGCAATGTGTGCAGGGGCAGGCATACTCAGGATGACCTGGAACAGGACGTACAAGACAAGCAGGTCCAGAAGGTCCTCAGGCCCACCTGACAGGCTCTGCTCCAACAGATAGCCAGCAAAGTATTCTGCGCCCTTCTCGGGACCTGCAAGTGAGTCTTTACGAGTCTGCATGCTGAGAGGGCTGTTGCGCGCTCTGCTGTCATGTCAAGCATGTCCACTTTTGAAAGCTTCTGATATTGTGCAATAGCATATTCGTCGAAGACGGAAGGCATCCACTGGGGCAACGGGTGCCATTACAGCGTAGATTATGAACAGAGCATTACCCAGGACTGCCCACACGCCGACGCCAAATGCAATGGCGGCGCCCACGAGCGTGAACACCCACTCGCCCCGGTCCTCTATGAGCGCCTCCCTCGACTGCACGCTGTCCAGGGCGTCGATGCTCTCATACTGCTCCAGGGTGGTCATCATTGGCGGCCTCGTGCTGCCGTTGCCGCTGAGCTGGTGCCGCCGTGCAGACTGCGGCAGGTCCGGCTGCACGCCGGCGTCGTCGTCGCGGCTGGCTGTGGGGGACTCCTCCTGCTGCACCTCCTGCTGGGGCGCTGCTGCGCATGCAAACCTGCTGCTGCAGGGCCGGCCTGCTGTCCATGCCTGCGGACACAGAGCTATCTCACACTTCACCAGTTGCACAGGACTACTTTTCAAGACCGCTCACATCCGTGATGCTCTCGCAGCAGCAAGAATGTCCGGACCCCCTGCGCCTGCTGGGTACTTCCTGACCTTGCGCAAGGGGGTGTGGTGGCTGGACCCTGTACACCGCCAGTGGCTGCAGCTGACGGTCGGCGTCTCAAGATGCTGCAGCTGGTTTCTGGACGCGCATGGCTGCGTGAGCCGCTGCTGCAGCACGTGCCGCTGCAGTGCCGCTGCCGGAGTCATCATTGATGTCACGGCAGCCACCGACAGGTTGCACGTCAGCGAAGCGATCGGCAGACCTTGGTGCGTGTGAAATTCAACAGCAAGTGTCACTCCTCTTCCAAGCACGGTTAGCCACTGCACATGCAACACTATGTGACAGGCAAATGTGAGGCGTGCAGTTTGAGCTGTGCCACGTGAGCATTGGGCGGTCATTGTGTACCAGCATTTGCACTGCCACACACTGTAATACACCACCAGCGTCGACACCTGATGAGCATGCCTGATACTATAGCACACAATTATCATTGCTGAGTCTGCACGTGAGGCGGCGAGGCTGAGATGAGGTGATCAAAGTGCATGCATGCCAGAGGCAGCGACGGAGGGCCTTCTGCAGGCCTGTCTCAAGGGGCAGCTGGCAGAGGCGTTGCACGCCGTGCGCGGTCTCGGCGATGACGCTGCACAGAATCATGCAGCGGCCAATGCGGTGGGCCCCGGCGGCTGGACGCCGCTGCTGGCCGCCGCCAGGCTGGGCGGTGCGCAGCTCGTCGACGCACTGGTGGGAGCTACGCAGTGAGATCTCATCACTGATGTCTCACCTGGTGTCCGCGCTGTCCTCCTGGCTAGTCGTCTCATTTCGGCTGTCGTAACAAGCTTATGTTTGGTGACACAGCTCCGGGCCGGAGCGGACCCCTCCGCTGGCCGCGCAGGGAGCGGCAACACCGCCCTGCATTGTGAGTGACCCCCGCCTTCCACGCGCATGCCTTACTGTGCTGAAGTGACAGGATGCACAGACGTAATGCGCGCCACCGGGACACTGTGTGCACCGTGCAGATGCTGCATTGGAAGGGCATACCGCGGTGCTGAGGCTGGTGCTGGCGGCACCTGGAGTGCGCGTGGATGCAGTCAGCAGCAACCGCGACACGCCGCTGCTGTTCGCCTCATCGGGCGGCCAGCTCGGCGCCGTCGCGCTGCTTGCAAAGGTGATGACGCCAGCCGTGCAATGTGAGTGTCAAGTCGACATGTTGGGCGTCTCAAAAGGTATTGCTCAGCTGCCGCAGTCCCTTTCAGGTGCTCCCCTTGTCTCCTCAGCAGGCAGGAGCAGATGTTGCGGCGCGCAACGCCGATGGCATGTCTGCGCTGCTGGTGGCCGCGTCTGGCGGGCATGCGGAGTGCCTGCGCCTGCTGCTGAGGCTCTCGGCTGCGGACACAGCCCAGGCAAGACCACCCTGCCGAATCACAACTCAAATGCTCATCCCTGTGCATGTGGACTTTGCCAAAGCAGCAGACATTTTGAGCTATAGCAGAGCAACCTAGTGCAACAAGCTGTGCTTGGTTTCAGGCATTAGCTGCGGACCGGCATGGGCACACGCCCCTCCACGCGTCGGCGGAGGCAGGAAGCGCCGTGTGCACAAGCATGCTGCTCGAGGCGAGCCACCGTGTGCTCATTCGCACCTGTCTCATCATGCTGACAACATCTCCGCATGCAACAGCAGGAAACTCATTAAATTCACATCGCAAGCTGTGCACACCCCACAGGCTGGCGCAGATGCCTTTGCACGCAATGCTAAGGGACAGACGCCGCTCGACATCGCCCAACGGCGGGGCAGCAGCGACTGCATCACGTGAGTGTGGCTGAAAGCTATGACCCGGCTGCACCGCACTGCAAAATGTTGAGCAATGCCTCACCAGCAATCGCCACACCTACGTTCCAAATGTACAGTTCCGCGACTGCTGCGCTGCAGGCTTCTGAAGGCTGCACAACAGAAGCGCACAGTGGCGGCAGCGCAGCTTGCTGACGGCCTTGCAGAGACAAACGGGGCGCCGAGCAAGAAACCGACAGCCGGCAGGCAGCGGAAGCCCACTGGCAAGTGCTCGGCGTCAAAACAGCAGCCGCAGGCAGACAGCAGCAGTGTCAGCGGCACAGACACAGCCGCTCCCGATATATGCAGTCCGCTGTGTGTTGAGGGTCACATGCCTGCCAGCGCTGCTGCGCGGGAGGCTGACGACGCCGCCGGGAGCCCTGCGCTGCAGAATGGCGGCGCACAACCAGCGGCAACAGGCGTTGTGGACGACACAACGCCGCAACAACCTCAGCCCTGTTCGGCACCAGACCACCTCGAAGATGTGTCCACAGCCCTGGTCACGGCAGTGGTCGACGGCATCTCGGCACAGGGAGCGTCGGAGGAAGCGGCTAGTGGTGCATGGCAGCAACAGCGGCCCCGCTCTCGCAGGCGCCAGCTGGACGGCACTGCTACAGGGCATCAGCAGCCGCCCTGCCGCCCTGCAGCCGGTGGTCACTTGCTTACCGCTGCAGAGAGAACGCAGCCCCCGCAGCACCCGAAGACACGGGCTGTGCAGCCTGCAGCCCGGGGTGACATTCCTGCGGAAGCCGCCCCTGCGCCGCGATCCGGCCCGTTTCAGCCTGCGGCGGGCCCTCAGCAGGCAGCCCCAGCAAAGGAGCGCCACAGCGACGAGATGCAGCACATGTCCACATCTGCCGGTGGACCGGGCAGAAGCGCCAAAGTGGCCGTGAGCGCAGCAGCTGTGCACATCGCGGCTGACGCATCTGCATGGCCAGTGGTGGGAGCGCCTGCTCCCCCGTCTTGGCAGGAGGTGAGCGGCTCACGTTTGTACTGCGCAAGTGTGTCTGATCAGACATGGTTTGCGGCTGCCCATATAGCCGCAAGAGACTGGTATCAATAATCTTCCAATTGGGCGGGCGACTGCAGCAGATCGATGCTCACATGCCTTGGTCGGATGCAGGAAGCAGAGGCCAGGCTGGCGGCCGCGCACCCCTCGGCGCTGGAGCTGGACATCGGCATCCGCCACCTCGCGGTGAGCGCAGTACGACACTGACAGCCGACTGCTGAGCTGTTGGGCGTACCAGCTCGCCTTGTGCTGCTGGCATCGGTGCGTGCATGCCGCTGGGATGTGTGCACCACATGTAGCACCTGGCACCTGCATGCGGCCGAGTTGGGGCTGGTTCAATTGCCAGCAGCCTTTTCGCCTGGACTTGCGACATGTCAGCGACAGCAGCGATCATGGACAGATCATGGACGCCAAACTTGGACACATCGGTTTTGCACACCTCATTTGCAAGGGTTCTAGGGGTTCACGTGCCACAGGGCGCCGGCATCGAGCAGCTCAGCATGGCGCAGCTGGACGTGCTGGAGGAGCTGCACCACGCGGCGCTGTCGTCCGTCGCAGCCCGGCGCCTGCACCTGGTGCGTCACTGCGCACCCGCGTGGCTGCCCTCCCGCCCCGGCCCCCTGCATCAGCCTGTCTGTCGCCGCCCGCTACCGAGGCCGGAGCGCTGGCCCGGTGCTGCTACGACGCAGGATCTGAACCCTGCAGCCCAAGTATTGCACGCGGTGTGGAATGATCTGAGCTGTCCTGTGCATTGCTCGCGTACATCACATTGCTCGCTGCAGGTGCGTGAGCAAGAGGCGGAGCGGCACGCGGAGCAGACCCGCCTTGCCGGCGAGCTGGCGCTCTGCTGAACCTTGTGCTCTGCCATACAGGCCTTCGCTGCCCTTGCCTCAAGTGCAAGACGTTGGGCAGGGTGAGGTCCGGTGCAATGGAAATGTTGGGTCCCCTGTCGTCGTTCTGACTGGATCAATTTGCTCATGAGCTGGTGTGTGAGAGGGCCAAGATTGCAGATGACACAATGTTTGTGCACTGCAGGTTCTCGGGCAGCCACGGTGGCTGCTGCGGGTGTGCAGGCATACATGTTGGCGTCTCTCTACCCTGTCATTACAAATTTCAGCAACCTACCTACACTACCTGAGTTCATGCGCAGCCAAGGTTCAACCAGAAAAACCTGCTGAGGGTGAAAATTGACAGCACCGCAAAGTTGGGTTCCGTGTCACATGAACGAATGCTGGCGTCGCCAGAAGATTGCTTAGCGGCTTGTTCAGGCCTCAATGGTGGTCCCCCAGAAAAGCAGGGAGACATCGAAAAATGGGCGCTGGTGCTGCCCCGACAGCACCAGCAACAAAGATCACTTCGTGCACAATGCATGAGCGGCACATGATGCATAACGAATCGGCCAGCCGGGCGCTCATGTGGTGAGATGCGCCGCTGGGTATATGGTGTCATCAGTGCCGCGAGGTGAAAAAGTTGTGCAACTGGTCTCTCGCCAAGGATATGAATCAATCCGCCTTGCTGCGCTTGGCTGGCGGTGACATGTTGCCCGTGTCTGGCAGCTCCTCCACCGTTGCAGTTGGTGGCTGCTCCTGCCCCGCTGCATCAGCAGCTGCCCCGTCGCTGCTCGTGGGAGCAGTGCTGTTGCCGCCGCCACTGCCACCGCCCAACTGCATGAAGCCGCTGTGGAACATGGCCGAGGTGCTGGCAGTGCGGAGCTCGTTGCCGCTGCCGCCGACGCCCATGGCTGCGGGTTTCACTGGCCTGAATGCTGTCATTGCTGAGCCGACAACATCAGCGCTGCGGGATCTGCAGGCAAAATAGGTGTGAGCTGGCGAGACGGCTATAAGTCAAGCCACGGTCTTACTGACGAGAATTCCATGAATGCAGAAGCTAGCTTGAGCTAAGCACGTACCTGAGCTCAGAGACCCGGCCCTCTGGCTGCTTTGTCCGCATCGCCAGCAGCGCTGCAACATCGCGGAAGCCCTCACCACTGCCCGCTCGGCTGCATAAAACCACGTCCGCCGTGGAGCAAGGTGTACACAGCAAGTGTGTCAGAGCAGCAATGTTGACCTCTCACCTTCGCGAGGCCTGCGCCAGGGACCATGACAGCCATGCACCTGCAAATCCCGGAGTGAACGGTCACCTGCTGGGCCGGGGGGATGCGAGGCTGCCGCTGCCGCCAACTGAAGACCGGGGCGAGGACAGCGTCGACAGCGCCGAGAAGCCGAGGGTGGAGCGCGGGGACGGCAGCGCCTTGAGCGGCAGGCCCGCTGCGCCGTCCGACGCGTTGCTGAGGACGTGCTGCAGCGCCAGAGGCGGGGCCCCTGGCACGGGGCGCGCATACCGCGGCGACGGCCGCTGCAGAGACCAGAAACTGCATTGTTGCGGTCCCATTCAGGACCAGGCCCTGCGAATCAGGGCCGGGCCCGTCATGCACTGCATAGCCCTTGGACACATGCATTGTCCACCACAGGGCCAGGAGCAGCAATGATGCAGTGGTCTCTCCAGGACTATGAAGGCGCTCCCACACCCGAAGGTCCTAACAATCGGGCTACACACCAGCACTGCAGGTGCTGAGGCTGTCTTGATGCCCTCGTCATTGCGGGTGCTGGCACCGCCGCCGCCGCTGCCCGCGTTGTGCAGGCTGGCCAGCGCGTGCCAGGTGGCGGCGCTCGCCCCTGCAGGCATGCTGGCTACAGGGCTGCTCCCCAGCCTGTGAAACACCACACCAGGAAGGTCTGACACCAGCATGTGATGTGACTGCAGCTGCATGAAACGAAGTCAACCCATTGGCCATGTGATCAAGGAACGAGCAGCTGAACATGGAGTGTGCATGCTCAGCAACACTGAAACCCAAATTCACGATATGCACCTTGCATCGGCTGCCAGCCACATGTGCTCTCCAGTCACATCATTCACACAGAGCACTGCCTGCGAGCCAGGGTGCGGCACCGCACGCCACCCTGCAGCATGTGCATGGCCTCATCTCAGCGCGAACCAGGCTGTGGAGTGGCACCTCTGACTGGGAACAGCAGAGGGAGGGTTGCAAAGGAGAGAGAATGCGGGGTGCAGCAGCGAGCAGATCAGTCCACCTGGTGGGAGTCCAGCTGCCTCCGCCAGCGCTGCGTCTGCTCCCGGCATGACTGGCTCGGCGCCAGCACCCAGAGCGGCTCTGCGCACCGCTGCTGCAGCGGCCGCCGGGCTGAGCATGCCGCCTGGGCCCAAGGCGGCTGGCAGCGCGCTGGCTGGGATGGCTGCAGATGGGCCAGCAGGAGTGGGGCCGCCCACGCCTGCCGCCCTCAGCATGGTGCCCTACGGCGAGGCCGTTGCGACTCACCAGACGCAGCAGCCGCAGCAGCTTGGAGGCATTGTCAATGCCAAACACCGGGGTGAGGGGGTGAGTGTATGCTTGGAGCATGTTGGCTGGCGTTGCTTGCTTGCAAAAGCACACGCCGCCTGGAGACATCAAGGAGTACTCACAGGACTGGCGATGCGAGGGTGCCTTGCAAGCATGGCAGCAGCCTCCCTGGAGAAGGGCGTCGGCTGCGACCGGGGCGGCAGCACCGCAGCCGTGGCCATTGCAGCAAATGGCGCAGCCGCCAGCAGCGTCGGGGCCTCTGGGATCGCCGCCAGCTTCGGCTGCACATGCGACTCTAGGATGTCAGTATGACATACAAATGCCGAAGCGTGATGGGCTCAGACATATGCACGGCGCAACTGTGTCCCTGCTCAGAGCTGCAAGGGGTTGACAAGCCAGGTCAGCTGCAGGCCGTCCTGCATCGAGCGGTACCTGCACCTCCGGCACCGTATGCGCACGGCGCAGCTCAGTGCGGGTTGCCAGCCGGACTGACATGCCCCGCTCAGCCACGTCGCCGCCTGCTGTTGGCAGCCGCACCTCCTGCAAGCGGCACACCTTCTTTCTCCTCGACGGTCGTCATTCTTGTTTACGAGTGCTGCTGCATGACCGTCATACCAGATGGTCATACGCCTTGTACGACAGGGTTGGTGGCGTACCACTCGCGATTCCCATGTGACATCATGGCATCACTGCATGGACACATGGCACATCTGTCACTGAGAAACAGGGGGAGTACCAGCGCTTTGAGGGCGTCTGCCGGCGTGGCAAACTCCACGAAGGTGCAGCTGGCTGCGAGCACTGGCAGCGCTGCGCCGCCGCCGGCGGCCGCCGCCTCGGGCCCCACCCCAAGGCGCACGCCGCCCGGCTTGATGGCCAGCCCCGCAAACAGGGCCCGGACCTGCGTTCAAAGCCCCCGCACTCAAACAAAAGGAATACATCTGTGCCTTCGTCCTGGACAGCCGCTAGTGCAGCAGCACGCTGCTCACAGGCGTGGTGCACCCCATTGCACCAGTCAGGAGGCCAGTCCTATGTGGCGCAACCTCCACCCAAGAGCACGTAGATGTAGGTTCGAGGTCTACACCTTAGCAGGGTATCGTCTCTGCTGAAACTTCTGATCTTGTACATCAGTCAAACCTGTGAATACCAAACATCCAGATTAGGATTGACCATGATCCCACCTCCGAGGCGGGGATGCCGCGCACGCGGACGATGCCCTCGCCGCCAAAGCGCAGCGCCAGCACCTCCCGCATCTCTGCCAGCGTCACCTGAGCGCATGACATCACTTATCATGCTGGACCGCGAGCGGTGGCCAGGCAGATGACTGGCTATGCATGGCCATTCTCTGCCATGGCCATTCTCTGCAGCCCATGCCAGCTGCCAGAAGCACCAGCCAAGCTGACAACAACATTTCCTGGATGGTGCACCTGCTCGAGGCGCACAAAGCGCTTGCTGGCCTCGGGCAGCAGCGGCTGGCGGTCCAGGGTGGCCACAGCGCGGGTCGCCTCCTCGGGGGACTCGAATTCCACAAACGCCTGTTGGGGCAGCAACATCTTGTGAACGCGCTTCTTTGTAGCTTGGAAACAACCATCATTTCCACGCCTCGCAGCCACAAGTTGCTTGAGCCTGATACTGCAAGCAGGCCAGGTTTCTGACCATGTATGACAACTTGTCTGACCTGGCCAGTGCGGGCGGTGGGCCCGTGGTAGCTGAGCTGCAGGCCGTTGGGGTGCACCCGGAACCCCGAGAAGAAGGCGGCCAGGTGGGGCTGCCCCGCCTCGGCCGGCAAATTGCGCACCAGCACCGCCGCCGCCTCCGAGCCCCCATCCGCCGCTGCTGCCTAAGGAACAAGGACGCAGATGTGCGGGCTGGTGCATAAAGAACTGCCGTGCGGCATGCAGATGCAGAGAGTTGCAGTGTTGCTCACAGGCCCCGCCGCCGGATGCAGCCTGGTATGCACAACCTCCAAAGTCTGGCTGAGCAGAGCGGTAATCAGGCAGAAGCTGCCACTGCAGCGTCTGCAGGCTGCCACAGCTGAAAATTCCCATCACATGCTGGTGTGGGCTAGGCAATAAGGCCACCTGGAGTGAAGCCTCGAACTCCGCCGACGCCAGCGCTGTTGCCTGCAGGTCGGTCGCGTCGCCCGCCGCCAGTGCGTACACATGCACATAGCGCTGCCCAAAACGCTCGGAGAAGATTGCGCAGTCTAGAGCGACTGCTCGCTGCGCCTCGTCTGTCGAAGCGAAGCGCACGTACGCCTGCTCAGCAGAGGTGCACCACATCACACAGCATCGGCAGTGGCACGCAACGTTGACCGCCAGTCATCAACACATCGTGCTGGCAGGGCACATTGCATTGGACACTGCAAAACATGTGTCGGGAGGCGCAAGCATCACTATGACATGCAAAAAACAAACAAAGCTCACCGCGCCCGTGGTGCGGCCATCAGCGTGCCGCTTGAACAGGATGGGCGAGTGTGAGGCCAGCCGCAGCCCAGCGAAGAAAGTCTCAATGTCCGCTGTGGTGACACGCGATGGCAGCCCCTGCGCTTGCACAAGGTAGCGCCTTGCCAAAGCGTCAACTCGCCAGCAGCCTTATCACACAGTCGCCAAATGCCGTGTGAAAACCAGCCCTGCTACAGGTTTGCCCTGTGAAAGCGCCCGAGCTCGCTTAGCTCCCTTACTGAAACTCGACTGGTACGACCCAAGAGTGATGGTGATGTCGTGGAACTGTCTCAAAGTATCTTCCTCACCTTCATGCGCACCCACAGCCCCAGGCTGGTATCGCCCGCCCCCGCTCCCGGGCCAGGCGCAGAAGCGCTGGCCGGCAACCCGTCCATGCTGATCTCTGCAGCGCCCAGAATCTCGTCAGGCGCTTGGTCCGTAAAAGTTTGAAGCTTATGCATGAAGGTCATCTGTACCGTGTAGCGAGTGTTTGCGGCAGCACTCGCACACACCCTATCTAGTCTGGAGCGTGTGTGAAGCATGACGCCTAGCAGGCGGTGATGAGACAGGCAAGTGGTGTAATCGGCGCAGTACATCACACAGCGCCACATTGCCGACAATCAACGACGGCTGGACCGACGCTGGGGAGGCAGCCGGCGTCAGCGCAACAGCCCCCAAACACTGGACACTCAGCATGCTCACATGCTGGGCTCCGCGAGTATTGGAGGTCTTTACTAGCCAGAAAGTCATTTGGTATCCTGCCCTACTAATCATTCGCAGCCAAAACAGGTTGGCACGCAATTGGTGCATCATAAGTGAGTGGCTGTGCAACGTTACGACACGAGTTGCGCTCCTTCAGCCTAGCTATTCAGCCACATGTCTGATGTGCATCACTGCGGTGAAACTCGCCCACTGCGGCGCCAGTGCAAGTCGTCACCTTTCTGCACCCAGCAGTCGAGACGGCTGCTGCCGACTGATCGAAAGTCCGCAGTGCCCCCCCAGCCTTCAGGGACCAGGGATCAACACTCGATCGCCAAGGACCCACACTGCGCGCTACGGACGTTGCACGCGGCCCCAGCTGCGCCGGCTACTGCGTAGGTGCCACTAAAATCTGACAGCCAGCCCTGCCACCTCTCGGCAGCACGCCGATGCCGGCGGCGGCCACGGCATGCTTTCGACTCAACCACTCGCTGCGATCGGCGTGGCCGTCGAACGACACGAGGCTATACGACGCAGCAAAAGTGCCGGAAAAGTGTCTGCATCTCCGCGCGTCAAAATCCGTGGTCGTGCGAGGCCGATCAATTAGAGATCTCGCCTTTGGTCATATCCGCCCATCACCGCACCCTGCGGCTTACAGGGCCCAAATGTGTCCACGATCCTCTCCCTGACTGACCTACAGCCGTCTCTCCTAGCACGCTACTACGCCGGAAGCCAGAAGAAACGACAAAAATGCGCAACACAGCCCATGGCAAGCCGGCGGCAGACGGCTGACAGCAGCCAGCATCCGCCAGCTGATGAGGTGCCAAAGCCACATGCCGCTGGACTGGCTGCCGCTGTCAAATTGCTTATGCGCTCAGGAACTGCAGCCCGAACTTGTCCACCACCTTCTCCAGCACCTTTGGATCCTCCCGATCCGACTGCAAAGACAATACAAAACGTCAGCAAGGGATGCCCCAACAATACACAACAAGCGCCCAGCAACCCCAGTGTTGCAGAGCTGGCCTGGCTCTGCTTGCTGGCCTGACGACTGCAGCAGCATGGCAGCATTCGACAGAGCAGCTCCAGACAATGATCACCGAAGGCAGTCTCAGGCACAGAGCGAGAAGCAACAGAACGCACCGCATACAGGAAGGCGGGCAGCTGCAGCCCTACGGCAGCCCAGGCGGCCTTTGCAGCGTCCTCGCCCTGCACGTCCTTCATGCGCTGCAGGGCGGCCCCGATGACGGGCGCCGCATTGTCGCTGTCTATGAGCCCGGGGTCAGCGCCCTCTGCACAGAGAGCACACCCTGCCCTCAGCCACCAACACTCGAGCATACCTGAAATCTCTTTCTCTCTTGCCTCATAGCTGTCAGCGCTCACCAGATATGGCGACGTCAGCAGCAGCATAAAGTCCGATCTCGTAATTCTGGTTGGTTGGGTGCAGGTTGCTGAAGGAGGATATGCAAGGCTTACCCCCTTCGGCAGGCTCGCCCGCCTGGAGCACATGTTGCGCCATGCGCTTCAGGTCCACCGCGTCAGCCGCCACCAGGCTGCCGATCAGCTCGCCAACCTGCACGTGGTCACGCTGTATCGGTGGGTATGCAGAGGATGCCATGAATGCCGGACGCCTTGGGCTGTACTGCAATGTGTACAATGATGAACTGTCAAAGTTGCCTCATTGGCGCTTTTCTGTCGAGGCAGGTGACATCACAGGTGGCGGTGCTGTCAATTGTAGTCAATTTAGCTCAGAATGCTGACAGGTGTCATGCACGTAGCTGGCGTGAGCTGAACTGCTCACGATGACTGGCGCCTTGGGCGCATCGATTGCGGTGTCCGGCAGCGCGTCGAGCAGCTTCCTGAAGCCTGTCTCGACCGCTGGCCCTGGCAGCAGCTCCGCTGCAGCAGCAGCAACAGCCGACGTTTCAGCACCACCGATGAAGTCACATGCCGAGCTGGCGACCTTTGGATGGTTCGCAATTGGTCACATGCAGTCGAGGTGCTGTGCTCCGCAGAGGCATTCCGCAGGGGCAGCCACATCGAGTAGCAGGCAGCGCACCCTTGTGCAGCGTGCCATACAGCGCGGCTATGACGTCCCAGTCTGTGCCACGAGCCTCCAGCGCCTCTGCAAATATGCGCTCGACCATGGGCGGCAAGTCCGGCTTGGACGCTGCAATTTCCTGCGCAAAGCCATGACAACGTCGTAACGCCAGAGCTCATGGCTGCCTGCAACCAGTGTGCTGTAGTGCTGATGTCACAGCGTGCCTGCAGCTCGTACATGCATGCTGTGCTGTGCTGAGCACGACCCACCGCTAGCAGGGTCACATGACATGAGACGCTGTGGCCCTCCAACGCCCCAGGTGCTTCTGCTTGCCACCGACATCATGGCAGCATAGACACACGACATGGAGCCCAGACTCACCTGGAAGCTGGCAACGGCCTCCTTGTCGGACTTCAGCTGCAGGTACTCTGCGACAAGGCCCTTGCAGCGGCCCTCTGCCTCCTTCTGCTGAGCTGGGGTCGCGCCGCCCGCTGCGGCTGCCGGCGCTGCTGCGTCGCCGGCCGGCTGCGGGGGGGTCGGCGGCCGCCCTGAGCCGGGCGCTGCAGGGGGCGAAGCCGAGGCGTCGGGGCCGGCGGTGCGAGGCTTGAGGTCCAGCGGCTTCCGCTGCCTGCAGGAGCCCAGCATTGACATCAACAAGCTGGGGTGTGTACCATGCCACCAATGTCTGGCCAGCACATGGTCAAGAGTATTGCTGCCAGATGGCAAGATCTGTGGCAGACCGATGCACAGCACGATTGTCGCATGGAAGCTTCATCTGGCTCGACAGGAGCTGTACGGAAGGCTTCTGAACGGCACGGTCACGACCGCTGCACAGGACTTGGTGCGTGGGGGGCTAGGCTGTGGGGCTATGCAGCGGTCCCCATCCTAGCACCCCACGCACTGAGCCCAGCATGGTAGGTGAAAAGCAGGCAGCAGTGGACTCATGGTGGAGTGACCAGGTGAGGAATGAGGACGCACCTGGGGGGCGAGGCGTCCCGCGGTGGCTGGGGCACGCTGCCGAGGCGGCTGGACGGAGCGCCGCCGCCGCCCGGCCGCAGCGCACGCGCTGGGCCCAGGAACTCCTGCAGGGTCGGTCGAACGTGTCAAGGCTGAGTAATCCAAGACGGCTTGTTGCAGTGCGAGCTTGTGCAGATCAGAGCGCCCCACTGTTGCTCTTGTCAGATGGGACTGCTTGCAGGAGCCATGCCAATGGTGTCTACAGGAGTCAGGACGAAGCTACATCTGCGATTATGCTGTTGAGGAGATGTCTGTCGTGCATTGCAAGCATTGCAGGATCAACGATTTGGCAGGAGCCCGAAGAGGGGGTTTACTCGCACCTGGCTGGGGGTGCGCGCCATCGCACGTATGGGGGCGTCCACGCGGTCTGGCACCTGCATGCGGCCGACCTCCATGCGCCTGCCCAACAAGCATTGTGCCAATGGTAAGCAAGCTGACGGGCAACAGTGGCTCGTAACTCTTTGTGCTGAGGTGACGCCGTCCCAAATGGGACGAAATGAGCACTGTTTGAGCAGTGTGACGGATATGACGACGCTGCAGCTCACTGCAACTCCCATTTGGTGAACACCAGGGCACAGCCATCATCAGGCAACTGTCAGGGGGTTTGGAACACTCACGTGCCGATCTGGCCACGAGGTGGGCCGCCATAGTCTGACATGTCGCGCCGACCGCCGCCGCCCCGATCCATTGGCATGCCCCTGCCGCCCCGTGGACCACTGGAGCGCGCAGCTTGCTGTTTGCATTGCCAAGCGAGCACGGTCACTAAACGTGCTTTGCTGTGAGCGACCACACCAGCACGCACAACAGACAGCCAGCAGGTTACAGCACCCAGCCGACTGTGGATCTGAGAAACACAGTCACAAGCAGAATGATGATAGATGTCACGCCAGGTAACGAGCTTCACGGGGGCTTGCCCCGTGCTGAGGGCCCTCGAAAGTGCTGATGCACACCTGGCGCAGCTGCTCGGCGGCCTCCGCGTGCACCTCTGCAATCTTCTTGGGGCCCTCCGCCTTGCGGCGCTCCCGCCACCCGTTGTACCGCATCTCCCTCAGATCCTGCAGGGCAGCAGACGCAACCTCAGCAGAGCAGTTGTGCGAGCCTGGCGCTGACGAGGCGGAGCGCAGCAGCTCATCTCCACTGCTGCGAGCTGGAGTTCGAGCAAGGACCAGAAGCAGCCAGGAGCGCCAGTGCCACCGCAGCAAAAGCCGAGCAGCATGACCAGCCCATGCGCTGACCTGCAGGGCGAAGCGGACGCGGGACTCTAGCTTCTTCGACTGCGACAGCGCCTGGATGCGTCTGAAGTAAACGTCCATGCGCTCCTTCGCCTCCTTCGTCTGCTGCAACATGACAAAATGACATTGGGCGCGCTGCCCAATGCATGCTACCCACGCTGAGGTGGGTGACACCCTTTCCGTATGCCGCTGACAACGGCACCATTGCATGCAGTTGCACAGCTGCGAGTTGCGCAGCAGCACTGTGGGACGGCAGGGTGCGCACCCCGGACTCCTCGAGCGTGCCGCCGATCGTGCGCACCAGCTTGATCAGCGACTCCACGTCCTCCTGCCGCGGGTTGGCGACCTGCGAGGGGCCCATGTCGTCGTCATAGCCAAACTTATAGAAATCCTGCAGGACGGCACCCTGCCAACTCACATATGCATGCCTCTCCAGTAGGGTATGAAGTAGACCTGCCCAGCTGCGGGTGGTGTCAGCCTTCACATGGCAGGTGCAGACACCACAGAGCGCCGCATGAATGTCGGACATTGGTGTTGCTTAATCTGCAGGGGTTGGTTGAGGACGCGCCTCGCCGAGCAGCTTGATGATGCACTCGTGCATGATGCGCTCCGTGAGCATCTTCTTGATGTACAGCTGGCCAATGAACTGGATGTTGCCCAGCATGCGCTGGCGCCCCTTGTACTCGGCCGCCGCCCGCCTGGCCTCCTCGACCTTCTCCCGCCGCTTCTTCTCGGCCTTGGTCTCTGTCGGCTTCGCAGGCGAGATCTGCACGAGTCACACCAGGAGCTTGTGACTGCAAACGCCATACTGCTCCTTTGGTGCAGACTGCTGCCAAGGGTACTCGAATGACGTGTCCAGGTGAGCTGGACACTCCGAGTACCCAGAGTGCAGTCCCATCCGCGCACATGCAGGTAGCATGTCGCTGGTCGACCCCTTAGAAAGGATGGGCGCCTGTTGCACAGAAGTGCGCAGCTGCCTTCTGCCCTCCCAAGCACACGGTGAGGTAAAAATTCTCCGAAACACCTCGCCCTCCTCCTTGTCCTCCTTGGCGGGCTCTGCCTTCTCATCCGCAGGCTTGTCAGCCTTGTCATCTGCCGCGTTGTCATCACCGGCCTCGTTGGCAGCGGCATCCCCCTCCTCCTCCTCCTCTTCTTCCTCCTTCTGCAGCACAAGCGAAATGTGGTGTGAGCAAGACAGAAGTGGTGGGGAAGCTGAACACATGCATTGCCAGCTGAGTGGGATGCCAGGTTGCATGGTGGAGATGCCATGCTCTGCAACGAGCCCCCTCGCCATGGAAGGGGCACATCTCGTGCCAGGAAACGATGTACCTGACGATGAGAGGCACGACACTGTCAATGCACGACGCACCTCGCCAGCAGCGACCTTGGCGGCGGCCGCCTTCTCGCGGGCATCAACCGCCGCCATCGCCTGGTCGCCCGCCTCAAACTCCTCCTGGCACTTGTTCAGCAACAGCCTGCACCCATCAAGCCGCTAGCTGGCTGCAGCACATTACCGGACGGACATCCCACAACCGTCTTGCTGGAGTTGGCAGTCAGGTATATTCGGGCACATCACGACCAGCTGGGCTGCAGTGGACGCAATGAATGATTACGTCACATACCTGGCAACTATATAACACACTAGCATGAACAGGCAAGCAGCAGACACCCACCGGCGGAATGTGATGGACTTCTTGGCAGGCTGGCCGTCTTCTGGCGGCCCTGCGTCGGGGTCCTCAAAGGAGGGCAGCTTGGCGGCCAGCCGCACGCACAGCTCCGCGTACAGCTCCGTGAAGGTGACCTCGGTCAGCGCCTTGTCGAAGATCTGCAGGGCACCAAAATATGGGGGATCTTGAAGGGTTTGCAGCTCCGACGGCTGACATGGTCCACTCACTGCGCGCTGCCGGACGCTAACCTGCCGTGATATGTCAAATGACAGCGCGCAGCAGGCATGGTGTGGCACATGGGCAGGCAGCTGCGCACCCGGTCGATGAGGCCCTTCAGCGTCTTGGACGCGGTGATGCCGATGGCAAACATCTTCTCCAGGATGCGCTCGAAGTTGTCGGGCGTCAGCTTGTTCAGCAGCCCGTTGAACGCCTTCTGCTTCTTCTCCTCCTCTGGGTCCGCCGTCACCGTTTGGCCGACCTGCGATTTGAGCAGCAGCTCAGCACATCACTATCCTGACATGTGCTTGCAAACACCACTGCAAAGCAACCTGGAGCTTTACACACGCCTCCTGCAAAGGATATCGCAGAGCATCTGCTGAACATCGCATAAAATGCAAGCTGCCAGCAGCACGCTACTGCCTTCTTGCCAGCTCGGGGACTCCAGCGGATCTCAAGTCCAGGGAGCCAGATGAAGCATGGATCCAGCTAGCAGATCATCAGCGGCCCATATATGACCTGCCCAGCATCAGAATGACGGACTGGAACCCAAGCGTCGAGGTGCCAATCGTCGACGGCAACGGTCCAGACCCACCTTGAAGCTGTTCTGCGTCTTGTGCAGCTGGATGCCGGACAGCGGGCCGCCCGGGGTGGGCGGCGCCTGCTGCGTGCCGCGGGACCACACGTCCGCCTGCACGCCGCCCGGCCGCCCGCTGGCGGCGCGCATCATGCCGGGGGGCCCCGGCGGCCCACCGCGCCCGCCTGCACCAGATGAGGCACCTGGTGTCTTCACTTGTGCATGGAATGCAGCACGGGTGGTCAGGAGGTAGGAGACTGTGTTGCAAAGTGTGACGACCCATCTGTGTCGGATCTCTGTGTCGAGCTCTCTGCCGCACGGTCCGAAGTTGAGGCTGCAATACACGGCAGCCTCCACTTGCCATGAGCTGACCAGGCGCCATGAAGCGCCCCATGGCAATGCCGGGAGTCATTGATGTTTGCTAGGCACACCAGACGCTGGTGTACAGGCATGCAACCAAACAGGCATCTTACCGAAGCCGCCGCCCGGCCCGCCGCCGCCGGGCATGGGCGCATGGCCCCAGCGGCCGCCGCCCGGCTCCTCTGGCAGCATCTGGGAGCCGCGCCGCCTGTCGTCGGGCGGGCCTGCAGATGAAGTTTCCCCAGTCAAGTGGTGCTGTGCTCCTGAGATCATGTGTGCCTGTTGTTCTCTGCAGTTCTCCCTGCTATGTTGTCAGAGGGCACACGGGAGGGCTGCTGCAGGCGCTTAGGTGGCGTCTGACACTTGGCCTGCATGCTGCCAACGGTCAGCATGACCACAACAACGACAACAACTGTCGGCCTGAAGCTCTTGCACGATGATCTAGTGTGGTGAAGCTCACTGTGCAGTTCTTTTTGCTAGACTTGTTGTGTTTCATCCAGCAGTGTACGAACAACTCTCAAGGTTGTAGAGTGAACACTGACACTGCCAGCTGACATGATCAGTTCAGAGACATAAGTACGCAGGTATGCAGGCTGGCATGAGGGAGGGCAGGAAGCGCGTTCACCTCGGCCCATCATGCCGGGAGGGCCCATGCCCATGCCTCCGTGCGGGCCGCCGCCGCGGCCGCCAAAGTTGTTGGGGGGCACGCTGTCGCGGCGGCCGAAGCCAGGGGCTGGCCCGCCGCGGGGTGCACCCATGCCGCCCGGTCCGCCCATTGGCGCCTGCAGCAAGATGGTCCAAGATGGCACAAAGGGCACTTCACATGTGACATGGCCAACAGGAGAGTGTCTGGACAGCATGCAGCGGTGGCCTCAGGCTAATAGGAAACATTTTGTTCTCAGCAGGGCGGCAGCCCCTCAACAATCGCTTTTGATGGTCGTCATCGGCCAAAGTGCACACGAGTCGGAATTGCGCAGCAACACATCCAGCGTAGGTATGTTTAGCAGCTGCCAGATCTGAACGTCCAGCTTGGGTACCTCGCCGGGCGAAAGCTCTTCGATCCTCTCCAGCCCTGCTGGCTCTGCCGTGTGGTTGTGCTGCTGGCTCAGCAGCCAATCCCGCGAATACCTACAATTCAATGGTCGAGCACTGTAGATGTTCAGGTGGCCCACAAAGAGTGCGGGCTCAGCATGCTGCATGGGAAAGTGCCAACACTACAGAGCATGACTGCCCTGCAAGCGTCTCTCTGGCTGCTGGCGTGCGAGGCACAAGCGTTGCAATAGACCAGCAACACAGCCGGGAGATGTGAGGCGGAGGGCACGCACCGCTTCTTGCCGTCTGGCGAGGCGCCCTCGGCAGCGTCAGAGAGCTGCAGCTTAGCGGTCGCGACGCGCAGCGCAGCGAGAGGTGCGTCGGGGGCGTCCTCCCAGTCTTCAACCGCTGTGGACACCTCACGGCTCAGGGGCTGCAAGCACAGCAAAGCAATCAACGCACCATCGTTGGATTGGAGACGGCAGGTGACAAGGCAATGTCACCATCCGCATGCAACCTCAGTGTGAAGCAAGCCGGCGTACTTGCAACAAGGTTCCAGGTCATGTCAGGTCATGGAGAGCCACAGGGGTGGTGTTGGATCTGCTGACTCACGATGGGGTGGCTGGCAATCGAGGGCCGCGAGGTTGGCGGCGATGGCGGCGGCGGCGGCTGCGAGGGGGTGGCTGACTGCGAAGGCGCCTCATCCTTCTCCTTGGGCGCCGTGTATGCGTCCATCATATCACCAGTGCCCTGTAACATACAGCAGCGCAGCGTCACTGCTGAGTGAGCGCTGGAGGACAGCCAGCCTATTGCAGGGGTTTATGCCTGGGATGCCTTATGGGCATGCAGCGGATCAAGGCAGGCTCGTGATGTGCATGCATGCAGGAAAGCGGGCCCGCAGCACAAAGCAGCAAAGTCAGTGCTGGTGCTTGACACCCACACCTTCTCCTCAGCACGTGCCATGGCCGCCTTGCGCTTCGCCTTGGCGCTGAGCGCGGGCGCTGCAGGACCGCCATCTGCCTCCTGTGTACGACACAATCCAGCTTGAACTTGCTGCCCAGCCAAGGGTCAACAAGCCTGCGAGCGGCATGTCATGACCAAGTTATTCAGATCTGAAATGTGCCACATGCACTGGAGCTTCGATAGGAAACATGGCAGACCTTGCCGGGGTGCGCCTCGCCAGTCGCATCTGCGAGCTCCTTCTCCAGAGAGGGGGAGACCTCAGCCGCGGACTCGGCAGCAGTCTCAGCGAGCGCGGCCTCCTCCGCCTTCTCGGCTTCCGCTGCGGCATCTGCTGCGGCCTGCGCTTCGGCGGCTGCTGCGGCCTGCGCTTCTGCGGCTGCTGCGGCAGCGCGCTCTGCGTTCGCCCTCTCGAGCTCCGCCTTCTCCTCAGCTGCCTTCTCAGCCGCCTGCTTGGCCTCCTCCGCCTGTCGATTTATCCAATAGAATGTGGATGAATAAGCAAATGCAATCGATTGGTTGACGATGGCAACATGGCCTGATGTCATGTCGCATGTCTGGCAAGCTGCAATGAAGTCCGCAGGCGCCTTGCAATCGACAGAGGGTGCAAGCACCCCCGCAAGTGCTGCTCTACCGTGCTGAGTAAACCTAGCAGCGCACATGGCAGCGCGCTCGGAGAGTAAGCAGGCATGTCCGGCAATTTGCTGAAGTTTAGGCAGGGAACTGCCAGCACAAGATTGTTTGCTTGTGTTGCTTATGCTGCACCTTGGCTTTGGCAGCTGCCTCCTCCTCTGCAAGCCGCTTGGCGGCTGCTTCAGCCTCCGCCTTCTCCTTTGCAGCAGCTTCAGCCTCGGCCTTCTCCTTTGCCGCTGCTTCCTCCTCGGCCTTCTTGGCAGCCTCCCGCTCAGCCTGCATGCCCCAGAGCATCTGCTGCTCAGATTGAGGTGTCCAGTTGGAGCACACCATGCAGACACTTGTTAGCCCATTAGGGGAGAGCCGCGGGAACATGCACCGCAGTCGGCTGCACCTTGGCCTTGGCCTCTGCCTTTGCAGCAGCTTCAGCCTCGGCCCTGGCAGCCTCAGCCTTGGCGACTGCATCGGCGCGCGCCTTCGCAGCCGTCTCGTCTGCACGCTGCTTGGCGGCCGCATCCTCAGCCGGCGGTGCCGCGGGCACCGCCACAGTGGGAGCTGCAACTGGCGCAGAGCTAGCCAGCTGCTCAGGTGCCTTGTCGCCAGCGGCGGCTGGCGCTGCCTGTGGCTGCGCGGCGGCTGCTGGTGCGGCTTCTGAGCTGTCCTCAGCGGCGTTGGCGGCAGCCTTGGCGGGGGCGCTGGAGGCTGCTGGGGGCGCGGGCGTCTTGCTGGCGGCATCCGACGGCGCCACAATCGCGATCGGCCGCCTCTCTGGCGCCGCCGGCCGCGCTGCTGGCTGCACAGCCTGCACAACAACATGCAGAAACGTTTGGGAACCTGTCGGGACCCTACCACCAGTATCTGTATACACTCTGAAGTTTGTCAACGGGTGCACGACCGCACTGCTGTTGCTGCAGCGTCTGCTCACCGGTGCTGAGGTAGCGCTAGTCAGTGAGGCGCCAGACGCTGCGGAGTCAGCACGGCTGGGTGCAGAGCCAGGGCGCGCCAGGCCAGGCGGGCCGTCACGCAGGGCTGCACCAGGCTCAGTCTTGTGCGCAGCTGCCTACAGAGGATACGACAGCGACGTCTGGGGTCAGCACACACCCTGGCCAGTGGTTGGAAGGTACTGGACGGCAGCAGGCGCAGCAGATTGAGCTGCAGAGCACAGGCATGCCTGCGGCACGGGGGAGAGCACCGCACCCACCTTTGCTGCGGCCTCCTTGCGTGCGGCGCTGAGGTCGAGGCTCTCCCCTGTGTCAGGGTTGACCAGCTTCAGCGTCCTGCGGGGGGCTGGCTGCACGATCTTGGGTGCCTGCTGCCCGCCGCCGCCACGGCCCGCCTGCTGCCCTGGTCCAGCCTGCGGCTGCTGCCCCGGCGGCACCGAGGCCAGGTGCTGCGGCTGCCCCTGCTGGTGGCTGGCGCCACGCCCGCCGCCGCCCGGCGGCCGCTGCATCCGTGGCTGCTGCGGCGATTGCGGGCCGTGCTGCGGGCCCGGCTGCTGCTGCGGGTGGGACCCGTTGCCGTAGCTCTGCAATACCAACACAGCGGTCAGCATCACAGCTGATTATCGCCCAGTGGACATGACAACAGCGCGTGTGGCCAGCCAGCATGTGGGTGGTGTCAGGCACCGCGCTCACCCCCTGGCGTGCGTGGCCGGGGTGCTGCTGCGGCGGCTGCTGCTGCTGTGGGCCGTACACGCCCTGGGGGCCGCCCTGCTGCCCGGGGTGCAGGCCGGGCGGCATTTGCATGTAGGGCGGGGCGCCCATGTACATCTGCTGCTGCGGGCTGTACATGTTGGTCATGTACTGCGGGGGCAGAAAGGCGCCCTGCGGCGTGACCAGCATGCCCTGCGGCGTCAGGTACGAGCCCGGCGGCATCTGCATGCGCATGCAGAAGGCTGTAGTTAGCACAATGAGCATGTATGACACCATACGCCTGCCACACAATCTGGCACCACTCCAGGTTTGTGCGCCACCGCAGCAACAGCAATTTGGCTCCAAACAGGTATGTCTGACGAGCAGCAGCGCCACGGCACACCTGCCCCTGCAGGCCAGGCGGCAGGCCCATGCTGCCGGACGGCATGCCCGGGTACATCTGCATCGGCGCGCTCTGCTGCAGGTGCTGCGGCAAGCCCTGGCTGCCTTTGCGGGAGTGGCCGGCGCCGCCCCCCTGCTGCCCCTGTGGTGGCCGCGAGATGTTGGCGCCCTGCCCGGACGGCTGACGCCCGTGCATGGCTAGGACGCCAGGCTGTGGCGGACTCTGGCCCATGGGCGGCTGCTGCGAATGTTGCGGGAGCGGCTGCCCCTGAGTCCCGCCCTGCTGGCCTGTCGAGTTGCCGCTGCTGTTGGAGGGCGGCCGTTGGACGGCCGCAGGGGCATTGCTGGGTGCCTGACCGGCGGGTGCACCCGGCGGCTGGTTCAGCGGCGGCGGCCGGGGTATCCGCTGCACCTGCGGCGGTTGCACGGCGCCTGTGCCGCCGTTTGCTGTGGCACTGCCACCTGGCCGTTGCTGCGAGTTTGACGGAGGTGGTGCCTGCATGCCCAGAGTATCACAGAGATTGCCTTGCACGTCATCGGGTGCGTCGCCATGAAGGCCGCCAGCAGGGCGCTTTGCATGCCAATGCTGAATGGTTTGACGAGCAAGCCCATCGCCGGCTGGGTCACCTCGTCATCCGCTCCAGGCATGTAGGACCCGAACTGCAGAGGGCCTGCTGGTGCCCTTGGCCCACCACCTGCAGCAGGCATATTGTGCTGGAGCAGGATGGCTACACGGTCCAGCAGGTACCAGGAACGCTGCACGCCCATCAAAACCCGCGGCAGGTCGAGCAAAGGAGCACGTAGGCTACCTGTAGGCAGCTTGACGGGCTGAGGTCCGGGGGCACCAGCTGCAGCCGGCTTCTGTGCCTTTCCGGCTGCTGCCTGGGTGCTGGCCACACCGTTCGCGGTCGCGGCGGCGAAGCTCCCTCGCGGTGGCTCTGCACATCGCAAGCACTGCAGGTGACGCCAGCCGAGGACGGTTTGCTGCGCCAGCGGTGACCGGGACGGCACTGAAGGCACAGTGCTGCATGCCGCCTCACCTATCGGCGCCGATGCGCCCGAGGGTACGTCGCTGCGCGCGGTCGGCGGGCCCTGCTGAGCGACTGGCGCCCCGCCGTCGGGCCCGGACGCCTTCTTGGCGGTCACACTGCACATGCCACGGGACGGCTCAGGCACTTCATATGGCAGCTTACAGGCACGCGCCCCCCGATAGGACACCCTCACCACATTCGGATGCGTACCACTTTGCACTGTGTCAATGACTGATCATGCGGAGAGTGCTCTCCTGTGAGCTTCGACCTGCACGGGTGTATGCATCCTGCCTGCACCCTATGGACAGCGACAGGACAGGATTGCTCACTTGCGGTTGTTTGCGTCTGTCTGGGCGCTACTAACACGACTGCTGGCCGGGCCTGACCCATGTCCAGTTGCGTGATTTGAGCCGCCACCGGGTGCTTCACTCATCGAAGTTGTGCTAGGTGAACCACTCAGCCACCTCGCCCGCTGCCCCGAAGGGGCAGGGGAGCACAACTAGTTGCTTTGTAGATGCTTTCTTTTGCTGGTGCGTCGCTGATTGACTTGTTGGAGGGTGTTTCCAAAGCCAGAATGACCTTGCAGGTTGCACTTCGTTCTGGGCGAAAGGGCTGCCGTGGTGCTGCAGGGTGGCAGCTCGCATGTTCGGCTCTGCTCACCCCTGCAGTGCTGTTACCTGCATGTTTGCCGACCACTCGTGCGTCACTGCATAACCTCCAACACTATCGGTGTGGGTTTGCCAAGGGAGAGCCACACCTAGCAATGCCATAGAAATGTCGTGGGTTCAAATCAGGTATGGCCGGGCTGTATCCACCCTGCATGCTTCATGCCAAAGCGTGGGTGTCACCTCCTGTTTAGGGACGCTCCCCAGCGTTCGCATAACATCTCGCCCAAAAGACACCCACGTATTGCAACCTTGAAGCTTCCATATCTTCTGACTGGGTCCACTGCACGTAGCGCCTCATCACTGCTATCTTCATACTGTCGCAATGCCGGCAAAGTGTGGCGCAATGAGCCCTTGCCCAGGCACCTCGAAGTCGGGCTCGGCGTCCACCTGCAAGGGCACCATCACTGAGCAGACATCCAGGTTGAGATCTTCCTGCAGGATACTGCTCAAGTGCTGCTAGACTAGTCAGATATATCCACAAGGTGCAGACCGTCTTAAACAGGCCGGAACCCCGTATCAGGGACCCCGTCTGCCTGCACAGATGGCAGTTGTCTGCCGCTAGCCGCTGCAGCGGCTGCAAAACCCTCTGCAGAGCATCAGTGGCAAGCTTCGGCGTCGGCATCCTATTTTGGGCGCATTGAAATGCCATAACGATGGCACGCTGAGCACCTGCTGTGTCTGCAAACCCCAGTGCTCTGGCGACGCCAGCACGTGCTCGATAAACAGCAGACGACCGCCGGGCCGCAGCACCCTGGCGGACTCTACCAGCGCTGCGCTGGGGTCCGGCACCGAGCACAGGACCTACGACGTTACGATGCTACTCTCTGAGCCGGCAACTGCACCTGGGCAATGTGCGTTGCCACAGCGGGGCAAATCGGCTGCTAGGGAGCACGCATCCAAGCATGGTGACTTAGAGCGGGAAGCAGTCAGCGCGCAGGATCAGCATAGGCAGGCCTCACCAAGGTGCAGATGACGGAGTCGAAGCTCTGATCTGGAAATGGCAGTGCCTGAACATCCCCTGCCACCAAACGCAACCTGTCCGCTGGTAGGCCTGCATCCTGTGCTGCTTGCATTGCATACGGCGCCATGGCTGTGTTGACGTCTATGCCAGTCACGCTTACATCCTGCAGATGGCAGGCAGATGAAGCTTTGTCGGACTACATATGGCACACCATGCCCATCGCGCCCTGCAGCCAGACCCGGCAAACCCCAAAGCGTACACCAGACATCACCTTGTTGCCATAGTATCTGAGGTTGGGTCCAGTGCCCATGCCAAGCTCCAGGACATCGGAGCCAGGCGACACTGCATCAGCGAAGAGGCGGCGCTTGAGCGGCGCAACCTCGGCTTCGTACTGCTGCATGGTTGTCGCCATGCCCAGCGCAAAATACCTGAAAATTGAGATTGACTTTTCTCCAAACCGTCATGTGACTTCAAGAGTGACCAGGCTCTGGACGACATGCCCTCAAGGGGCGCGCGTCTCCTGTCATGCAGGCTTACCTGTCATACCAATCCCACCGCCCTGGCCACTGAGCTTTGCTGCCATTGCTGCCGGGCTGCCCACTACCGCATGAAGCGCAACACAAGACGCCTGCTGCCGAGCCTGAATCCAGGAAGGAGCAGGCGATTGGGCATCGTCAAGTATGCAACCTGGCAGTCGAAATGATTACATGCATGTCGGCGCGCGCCAGGGTACCTCACCTCTGAGTATGGTGCGCCTGGATGTGCGGCTGATCAGTGGCTGGTCCGGCTCTCGCTTATCAGAAGCTGCCTGACACACGTTTCGGTTGGCTGCAGATTGCCAGCTTCGTTGCCGCAGGCCCGGTTGCAACCTGATGCTGCAACACTGAGCGGGGCGCTCGATTGCTATGTCTGCTCTGTTGCCGATTCCGTGTAAGGCTCTCATGGCACTCGGTATGACAACAATGGTGTGATCTAAGTCCAGCTTGCGCTTCTGCTCAGTTGTGGTTACTCTGACATATGCGCCACTGCACCCTGCATGTGCTGCATGCGTGCACAATGCAAAGCGACGGAAAAGCACGAGTATAGATAGCTCCCTGCCCTTAGCGGAACTCTGCAAGCAAACAAGCAGCTCCCTTCATGTCGGTGGGTCCACTGCAAGTTTGTCAACGGTGGAGATCTTCACGGGTTGGCCATCGTTCATTCCCAGATGACAGATAACATGGACTCACATACCTTGCTTTGCGCTTGAAGTGTTGCCTGAGGGTCCAAAGTACCTACATTTCAATTTGCCAGAAGCTTATGGCATGGCGTCTGGCTTCGTGTTGAAGCTTCCTCGTTGCGTGTGTGTGCATGATCTGAGCCCCAGGCCAGCTCTCAGTCGTGTTTCCCACCAGCGTCTGATCGGCAAATCACACCTCTCTTCGAGCTTCAGCACGTGTGCAACCCAGGTGCGTGTTGCAGTTGGAGCTTGAGTCGCTGCATGGTGCATGCGCACATCCTCTGAACACTTGGTGCATGCTGCTGCAGGCCAGGCTCAGCCTCTCGTCACGGCTGCAAGCAGCTCGCAGGGCGTCAGTCCGAGGTCCTGTGCGAGCTCAGGCGGGCGGATATGCTGCAGGGTCCGGAGCAGCCTTTGGTCCCAGGGTGTGCTGCACAAACCTGCTCAGTCCGCGCTTCGTGCACCAGTCCTGCGTCACCAAGCTTGATCTTGCTTCCACAAGCTCAACGAGCTGCTACGCATGTCTCTGCAGGGTGCCTTTCTTGTGGGCTTCACTGCAAAGGATGGCGCAGATGTTGCCGCCTGGTTTGCGGGCGTTGAGCCCGGCTTCCCAGTGTCGCACTGCAGCAACGAGCTGCTGCCGCTCAGCCTGGGCGAGGCGCTGTACGCAGACTACCGCGACCCCTTGGCGGACCTCGTCAAGCCGTCAGCAGCTGCAGGCGGCTCGCTAGACGGCACCGAGCTTCACACACCAGCACCCAGCAGCGCAACCTCTGGCCAAGCCAGGAATGCACTAGGATCAGACACTAGCAGCTCATCCAGTGGCGGCGGCGGCGGCGGCGGCAACAGCAGCAGCAGCAGCAGCAGCAGCAGCACTAGAAGTGCAGGCATCAGTGTGGACGGCAGTCAGAGGCCCAGAGGCAGCGGCATGCGGCCAGTGGGAGCTGACCTCCCGGAGCCAAAGCAGTTTCGTGTGCATGCATACACCGGTCTGCTGCCAATGCCGCGCATCGCCATCCTGTCCGGCCTGTCCGAGATGGAGTGGGTCGGCATCTGCGAGCTATGGGACACCACAGGTGTGCGCCGCGCCTGGCATTGTCACCTACTGTGAGCTCCTGCCCTGCTTGCCAGTTTCCTGTGCCTGCAGTGTCCCAGTGGTCCTAATATCTGCGTGCAGGCCTGCCGCAGCCCATCTTTGCCAGTGTGACGCAGCGCATGCTCACTATCCCGCTGGGCAACCTACTGGACCGTGTTGCCGACGAGTATGCTCGCAACGACGCTGTCGGGTGAGAGCTCCTCGTCGAGTAAACCTTGCTTGCAGCTGCAGCGTCTCCGATCAGCTGCCGCCAGAGCGTCTCTCAACCCGTCCACCACGCAAGTCGGTTGTGTCTGCGATATGAGTCAGTGATTTCTTGAGGTGCAGTGCATCTGGGCCGCCACCCTCTGTGATTGATGTGGAACAAGTGCGCTCGAAGCTGGAGCACATCAAGTCCCGCAAAGCAGCCGCAACAACAGCCTCAGACGCTTCCAGCAGCAAGCAGCAGCAAGCAAATCAGCAGCAGGCAGCCAGGGCGCGGGCGGTATTGGACAAGCGGCTGGCGTCGTCTGGCGGACGACTGCAGGTGCCCAAGGAAGGGGTGGTCCTATGTCCTGCAATGCCATTTGTGCACGAGTTGCTCCACCCACAGCTCATCCTTCTTGACGCCTGACGACACCGTGCAGGTAGTGGACTTCATGAGCGGGACGCCGCAGCAACGGCCTGCCGCCGGCCCACAGCAGGCAACAAAACAGCTGACGGAAGCAGAGGCAGAGGCGCAGCAGGACGAGGAACGATTTGCTGCGCTGCGGAGAAAAGCGGGCAAGCTCGCACGTCAGGAGCGGCGGAGTCTTGCAGCAAATGGTGACACAGCACCGCAGCCGCGCGGCTTCTCCTGATGACGGTCCCTGAGTATGAACCAACTGTACACTATGCGAAGGCAGCCACAAACCAAGTGGGCTTGTCTGGTCTGGTGCGCTGCGATGTCGACAGTTTGCGTGAGCTACCATCTTCATGGAGGACCCCTTCTGTAGCTACTTGACACACATATGACAGATAGCTGCCGGCCTTGCTGCACTTGAACAGCTCTCGCATGCTGTTCTTGGATTGTCAAAGGGGGTACCCTCGTAAGGCAGGGGTGCAACTTCAGATGTTCTCGTCACCACACCCTAAGCCCATGTGATACGCATGTGACTCACGCAGCGCACAGCGCTGTTCTACAGGTACGATCGCGACCTGTCAGCTGTGTCCTCCAGCTCTTGCTATTCTCAACCAATTAGCAAGGCAGGGCGCTGTTCACGCTGGGCGTTCGACAGCGTATTGGACGCCTCTTGACTAAACGCACGCGTGGGCGGGCCCGCAAACATCCGGGAGGGTTTCTGCCTCGCAAACCGTTGCAGTTTGGCTTGTTCATCCAGGCGGAAGCAGACAAGCGCGTGTGCAGCGCCGTTCAGACACCACCAACCGCGAAGATTTGCCACCTCACTGCACGAGGTGCAACCTAGCACGGCACAGATTTGCTGGCATCAGACCGTCCAGTTGCGACCTTACGAGCTACGCATGCATGCTCGTGAGATGCCTATGTGCAAGCTGCCAGTGCGGGGCATATGGGTTGGAGATGTTATATGAGCTGGGTTTGAACCTTGGACGGGCGAGCTGATATGGCCAGCTGTGCATCCGGCTGGACTGATCTGCATGTTGCGGCGCCCCTGCAGCTGACACCCTTCTGTGACGTTTGCAGGAATGCAGTAACATGTCAGCTGGCGCTCAGCGTACGGATGGCGAGTGTCGTCAATAAGGGGCGGTGGATGCTGGACCTCGTTGGCCTGCTGTGAAGCGGGCTTGCAGGCGACCGTAGCAGGCCAAGCGCGTGTCGAGGGGCAACACACGCCCTGAGGCGCGCACGGGGTTGATCTGCACAAAGATACGGCTCTATCTGTGACATAGTGCACATGCATGGGGGGTTGTCTCAGATATGCCAAATAAGGCAGACTGCTGCGCCAGCGTCGAACACCCCCGCCACTGTGCTCAGCAGCTTAAAGCGTCAGGGTCGAGTATGTTCTGATGTCTCTGTCGAGTATGTCGGGTACCACCGCTGATGCGATGTGCAGGCTGCACGCAGTCATGGCGACCCCATTTGCAGCACAGCAAGGCGAGCCGCTGCCCCATGCCATCTCGGGGCAGACGTCTGACCCGTCAACAGAGCTCAACCGCCTTGAGTCGGGAGGCTCCGCAGGCGGCACGCCGTCCACAAAGTCCGCCTCGCTCCGGCAATGGTCAACCGTTGTGAGGTGGGCTGCGGGTTGGCAGATCGCCAAAGAGGCTGCATGGTTGGCAACATGACCCACTCCGACAGCAGCGGAAGCGGATACGCACACCTGTTAACAATGATTGTCCTGCAGAAAGGTGTCGGTGGCGCTGGATGTGGTCACCCGCTTCATGGCGCTGCGTGAGACCGCCGGATCAGCTTACATCGACCCCTCGAGATTAAAGCCGGTGCGATGCGCTGCGATGATGCGCTGTGCCGCATCAACTTGCACGTAAGCGTGATAGCAGCAGATCGTAAAATCTCCACAGTCAGCTGCGCGGTGTGGTGGTCGTGTGCACACCAATGCCTGTTGACAGTGTCCAGTTCTGGCCGCCACAGGTCAAGCCGCTGGGCGCTGGCGCTTTTGCCAAAGTGGAGCTATGCCTACTAGATGGGAAGGAGGAGGTGAGCAACAGCTGGGCTGATGGAAGTACTGCGTGTACACCTGTGGAAGCTGCCAGTGGTGGCTTTGCTGATCGCAGGCTGCACTGCAAGAGCCAGCCTACCATGGTACCTTAATTGTGGCATGGTGACTGTAGCACAACGATGATGCGCTGCCCTCTCACAGGTGGCAGTCAAGACGCTGAAGGCGGAGCTGTTCCATAATCAGACAGATCTGGAGGACTTTGTGAAGGAGGGCGTGCTGCTGTCGACGCTGTCGCACCCGTGCGCTGCATCTCACAGGCTCCGCATCCGACCCGCACCTGATGAGGCAGCTGAGCATATGAACGCCGCCGTCATGATCTGCAAGGCGGCCGCCAATCTGACGTTGCGTGATACTTGCTGCGCGCAGATCCATAGTCAAGGTCATGGGCTTGGGGTTTGATGCGGTGGACGATGGCCATGAGGTGCGCTCCACCACAGCTGACGCCCCACCGCCAGTGATGTCTCAACCCAGTGATCTCCTACCTCTGTGGCGGCATGTCGGGCCTGTTCCGTGCTACGAACGAGAAAACTCCACTGGCACGTGCAGGTCAGCCCTGAGTCCATGTTCATGGTGGCAGAGTTGTGCAAGGGCGGCTGCCTGCGGGACATCATTCGGGATCAGATGGTCTCCTTCTCGAAGGTGGGGCTGTGCGCAGGCGCTATTCAATTCAGCTGGGCCCGGCAAAGTCTGCAGCAGTAAGCCTGAAACATATGGTTGTCCCCTAGGGGTTACAGGTTGTGTTGCACGTCTGTGCGTGCCTATGTCATGAGAGGTTGCCAATAGCTAATGTTTAATCTGGCACAGGTGATCTACACTTACGCAGATGGGCTGCGGTGGAGCATCAGCATTGCTGAGGGCCTGGCATACCTGCACAAACAGCGGCCCATGATCATTCACCGCGATGTGAAGCTCGACAATGTGCTGCTTCAAGGTAGCCTGACAGTCACCCTGTCAGGGTGTTCCCATTAGCACCAAACCCTGTCCTGCCAAGCATGCGCCCAACCATGCCATTGCTGTGAATGTCTCTTGAGCTGGGTGCTGCGAATGCATTTACAGTTGACTGCCTGTGCAACGCGAGGCTTGTCATTTGGCAGTGTATGAATCGCTTCAACGTCCATCGTATATGACCATGCCATGTCCTTCACCCACAGGCACAGAGCAGCAGTGGGATGCAAAACTGACAGACTTTGGGCTGCATGCCACAGTGGAGGCGCTCGATACCAGCAGTGCGTCACGCTCTGTGTAAGTAGGTTGACACAAAGCACCTTGCCACACATGTCAGCCCTGCTTGTTGTGTGGTCGTGGCAGCTTGCTGAACGACGTCAGGGTGCGGGATCGCAGTTTGTGCATGATGAGCACAACCACATCGGACCCTACGTGAGCAGTTGCTGAGCTCCGTGCAAGTCTGCACATCGCTACTTTACATGAGCGTACGAAGCCTGCTTCGTGCATGTGCAGGCAAAGCCGCGCTGCCGCGACGAAGGAGCTGCCGGAGGGCGCAGACCAGGCTGGCTCTGGATCCGCACCCCGCGCCGGCAAGCGTGCAGCGCTGGTGCGGAAGATGAAGAGCATTGGCGGCGGCTCCAGTAAGAAGCACGTGTACGATCTCACAGGTGTGCACCCAGTCACGGTGTGAATGCATCAATGTGCTTTGGCATGCAGGCACGGAGGCATGTTGGCCGTGTTGGCAGTACCGTGTAACTGCAGTACCACGATCTCCATGTTGCCAATGTGCCTAGCATGTCTGGTTGCAGGGCAGACGGGCAGCTTTTTGAACATGGCGCCAGAGGTGGTGCTGGGCATGCAATACGACGAGAAGTGTGGTAGGTCCACATGCTCTCTCCATTTGCAGCACCCCTTCAACATGCCACACACAGTAGCTGGCAGCTGCTGCAGCATCAGAGCATCATATTGGCGAGCAGTTTTGGCTGACTTGCTGTGTACTGATGCAACAGATGTCTTCAGCTTCGGTGCTGTGCTGTATGAGATCTTTGCAAAGTCGATTGCGGCACACGATATCGCATATACTGGAGCGCCGGAGGAGTTCCAGATCTATGCGACCAGGGTGCGAAGTCTGCCTGTGTCATGCTGTACAGTGACGACACCAAGTACTGGGTATCATCGTAAAGTGTCAGACCCCTGATGTGACACACATACACTCGCTGCTGACGGTTTCACATTTGTCTCTGTGCAGGTAGCCCGTGGATACAGGTGATCCTTTTGTCTGCGACAGTGGTTTTTGCAGTCGATGTCCCAGGACCCCTGCAACGTTGGCACTGCCTTTGTATGGTGGCCAAGCCGTCCACTGACTTGGCTTTTGTTGATGGCCGTGCAGACGGCCACATCCCAAGCATTGGGGGACAGAGCTGAGCAGCCTAATCAGCGACTGCATGGCCCAGGTGGCCGTCGCACGCCCAAAGGCCTCCGAGGTACACCCCTTGCTAGCCTGGGCAGCGCTGGTGCCATGAACAGCAAAACCCAGAGTCGCTGTCGTGCAATGCGTTACCGGCAGCGGAACTTTGCTGGGCCTGACTGTGTTCCCACGACGTTTGGCCGACTGCACTCTCAGGGTTGGAGTCAGTTCACGAGTGCCAAGTCCTCGAGCGGGGGGAGTGCTGCAACATGCAGGTGGTATCTCGGCTCAGGGCGCTGGGCGACAGCGGCGCGATTGCTTCAATGGATGCCAAGGTGTGCACACGCTTACACCTTAGCAGGCCTTCTAATCGCCGAGCTTGCCTTTCCTGGGTGCACTGCTGGTTGCTCGTCAGGTTCCACCGTGCTGTCGATCGCCAGATGCAACAAGAGATAGTGCAAAGTGAGCCGGCACCCTGCACAATGGAGCGCAGGCGAGCGGTGGCTGCTGCGTGGTCCAATGAGACGGAGAAAGGGGCTGACTGCTGCACTGGTCGAAGTACCAGAGGACTGCGTGTTTGCACTTCTTCGGTGCTGATGACCTTGTGGCGTGTCACGCCCTGAATACGAAGGTCGTTGCCTGCCCTCCTGGGCGCGCATGGGTTTGCGGAATGTATGACTACGAGCACTCAGCACACTCGGTGGTTTCAGCTTTGGTGCAGCTATCAAGTCATTATGATCATGTTTTTTTGTGATGTGCTGCTGTGTACACGCGCTGCAGCATGCATTGCAGGCTGGCGCCAATCAACAGGCTCTGGTGTTTGATGACTAATACTGGCTAAGTTGTGTTGTACACAATATGCATGAAGTCTTCGTCAGCACAGCTGCTTGCTTGCCTGTCATTATGTTTCCGTCATGCATGTTTCCCAATAATGTGTGACAACTGGCATGCTGTTGCCTCGCTGTTAAGCGACCAGATGCTACATCCGAACACAGTCAGCGTCAGGAGTCCAAGTCCCACTCAGCCCTAATCTCAGTCAGACCAAGTGGTCTGGTTCTGGGACTTTGATGACCCTCACCGGCACCCGGAGGTCCACGGTCGGGCGGGTAAACATTTGCCAATTGTCAGCAAGTCCTCTTCACAATATGCAGATCCGCCGCCGATTATTGGTCGGTCTCCGCCGCATTCTGCTGCAGCGATCTCCCCGAGGACTCCGAGACTGTGCTGTTTGGCAGCTGACCCACATCCGGCCCGCACGACACCGCGAGTCTGCCAGTCTGACATTTGACGATACACAAGCTTTTAGCGTTGCTCTAAACATTGCAGCTCGTTTGCGTTGATACACAGCTGATTATCGCAGAGCAGCATGCACTGGCATGGGCGGCAGCATCTGCAGGCGGCGTCGAGCACGGCAGTTGTGTGTGTGACGCTGCTTGTGGCGTCTGCAGCCATCGCATCGGCGCAACCTGACTGGGCGTCGTCCCTCGACGGACCACGGACGACTTTCAGCGGCGACGTGAGCCGCTGCTGTTCTGATGAAAGATGCACATGTGTTGACGTTGCGCGTGAAGTCTCGGAGCTGTTATCCCAGAGCAAAATGCTAAGATTTGTCCTATCTTGTCGTCTTGAATCAACTCGGTGATCTATCGCGGGCTGCAACTGAGTGTACTGATCTTCGTTTCACGGGATCGCACCACCCTTTGTTCACCAGCACGGCAAACTCTTACTTCAAGTGGCCTCAGACATCACGAAATGATAGATATAGTGCATTTGTTTCATCTTTCCGTGCGGTACGCTCATATTACGGGGGAATATGATCTTGCAGCTACATGTCATGCATCCGCGCATGCATGCCGCGCCCAAGCAACAAGAGCCTATGATCCCAGCTGCAATATAGACTCGTCGGACCGTGCAGATAGCATGTCAAACAAGCTGAGAAACGGGCGGGAAATGCTTGTCATCGCCATGCATGCAGATGCTGCTTCCTGAGTGCGCATGCACGCATGCAGGGGACCTTCTACTGCCAGACAGGCAGTGACGATGCAGGTGAGACGTCCATCTCACGTTCCAGCATTTCAGAGTTTAACAGCAGCTCTTCAAACCACGCACAAATGGAATGGTGCCTTGATCTGCAGGCTCATGTGGCTTTGGTAGCCAGGGTGCAGACAGCCATGGTGAGTCATGCACATCCATTGGCGACTTTATGCCGCACACAGTACTGTGGAGTTGATGCTCGAATCGAGGATGACTGGACGGGCTCCGAGCAAACAGGTCTACAATGGAGCACGGGCGTCAAGACGCGTGTGGCGTTAAATGCTGCTCAGTATGCGTTTGGAGGACTGGGCTGCGGACTGTGCATCATGTTCAGGTTGGTATGTCTGCACATTCGCATGTGGTCCTTTTTGCTGAGGCTACCTTTTGGGCGCAGGCCGACTGATCTGCATGCATCCACAATTCGGCTTGGTGCAGTTTTATCTGAGAACTCTTTGCTACATGCAGAGGAACCGGCTCAGGCCTTGGCACCACCCCGATTGATCGAACCTGGCAGATGGGACTGGTCACCAACAAGTACGCACTCTGTGCACGTCGTCAGAGCCCCCTACCGCTCCTACATCGCCATGCCCAAGTGTCTGACAGCACTAATGCTGCAACACACAGGTGCCCAGAATGCGGGCATGGCGCAATTGATCTGTGTGCGAACGGCGATGGCAGGTGAGAAGCCATTTTGTGCGTTCTGCCCCTGCAGTGCTTGTTGTTAGACTGGTGCAGACTTGCCCATGATGATTGAGCAATGTATTGATTGTCTGGCGAGTCCAGCTGGTTGATTGATCTGCTGTGACCACAGATGGGGCATCGAGTGGTACCCTGTCGAGTGCAACACTGGCAACTCCACCTTCCGCTTCGACATGTTTGCTCAACCAAATCCGTACTGGTGACACCCAACCCCTTGTCATGTCGCATGACATGCTGGCCTCCACTACACTGACACTGCTGCATTAAGTCCGATCACTTCAAGTCTTCATGCATGACCTCATCAGGGTTTTGCGCCTTGCACAGGTTTAGCTTCACAGTGAGCAATACCAGGTGCGTGTGGCAGCTGCTCCCTGGAGCACATCATTGAATACTCTGTAGTCCTGCAACTTCTCTGCAACCGACATGTTCTTCCTTCCTGCACGAACATCTATACAAGATCACAACTCCTCTGGTGCAGGGTGCCAGTTGCCAACGTGGAGATGCAGGACAAGAGTGACCGGTCCAAGTGGTGGCCGATGCGGCGCTCAGACCCTGACAACCACTGGTATGAGTGATGCTAGCTAGTCCTGCGATCGACGGCAGCTGAAGAGATCAGAACAGTCATTAGCCTGCATGCAAGGGCTGCTGCACCACAATCAGCTGTCCAGTACGCAGGAATGCCAATGGCGGCCCCTACACGATGCCGGTGCGCCTGCGCCTCACCAGCGTGCTGGGCGATGCTGTGTATGACACCCTGCCAGACTGGAGTGGTGGCCAGGTGGGCAACCTGGCATGCTGAATGTCTTTGGTGCAGAACCCCTATCAGATGCTGTGGTCGGGCACCTTGGCGACAGTTACAGAGACAGATGTTTTCTGGGTATTGTGCCTGCACTCGTGTGCTGGTCGATCACTGACTGGTCTGCTGGCCAGCGTCGTCCTGAGCTTCACAGAGATAGAAGCAGTTGAGATGCAGTTTGTTGTGTCTGCCTGCAGGGAGAATCTCAGTTCCCCGATCGCTCTGCAAATTCATCAGCGATCAACATGCCCTACAATGCGGCCGTCAGCAGCGGAGCGCCGGCTCCAGCACCCGCACCAGAGCGTGCTGCCGGCCCCGTCCCCGCCAACCCAGCCTCATCACCCTACAATGCCCCCAAGCAATCGCCCGCCCCAGGCCCAGAGCCCTCCAGCGCATCAGCTGCGACGGCTGCCGGCCAGTACACAAGACCCTCCTCGCCACCGCCACCACCGCCGCCCAGCGGCGGGGCTGCTCCGGTGCTGGTCCCCGCTCATGACCTGCATCATGTCTGATCTTATGTGTGGATGTACTGGCCTGCTCGTAAGCACATGTATATTGTCACCAGCGGATTTCTTGCAATGTGTAGGCACAGCCGCCGCCTGTGCCTCCGGGCGGCAAGGTGCTGCTGCCAGACGGTGACAATGTCTGGTTCGTGCCGGGGCCGCTGGGTGCTGCGCTGGATGCTGCAAGTGGTGGCCCCGCTTCCTCGACCTCTAGTCCTCCTGCTACCGCTGACTCTGCCGCAGCGGACGCCCCCATCGGCAACCGCCGTATGCTGCGCACCCAGTAGACGAGGGAGGAAACAACATGCACTACAGCCGACTCGCTGGAAGCAGCTGCAGCCTGCAGCTCACCCATGTGGGTGCCACTGCTGCAATCAGCCAGGAGCCTGTGTTGATGCACCCAAAGATGGTGCTCCACCCCGGCAGGGTGTCACATACATGGGCACAATCTGGGTCCGGCAATCACGAGTATCACCACCAAAGTCGATGAGTGGGCCACAAAAAGATGCAAACGCCCGGCTAGCGAGGGTGACGAGGGATTCTGAAATGACCAAATAAGTGGCAAAGACTTGATGGGTGTCACACTCTGTAAGACGCCTGTGCGCATGGAAGGCAGTTTGGCAGCACGAGTGCAATCGCATGTTTGTGCAGGATTTCCATGGAACATGATGCAATGAACCTTCTATGTGTGATCGTGTATGTCACATCAGTGGTTTGCTCTCGCTAGTCATGTTAACAGGGTTCTCATGAAGTTATGTCAGACAGAAGGGCAAACCTGTACACCCACTCCAACGGCATGAAAGCAATGAACACCAACTCTCGAGTACGTCCACCGATCACACTGCTTATTCGAAGAGATCCCCAAAAACGTGACAGTATGGCGGGCAGCGCTGCGCTGGCTGGTTGCTGTTTCAGTCGGTGCCAGACTCAAACACTGTGCAGTACCAACCCCCGCCTCTTGAGGTACAGAAGCTCGGTCATTATCCGGCCCGCCAGCTCCTCAAACGTTGCGCCGCAGCAGCTGCGCAACACTGGGCGGGCGCTGCGCCAGCAGCTCGGCGTTCAGCATGGCCGCTTGCGATGGCCCGTCAACAGGCGCAGCCGCCAGGTTGCAGAGACTCTTGAGGCCGCCAGCCTGAGGCACAATGCCCCTGGCGCTGGTAGCGGAAAGAGGTGGCCGGTCTGCAGGAGCACAACCAGCACCCACTGAGCCACAGAAGGCTGGAAGTCACCCGTTCTGATGCAATTATATGTGCACTTTCGGCTCAGCCATGGGCCCTTTCTCCTGAGCAGTCGCAGGCATCTGGATGCACCAAGCCAGTGACCATAAGCAGAATGTCTGCTTGATGAGTTTGCAGAGCAGCAGATGTCATGTGTAGGACAAGTCGCACGTTGTAGTGCTGATGCCGCGCGCTTCTTGGCAGGCGTGCCAACCTTGCCGACTGCTGCCCGCAGCCCCACATTCTCCTGCAGGCGGAAGCAACCGTTGGCCTACTGCCAGGCATGCACCACGCTGTTTCTGCGGGACATGGCACCAAGCTCATCAGCACTGTCATCACTCAGTTTTCCGCACCTTGCCACCCGCAGCCGCCACTGCCGCAGGTTGCTTGCGGGGCATGTCCGAAGACATGCACCTGCTGCTGGCCCTGTACCAGAACACAACGTTCTCCATAACAGATTGGATGCGTGTCTCGTCAGCAAGTGCCCTCTGAAGTCTGACTTGCTCAAGTCTGTTGTCTGTGCAGCAGCCTGGCAGGATGCTCAGAGCTGTTATTGCATCATGTGCAATGCACGCAGCTGGTCTGTTGCATGCCTGTAATTCAATGTACCTGGACGTAGCTGCCCGAGTGCCGGGGATTGCGCCTCGGCTCGAGGCCTGCTGCTGCGGGGGCGCCAGCACCGGCGCCGCCAGGCGCGGCGGCGGCTGCTGCTGGCCGCCGCTCGACAGCATCGCCGACGACCTCTGCGTGAGCTGCACATGCAGCAGCAACACATGGCTGGCAATCAGCAAGCAGCGCTGGCCACCTGCAGCAGTTCCTCAGAGGAGTCACGCCGCCTGGCTGAGTGCAGAGCAGGCGTGCAGTCAAGCCGACTGCACCTGCAGAGCGGTCTGTGCCCCGCACATGCATTCGTTGGTCCATTATCAGGTGTTGGTTGATAGTACACACACCTGTGCCAGCAGATCGTCAGCCTCGCTGCGCCGCTTGGCCTTCCGGCCCCGCTTGCCGCTGGGCTTGGGGTCCTCGGGGGGTGGCGGCGACACCTCGGCGGGCACCCAGATCGGGTGGCTCGCCAGCGAGGCGCTGCACCCCTGCTGCTGCCGCCACAGGTCCTGCGGAGCAGCAGCACCCGAGCGGTATCTTGGAAGTGCGGTGGCGTAAAGAAAGTGTGCAGACTCCTGTGTGTCTTGCACCCTGGCCGTGAAGTGTGGTGCCACACAGCCTGCCGCGCTTTGCTCCCCAGCACTGCACCTCATGCAGACGATGACCATCTCCAGCACAACACACTGCGCAGCAGTCGAGGCGCACCCGGAAGTCGGCGAGCCAGTTGGCGGCGTCGTCGGGGTGGTTGGCCTTGAGGATGTGGGTGTCGGCGCCGCGGCCGGAGCGCGGGCGGCAGGTGAGCTCCATGTAGGCGCCCGCGCTGGGCTGGCCCGCGTAGCGCGGCGACACCCCCACCTCCAGCGCATCATCCAGCGCCAGCACCCCCCTGTAGCGGGGCCGCACGACTGTTCATTGGCATGTGGCCATGCCAGCGTACATGCGCTTTGTTCGGCGCCAGCACGCCCCTGTGACGGCTTCAAGCCTGGTCCACGGCGTGGTGTGAAGGGGGTGCCAGCTTAGAAGCATGGGCGCTGCGCGCTCATTTCCCGTGCTGGTCTGGAACAACCGGAAGCCCTGCGCCAGTGAGCCCCTGGCAGCTGACCTGAAGTCGGACTTGCGCTTGCGGGGGGAGTCGAACCAGGACAGCTTGCCGTCCTCCAGCAGCTCCACCCACAGCACGCGCCACTGGCCGAAGGGGTGCCCCGGCGACGCGACCAGCTTCTGCAGCCACCCCTCCCGCGCCAGCGGCACGAACATCGTGGACACCTGTCGCGCCGACACCAACCACTGGCCTCTTGACAGGGCTGGTTCAAAGCAGGTACAGCTGCGTGGATGCGGCTTGAGGCCGGTCTGCCGCTGCAGCAACTGTCGCGGGATGCTTGTCCGGAGCACACCTGCACATTGGCCATGCGCCGCTTGCTGCGGTCAGTGAGCACTAGCTCGTGCTGCATCACCCAGTCCTGCACCATCGAGCCCACCCGCACATCCACCCGGCCTGCAAGTGGAGACCGGGTATGGTATGCGTGGTGATTTTCTGCGTGGATGATGCAAGTGATGCCACAGTCGCTTGTTTGACAGGCGGTAGCTTGCATGACCCCCAGCAGACGGCGCCGAGCCACCACGGCCAAGGCTCGCATGACACGCTCCTCACCGACGAGCGTGTCAGGCTGGTCGGCCGGCCCATCTGTGCGGCTGGCAGCGGCGTCGCCCGGCCCCAGATTCACAGCCTGCATTGCTGCAGCGACGTGCGTTCCTGGCGACGCCTTATCCTGCGCAGCATGCGGGCTGAATTCTGGTGTGCATTGAGCAGGCTGCAGCAGGGGCACCAGGAATTTGAGATCAGTACCTGGTATGCACACATGCATGTAGGTGTACACACACGAGCTTGCCTTCTGCGGCGATGTGACCTTTGTGGCCACCGTCTTGTTGGGCGACAGCTGCGCCTTGTCACCCTTGCCCTGCAGCAAGCAGACCAGCTCCACTTCAATCCCCACTGCCTACTCTCGATTCTGCCCAGAGGCAACACGATGGTGCCGCGTCCAGGGTACAAGCCCTAAACCACGCAGCAGTCTGGTGGCAAACCCTGATGGCATCTGCTGACCTTGCGGGAGCCGCCGGTGAAGGAGGACAAGGCGCGGCGCATGCCCGCCGAAAAGGATCCCCCCCTCTTGGCTACGCCGGGCCCTGGCCCCGCCGACATGCACTGCGCCGCGCTCTGCGACCCAGGTGACGACGTTCGGAGACAGACATGGCTGAGCCAACATGTGCGCCAGGCAGGCTGGCAGTTGCCGGTTGTCGAGCGAGCGAGCAGCTGTAGTGACATGGGTGTGATGGGGCGACGGCTGCGGCTCACGGTGCAGCCGACTCACCAGGCCACAGTCCCTGGGCAGCGCCCTCACGCCAGCGTGCAGCATGTCGGCCTTGGAGGACGACCGTGCGAATGGCCGCTGCATGGCAGGCAGGTCTGATGTGTACAACCTGAAACAGAGCGCTGCTGTGCACAACGTGGTGAGGCAAGCAACAGCGTCGCACCTCCTCGCACTGCATTGGACTGAGTCTCAAGTGGCAAACCCCGACGAAACTTGTATGCGTTGACCACAGGAAATGAGAGGCGACAGGCGCTGAACCTGCGCAGAGTCCCAGCGCACCGCAGGAGCAACAGGGCCTGACCACGCTCATGCCCCACCTTCAGGGTGGCAGAGGACAGGGAGCCCAGCGCCTTGCGCAGTCCGCCGCCCAGCACCGAGCGGTGCGTGCCGGTGCCGGCAGCTGCGGCGTCCTCCGAGGGCTCCGGGGCCAGCGCCGCATCATGCAGCTCCAGCCGCATCCACACATCCTCCTCTTGCACTGCAAGATGGCAGTTGACAAAGCGTGGCCGGGCGGCATGCGGGGTCAGCTCCATGGCGTGATGTGCACGTCATCTGAGGCGGCCCGGCAGATCGCGACATGCTGGCTGGGCATGGCATGGCTGGTCCTCTGGTGTGCTGGCGCCAGTGCGGCAGAGCCAGCTCCGCACCATTAAAGCCGAGCGTCGACGGCTGCCACCCCATTTCCGCCTGCCGCACCGTCGAGGTGCTCTGCATCTCTCGGCGCAGCCTGCGCAGCATGCAGGCTGTTGGTCAGTCCTCCATCGCATGGTACGTGCAGTGCGCGCATGCTCGAACCCATGTGCATCTGCAGCGGCACGGCTGCAGCCAGGGGACGATGGCACCTGGCCACGATGAAGGGCTTGTCCAGCGGCCGGTCCTCCTCGCCGTCGTACCCCGGCAGCGAGATGCCGCAGCAGCTGTCGCTGGGATCCAAGTCGTCGTACGCCGGCTTCAGGCCGGTGACTGTGGCATCGCGAAGAGCGTACATTGGAGCCTGCTGCACTATTGTAGGATGCGAAGGCACACACCATGCAGTGTGCATGGATTTAATGCGGCATGGCAGCCGTGATATCATGGAGCTCAAGTTGCACTTGTGACGCATAGCTGCCCAGGCCGCGCCGCCGGCATGGCAGCGACTATCGAAGTGCAGGCCTCCTGCCAAGCCCGTGCTCAGCCCTCACACTGCAGAGGAGGCTCATTCACGTTTGCAGCAGTGCGAGGTCTGCTCAACTGGGCGGATCTCAGTTTTGCAGGTGCATGCATGCATGTGCAGCATGCGAGGCATCAAGCATTTTCGCTGCACCTGACGCTGCGGAAGGCAGCAGCAAACCCGCAGCTGAGCTGAAGCGCGTTCGCTACCGACGTGCTTGCTCCGCACTGGGAGACTCGCTGCAATGCTTCGCAGCCCGACGCAGCGACAGGTGCAGACTCATCCCGTGGGCCGCTGACCGTTGCGTCACGACACCGCTAATGGTGCTCGTAGACCCTCGTTGAGGTATGATCATCAGCAGCCGCCCAGCGTGATGGGCGGAGGCATCACCTGGATCAAGTGCCAGCCTGCGGGCCTGCAGGCTGCAGCTGTCCACAGCGATTTGCGTGATGGCGGAATGGGGTCACTCTGTTCTGAGAGTCGCAGCTGCATCCAGCTGCTGTTTATCACGTGCGAAGCCTGGTAACCTTCCAGCTTGCATGCACAACAGCGGAAGATTATCTGTTTACAACGCTGTGATCAGCAAAACGCCGTGAGTAGCCCAGAGCATGGCATTGAGACGGACAGCCGCCATGCTGCTCAACCGCACACTTGTCTACAGCAAGGCTGCTGGGTGCGCAGAGCGGCAGATCGCCACAGCGGCAGTGCCATGCTTCCGGCAGCCGCAGCAGCTGCCATCGTTGTGGCGTTTTGCCGCAGCGAAACCTCAGCAGCAGGGGTTCAGGGGAGGCAACGGCATAGTGGCGCGCTCATTCGCATCAGAGGCACATGACTCGGATGCGCAAGTCGGGTTGAAAGAGGCCATCAAGTCCGAGCTGGAATACGAGCACGACAACCATGAGCCTGAAGCAGTAAGCAGCTCCCCCTCACGCTGGTCATCGCTTCCGAAAGCAGATGTACTTGATGGCATATGCCGATGGTGTGGCGTTCCAACACCCGAAATGATGTCTGCCGTGCGTTGGCACTCCACGTGCACATCAGAACCGATAGATGCAGCATACAAAACAACCGAGATTATCAAACGTTCGTATCGTGAAGATGTCACATGAGCAATGGCGGCTGTCGCTCTCTACAAGAGATGTTCCTAGCCAGATGTCTTACTGCGTTCGTCTCAGTGCATGCAGGACCTTCCAGCGAAGCCTCCTTCACCGTGGACCCTCACAGAGTCGCCAGGCGACTCGCAGCTGCTGCTCACACGGCAATACAACGATGAAACCATTGAAGTCCGCGTGGTAGCAGATGAGGTGAGTTGCCGTAGCACTGTCGGCGATCAAACCAAAGATGGTTGGCAAGCAACCTCATCCAACTACTTCGTTTTCCGTTTGCGCACGCGCATATGAACAGCCGCCGGCATGCGCCAACGCTGGTCATACATGTGCTGCCCTCTGCAGTGTCACGAGGATGAAGACGAGGATCACCCGCTGGCGGGCATGCAGCCGAATGCGGAGGGGGAGGAGCAGGAGGCCGAAATGGTGCAGGCGCTGGAGGACAGCATCGACGTCGGCATCCTGGCGGAGGCCAACGTTGCCAAGGGCGGCAAGAGCCTAGAGTGTGTTCCTGCCTCCCGCCCCAGTCGATGAGATGCAGGCGGCGTCATGTGCAGTTGTTGGACTCTAGGTGATGTGCATCGTCAGCACAACACCCCCATGTTCAGTGCAGCCTTTGCAGAGGTTGATTCCCAGAAGGGTCGCTAACAGCTGCTCTCTGTGATCCTGCAGCATCAGCTTCCGCACAGACGGCTCATATGTGGAGGTGGTGGATGTCAGCCTGGGCGCGCCGGACGTGTCAGAAGATGACGCAACTGCGTACGCTGGCCCGGTGCGTGCTGTGCATGCTTCGGAGACTGGGGGATCACTCTGCCTATCATCAGACATACTTAATGATGTGTCGCTGCTAGCTTGCAGCAGCTTTCTGCTTGATGCGAGGAGTTGGCAGAGCTGACAGGGTAGCCCTCGCAGGCAGCATTCAGGTGCAAGGCGCCACCTCACCATTGCACGGTGTGTCGCTCTGCAGAAGTACGAGGAGCTGGACGAGCAAGTGCAGTCGGCGTTCGATGCGTATCTGGAGGAGCGGGGCATCGACGCAGAGTTTGGGGAGTACCTCATGAAGCTGGCCGCGGACAAGGAGCAGCGCGAGTGCGTCCACTGCATTTCCCCCTCCCTTTGTGGTGTCCTGTGTTGCCGTTTTACCCGCGTTCGTTGTCTGATCACCAACCATCAAGGCTGAGCTGGCCCGCAAAAGGGGGGAAGCCAGAAGGTTGGTTATGTAGGGTATCTGAGGATTGCGGTCTGCAGAAGTATATCTCTTTGTAGCTCCGGCTGGATGCAGTGAGTTCTCATGTAGCACTGTGCGTGAACTGCAGGTACGTGGGATGGTTACAGAAAGTGCATCACTTCCTGTGATCATCACGCCCTAATGTCATCAATGAGCTGGAAGAAGCATGTTGTAGCAAGGTTCGGTTTAACACTCAGGTCCTTGATCAGTCGGTCTCGCCAAGCAAACTGTTTAGGCACATGTTTGTTTGGCACATGTGTGAACAATCGACAGGAGCTCAATACGGCAACAAATCAAGCCAATACACCCCTGCAACTGTTCTGCTATGTCTCCGCTGCAACCCGCAATGTTACAATAAAACCAGTCACACGATGAAACATGTTTTCAAGCATGCCACCCACACAGGGAAGCACAACCGAAGTGTGTGACAGCTATGCCTCTGCTGCTGCTATACATGCTTCAGGCTGCAGGCGCCACCGTCTGGCTGGATACTCTCTACAGCCAAGTGAACGATGTGCAGAGGCAGCCTCAGCAGACGCAGCGTGTGAAGGACGCTGCGGAGCATACACGACATCAATGTACCTTGTGAAGAATTGCGATCAAATGTCATAGTGAGGGAAGCAAACCTTGCAGCCCACGCAGATGCCTGCCAGTTCCCAGCGGAGAGTCCCAAGTATTGTCTCACCTTTGATGAGGTTCAGGATCAGCAATACCAGAACCATGGATGCAGTCCCCGTGTCAGCACCAAACAGATCCATGAAAGGCTGCGCCTGGTTCCCTGTCAAATCAGGGCACACATGAGCTGCTGCTCCTCAGGCAGGACCATGCGTCGTTCTACTTACGTGGGACACTACTCGGTATGGGACAAACAGCGTCTAACCCACCCGCTTGGCTGCTGGAGCCGCTGCCCGCTGATTTGGCTGACATGTGACCAGGGCCGTGCAGTCCGCTGCCTCCTGGCGGCGGATCACTCGGCGGCTCCATTGCGCCTACTACGCCGCAGGGATAGCGACCTCTCTCAACCTGTGTGCCAACGAACAGCTGCCCAAGGCAGCCTGCCCCGCTGCAACACCGGCACCTGCATATGGAAGGGCGTGCTGCTAATTCCACAGCTTGCACGGCTGGGGTCCCGGGGTGGAGACATGGACCACTGGGCAAAGGCCAGCGCTGCACAGCTCGCATCACCCAGCTACTCGCGCGATACTATTCCAAAGTTTACGTCAAAGGTCACCTGCGGCAAAGGGGACCCCGCCTGGCTATGCTAAAGATGCTACACGCCTCACTGTTTTCGCTGCGGGGTCCGTACCAACTGCAAGCGCACAGCGCGTACGACGGGGCAAGGTCCTAATCACAAACTCGTGACTTCAGAGATCAAGTGTTGCAAGCGTGTTAGTAGGCGCAAATCCTGCGAAAATCGATAGGAGGATTGCGTGGCACAAATTGCCTTGCAGGCAGGCAGCCGGCGCGTGACACACAGCTGCACTCTTTGCAGTAACAACCGACAGTGACAACCAGCTCGCGGGTGCAGCGGCCGGGCAACGACGCCTATAGCGTACTCCAGAGTCTGCAGGTAGCTAACATGCAGGCTTGCGGGGGAGGATACTGACTTCTCTGCAGCGTCATTGGCCACGCTGTCTAACCTCTTGCAAATGTACATCCCTGCAGAATCAGCCATGCAGACTGCTACGCGAGCGCATGCTGTGCCGACCTGCTATCAGGCTGCGTCAGTACACCGCGTGTTGGCGCGTCCACTGAGCAGAGGGTCAGGCTGCACAAGTCGCACCAGGTGCACTATGACTAGCAAAGTCTATGGCCGTAGACAACCCTTGATAACCCCACCGAACATGCAACGATGTGACAGACGCACCCAACCCGCTCAGGCTTATCAGAGTGCACGCAGTTGGACTGCTTGTGGCGGGAGTTGCATGAAGCGTGTGCACGCCCCACATGAGCACCGCAAGCAGTTGCACATGGTGCTCAGTGTAGCGAATCGCACGTGTATTCATGAATGTGTCACCAGGGTGATACAGCCGGCTGGTACCCGCATCCGCGTATCGGCGGCGTCCGGCAGTGCAGCCAGGGGGCTTGACCAGGCTGGGCGGGAAGCTCAGGGCGCAGCGGACGACCTCAACAGGCAGCTTGACAGGTACGTTACTTTGTCATGTCCTGAACGCTGTAGATGCTGCTCCGGAGCACTGTGCATGGCCAAAGTGCTCCGTCAGCTATTCTTACAGTGCTGACATCATCCTCGTACCCATAAAGTGTTAGTGGGTGTTCATCTGCTGCAGTGCCAATCGGCGAGCAAAGGACCTGGAAGATCACAGCATGGCTGGTCAGGATGTGAAGGGCGACATGGTGGCGCCGTCCCCAGCGAACAAGCAGCCAGTAAGCAGTGTCAGGGGGCTGCAATTTGCGCAGCACAGTGTGCAGCAGTGTTCTGGGACAGAGTCACTCTGTGCCATTGTGTGTTGCGCTGCCTCTAAAGATCCATTTGAGGTCCAACTTGACCATGCATACGCAGGTGCGCATTTTGGCGTTGGGTGCCGCACTGGCGCTCGCAGCACGGGGTACTGGATACCTGCCAGCACGCGCAGCTGCCTTTGCGCATCTGCTCAGCTGGGCCATTGTGGTCGGCACCAACCTGTGGACGACCTTCTTTGCCGGCATCACCATGTTTAAGAACTTGCCGCGCCAGGTGTTCGGGAAGCTGCAGGTGCGAGAGGTTCAGCCCCAGCCGATGTGGTTTTTTTGCAGCTTGCTGAGGTCCCAGACACTGTGCAGTCGCCTAGTGTGAGCACGAGAAATCTGCTACATCTTGTCATCTGCACTAAGGGTGAAATCTTTCACGCTGGTGTCTGGTGCATGCAGAGCAAGCTGTTCCCGCAGTACTTCCTGCTGCAAACCGCGGGCTCCGCAATCGCATTTGCAACCCTGTGGTACAGCGGCACTGGCGTGCTCAAGCCGCAGCTGTATGCCCTAGGTGGGTGCTGCAGCATTGGCTGATTGTCATGTCCTGCCGGTTTTCGACACTCCACTGATGTCCTGTACTGCACCACACTGGCATGCCCTGAACACATCCACATCTGGCAGGTGGGACTGCAAGTGTCCTCCTATGCTTGCAGGGGTTGCTCTGGCTTTCTCTTTGGCAAACTGGCTGGCTGTTGAGCCGCACACCACGGGCGTCATGCTGGAGCGGTACGAGCTGGAGAATGCTCAGCAGCGTGACAATGACGCCATCAAGAAGCTCTACAAGACTTTTTCGAAGTGGTGCGCAAACCTGCTGCAGCATGTATTGTTGGCTCGCTCCAGAGATACGGTGTCCATCTCGCGTAATGACATCGAGCTGCAAACAGGCCGTCACACCCTTCTCCCTGGCACAGGCATGGCATCAGCTCGCTGCTCAACTTGGTTGTGCTGGTAGCGGCTGTGACGCACGGATGGTGGATTGCGGCATCTGTTCTTAGGGTCAGCATCTGAGGACGGGATGTGGACGGGACTGCGATGCAAGCAGGGACCTTGGTACACTGCGAGGCATGGTTGGCGAAACATGCCATACTTTACGCATGAGGTTGCTACAGTGGTTTGTCCTTGCTTTGTTAGTACATATATGTTGTACGCGTTGTCGTGAGTGCCGCACGCACGTAAACACTGCACTCTTCACATTGGCTCTTGGGCGATTTGGATTGAGGGTGACGGTACCGATGCCACTGGGATACGGTACGCTGTACAAGTGTACATGTCTAGACAGCCTGGTGTCGTCAGCTTCCCGGAGACTTCAGTGCTGTCATTTCGTCAGGTGATCCGAAGTTCACGGTCGGCAGTGCACGGCACGGTTGCACTTCCCGCTGTCCTCGTGCAGATCAGCCCTCACGATCATCTGGTGTTCACAGTCATAAAGGTTCGTCCGCGTACTGTCACCTCAGCAAACCATCCCAGGCGTGGGCAAGCTTTCCTGCAACGTGAGGCTCGGACATCGAGACACCGCGCAAACATTTCGGAAGTATCTGGTCCTGCCTTTGATCAGCTGACGGCTGTGGAGCCGCTGACGTCGTTGCTGCAAGTCAGGTTTCCAGCATTTTCTGCATCCCTTGGCGAGACAAGTCGACCCAGCTCGACAGGCCCCGCTGCGGAGCGATTCACACTACGCAGACGGCTCCGCTGTCACGAACAGACACAGCGGCTTGGATCGCCCAGACCGGGACGCTCATCTCCAGCTGGAGGCGCCCGCTTTCTAGGCCTGGGAGCGCCAGCGCATCAGCAAGTGCTGCGCCTATGGCTCTCCGCTGGAGCTGACAGCAGGCGCTTGATCGTGCTGCCTACAGCTTTCAGCGCCCCGCGAGGGAAGGCCACAGAAGTGGCAGCATGAGCGTCCGGGAGCAGAATGGCGTGACGATGGTATCTTCTCCTTTCGAGGATACTGCCAGATTGGGCACAAGGAGCTCCTGGGATGAAAACAAGGGTACGCTTTAGAGTTTTGCAGTTGCTGTGGCTCTGTGGGGCAACCGCAGGCACTCAGGTTGGACAGTGAGAGCAGAGTTTGACACCATGTTCTGATGTTACCTGCTGCAGGCGACCTGACAGCAGGACATGAGCCTATGAGGACAAAGTCTGGCGGTCTCACGACATCCTCTGCAGTTGCCACTGAGCGGCGTGGCTCGGCAGAGATGTGAGTGAGACACCTGCTGCCCAGTTGGCTTGTTGTAGTTGAAGCTGATCTGGCTGACAAGAGACTATGCCCTCGGGCTTTGTAGTGCACGCTCACATACGCTGTTCGGTTTCTCCTCGCAGCAATACACTTGCGGCGAATGCCGCAAATGACTATCCCATGCGAAGCGGCCGGGAGCCCAGCGATGCGATCCGCCGCTTCAGCAGCGCAGGCAGCCAAGTCGTGCAGATGCTGGGCGTGAGTATTCCTCCACATCCGGCAGTGTGCTCACCAGCAGTTCTGCTTGGTAGCAGCAACAGCTCAGCTTGTACTGCATGCTTGCTGCAGGTCGTCAACCGATTCCAGGAGCTAGTGCGGTTGGCCGGCGAGGCATACATTGATCCCTCCAACCTTACACGGGTGTGAACCCCGCTCTCTGTGGCGTGCATGCGCATCAGTGTGCAAATATCCCCGATGAGTTGTCAGGACATTCGATTGACCGTGATGCGTGGTGTGCTGCCGCTGACAACCCTGACCCTGGACATTGCCTAGGTACGGACGCTGGGCGAGGGCGCATTCGCCAAGGTGGTGCACTGCAAGCTGAAGCGGGAGGGGCATGCGGAACTGGACGTCGCAGTCAAGCTGCTGAAGCCCGCGCTGTTCAGCTCCGACCTGGACGTGTCAGACTTTGTGAAGGAGGGCATCATCCTGAAGCGCCTGCGCCACCCGTGAGTTACCATGACGCTCTGCTCAGTGTTTAGGGGTTAGAGGTTGCGCCACACGTTGGCGCAGGGCTCTTGTCGGCTGCATATTGCTGACCATGTCGCAGCATGGCTGCAGTGGTAGGTGACGCTTGTGCGCTTGTCTTGCAGGTCGGTGGTCGGGGTGGTGGGCCTGGGCTTCAAGTCCGCAAACGGCGGCCGGGGCGCCTCGCCAGACTCGCTTTTCATCGTGCAGGCGAGTTCACCACCATGCTGCGCCTGGCTCCCGGTTCTACACGAATGTATTCATCACAGTCCCTCAGCATCCAGCACACTTTTGGTGTGTGGTCAGCTCTGTATCAACCAAACTGCTGGTTTGATCAGGAGTTGTGCGCTGGTGGCGCCCTCAGGGATGTGGTGGCCCACCAGATGTTCCGGCCTCGTGAGGTGGGTGGCATTGCCGCCTGAAGCATCAGGCCGTGCACTGCCAAAGTGTAGCCTTCATGGTGGCACGACAACAGGACACAGCCTTTGGCAACACGTCTAGGCCCACTTCACCGGTGCGGTGTGATGGTTTGCAGGTGGTCTACACATACGAGGACGGGCTGCGGTGGTCGATACAAATCGCGTCCGCTCTGGCGCACCTCCATGCACAGCGGCCGCTCATCATTCACCGCGACCTAAAGCTGGACAATGTCCTGTTGACAGGTCACCACTTGTTACATCCGGTTTAGGGGTTTAGGGTTGCTACTCATTCATGCATGTGCACAGCTGTGGATGTTCGAAGCAGAGGAATGACAGTTGCAAACAAATCAGGCATCAGGCCGACGTGTCGCCGTGGTCCTGCTGGCAGGCGACTGCGCAGCGTACGATGCGAAGATCGGGGACTTCGGGTTGCATGCGACGGTGGAGCAGACGGACCGATCAGACTCCGTCAGGCAGCTGTGAGTCTTTTTTCTTTATGCTGCATCTCTGCCCTAGCAGGACGAGTGGCATTTCGAAGCGCTCTTGAGCTCTGCACATGATCTGCACATGCCCGCGGGGAAATCTCCGGGGAGCCCTTTGGTTGCGCAAACCAGGCTGTGGAGAGCCAGCTTGGGCCAGGCCAGCTATGCAGCTGCAGCAGCGTCAGCGGCAGTGTCCCAGGCAGCAGGAACACAGCCCGGCGCTTGCAGAAAGGCGCCACTGCAGCCGGCAGCCAACGTCGTGCAGGGCCACCTGAATGTGGTGCATGCAGCGCTGCCACCACTCCGCATACCGCAGCGAGCATTGCCGCAGCTGCCAGCAGCCATACAGCCACAGCCTCTGCAGCAGACACCAGCACAGCATGCAGCAGCGTGTCCTTGTAGCATGGCCTGTGGCCTGCTGTGCAGCCCTTTCTTCCAAGCCAGAGCCAAGCTCAGGCACTCTGCTGGCAGCTGCCGAGGCTCACGGCATTGTGCCATTAGCATGCCATCGAGGCCCACACGAAGGCCCATAACGACGGTCAGCAGGTTGTGGCACTGCGTCACACCGAGCTGATCTCGTAGTCTGATGTGCGATGCAGGAAGCGGCAGCTGACGAAGGCAACGGACGAGGAGCGAAGTCGCCTGGCAGATGACAGCGTGGTCAGCCGCCTGGACTCCACCATGCTGCACATGCCCGCCTCGCGGCCCAAGATCGCCCGGTGCGCAGCCAGAGCAGAGAGTGCCACTGCGTCCGCACTTCGTGTGGAGCTCTTACCACCTGCAGGCAGCCCGACATATTTTATCATGCCTTCCATCAGCACAAATGAATGAAAAGTGAAGTTACACACATTCAGATGCAAACCGCTGCTGCGTGCGCAGGGTTGCAAGCACGGTGCGACTCAGCCAGCACACCAACAAAACCAGCCCGACAGCCAGCACCGGCACCGCCGGCAGAACCGTCAGCAGCAGCAGCCCCTCGCTCATGCAGCGCTTCTTCACGCTGCGGAAGCGCAGCAACCCCAAGCACGACCTTACAGGTGCCCTGCGAGGGTCTTTGTCGTCTCCTGATGTCGGGTTGCGTCCCTCGTCGTCTGTCTGGAGGGTTATGGTCAGGCCGACAGATGCTGAACAATGAGCTGAGAAGGCATCATCTGTCGGGGCTGCAGGCCAGACGGGCAGCTTCCTAAACATGGCGCCAGAGGTGGTACTTGGCGAGCGCTACAACGAGGCAGCGGTGAGTTCTTTCGGCTGTGGCTGAAGGGCGCTGTCGTGCCGGCCTACCCATTGTCCTGAACCAAACCGTGCTGGGGTCGGGCGGATGAGGAACGTCTACCGGACTCTGTTGTGATGCATGCATCTCCTCACAAATTGTGCAGGACCTGTTCTCTTTGGCGGTGGTCCTGTACGAGATCTTCACGAAGACCATCACTGCAGCGACGGTCATTGTGATGGGCACGCCCCACGAGTGCTCCGACTACGCTTACAAGGTGCGCTTCCCATCCAGATGACTCATGCTTACTCAATGCCCCCAGCAAATTTGCTGCCATGAAGTGCTCTGAAGAAGACCAATGCTTCATGAGGACTGCATGCATGCTTCCTTGCCTACTGTTACAAAGCCTGCCGAGATCCAGACCAGCAATGTTGTCACGCCATGCTGATGCCATGCGATGGATGCCCTACACCGCATGTTGGGATGCAGGCGCTGAACCTGCATGGTGTACCTGCAGGTGGCGAGGGGGTACCGGCGGCCCTGCCCGCTGAGCTGGCCACCGGAGCTGGCGCAGCTCATCATGGACTGCTGGGCGCAGGACTGCGACCTGCGGCCCTCGGCAGCGCAGGCACGGTTCTCGCCACTGGCACACACCTGGCATCAGCTCACGGGCAATGGCAGCAGCGGGCCCCTGGCAGCAGCAGCAGCAGCGTGGCTGTAGCTTCAGGTCAAGGGCATGCAACAGTGTGGTCATTGGCAACAAGGACAGCAGAATCAGGCATACGCTCCTGGCGCATGCTTAACCGATCACATCTGCGCAGCTCGAACAGCACCATATTGTGCTTTGCAGAGTGGGATTGGCTATCCGACAGAGGGTGCACCATTGTAGCATCAGCTGGACTGCAGCTGACACAGGTGTAGTTGCATGTGCTGCAGGTGGTGGATCGGCTGAAGGCGATCAAAGAGGCTGGTGTCGTCGCCAAGATGGATGTGCAGGAGGAGGAGGACATCAGGCAGATGAAGCACAGCAGTGGTTTGTGCTGCTTCTGACCGTATGCAACCGCATAGAGAGTGTGGCATGGACACTGCCAGCAGCAGCAGGTCCCAATGGCTGGCAGTGGTTTTTGGAGGTGGTCCCCCTCCCACTGCACCATCACTATGTTGCAACTGTGTTTGTGATTATTTGGGGTTGCGTGAAGCTGCACCACCGCAGCATGCAGATTATGGTAGGCGTGCCTTGAAGTACATAATGGTACGCCTGGCCATTGACGTTACACTGTGTGACTCCTGATGGGCACCAAGCAAGACGCTGCTTGCACACTTCGATGTCCAGTACCAAGCTGCTCTGCCACTGTCATTGATACATCATTGCTTTGAGCTCACCTCACTCTTCGTGCAAACCTCAAAGTAAGTTCGCACTGCATGTGCCAAGTCTCTCAGAAAGGTCAGGTCGCACGTTTGGTCAGCAGCCTGTGTGTTCATACATATACCTACTGCTGCAGTAATGGCTGCATGCTCCCCCAGCGGCGGCCAATCTCAATCGAGACCTGCAGCGGCACCGTTAGCTGCGCCGCTCCTATGATCACTCAAACGAATGCTTATAGCAGACACCCTTTCAAGCTTTTCCAGGCTTGAATGCGCAGTCCAGGTGGTGTCGTGACACATGCTGTTGCAGCACCAGCACTTAAGTCAGTGCAGCTTTACTGCACAGCGGTTGTACGGACACACCACGAACTTATGCCTGCACCTTCCATGATGCCACGCACTGCTGCAGCGGTTGCGCCCACGTGTGCCTCGGGCACCTCGAACAGCAACTCATCATGGATCTGCGCCAGCAGCTGCACTGGAGGGCCGCCTGCAGCATGCATGTGCACACATAGATAGGGTTGTTAACTGTTCTTGTGGGGTGTGGATGTATCCGGACCAGGTGACATGCTAGGGGACTCTGTTGCTGCAAACCTTCGTATACTTGCAGCTGACCCAGACGGCCTGTCCATCACATGCTGTGAGCCACAAGCTGCTGAGAGACATCACCTGATGCAGCTTCCGCTGCAGCATGCTGCGACCAGGCCACCATGGCGGCCTTGATCACGTCTGCAGCGCTGCCCTGCACATTCCATCAGGGGCGCTGACCAGGCTTGCTGGTGGCAGACAGCAGCGGTCCTGCTGTCCCACCGGGTGTGCAGCGCTGGGCACGGGGTGAAGCCGGACCGCGTCTCAATCTCAGCACCAATACATCACCGTCACCAATCAGTCGGCGCACCTGGACGATGGTGTTGACTGCCCGACGCTCTGCCTCCGCCACCTCCCTGCAGCGGCACACGGCCCCTGTATCTTTTTCCTCCCACCAGCAGCGCCCGCCGACCGCTCGGGCCGGCCCAACCCCACCTCAGAAGACTTGCAGCACGCAGGCCAGGACGAAGCACCTGCTGTCGGACGAGCGGATGCCCTGGAGCGGGCGGCGCCTGCCGGCCATCGTGCGCACCTCGCCGCTGCGGTGCGCCGTGCTCTTGGCCGCCTCGATGAACTCCTTCACCTGTCGAAGGACGGGCAAACCAAGACATGATCCTGGGCGCCAGTGTGCTGAGCGCCTGACCATCGCTGTGGTCCAGATGGCGCCAGCAGACCGGGCATGGGTTCAACTACACCGTGTGTGTGACCGCCAACACACTCAGCGGACCGATGCCCAGGTGTGCATACCACAAGAGGGCTCGTTTGCCTTAGGTGCAGTCTCTCTTGGACGTGCAGAGTAGTAGCTAGACCCCGAGGTGTAAATACATGCAGTTGCACGGCACCCGGGGGAAGGTCTGCAGGAAGGAGGTGATGAGCCGCTGGGCGTCCGGCTGGGGCACGGCCAGCTGCTGGGCCAGGCCCGCCGCCCCGCGCCCATACACCACGCTGTACACTACCCCCTTGGCGCGCTGCCGCTCCCCCCTGCTGATAGCCTCCGGCCCGCCTGCACCGCAAGAGGCACAATAATTTTTTTTATTTTTGAGTTTTCTTAAATTTCTGGCCTGAAGTTATATTTCGGTGATGCAGAAGCATCCTGGGCAGTGTCCACATCAGCTCATGACGGAAGCTGGCAACGCTGGTGTTGGCGCTGATGGCCATGGCCGTCCATGATGCACCACCTTCTGCAACAGCGTACAAGAGCACGCGTGTGAGACTGCGTGAGTTGTGCTCTACATGCAGTTCCATCCCTGTGCTGGTGCTCACATGCGTTGTTGCGCAGCCAGGCTGCAGCAATGGCGCAGAACACGTCGCCAGCCGGCCCCGTGGTGCACAGCAGCTGCTGCAGGCGCGCGTCGCCGCTGATGTGCGCCAAAATCCGCAGCTGCCGACACAGGGAGCCAGCTCAAGACGGGCACAGCAGTGTGCACTGCACAGGCTCCTCTCCTGGGGGACTGTGTGTCCAGAAAGACTGTGATGCATGTGTGCCAGTTCGATGGTGCACAAGGAAGAGGGAAGGCAGAGCACTGCGCAGGTTGACCATCTCACCTCGACCTGGGAGTAGTCTGCCGCGAGGAGTGTGCAGCCTGCCAGGCGCAAATGGCGCTTCCGTTAAACAGTGGCAAATGATGATGAAAGCGTCTCAGCCTGAATTGGGCCGGCAACTGCTGGCAAGTGTTCACAGGCTAAGGAACATCAGGCCACCTGGTGCAGCGACAAAGGCGTCCCGAACATTTACACGAGCCAGCGCTGGCAGGGCAGCAGGGTTTTCCTCCAAGGCGCTGGCCGCCTCGTCACCCTCCCCTGACCCCACATTCTCGCTGCCAAGACAGTACTTGGTCACCGCCTGCAGAAAAGGTCACAGCAGTGGTGACAGCATCCAACACGAATGAGATTCGCTCGCAAGTGCCGCTGGGGTGTGGGCGCATCCGGTCTCGCATGCGTGCAGGGCCCACTGCTCGAACGGCGGGACAAGCCTAGCCGCTGGGCTGCGACGTGTGCGGCACCGACCTGCAGGTTTGGGTCGGAGCATGACAGGCGGCCAGTTGCAACGGAGGTCTGCTGCCAGCGGCAGTGCACCCGCGCCAGGGAGCCGCCCGCCCGCTGCGCAGCCTGCTCTGCCGCCACCACCCACCCAGGCCGCACGTACTTCGTCAGCACGTTCTGCACATGCAACTTCGGGCCCTTGGTCAGCTGTTCAAGAACTGGCATGCACCAGCCACACCTGTGTTGATCCATACCGCGCAGCAGGGTGCTGTTGTGAACGGGCATCTGCATCTGCATGGTCGCATGCAGATGCTACCGAAGCAGTGTAGGGTGTCGCACACTAATCTCCCAACAGTTCCATATCCTTCCAGATGAGCCCAGGCCACGATGGCACACCTGCATGGCTCGGAACTCGAGCACCAGGGCGGGCAGCGGGCAGGCGGTCGACCTCTGCAGGTGCCGCAGAGCCACCTCGTCAGTCGGCGCGTGCGTCTTTGCAGGAGCCCTGCGAAGGCAATTCTCAGGTTTCGTGGGTGTGGAAGGCTACCAGTGCTTTTGCTGCAACAGACCAGCCAGTGTTAAAGTCAGCACTGCCAGCAGTTATCAACGTTGATGCACATGTGGTCCTGCACAGCAGCAGCAGCGCATGCGCACCTGCCGGCACGATCCAGTGGCGGCGGCAGGCCCAGGTCGCTGTACAGTGCGGTGCTCAGCTGGCTGGGCGACGCCAGGTTGATGGCGTGACCGACGACGCGCTCTGCCTCAGCCTGCCCAGTTGCAAGCATCGACCACACATCATAGCATTGCGACTCGAATGACGCACATGTGCACAACTGTCCCTGCTTGCTGGACAGGACAATGTATCACAACATGCCCCCAACTGAGGCTCATATCAGTCAATGCAACTCATGCCCACTTCCGATCGGAAGTGAGCACGAAGTTGCAGCTGGGTTGCTATCACCCACCTCGATGGCAGCGCAGCGCTGCTCCAGGGCCGCCGCATGCGCCTGCAGCGCCGCCGGCTCGAAGCCCATGCCGCGAACCTCCATGCCCGCCAGCATCGCCGAAACATGCAGCTCGGTGCGCAGCACGTTGCCCAGGTCCTGTGACGCCACGACCCGCTGCGTGGCCGCCGACAGCTGCGAGACTGCGAGCAGGTCGTCCCGCAGGCGCTGCAGTGGCGGCTTTGTGGCTGTTGACTGTAGGGCGAATAGCAGAGTTGTCTGATGAGTGTGCTACACAGCAGGGCACAATCATGCAGCCGCCTACTAACATCAAGCTGCTGTCAGCTGCTTCACCAAGTTGAGTTACCTCCATCTCAGCAGCATCGCAGATGGAGTGGTGTTCACACAGCTCCACCATGCCATACCGCTCCAGTCGCACAGCCTCGCCCTTCTGCAAGGTGTGCAATGCTAGATCAGAATGTGTGGCTTGCAAGAAACGTGCTGTTGTTTACTGTCAGCGTCAAATACTTCAAGTCCACTGCTCTCGATGTCTTGCCACACATTGTGGCACTTGCAGATACCTGCACCAGGTGCGGCTCGTGCAGCCAGGCTGCCAAGCGCGCGTCCGTCACGTGGGCGGCGACATCTACAGGGCTGGGCACCGGCAGCCCATTGCGCAGCAGGTTCACCAGCACAGCTGCAGAGACAAGTGTGCATCGCAAAGTAGTTAGCTGCAGTTCTTTCGGACGATTGAGGTGGTGGTCAGCTGGTAATGTTGCAGCCCGGCAGAAAGCAGCAAATTCCAGGCTACAAGGGCGACAATCTGCTTGCCACTGCGCAGCATGCATACCATACCTTGGATGTCAAATGCAACAATCGGCCTCCTGCCCGCCAGCAGCTTATCTATCTGCTGCCGTGTGGTGTCCCTGCTGCTGCCGCCGGATACTGGCAGGAGGAACAGCGGGGCGCGCTTCTCGATGCTTGGCTCCAGCACAGAGGAAATAGGGAAATGATATCTGCTCGTTCCACCGTTAGGAGTTTCCAATTACGATATGAACAGTTTCCTGGAAAGCTGATCATGAGATGTCAATTCTACTGTACCTTGAAGAACAGGACGCAGAGCCCCAGCAGCGGGTCGACTCCCTCCACAGCATCCTTGCCGGTTCGCTTTGCAGTTGGCGGCCGCCCATCCTTGCGCCCTGTAGCCAGCAACACGCACTCCAATCGTCGTGCAAGCCGCCTCTATCTATACGACATGCAGCATGGAGCAACACCGCTCGTCCTGCACCACTTCAGGCTGGCTGACCTGCAAGCTTGTTGATGTTCTGCTCCTGTACCCTGCTCAGTGGGCGGCATGAGCTGTACATCTGTGATCCGCTCTGCATATCGGCCTGCAGGGCATAGCAAAACATCCTCACCATGACCATGCAATCTACGAACCACAGCACACAGGCAGCAATGCTGTAGCTGCTGCATCTGCATAAAAACTGTACAGGCAGAGTATTTGACGCCACCGCACCAGAATCGTGGCCAGCAGGCAGCCATCACACTTGCGGTGCTCGATGGTAAACTTTGCAGCGCCCTGTGTTGTTGCAGCGTCGACCACCAGCCTGTCAAAGAGCAGCACCTCGGGGTCTGGTAGCGCTGCCTTCCCGCTGGTCCGAGCCTGCAAATGTGCCAACAAATGATAGCCTGTGCGCCCAGCATCGATTGTGCCACATCGGCCCCACTTATGATGAGCATGACCGTCACTTGGGCTCAGTTGTCCACACCTTCTTGACCAATGGTGCATCGGGCGCTGTCGAGGCAGCATCTGACACGTGAGGGCTGGCTTCAGCCATCGGCTGTGGGGAGATGCCCAGAGCAGCACCGGCACTAGCAGCTGCGTCAGCACAACATGCTGTTAGAAGCTCCTGGTGAATGGGCACCAGAACCATGAGCACGGACCTGCTGTGTGGTGTCCATGAGACAAGCGGACCTGTGGCGTCGTCATTGGTCCCCAGAGTCTGCACTGGCAGCCTAGCGGGCACTGTCCCCTTCCGCTTTTCAGCCGTGCCTTGCCTCCCAGTGACCACGCCTGCCACTGAAGGCTAAGCCATTTCTGGAGCTTGATGCCAGGTCTGATGGGAGGGCAGATACCGTCTTGAGCGACACTCACCTCCAGACAACGTCTTCTGTGTGGTTTTGCTAGGTGTACTTGCTCCTGCTGCCTTGCGCTTGGCAGGTTGGCCTGTTTGCTGTCCCTACAAACCAACGACCCCTCATTGCACAGATCAACCACTGCAATGCATTTTGAATCTGGGAAGACCATGGCAATGTGAGTGTGTGGTGCCCGTCGAGGGTCCAAGCATGCAAAACCGCCGAACATTGCACCTCTCGTGGCTGGCCACCCCAGCGTTCTGCAGCAGGCGGCGGCGGCGGCACACGGCAGCCGCCTGACGGCGTGAGACGCGCCTGCACTGCCCGCAGCGGTGGCCTGCAGGAGCAAGAAGCAAGCTAGGAAACGTCGTTATGACACTGACTGCATGCCCGCTCAACACCCCAGAAAACCTTGTTCATGAGCACAATAATAAGATGTTGTCAGGCCGTCACCTGCTGGGTGACGGCAGGGTGAGCGGCTGTTCTGCCTTGCTGTGTTCAGTGCCACGAGGGTGTGGGATGTGTTGCTTGTGGTGCTGCTGCAGCCGTGGCTGTCCTGCATGTTGGTGTGCTGCAGCGCCATCTGCTGCTTCAAGCACATGCTGGTATAAGGCGCCAACTGCAGGCACTGACGGCTGCGCTGCGTGTGCATCCACTCGCTGAGATGGCTGTTGCTGCTGCAGGTTATTATCCGACTGGCCGATCAGTAGCAATTCTGGAATGCCATCCATTTCCTCAACATCATCCGCAAAGACCCCAGAGGATAAAACCTGCTGCGGATGCTGCTGCTCCTGAAGGTGTGCTGCAGCCCTTTGCTGCGCTGCGACACTGACCTGATGCTGTTTGGAAGCCTGCTGGTTGATGGCCACATGCCCACCATGCTGCTGCACGTCACACTGAGTGGCACCGGCCTGGTCGCCATGCTGATGCTGCGCAGTGAGCTGCTGTAATGCACTGCCTGGCGCCACCTGCTCCTGCTGGGTGTGGAAGTCCAAGCGCGCTGCCGGCGGATGCTCCCTGCCATAGCGGCGCATGGCCTCCAGATCTCGCGCACGCTGCTCCAATGTACATGCTGCATTCAGCGCTGCTGGCGGTTGCTGCGCCAGCTGCAGCGACTGCTGTGACACGAGCACGGCAGGCTGCTGCGTGTTGCTGTGAAACGCACTCGCGCCACATGGCTGCCTGTTCTCGATCGGCTGGCCGGCCAGCATGCGCTGCAACCCCCAGCAGGTGTCCTGCTGCTGTTGCTGCGGAGCCTGCTGACTGTGGACTGGTGTGTGCTGTCCTGTTGGCTGACTGTGCCGGAGGCCACCAAACATCCACGTGGCACCCTGCTGCGACATCGATGGCTGCTGGTGTGCGGGCCGCGCAAGCTGCTGGGCAGGCGCTGCATGGGGCCTGCTTGCAGGCACTGCCGACGTCAGAACGAGCACGCAGTTGACGCTAAACAACGCCTTGGCCATGCATCAAGGTGCACCCGGCTCACACCTGTGACCTGGTGGTACATGCGGAGCAGCGATCAGAGGGTTCACGGGAGGGCTGCTGTTGCTGCTGAATGCGCCTGGCGACGCACTGAATGGCCCAGCCGCCTGCGCACAGCAACCTGGTGTCGATGTTGATCACTGCATGCACGGCGATCGGGTGCAAGGCCTCACGTTTGGGATCTGGATCACCACCTGTGCGGAAGCTCGTTGTCCAGCAAGTATGCTGCCGTCTCTCACCGCTGCCTGCGGCATACACTTCACTTGGTTTGCATGCATGCGCCCTTCCGATGATAATCACCACAAGTCCTTGATGTACATCAGACCAGCACAGACCGGGTTGGGTGCCGCTGCCCTCGGCCTGAAGACGCGCAAGCCTGCCAGATCATCCATGCTGTGCGTGCTCTGCTCAGTATGGTCCACAGGCACTGGCACGCTCGTGCATGGCATCAGGTACGACGCTCAACATCATTGCTTCAGGTGCACTAGCGTCATTGAGCTTGGAGCAGTGTCGCTCTGGTGCTGGTCATCTGCAGGTTGAACGTGGCGGATTACGTGATTTCTGCATCTCCCACAGGTGCGCAACACTCGTCCTCGCAGTGCCGCAGATGAATGCTTGCAATGCAGCGATTGCACAGAAGCTTTGTGTTTTACACCTATGATATCTCATCCGGGAATTCGGGACACATACGGCAATTGCAGTACACTGCCTTGTGCGTCGATTTGGCACCTCAAGACTCAGGACCTAGCGCGCAGAACCTCGCTTTCTGAGTGACTTTAATTCAAATGGGGTGGTTGCAATGCATCTTGTGTCGATCTGACGGCACCCGGGTCAATCACTGACACGGTCAGCAGACCAGCATCCACCTGACTGTATGTGTGTGTGGGACCGCCTCAAACAATGGTCACAACTCCACAGCACCAGGCCCAGAATGGAAGCGTCATGTCGCCATACAGCGACAGATCGCCGCTGCCAGGTCGAAGCAGAAATCGCCACGTGCAGCCAGGTGCATCAGTGCGGCGGCAACGATCGAGATTGATAAGTGTCTGTTGCGGACTGCTGCTGTTGCTGCTTGGCATCCTGCTGCGGCGGCCAAACGGAGGTGGCAGCAGCGGTGCTGCAGCCGCGCTGACTGGTTGGCGCAGCGCATCGAACACAGAGCATGCATCCGAGGCAGAACACCTCATTCAGCGCCCTCAGCAGGGCATGGAGGCAGCGTCTGCAGCTGCAGGTGTCAGTGGTCAGCTGATCACACAGCAGTCTGCAGCAACTGGGCAGCAGCAGGTTGCGTCAGCCATTCGTGCCGTTGCGCCGAGGAGATCGGGCGCTGCAGGACAGTTGCAGGTCGAAACAGAGGGGGAAGTGAGCTCCATACAGGAAAGTGCTGGTGACGCTGTTTCCATAGGCAACCACAGCGGCAGCAGCACTAGCAGCGCGCAAGCCTCGGAGCTCACAGCTTGCATGCGTCAAACAGACACTCAGCTGCAACCGCCTTTCAACATCGAGGATTTCCTCGCAGCCCGTCCAGCCAGGCAGGCCCCTTGCCAAGCACTCACCGTACCTTGTGTTGCTGCAAAGGCACAGCCACACGTTGTGCGCAGCTCACATCGAATGTGTGCAGTGCGTCGTGGTGTTGAAATGGCGCCCAATACCAACATTGCTGTGGCGCCCCTTGCAGGCTCAGGCTGGAGGCGCAGACTTACAGCCAGCTGCCGCAGCCCTCCAACAGCGTGACGCTGATGCTCACAGCGACAGCTGACCGGCTGCAGCGGCTGGAGGCCCTGTGCCGCTCCTGGCCCTTCCCCGTCACGGTCGCTGCATATGTGCCACTACTCGACACGCTGGATCAGAGCGCTGCCGCAGCCGCTGTGGCCAATGCCACGGCAGCGCTGCAAACAACGTTTGACAGGTGAGCACAATTGAGCCTGCTTGCCGGCTAGGCGCTCAAATGCATGTCCACGCGTCCCTAGCGCACACCATCCCCAAGGTCTGCAGCAGGGCAAGCGCTGTCTGGCTCAACGCAACGCGCTGTGCAAACCTGCACACGCAGCAGCATGTATCGTCCCCTGAGGAGGTGATCAGCCCTTCCGGTCAAAGGCACACCTTTTGAGCATGTACGTTCGGGTCGTACGTGCAATAGGGAAGTGAAACAGGGCGGTCGTGCATGTTGACATGCTCTTTGGTGTTTGACCGTTTGCAGGGCGGAGGCCCTGGGGGTGTGCCAGATGTCGCTGGCGCTGTACTCGGAGCGCACCACGGCCGAAGCGCTGCCGCTGTTCCCCATCAACAGCCTGCGGAACCAGGTGGGAACCTGCCCAGGATCAAGTGTGATGCACAGAACAACCAATACATGTCACGAGACACCGTGTGAGTGCCCGCCAGGTATGCCGCACAGCCCTGCAATGGTCTTCAACGCTGCATTTCGGTTGCAAGAAGAGCACATGCCCACGCGGCAGCCACTGTTGCCTCATTTGAAGCCGTCCACTGCAATGCAGGCACTGCTGATGGCGTCTAGCGAGCTGCTGTTCGTCAGCAACGCCGACATGCTGATTGGCCGCGACTTTGTCGCAGCGCTGCAAGATGACGAAGAGTGAGTGGGTCACTGTTCCTGCTGTGCCGGCAATTTCAATTCCCATCAGTTTCGCTGTTGTGTCTGTATAGGTTGACAGCTCTGATAGCTGCAGGGATAGTGACTGCCTTCTTGTGGTGCTGCAGGTTTGCACGCATCCTGCAGCACGCTCGGCAAAACGTGGCTATTGTCATCCCCGCGTTCGAGACCAACAGCACAGAAGTCGCCCACAAGGCAGCTGCAGGTGAATGTGCCACCCGTGGGGCTGCCAACTGCCTGCACACCCTTGCCGTCTGAGGGACACCGGTGCAGGTTTTGAACAGCACACTCTCCGTGCTGCACTTGCAGGTGGGAAAGACGCAGTGGTCCGGTCGTGGAGGGAGGATGGCTCTGGCGACCTGCAGTACTTCCGGCAGGTACACGCGCTGCTGAGGATGGGACGCACCTGCCGAACGGTTCCCACTCCCGTCCTGTGGGCCATGGTGCTGTGCATGTTGCGTAATCCAATGCCAAGCGACGTTCCTGGCTGATGCCCCGCAGGCACGCTTCAAGGGCGCCCATAACGCGACGGACTACCCGCGCTGGGTGACAGCCAGAGAGATGTACCCCATCAACGGCAGCGCCATCTCCAGGTGTCAGTCCACTGCTTGCATGTCCTGCACATAATGTGCCGCATAGCGCACTGCAGACTGGTGAGGAACATGCCGCCATGCGGCAAGTATTTCAAAATGCCGTGCACCGCATCTCAATTGCGAACACAGCGTTGCTGGGGTGCCTTTCAGGTTCTATGAGCCATGGGTGATCATCGCACGAAAGGACGTGGGGGCTTTCGACGAGAAGTACAGGGGTTATGGCAAGAACAAGGTGCAGCAAGTGCAGGCACAAATAGATGTGCACAGCACCAGGTGATCAAAGCGCAGTACAAGCTGCCAAACACGCTCCGCTTGCAGTGCCACAAGCAGCTGGTCAGTGCGTAGGTGGTGCAGGATATGTTGGCCGTTGGCTGATTGGATGACTTGTGGCGTCTGCAGTTTTGCCGTGCATCCGCGGGCATATATGGTGCACCGGCCCCACGGCGACAGCGCTGCAAGACTGACGTAGGGTCCCCGCAGAGCATCATCCGACCCACATGAACTCAGCACCTCTGATCCTAAGCAACATGTCAAATTACCAGACAAATGAAAATCATGTGCAGCGCCACTGAACCCTTGAATCTTGCAGCACGGCACTCTTGTGTTGTGCAGGTTCAAGGAGCATCTGAAGCACCGGCAGGCCGGCAAGACGGATGTTGACAACTATGACATGCACAAACGAATAGAGAAGTGGTACTGGAAGCAGGTGCGGCGTTGCACTAACCTCACCAAATGCAATGCTCAGCATCAAGAGAGCTCTGCAGTGATTGCACGAGCCTATATGTAAAGCTGGTGAGAAGCATCTCTGCTCTGCTGTGGCTGCCAGGTGCGGCAAGGCAAGACGTTCAGGCCTCCTGTTAGCACAGCATTCAAGCGCTGCCGACATCAGCTCTCCTGGTGGAAGGTATGCGTGAATTTTCGCCTGCTGCTTATCCAATGTGTGTCGATGTCTGTTTCCTTCGCTATGCTGCCCAGAGGGTGGCGGCATCGCAGTCGCAACAGAGTCAGCGGCGCACAGCTGTCGATGCACCTATCAACCTCACTGCAGGACATCCCAGAGCCCATCAGGTCGGAGGCTGTAGGTTCGATGGCCACAACTTGAATTGGTTGAATTGGACATAACATAACTACAACAGGTTGACGGGGGACTGCATGCCCTGCTGTTGCCTCCATCCATGTGGAGGCAGGCTAGTCTCGGTCGTGATGCAAACACCACACTCAGGACTCAGCTTCTCTTGGTTGCGATGGTTTCCTCAGTGGCTGTATCGGCTGTAGTTGGGCTGCCCTTTCAGGGAGAAGCACTGCAATGCGCATTGCCTGTACGATAGCAGACAACTCTGGAGCACGGACCTACCTGAACCCTCGAACTGTAAACAATCCTCGCCCTGGACCGTCGAGTGCAAACAATACTGAACCCACCTAAACAAAAGTCCGGCGCCCTAGCCGCCTCCTGAACTGTCACGCGACCAAGCTCTTGCACCGCTTACTATGTGCGTTCTGCTGGCCAACACTACAGCGTGAGCCCACTACAACACCCCAGGCATGCTGCACGACTGGAGTGCCTGCCGGCGCGGCCGTCGCATTTACAAGCAACACCACTTGCTGCCCAGACGCGGTGCCGGCAGGCACTGCTATATGTGGCAGCGCTGAGCGCAGCTTGCCACCTGCGGCTGCAGGTCGCCACGCGCTCTGCAATATGCTGCGGACGCCACTTACAGCTTGGACCGCTCCCCTGTGGCGCACAGCTCCACGCCTGCCTCTGCGCGCTCCTTTAGGTACTTGCACGGCGTGAAGAAGCCCCCATGGCCGCTGCTGGCAAACGCCGCCTCCCATTTCTACGAGCGCAGAATGTCAGCGTCTAGCTTCGGCAGCTTTCGAGATGCAAAATGAAGGTTCATAAACTCGACTCTCGCTGCATCATGTGACCAGGAGCTCACAGATGCAATGACTTAATGATTATGGACATCTGCGGTGAGGAGGTACGACCATGTCGTGGAACCCGCAGTGCAGACCTGCAGCTTGGCGAGCACGGTCTTGGCGCCCACGGCGTCGCCGTGCTTGAGGGGGCCGCCCCGCCAGGCGGGGAAGCCCATGCCCAGCACCGCAGAGATGTCGCAGTCGCTGGGCTTGTCCACAAAGCCCTGCGACGCAGCTGCGAGTGCTCAGACACGCTCCACTCGCTGACATCCGGCAAACAGCTGCACAATGGAACATGTATGCATGCGGCTGAATTGAAACAGTGCAAACGACTTGATGTGTGGCAGCCTTTCCTCGGAACCACAGCAAGATAGAGCGCACCTCCTCAACCACCCGGCACGCCTCGTTGATGACTGGGAACATGATGAAGTCCGCCACCTCCTGCGCAGCCAGCAGGGGAGCCTTGGCAAATCACCGCTAAATATGACTCGCTGGTCACTGTGGGTTGCGTGAGCGCATGCAGCAGGGCTCAGTGCAACAGACAGTCGGTCTCACCTTGGGGCTCAGCCCCAGCTTGTCGGCGGGCGGCACCTTGGCTTGCTTGCGCGACTCCTCAATGAGCGGCTTGATCTTGGGGTTGGGCGTGCCGGCACGCCTGCAGATCACAACAGCCACATGACGGTGGCTGTGTGGATGCGATACAGTCAGTGGAGCTGTGCATGTCGGGTGGCGCTGCAGGGGCGAGTGACCGCCTCTATGCCCGACCATGGGTAGCAGGGCTGTGGGCAGACGGCTGGCAGCGCGTGTGCAACACATGGCAAACTCGCACACTCGCAGGCCACCCACGAGTGACACGCCGCCAACGACCCTTGCTCACTTGTTCTTCTCGAACGTGTAGAAGCCGCCGGCGGGCGTCTTCTCCCCCAGGATGTTGTGGTCCACCATGAGCTTGAAGATCGCCGCGGGGTAGAACTGCTGCGGCTTCTCGTCCATGAAGTTCTTGCCCACGTGGAACCCGATGTCCGCACCCACCAGATCGCTGAGCCTGCGGGCACGCAATGGATGGGTTGATGAAGCATGTTAATGCCAGTTTGGGCTGCAGCAGATGCAGCCAATGGCAGCACACCTGGAAGCAGCAGTTGACGGCAGTTGCTGCGATTGCAAGGATACTGCCTGCGCATGTCATTCAGCATTGGACCACGCTGTGAGAGCAAGGCACGTAAGACGGCGGCACCTGAAGGGGCCCATCGGCATGCCGAAGCCGGCGATGGCCTTGTCGATGAGGTAGGGGTCCATGCCGGCGTCCAGCAGGATGCAGGCGGCTTGCGTATAGGGCGCAAAGACGCGGTTGACGCAGAAGCCGGTGCAGTTGCCCACCACCACGCACGTCTTCTTGATGCGCTGCCCATACTTCATCACGTCCAGCACCACCTGCAACATTGCAACACCTGCATTGATCACTCGCTGACAGCAATTTCAAGCTGCAGGCGCAAATGGGGGCACCTGATACACCTTGCGCACGACGTGTCGACGTGCAGCGATGCAGTAACCACTGTGTGATACCGGCGCACAAATGCCAAACAGCAGGGGCCAGATGCATGAGGGCTTTGTGTACCTGCGGGGACGTCTTGTCGGAGCGCACAATCTCCAGCAGCGGCATGAGGTGCGCGGGGCTGAAGAAGTGGGCGCCAATGATGCGGTCCGCCGCCTGCGACAGATGCGATTGCACATCAGGATGCTACTGCAGATTCGAGGTGCATACCTTGCCGCTGCCAGGTACGCTACCTGACGACACATCCCGCCAGCACGATGAAGCACTCGCGGTTGGGCGCTGAGGAGCAGCAGCAGCAGCAGCAGCAGGTGCTGTTCAAGCATGACCCAGGGGGTTCGGGCCAGACAGCGGCAGCAGGGCAGCACATGCTGAAGCCCCAAACCCTGACCTGCGTCTTGGCGCCCACGAGCTCGATGTTGATGGTGGAGGTGTTGGTGGACAGGATGGCGTCGCGGCGGCATGCGCGCTCCAGGTCCGCAAAGATCTGCTGCTTGATCTTCAGGTTCTGCGGCACCACTGACACAGCCCCCTCAGCACTGCATTGTCAAGACTGCCAAGTACATGTGTGGCCAATCGGACGAAGCAGATGACGGCATGATCAGAACTCGGACGCAATGACGCGACCAGGTGTCCATGGTGGTGCAGGCGATAAGCACCGGGACATGAGGCGCATCTCTAGGGAAACCTCACCTCAATGGCTGCCTCAATCACGAGGTCCACGCTGTCGAAGCTGTCGTAGGTGAGCGTGCCCCGCAGGCGGCTGGCGGCGGCCTTGGCAGCGGCCTCCGGGATGCGGCCCTTCTTTGCCATCGTCTGCAAGTTGGACTGGATGCGGCCGATGCCCGCCTGTGACAGCGTAACGATTGATCTTAGGTGGACATGGGGAGCATGGGGGTGGGTATGCTGCATCAGCGAGGGGCAGCGCAGTACAGCGCATGCCAACATCACTACTGACATAGGACACAAGAGGGCAGCAGGGGCAAGGGGCCCGAGAGTTTAGTGGAAACAAAGCTTTCACCATCATCATTGCAGGATGCTGCTGCACTGTGATATGTATGAACGCAAAGCGGAACAAGCTCGCTAGGGAGAACTCACGTCGAGGAACTTCTGGTTGACCTCCTTCAGCACCACGTCCATGCCCGCGACGAGCGTGGCGGTGGCGATGCCGCTGCCCATGAGCCCGCCGCCCAGCACTGCCACCGTCTTCACGGGCCGCGCCTTCAGGTCGCCGTCCGTGATGCCCTTCACCTGCAGCGCAGTTGTTTTGCAGACAAGGTGGCTGTCTGAACCAGCATGCCTATTGCAAAGGCTGGCGTCATATCCAAAAGATTGTTGTCCCCTCAGGTTTGTGGCTATTCAGCCATGCCAGCAGGTTGATAGCTGTGACGACCTTTGAAGCGACATGTTGCAGAAGCTCGTGAGGGAATCAAGCATGTAAGCAGCAGCAGGAAACGCACCCGCTGGGTGGCGCGCTGCGCCAGGAAGGTCCACACCAGCGCCTTGTGCACCGGCAGCGACGCCGCCCTCACAAAGCACTCTGCCTCCTGCGTGCGCATGGTGGGGGACACAGCCTCAGTGCCGGCCACAGCCCCGCCTGCAGCCCAGCAGCACGGCGAGCACGGCCTGCAGGCCCCTCGGCAGCGCCACAACAGCACGTGACTGGCAACCTGCCACCGCCAAACCTACCAGGCTGTCAGCCTGCAAGCAACTCCTTCAGCCTGCACGCAACTCCCCGCCCCAACTTGCATTAACATATTTCAACTTTAGATGCATCTTCAACGCTTTTCCAAGTTGAACTAGATGTCTTCGGCACCTTCTGCAGGCCGGCGTGGCCGCCGTGCTCGATGCCGGCCTGCATGGCGTCCAGGCACAGCTGCGGGTGCGCCAGGCCGCGCGCCTGCTTGGCCGCCTGCTGCCGCGCCATGTCCACCACCGCCGCCGCGACGCCAAAGTCCTCGATGCGGTCCGTGCGCGTCAGGCTCTGCATGGCCGAACGGTCTCGTCAAGTGCAGGCCGCCTTGCAGACTGCCAACGCTGCGGGTTGTGCGCGTCAGGCTCTGCATGGCTGCACAGCTCGTCAAGTAAGGTTGCGTTGCGGGCCAGCCACTGCCATCCTCGCATCCAGCATTGCTGACCAGCTGCCGTGCAAGAGCTTGTAGCACTGGTCTGACATAACCCAAATGTTCTGCTGACCTGCATGCGCGGCTGCGTGCCGGCTGCGAGCGCGAGCGCCATCCGCTGCGCAGCCTCCAGTACCCTGCGCATGCAGGCATCAATGCTGTGAGCATGCCGGCGTCTGTCGCGCTGTCGCCAAGAGTCACACATGGTCAGAGTTGAGCAAGCGGACAGAAGGGTGTGCCTGGGGAGCACCCTGCTGCCAGTGCAACTGTGGGCCGCCGCCGAAGCAGGGTGCGAACAGAACAGCACCTGTCGGCATCCTCCACAGCGTCCACGAGGCCCGACTTCAGCGCCTCCTTGCCCAAGATGGGCTTGCTAGTCAGCATCATACGCGCCGCGGTCTCCACGCCGACCAGCCGGGGCAGCCGCTGTGTACCGCCAAAGCCGGGGATGATGCCTGCGTGTTGCGTTTTCCCAACTTATATATTGCTGCAGGGTGTCATGCACATTGAGGCCTTTGGCCTGAGACACCGCATGCAGCGCTGCTGCTTGAGCCATCCTTTGACTCCTTGGCTTTGCAGGCCAGCCTGCTGGTAGCAGCAGGTAGGAGCGGGTGCAGCTCGCGTAAGCGCACCTAGCTGCAGCTCCGGCAAGCCCATCTTGGCATTTGACGCCGCCACGCGAGCGTTGCAGGCCATCGCCAGCTCGCACCCGCCGCCCAGCGCCACGCCGGTCACCGCTGTGGACAGGCATGCAAAACTTCAGGAGGCAACGCTGTAACTGATGCATGCTACTCACGACGACTGTTGGCAGCTCCGTGATGGCGCAAACTCCGGTCACTATCCTATGTCGGTCTGTGCAGCAACAACACGCCGTGGACCCGCTGCTCACCTGCGACGGTGGGCTTGGGCCCCGCCTCCACCAGGGTGTTGAACTTGTCATTGACGGTGGGGTCCAGCGGCGCGCCGGCGGCAAAGGACTTGATGTCTGCCCCCGCCGAGAAGTTGTTGCCGGCGCCGGCAACGACGATGGCGCGCACTGCTGTGTCCGCGTGCGCGGCGCGCAGGCAGTCGAACAGGCTGCGCAGCACTGCAGGCAGCGCAGCAGCCATCAGGGGAGGCATGCTGAGTCAGCACCTGGTCTACCATGTTCAGGTGGCTCTTGAAGCCTGGCGCTTTGCTTGACATGCAAACGGCATCATGAGCTGCACAAAGGTCGTTTCTGTCAAGTCAGTTCTGGCATCCTGCAAGCAATGCTACCGTCACCGTGGCAGGTTGTCATCAGGTGCAAGCTTAGCATCATACCTGCAGCGCCCAACGCATTGACCGGTGGACTGGCCAGCGTCACGATCGCCACGCCGTCCTGACGCTTGCTCATGTTGCAAGCCATGGCAGCGGGCTGCAGGGACCTCTGGAGGTTGAGGTGACCAAGTCACCGTCTCACTTTCACGGCGGGACGGACGCCAAATACAGCAATACCAACAAACAGTGAGGAAGTGCGATTTGCGAAGCGGCGATCTTAATGTTCTGTCCGACCGTCGCACGTTGCAAGCTCACGTTGGCAAGGGATGGCACATGTGCAGCAGGTCACGTCATCGCAGGGTTAACCACCAGTGCACCCTGCATCATTCTTGGGAAACGCTGCTGCAAAATTGTAGCAAGCCAACGATCAGATAGAGCATATCAATGCTATCAACTCACCCACCCAACAGCTATCAACCACTAGCACGTTTACACTCGTCATTATAAACTTGCCACATGTGTGCGGATAATTGCCAGTTTTACACTTGCTAAAACCACCAAGTGGCTTCTGCTACAGCAGGCTGCAACGGCGGGTATGACCAACAACACAGCCTATACTACAACTTCTCATGTATGCCTCAACGCTTGTAGTAAAGTATAACCAACAACCAAGGTACAACCTATGCTGCAACGTCTGCATGTGTGTCTGAAGGCTTGTAGGATTTAAACCCTCAAAAAGACTCCGTCGTTGAATTCTGTTGCTTCTGTCTAAATGAAACGTGAGTGGTGCTGGCGTAAGCAACATCCAACATCAGTAAGTTCAGCACAGGCACTCACGTGTCGGAAACAAACCAAAGGGATATCACTCAGGTCAGATGGTGCAGCTCGCCATATTGAAGGGTCAATGCTGCACACTATCCTGCTATAGTTTGGCAACACAGCGCTTCAGGGAAACCCCACACAAGCCGTGAACCACTCTATCCAAACTTGCTGAGTGTCTGCCATGCCACAGCTGCTCGACTTGCTGCTCTTTCTCTGCTATACAACACTACATCTTGGCCCGCGAGGGGGCGGTTCGGCACGGTTGTCAGGACGGGACCAGAACCGGAACCCATCTTTGATGCCATAGTTGTTGGCTCATCACACTCAGGCCTGCAGCAGGCGCCTTCCCTTCTGCGTTCCAGCCGTTGTCGGAAGTCCCTCCGCAGCTGTGCCGCCCAGAGTGCCGCCCTTGCTTGAGAGCAGCCTGCAAACATAACAGGAACATTATTTCCTGTCTGGCCATTGTACACGGTCTGGCCATTGTACAGCTCGGTGCACCAAGCTAGCTAGCGTACGGTATTGCAAGCATGCTGGCATGCTGTTGCGATGCAAGGGAGCACTGTAGCATGACGCAGATCCACTCACCAGACTTTCCGGGGATCCGTTGTAGGGACCTGCCCATTGGTGAGGCGGAGCTGCAGTGCAAAACAATAGGCAGTGTCAAGTCAGGTGGAGTCACTGACATGCCGTTGCGTGCAGATGCGGGATGAACAGTGCTGCTCTCACTGCTGGCCAACATCTCATGTTCGACCATGGAGTGCATCAGCTGCAGTCTGTGCTTCCAAACCCGCAGTAGCTGCTGACAGAAACAGCTGCAAGCGACAACTGGGGATGGGCAGCCCACAGGTGACTGCATGTGTGTCATGTGTGCGTCAGCAGGCTCACCGTCCAGGTGGGCAGCGCGGGGGCCACGGGGGCCTGGACTGCGACAGGGGAGGACGGCACTAGTGTCACGCCGGCTGGGCACCCTGCAGCGGTGCCGCAGGTGCCGCACGGCCCGCCCAGGCAGATGTAGATGCGGGCGGCGGGGTTGGTGGCGCTGGGGACGTCTGTGGATGTGCCCGTCAGGCGCCAGTCGCCGACCTTCCACCTGGAGAGCAGCACCCCTCCGACTGTAAGTGGCCGTGTGCTGACAGGAGGAGCTGCCGTATCCGACCCAACAACATGCTGGGAGCGTGAGCACACGCGTGGGGGCCGTCACCATGAGATCAGAACAGAGGCAGCGGGCAGCATCCCAGCGCTGATAGGAACAACGGGTTCCACGGGGGCGCGGGGCACAAACACACAGCAGCAACTCACTGGTTCTGATCCAGGGTCAGCTTGTCGGTTGCGGACTGGACCAGCAGCGGGCTGCTGGCCGCTGATGCATCACCAGTGACGCCGTCAGAGTTGCGGCCTGCCACCTGCATGACATCACCACCTCTTTCAGGCACGACAATCATCATACGATTGAGCATCGAGCACATTTGCATGGTGCAAATCCTACAGTTCGCGACAACAGCTATCAAGGGTCCACTGACTGAAAGGGAAGCTAGTCTTTTGCTGTGCGTACCGTTGCGTAGTATGTCTTGCCGGGAGTGAGCCCATTGACTGTCCTGAACTTGTCGGTGATGCCGATGATGGTGTTGGACGGCTGCAGGAATCATCATGCTGTCTCAGTTGACCTCCACACACAACAGTGGCACTCCTTGGCTTTGCTTGCCTGGGACGACAATAGGCATGTGGACGACAGCATGTAACACATAATTATTTCTACTCAACTGATGGGGGCCCTGCATGCGTGGACCAGACCGCACACTGCAGATGCACCGCCCTTCTGGGCTCAAGGCTCAGGTGTGAGAGTGCGCACCGCGGTGCCAGCAGTCGGGGCGGTGTCCAGGTACAGCTTCACGGTGTAGTCAACGGCATTGGGCACCGCCGTCCAGCTGAGGGATACCGAGGCCTGTTGCAGGAAGGCATGCAGCCTCATAAGCTTCTTGCTGGCCCGGCTGGAAAATGTACAGCAAGCTTAGCTTGTAATCACCACCAAGCACAAACAGTTCGGGATATCAAATGGTGCAATCTTGTGGGCGGTCGAGGTGCATGTGCACCTGGCCAGCAGTGCCGCTGATGGTGGGAGCGCCCACGACGGCGGGAGCTGCTGCTGTTGTGAACCTGAGGCCGTTGGGGAAGGCATTCGTGCCCGCGAAGATAACCCAGCTGACGTCCAGGAACCCACTGTCAAGAAGGCAGCGGTGAGACGTCAGGCATCGTGAAGTGGGGTCCATCTGAAGGCACACACATGTACTGCCGACTCGGCCATGCATAAGTGATGCATGGCCATGCAATGCTCATGCAGTTCTATCAACTGTGTGTTACCCGGCAGGGATGATAAGCGGCTTGTTGGCCGGGTCATAGAGCACGGCCGATGGCGCCAGGCCATCTGCCTCGGTGTACGCAGGCACAGTGTCGCCAGTCGAGCTGCTGGTGACATAGATGGGAGAGCCAGCTGGGTCGGGCGTCAGGACGACCTGCAATTTAGGTGCCCATCTGTGTGAGTGCCGGCTATCTTCTGGTGTGCTACCAATCATTGCAAGCACCAAACACCACAACTTCCTGTGTATGCAACTTCCTGTGTCGCAGCAGGAAGACTGATTGCGGAGGCTGAATGCAGACATGTGAATCCACACCTTGTTGGACACGACGCTCGCAGAGACGCTTGCCGATCCCGTCTGGGATGTCGTCGTCTGCAGACCATGGCAATGGCAATCGTCACAACCCAGTTCTGGCCGCTCCATCATCCATGATGCAATGCTTTGCCGAGATGCAGGACGGACATGCCGCAGTGACCCATCGCAGCAGAGTGCTCACCGGCGCCTGCAGCTCGAATGGAAGCGACAGCCTGCCGTCCTGGGTCTGTGAGCGGACGACGACGGTGTAGGTGGATGCGCCCGCTGTCAGGCCCGTCAGTACGGTGGACTTTGCGCTGGTCGAAGCGATGTACTGCCCGATCTCCGCCTGTGGTGGCAGCAGCAGCTGATGCAGCAACACACCACACCCTGGCATTGGGCGACAAGCAGTGTGTCGGGCACACCAATGCTGCCGGCCATGAAGCTGTTGCACGCCAAGCAGAATGAAACATGTGAGGAGTCTCACCTGTGTCGGCCCATTCACCGTTGATGTTGCGGCTCCCATTGCCAGCACATGGAAGCCGACCCTTGGGCTCGTCTGTGCAGTTGATACAGGTTCTGCACGTACAAGAACCAAGATAGTCTGCTGACCAAAACGATGCTATGCACACTACAACGCTTTAAGATACAGCTAGGCAGACTTATTGTTAAGCAGCCAGCAGGCCATTGGCAGCGTGCATGACAGACAACATTCGTGCATGAACATGCAGGCTCTACAAACTCGCTTCAAGGCGTGAAGCAGCTGGAAAGGATCTCTCACCAGTCCAATCAACGCGCAGGGAAGTGCTTGTAGCTGAGCTTGTGGTGAACACCCCTACATCAGGCACACCCTGACGTCAGACCCTGACGTCAGACCTGCTGTCATCTCAAGGACAACCTTGTGTCTCTTCCGGGCAGGCACTGTGTGACAGACGATGCCCATATGCTGCAAGACACAGGTGTGAGGGTCCAATTTAGTAGTGCGGCAATGGCAGGTTGGCAGCTCACCAGTAGATGGCGGAGCGATGGCTGGCCCAGGTGGGCACAGGCCTGCAGCAGATTAGGGGCACCAGCACATCAGCTTCGGCACAGACAAAGCACTGCACAGTCGCAATGATGATGCATCGTTATAAGCAGGCAGAGTGCGCCGGGGCTTGTGTGCAATGCCAATGCAACACCCATCTGCAAATGTGCCAGCTGGTTACCTGTGCCAGCACCTCCCGGCTCAAGGAACTCTTGGAGGGTGAGAGCCACGGGGTTGGCATTGGCGTCAGTGTACTGCACAAGCAGGCAGCAGTGTTGTGTCATGCTGTCAGTGTACTCAAGTCCGCTAACACGATCTTGGCCAAGGTGATGGCAGCATCGACTGCCCTCAGCTTTGCACGATCAGTACTCAACAGCAGCATCTGCTTGCCAGACCCACATTACCCCTTGCAGCTCGAGTGGATGGTGTGCAAGAGTCATTTCTGCTGGTGCACTCGTGGAAGATGCCACCTGGCATGACAACAGTAAGCAGCTCACCGCAGCAAAGGTGATGGAAGGAATGCCGTTCAGGGCAGAGTTGGCCATGTCTGCTGCCGCCCCGCCAGTGTTGTCAAATTGGAAGGTGGCCGTGAACTTCCTGTAGCCAGTTGCCTTGGCTGCAAGGAGGCAACGGTAGCACCATAAGGTGGTGGCTGACAACTGTGCAGTTTGGTACGCTGCCGTTGAGCAGCTATGCCAGCGGTCGCATTGCATAGCAAAGCAGTTGCTTGGCAGGGTCTCAGCGGGAGAGAAGTACTCACCACCGCTGCCAGGGGCGTAGTCCACGAAGGTCAGGGTCGTGCCGGCAGACACGAGACCGGCAGGCCGTGTGGGACCGACTGCAGCAGGTGGGGAGGCAACTGTGAAAGTGTGGACATCAAGCACAGCAGCCCAGATGGCACAAGCAGATAGTGGCTGATGCGTCTATGCAGGATGCAAAGGACGCTGTGGTGCCCATACGATGGGCTGTGCTCGGCAGGGGTGCGAGGACTGCCGCTGCGAGGAGCCCTTACCAGTGCTGACTCGGATGTCGCGCTTTCCAACAGCCGTGGCAAGCAGGTCGGGCTGCACAATGCGCACAGCTGCGCCGGCCTCGTCCAGGCCTGCATAATGTTGCAGATATGCCAAATTATCAACCTGAGGGTGGTCCCTGTTTCCTCGTTGAATCAGCAGCAGACATAAAGTGACAGCTCATAGAGATTGGCATTTACAGTAGCACGATGGCAAGTGATACACTTGCAAATGTGACACACAACTGCAGGGTGAAGTTTGAAAAAGCGCTGACGTGAGCATGCACACTAACGAGCACACCACGGCCAGCAGTGAGTGCACAACGAGGCGCGGTCAATAGCTTGGTGCCGGTAGCGCACCAACTTTAGAGTAGCCGGTGATCGTGACGGTGTCGGGCGCTGTCAGGCGCACGGAGGACTGCGCGCTGGGCGGCCGGATTGGCGCAGCGCCGAGGGGCGTCTCTGGCAGGCCGCCGCAGTCCGCAGCGATCATCCTGCTCAGAACAGCAGCTGCTCAGCAGGCTCGTCAAACAATAGCCAGTCCGCGGGTGGAAGCATGTCTCGCATGCCACATGCCGCATCGGCCATGCGAAGTGTGCATTTGAGTGCATACTATATAAATACTGCAGCCAGCACTCACTCGCCGACGATGTCGTTGTTGATGAGGAGGCGGACCTGCAGCATGGTCGGAGTGCGGTTGGTGTCAGTGGCGGGGCCAAACAAAAACTGAGCATTGTTTGCTGCCGTCTGGTATGCACCCTGGTCACATCTGGCCCTGAGGCCCTGCGAAGGTTACTGGCTGCAGAGGGGCGTTTGCTGCAGAATCGGCACAACGGGCACTGCGCAGCAAGAGCGCATTCACCTTGTGGCCATTTTCGATGGCTGGCGTGACCTTGCTCAAGGGGTCTGTCGACGCGAGTCCATCGCCCCAGCAGCTGCAGTGCAAATGACGATGGTGAGACAGGCCTACCTTGCAAAATTTTCACATTGTAGATCAGAGTTGGTCGCAGACATGATCCACAGCTGCCTTGCAATCCAAGCTCTGACTATGCTACAGTATCTGCTTGGCAACTGGTGCATGCTTTCAGGGCTGGTGTCACAGATACAGCCAGCCATATATGTATACCCCGCAGAGTGCAGTGGAGGCATGCCAGACACCAGGCCAAATCGCACACATGCGCACACTGAACCAAGGGCGTAAGAGGGTCAAGAGACTCACTAGCCGCCTGGGTGGTTGATCTCGAAGGCGACGTCCGCCCCGGACACCTGGCAGATTGCTGCGCCAATGACCGCGTTGCTGGTGTCGACCACCTCCACTCGCATGTTCTGGCCCTTGTATTGCTGCAGGACGCCAGGGCAGGTAAAGTAACACACAGTGTAATGCAACATTTGCCGCTGCACCCGAGGTCTGGTTTGACAGCACCAAGTGGCAGGCATGCGGCTGAATGTAATCAGAGCAGAGCAGGGTCAACGGATGTGCAGCAGCAGTGCGTTCGTACCGTGTATGCGTCGACATGCACGAAATCTGGACAAAGCACAGGAACAAACCGTCAGTATCGCCGAAACGTCTGACGCTGAGATACATTTGATGACGTGACTGCAACCTGGCATGCAACAGCAAAATGTGGATGCAGCACAGGAGAGTGTGCAGAGGCAGGCAGCAATAGCAGCACACGCACCACGACCCTGCAGCAGGGAGGTGCAGTGTATCAATATCGGGTCTACATTTGTGCAAAACGGCAAGGACATGCGCATCAGCAACAAGAAAGTTCCTGATTTGGACGGGTCACTGCCATCAAATTGTAGAGCCTGCGCAGGAGAGGTGGGAACGCACCGTGAAGATGAGGATGTTGTTCGGGAAAGCTGGGATGCGCAGTCCGGGAACTGGGCCTGTGAGGCAGTGAGAAGACCGTCAAACTCAGGCAATCATGGCGTCCACAGGTCCAGGCCGTGAACCCGATGTAAGTGGCGCGACAGCGTTCTAAGAAAGTCGCCAGCAGTAGTGTTGCGCCGACTTCAAGCATACCCAAATGCGCAGCTGCACATGGGATCTGACAACATCGGTGCGTTGTTCGTGAGGGTATCGACATGCTGACAGCTGACGACTGGCTCGAGCCTACAACTGAACGCTCAAATCAGTCGCAGGCTGCCCGGTGGTGCCGACGTGCAGCACTGACAAAAGTTCCTACTGATATTTCCACGTGTGCCCGCACGCAATACTGCGAACGTCCCCTAGATAGCGCCTGACCACCATCAGTCATGCAAGACTGCACGCGCAGTGCCCCGCGACGTCCCGGATTCATGTGAAAGGAGACCTAGCTTGCTGGGTGAAGGCCTTACTTGGGTTGTAGAAGCCCGCGGGATCGACGTCCACTACTTGGGCCGTTGCGCCACCAGCAGCCGCGACGAGCAGAGCACATGCCTGCGGAAACGTTAACAAAGCGCTCGCTGCAGTCGGAGACAAGGTTAGGCACCAGAGGCAGTGAGCAGGTCTGCTGTCGCCATGTCCAACTAACGAAGCCAGGCCCCTATCTATCTGCCGAGCACTTGTGTGAGCGTGCGCTGCAGTGATGGGCATACATGGCTCAGTAGCGACATTTTCAGGCTGTTGTGCAGTCATAGGCCTTTGACGTACCAGAAGCGCCGCAGGCATGACGGCTGACAGCCGTGCGCCACCCATCGTTCACACACAGAATTAGCGTGCGCGGGTACGAACGACTCCGGTTGCGGTAGCCTCAGCAGCGGGTGGCACAGCAGGAACAGTAGGCTGCTGTGGTCTGAACAAATGTGGATACGAGGCACGAGGGGCTGCAGCAATTGATTGTGGGCAGGGTGTGTGCTCGCGGCAGACTTCACCGGGGTGAGTTGGCCCAATGCATGGTACGGTGTTGGGCACGTGACGTGGCAATGGGACGTCACCGGTGGTCAACTTCGGCACAGCTGGGGGCGGCCTGTGATCTACCCACGACACTAGTCCAACTAGCTAGTCGGCCCTCAACTGCTAGTGTGCCGAGAAACCACAACGCTAACCCGAAAGGCCTCGAGTTGTCACTCCTTGCTGGAGTCAGCCTGGTTGTCAACCCAAGGCATGAGCCCAAGGCATTGGGGGGGGAGCATTGTTCAACTACAACGGCGCACAATCAGGGTGTGCTTACTTGGCGCACTTGCCGTGCACTCTGGCGCATCGTGTCTTCTCAAGGCATGCTGCACCACGTGCGCGTCCGCCATCTGGGTACCACCACACTGCTGCACCCTGGCGTGCAGCTGCGCCAAGCGCCAGCACATGCAACATTGCATCGCCCTGCGCTCAGCACCAGCAGGACGGGCGCTCGCGCCTGGGTGCTGCCAACCCTCAGCTGTCGTACTGTTGCCTGCAGCAAACAGCGACGCGCAGTGGCCACCACAGTACAATGTAAGCAGCCGGTCCTGAGTGGCTCAGCACACCAGGTCATGGTGTGTGTTGTGGCGTGAACATGTGCACTGCCAAAGTGCAGCACGAAGCAGCAGCGCCAGCAGCGAATGCAGCCGCAGAGGCGGGGCCAGGCAGCAGTAGGCACCTGAGCACCATCTCCGCTTCCGACTTCCAGTGGCTGACGCTGGACTGCCCCTTGCCGCGCTTCTCCTTCTCCTTGTCCTTCCGGTCCTGCCGGGAGCGGGGCAGCGCCGCGCCGCCCACCCCCCTGCCGGCGCCAAATCACGCTTGAATACCCTGCTTGCTGTGCAGCTGCTGCAGGCCGCAGGGGCAGCAGCACGAGGCCAGGTTCAAAGGCGTCTGTGCCGCCGGGGAACCATGCAATGGCTGGGTGGAACAAGCAGGCGAATGCGGTGCACCTGTCCAGGAACTCGGACACCGGCAGCGCGGCGGTGCGCTTCCTGGCGACGGCGGCGCCTGGTCGCGCCGCCCCCGGCGCCGCCGGCGCTGCATCCGCCTCGTCCTGCCTGTGAAGCCGGGCACCAAAGGACTCAACACCATGTCGAGGCCCATGCTGAGATGCGGCTGCGCGGCTCCCGCGCGACCAGGACAGCTGCCTCTGCCCAGCTGCTGCGGGGCCTGCCTTGGTGACATCCTGCGCCCGGGAGCCAGCAGCGCCGTGCACCACAGCCGGCCATCAGCCACAAGCAACTGTGCACAGTGGCAAGCTGCTGTCCCACCCGGTGTCGGCGCTCGGCCGCCACTGCCCGCCCATGAGCGCCACCTGCGCCGCCGTCACGATGCCGCCGTCGTCGACCGGCTTGTTGGGCTCGGCCGCTGCCGAAATCTGCCCTGGCTGCTGCTTCGCCTCGCCCTGCGGGTATTGCACAAGCGGATAGGGTTGCATGGGCAATGCACCAGTCATGTGCGTCATGAATCATAGGCCACGGCTGCAACAAGGACCACGAAACTCACGAGTGAGCGGCCAGTCTGTGTGTCACATGCGTGTGCGAGAGTCAATGAGCAGGGTGCACGTCGCAGCGGGTGTCGCACCTTCTGCTTGGGCGCCATGCTGGCGATGTCCCAGCCCGCGGGCCGCTTGTCACCAACCTTAGGCTCGGCGGCGGACGCCTCCCGCGCCGCCACTTCGGCCTCCAGCTCTCCCCTCTGCCCGCAACACAGCTGCGCCATCAGCACCAGTCTCGACCCTCTGGCTCCCTTTCGGTTGCAACAGGACGCGCTTGAGCTCCTGAGACCTTGCTTGCCCTGATCTGCACAATGCCATTTGGGGGTTGGCAACGCGAGGGGTGATGCTTGTCCGTGCCCGCAGCGGGCGACTCCTCACCGGCCTGCCTCTGTGGATGGCCCGCGCCACGGGGCGAGTGGCCTCGGGGTCCAAAAATGCTGGCCGCCCCGCCACCAGCCCAAGCGCAGTGCCAGCCGATGGCAACAGCTCCTGCACCAAAAAAAGACACTCCTCAGGTATAGGCTGCAGGCGGCAACCATCCGCACGGTGCTGCACTGTGCGGCATGCCTGTGGCACTGCATGTGCATCTGCGCTGTGCAGCGCACATGACCAGCAGGCATTCAGCTGTGCCATGTGCAGCGGGCGCCCACCACGCCGTTCGACGGCCCCATCGCTGCGCTCGAGGATGTGGCCTCCTCGCCGTAGTCCCGCAGCCGCGCCTCTGCCGCTCGCCGCCGCACCGTCGCACTATCCACGCTGCAGCAGCAACGGCGGCGATACTCCGCACGGCCGCACACTGCTGAGGCTTGCAGGCTTCCAAATTGTGTTTCCCAGTGCGTGACCTTGCGGCCAGTTGAGTAGCAGGTCCTGCTGTTTATCACAGGGAGGTAGCTTAAACACAGGGAGGTGGCTTGCTGACCTGTCGGAGTCAGAGCCAAAGTAACTGTCCTCGGAGGCAGATGCCGCTGCTGCTGTGCCATTTGTGGCGCGATCGGCAGGTTGCGCTGCTGCTGCAAGTCATCGGACACAGTGGTCTTGAGCTACTGTAGGTTTTGATGCGCAGATGCATGCAGTTTACAGAAAGTGAGCAACAGTGGCGCGATGTAGCACATCGACCAAGAACACCATTCAACGTGGCGACACCTGCTGTGTCATCAGAACCACTGCTATAGGCTACCAGCCCCTCCATCGGCTGAGGCTGCCAGAAAGCTGCTGCAGATGCGTTCGACGAGTGAGCAGGAAGTGGGATCCGAGGTGCCAGTTTAAATGGACCCAAATCTCCGATCTCGAGCAAGCTTTCGCTGTAGGACTCGAGGAGGTGTAGCTGTGATGTATGAGCAAAGCTGGCAACTCAGCGGTGCGTTTGCGGAGGCGAACCTGACTAGGAGTGGGGATGAGCTGGCATTGGCCAATGCCAACCCTGGCCACTTAGCTGGCAGGCGGGCATACTTTGAGACGAGCTGCTGTGTCTGGACAAGGTGGACACTGGCATTTCTGTCTTTGGATCTTTGGTTGGCCATACGATCAGGGTTACACACCGAGTTGCCAACATCCAACATCCTGAGGGTACCTGATCATCAAACGCAATGCAGAGCAGTAGGTCGTCGCCTACAAGAATGGTTTATCCCCTCCAATCTACAGCAATGCCCCCTCTCAAGCATGCGACACATGCAGCAGGCCGCAGATCAGAGAGACCTGAGGGTAGGTCAGCTGCTGCTGCTGCTGCCAAGCAGACTTGGGTCGATGCGGCATGCTTCAACAATCAAGTAGATAGGTATTTATTGCCAGCTGACGTCAATCACTCAGTGCGTGCCCTTTGCAGCCTCAGACTTGTCGTTGGCCACACCCTTGCCTGAGCTCTCGCCTACAGTCACAGGGACAACAGGCGACTCAGTTATCAATCAGCAACCATATGTCAGCAGCAATCGGCTGGCAATGGGCAAAGGCCGGGACATGCGCTCTGCACTCAGTACTGACACCCACCAGCAGGCGTGGTCGCCTCTGCCCCTGCGCCGCCGCTCTCCTTCTTGTCGTAGTCCCCAACGCCCATTGTGTTGCCGCCCAGCTGTGCCTTCTCACCTGTGCGCAGCACATGCATGGTCATGTTCATATGTCGGACAGACCAGCCTATAGGCTCCCGCATGGCAAGTGAGCCAGGTCACCAGCACAGCTTCAACCTTGTGGCGTCTGGTGCAGCGCAGGTACACAGAGCCACTGGATGAGCTGAGCTCAACCGCCACTGCAAGCCATTGGGCTGTGGGGGTGAACCGCCAAGTTGGGAAACCCACCCTCCAGCACACGGTCGCCATCGGGCGCGGCCATGTTCTCCACGTTGTTCTGCGCCTGCTTGTTCTCCGACATGGGGGCCGCCCGGCCCTCGCCCTTGGAACCGCCCTCCACCTGCCGGTCAGTATGGCCAGTTTCAGACACAGCATGGTGGCGCAACGAGATCTTGAGCAACCTGACAGAAGACAGCAGGTTGTGTGAGTGCATGGGCTTGGAGGCTGCTGCACGAAGGACTGCTGTAACTGTGTTCAGACATTGGATAACTGAGTGGGCAGTCTGATGCAAGATAGGACATGCACGCACCCTGCCACCCTCAGCGCGGGCTGCGAAGCGCATCGGGCGCCGGGCTGCCGGGCGCTGCGCGCGCACCTGCACGCCTGCAGCAATGAAACAAAGACAAGCTGGCAGGTAGATTGCAAGCCTGTGTCCCTCAGCCGGGAAAGCCTTGTAAACTCTGCGAAACAATCATGGTCACAACCTGTCGTCCCGGACACCGCAAGGTGTCTTGAAGACCACAAAGGGATCACACGAATGCATCAGGAGGCCCTGGTGCTCCAGCAATGACAGCGAAGCCGTGCAACAAAAGTGCGGACGTGTTGACCACTGCGGATGCGTGCCAGAGGCCGATCTTATCGGGACCAACAACTTCGCCCCGCAGCCTGTGAATGGTGCCACCCTGTTGAGTGCGGTCGTCTGCATCATGGCTGTAGCCGTGCGGATCGTCGAGGGTATTTGGCTGGTGGGTAGCTTGTATATTGCTCACTTTGCAGTTGATCACCAGACAGTGGGTGGGCTTGCGGAGGAAGTGCGTGGGATGCTGCTCCAGCAAGTTCATACCAGCTTCGCAGGGCTTTCTCACGTCAGGGTTTTGCAGTTGGCCAAATTGGCGCCTAGCCGCAACACTTTCAGCATACAGCCTTTCGCCTTCTGCAGCCCACTGCCACCACTGCAAGAAAGCGATAGACGGCCAACGACACAAGCTATGTTCGGTCATGTCTGCACACTGATTGTCATGGCCATGCAGGTTCAGTGCTACTGGCATTGCTACGCCATGCGCCTGTCTGTATCACAATCAACCAGCTACTAATGTATACTTCTGCAATCTACCGTCCAAACACCTAATTTCGCTGGTGGACCCTGAAATTGCCACGTATAGCAAACAACTGCGTCTACGGTGTCACTGCCGCTGTGGTCCATACCCAGCGTAATCATCCTCGAAGGCACCAGCGGCGGCACGCAGCGATTGCAGGTATGCCGGCGTGAAGTGGTCGCTGACCATGGTGCGGCACAGCCGCATCCTCCCATACATCTGCAGCAAACAGCGGCGGGCTGTCAGCTGCTAATTGCTTTGGATGCGGCGGCAGCCTCGACGTCATGCCATCACCCTATATCTCCAGGCATGCAGTATATAACACGAACCTCAGGTGAAGGCCCGCACCTCATGCGGTATGCCCTCCAGCAGCACGCACGACTGCCCCTCGTGCGCTGCCTCAGCTGCTGTCCGGCCCCCGCGCTCTGCAGCGTCCAGCAGCAGCGGCTGCGCTTGAGGCGGCACCTCCGGCGCGGTTGCGGCGCCCGGCCAGGGCGGGTCACACGCCGCTGCTTCCTGCTGCCCTGCTGCTTCATCCCACTGCGCGTCTGCTCCCCTGTGCGCCGCCATGTCCGCTGCTGTGTCCGAGGCGCGCTGCGCTTCAGCAGCAGCCGCGGCGCCCTTTGCAGCTGCAGACCCCACGGTCGCGGCGCCGCCGACGGCGGCCGCCACGGCGGCGGCGGCAGTGCCGAGGCGGCTGCCCAGCCTGCTGCCGGAAGGGCTGTGACCCTCTGCGCCTGCTGCAGCCGCATCGTCATCGCTGCTGAGCCCCGAGGATGACGAGCGCGAGACTGCCAGGTCGCCGCCTGCTGGGCGGGAGTCATGTCATCAGACACTGAGAGTCTGCACGCTCGCCACAGCAGGCCAGCCACATCACACGAGCAAACGTGGCAGACGTCCAGCTGATGCGGCCTCTGCGGTGCTTGGCCTCGTCTGCTGCTGGGCCCAGCAGAGATCCTGCTCTTGACCTCGGCAGGCTCGCTGACGCACCGCTGCATGTACGCTTCACGTGTGCGCTGGCATTTGGGGGGCATTTGGGGGGGGGGGGGCATTTGGGGGCAACAAATTCGCAGGGGCCGCACCGAGGGCGGGGAACGCCACGGACGCGGGCACCAGGTGCAGGATGCGGCCGGCGGGGTAGGTGCGCCGCATGTCCACGGTGCGGGCCGTGTCCGGCAGCCCGTCCGCCGCCGCCGGCTCCTGCTCTATGCCACGGCCTGCCGGAAAGCGCAAGGTTTACATGACCCGGAATTATGCTTTGCCGCTCAAGCGGCTGCAGCTGCTGGCCACACGGTTGGTATGAAAACCTGCTCCTATGGAGCTCAGGTAGTGCAAGCTACAGGCAGCGGCAACCGAAAGTCTCAAATCCTGCAACACTGAAGCAGGGGTCTGACCTGGGGACCCGGGCGGCGAGTCCCCCGCCAGGCTGCTGAGGCGCGAGGAGGCCGCGCGGCTGGCGCGCTCGACGGCCTCCTCCCGCTGCACCTGCCGCTGCGCCGCCGCCACCTCCGCCTCGAACGCCTCCACGTCGCTGTCGCCCTGGTCAGCAGTGGCACCCCACACGTCATCTTGCTGCGTGTTTTGAGGTCCTGCCATCGGGGCCTTATGCCAAGGCTTCACACGTGTGGATCTGGGGGCGGGGGGAGGCAAGCGCCTCCGATCTCAAGTCAACGGACAACTGGAGCTGCATGGAATAGATGGCAGCTGGTTGCCGCTCGCCTCCAGGTCGGAGGCCGAGTCGCCGTCGAAGTCCATGCGCATCGGCTGCGGCGGGCCGGCGGGGTCACCGTCGTCCCCGAACGTGCCGGGCGGTGGGGACGTCCACTGGTGCCGCAGCGTCCCGTTGCCGGGGCTGCTGTAGCCACCAGCGCTGACACCGGGGTACATGTCTGGCGGCGGGGGGCTGTGCGCCTCGTCACCGCCGCTGCCGCCGCTGCCGCCCGGGTCGTCCTCGAACACCGGCGCTGATGTGGCGCGGTCCAGGGGTGGCGAGGAAGCGCGGGGGCTGCCGCCTGCAACCGCGAGCAAGCCCTATGTAGAGTGTGCCAGCGCGCTTCCCTACAGGCATAAGTGCACTCCAACAGGCCATGCCATCAGCCTCTGTCGGCACCCAGCAAGATGATGCACTTGCAGGATGCTAGGCTTGGTGCAGCGCACAGCGCAGGGCAGGAAGCACGTGCGCCGCACCTGCCGGCGGCGTGCCGGGAGATGGCTCAGCGGCGCCGTCTGCCGGGCTGCGCTGCAGCCAGACGCGCGACAGCAGGTCGCCAGTACGCCTGCAAACAACTTGAAGGCACTGCAGAAATGGTCCTCACGTCCAGATAGTGGATGCCGTCAGTAGAGAGCCTTCAAGCATGAGCTGCCCCACATGCGCAGCGGTCCTGACAGAGTCCATTTGCTGCTTGACACATGCTGCGACTGTGCGAGTGTGTCGCAGTGCATTGGGATGCATGAGGCAGTTTCTGTACCCAGCAATGGTGCGGCGCGGTGGCGTGGTCCGTATGGACAGCGGCTGCAGGTGAGCGGGCGCCGGCGAGGGCGTCCGCCTGCCGTTGCTGCCGCCGTTGCTGCTGCGCCGAGCACGGCTCCACCCCAGGCTCGGCACCCACTGATACAGGTAGGAAGCCGCGGCCCCTGCGAATTCAATTTGTACCAGATCTCAACATGAGGTTGAGTACGTAAACACACTTCCACGGAACGCAGGTGCCCTGCTGGGAAGCATGGTGACAGGCTGGCCAGGGCGGTGCACAGGTGGGGAGGTGCACCGGGGGCTGCTGCCACAGATGAGAGGATGCCGAGGTCCCGGGGCGCCTCCAGCTGCGGGTCAGCCCGCCAGCCCCACGCCTGGAAGGCCGCCAGAATGGTGCCCCGGGCTGCCTCGTCACCCTGCACAAAGCCCAGATGAACGCATCAAGATGGCCGATTGCACCTGACCTACACACTGCGCCACATTTGGGAAGGTGCCAGTGTGAATGTCCAGCAGCATGCGTGCAGTCCGCTCCCGGTTGTGTGCTAGCTTCGGCGCACGCACGGGCCAGATCTGGCGGAGCATGAGACCAACCTCGTCGGCCTCCTCTATCCACTTGCTGGCGTCCTCGATGCCGGTGGCGCCAGGGCTGGCAGCGCTCCTGGGAGCCGCGTCGTCCGACGAGATGTGCGGCTTGCGGCGGCGGCCGGTGCAGGCCGTCAGCGCGCCGAAACCCAGCCCACCCCGCAGCGGCGTGGCGGCCACCTCGGCGCTGCCCGGGCCGCCGGTCTGGGTGCCGCGAGCCACCTTCCGCACCGGCCGCCGCTGCCTCGCTGCCTGCACTCATGTCTGATCCAGTGGGGACAGGCGATGCCACTGCATGGCGCGAGTTATGGGCAACGCGGGCAAGAAACCTCCTCAAACATGCGGTGCCGCAGGCTGAGTGCTGGAGGCCGGGAGATTCCCCAGACTGCCTGCCGTCCACCTTACCCACCTGCTCGGCGGTGGCCCACGCCTCCAGGTCCACCAGGTTCTCGCAGCTCTTGCGCTTCTTGGCGGGCCGCGGGCGCTGCCCAAAGCTGCATGCCCTGTAGTGCACAACATACATCTCACGAGCTTGCCTGGCAGGGTTACAGTTGCATCTAGATGTGAGATGCCTTTATGTACAGCAGGTGTGCGCAGAGAACGACGAGCCTGCAAGGGCTAGCAGCAGGCGCATTTGTACCTGAAGCTCTGGGACAGGCGCTGTGTGGTCCAGGATGTGGCTGCCACTGTGCCGAGCGCCACTGATGACAGGCCGCCCCCGACACGGTTGATGGACGTCTGCAGCATATGGGCAGAACCGCCTGGCGGTGAGTTGCTTTCGCATCTGCACAGCTCTACAAAGGTGGGCTGTCTATGGGAATTTCTTCATTGCACTGCCAGCATTTTGTGTGGTTATACTGCAAAGCCGACACCCTGTTCACACAGAGGGCACACCGCACTATGCGCATGTCAGCTGCACGGTAGGCATCTGGCAACTGCCAGCAGCTTCACCCAAGCCATGAGATTTCCACCTCTACTGCCCGCACGACGACGCTGGAGCGCATGTCGGCGCGGAAGTCCATCGCCCACTGCGACTGCGTGACCTCCTCCCGCAGCGAGTCCAGCGCCGCTGCAGGGTGGCCCCAGGGTGCACATGCTTCAGCAGGGCATGCTCGCCACAGGCATGTCCAGTGTTTGGCACGCTCTCGCAACATTGGGCAAACGTCATGGCCGCCTGCACCAGGGCAGCGGCGCCCCATAGTCGCCTGCGCGGGAAGTGCTCTCACCCAGGCTCATGGTGGGCACCATGTCGGTGTTGTTGATGACGGAGGTGACGTAGCCGGCGCACGACTGCGCGAGGCCCAGCGTCATGCAGGCCGGGCAGGCGATCGCGACACATGTTGCGTCGCCAAAGTCAGGCAGTTCCCGCAGCCTGCACCACAGGGTGGGATCTGGGTTTCAGCCCAGTCGGAAGTCAGTGGTAGCAAACAACTTTGAGACATCGTGCGTGGCACAACTCGAGAGAGACAGACAGAGGGAGGTGTGATGGCGGTGCAGCAGAGCAGACGCCGGCATTGGTGGGCAGGTCCGTCGACCGCTGCCGACGGCGTACAGCGCAAAACTGCGTCATCAGCAGTGCACACGGGCTTGCTGGCTGGCTGCTGCCTGGGGCGCACATCATGGTGAGGATGGCGGCGGTGCCGGCGCCCATGCTGTGCCCCACCAGCAGCAGGCGGTACCCCGGGTGCGCCGCCACCGCCGCCCGCACCTCGTCCAGCACCTGCAGCGCACGAGTAGACCACCATACAGGAACCTAAATGTGCAACAACACTGCATGATGCCAGATGTGATCCAGCGCCACACGCGGCAGCCACCGGCACCAAATGGTCTGCACTCTTGCACGCTGCAGCTGCTCAGTCGACAACATTCAGCAGCCAAAGCAGGCTGGCCCGGCTCTGCTCAGGGTGGAATCAACTATTTGAGGCACCTGCGCACGGATCCAGCGGGCGGCGGCCAGCATGCCGAAGTGCGTGTAGCCCAGCGTCACGCCGTCCGCGTCCACCACGTGGTGCGGCTTGCTGGCGCTGGTCATGCTGGTGAACATGTCCTGCATCGTGTGCAAGATGGCCGCTTTAGAGTCATTTCGGCATCAGCACAGTGCTTGACGGGACTGCATGCCCTACAGCACAAGCAGTGCCCAGTTCGGCAGGTCTTGGCCTTGATGGCGGGCTGCCAGAATGATGCCAATGGGTGCACAGCTCAGCACAGTTAATGGAAATGACGATTGCAGCATGCTGGTCACCTTGATGGTCTGCGTGCCGCGGATGAGCAGCACGATGGACTTGATGGCACGATCGCGCAGCAGGAAGTAGGAGGGCTTCAGCAGCCCCGACCGCTGCTGCACCACCAGGAGATCCTCCTCTTCGAATCCCTGCACAGCGGCAGCGCAGCGGTCTGATCGTCGGCAACCTCTGCCTCCGGCAGCTGTGCACAAGGTCAGTAGCTGCGGTTTGCAGCAAGCAAGCCTGCTGGCTTACATGGAGACGAAGTCTAGAAGCAGCTGCAGTGTTTGCTGCATGCTTGATGCCTACCTGGCTCCTGAAGATGGCGAGCTGGCCAGCGGGCCGCTGCTGCCGCAGCGCCAGCCCAAAGTTCATGCAGTGCTGCAGCGTCGCCAGCTCGCTCTGCAGCACGCACATCACACAGTGGAGCTCAGGCAGCCTGCATCCCCGCCGTCACCTTGCTGGCCTGATGTGTGCACAGCTTACGCCGCGGCCCAAAAGCTGCGCAGGCACCTGCGTTCTCTGTCCACAGCGTTACCCTTGATGGCTTATTACCTTGGCGGCATCCTGAGCATCGCCCTCCAGGCCGATGCCGTAGGGCTGTCCTACGGCGGCAATGTCCGCGAGCGTCTCGCCACCGGGGGGCTCCCGCCGCGCCAGGTACGCCAACCCGATCAGCAGGTCCGCGGTGCGCCATGCGCCCAGCGTCTCGCCGTAGATGTGCCTGCGACGGGCGCGCGCGACAAGGTGACGACAGCATATGGAGCCGCTGTCGAGCCCGCGTCAGCCCTGCTTTCTGCTCAACTGGCCGTGCGGTGGCAGTCGATTGTGCCACGGGGCCTAAGGTGCACTTCAGCGTCCAGCCGCAGGCGACCTGCATCCTGCCAACCAAAGCAAGTGTACCCACCTGATGGCCTCGGCGAAGTAGAACAGCGCCTCCAGCCAGGTGTTGGGCGCATGGCTGTGGTGCCGGAAGCGCTCTATGGGCTGCACCACCGCCGATGGGTCTGGCGGGGCGCACGCGCCGCCTCGCCGGCGACTGTAGAAGTACACGGCCACCGCAACACCTGCAGCCGGAGGGTGCTGAGGCTGGTGCACATCGTGGCGCCCCATGGAGGCACTGGATGGACATTGACCGGTCTCAGGTGGCGCCCCGTGACTGCACCTGCGGCGGCCACTCCTGCGCCGCTCATGCCCCGCAGCGGCACCTCTTAGGCATTTTCACGCTGCATGTCCAGTTTGCAAGCTTGGAAGCCTCTAATGCAGCAGCTGTATGCGTGGTCACTGAGAGCTGACCAAATTCGAGGTCAAGCAAAGAGCTGCAAACGTGCTCGCTGCGAGCTCAATGGCTCAGCGGCAAGCAAGAGCTGCTTTGAGAGTCGGTGATGCCGAGTTCAAGGTCTGTATGCTCACGACAGCCCAGGTCTATGGGCAGGTCCTGCACAACCGCGGTCAATGGCCAGTCTGACCGTCGCAAACCAGTGATGTGCACATCTCCCTTAATATCAAAGTCACAATGGCCGGCCCGTTTGCTCTGTGCATGTGCAAAGGCCAAGTTGCAAGTGTGCTCACAGCTTCCTTCCGCAGCATCTTGTCTCGGCCGCTTCAAGCATCTCTTTCTCTCGGACGAGCCTCATGGCCTATCCATGGCTGCACAGCATGCCTTTGTGTTGAGGACTGTAGGTCGAGCTGATATGAAGTCACACTTGATTGTTGTTGCGCCGAGCTAGCTGTTCTGCGGTATCGGTGGCCTTTCACACCGCTGCATCACTGGCTGATTCCGACACCAAGTTGGGCAACAAAACACGCACGCTTGCAAGCGCAAGTCACAAGCAAAGCAGAAAGCCTGTCATGGCAGTTTGAGAGTGAGCAGCATGTCGCTGCGCAGCGCGTTGCGGATCATAGGTGTGGCCGCTGCACAGCCAGCATTGGCGGGCCCTGGGGCAGAGAGCATGCCTGTCCGCAGCCTATCATCGTGTGCAGCGGCTCTTCGCGTCAGCACCAGCGAGCGTGCCGGTGTGCAGCAGCGTGCCCACCCTGCTGGCTACAATGCAGCGCTCCCGCCGCTGCATGCCTCATCCCCTCCCGTGACAACTCAGCCTGCAAGCCAGCGCGGCTGCAGTCACCCTGCCAGCGCCAGCAGCCTGCCAGCCAGCACCACCAGGGCCAGCATGCACAGCTTCAATGGCAGACCGATGTGTGACGCAGCCGAGCCATGTGGCCCCCGGCTGCGCCATGCGCTGCACACATCAGCGGCCAGCCCAGCTGCGCAAGCTGCACGAATGGTGGACGACCAGGCAGCAGCAGCTGAGGACCTGCTGGCCGGTGTCCCTGGCGACTCCCAGCTCACTGACATGATCGAGCCCCAGTTCCTGCAGACGGCCAGCGGGCAGATCGCCTATCATGCCCTGCCGGCCACAGGCAGCCATCTTACTGGCGTGATCTACTGCGGCGGTGAGTGTGCGGTCATACGGTACTGTGCATAACACTTCGCTTGCACCCCTTCAGTCAGTGGGTTTGTCAGCAGTGCATCCTCGGCCCGCTGTGGCCGAGCTTCGTAAGCTGGTGATGTGCAGGCCTGAACAGCAACATGAACGGCATCAAGGTAGCTCTCCTCGAGTCTGTGTTGCATCCAGCAGTGTTGTTTATCAAGTCATTGCTGCTGCTGCTCCTGCTGCCATCATGCTTGGCATAGCCATTCGGCATCCTCCATGGCTCGCAGGCTACAATGCTGGACATGCATGCACGCCGGAACAGGTCAGGCAGGAGTCTGTTGGGAGTTGGGTGACAGTCTGTCGGGACCTTGGGTGAGAGCAAAGCATGTTTGTGAACTGCAAAGGTCCTCACAGGGCTGCTGCCTGATTTTGGTACGACACCCATCCGGCAGGCACCCTTATGTGCGCTTCGACTATCGTGGGCACGGGGCCAGCAGCGGGGAGTTTCTGGACACCACCCTGGGGGACTGGTGCGCACCATCTGCCGCTATTGATCATCGAGGCCACATCCTCGTGCTGTACAGTATGCAACACTTCAGCTATGCCATAGCTGCGCATGCCTGAGCCAAGCCTACGACTGCCACCGGCCCGCAGGTACGAGGACACACTCCAGGTCATAGACAATGTGGCCCTGCCGGGCCAGCACATCATTGTCGGCAGCTCCATCGGGGCCTGGATTGCGCTCAAGGCAGCTGCTGCTCGCCGTGAGCGCATCAAGGTACGCAAACCCAACTCGGTTGATTGGGAACACCGTGCCATTGGGGCTTCACACAGCTGGCTTTGTCATGCAAATGCATGGCGGTGCAGTCTGCAGGTGCTGTCTGCCGTTGCATGGCCGCCAGACTGCCTTGCCCGCTGCAGGGGCTGGTGCTGCTGGCGCCGGCGGTGGACATCACGGAGCTGTGGTGGCAGGCGCTGTCGGTGGCGGAGCAGGCGGACGCGCGCGCGACGGGGTTCGTGCCGCTGGGCAAGGGCACTGAGGTGGGCTCTTTTTTGGGTTTAGGGTTTAGGCTCCTGCCCTAGTGCCCTAGTGCCCTAGCGCGGTGGTACAACGCGTGCTTGCTGCAGCCGATGCTCGAGCATTGCTGCCCGTCCCTCAGCTGCATACCCGACATCCATGCTGCTGTCATCTGCAGATGCGCTTCGACTTGTCTGTGTGCTCCAGAGGAGACACCAGAAGCTGCTGTCTGGGGCTGGCAGCGTGCTCTCTGTACAGAGCTCAAGAGTAATGTGTGGTCATGCTTGCTGGTGCTGAAGTGTGATCCACGATCGCGCTGCAGTATGGCGGGCGGGTGCGGCTGGAGTTCTTCGCCGAGGCGTCGGACCACTGCCTGCTGGACGTGGGCCGCAAGGACGCCCAGGTCAGCACACACTGCTGATGCTGCTCTCTTTCGCCACCCCACTGGGCATTTTAAATCTAAATGCACACACTCATCGCGGCCTGGGCCTGTCTGCGGCCCCTGGGGGGGACTACGGCCGGCATGGAAATTCTGTTCGTGTTTGGCGTGCAGGTGCGGTGCCCGGTGCGCATTCTGCACGGCGCGGCGGACGCGGTGGTGCCGCCCTTCGTCGCCAGCGAGGTCGTCGCCTGGTGCGAGAGCCGGGACGTGCACCTCACCATGATCAAGGTGCGGAGCTGCAAAGCTTGGGCGGCGTGCGACGCTTGGGCGGCGTGCACATGCTGTCATGGCTGCGCTGCAACCGCCCAGCAGGGGTTGCCTGTTTGCCAGCAGTCTGGATGCATGGTGCACATCTCACACGCTTGCGGCATGCAGTGTGACGGTGTTATAATCTATACACAGGACGGTGACCACCGGCTGTCGCGCCCAGAGGACCTGTGGGCCTTTTTCCCCTCGGCACCTGCTGTCTGCCAGCCCTGGATTGCTGCAGTGCCTCCTGCAGTTGCGTCGTGCGCTGCGAGTGCAGAGTGTCCGTCTCTGGCAGCGAGCGTCGCTGTGGGTGAGGGCGCCAGCTTGTGTGCTGCAGGCGCACCCTGATGCTGGCGGTGGAAGAGCTGCTGGCCCTGGACATGCAGCGGGTCTCCAGCGCGTGAAGACGCGCATCCGCAACGGTAATCCCTTGGTCCGCGACACCTGCCGCCCACACCGGGGCATGGTGTGGCCTCGAGCTCGAACAAGCTGCGTCCGACATAGCAGCTGTCACAATGACCCGCCATGCATCAGCTTGTGGACTATGTTGCTCAGTGAATGCGCTGTCATTTTGGCATTTTGGACGCTATGAAGAGCATCAAGTGGTGCAGACAGGGTTGAGCATATCTGAGGTTGCACGAGGACATTTTTGGATGCTTGGCTTGATGAAGCAGCAGCAGTTGACATCAAGGTCTGGAGGCTGCCTGTTTATTGATACAGTTCAGTGGAGCAAGCGCCGGGACACTAATAGCCAATTGATGCAGTTGTGTGGAGCGCGGTGAATATATTCTGAGTGGTATCTTGTGCAATACTTGGCAATGGTGCAACCTTGCAAGCCTACATATGCCATGTGCACAGTTCGTTCCATTGCGCCAACTATGTCCATGGGCGAAGTGAACTGCGCACAGCTAGTGTTGGTCGATACTCACGTGCATGTCACAATGGGCAGAGCAGTGCTTCACACAATATGCATTGCTCAATCGACACCCTATTACAACCATATGCAGGAGTCAACAGAAACAAACAAATGAAACAGTCGCTGATGGTGGTTTGGTGTAGTGATGGTTTCACAATAGCATGTCTAACCGTCTGCTATCGATCATGTCGTCGATCCTGTCCTGTTCCCAATCCTCAATCATCAACAGAATGGCAGTGTGCAACATATGCAATTTGGAAGTGCAGTGGGCTTTCTTCCCACGAAGAAGCTAAAAGCGTGCCGGCATAGCAGCACAGTGTAACAGCATTCAGCGCAGAGAAAGCCACAACGTCCCGCTGCACTGCTGCCGCTTGCAGCCAGACCCCATGCTGCCACGTGTATGATCGTACTAGCCTTCTGACGCTTGTGCGGCTTGTATTAGCGCTGCAGGCCCATCTTCATTACGCACCACTTTCCATCAGACTGTGCGCTGCAGGTTGTCCTAATTTGCATGCTCGCTGACAACACCCTTGCCAGCAGCAACAAAGGTGATGTCCTCGCCGAGGCCCCTTCTTGAAGGCGGTCCTGTGATGCCTGCCAGAGGCATGAGGTAGCATATCAGGCTTGACGATGTGAGCTGCCATATCTCGTGCAGGTTTGCAACATCATGCGACGCGGACATACCAGTCCTACAGCCAGGCCATCAATGGTGCCAGGTCGCACCTAGTCATCGCCGCCGCCCTTGCCCTTTCCCTTGCCACTTTTTTCATCCCCATCGGTGCTGGGACTTCCCTTGCCGCCGCCTTTGCCTTTGCCGCTGCCGCTGCTGTCGTCCTCGCGCCCGCTTGGACTGCTGCTGGTGTCACCACCATGGTCGTCAAACTGCTGACATGTCACGAGCTAGGTGTGTTGCAGCTGGTTTGGTGCGTGTGAGCCAAGCGGCTGGCAACTCCAGTGAACCCTCCTATTCGGCCTGAGAAATGACAACTGGCACCACATCACACCAAGGTCAGAGTTTGTCCACGGAGAAGAGACTCACGAATGGTGGCGATGTGGACTTATGGACGACCGGCAGGACGACCGGCAGCGGACGACCGGCAAGCTGCGCATAAACACATAGGCAGCTTGATTTAGACAGCCACCCCACAGAGCGCGCCATGAGCAACAACACACTGCCTATCCGCAGGCTGTGTTGGTTGGCAAACGTTGAAGCAGAAGGGAACAGCTCGAGGCGGAGCCAGAAGGCATGGTGACACACGTTCGGTGGCGGGGTGGCAGGGGAGGCCGGTGGTACGCTGTCACTGCTGGCCACGATGGAGCCGGTCGCGGGCGGGGGGCCGAAGCCGAACACAGGAGGGCTCCCACTCACGGACTCCTGCGGGCGTCAGGGTGCACCACAGCTCAGGCGCCGTCCGGCGTGCCAAGCGACCGCAACGCAGGCAGCAGGCAGGTGCTGGTGTGCTGAGGCACCAGACCAGGGGGCGCAGTAACTTGGCGCAGGGCGTCTCCTCACCAATGTCGCCGGGGTGCCAGGCGGGCTGGAGGCAGCTGACGGCAAGGTGAACGTAAAGGGCGGTGATGAGTCGTCGCCGCTGCGGGCCGGGTTGTCCTCTGAGGCGCCAGACGACGGGGTCGCGGGCGCAGGCGGGGACACGTCCCGTGGGTCACGCACCTCAATGACCACCTGTACACGGTGTGACAGCCGTCAGGCGAAAAGCTGCTGGGCGGCACAGCGCGTCAGGTGCAGAACAGCGCTGCGTGACGACGGTGCGGGCGACGGCTGCAGGGTCAGCTGCACGGTGGCGTGCTGGACTCAGGGCTGGCAGCATGCGCCGTTGGACGCCAGGTCCTCACCTCGCCGTTCACAATGACGCGAGAGGGGCCGCCGCCGCCTGGGGTGCCTCCGTTGCCCACTCCGTTGTTGCCGCCGCCGCTGCGGCCCGGGCTGTCCTCTGGGGTGTCAGATGCAGGGGGCGGAGGCGGGGACACGTCCTCGGGGTCGCGCTCCTCGAACACCACCTGCACACAGTGCGCGGCTCTGTCAGATCAAATGCTGGTTGCGAGCCGCGGTGCAGGTGAAGGAAAGTGCTGTGCTGAGGCGCGGCGGCAGCCACTGCAAGCAGCGGCTGCATGGCCTGCATACATGGCAAATGGCTGCAAAATTACTCCATATAGGTTACTCCATAACCCACCACGCCGTTCACGATGATGCGGGAGGGCCCTCCTCCATTTGACCCCAGCAGCTTGCGCCCACCCGATGCCTGGGCCTGCAGCCGGACAACATGATGAAAATGCTTGGCAATGTCTTTATGACGACCTTGGACAGCAGGCACTGTGCAGTATCTGGCCAATGACTGCATGAACACGTTTTTCGGCAGCATGTGAGGGCAAACGTGGTTGATGACCGCCGCTTAAGGACAGAGGGCTTTGTAGGCACTGTGAAACTTGATCGGGGACATGAGTGATGCCGCTGGAGGCATCGGCAGCCCCTATCATGTAGGGGGCAGACATTTGATGCCACGAAGTGTCGGCTGCTCACCTGGCGCAGCTGTGAACCGCCCCTGATATGCTGGGAAGTGCGCTCAGCGGCGTATACTGGTGCCTGCATTGCAAAGGACACTCCGCTTAAAGATCCCATCGGTTATGGTCGGCACATCCAGTCCACCAGGTCGTAATAGAACCGCCCATCGACATCATAAAGGCTTCAGCGCCTCTACATGACTGTAAAACCTCTTTCATATTCCACTCATATGCTGGCACGCCCATGAAACGCTGCTGCGACGCGCTGCACCCGGCCGACATGCGCGATGGTACGGCATCAATGACAGATGTACTAATTTTCACTGGCAGTCTCAGCGCGTCGCAGCATCCAGCGACTAACAACGCTGTAAGGCTTCTAAGTGATGCAATGGCACCGAGGGCGGGCATGGGGAGCCACCCGGCGGGGGCCAAAACACACTGCGTTTCACCCGCACCCACATCAATGCGGCGTGCCCTCCGACTAACGGATCACCAAGCGCCACACAACGGCTCTGAACTGATTGTGGAGGCCTGAGGCACCAGTGGTGCGTGTGACATGGCTGGGAGGTCAGCCGGCTGGCACCGCCGGGGCGAACATGGAAGCCGTGATGGGGGAGATCCTACTCACCAGCACCAGACCCAGCGCCAGCACGGCCGCGAGGGCAGCGCGCGCGTACACCATCTTGTTCGTAGATGCAGTTGGGGGTGGAGCACCTTTGCAAATGAGGAATGTGGGCTGACGCGTGGTCCCCTAAGCATCTAGATGCCGGCCGTTAGGGCCCGAGACGCCCACCGAGTTGCTCCACGATTACTTCCTGTCACACCTTCTGGCCAGCGCCCCTGCCCTGTGGCGAATCGTTCGCGGACTGAACAGCTGTGAGCATAATGCTTAAGCACAACACACGTTAAAACCCGACAGGTTCCGTGCTGAGATGTCTGGCGAGATGCCATGGTGAATGGTTCATGCGGTCTCACATGACCATGCATGGCGGCAATGCCCATGTGTACCAGACCTGTCCCTGCTGGGGGCAAAGCGGCTGGGCTACCTAGATGGTGTGTGCTATGACTGTGTTTGACACTGTGCCAGGTTGGGTTGGTCCAACCAGCACAGTACATGTTCGATATGCCGTGCTTGCCAGGCCATCATGCCCACATGCAGCACCTCAGGGTGCGACAGACATTCCAGCCAGCGCCTCAGAAACGATGGCAGGGTGCATGCTTCCAGACCTGTTGGAAAAAGGCCATGACCTGCCATACCGTGTTTGAGTGTGGGCGTCGCTTGCTGCAATGCATCTACATGGCAGTACTCAGCATGGCATGCTCGGTGTGGGGTGTTGCATTTCATCCACAAGTCGGTGTAGCAGTCTGCAGAAGGTAATGCATACTCCATCCCATTTACACAATGTCCAGTGTGACCGTCACAACAGATCACACGCCAAAACTTATGCTGTCTACGGTGACACAATATAATCAAAGGTGTCTGGTTTCACAATGCTAGAAGCTGATCAGTTTTGAACACATCATGACCAAACGAGGAGTCGTAGACAAACAAACAAATGAAGGGTATCAAGGCTTGGAGCATGGACAACCACACTCGCAGCGCTGACCGCCATATGCCCACATGCATGCCGGTGGCTGCCGCAGCTCTGCATGGCCCGATGTGTGTGACACAGAGGCTACCCTAGTGTGAGCAGTGCTGGCAAACTATATGTGCGTGGCCACTCCGCTGCATGGCACTGACCTCACAGCGGGGAGCTGAAAAATGCATTAGTCATCTCTGGGCAACACTATCGCAAGACCCAGCATGCTCGACCCGTGATCGAACCAGCGAAAGCTGTGCTACAGATGGCAGGCACGTTGATGCCCCGCTCAGTCGTCCTTGCCGCTGTCACCATGCTTGCCGCTGTCCTCATCCTTGTCGTCATACTTGCCGCTGTCATCACCCTTGTCGTCATACTTGGGGTTGTCCTCGACCTGCAGGCAGTCAAGAGCTGCTGGGTCCTGGGTGGCATCGAAATGCAAGTCAAATGTGCGGTGCGATTGCTGCATGAGGCTTCACTGCACATACGCTAAATGCAGACGGCACTTGTTACAGGCACTTTGCCGACTCACGTAGTAGCTGGCTGGCGGCTTGCCATAGCCGTAGGCCTTGGGCGGGCTGGCCACGCGGAGCATTGGCGGCGATTTCATCTTCATGGGCGGCGATTTCATCTTCATGGGCGGCGACTTCATCTTCATGGGCGGCGACTTGTACGCCATCCTCTTTGCTGGCGGGGGTTTCTTGTAAACCTGGAATAATAGCGTGCCTTCTGCCACTCCTTGCTGGGTCGACATTGCAGGACAGCCGTGGAGTCCGTGACGCCATGGAGGATACACTGCCATTGCGAGCTTGCCATTGCGAGCTTGTGCAAATGAACAGGTGCGCTGCATTTGCAGGGGTGAAGTGCGTGGGAGCAGCCGAGCACACCTTCGCCTTGGTGGGCGCCTTCTTGGTTGGCACCTTCTTCTTGGGGGCCGTCTTCTTCTTGGTGATCTTGACGACCCTCTTCTGGGTAGCAGTCTGCGGATGCACACGCCAGGATCTGAATGCGAATGCCACGCCTTGCAAAAGGACGCACACGGCAGTGCAGTCGAACTGTGCATCAGCAACCAGGCAACCACCGACCAGCACCCTGGCTGCTGGTGGGTGTGCCAGAGTGCCACCACAGCAGCCACAGACGGCAGAGCAGAGGTACCACACGCGGAGCACAGCGCCTCTCACCTTCTTCGGTGTGACCTTGACCACGACCTTCTTGTCGTTGACGACCACCTTTTTGTTTACGATCACACGTCCCTTCTCCTGCAGCGATTCAGGTGCGCACCGTCAGGCGGGGCAAGGCATACAGGCCGCCCTGTGCAGGCACGCACAGCTGCCTGGGTTGCAGGCGCAGGCAGCACTTGCACTCATCGCACCTGCACCACGACCTTCGCGGGGCTGCCGTCCTTCAGCATCTTGCGGCCGCCCGTGGGCAGTCCCTGCAGCAGTGAGCAGGTGGCTGAGTTGCGGGGTTGGGAACACACAGCGGATGGCACACGAGACACGTGCAAAGGAGCATCGTCGCTGCAGTTCGCCGAGCTGCGTGGTCATCATGCAGCTGGATGCGGTCTGGGAAACATGTACACTCGAAAGCAGCTCAGGGTCAGGCGTGCGCTGGCAGCAATGCTCGGCTGCACCGCGACAGCGGCGTGTGCACTGTGTGCACTGCCCTGATGTGCCGTGCGCAGCAGACCCCATTGTGGCGGATAGGAGACACAGCTGTGTGCTATCTCACCTGCTCGGCGACTGCTGAGTGAGACAGCTGGCTGTCAGCATCCCGGCCTGCGCACACAAGAAACAGGATGTGAGTCAGACATGTGCAGCCTGCAACCCGCTGCTGTGTATGTGAAAGGTATGAGGCGTGCCTTTTTAAAAACTGTCGCAGCAACGAACTGGTAGCTGCAGTGTGGCGGGCACAATGACAAGGTGGGTTGCATGGGCGTGCAACACAGGCAGCTGTGTGCAGTCGAATCAGGGCGCTGCAATCGCAAGCTGCAGTTCACCTGTGTCGGCTGCTGCCACTCCGTTCGCGCACGCCTGCACGGCAGATGGGGCAGCAATATGTCAGTTGCGGCTGCCAACCCATCGCATCAGCAGGGATGCACTTCATGCACAAATTTCACATCGCAACGACAACCCGTTGCGGCAATGCCCGCGACAACATAACTGCTGGTCGGTACCGTACCGATATGCCAATATGGCGGCCATTACTTTGAATGCCGGGGACAGCAGAGTGACGTGTCTGATCGGATGCAACTCGAGGGAGGCAAGTGTGGGCGGACAAATGCTGCGGCATCGCATGCAGACGAAGAGCAACGTCTTATGTTGCAGCTATGGTATGCTGTGTGCCGTGGTGAGTGGGTTGCCTGTCAGCCAGCCGGCCGCCAGTGCCTCGTCTGGCCCCACCCCTCAGACCTGGCTTGAACCTCATGCACAGGTGCAGTTGCGACACAACCACCAAAACTCCCATACCATGACTGCACAGTGCTTCTTGAATCTACCCAGAACCATTCCGTGACCAGCATGCAGGGCAAACCGCGGCTGCAGGGCACGACGTACAGGCGGCGAGCAACGGATCTCACCAGAGCAACGAGCAGCGCGGCCGCCAGGCCCCAGTACGCGGCCTTCATGGTGAAGCGATGGAAGAGTGTACTGCAAAGGAGTTCTCGTGCAAGCTGAATAGTGGCCGTCAGGGTCAGCTGTGCACGCGCAGTTCTCGGGCAGGACCCAGTGGACGACTCGCCGCTCACATCTTAGTAAGGGAGGGGGTCTGACCATGCCAGGTGTTGCGGTGGCCCATCCCCAGGTACATAACTGACAACTCCTTCTCATATCACAGGCGGTGCCACGCAGAACAACAATGTACCTGGCACTTGAACAGACCTGGAAAGCTGCCTGCTCACCAACTGTCCTTCCCGCAGCGTTGCCACAAACAATGATACAATTCCTGTTGTGCGATTGACAAACTTAATCTCAACTCTCAGCACACTCTGTCGCACTTAGCTTGCCGCAGGTGAGAGGGTTGCGGCACAGCCCCAACTGCCTGTGTTGCGGGCTGGCTGTATGCCTGCAGACCTCAAGCCGAAATTTCATCAGAGCTGTGATGTGGCAATTGCTGGGCGCCACGGGAGCACCGCTCGCTGCTGGCCTGGCTGTTGCTGACCACCCCTCAGTCGTCGCATGTTGCTGAAGATACGGCGGCGGTGCCCTCCGCCGTGCTCATGGCCGAGCTGGGGTGACAGCTCCTTCACCCTGTCCTCTTGCGCGATGTCTCACCGACCACCACAGGCACCTCCTCCTCTGCTGGTGGCGGTGGGGACGGCGTCTCCACCTCGATTTCATCCTCAGGCTCTCTTGTCGGCTGGCCGCCCTTCTTGATCGCCTTCGCCTTGGCCTTGGACGCCTTCTTCAGGAGCTTGTTCACCTTCTTGACTGCCTTCTTTGCCTTCTTGGCTGCCTTCTTGCCACCCTTCTGGGCGACGCGCTTGCCTTTGCCGCTCTTCAGCAGCTTCCGGTTGCCGATCGACGCCAGCACCTGCGCTCATGCAATAGGCATGTGACGAGCCGAGCAAACACACGATAAAGTGAACCTGTTGGCTCTTCTCCCTCCGGGTACGCTCCCCTGACTACCATCACGTCTCGGTTTGGCGCCGGTGGCATGCCGTGCTGTGCTGATGCTGGACCAGGTTGCAAAATGGTCTACAGAGGCGGGATCACACAGGATAGCATGATGAACGATGGGAGTCCTTACCTCTGTGGAGCCCATTGTCGCCAGCTGCGCGCCATCACCTGCACAGCATCATCATGGCGCTTGAGAGTGTGCTGCTGCTAGGCAGGCATCGGACAGCGGCTATGCCATTGTTCGCAGGGACAGCTGGCAGTTTTTCGAGCATAGTAGGGACTGCTGTACGGACTGAGCCACCACGTAGATCTGCACATGCTGAGCAACCGATGTCCCCAGCTGTCTGGCTCTCTGGCACAACTGAACGGCAGCGCTAGCAGGCCTATCCGGCTGCCCTATCAGTATCTCCAGTCAGAATCCCTTTGGCCTGTCTCAAACTACGTTTCCGTCCGCAAACCCCCCGTATTGCCACTCGGTCATCATCACACGCGACGTGATGCATGATGGACGTCAAAGAGAACATGCAAGGCCGACGACATAGTCTGCGCAGCTGCCCACCCTGCACCTGGTCGAGCAGGTTGTGGAGGTTCTGAAAGGCTATGGAAACTCATGCAGGGTGCATCGGCACCGCTGCAAGACAGAGGCGGACAAGGGATGACCTTTGAATAATCACCTGTGATGGCAAGGGCGCCGTCTCCATGCTTCTCGGCCGTCACCTGCAGGGACAACAGGCCCAGTCAGATCTTGACGAAGGAGTCGGTGTGCACGGGCAGGTCCGGGGCGTCTTGGCGGGTGCAGCACGTCGATGAAGGGCAAACAGCCATACGCGCCGGCATATGCATGTGAGATGTGATGGAGGTCGTCTCTGCAGCTGTCGTGGTGGCAAGAATTCGTGATTGCATAGCGGCGGGTCAACTGTGACCTCGCCAATCAGCCAATGGAGAAAGCATCTAGCAGTGTGCTTCATGACACGCACGCGAAACAACCGCGGGACATGTATGAATGCGAGCGCCAGACCAGTGAGCAGAACAGAGCATGCCACAGTATTGTTATCGACGGCGCATGGTGAAGGACGTGCATGCAAGTCCTCCTGCTGAGGTGCTTGTGTGCACCATCTGCCATTTCATGCAGCAGATGCAGCAGAAGATCAGCTTTCAGTCGGCACGATGCCGCAGCGAGGTGCGTGCTGCCTCACCGAGGCGGTGGCAGTGCACAGAAGGACCAGCGCCACAGCGAAGATGCAGCGGAGGCTCGCCATGCTGGCGGCAGGAGCGGATGTGCCTGCGTGAGGTGGAGAGTCGGACGGAAACCGGTGCGATGCGGGAGAAGTTGGCTTGTGAGCACTTTGTCGGCGTGTCGGCGTCGTATTGCCTGGAGGCGTGAGAGTTCGTCAGGTTCCTCACAGCTGGCAGAAGTTCAGTGATATACGGGACGCCCGGCCCTGTAGCATGGCACACCATATGAACGGTGCTGATTTACAATGTACCATCGCCCTGCCGCATGCACGCAGTGAGATAAAGCTTAACCAACACATCATGTATCATACACCACCGTGGGTGTCACCACGAGCTTTGGGGGCGCTGTCATGCACATGCTGCAGCTAGTCACTACTGATCTGCTGAGGCAGCTGCTTGATGCTCCAAACTTCAAAGCATGCACTTCGCTGATCAGCATACGTTTCATCCTAGAAACCACAACGATGTTGAAGCCACTGTGAAACACGATGCGGTTGCTGCCGCCAAAAACGGATGCCCTGGCTGATACAAGTGGAGACCTTCGTCCTGCCTTCATGTCAATGTTGACTTGATCTGAGAGGGCCCACTAGGCAAGGATGTAGGCAGCTATCGTGACGTAACAATGCAACCCCCTCATTCCGTCGGGAAGCGCACTAAACCCTGAATATGAATTCGAAATGGAGCTGATGAATTTGACAGCTGCGACGCTTCCAGACCCATAACTAGGCGCGTGAGCGGGGCCGAGCCGGCTGTACATCACCACCCCCACTTTCCCCGGGCATCCATACTCCCCCGCTCCGGGTTCGGAGGCCCCGGGATTTTGGGCGGGACGCCGCCTAAACCCTGAGGCCCTCGGGCTACAGCTGCATGTGTGCTGGTTCGAATTCGGATGTAAACCCTCATCCGGAAGAGGAAGGCCACAATGCAGATTCATATTCAGGCAGACAAGCATCACTCAGATGCTCTTCCAGTTGTTAGCTGTCTTCATGGGCTAGATATCGTCTGTGGCCAGACATGTGTTGCCCAGGCGGGACCTTCGTTCTTCAGCCTCTGCAGCATCTCCCAAAGGGTCGGGAGATCATGCCTCGGGCGCTGTTGGTGCCGCTGTGCGCCGTCATGGTAGCTGCTCGACTGAAATTGCCGCGTATGATTTCAGTGTTGTCGCTGCGTCTGCCGCTGCGTGCTCATCAGGCAGGCGAGCGCAGCGATGGTCGTCCAATACTGTATGTGCTCCATTGCAGCGCGGTATGGCAGCAGCTGCCAGGAGCGCTGGCCCGGGTTTGCTGCAGGGTGGCCGCAGTTAGCGGCCTGCCGCCTACAGCAGCTGCCGCCGCCTGCGGGCGGCCGTGTTGCTGGTCGCCTTGCCGCCGCCGGCAGACGAGATGTAGATGGTGGTGCCGAGCGGCAGGTTTGGCACCGCGTTCTTCGTCAGTCGCACCTGCGGTTCGCACCAACACAGCGCATGACTGATGGCCAGCAGAGCAGCAGCCAGAGGATGGCGTGCAACATGATACCCCACGATGCTGGAACAACGATGTGTGCAGGCCAGCAACCGACACCCTGGGGACGCGCCCTCATGCAGTCCTCTCCATCACGAGGCAGGCTGCACCGACGCCGGACACTGACAGCCAGGACGGGATTCCATGCGGCAGGAGGGTGCAGGAGGCAGCTGTTGAAGGAGCACTCACGCTCCAGTCGGCGGGTGCCCCGGCGACGCCGGCCACGGACCGGAAGGGCGTCAGGTTGGGGATGGCCTTGGCACCGGCTGCGCCGCAGTAGTTGACTGTGCACATGGAGATGACCGTGCCGGGCGGCGACGTCGCGGTGCCGGCCACCCGCCAGTCGGACGCCGCCTTGTACCTGCGGTGGGGCTCAGCGATTACAACCAATGCACCGCAGCCCAGCCTGCAAAGTGTTGCCACCTGACGTTTGAGACCAGCAGGTCAGACGTACCCAGGGTCGAGACAGTCACTGCGGTGGCTGCGTTGGCCCAATAGCACCATCAACAACCCGGGCAAGGTGTGCAACTGTTGCAGCATCAGGCAGGACGGCACTGTGTGCATCCACACCTGTTCTGCGTCACCACCAGGGTGTCCGTGACGGCCGACACCGTGAGGGCCTTGGCGTTCCAGGCGCTCCAGGGGCCGGCCTTGCCGTCGGCGTTCAATCCAGCCACCCTGGAGCAGCACGCTGAGCTGGATGCTGCAGGCCTGTCTGTCTGTACCACTTCCACTGACTGCACTGCCAACCTAAGGAAGAACACATGCTGAAGCCAGTAGACTAGGGTTGAGCTCAAGCTGTCGTCACCTGAACCAGTAGGAGTCACCAGCCGTCAGGGCAGGGTCGCTGGTGCCGGCCCGCGGGAAGACGACCGAGTTGGCGAGCACCGTGGCATTGAACGAGGTCGGCTGCAGGGGCACGGGAACCATGGATGACGGTGACATGTGTCCAGCAGAACCCATGACGCTCAGGATCTGGCAAAGCTGCCAGCGCCCGACGCATGTGCACATACAGACAGGTGTATCAGTATACGGCTGCATCCGTAACACAAGGCGGTTGCGTGGACCAGGCGCCTACACAGGGCGATGTAGGGTCGTGTCTATAACAGCGCACCAGGGCGGTGGCGGTGTCGTTGCTGACGGCGGGTGCGCTGGCGCTGGTGCCCTTGAACACTTGCACCGTGAAGCTGGCGGCGGCGGGGTCGGCGCTGCTCCACGCCATGTACAGCTGCAGCTGCAGTGGACGCGCACAGCTGTTGTCAGCTTTCAGCGATGCCAACAGCAAACATGACGCTGTACAGATCAACGGGCAGCACCTTGTGCATTGCTTTCCTCAGCTTGCAGCTGTGACCCTAAATCTCAGCCCATTCCAGGGCTTGAGGGCTTGGGATATTGTTCACCTGGCGGCCCTCGCTTAGTGCGGAGATGGTGGGCGGGGCAGTGACGAGCGGCGTGGCGGCTGCAGCGACGAAGTGCGGGTCCTGAGGAGCCGCGCAGTCGCCGCGGCCGCTGCCAAAGGCCACCCAGCTCAGCCACAGCCCCCTGCATGCATTTGCGCGCAATGCCAGACTTGCCAGATGCGTGCACAACAGTATATGCACAAGCCTGGAGCCACAACACGAGCCATATGATTAGCTCGTGCGCCGCGCCATTCGTCATGGAGGAACGAGCTCTTCCCGTTTACACTGCCATTCTGCTTCCTCCAGTAGGGCGTGCGTGCAATGGGAGCGGCTTGGTGCACAGGTTCATAAAGTGGCACGCAGCGGCAGGTGGAGCCTGCTGAGGCCAGAAGGCGCACCCAGCGGGGATGGGGATGCCGGCGGCGGGGTCGTACGTCTTCGCAGACTCCGCGGTGAAGGCGCCGCTGTCGAGCGCCGAGGTGTTGTCGGTGGTGTAGTAGATCGGCGCGCTCGGGGTCGATGTGAGCACCACCTGCAATGCCACAGCATCAGGGTTACCGCAGTGTTGCTGGCTCAGATGCACTCTGCATGTGCTCTGGGCGGGCTTAGCAACCCTGCAGCTGCCCATCTTTGAAGTGGGGGTGTCTGAGAAGCTTGTTGCAGTGTTAATGCGGTGCATGAGGCGAGTTCCAGACAGTGGCATCAAGCTTGAGCACCTTGCTACCGCTGGCGGTCTCAGTGACGACTGGAGTGCTGCACGTGGGGGCGCCAGCGGTTCCTGTGGTTGTTGTTCCCGAGCCGCCCTGCGGACAGCGATGGCAGAGCATGGCAAACATAAATAGCATGCTGTGGGGTTAGTGCAGCAGCGACGGAAGGCACCTGGAAGTGTTGTTCACCTGCCTGAGCTGATCAGGCCCACTGAGATTGTCCCAAGTAGCAGTGTTTCAGCAAAGAGTGACGCACTGTGGACAGCGGGAAAGGCGCCGACAGCTGCTCCCCGGTGATCTCCGAGCGCACACGCACGTCCCAGTCCGAGATGCTGGCTGGACTCCCCGGTAAAGTCAGCACTGTGGACGTCGCGCTGGGGTCCCCAATGTACTGCCCCACCTCCGCCTGATCCCAAGGATCGACACACTTGATTTCAAGCCTGCAAGCTGCACTTGATGCTGCGTCTCAATGTCGGAAACACATGTAGTACCATCGGCAAGTTATACTTTCGGCGCAACATGTCAGCCAGCAGCAGTATCATTGGTTGTGGTTCGGCTCACGTATTTGCCGGCGGCGGCGGCGGCCTTGCTGCGGGCAGAGATCTCGAAACCTGTGCGCAACGGCTCCTGTGGCGACCCCGCGGCTGGCAGCGTCCACAGCACCTTGAGCTCGCCCGCATTGGAAGTCGGCAGCGTGGAGTACTGGCCCGCCTTGGGGGCGCTGGCCTTGGGGCCCGCCGGGCAGGTGCCGGTGCCTGCAGAGGTGGGCTAATGTCGTGTACGGCACACGGTGATCCTGCCCCTGTCAAAGGTACCAAGCTTGCAGCCACCGACACAGGTCAGCATGTCCGGATCAGGTGCAGCATGCTCGCGAACCAAAGGTTCACTGCTGCCAACTGCCACCTATTCCCGCCCATCGGACTCCGTACCTGGACCGCCAGCTTCCAGGAACTCTGTGATGGATACCGCCTGCGCGTTGCCGCTCGGGTCGGTGTACTGCACAGCGCACAGTCCAGTTGTCAGGTGCTCAGGTCTGAGAGGCGACATGAGACCATCTCAGCACGGCGAGAGGGGTTGCGCTGATGCAAAACGCAGCAGCACATCAGCAAAGTCCAGGGCCCAGCAGGGGGCGGGAGGCTGCGCCCACATTGGCAAAGGTGATGGAGGGGATGCCGCTGGAGTAGGCGAGCTGCGCGTTGGAGGCCGCCGCGCCGACGGGGTTGTCGTCAAAGGTGAAGACTGCGGTCCACTTGCGGCGGCCGGCAGAGGCGGCGCCAAAGGAGAGGGTTGTGAAGGCCTGCACCAGGCCCACCGGCTTGGGCGGCCCCCCTGCAGCAACACAGAAGCAGCATGCCCACCACGCTCGCTCGGAACACGACGAGGCTGTGCCAGCTTCACAGCAGGTGTGTGGGACGTGCACACAGCATGCACGGGGCTCTGCATGATGCTACTGCAGACGCTGCTCTGCCACGCCCTCCGCGTAGTTTAGGGCTTTGAAGCGCACCCACTGCCACGCGCACGTCCCGGTTCAGCCCGCGGTCCCGCAGGCCGGGCGCCACCACCCGCACCTCAGCGCTGCCGGTGTCCAGATCTGCACCCGCAGTGGTTTGAGCGCCATCAGTTGAACCAGCAGACCGCCCAACACCACATGTCCCACTCCCTACAGCTACCAGCCAGCTGGTCCTGTTGCAAGGGCAGTTGCCGCATGGGCTGCCAGCGGATCAAACTGCACCGCTGCCACGGCGTCTGTGCCTCACCCACTGCCATGCAAGGAGGCGTCAGTCTGAAAGACATGAGACTTTTCATGATAACTGCTATGTGGACAGGAGGCGCGCCTGCGGAGATGTCGCCGGTGAGGGTCAGAGCGGCACCACTGACGGACCAGACGCCTGTCACGTCCACCACCGAGCCGCTCTGCTTGACGTCACCCCGCGCGTCGGCGATGATCATCTGCATCGAGGTGGCACATACTGCGTAGTCAGCATGACCAGGCATGCTGCAATGCAGAAGGAGGTGCCCTTCAGGGGTGCCTGATCCAATGTGCAAGTCAAATGTCATGTGATACCAAAGCGGCGGGTATGCAGCCCTACCTCAGAGATCACATCCAGGCCGTGCTTGACCACCACCTGCACACCAGTCGACCGGAATTGAGCACAGTGGGGGACCAGTCAGGTCACGTCGCCGTTGGTGTCAGGGCTGCTGCATGAGGCCTTGTAGCTGCACGAGCAAGAACAAGCAAAGAGATGAGTGTGCCATGTCCCACCCTAAACCCTTTACTGACCTTGTCGCCCAGCTGGATGTCTGGGGTCACGGAGCTCAGCGGGCTCGAGGCCGCAATGCCGGCGCCCCAGCACCTGCAGCGTCAGCAGGGACCCTGATTGGACGGGCGGCCCAGGGGCATTGCAACAGGTGTAAATTGCTCACAGCGCTGCCGACCCTAACACTATGCATGGGCGCAGCCATGTCTTCTGGCTCAGCAGCGGTCCTGTCAGCAGAGGCGAGTCGGACGGCGGATGCATGTGGCAGCTTTAATAGCATTAAGTGGGTGGGACGCACAGTGCCCCAGGGTGGTTGATCTCGAAGGCGCCGCTCGCCTCGCCAGACACGGTGCCGATCGCAGCGCCGATCTGTTTCGAGAAGTCAGGCCCCTGCAGCAAACGTGAGCAGTCACAGAATGCTCCAAACGTAGTGCTTGCAACCACAGATCAGGCACGCGTTGAGAGCCAGGGCTGCTTTGGAAACAAACAGTAGTGTACCCAGTCATCCGGAGGACTGGGTACCTGATAGATCTCCACTTGCAGCTTGTCGCCCGTGTATTGCTGCAGGGTGCAACACCGCAGACGTCAGAGCAGTGTCGTCAGCATGTGCAGCAAAGTCACAGGCGCAACAGACCGTTGTACGTGTATGCCATGCAGCAGCGCAATCGTCGCATCATGCAGCTGCGTGGCACACGCCCGCAACTGCCTCACCGCATATCCCTGCAGGGCAGTGGGACCGGCAACGTCTGAGATTGGCAGCCCTGGTGGATCAATCAGTACATGTGGTCGATACCAGTTGCTGGCGAACCACCTGAACAGGATACTCACATCCAGATGGATGAAGTCGCGGTTGGGGAACGCCACGATGTTGTTGGGGAACTTTGGCAGCTTCAGGCCGTTCACTGCAGCGCAGCGTATGACAGGTCCGGTGTTCAGTCATCCCTGTGACATTCCCGCACAGCCCTGGAGCCGTCTGCAGTCGCCTGATGCTGCTGCTGTCGTCTGACGCCGTGCCACAAAGAGAGACCCCAGCTGCAGGTTTCGCCGCAACGGCAACGTACACTATCGACACTGCCAAAAGCTGCTCTGCAGGCCGCTTGATTCGCCGGACCATCACAGGTGTGCTGTGTGCACATCCACATGTGGGCATGCCAAGCGCTGCACGTGGTGTAGCACACCGCATGATGTTACCCCCAACGAAGCAGGCCACACACCCGACAGCGGCGCACAATGCGCACGTGTCGCTGTACGAAACGCAAGCTGAACATGGACACTTCGGCCAGAAGCAGACAGCTTTCAGAGATCTTGCAGGCACAGGCCCAGCCTGGTAGGCACAACGTGATCGGACTAGTTTGATCGGCATCCGTTCAGGCCTTTCATGCTGGATCCACGCATCCCCGATATCAAACAGCAACATTCGAGGGCAGCTGCAGAGCTGAATGAACATGGCTGGCTCGCGCATGTATGGAAGCCTGGGCAGTGACCTCATGTGCGTTGAAGTATCAAGCGTGACTCGCACCTATCTGGTAGTCTTGCTGCCCGACAGCTGTGCCCACCATGCAGAGCGCCACCTGCGCGGCGAAGACAAAGGAAAGCTTCTTTGGTTGCTGAGTATGTGCGGCCTCGCATGCTGTTCTGCTGATCATCACTCATATACATGCACCTACAATGCACCTACCTATCCATGCACCAACCCTATGCATGGATCTATCAACCGCAGCCGGCTCGCTGCAGCAGGGAAACTGCACGTCGAAGCGCATCCTAGTGACGCACTCCGTGCTGTGCTGGTGAGCAAACACGGACGGACAGGTTAAGAGTAAAACCTACCAGCGCTGGTAGTAGTGCGAAGGCCCGCAGTTTGGACGAGGTGCAGGTGGCCTTGTGGGACGCGCAGCCCGGCGGCGCCATTGCTGACCTAAGATAATGCTGCTTACACCACGCGCAATGCCGCAGTAGCAGGTGCCAGTTGTCAGACACGACGCTCCCTCGCAACAAAACCGGGCGAGCCAGCTGTAACTCTGTCACAACTATTGGTGACACTTGACCAACAACAGGAACCGAATATCAGGTCAACCGCTACGTCGTGCTAATGGTGTGTGCACGACGACGGGGGCGCCGCAGATCACCAGATCCGGCCAGGCTGGTGTCGTGGGGGTCGTCCCCACCTACTGATCAGTGTAACACCTGAGCCACGTCATCAGTGGTGCAACACCGTTCCATTCTGCAGGGTTTCACGAAGCTGAGTGATCACCCGATGTACCTCGCGGCCAAGGATGTCTTGACAACAGCAATGAAGCTTAGTGCCTGGGCCCGGTGATGAGTGGGACCCCACATACAGCTGACGGCGTAACATTTGTAGGCAGAGTGTGGTGAATGAACAAACAGGGATGAGTGGTGGGCGACCATGTGGCAGATGCTCCTGCACCTTGGCACATGATATGCAGGTGGCAAGGAGAGGTGTCGGTTCCACGCTGAGAGCACACATCAGAGCGCAGTCCAACATGACAGTTGAGTGACTCAGCAGCAGCACCCTTGAAATCGTTTTGCGCCACACAGCCGTGACAATGGTTGAATTACAACTGAGGTCTTCCCAGCGTCAAGCATGCCTCCTACAGACCATCAGCATGCACAACAGTGCACGGTCATTAGTTGCCGACAGCAAGTACGCATGAACAGAAACCAGCTATTTTGCAGTCCACTGCAGCTACACCCATGAGATTTCCGACATGCATCCAAACCAGGAACGGACCAGATGCTTCAGTGAAGTCCACTTCGTCAATGCCATCCAGACTTATATCTTTTGTGGCCTGTTCTACATGCACGACATACAGCAGCAAGGCAGGGCAGCAGTGGCAGCAGGTCCCATCCAATGGCTAACCCTATTCTGTGTGTTTCCGACTTCGATCCTTCATGCTCCCCGCTCGGGCTCGAGAGGCTGAGCTGCGCTTCCCGCATCCTCTAGTCTCCATTTAACAGCGTTGATGTTGTACAGCGCATATCACAGCGTCATGGGCTCCTGTGCTGTCCCGCTCCTGGACAGCCTGAGCATCAGCTGTGGCGCAGCCGCTGCTAGCTAGCTGTGCCCTGTGTGTGGGAGCCACTTGCCGGGGCGGGGATGTGCTCACAGCGCATCTTAGCTGAGTTTAAAGGGACCAAGCGGCTCGTCCTCTGAGGCGCCACCACACGCCGTGGTGGCACGCTATGCCGCTGCGATGCTCGTGACTTTGCCGCCGGCTGACGACGAGATGTACGTCGTGAAGCCCACCGGATCGTTTCCAGCATTCCCCTTCGTGAAGCGCGCCTGCAGATGCTAGTGGAGGCTGCATTTGAAGGCCAGGTCAGTCCCACAGCGGCAAGTGCTTCGAAGGGTCAAGCGGTGCAGCAGAGGCCCCTTCAGGCGTGTGAGCCATGCGCTGGTCTGTATACTGCAGAAGGCAGCTTGGGTGTAGCGCGGATCCAGGACGATGCTGCTGTGCATGCTCAATGCGGCGCATGTAAGAACGTGGCTGATGGGGACGAGGTGCGATCAGCAACGGCGGCTGCTCACCGCCCAGGTGGACAGGCCGCCCGGCGTGGCGGGGGCCACGAGGCCGATGCCGCCGACCACCGGCACCGCGCCCGGCTGCCCGCAGTGGGCCACCTTGCAGATGGAGATGGTGGTGAACGCCGCCGGCGACGACGTCGACGTCCCTGCTAGCCTCCAGTCCTGCACGCAGGTGCGCGCTCAACAGGTCAGTGCCGCAGGAAGAATGGTGCGTATTTCACGCATACCTGCATTGTAGTAGCTAGATGGTAGTGCTGAGAGCATGGGCATGGCTGCGACGGGGCTTGCAGGCACCTTTGCTGGCTGGTAGCGGTTCTGCGTAACCACTATTGTGTCGGCTGCGTCCTGCACGAACAGTACGGCAGCGTTGAAATCGCTCCAGGGGCCGATGTCGCGATCAGCGTTGCGGCCCGCGACCCTGTGGGCAGCACCAAAGTGCAGGGTTCAGTTCTGTATGTCCCACACCCTTTTGTAAACCGCCATATCGATGGATGCACACATGGGCTGCGGGATGTGAGCAGATGGATCATGGCAACATGCTGCAGGGTATTCGACGCACTTGAACCAGTAGCTGTCGCCGGCCTTGAGGCTGCCAAAGGCCAGGGACTTGGCCGTCGTCGTGTCGCTGAGGTCCGCCTGCAGAGCGTGAAGAAACATTCAGCATGTTGTTGCGCAACAGGGTTTCAACGCTGGGCGGAGAGCTGCACACCTGCAGGCGAGTCGGTCCTGATGGTACCAAAGCAGCTGACTTGGTGCACCAGCCGGCGGCAGGGTTGTCAGGTGGCTGGGCAGTGACAGAAGTGTCGGGCGCACCGCAACCGTGGGCAGCCCTGTGGCGGGATCCACGGCGGGCGCGGTGGCGCCCTTCCACGCCTTGACGACGAAGTCCACAGCTGCGGGGTCGGTGGACGACCAGGCGGTCAGGATCTTGAGCTGCGGGCAGCACATGCCGTCCAGTGTCACGTGGTGTAATGAATGAGTTGACCCTGGAAGATGTTACGGCTTCGCCCTCCTCTACAGGCTTTCTAACATGTGATACTGGCTTTTCAACATGTACTACACGTTCAGCTGCGCTGGGCTGCTAGCCAGGCGCCAAGCTCCTTCCGCTGGAGAACAGCTGACTGTCAACAAGAAGCAAGGCCTGCCGACTTGATAGAGCAGCAGCCGCACAGCCAGTGGGCAGCAGCAGGGCAGCACACGCACCAGCCCTGCAGCTTGCCTGGCCGGTGCTTGCCACCGACCACTGATGCATGTGCAGCGACCCCCAGCACAGAGCAGGAGCTTGGCTGATGAGGAGATCCCTCACCGACTGGCCAGCGCTGAGGGTCGATATGATGGGCGGCGCCGTCACTGCGGCCGTCTTCGGCGGGGCGACCAGGTGCGGCACGCTCGAGTCGGGGCAGCTGCCGCTGCCGGCGCCAAATGCCACCCAGCTCAGCCAGAGGCCCCTGCAGAGCACCGCACACATGCGCTCAGCATAAGTCCTGCAATCTCCAGCTGCGTTCGGACCGCAGGCCCTTTGCACAGCCCAGGGCTGCAGCACGGCAGCAGGGTCATGCGCCAGGCCTTCATTGCACAAGCGAAAGCGATCAACGGAAGTCATATCAGAGGCACAGAAGTGTCTCACTCCGCAGGGATGGCGATGCCCTTGGCGGCATCGTATGTGAGCGCTGTGTCGGACAGGAACGCGGCATTGGCGAGCGCTGTGGTGTTGTCCGTCGTGTAGTAGATAGGCACGCTGGGCACCGCCTTGAGCGCGACCTGCTCAAGGGTGGCCACACTATGTCAGGCTGTGGACTCTGCAGACCTCACATGTGGATTCTGCATGCAGGTCCAGCCATTGTCTGTCACTGGGCAGTGCTGTGCAAGTTGCGGCGCACCTTTCCGGCAGTGGTCGACTCCGTGACTGTGGGGTTGCTGCACGTTGACGGGTCGGATGTGCCTGTCGTCGTCGAGTCCTGTGCCTGCACATGGCATGTGTCAGCATCAGCTGGCACAGCTGATACTGCAGGCGGTCGGATGCTGGCGGCCTGTCGGTGCAGGGGTGCATGCCGCTGGATGGGGGTTGCACAGTCTCCCACCCAACCATGATGACCGCTTGACAGTCCAGGCACTTGGTAAACACCATATGTACAGCAACGACCCAGTGTGTGGGAGCGGCAGCGGGACTCTCACCGTGGCCTGAGGGAACGGCAGCGACAGCTGCTGGCCCGTGACCTCCGAGCGGACCCGGTACTCCCAGTCTGCTGCGTCCGCCGTCGCGCCCGGCAGCGCCAGCACCGTCGACGTCGCGTCCGCGTCCGCGATGTACTGCCCCACCTCCGCGAACCTCTTCCCGCTGCCGGCCGTCCTGCTGCGCGCCGACACCAGGAAGCCTGTGCGGCCCGCCTGCAGCCGAACCACGACAGGAACATCGTTGAAGCGCTGCTCACTTGATGGCGGCGGTGCTGCCTGTGCTCTGTCACACACTCCTAGGCTTGAACGAGCGCCTGTGCACGGAGTCTGCAGGTGCACCGGCTGTGCTACATGGAACTGTTACTGTGTTTTCGCAGTGCTGTGGGCTCCGTGGTGCATCAGAAGGCTGATGAGCATGCTGCCACACGCTGTGTGGGGTTGTCAGCTTGCCACAGGCGGCCGTGGCCAATGACCCAACTCGCAGACCCCGGCCTCGCAAAATGATGTCGAGCTGCACAGGCAGATGGGCGCAGGGTTGCAAGGCTGACCTGCTGCGAGGTTCCCGTGGCCGGCAGCGTCCACAGCACGTTGACCTCGCCAGCATTTGCCGTGGGCAGTGTGGAGTAGGTGCCGGCTTTAACCGCAGCGCTGTTGGGCCCGGGCGGACATACGCCTACAGCAGATGAGGTGCAACTTCTCAAGCACACTGACTGACCCAGCCTCTGATACCTGCGCTGCAGGAAGGCCTGCCGAGTGACAGGGTTGGCTGAGTCCAGTGAGCCTATGCATGCTGCAAGAACTACTGTTGCCGGCACAGACAGTTCAGTTGTGCGCATCACCACAGCTGCAGCTGTACCTGGCACGGCCGAGCCGCCCGCCTCTAGGAACTCGGTGATAGTGACGCCTTGCGCATTGCCAGAGGCGTCTGTTAGCTGCAAGACAGAGAAGCTCCCTTCAGTGAACAGGGTAGACTTTCCATCCAAGTGAGAGCCCCCAGCCATGCTATGGCTGATGGCAGTGTGTTCAGCATGGTGCACTCTGCATTGAGCGGGCGTCCAACAAGGCTGCGAGCTGCGTGAATACTGTCAGCCAGACTTCAGCCTGAAGTTTTCAGGGTGGCCAGGGCGGGGCCTCTCACCGCAGCGAAGGTGATGGAGGGGATGCCGGTGTCGTGCGCGAGCTTGGCGTTGGATGCGCCCACATTGCCATCGAACTCGAAGGTGGCGGTCCACTTGCGCCGGCCGCCGACTGCTGGGCCCGCCGGCGGGTCGAAGCTCAGCCGCGAGCCGAGCTGCACCAGCCCTGGCAGCTTGGCAGGCCCCGCTGCAGGGCACGGCATTCAGTGTTTGGTTCTCCAGCAGGGCATCAGCCAAGGCAGCACCTGGTTTGGCAAGCCACCAGCCAGAAAGCCACATGCGGAAGCTAATGGTTGAGTAGCCATGCACAGCAAATGGCAAGCAGGTGGTGCATAGAGATGCGCCGCCCTGCAGGCCCAAGGCTTTGCGCCCCCTGCCTTGCTGGCCAGCCAGCAGGCACGCTGGTGATTCCATGCTCACGTACAACTGCAGCACAGGGCAACATGCAGATGCCGCACCTGTGGTCACGCGCACGTCGCGGCGCAGCCCCGGGAAGCGGTCCCGCAGGTCCGGGGCCACCACCCGCACCTCTGCCCCCGTCAAATCCACATCTGCACATAGAGAAACATGGCGTTGTGGCATGGGGACTGCGGGCGCTGAGAGGCTGATACCTGCGAGTTTGGCACGGGGTTCCTTGCACATGTGCTTTGTGCTGGCCCCACGAAGCAGCAGCGTGCCGGGCTGCGTGGTTCTGTTGGAAGCTAAAGTACTGCGCACCCTGGTCCACGCTGCCGGTCAGCGTCAGGATTGCGCCGGCGACGGACCACACGGCGCTGACGTCGTCGGCGTTGGCGGCGTCGTCGTGCTTCACCGTGCCCCGCGCGTCCCCGATGATCATGGACGCCACGATGTCGCCGCCGTGCTTGACCACCACCTGCGGGATGCTGGCCCATGTTGCTGAGTCGGCTGGATCCCTCTTGTGCATTGGCATGCGACCTTCTTGCGCACTGGCATGTAAGCAGTCAGCTCCGCCGCCTGCCCAGGCTGTGTGCAAGCAGTTGGTGGCGCAGTTGAAGCTGCTGTGAAGGTAGTTCGTGAACAGACCCACCTTGTCGCCGATCTCGATCTCCGGGGTGACGGACTTCAGCGGGTCGCCCGCAGCCAGCCCAGCGCCCCAGCAGCTGTACGCAGAAAACATGCCCATAAACGGAGTCGTAACACGACTGATGCAGGTGTGGCGGCAGAGGAATTTCATGGTTCACTCGCCATGTTTCCACAGTTGAGGGAACCGCAATGCGCACAGTGCGCCGGGGTGGTTGATCTCAAAGGCGCCGCTGGCCTCGCCCGACACCGTGCCCACCGCCGCTCCCACGACCTCCTTGAACAAGGGGCCCTGCCAGATCTCCTGCAAGCCGGTAGGATGCGCTGTTTTGTGCCATGCATGAGATCGGCCTGCCTTCGAAATGCTGCACTGGCCAACAGATACAGCATGCAAAGTTGTCGCCGTGCTGGTGCGCAGCCTCATTGCGCACCACTCTCAGCGTTGGGTCCACGTCCTTCGCGATGTCCTGCAGATTGAATGCATCTAGTGTAAGCGAGGGCACTGCGGGAACAGCTTGATGGCGGTCAGAAGCAGCAGGGTGTGCTGCCGCAGCGTGCATGCTGCAGCGCGCATGCCATGAGCTTCAGAGGCTTGCGAGGCAGCAGGCCGCAGGAAAGCGCTCACGAAGAAGCCGTCGAGGTGGATGAAGTCGCGGTTGGGGAAGGCCACAATGTTGTCGGGGAACACGGGCAGCTGCACTCCGGTGCCCGCGCCTGCAGGCTGACAGGGTGCTGAGTCAGTCGCCATGCCAAGACAGGCGCTTGTAGTCTGGCTTGTATTCAATGTCGTCAAACAAAAGCACCAGGGCAGGGCCTCTCTGTCGTGTACCATCATGGGAGCACATGCGGAGCACAGCGACACCACGTGCAGAAGCTGCAGATAGTCCACACCTGTGACGGCAAGAGCCCCTCCAACGCTGCAGGCCACTGCCTGCGGAGGAAAGAGAGAACCTTCTACGTTTGAGCTTGTCTGGGCAGAGCTCCTGTGCGCATACCCAGCACCGGGTGCCTGACACTTACGTGCACGTGAGGGCTTTCCTGTCGGTGCAGGCGGCACCGAAATGCCGCAGTGGGCAGCGCTGGCAGTGGCAGACAGTGCTTGAGGAGCAGGGTGGGCAGCCTGAGTGGAGTCGCTCAGGCGACCTACCAGCAGGAACAACACGCGTTCCATGGCTCGTGCAGCGCTGTTTACGGACACCAACACCTCGTACTGCAGCAACGCGTCTGTGCTGACTGATCGTTGAGTGTATGTGCTGAGCGACGATGCGCTTGGCTACATTCGCTGTTGCTGAAAATCAGCGGCTGTGTAGCAGAGTCGGGCGTCTTGTGCTGAGGTGTTGTGAGCAGAATCAGCCTTGTCGTGCTGCCTGTGCGTTCACCCCAGAGTTGATATGCGAGTGCTGGAAGCAAGTTGGCACAATACAAGGCAAGCGTGCTGGCATTCGTCACACTGATCGGCCCGATCCGCAGATAGGTCCCGCGCGGCGACTCGATGTCGGGTGATAGTAGGGTCTCCAGCGCTTGACAGGAACGTTGCCCTAGGTCATTTACTGGAAGTAACACTTAAGATATTTTCATCCGATCTTTGCCTAGAACTGTTTATGATGGGATTCTGGACGGTCGGCACAAGCTAAGCTTGTTGCATTGTGCACCTGTTGGCTGTTTCTAAGCACTACAAGCAGAATCTGCAAGGCAAGGTGCCACAGGCTGCGGCCAGACTCGCTGCATCCTGCTTCCCTGCGGTACAGCACGTGCACGTTCTCGATCACTGCAGCGGTACAACTCAGAGTCGCTCGGCTTGTGATCGCCCGAACTTCGCGTAAGAAGCCACCACGCCTCACAACACGTAGAACAGCTTTCCGCATTCATCCGCAAAGCCCAGGCTGCCAACACTATCACTACAAGCCAGAGCAAACATGCAGCGGCAAACTGGTTGTGCTGTGGCACTGTTGCTGCTGCTCGTCGCGCAGGCCGACGTAGCGCAGGCCGACAAGAGGGCCGCGGGCCTGAAGCTCATCCTCAGCCTCGCCGCGCCCCCCAAACGCGTCCCGTGATTTCCCGACCTGCCCCCTGCTGTCCCTGCCTGCTTGTCAATCAAGCTGTTCGCTGGATGCAGCGAGCTATGTGTTACATTGCTTGCACGACGACGACCCACGGACCAGCTCAGCAGAGGCGGTCGCCCTGTTTGACTGCTCCTGATACTCAAAACGCCCCGTGCGTGGTCGCATCAGCGGGTCATCGCTTGGTCGATGCCAGCCACAGCCAGCGTTGCTTTGTGACTCTATCTGCGTTTAGTAGTGTCGGAAGTTAGTGATGGCGTGGAGACGTTCTGTGCCAACCCGAGTGTCCTTCCGTGTGCAGGGGCCTAGTGTTCAACGATGCGTGGGTGGCCAAGATCGCTGGCACGCCGGATGGCGATGCATACCGCCCGGACCTGGTGGACTGGGCCTCCGTCATCCAGTCCATCCGAACCATCTGCAACTACGAGATGCGCATATGTAACTGGTGCGCACCGCCGCCGCTCCAACACGCTGACTCTCTGATGCTGAGATTTGGCACCTACCACCACCCCCCTGTAGCATACCTGTTGACACCTGACCGCACTACACATGGACATGCAGAGTGCCTCCCTCATTGAAGGAGCTGCCAACACCTGCAGGTGCACCAGGGCGGCGTTCCACGACGGCGGCGCCAACTCGCTGGACGAGGTGGGCGCCACAGTGGGCGTCAAGAAGGGGCAGAAGGTGACGGCGCCGCCGGGGGGCGGCGGCCTGGACGCCTCGCTGCTGCTCACCGACGAGCAGCTGCGCCCCGAGAACGCCTACGACAGGTGAGCTGCTCAGCCGAGCAGCGTCATTGTGATCCTGAAGCGGCGCAGTGCAGAATCCACCTGCTGGCGTCGTGCTGCTGCCAACGCAGCTGTTCCACGGCCCAAATGCTGGCTGCAGACGCTGCACCTTGCCGGGTGCTGTCAAGCTCACTGATCCACTGCATTGCTGCAGCTTCTCAACCTTTACGGCGGCGGTGATCCGCACCCTGGTCGGCTTCTACGACATCAGCTACGCCGACGGGCTGGCGGTGTGCGGCGCCACCGCCCGCGAGATGCTGACCTACGGCCAGACGCCGATTTACAGCATGATGCCCGCGGTCGACACCAGCTTCCCTGGCAAGGCGGCGCAGCAGACGCAGCCCTTCCTGGTCGGCCGCCTGGACCAGAATGTCTCCAATGGTGGGCATGCGGCGCGACTGCACAGTACACATGAGAGAGCCTCATCTCGTGCCGCAGCAGACTCTGCTGTGCCTCCGCTGGTGCTTGCCATGCTGCGCGGCAGCACTGAAATGTTGGCACCCTGCAGGATATGTTCGTGTGGCTCCAAGCGGACGCAATCCTTGTGCAGGCGCGGGCATCCTGCCGGGTGCGACCTTCACGTCGCAGCAGTTCGTGGACTGGTTCGAGGCGCACTTCGCGCGGGGCGCCTACGACGGCGTCGCGCTGCTGGGCTCCCACGCGCTGCTGGACGAGCAGGCCTGCGTGCGGTCCGCCGACGTCTCAGGTGGGCGCGGCTGTGCCGACCGTCCATGTCTTTGGCAAGACAGACTAGACCCAAGTGCAAGCTGCCTTTGCCGCTACCTGCTGCGCAATGTTCCTCTTTATGTGCTGCTGCTGGCCTCCCATAGCACCAGGGTGCCAAAGGGTGGGCAGACCTGCCTACCCTGCTTCACTGACATCATGTCTGCTGCGCCCCAGGCCCCTTTGTGGACAAGCAGCGCATGTTTGCGTGGAACGCGCCCAACACATACTACCGGGAGCTGGCGGGCGGCGGGCTGCTGGGGCCCACCCCGGACCAGGACTCTGTGGACCTGTTCCGCACCGACGCGCCCCCGCGGGTGAGTATCATGATTGTGGTGCAAGTATAGCCATGCTGGGCTGTATACGGCAACAACTAATGTTATCGAAGCCTGGCACAAGAATACCCTCCTCACGGCTCACCCTCCTGGTTCACCTTCTGCCCCTCCGCCCTGAAGCCCTGAGCTTTCACACTCCCTTACACTTGATAGCGGCAATGCCCGCTGCACTGGCTGGCTGGCCCAGTAGTGCATGCTGCGCACCCCAGCAGACAAGGGCAGTGTAGCACGACAGAGACCAGCACGTGCTGACCGGGGGTGCTGTGTGCCCCGCAGCCCATCTCCATCCTGACGCAGGAGCGCTGCAAGTTCACGGCGCCGGCGTTCCAGGACGCGGCGGCGCAGTCGTCGGCCGCCGCCCTGGTCGCCGCCGCCCCCTCCGGCCGCTCGCCCAGCTTCGAGTGGTGCGCCTGCTGCTTGCGTAGAATGAACTGTGCGCAGCAGATGCTACTGAACAGGACAACAGGCGCTGAGCAGCATGCAGGGGCATGGTGTGACCAACAGTGGCACTGTCGGGACACAAATCAGCCCATTTGACCAGCTGAGTTGCTCGACCTTGTTCTGGCACACACGGCGGTGCGTGCTGATGTGCCGTCTCACACGGTGCGTCCAGGGTGGACAAGGACATCTACTTTGGGGCCGACCCGCCGGGGCGGCCGGCCATCCGGCAGAACGGCATCCCGCCTGTCCACCCCAACACTGGCGTCGCGGTGCTGGAGATTGACCCCCTGACAAACCAGCCCATCATGCCCGCGCCGGGTCAAGCGGCGGATGCACTGCCCCATGCACCGCGCGAAGCAGGTGAGCTGCGGCATGCGGAGCATGGCAACATCTGCATTGCCTGCTGCGCATGGGTTGAGCAGTGGCAGTTGCTTGGTGTGCTGCCAGCCACGTCAGGCGTGCACCAAAACCAGCTCCTATTACATAAGCATGCACGTGGTGGGACACGGTCATGCTTGACTACGATGCTGGCTTTGTGCAGGCTACCGGACTCACCGCACCTGCGACTTTGCCGGCAACTGCTACGACGGCTGGCCGTGAGTTCTGCAGCTCCCGCCAAGCATAGCGCTGCTTGCTGCAACTTGTTGACAGACCATCTAGCCCAGTCTGCTGTGGTGATGTCCTTCCCCTCACGACATGCAGGTACACGCAGAATGATGGCTTCATGGGGCAGTCAACATCCAACACGAGCCTGAAGGCAGCAGCAGATGTGAAGGTGATCCCCAGGGTCACTGGTGTTGGGCAGTACAGCCTCCTCCCATTGCCGTCACGTTCGCCTACAACAGCTGCTGGCGAACCAATGCACAATAGGTCATACCGTTGCTGACAGCTTGCCTTTCGCTGCGCCAGGTCCGGACGGCAGTGCTGGCCTTCCAGGACCGAAAGGCCTTCGACACAGCCTACGGCCATGCCTTTGTGCGGTGCGTGACCGTGCCTGTCACTTTCAGTCATGGTTCCTGTTGGTCTGTTAGTGTGAAACAAGTGAAGCTTGGGCTGCAATTGATTGCAGCAGCGCTGCCGCAGACAGGCCTGCCTGGTGCAGCACTTTATTTGTGGTCTAGCACCTGCAGTGCTGGCGACATCGCATCTCTGAGGGATGTGCTCCTGTGCTGCACAGGCTGCTCAACAACGGCGCAAAGTTTGCTCCAGAAAACAAGGCCGGCAAGGGCGCAGGGTTCAAGATCACGGGGTGGGAGTGCACAGCTTGGCTGGCCGGTGAGAGCTGCGCCTACCCTGAGAGATTTTGTTGCCCCAGACGGCTGCATCATGCAGCCCCTGCCAGAGACTGCTGGACATAGATGCCGGTCGAGTGGCACTGTGGGTTCCAGCCAGAGCGCTTGTGATGTGCAGGTGACGGCACCAACAAGGCCAAGAACCTCGCCTGCAATGTGGCATGCAAGTGAGCGGCCCCGGCACCAACCATGCAGAGAGCGCCTGCCACCAGTCCTGCTCATGTTGTGCTTGCCACAGTGCATGGTCATGTTGCCTGTGCTGCCAGTGCCTGCTGCTGTCAGCTCATCAAAATTGAACTTGCCTGCAGGCTGCCAGGGGGCTGCCCAAGTCTGCACATGAAGCTGCCGATGGTTGCAACAGCCACCAACTGCCGCTGCTCCAGCGCGCCCTGGGGCGCAGTCGCCATGCAGTCGCTGTTCCCCAACTCCACACAGGTGGGTCTGCGGGATGTGGCAGCTGCTCTCACGTATGTGCGGCACTGCACCACTGCTGCTGACTGACCACAATGGTGGTGACCCAACAGCGTGTCCGCATCATCCCAGCGCCCAGCAGAAACTAACCCTGCTGTTGTTTGCTCTGCAGACGGCGTTCGGCAACATCACAGCGACGCCGTCCGGCCTGTCCGGCCGCAAGCTGCTGGCAGGGCCGCGGCAAATGTACCACCACAGCGCAGACCTTGCAGCGGGCAGCGGCGGCGCTAAGCCAAAGTGCCCGTTCGCCCGGTTGCGGGAGCTGGGGCTCGTGCAGGGCCTGTTCTGAGCATTAGGGGAAACATCACAGTGCGGCAGTGAGGTTGACACGTAGCGCTACGCTAGCGATACTGACGAGGCGGCGACAGCTTCTGTTGGAGCTGTCGCTGTCGCTGAACATGATGGCAGCATTGCGCAGCAGCCGGAAGTAGGAAGACTTAGGCGACATGAGCTACTGGGCACTGACATTGTGTACGTATGTATTACAGACAACGAAGATTCAATGTGGTTTCAGATTGCAACTATTAGCACTGCTGCTCTTCGTCCGCCCCTCAGTCGCTGTTCTCGGCAAGGTTGATTGCGCCTCTGTCTGCGGCACACGGCCTTGATTGTTCCTTGTCGTGTTCCGGTGCCCCTTGTGAATAGCACTAGGTCCTGCTGTGTTTTCCGTCTTTTAATGTAACCTACATCGACGTGTTTCGAGCGACGTCTTCACATCGTGCCACGTCTATCTATCTCTCAACTCACCTGTCTCCTCATGCATGTGCGCATGCTATTGTGCATGTCATGCTGTCTGCGGCTTGTGGCAGTTTTGATAGCTGTGCAAACGGCTGGCACACAGATAGGGGTCTGCTGCCGTGTCTGACACACAATCAGTATGGGCAGGCATGCACGCCCAGTATGTGACGTCAGCCGTCATGGGGTCGTGAGACCCACGTGGCAGAGGTAACTTCCCCAACTCCCCGGACGACTTCGCCCTGACTTGGGCACTGCGGTTGGCGCCGGCACTGATCACAAGCTACCTGCAGTGTCCCACCGTTGCGAATATAGATACACGAAAGCTGCCAGCAGATTGAAGCGGCTTGGCGCGATGGCCGGCCGAACCGTGCTGGTGTTCGTCACGGCTGTGCTGCTGTTGTCGGGCGCGACGCAGCACGCGGACGCAGCCAAGCTCGCAAATGCATTGAAAGCCTTTGCGCTGGACCTGTCTGTGCCGCCAAAGCGCACGCCGTAAGCTCACCTCCCTTATCATGCATGGTTCTTGTCTCAAAGACGCCCTCTGGTACACCTATCTGGCAGCAAGACACGCAGCAAACTTGGTCGCCATATAGGATGCTGATCTTGTGCTGCAGCAGCTTGTGATTGTCTGTGATGCGACAGAGACCTGCGCAGCCGCGTCTAGTGCACGCTTGCCGAACGGCAGTCCGCCTGCTGTTGCATGTGTGCTCATACGTCTGTAACTCGCACCACTTGACTTGCCTGTGATGATGCCACTACAGACAGATGGTGTTCAACGACGCGTGGACCGCAAAGCTGGTGAACACGGACGCAGGTACACGCGACCGCCGTGCATGCTGGATCCTGGTCATGGGCCGCCACGTTCGCGCTGTGCTTAAACATCGGTTGCCTTCATTCATGCAACGTCATCATCCCCACCCCTGATTGGCAGCTGCTCACACACCCAGGAAACAAGTACCGACCGGATCTGGTGGACTGGGCGTCAGTGATACAGGCCGTCCGGGTCATCTGCAACTACGAGTCGCGCATCTGCAACTGGTGCGCACTCCACACTGTTTGCGGCCTGGCATGCACACAAAACCTCTCCTGCAAACCGCTTGCTATGCCATCGATCCATGTCAGCTGGCACATGCTGCAGCTTGAGGTTCCTGCCAAGATCAAATGCTCCATGCGCGTGCTTGTCATCGAGCGCCGCTGCAATGCTGGGCAGACCACAGCTCTGACGCTGCCGCTGCACCACCTCCTGTGCAGGTGCACACGGGCGGCCTTCCACGACGGCGGCGCCAACACGCTGGACGAGGTGGGCGCCACAGTGGGCGCGCGCAAGAACCAGGTAGCTACGGCGCCCACGGGCGGCCTGGACGCCTCCCTGCTGCTCACCAACGAGACGCTGCGCCCTGAGAACGCCTACGACAGGTGAGCTGCTCAGCCAGCAACATCATCACGACTTTGAAGCAGCAGAGCACAGTGTCGCTGGTGTCGTGCTGTGCGCATCTGTCATCACAGGTGCTTGACACCTCAAACCCTCGTTGCTGCAGCTTCTCGACCTTCACGGCGGCGGTGATCCGCACCCTGGTCGGCTTCTACGACATCAGCTACGCCGACGGGCTGGCGGTGTGCGGCGCAGTCGCCCGCGAGTCGCTGAGCTACGGCGAAGAGCCGGTGTACAACTTCATGCCCGCCGTCGACCCGTCCTTCCCCGACACGAAGCAGCGGTCGCTGCCCTTCCTGGTCGGGCGCCTGGACCAGAACAACCCCAACGGTGCGCAGAAGTAGCATCTGCACGCAGGGGTTCCGCACGTGGTAGTACTGCTGCTGATTGCGACTGTTGGCAACACGCCGTCTGCACTGCACACTTAGCTGCTCTGCACACTGAGCTGGACAGCTTCGTACCTGCAGGGGCGGGCATCCTGCCGGGCGCCACGTTCAACGTGCAGCAGTTTGCCGCCTGGTTCAAACAGCGCTTTACCCGCGGCGTGTACGATGGCGTGGCGCTCATGGGCTCCCACGCGTTGCTGGACGACCAGGGCTGCGTCAAGTCCGCCGAGACCAGCGGTGAGTCCAGCAACAGCTGCACAGCACACCCAAGCAGGGGAGCACATGCACTGCATGACATTGCTGCAGTTGCCTGATCAGGCACACAGACCCGCGCTGCTGTTGAGGGTGCTGGGTGTAGCCTTATGATGTATACTGATCTGACATCGGTTGATGCCACATGCTGCTCCGTCTGGCGCAGGCCCGTTCAGCGGGCGGAAGCGCATGTTTTCCTGGAACGCCCCCAAGACCTACTACAAGGAGCTGACGACAAGCCGCCTGGAGCGCTCGCTGGACGACCGCCTGGACTCCAAGCTGTTCCGCACCGACGCCCCCAAAGTGGTGCGCAGGCCCGCACTTTGGGTTTTGGGTTTTAGGTTTTGGGCCGCAGCCAGTGTCCTTGACCAACGCAGTGTGCATCCTAGACTAGTGCCTGTGTCCTTTCTGCGAGGTGGCGCTATCAGATGCGCCAGAATGGCAGCAGCGTCGCACCTGCAGAGGATAATGGTGCCCCTGCATGCCTTACCCTGAGCTGTTGCGGCAGGTGTTCTCGGTGGAAGACTGGGAGCGCTGCAAGTTCACCAGCAAGGCGTTCGGCGATGCGGCGGTGTCGTCACTGGACCTGATCGCAGCGGCGAACCCCGCTGGCGATGATCCAGAGCCCAGCTTCGACTGGGTGCGTGCCAATGGCTCATGAGCACCTTGCTTGTCAGAGCTATGTACAGTGGCATGTGCTGTTTCGTGGGCTGGAAGGGGCTGGCATGGATGCCCCGCTGTCTGCTGCACCAAGACAGCACTGGCTACTGGCTTGCTGCACTGCGGGGGTGTTTGCCTACCTGTTCTAAGTCGTGCCACCTGCGTGCCGTCACCAGGTGGACCCCGACACAATGTTCCCAGCCGACGAGGGCTACACCCTGCCACAGCCTGCCACCACTGACCCGGCGATATTCGATGCCAGCAAGCTGGTCTCGCCCCAGGCCGCCGGCTTTGCTGTGAAGCCGGGCAGCACAGCGCAGCCGACGTCGCTGCGGCGGCGACGCCTGCAGCAGGACGCAGCAGAGGTGGAACTGCCAGACGCAGAGGAAGTAGAGCCAGAGGAGCCATTCCATGTTGAGGAGCCAGATGTTGAGGAGCCAGGCGAGGGGCCGCGACCGGCAGGTGTGTGCTTATACTTCCTACACTTCCAATGCTTCCTATACTTCACAAACGTGCCAAGGGAGCAGACGCAAACCCAGAGACCTGCTCTCCACCTGCATGCCATCCATGCTCTCGACTGAAACTGCCACCGGCGTCGCTGCTGTGCACCGCCACCTCGGCACCTGAGCTATAGACTCCTGCACCTGGAGACAAGCCTGCGCTGCTGTACAGGGTACCGGCTGCGGCGGGTGTGCGACAACACCGACATGTGCTTCGACGGCTGGCCGTACACGCAGAACGACGGGTACCTGGGGCAGGCGGCGCAGAACAGCAGCTTCACGGACCAGGACTCCAAGGACGTCCGCACCGCAGTGCTGGCAATGCAGGACAAGAAGACCTTCAGCGCCGCGTACGGCCACGCTTACATCAGGTGGGGATGGGTGCCCCCTTGTTGGAGCAGTCGCTTTGAGTAGCTGCCCTGCAGCAGCATTGTGTTCGTATTTGCCTGCAACCTGAGACATCCCATGTCAGCCACTACACGTGCTCCAGACTTCCATGCAAAGTGTACATGAAGCCGTGAGCCAGACTGCCCGCTGCTGCTTTACTGCTGCATCCCACATGCTAGCATCAACCTTTCCAATGACGTGTTGCAGGCTCATCAACAGTGGCGCGGCCTTCACGCCTTCGAGCCCCAGCAAGAGTAAGGGCGTCGCCATCACGGGGTGGGAGTGCGCCAACTGGGTGGCCGGCGACGGCAAGAACATCGCCAAGAACCTCGTGTGCAAGGTCGGCTGCAGGTGAGGGTGCGGAGTCACCAGGGCAGCTGCAAAGGAACCAGTCTGACAGCGCCTGCTATGCACTGGCAGTATGATAGGAGGAACTGCTCCTTGTGGCAACTGTGCACCAGCCACAGGACCCGATATGCCTTTCGATATGCCTTTCGCCTGCCCACAGGCTGAAGGGTGGCTGTCCCAAGATCATGGCCAAGGTGCCGCCCGTCCAGTCAGAGATGAACTGCCGCTGCTCCACGGCGCCCTGGGGCGACGTCGCGATCCAGCAGCTGTTCCCCAACTCCACACAGGTGGGCTGCACTAAAGCGCCTCAATGTTCCTGCGCGACGCTGGGTTTCACTGCTGCTGAGCCTGCAGATTAGCTATGGGCCTCCAAAGTGGAGGTTTTAAGGTTGCTTTTACATTGACAGCAGTGTGGCGGTGAATGTGCCATGGTGGTGAGCGAACATGTTGGGCTGACTGCTGATCGCTGCTGCCATGCAGACGGCATGGGGCGGAATCGTCGCCACGCCATCAGGCCACGTGATGGGCCGCAAAATGCTCGCGGACCACTCCACAGCGCTGCACCACGGCGCGGCCGCAGCAGTGGGAGCAGATGGGAAGAAGGCAAAGTGCCCTTTCGCCACGATGCGGGACATGGGGCTCCTGCGGGGCCTTGGGGGGCGGCGGTAGGAAGCGCACAAGCTTCATGGTATGACTGTACATATTATTACATTCTTTCGGCACTTACATTCTTTCGGCAGGCTGGTTTGGCTGCTGACCACCGAAGTGAGTGAAGTACACACTGCTAACCGAAGTGAGGGAGGTAGACATGGTTTCGCACGGCAGGCTGACTTTGCATGGAGCATCATGAAGCCTTGGGACACCGGTATGTTCAGTTTGGGTGATGGTGAAACGAGATTAGAACGACAGACTCGTTGGAGGACTGATATCCGGTATGCATCACATGGAAAGGGCAGAGGCTAAATGCACTGCAAGTCGCACGCTTGGGCGCTCACATGACGGACTTTCACATATTCCAACGCCACTCCACCAGACATATCAAATGATCTTGTTCAAGCCCATGCGCAACGCCCACTGGCATGCTGCATATGCTTGGCGAGATGCACACGTGAATCTGCAAGCGGCACCATGTCAGTCCAGCGTGGCATGTCACGAAATCGATGTGCAGTGATACTGTCAAGCATCACAACCCCTGCCGATCAGCTCGCTGTGATTCCTGGTGTCGCACATGCTGCACTGTGACTCAGCTAGACAGGGAGTGCCGTATGTTGACAGTTCATGGGCAAGACAACATGGCCGATGCCAAGACTGCAGCAGGGGCTCTGAGCAAGAAGCTGATCACTGAAGCATCAGGGTTGCAGAAGGCGCCGTTGTTGATCCACGACAGCAGGCGTTGCCTCCGCTGCAACATGATTGCAGCCGGAGGCGGTGCACCCGGAGACACATTCAAGCTGCATCAGGTGTTTTTTGCTTTGTGCAGCGACAGCTGCCTCTTGCTCGTTATGCGTGAGCGTGCGCACTCTATATGCAATTTGGCGACACCAAGCGTCATGTTTCATGACATGCTGTGAGCCAACAAATGGTGGCGGTGCGCAGGTCTGCCTGCAGGCATCAGCTCTCCAGCCCAGCCCAAAGCGTGCAGAGTGACACGGCACATGGCACGCAAAATACCAACGGCACTGCGCATCAGTCAAGCAGGTGCTAACGGATTTGCTGGTACAATGCCCCTGCAAATGCTTCGTCTGGCGCAGGCTGTGCCCAAACCCATTTGCGCGCGTGTCGTTAAACCATGAGTACCGTCTGTATCAGTGCGGCGCGATGTTGCACGAGTAGGTGGCAGGGATAGGTTGCAGTGCACATGGCTGGGCGTTGCCGTCTGAGCATCTACCATATTCCAACCACCGTCGGTAGGTAGCACATTCAACCCTACAGCTTTCTGAGAGCGACCCCCTAGTGCCCCGTGTGTATGCCCTGGGCGGTACGAGCAAGGGTCTGTTGGCGCTTGTGCAAGGAAGTGTTGGTACATTGCTGCACCACCCTGTTGTTGGTGCAGCAGGCAGTCCCGCCAGCTTGGCAGCAGCCTGGGATGCCGGGCCCAGCAGCGTGCCCGCGCTGCTGACAGCCGGAGCTGCGAGGCAGCAGGTACAGGGCCATGGCCATCAGGTGCCCTGGTGTGCCAGCGTTTCCTGCGCCGCACCAGCTGCTGCAGGCCCGGCAGCGCGGCTCTGGCGTTGCACAGGCCTTGCAGCACTGGGCGGCACGCAAGGTGGCGGCACCCTGGATACATTACTGCGGCAACCTGCAGCAGGCTTGTCAGCGGCGGTGCCAGCGGCCACACCAGCGTGGCGCATTGCGGCGCCCATGGCAGGCGGCGTCGGCAGCCACGGGGCAGCAGGTATGTGTACAGTGTCAGCGACAAGTGGGCGGGATGTGCAGCTGGTTTGTGCACATGGTCGCTCCTGCTTTCGGCGGTTGACGTCCGAGTTTCCGACCTTGCCATGTGTTCAACTGCAGTGTCTTGTGGCCCGCTGTGGTGTCCAGTCAGCTGCTGCGTGCTAGCGGCACCTCGGCGGCAGCGTATCCACAGCCTGCAGCGGGGGAGCCAACTGACGAGCTGCATGAGCACAGTGGCGCATGAACGGTGCCGGGTGCCCCTCTGTGTGCCACAGAGGCGCGAAAGGTGATCACGTGATGCAACTCTGATCAGATCCCTTGTCCGTACGGATGTGTAGCATTATGCAGATTGCATCCTGCTCGTCTGAGTGCTTTGCCCATGCTCTTATGGGGTGGATGACCAGACATGGCACAGCCAGACGGCGTGTGCAGGAACTGCGACTGTGCTGCACCGTCTGCCTGCAGGCGGACCATGCAAGCAAGTGATGATGCTGCATCGCAGGCAACAACAGAGCAGCTTCTGCACCGGATGAGCCGGCACGAGTGTGCTTGGCGGCACTGCTGCACATCGTTACACTAGCTGTACCGTGGCGGCAGGTCCACCGGCAGCTGGAGCAGCAAGGGACGCTGCAGGGTGGCTGCAGTCGGCGCCTTGACCCTCATGCACTGCCTGGCAGGTGCGGCCCTCACGAGAGGGGTGGTGAAATTTAGGCCACGATACCTGGGAGTCGACCCCTGGTGACGCCATGAGTCATGTTGCCATCAGCTGAGTGGCACAGGGGGCGGAAATAGCGTCCCGGCAGACCCGTCCATCTTAGAGTTGCCTCGGGGTCGGACGCGCACGCCCAAAAGCTTGTGCACTCACAACAAACTCCGCACAACTCTTTCCTCGCTCGACCTGCAGCCCAACACGGGCGCAGCGACCTCAAGACTAGGCCAGCAGCCATGGGGCGCTTCACCATGACCAAGGTGCGATTTCACCACCACCGTGGCTGCCCTTGCCCGAGATTACCGGCGGCAGCGACGCCGCGTTGCGGCTCAGCCGGCCCTGGCAGCCACGCCGATGCCAGCCTGCATGCGTGCACTGTTGCGGCTGTAACAGCATGCTGCCTGCCAGATAGATGTGTGTAACATTCGCCGGGCAATGTCCAGCCAATGGCGTTTGCCGCTGAGATGTGCACCTGCCGCACTTCCGGTCTGTGGCAATGCACATCTGATGATCCAAGCGCAATGTGCAGGCGCTTTGCCAAGTCGCGCGGTTTTAGTGCCATGTGCCCTGCCAATGTAACATGAGTAACGAGACGACACAGTTGAGGTGCAGCCGGTGATCGGCTGCATTTGTTTGCGGAATACCATCACATTCAACAAGACTTCAGCTTCCGTTGACAATGTACAAGTCCGCTGCCCGCATGCGTGAGCGCATTGCCTACCAACCGCAAACACGCCGGTGAGCAGGTTCAGGTCGTCGTTCAAACCTGCAGTACGGCGGAGCACATGGAGCAGCGCTCACTTGGCTCCATGCGTGCAAGACACCGATCAAGAACTCCGCAGCAGGCCGGGTTGCGTGCAAAGGTGTTGCCGCGGCCGGGGTTCGGGGCCATGACAAATTTGGGTGTTTGACTCCAGCAAGTCGCTGTGCTGCAACAGCTCAGCATCGCGTGGGTCGGGTCAGAGGAACACAAATCCCGTTCCACGTCTTGTTGTGAGGGCTACTGCCTCTCTTTCGGCTGCTCTCGCAGCGAGCAGCATGTCGCAGGAGGTGACATTGAACAGATTGCCACCAGTGCTTCGTGACAGCTGTGCCAGCGGGTTTGCGAGCTTGCCCTCTATCTGACCGCCGTGTTGCACATGGTTGCGCAGGTGTGCGCTGTGGCCCTTTCGGTCTGCGTTCTGTTGTCGGGCGTGGCCGCAAAGGGCGGCCCCAGCGGCAGCCCCACTCCCTCGCCCACCAGCGGTAGGACGACTGTCACCACGACCACTTTCGCGTCGCCGCCGCCGCCGCCGGCCGCTGCCGCCGCCACGGCCGCCACCGCAGCCACCACAGCAGCCAAGGCGCCGCCCCCGGCTGCCGCCTCCACCACCACAGCGGCCAGCGGCGTGTTCGACCCCCTGGTCTCGCCCTTCGGCGACAAGTGCACCTTCGCCACCACCGGCTCGCCCATCACAGTGCGCCTTCTTGCAAGCCTGCTGCTCCTGGTGCTTCCGCCGCTGCTGCTGCTGCTGCTGCTGCTGCACAGACGATTGACAGTGCAGAGTGAGAGCCCCTGGTAGAGGCGCGAACCACTGATTGAAAGGATGGCAGTCTGAAAGGGATTTTCGATACCTGCAGGTCAACAACTACCCGTCCAGCCCCTTCTCCACAAAGAACCACGTGTTCGTCAACAAGTTCCAGGAGCTGAAGGAGAAAAGCAGCACCATGCTCACCAAGACCGGCTCAGCCCCCTGCAGAGAGGTGCGCCCCGCCACTTTTGTTCATTTTGACATGACACCCACAACCTGATGACTTGTGATGGCTGTGAATGAGGCATGCAAGCTGTGGATGAAGACAGGTGCTCATCCTGCTGCACTCTTCCAGCAGACTCCTCATCATTTGCCTCAACAACAGCTGCAGACTGCTCAAAGTGTTGGCTTGGTTTCACCAGCATACTGAACATTTTGAGCAGCACACAGTCAATGACTCGAGCCAATCAACTGCTTTGGCGCGGCTGCAGGACGGTGTGTGCATGGACGGCTACCAGATCAGCATCGAGGAGTTCATGTCGGACGTGACGGGCCTGCTGCCCGGCACGCAGTGCAAGCAGGTGCCGCTGCTGGGCTACGACGCGATGACGCCCGGCCCCCTCATCATCGGCCGCACCGGCGTGCAGGACGTCACCCGGTTCACCAACAACATCCCCGTCGCCTCCAAGTTCTTCCCGCCCGCCGGCCCCGGCGACCGCGGCGGCGAGGGTGCGCCTTTGAACGTGTCCCATTCAGATCTGTGGGCCTGTGCCTCATCACAGCCATGCGTATGCCTACCCACCTGCACCCTTGCTGAGGCCTCCCACAGCGCGGCTGGCGGCTGCCAAGCACCTCTGCATATCTCAGTGCCAGGTTGCTCTGCTGCAACCTGCGGCCGGGCTGCTGCTCTGCCTGCATTGCTGGACTTCCAGACCCTGACCTGTTGGGACTACATACTGATGCAGGCGAGAAGGACCTGTGCGCTGAGCGGGCGGACCGCTACCAGGAGCGGGAGTTGAACGGGACCAAGCTGCACGGCGGCGCCTCCAACGTGACGCGCGGCTTTGGGCGCGCAACGGTCACGGTGACTATCTAAACTTGTATACGATCATAGATTGCAAATACCTGGAATAAATATTTACTCTGAAATAGCTTAGAATACAAAAAACATCAAAATTTAACTTCTCTTTTTGTTATTGAGCTGAAATGTACTTTATGTTTCTACTGCAGCACCACCACGGCATGGCCTCCACCAGCAGCATGGACGGCTGGGCGGAGCAGTTCTTCTGCAACGGCGAGTCCAAGGTGCGCTGCGGTGTCCCCCTTGGGGCTGCACTTGCACAGCCCCCCTGCTGCTCTCACGCCTGTCGCTGCGTCTGACGATCCCGCTGCTGCCGTCGCCGCTGCTGCTGCAGCATGGCACGACAAAGCGCTGCTCGATTTTCCTCTGCGTCTCATCGTCGGGCCGTCCTGACCAGCGCAGCCTGTCTGCTGCAGGACTATGTGCTGCCGAACAACCGGGCCGCGGGGCTGTACTACCACGACCACGCTGTTGGCATTACCTCCGCCAACACCTACGCCGGCCTCACCGGCATGCGCCTCACGCGCCCCTGCCCCGGCGACGACCCGTGAGCTTTTAACCCACCGACTCCAATGTTTTGATCACTGAGATGTCAAAAACAGTAAGCCATCAGCGCGGGAGCCTGCGGTCTCGATTCTGTGGGCACAGACTGCTGAGTCCACTGGCCAACAATCTGGAGGCAACCTGGACGGTCCCCTGGGCTTGCAGGTACAACGTGGAGCCCGACGCCAGCCAGCCGCTGCCGGCGGTGCCGGAGCACCACCTGGTGCTGCAGGACTTTGTGCTGGAGAAGCCCCGCGCTGGGGAGGCCGGCATCTGCCGCCGCCGCTACGACCGCACAGGTGAACGCAGGGTTTTAGACTGTGCCGGCTTGATATGGGTAACTGGCGTGCTGTTCTGAGTGCTGCTCATGGTGCGCAGACCGCAGCACCTGCCTCGTGCTGGGGTGTAGCGGTGCTCGGGGCGGACCTGCGGATGCACCTGGTGCCCTATCTGTGCTGAGGCGCCGTGTCTCTGCTGGCAGGTGTCCACAAGGACCAGCTGTGGGGCGACATCAACGTGGTGAATGGCGTCCCGTGGCCCGTGCTCGATGTCAAGTCCACCTGGCACCGCTTCCGCGTGCTGAATGCCTCGCCATCCCGCCCCTGGAACCTGCAGGTCAGCTGCCATACAGCTCATATTCACACTTGCGCTTTCGATGTTTGGTGGTGGCTTGCGGTGGCTGCGGTTGTCTGCACATCCTGATTGCAGCTGGGTACCGTTGCCCAGCTTCAACTTCAGTGGGATTACATTGGTGTTCATGTCGGCCCTCTGAGATTCCTGTTCCCAACCTTGCAGTTCCGCGACGAGGCTGGCAAGGAGATCGGCAGCGACAAGTGCTACCTCATCGGCAGCGACGGCGGCATCATCCCCAACGCCGGCAACCACAAGCTGCCCAAGGCCGGCCTGCTCACGGACGTCGCCTACCGCTGGGACATCATCTGCGACTTCACTGGCTACAGCAAAGACGTGAGCAACCTGCTGCGCGTGTGTCTGCTGGCAAGGTGTTAGACTTGGTATTGATTCCAGTAATGGGTTTGCATGAAATCAGGCTGCCAGTGCTTTTTGACCTGCTGACGCCTGTCCGCCTGCTGATGCAGACCACCATCTACCTGCTGAACGTGCACGACGCGGGCAAGACGACGAGCGAGACGCCCTTCTTCTGCTACAGCCACCTCATCATGAAGTTCGCGGTCAGCCCCGCTGGCGACGCCGACGCGACGCGCCTCCCCAACGTCTCGGGCCCCGCAGAGCTGGAGCAGAACGCCGCGCTGCCCCCCGACCTGCTACAGGTGATAATTAATTACAATCTGAGTGCAGCTGTGAAGCGAGTGGAACCTGCCAAGCTCGCGCTGCGTGCTGGCGGGCGCAGCTTGCGGGCGGCTGGTGCTGACTGCCGGGCGGCTGGTGCTGCAGGACTTGACAAAGCGCGCGATGGCCGGCGAGTCGGACCGCAGCCTGAAGTTCGGCAAGAGCGCGGGCATGTGGCTGTTCAACGACCGCGGCTGGGACCACGAGGACACCCTCGGTGTGTTTCACCCCCCTGGTTGCCGGCACACCTATTGACTGCTGTCCAATTAACCGTGGTCCCAACCTGCATGCTGGTGTCAGCAGCTCACCTTCTGCCAGGCGGTCACCGTCAGCTGTGTCGCCTGCGCAGGCAAGGGCAAGCACATCGAGTTCAACAACGTGGGCCAGAACACGGTGGAGCTGTGGACCCTGGAGTCCGGCGGCGGCTGGATCCACCCCGTCCACATCCACCTCGTGGTGCGCACGCTCAGCGCCCCTGCTGCCGTGGCCCCCTTGTCTACCGTGGGAGTGTGCTGTCCACACTGGGGCTGCGCCTGCATGGTCTGGCGTGGTAGCACCCGGTACACCTGACCGGCGACCCATGCACACGCCAGAGCGTGACCACGCCAGCGGACGCAGGCTCCTGACGCGATGTGTCTCTGCCGCAGGACTTCTTCTGCATCGCGTGGCAGGGCGCCAACTGGGACGGCGGCAGCGTGGGCGGTGGCGGCTGGCAGCCCTGCCCCAAGGAGCTCATCAATGCCCCCAAGGTGCGGCTGCCCCACGTAGGCAGGCGCTGGCATGCTGTGGCGTCTCTGATGACGCTGCTGGCAGTGCTGGTGACGCACGCATACCAGGCAGTGCCCCATGCATTTACACCGGTCTGTCACCAGCAGCGGTCGTGCATCACTGACTGCACAAGTGTTGAACAGGGCAGCGATGTGCTGCAGGATGTCATCCACATCGGCGCCAACGTGGGCAAGATCACGCTGGCGGCGCGCTATGGCCCGCACCTGGGCGAGTACATGATGCACTGCCACAACGGCGTGCACGAGGACAACGACATGTTCCGCGCCTTCATGGTGCGCTTCGTTGTCGCATGCTGGGGCCGCTTCAGGAACAGCAGTTCCCCTCTTTCAGGCCACATCGGTGGCTTCGGTGGGCAGGGGTACTGAGTGCCGGTGCCCTGTGCTGCAGATTTCGGACGCGTCAAAGGGCCTGACGTTCCGGACGCGGCCGATGCCCGCCAACTACACGCTGCTGACCAACTCGCCGCTGACCAAGAGCGACCAGTACGGCGACACGCGCAACACCACCTGGGGCAGCGAGAATGGCAGGGCGCCGGCCTTCACCAACGCCTACGCCCGCACCCTGCTGGAGCGCGACTACGTGAGTAGTGCCCCTGCCAGCAGACTGCTGTCTCGTGCCCATCATGGCTGTCCATACCAGCTTAGCTGTCCCTTTGATGCGGCAAGTTGGGTTGTTGTCCCGAAGTCAACGTGTTCTACCGGCCCAGCGCCTGCCGCTGATGCAACTGTTCTGATGTGAGCGCTGCCTGCCGGTGCAGTACCACGTGTTCTACCCCCGTGCGGGCACCGTGCTCGACGACATCAACAACAACATCCACCTGACGACGTGCGGCCGCGGCACCTACAACGCGAACGATGACGAGATCATCACGCCAGCCTGCACCTCGGACAACCCCTCCGACTGTGACAAGCCCGCCGACACCAGCGGGGGCAGCGGGGTCATCGGCCGGCGGCTGCTGCGCAGCAAGCACAACTGGTAGACGCCTGGCCGCCTGGCAGCGGCGGCTGTCAGCCACACAGATCGGACAGCCCCCTCGGCAGCAGTATGCAGAAGCATGCCATCAGGAAGGCTGCGGGCGATTTGTTACACAAATACATGAAGCAAGTGATCGCGTTGGCTCGACATGACCATGACGCTGCTGGGTAAAGGCACCAGGCCACCAGCAGCTGACTGACATGACCATGACGCTGCTGGGCAGGCACCAGGCCACCAGCAGCTGATTCAAGCCAGGCAGGCTGCTGCAGAATGCCGTCAGCCCTGCAACATGTGCCCGCAGCTGCCCCCTTTTCAGGGGCTTAGCAGCGTGCAATGCCGTGAAGCCATCAACACTCTGGATCTGCAGCACTTGCCCACTCTGAAGCACCATAAGTGATCTGAAACCTTGTGCATGTGAAGCTGTTGGCATGGCACAATTTTGTTACTTCGGATAAGCATTTGCTCATGACTATGTCTGTTGCCATCGACTGTGCGATGTTGTTTTTAGGCTTGTGGTTAATCCGGTATCTAGCTATAGCAGACTTTTACCTGCAATATCAAGCATCATCTTGGTGTAGACTGGTTTGTATCACTGCTGCTCTACCCGTGTGACGTGTAATGTACGCCGACAAACAAAACTCAAGTACCATGCCTCTCCCTTTGTACAGATGTTTGGTGATTGTCATCTTGGTGTGTCGCTCCTGTGGTGATTGTCATCTTGGTGTATCGCTCGCCTCTTCCAACAAGCCATTGCTGTCTATACTATGTAACCTATGCATGCCGCACCATACCATGTCACAGGCCATCTGGTTCAATATGCAACACATGCCGTTCTCGACTGCACCAAATGCAAACCGAGTTGTCATAGCTGCACAATTGACTGAAGCTCCATGCTCTCATTTCTTGTCAGGTGGTTGGCCTGTACACTGTCCAAACTACGCGTCTCACAGCTGATTACACAGGAGCAATGCATCAGTGCAACGAAGTCGACAGGTGAACAGTGCACTCAAAGCTAGTCAGTAACACCAGATAACACCCTCAGACGATATGACGCCTAAGTAGTTCCACGCAACACCCGAAAGGCCAATCAATATCACATGTATGTCAGTACAGGCATGCAGGCTGCAAAGCAGCAGTGGGGCTCAGCTCAGAGGAGATCCCAAATGAAGATCACCCCCACACACCCCCCGCATGTCCAAAGCATGAGTAGTAGCTGCAGGATATGACAAGTACACAAGCAGTAAATCTGCCTCGATCTGCCACATGCCAAACATCGCCGACTTGTAGTGAGAGGGCCACCAGTGTGGCACTCTTCGAAATGGACGGAATGACCCAACCCTAAGACTATCTCTCTAATGCACTGTAGCTGTGCTTCAGCAGAGAATTCACTGCCGCGTGTTGCCGTCACTACCTTTTGTGCCGGCTGCGCACAGCAGATCATTCAAAAATGACAAAATAGCCGAGGCGACTGCTGTTTCTTGGTGCCGCACGGTGAGCGCTCAATCAGCGGCGCCCGGAGTATCACGAAGTTCTGGTGTAGTTTGGCAGCAGCAGCGGCGCAGGGGGCATGCTGCCGCTGCTGCTGTCAGCAGCATGGTGACGTTCACGCTGCGGCCCTCCGCAGAGCCCGCCATGGCGGCACATCTCATTGCGGCTCATCTCATTGCGGCTCATTGCGGGGGCTACACCTCTGCAAGGACAGCAGATTGGGCTACTCAGCCGCCTGGGCATGACAGGGCAAGATTGGACCATGCCTGCGGCTTACAAGGAGGTAGAGCAGCCGTACAGTAGCTGTGGCAAGATTGTCATCGACATCCACTGCTGCGGACTACCGGTACTTGCAAATCGCACCTGATGGTGGATTGGCACACATTCGATCAGGGGCCGGCGGCGGCTGGCAGCATCGCCAGGTCGCCGCAGCTGCTGGTGGGCGCAACAAAGCCGCCGTCTGCTGGCGGCGCCAGCGACGGCGGCGGGGCGGGCATGCCGAGAGCGCTGCCGTTCTCGATGCAGCATGTGGCCCAGCTGTTGCAGCCGCCACACGCGGGCCGCAGTGGCTGGTGCGACGGCGCGAGGCTGGCGGGCTGCCAGCCTGGGTACGCGTCTGAGCTGCAGGCGGCCCACCCTGTGGCAGAGATCGGGCCAGGGGGGCAGTCCGCCTGGCCACTGGCGGCGGGCTGCGGTGGCATGGTTGTGAGGTGCTGCACCGGCGGCTGCGGCGCTGTGTGCAGCAGCGGCGCCTCGACGATGGGGCCGTCCTGGTGTGCAAACGCGTCCCACGACAGGTCGGACGGCAGCACCAGCGGCACGCTGGGCAGCGCGCCGAAGTCGGCGAGGCCGAGGCTGGCGGGGCCCAGCTCCGCGGCGGCGACGGCGGCGGCATCCCCCTGCTGCTGCTGCTGCTGCTGCCAGGGGGCGCCCAGCTGCCAGTCGCCGCCCGCCGAGGTGTCCAGGACGCCGGTGCTGAGGCAGTGCAGGGGGGCCGGGCGGCGGGGCGCCCAGCCCGCCGCCTGCGGGTGCTGCTGGCCCCAGTGGGCGGCGGGCAGGGGCGCCGAGCCGGAGCGCTGGCGTTCGAAGCCGCGGCCGGTGGCGGCGGCCTCGGCCTGCCAGTTTGTCATCGCGGTGCCGCGCTCCTGCGCCAGCGCCTGCTGCTGCAGGCTGCAGGGTGCGCCGCTGTCGAAGGGCATGGCAGGCGGCTGCAGCTGGTCGCCGTGGCCAAAGCCGGCGGGGCGCTGCTGCTGCTGCTGCTGCCGGTGCTCCTGCTGCTGCTGCTGGCCCGGCTGCTGCCGCATGCCGTTCAGGACGGACATCATGGCCCCGAGGACGTCGTCACCGCCTCCCGCGCTGGGGTGCAAGGCGGCAGCATCCCTGCGCAGCAGAAGGTGGCCAGGGGTGATCATCAAGTGTGCAGCAGGCCTTCACTGCGCAGCATCAACTGGGATGGCCGCATGGCAGGCTGATCCAATGACAGGGCACATACACAGGGCGCTCATCCACAGCACGCACCTGTACTGCTGCAGCAGCGTCTCGGCAGTCCACTCGCTGCTGCCGGTGGCTGCGCGGGCCAGCGTCATGGGACCTTCAGCGCCGGCATCACTGGGGGTGTATAGCACCTGCACGGGGCTGCCCATGGGGGACTCTGACATCTTGATTGCCGTGCCGCTGCCACGACGCGAGCTGCACTGCAGCTGCTGCTGCTGGCGCTGCTGATGCGATGTTGTCATGCTATCGCCTCCAGTGCTTTCCAAGTTGGACAGCCCGCTGGCAGACTGTTCCATCGGCACCTGCACATCAACGAATTATAATGTCTCAAGCACTTTACGCCTACACCTGCTGCCACTTTGCCCAGCAGGTTGTCTTGCTGGTTGCTCATGGCAAGGCACAATAACAGCTGCACCCGCTTTGACCATCAAGTGGCACTCTGCCGCAGATCACGTAAGCAAAACCGATCGTACCTGCTGCTGCTTCTGATGCTGCACGCGCATGACTGCCTGCAGGAAGGCGGTCACCAGGCCCTCCAGTGGCTTCCGCCGCGGGTCGGACCCAACTGGCACCGCCTCGGGGCTGCCGATTGGCACCGCCATCATCGACCTGGTCGGGTGTGACAAGTGGTCGTGAGTGCCATAGCCAAGGTCAGTAGGGGAGGGGATGCTCTTCGCAGAAAGGCCACATGGTGACTGGCAACCCATCATGCAATGACACTGCTGGCGTACGACCCCTGATGGTATTTGCAGCACCAGACACTCTTTTGGGTTGTTTCGGCAGTGTGCGCAGAACTCATGCAACAGATCTGATGCGACAACCAGGCGCTTTGCTCACCCGGTGCAGTCGCTGTCGCCGGGGGAGGCGGCCAGCGAGGGTGTTGGTAAGCCGGGCACACAGCCGAAGTCGAAGCTGGTGGCTGCGCTGCTGCTGGCGGCGCGGTCGAGCTGTGACGGCACGAGTTGTGACGGCGCCAGCATGTGAGGGGGCGGCTCCATGGAAGGTACCAGCCGCAGGTGGCGGCCCTCCTGCACGGCGGAAAGCTGCAACCCCATCAGACTGGGCACCAAGCTACACCAGTTGTGAGGAGTGGGGAGGTACACAAGGTGCAGTAAGAGAGTTCTTGCCACGGTACACCCTTTTCCTAGGTCCTAGGTCCTGGTCCTTTTCATTCAAGCTGGAGGCTGTTTGCCGGTTCGGGCTGCTGACACCGAGGTGCTGGGTCGTGGCACTGCTGACGGCCTCGGCTGACGGCGCAGGGCACATGCATTGTCATCAGCACACAAGCTGCGCGGCCCGATCGCGCAAGGGCCGCTGGCAGCACGGAAGAGGCACCATGACTCACCTCCTGTTCCAAGTGCTGGCGTCGACGCTTTGCTGCCTGCTTGGGCGCCGCCAGTCCGCCGGTGCAGCCTGTGTCGTAGAAAGAATGTCATACAGCTGTGTGGTCGTACGTAAGAAATTCCTCGGGGGGTGAAGTGTCCTACTCATCACGACTGTAACATCGGAAGGCCACGTTGGTGCCACCCTGGGTAATCGACAACGGCAGCTGCCCGGCCACGCCCAACCGCCATCGCACGGCGGACAGCTGTGACAGCGTGCGGGGGGAGCTACGTGGTGCCCCAACCTATGCCCGCAGGTTGCCAGCAAACCGCCGACGGGTTGCGAGGTGCCAGCAGGGCAGCAGGAACCGAGGGGTGCAGGCGGCTGCTCACATGACGTGCACGCAGGATAGACAGACCTATACACATGGCAATGGATCTTACAGACGCTCTAGCATGTCTCAAGCCTGGCGCCGCCGCTGCACCTGCCCGAAAGTCAGAGTAGAGCTCACCAAGGTGCGGCAGGAGCGGCGCAAGCTCCGCCTGGCAGCGGGGGCACGTCGGCAGCTCGCAACCGTGACCGCCTCGCCCTGGCGCGCTGCGGATCGGCGCCCGGTAGTGCGCCCGCAGCCTGCGCCGCACCATTTCCGCTGCTGGTCGGAAGCGGGCCGCTCCACAAGAGGGTCAATGCAGATAGTTTCGACAAACCGCAGGATTGGGGGCAGCCACGGGGGGCACGCAGTGCAGGACAGACTCACTTCCACAGCTCCGGGAACGAGCGCGCGCAGCTGGGGTGTGGGCACGGAAAGGCCTGCTCCCCCGCCATGTTGCCACCACCTACTACGTCAGCGCCCCGCGTCTTGACCTGCAACGTGCATGCGAGACTGCAAACCTGCGCAAGGTGAAGTGCGGCACGCAACACAGCTGCGAGAAGTACCTGTGAGGCGTGAGGTGAACAGCCGTGCAATGCACGTCAGGGTGTCACACGAAAGTTCACGCGAATGACAACGGGTGTCCTGCAGCGGCTGACGCACCTTCGCGCCCATCTGCCGCCGTTTGCGCCACGTCGAGCTACCGCATGCTGTATGGCGCGATCAGTCTGGGCGGCTGGTACCGTCGTGGCGCATGCAACTGACCAGGGCAGCAGGCCGGCCTTGTTGGCCTTCTCGGACCAGGACTAGGGTTTGCGCACTGGATGGATGGGGAGGGGGGATGACCAACGTATCAGGCGAGATTTACCTGGATCTCAATCCATCGCATGTACAGTGCACTGCCAGTGCCCTGCTGCTCACACCTCTTCCGGCGAGCACCAGTGCGCACCAGCAACTGATTGACTGAGGATCTTCGATGCCGCAAGTTGCACGTCAGGTGTGAATGCACACGTCAGAAGAGCTGCTGGTGAATGTGCATGGAAATGCAGCTGTGCCGTCCATCGTCATGGCGTCAACAGGCCTGTCTGAATTTGGGACATGACTGATCAGCAGGGTCGAGGCACCAGCAGCGCAGAACCATGCGAAAGCGAAGGCTGTCTGGTTTACATGCACATGCACATGCACATCTCGGACAGGTGTAGCACTCAGCACACCGCCAGCGATGTACACAACAATCTGAAAGAGAAGAACAACAGTCCATTGCCATGAGACACTAGGACTACAGGCGAAAGCAGGCCGGCTGTAAGACAAACGGATTGTTTGACAGGCACACCGGACGATGGACTGATCAGACCGAAGCACAAGGCGCAGGGCAGTTCAGGACCGGATGCAAACTATCAGAAGCGCTGCGGGTAGTGTACAGCCTGAACATGGCAGGAACTCCTTGCACGCTCACACTGCTGCACGGCAGTACAGACCACTGCGATCGCAGTGGTCTGCCACTCAGCTGCTCGCTGCAGCGTCAAGTGCGGCGTCTGTCATGGCGATGAACCAGGTTGATGCCACACATCACACACCCGCCGACGCTGCTGGCACCGCTGGCGCTGAGGCAGATGGCTGCGATGCGAGGGTGACCGCCTCGGAGCCGTCCAGCCAGCCCTCCCCCAGCAGCGCCGTCATCATCTCGGCGGTGCAGGAGCCCGCCTGCAGGGAGTTGACGCGCATGGAGCCGGCGCGCAGGGCGGCGGTGAGTTGCGCCACGTCTGCCGGGTTGGTCGCGTCGAAGCTGCCCAGCGTCCGCCCGCCGATGGACCACTGCGAGCTCAGCAGCCGCCCCTGCTGCGCCAGCGTCGGCCGCGCCTGGCCCCGCTGCAGGGCACCCTGCAGCGGCTGCTGCAGCGGTGGCGGCGAGTCAAAGCGCTCGCTGGCCATTGACGCCGCCTGGAACGGGTTCAGAGGCTGCTGCGGCGCCTGCTGCGGCGGCTGCTCGCTGTCCGACACTGGTCGTGCCGGCGGCGTCGGCACCTTGGGAGGCAGCTGCAGCGACGCAGGTCCCGGTTCGGACAGGCTGACGAAGCGGCGATCGGCAGCGGCGTCGGCAGCCGGCATCGGCGGCGGGGACACATGGCCGAACGACGCTCCGCGCAGCTGCGGGATGCGGTTGACGACCGGCGGCAGCAGCGTCGGCTGCAAGATGCTGCCGGAAGGCGGGGGGGCTGCGCTTGCGGCCTCGGCCGCAGTGCTCACTGGCGTCTCTGGCATCACCAGCGGCCAGGAGGCCAGCATGTCGGGCGTGATGTCCCCGCCGCTACGGGCGCCAAGAGCTCCGTCTCCGCAGCCATCAACCATCCAGCCCGCGTGCAGCAGCGCCGCCTCGGCGCTGCCGCCGGCGGCACGCTGCAGCTCGGGCGGCGCCTCGAGCTTCACGGCCTGCTGTGTGCGCTGCTGCCGCTGGACGTGCAGCGCCTGCACCTGCTGCTCCAGCTGCTGCTGCTGCGCCCAGGCCTCCAGCCCGCCGAGCAGCCCCGGAGCACCCGCCGCCGTGCCCCAGGCGCCGTGCTGGACCTCCTCCTCCTGCTGCTGCTGTTGCTGCTGCTGTTGGTGCTGGTTCTGTTGGTGCTGGTGCTGGTGCTGGTGCTGGTGCTGCTGCTGCTGCTGGGGTTCTGGCGACCACATGCCGATGTTGCTGCTACGGTTTCGCGGGTCTCTAATCGGCAGCATGGCCGCCCCTGACCTGTCTCCCTGCTGGCCTTGCCTGTGCATCAGGCGCTGTGGCGCATAGGCGGTGCCGCTGTGGTAGCTGCGATCGCCATCCGGCGGGCTGCCCTCGTGGCTCGCGCCGCCCGTCACTGTCGGGGACAGCATTGTATACGCCGCAGACCCACGGCTGCCCGCCTCGGGGTCCCATGCGGGCTGGCAGTACTGCGGCTGCGGTGGGGGTGGCTGGGGCGACCCCAGCATCACGCTGCTGCCGCCGCTGCTGCCGGCCCGCACACCGGCGGTTGCCGACTGCGCGCCCACAGTCCCCATCACGGCGCCGATGAACGTCTGCACCAGCGCCTCCAGCGGCAGCGGCACCTGCTGCTGGCCCATCTGCAGGAAGGCCTCCGCAGCGGCCTCCACCCGTGCTTGGGCGCCAGGATCGTCAGCGGCCGCCTGTAGGCACGCTGCCGCCAGGTCCGTAGGGTTCAGCGTCACGTGCGGGTAGGACCTGCACGGCACAGAGACGGCGTCTGACCCAAGGTGCTCCTGATGCCCCGCCAGCAAACAGGGCTCGCTCCCAGGGTGAGAACCAGCGATCGTGAGCTGGCTGCAGTCTGCGCAAGCATGCAAGCTGCGCATCAGCTGCATCAGGCGAGCACGTGCGGGCCACTCATGATGTCGGACAAGCCACCGCTCGATGTCCGATGGTACTGATCTGCGTCATGCAGGGCTCCAGTGAGCAAGACAGAATGTCAGCTGGCGCCAGTCTTGCTGCTTATGCACCCCAGGGCTGCCTCTTGTGCCGTTGTGCATGTGAGTGCTGTCCGCGCCGTTCCAGCGGTCACACAAGTGGCCCACTCTGCTTATTGCACCTATCGTGCAGTAGACTGCAGCTTGGCGGGCTCGCAGACGCGCTGCCGTGCCCGACATCTGGGTACATGTGGTATTATGACCTCAATCCCGACAATTGGCAGCCCGAATAAGACCGCATGGATATTGCCTGCCGCAGCAAACATCACTAGTTGGCGCTGCGGCCCCGAGTAGAGGAGCACTGCCGATCTACTCGGTGGCCACGCGACGCCTTCGCAGGATCATAGGTCATCAGCCAGGGGCCTTGTGCCACAAGGCTGAAGCTACCGATTATGTCCCGTTGATAGTGTACCATACAACAGCCACGGCTAATGACCTGCTGGGCTCCGCTATCTCGAGTCGCAGCTGCGGAGGGTATCATCCAGCCGAAAACAGCATATGGTCACCACATGGTGATCACCACCATGTGTGCACACAGCGCTGTGAGCCGTGAGCATTGAGCAAAGCCATGTGACCTGGTGATCGGCTGGCACAACCCTCACCTTGTGGCAGCGCCCAAGTGGCTCAGCTGCGGGGGCGGCAGCCCTGCGGGGTTGGGCAGGACCAGCCCGGGGCCGCTGATGGAGCGGTCCAGCTGCAGCGGCAGGGTCTCCGGCGAGGGCGGCTCCGCAGAGGTGCACCGCCGGTTGGACTTGACCTGGAATTGCAGCCGACAGCAGAAGCGTATGTCCCTGGCAACACTGGGTGCACACTGGACAGGGAGGCGAGGTGCATACCCAGGCCTGTGTGCACACAGCGACCAAGGGCCAGCCAGCTGATACCCACAAGGTGCAGGCAGTCCATGCAGGATGCCGCATAACCTTGGTGGCACTCGCACCTCGTCACGCTGCTGCGCCACCCGCCGCCGCTTGGCAGCCTGCCGGGGCGCCGCCAGACCGCCGGTGCACCCTGGAGCGTGGGCGACGCGAATGTCAACACTTGACAGTGGGCTGCTCAGGTGTCGTCTAAAACACGCAGGTGGCATCGTGTAGGTTCTCCCACAACGTGATGCTCGATCCGCACCGATGTGGGGCAGCTGCGGCATCAGGGCGGCGAGGCACTTGGGGCACTGCCTGCGGGTGGTACAGGGAGTGCGGCGTCATACGAGTAGTATGCGCCACGTGGACTGGATCACCTGGATACTGAGCCAAGACTGCGCTGAGTGTGCACAAAACCAGCGACTCACTGGAGCTCCTCGCCATGGCCCCCCTGGCCGGGTGCAGAGCGTGCCGGCGCCCGGCAGTGCGCCCGCAGCTTCCACAGCTCCGTGAAGGCGCGGTGGCAGGCGGGGAAGGGGCACTGGAAGGGCTTGGCCTCGGGGTCGTCCTCCGGCGGCTCCATCGCTGCCGGCGGGCCCAGCAGGTGCCCGGGAGCCGGGGTGAGGGGCAATCAGTAACGGGCGCCGCCGCCTCCCACCTGACCGGACCCGTCTGCGTCCAAGAACAGCGAAACTGTTTGGGGGAGCCCTTTGGACTCGTGTGACGGCTGAATAAGCAGGCAGACGCCGAGGACGCCGGCCACAGGAGCAGGCGGCCTGGGCTTGTGCTATGGATTTGGGGGCTGAGGACCTGTGATCGTAGGTTTTGGGCACAGGTAGCACAGGGGCAGCACAAGGGGGCACGCTCGACGCTGAGGCACAGTGTTCGCACGCAAGGCCGGCAACTTGTCTGACGTGCGCCTGACCTGTCAACGAGGTGCTGGTCCACGTCGCGACTACATAGATACTGTCACACCTCTGGTGCCGGACCGCACAAGGCCGCTCAGACACCTCTGCAGAACGCTCTCAAATGTGACGCAAGCTCAGCCTCAAGTGCTGCCAACAAACCACAGGAACGGGCACGAGCAAGTTCGGGCAGGGGGTTGCCGCCTATGTAATACGAACGACAACGCGACCGGGCTGCGCCTGCAGGCGTGACCTTGCCTGGACTACACGAGTGCAGCGCATCTGATAACATGTCGCAGCCTCAACGCCCTGATGTACTTCAAAGTGTTCGCAGGCGATGTGCACACCAGTTTACAGGATGACAGGGTGACCACGTGCCGTGTCGCCGGAACAACAAGAGACGGTAGATGGCGTGTGTGCAGTGCCGCACGGCTTAGCTAGTCTCATACCTGGGTTTGGTACCGTAGGAAGCGGCTGCACGCTTGGGTGTGGTTCCGGCCTGGGTGCAAGTGCACTCAACAACGTCCCACTGCGTCCTGCCAGAGCGTTGGGCGCTGCACGATCCGTTGCCCGTACGCCCCAACGGACGGCACTACTCGTCCTCTTGCGTTGTTGTGCCGCACTGCCCGCACCCCGCCTTGTACGTCGCCGCCAGCCTGGTGTGAGGGCGCCAGAAGAGTCGTCATAGTGTGATAAATTTGATTGATCATCGGTAACCCGGGGGAGGATGACGAATCCAATCAGACAGTGCAAGGGGAATAGAACTATCTATTCCCCTTGGACAGTGCCAGCTGTGCGATATTGCAGCCGGTGCACTTCCTACCACCGGCCCGTTTCCATCGCGGCGGTCGTCACCTTCGTGGTCAAGACCAGCCACGACTGCTGACTGACCCTAGTGCTTATTGTTCATTATGCTGGTAGTGCCGTCTAGCAGGTTGGAACCGTGTCAGCATATTCTGCATTGCCGAGCATCACAGCAAGGAAGCACGGAGCGACTACATATCGCAACAGGTGCTGCATTGCAGTTGAGTCGATCCGCATAGCTCTGTGTCGTGCTTCTGCCTTGTCAGTGGGTGGAGACTTCCCATTCAGACATCCGCCGCCACAGCCCCAACGATTGTTCAAGCTCTAGTTCTGCACAGCCAGCGGCCACAGTTCTGTGATAACATCGTTACACAGGCACAGAAGCACATATATAGCCTCAAGATGTGGTAAAGAAACATAAAAGAAACATAAATATCGTAGACTAATCGACATTGGCTATCGACATATGGTGTGCAGAGCATGGCCAGGCACAAAAGTCCCACAGGAGACGATATGCAGTGCTTCTGAAGGACTTGAAATGCAGGCGGCGCAGCCTCTCTGCAGTAGCCCACAGCCCAATGCTGAGAAGAGATGAGGTCCGCACATAGAACATGTGGATGCAGGGACCCAAACTTGCAGGGCTTTCCATGGCAAACTAGGTCCGACTTAGCTGAGCAACAGTTTGCCGGCAAGTGCTATGCATGACTAGTCTGCTGATGCCGTCCACCCCTCTGGCTCGCCCAAATTGGCGGCTTCATGGGTGTGGTCGGACTCTAGGGGTCTATCAGGCGGCCGCTTCAGGGGGCGGACTCCCCGTCATGGGCAACGCCATCATGTGTCATTTCTCCGCTGAGCTAGGGTGAGTCTCTGATATCTGTGGCGATGCTGCGCAGCTGCATCGATCCTCAAGTACACTCTAGGCACGCGCTTGTGGCACTGAAGAGAGCGCCGCCGGCGGTGGCCTGTCCACCCAGGCCTGTGCGCATTCACAGACACAAATAAGTGACTGCTCTGTCCTGTCAGCAGACCAGAGAAAGTCCAGCCGAGTGCTGAGTTGTATGGGGCCCTCATCGCGCATAATCACAAGGCCATGTCGTCGGCGAGGGATTGAGCTCCTGTGCCTGGAGGAGAGCTCACAGCAACACTAGGCTTACCTCGGGCTCAGCGATCCAGGTGTCGGCCACGCTTCTTGGGGTAGCGGCCTCGCTGCCGCAGCCGCTGTGCCACATGTGCTGCGCCATGGCCTGCAGTGATAGAGTGTAACATGAGGAAGCTGGGCAATGGTTGTCAGCGGTGCTGTGCCCAGGCTTGAATCAGGCACGGCATGCAACCCGGGCGGTGCTGCAGCATGGCGCTGCTGCCGCCGCTTGTGTGCCTGTGTTCCTGTGGGACCACCGGCATCAGGGCAGGTGCATCAGGGCAGGTGCACCCCGCCATCGTAATTGTGTACCTGGGGCCCAGCGGTGCGCGGCTGCGGGGCGCCGCTCTGCGCCGCGGCCGCCATCAGCACCGCCAGCGAGTCCTGCCGGCCGAAGCCCGCCAGGCTCGTCGGCCCCCCTGCAGCGCTGGCTGGGCGCCACCTTGCGAGAGGAAAGCAGAAGCTTGGGTCAGCAGGTAGCTGCTGCAGGTCGCTTGCGGACGGTGACGAATCAGGCAACACTGTCAATGAGGCGATGCACATTCTGCAGCACAGCGCAGCAGGTGTGCAGCTGACCGGAGAGGCTGTGCAGGTGGACACGCCGATGGCTGCTGCTTTGCACACACGTGCGATGTGGTGTTGACGTCCTCACCAGGCAGGCAGCGGGTTGGCCCCCAGCGTGGGTGGCAGCGGCGGCATGAAGCACAGCTGCGGCATCGGCGACATCGTGCGGCCAAAGCCCCACACGGCCTGCGGGGGCAACGGGGCGCCGCGGCCGTCGTCATTGTTGTCAACACCCGCAGCCGACGGCGGCGGTGACGGGCTGTGGGACGCGCCCATCGGCATGGGGCCGTGAGATGTCGGCGCCAGCGAGAAGCTGGCTGCCTGGCTGCTCGGCGGCAGCACAGCCAGGGGCGCCGGCGCCTGCAGCTGCATGTGGGGCCTACGAGGCAAGCAGCACATTGGCTCAGCACCCAGGCGCCATGACATCGGAAGCATGACGGCCAGCACGCGGATGCACTGACGAGCAATGATATGATGTTGCTGCGCGCTTCGGCCTAGGCGAACCAGTAGCAACCACCAGCTGCTGTGATGCAGACACCATGGAGGCGAGGCCTTGAGCGCACCATTCACACGGCGTCAGGATGTTTTCGGACTTCAGGCTGTGCAGCGACATGCCGGCGCGTGGCTGGTCTGCAGGGTCTTCAACCTGCAGCAGTCAAACACACCAAATGAGAAAACTTGACATGTTGTGGAAACACCATCAAGCATCCTGCGGGCTGATCTCCGCTGCTCCAAAAGAACTAGGCGCAGCAAGCTATGATGATAAGCTGCTGCATTTTACGGAGGTACAGACGCACCTTCAGGGCGCCCTCGCGTGTGAAGCTGCCCGCCCTGGCGAGCGCCTCGAAACCGTTCACGGGCAAGCGCGGCTGCTGCGGGGTGGGCGGCGCCCCGGGCGCCGCAGAGTGCGTCGTGCAGCTGGCGGAGTTGACGGGCGCCGGGGAGCCGAAGCCCAGGCAGCGGTCCGGGCCGCAGCCGGCGGCGCCGCCGCAGCCGGACGCGCGCGTCACCACGGGGCTGCCCACCTGCTCCGAGCACGAGTCGCTGGAGTCGCGGCGGTGCAGCGCGCCCGCAGCATTGCCGGCGGCGGCGGAAGCTGTGCGCCGGTCCGCAGCCCAGGACACACCCTTGCCCTGCTCAGCCTGCATGAGCAGAGTACCAGCGGGTCTCAACCCTGCATCCTCACAGCAAACGTGCCACTGTATGCACTGCGCGTCGGTGGGAAACGTTGTGGCACCCAGGTGGGATGGTCCAGAGTGCCACTGGTGTGATTTTGAGGCTGTACTCATTTACATGAGACGGCATGGGCTGCTCCGCACCTGCTGGTTGATGATGGCCTGCACGAAGGCGGACACCAGGTGGCGCAGCTCCGGGGGCGTGTCCCCGCCAACGGCGGCTGTCGACGGCGACGTGGCCTGCAGCAGCGACCGGCCCACAGGGCCGCTGCACAGCGGTACACAGCAGCCTGAGAAAACCCACAACCATGGCCAAACGCCTGGCGCAACGTCATCACCACGACTGTTGAATCCCCTTGACTTGATGGTGGTAGCCAGCGGGATGCGTCCTGCAACGATTTTAGGGGGACTGAGCAAGCCGCACTTGGGGTCCGCCTGAAACCTGGCCAGCTGCGCGTCCAGGAAGCTGAAGGTGGACTGGTCAACGCCAGACAGGGCGCGGGGCGGCAGGTGCTGCGAGCCGCCCGGCTGCGGCACGTCCAGCGACATGCACCGCCGCACTAGGCTGCCCTGCAGCACCGCGGGCACACGCAGATCAGCTCACAGCTGCAGCGTCGAGCGGCGCCGCGCAAAGTGGCATGGTGGCGCCGTATTGAGAGACCAGAACTGGAACCCAGCTGCACATTTATTGCACGCCATCAGTGTGCACTGTATCGTAAACCCTGTGCCTTGCAAACACCCGGCATATGTGGGCAGGCAATGTCAGTCGCACCTCCTCCCTGCGCAGCTGCTGCCGGCGGCGCTTGGCGGCCTGCCGGGGCGCTGCAAGCCCGCCCGCGCAGCCTGCAGACACGGTGGTGCACGTAAACAAAAGGAGCAGCTACTGCAGATGTGCCACTGCTGGGTGCACGGTCGCAAGGCAGACGGTTGCATGAACGTGCGGGGGCGGGGCTTGAGGCATGCCACAGGGTCTCCATGCCAGCTGCTGATGCGCACCAAGGTGCGGCAGGCCCGGCACCAGGTCCTCGCTGCACCGCGGGCAGTTGGGCAGCTCGCTGGCGTGGCCGCCCTGCCCCTGGGCGGTGCGCACTGGGGACCTGTAATGCGCGCGCAGCCTGCAGTGATCAGTCACCACGAGGTCAGGCACTGATGCGGCATGCCGCGCGGCTGGCACGATGTTTGAAGCGCCGCTGCATCGCATGCGACGCCAGGGATCATGCTCTCGTGCACCAGCCGTCTGGCCATCAGTGAACCGGTACACGATGAATTGGGAAGGTACACTGTGCACAGCAAACTCGCCGACAGATACCAGGCAGGAGACCAGACAGCTTGCATCACGCGAGACTCACTTCCACAGCTCCGCGAACTGCCTGGTGCAACCTGCAAAGGACAAAGTAGGCGCGTTCAGTCCGACGCAGGTTAAAGGGTGACTCGGTGTTGGAGGCTTGGCCCGCTGTCGTGTCAGGGCTTGACTACACATGGGCGACAGGCCGCCTGCATGCGCCTGCAGCTGCAGCTGCGAGGCTCTGCAGGAGCTCTTCACCTTGCATGGGGCAGAGGAAGACGGCAGGAGCCGGCGCCCCGCTACCCGTACGCTCCACGCATTCGGCTTTGGCACAGCCCACAGACCTACCTCTGGCGCCGGACACCATGGCTGTTGTCTCCTACACAGACACCACGGGACATATGAAGGCGTGTTGTTGGGGTCGGGCCCCGAGTTGTGAGCACGAGATTGCCGTGGCTGGTTGCATGTGGACACGTTGCTCGGCGACTGCTTCGCTTGGCATTACGATTCGCGAGGCAACTGCATCGCAGCACTGAGGCGTCGCTTGCGAACCACTTGCAACTATCCAGCATTGACAGCCCTGACCTGCCGCGCGCAGCGATCGTCCTGCTGCCGCCGTGGCGTGGCGTGCTAGTTGCGAGCTGGCGAGTACGAGGCAGGTAGGCGCTGGCCCCTGCGCTCAGCGTAACAAGCCCTATGGTGGAAGGCGTGGTGATGCAAGCAGTGCTGCAGCAGTGTCCGTCAGATAGTGCTGGCCGGCAGTGCGCCACACTGCGTCGCGCTCGCACGACAATGTGACTCGGAGTTGTTTGTCGGGGGACGCCTCTTTGATCTTCTTGGGATCTACACAGCTGTCAGCTGCAGGGGATAGAAGACCAAGTGATAACATGAACCTACTGCACACCGTTGTACATAGGGGTGCGGCACGGTCGTATGGTGCTGCTGCAGTAACAAATTTCACACTACGTACTCTGCAGCACCGGGTGATGCCGCCTCTGAGAAGAACCCACCTGCATCCTGCACTACTCCGGCAAAAGTGTTGATGTACCGGCAGGCAATTATGCTCTACTCCACTCAGGCATGTCAGCCACGGCACGCAGCACATCAGGGGTTGGGTTGCTCAATCGATGTGCGAACGCATGAGAAGGAGGAGTGTGCTGGTGGGTCTGCAGTGGCCACTTGCGACGTGCTTTGGACTGCTCAAGTCTTAGGCTCAGACTCTGAGCACCTACATTGGGCATGCCGCACTGATCTGCTTGTGCATGGCTGAGGTGCGGTGTTTGAAACCAGAAGCACACGCCTTAGCGACAACAGAACCGCGAGTGCAGGGTCCACTGCATGGCGGCAGGATAATTCTGGGCGGCAACCCAGGCCGCCCTGAGGCGGCAGTGAGTAAACCCTAGCGTCCAAGCCGCCTCATGTGCCCAGCCTTCGGCACTGACCGGCCTCTTCAGCTTTGCAGCGGGCGGCCGGGGCACCGAGGTGTGCCAAGCCGAAGCAGTAGCGTACAGAGCAGCTTGAGTGGCCGCGGCCGTGTGTCAAACACTCTGCCACCATGGGGCGGATGCACAGCAAGGGCAAGGGCATGAGCTCCTCGGCTCTGCCCTACAAGCGCAGCGCGCCCTCCTGGCTGAAGACCACGCCCACCGAGGTGGTCGACCAGATGGTGAAGCTGGCGAAGAAGGGCATGACGCCGTCCGCCATCGGCGTCATCCTGCGTGACCAGCACGGCATCTCGCAGGTCAAGTCGGTGAACGGCAGCTCCATCCTGCGCATCCTGAAGACGCAGGGCCTCGCGCCCGAGATCCCCGAGGACCTGTACCACCTCATCAAGAAGGCGGTGTCGATGCGCAAGCATCTGGAGCTGAACCGCAAGGACAAGGATGGCAAGTTCCGCCTGATTCTGGTCGAGTCCCGCATCCACCGCCTGGCTCGCTACTACAGGCGTGTCAAGAAGCTGCCGCCCAACTGGAAGTACGAGTCTGCGACCGCCTCTGCCCTGGTGGCCTAGGCGCCGCGCGGCTCAGCATCAGTGGCGCCAGCTCCAAAGCCAATGCCTCCGCATGGAGCTGCACTGCAGCACCTGGGCGTGAGCGGGCGCGAGCGGTTTCGCCGAAGTGTGGGTGACATGTGCACAGGCAGCATCGACATAGCAGCATAGGCTGTTGACAGAAGACAGCGCTGCTGACTGCATGACCAGCGGAACCTCTGGACTGAGGTGCTTCAGACAATGGCGGCGGCAGCAGCAGCAGTCGGACATTGCAGTCGAGATGGTGCTTGTGGTGCGGCTGCATGTGTAATATGTCATGTCACAGCTGGCTTGCGTCCTGGCGCGTTGCAGTCAGCCCCTGGTTGACGGCAGCGCACAGGCACAGTCATGCTGCCACGATGCCCCCAGGCTGTCCCGGTGTATGCTGGGCAGTGCTGGTCCGTGGCGCGCTTCCAGTTGCTGCCACTTGTGGTGCAACTGGTTGTGGTGTTCCACCTCCCCCTCCAGCAGGCTCGCGTGTGCACTTGCCAGCAGTGGCACCGCGTGCCCTTTGCGCGGCTCTTACTGCGGTACCATTTGGTTCCCTTGCTCCCCTGCGCACCTCCGTCCCCAACCAAGTCCTCAAGCAACAGCATAAACTGTGTGGTGGCATTCCCACATGCCCTTGCCGGCCTGACCCTACCTGGTGGTGGGACGAGTCTTCAACATACCTTGAAGCAAACTCGTGGCTCAGAGATGAGCAGTGATTCGATTTCACCTGGCCGGCGGCTCACTATTCTAGCTCTGGCAGTGTATTCGTGACATAGTCGCTGTATATACACTCGCTGCGAGCAAGCCTGCCTTCGCCGTAAACGCACAAGTGACACGCAAGTTTGCCTGATACAGTGGCGAATGACAGCATCATATCCAGAAAGTGTCACAAAGTTCACCAGCTTCACCAGCTGGCAACAGCGGAAAGCAGCCACACCATTAGTACACAAGGGGGGGCTCAGGGAGTCCTGCGGTCGCTGCGGACCGCACCAAACCGATGTGCACAGCCGTATCTTTTCAAACCTGGTAGTCAGGGTCGTCTTGGACTGGTCGTGCGTAGCCTAGGATTGGCTGGCACAACCACATCGGCCGTTTTGCCGGTTTTGGAGCCTGTTGGAGGGCTTGGTGCATTGCTGGTGCACTACGATCTCCAGCCAGAAAGCACCGAAGCCAACGGACGAAAGGCATGATGGCTGCTTTTCAGGTAGAAGTCGGTAGTGCCGCGTGAAGTAGCCACGGTCTGGGCAGCACCAGGCCGGCCCATGAAACCAGACCCCTGTGCAGCAACAGCACACACAGAGGGCGCCAGCATGCACGCCGACCACCCAGCTCTCCTCACGAGGAGCACAGTGCTCCTGCTGGTGATCATCGCCGCCGCTGCGTTCGCCGGTGGACAGTTTGCAGAGCGTTATGGCAGCTTTGGGCAGCGGCGGTGGCACCTGCTGCTGTCGCAACAGCACAGGAGCAGCGATGAGGCGCAGCGCGTCGTCTTGGACTGCTCAAAGGGGCCATGCAAGCATGCTGCAGCCGGCGAAGATGATCAGTGGTGCTGGATCAGAGTCCCATGCAATGGTGCCCCAACCGCTGAGCAGCCTGGCTTGCAGCAGGCAACCGCAGCCGCAGCTGCTGGTCTTGCTGGACAGCAAACGGCAGCGAAGGACAGTCAACAGGACATCAGCGTCGCGCATGCCGCTGACTTGCAGCAGGTGACCCCAGCACCTGCTCCTGGGGCCAAACACCTGGCGCCTACCACAGCGCCTGCACCTCAGGCTGTGCAGCCGGCAGCAGCACCATTGCAGGAGGTCAGCCAGAAAGCTGCACCGCGCAAACCTCCTCCAAAGCCGATCCTCGACGTTGTAGGTGATGCGCGCTGCCGCGAAGCAAGATTAACCATGCAGTGGTCTTGACTCGTTGTTTACATATTGAGTTCACTACAAGCTGCTGCATTGGTGTAGCTTACCCAGCTGGCGGCTGCTTGCGGTCTATTGAGCACTTACATGCACTGCCGCCAGGCACATTCTGTCACTTGCAGTGCCTGGCATTCTGGTGGGCATCTCGCAGTCCCTCCAACATCTGAGCGTTGACACAGGTTGCTCTTGCGGAATAAAAAGCCCACGTGCCCCGCTGCATCCCAGGCCTGGCGGTCAAGCCGACGTGCATCAACAGGGCGGCGGTGGCAGGGCTGCTGCGGCATGTGCGGCCGCGCGCAGTGCACGTGGTGACGTCCACGGCGCGGCAGTGCGTCGCGTTCCGCAGCTGGGGCGCCGCCGTGAACTGCCACACGCAGGTGCACATGATGAGATGTGTGATGGGTATGATGGTGTGGACGGCGTCTCATCACTCGCGGATGTTGTGTTGATCTCGTGGCTGATCTGTGCCACCAGCTGTGGAGAGGACCAGACCTGCAGCCTCGTGCGGATATTGTGTTTGCAATGTGGAGAAGTATGAGCTGGATCGGATTCAAGGGGCGCAGCAGCTGGACCCCAGCTCAAGGTGCAGCTGAGCCACGCGATGTCGCCTCTGCGCCCGCAGGATGCGCTGGTGCCGGGGCTGACCAAGGCCAGCGTGCAGCAGGGTTTACAGCAGCGCTTCAGCGTGGACTCCAACGAGGAGCTCAAGGGGCGCACCATGGCCGGCTGGTACCTGCAGCAGGTGCGATGCAGCCGGCCACACGCCCATAGCTGCTGACAGTCCCAGCCACTTGCACGTGGGAGAGAACAGGACAAACCCCGGCGCCACTAAGCACACTCACCGCATGGAGAAGCTCAGCTGGCTGGGTAGAGGCCCTGTGTTGCTCTGTCACTTGTTCTGTTGCCCTGAAGCCAGCGCACGCCACAGTGCTGGCAAAGCTGCTGCCGTGTGCAAGTGCAGTTCCTGAAGCTGGGCGCGGCGGCCGCGCTGCCGGGACTCTCGGAGCACTTCCTGATCTGGGACATGGACATGGTGCCGCTGCGGCCGCTGCCGCTGCTGACGCGGCTGGCAGATGCGGCGGACATAGGGACAGCAGGAGGCTCACAGTACCAGGTATCTCAGCAGCATTCTGCTCAGGGGGGACGTTGCAGGCGCCCGCATGCAGCATCAGCCTGCCTCATATGCTGGCGAGGCCATGATGTCTGCCAGCTGAGCTGAGCAGAGAGCCTGTCAGCAACTGACTCCTGCTTCGGGCTGCAGACGCTGGTCAACATCGGCGGGGTCAGCGACGACGAGTGGGTGGCGGGCTACAAGGCGACCTACCGGGCGCTGTTCGGCAGGCCGCTGGCAATGGCGCCCGACGGCAGCTCGCTTGTCACCCACATGCTGGTGCGAGCACAGGGAGAGCATGCGCTGCTGCAACGAAACGAGGCTCTGCAGAGTCTCCACCGGGAGTCCCCATCGAGGCACAGCCACCAGAACGCTGCATGGTGCCGATGCGGAATTCATGTGAAGCTTCAAGTCTGACTGAGTCAGTATGTAGATCTCTGTCTGTTGCCTTACTGACATGCAGCTGGGCGACCGCTGCCTGTCGGTGGCGACCTCTCTGAAGGCTGGCCGCGCTGCAGGTGGTGTACAAGCCCTTCATGGCGCAGATGCTGGCGGACGTCGCCAACACCACGGCGCCGGCGCCGCCGACAGCCTGGATCAGCCGCATCCTGGACGCCCTGCCAAAGGACAACCTGAATGCGGGTGCGACCACATACTAGGATCCAGCATGTTGGTTACTGCTTGATCTTCGAGCAATGGCTTCTGCACGATGCCATTCTGCCACATGACTTCGTGCCAGGGCTACCGCCACTGCAGTGCTGCTGGGTATGTGAGTCGCTACAGATCAGCCGGATGCAGCTGAACCACCAGCTGAGCCGTTACAATGTTTTATGGTCGATACTGACGGGGTCGAGAGCACGTTTCCTTGCTGTTGCTGACGGGGCGAAGCTTGCTGTGCCGCTGCAGGCTTCTCGGAGTACGCCACGTACCTGAGCTGGGTGCGCGAGCGGCACCCCGGCAGCCAGCGCCTCGCGGGCAGCGTGACCTGGAGCCGCTACGGCCCCGGCGGCTGGGACGCGGTGGTGGCGGCTGCGCGGGAGGCGCCCGACGGGCTGTGCTGCCCCACTCCGCAGCAGCTGCAGGTGCGTCCTGGCCACGCCTTGGCTGGGGCGTCAGCGGGCTGACAGAGTCAGAAGAGAGTGGTGCGGAACCGCCATCAACTGCCGCTGAGCTTCAGTTGGTTTCAAGGAAGCATGCTGTTGCAGCATGCTGGCTCGAGTGTATTGCCAAGCCAGTCACGAGGGTTTCAGCATGCTGCGAACACTTTGCAATGTAGACTGGTCACCTGATGGCAGCTCAGAAATCTGCACGTGGCAGGACCTCGACATGAATTTGCAGCAAGTGCCTGGTCACAGGCCTGCCACAGTGAGTATGCAGGTCAGCTGTGCTGGGCGCCAGAAGGCAGGCTGCACCTTCCATTATGCAGCTTGTATGTGGGGCCAGCTGTCCACTACTTTGTGGTGCGCCCACCTAAAACAAGAGGCTCTGCTGCTGCAGGACGCCCGGAAGCAGGGGCTGGAGTACTGCGGCTGGGATGTGGGCCACGTGCCAGAGTGCAAATACTCCGACGCAAAGTACGCAGAGGCGTATGGCGTGGAGCTGCCTGCGGTTCGGCGGCGGCAGCTTCATCAGCGTCTGCAATAACCGCTGGAAACCACAGAGATTGGCACAGACTTCGAACACATAGAGATGCCGCTCGCGGAGCCTCTGTGCTGGCAGCTTCACCGCAGCAGCAGGCATAGCATACACAGCGCGTCCACTCATGGGCACACCAGGCAGCGCTCGTTGCAGCGGCAGCGCGCCGCACTGTACGCGTCAAAGGCTAGCAGGCGCAGCGTAGCATTTGTGTACTTGACCTCTTGAGTCCCTTCAGCACACAGTCCCGATGTCCAGTTGCTGGGTACAGTAGTAGTTCATTCAGCACGGAGTCTAGATGTCCAGTCGGGCGGCCACCAAACGGCTGCTGCAGGCCTGGTGTAGCTGCGCAGAGCAGGCTGCGGCAGCCAAATGCGGCGGCGGGGCCTCACGCCAGGCACCCGCCGCCGCATCCACTTTCTCCAGTGGTGGTGGTGTTTCACACAGTTATCCTGTTTGGGCCTTCGTTATGGGTTGCTCAGCTTGATGGCCGCTGGCCGCTCCTCATCCGGCAACAGTCTGCTGGCTGCTGCATTATTGTTGTCGCCGCAGCGCCTGTTGATTATTCATGGCGTGCTCTGTTGTACATATGTTGCCGTAATTGCTCAGACCAGCCTGCGAGCATGTGATATCCTGAGCAGCACCCTGCTGCATGCTGAGAAGCACCTTAGTGCCAGCTCAGCATGCAGGACGACTCGGAGTTGTGATCACCCGTGATCACACCTACCTCCGCCAACGATAGATGTCGCCACACCCACAGTAGTTCCTCACTCCCGCTTCCGCTCGACAGGGGCACCAAGAAGAGCTGAGAGCGGTCCGAGTCAAGCCCAAGATGAAGGTGAGTGCTTAGGCAGGTTGACATCGATGGGTGATCAGTGCGGCAACCTGTGTGCGAGGTCGGTACGGGGTGAGCTGCACGCAAACTGTTGCGCCCGCCCCGCGCGTGCAGCACACTCTCGGTCTTGGAGCTTCATCAGATGCAGATGACAAGGTCTTGAGCAGCGTGTCAACTTCTGCGGGCCTCTATCCGTGTGTGCCTTGCCTTCTACGTCGACACCGGGTGTGCCAGCCTAGCAACCACCCCGATGTGCTTGAGGCCACTGCTGGGGCACTATGGAGGTTGCTGCAATGGGAAGTTTGGGCGTTCCCTCATGAGAGTGCTGATGATAGCGGCGCAGCAGCTGGGGTTGCTGCCCTGTCGACACTTGAGGTGTTGTTCGACATAGATAGATAGGGGGCGGGCAGGTGACAGTGCTCCAGCCCCTGCTGCCATTTTCCCGCCAAAGCAGGACCATGAATCAATCTGATGCCTGAAGCCCTCATGCGTCGGGTGGCGGGATGGGTTCGGCGGCGCTGTTGTCATGGGTGGTAGTCACGACTCTGGGGACACCTTGACCTAGGTCGCAACAGCGCGGCAGGCGGTGAAGGGTGCAGAGTCCTTGCCTTAGGCTGCGTCCACACCACATGCCAGTATGCAACACCATGGGTGTACATTTGCAAAGCAGTGTCGTCCCGGTCGCCCGAAAACAGGGCGCCCTCGCACACAGGCGCCGGAATCGGCCCCCGACAACAAGACACATTTCCAGCAGATGCTTGCAGTGGCGATACCTCGCAGCACCAGCTGCGTTGCAGCCGCGATACTTGCGTTCACCAGCTTAGCAGAGCTGCGCTGCCAGAGTTGGTGACGCTCTTGATTCGGCAACGCATTGCGGTCGGTCTGAGGCTGCCCTCGTATCGGTAAGTATCTGATCCGTGGATGGATCCACGGCCCAACGCCCGATCTGACAACAGAACCGCTGGCTGCAGGCTCACTTCGTGCTGCTGGCGCTGTGCCTGCTCGCGGCCTCAGTGAATGCGCGCCCCGGCCGCGCCCTGCTCAAGGATGGCGTCAGCGGCGGCGGCAGCGGCAGCCCCGGCGGCAGCGGCGGCGGCAAGGGCAGCCCCGGCGGACCCACCGTCACCACCGCGGCACCCATTCGCTCCCCACCGCCGCCTGCCAGCACCAGCTCGGGTCCGGCCGCAGCAGCGCCTCGGTCCCCGCCGCCGCCCGCAAGCAGCAGCGCTGCTCCAACCGCGTCGCCGCCGCCACCCAAGGCCGCCAGCAGCGACACCGGCGCAGGGTCCACCGTCACGACCGGCGTCCCCGGCAGCACGCCCGGCAAGTGGAACCCCTTCCTGTCGCTGGCCGGAGACCAGTGCACCCTCGCCTCGCCAGGCAGGCCCATCACGGTGAGCACGCACTTGTCTGCCTGTCACTTGCACATGGAGACAGGGGCACATGTCGAGCGGGCCTTCTGCCATGATCCTTGCAGGTTGCGCACAGCTCCTGCAGCATGCTCATGCACAACAGGCTGTAGCTGAGATCAGCTGCGGTCCATCTGGACAGCACATTTGAAGCGTCTCAGGGCGGCCCCGCACCAAGGCTTAGGTCCAAGGTGGATGTCACGCCTCTGCAGGTCAACGGCTACCCGTCCTCGCCCTTCAACACCACGCCGCTGGTGTTCACACGGCCCTACCGCCACCTCACCGAGCTGCAGAACTCGCTGAGTCCCACGCCATGCGACAAGGTGCGCGGACACATCGCCCAGCATGCTGTGTGGTGCTCACATGGCGATGGCGAGCAGATGGATGTATCTTAGCCCGATGCCGCTGTCAACAGTGATGATGGTGCCCTCTTGGATGTTACAGGAGGACCGCTGCATGTACGGCTTCGACATCAACATCAGCCAGACCTTCTTCGACTTCGGGCTCGCGGCGGACACGCCCTGCCAGCAAATCCCGGTGCTGGCGTACAATGGCGTGGTCCCCGGCCCCATCATGTACAGCCAGACGTGAGTGCCGATGCGACGCTGCCAACGAGCAGTTCTGCGCACCCCTGTCACTAGTGCCATGATGTGACACCACCTGATATATAGTGAGCGGCCAGCTGCGCCGCTTGGTCAACCTGCACTCTCTGTACTGCAGGGGGGTGCAGGACGTGGTGCGCTTCACCAACAACATCCAGGACAACCCGTACTTTGGGCCCGCGGGCCCGGCCAATGCCGGCGGCGCAGGTGCAGGATACTTGCAGCGGCACCGCCACCTTAACTACTGTATCGGAGCTGCCGCAGCCTCCTGTTCAGGCTGTGATGTGGCTGCAGTTGCGCTTGCAGCAGTGTATCTTGAAAAGAGGCTGGTGTCCCTGGCAGCAGAATTTGGGCTGAACCCTTTGCTGGGGCGCTGTGCGCAGGTGAGAAGGACCTGTGCGCGAACCGCATGGCGCGCTACCAGCAGCGCAACATGACGACCGAGAAGCTGGTGAAGACGCGCGGCTATGGGCGTGCGACAGTAGTTCACCACCACGGCCAGGCGTCCGTCAGCAGCATGGACGGCTGGGCGGAGCAGTACTTCTGCCGCGGGGAGACCAAGGTGCGGCACAGCAAGCTGGGACTGAGGCCCGCAACTTTAGTGCGGGCCCAAGGATGGATGCGTTGATGGAGCTTGGACAGTCTCTTCATCAGCTGTGTTTGACGTGGTGCAGGACTACATTTTGCCCAACAACCGGCACGCGACGCTGTTCTACCACGACCACAGCGTCGGCATCACCTCCGAGAACGTGTATGCTGGTGAGGAGTCCCACGAGTCGACTTCAAGTCATCCGTGTCATGCAGTCACTGCACAGTGTTGATCAACAAACACCAAGCGTAACTGGCTGTTGGCTGCCCACAGGCATGGCGGGCATGCGGATCACGCGCCCCTGCCCAGAAGACGACCCGTGAGTTGCCACAGTTCTGCAGAAAAGATGCAGCAAAGCATGCTGCCAGACACCTATCATTTCAAAGCTGCAGGGCATCGCCCAGGTCCTACTCTGCGCTGAGCCTGCACCCACATTGCTGCAGGTACTATGTAGAGAAGAATGTTGAAAAGGGCAAGCCAGGCATTCCGGAGTGGCCTCTCGTCATCCAGGTAGGCTTACACTCAGGAGACGCAGCAGCCGCCTGCAAAGAATGGTCTGCAGGATCACAAAGACACTTTGCCGCAGTTCTGATGGCTGAGCAGCTTGCAGAAAGCCTACAATTCTGCCTGTACAGGACATCGTCGTAGATTCCAGAAAGGCGTCCGACCCGCCGGGCGTCTGCCGCCTCAAGTACGACCGCCTAGGTGCGCTGCTGCTGCTGCTGCTGCTGCTGCTGCTGCTGCTGCGGGGGACGGACACGCCCGGAGATGCCAAGTTGCCCCTCATGCACAATAGGTCCTGATGTACAACAGGACCTGACAACATCCTCCAGCACTTCACCCTGGAGTGTGATCCCAAGGCTGAGGCGGCACCTCGATGCTCTCGCAGGCGTGCACCACGACCAGCTGTGGGGCGACATCAACCTGATCAACGGCCAGCCGTGGCCCGTCCTGGCCGTCACAGCATCCTGGCAGCGCTTCCGCGTACTGAACGCCTCGCCGAGCCGCGCGCGCATCCTGACGGTGCGCCTGGCATGCACCAGTGCCAGCAGGGTCTGTACGTGCACTGGCTGCTGTCCCAAGCACAGGTATACAGAGGTACAAGTATACAGGTATACTCCAATGCAAGTGGGGTGGCTGATGCTCGTCCCGCTATCTGCAGTTCCGGGATGACATGGGGGTGGAGATCGGCAGTAAGGTGTGCCACATCATCGGCTCCGACGGCGGCGTGATGCCGGACGCCATGAATCACCGCATGCCGCCCAACGGGCTGCTGACCGACGTCGCGTACCGCTGGTGGGGCCACAGCTGCAGTGTGAAACCGCTATGTGGCCTGCCTGCAGTCAGTCGTGATGCGCGAAGCTGCAAACTAGACCGGGCCTTTAAACCAGCATGTGACGGCGGGTCGGCTGTGTGCCGCAGGGACATCATCTGCGACTTCAGCGCCTACAAGCAGTCGGTGAGCATGCTGTGTGCTTGGCAACCGCGCTGCCTGCTGCCCAGCTGAGCACCCAGCTCGTGCAGTCCAGCACCCCATGTGCATGCATGTCAGACTGAGTCAGCACTCATATCACAAATTCAAGCCCGGCGACCCCATGTGCAGACCATCTACTTGGTGAACAGCACCAGCCGGCGCGCACCACGTCCGAGACGCCCTACTTCTGCTACAGCCACCTGCTCATGAAGATCACCGTGGGGTCGGCAGACCCCGGGGCGCAGGTGCCGCGGCTGAGCGCGGCCCGCACCACCGGCACCCTGCAGCAAGACGCCTTCCTGCCTCCGGCCCTGTTCCAGGTGAGGATTTGATTTTGGCTGAAGTCCGCATGGTTGAAGTCCGCATGCTTGAAAACCCTACCACCATAGTGAAGTGTATGCCTGGCCATGTGTTTTGAGCAGATGTGCTGCCACAGACCCAGCCCAGGGCTTTGGCACCTCCCGTGCTCGCGTGCTCAGTGCATTTGGAGGAAGGGTTTAGTGTGTTGCTGCGCAGAGCCTGACACAGCGCGCGCTGCGAGGCGAGACCGACCGCTCCCTGAAGTTCGGCAAGGTGCGCCTGCAGCATGCTGGCTCCATGGTGCGCAGCTGCTTGCGCGGGGGCAGCGGCTGCAGCAACAGATGTGCCCTGCACCTGGCATCATGCAGCTAAGGCTGCGCAGGTAGACAATGCCTTCCAAGTGCCTGACCAGTGGTCCCTGGTGCCCACCTGCAGAGCTCGGGCATGTGGCTGCTGAACGACCGCGGCTGGGATCATGCCGACACCCTGGGTGAGTACCCTGAGCCTGATCAGCACCCCGTGTTCCGATCCTTCTTTCGCGCACGTACGATCAGATATGCTCATGTCAAAGCCATTGGCATGGCAGCCATTTTATGAGCCACACCACTGCGGGTGAGACTCACGGCAACGCCATCCCTGTGCCGCAGGCAAGGGCAAGCACATCGAGTTCAACAATGTGGGCCAGAACACGGTGGAGCTGTGGACCCTGGAGTCCGGCGGCGGCTGGATCCACCCCGTCCACATCCACCTGGTGGTGCGTTCCTTCGTACCGCTTACCAGCCAACTGCACAGGCTGGCCCTTGAGGTTTAGCGCACCCACTGCGCAGGGCAGTAACTGGAAACCGCTCTCAAAACCCCACTAGGCGGCAGAGCTGACTTGCGCACGGCCGATCGAAGCCGTAATGACGATGCCAACAGTGTTGGGTGTTGCGATGCAGGACTTCTTCTGCGTGGCGTGGCAGGGCGCCAACTGGGACGGCTCCTCGCAGTCCGGCAGCGGCGGCGGCTGGCAGCCGTGCCCCTCCGAGCTGCAGAATGCGCCCAAGGTGGGATCCCAGCCCATCACTCGAGTGCAGGGTTGAGCAGCCGTCAACAGCAGCAGACACTGTGTGGCTACGTTTCTGGGCGTCCTATTTCACGCAGACGCGTCGGAGCTGCAGATGCCGCCGTGTGGCCTGGCCGACGCACACTGCTACGACTTGTCTGCGCATGCTCATCGTGACGCTGATGTGCCACATGCTGTGTGCGCAGGATGTCATGCACATCGGCGCTGACGTGGGCAGGATTACGCTGGCGGCGCGCTACGGCCCTGAGCTGGGCGAGTACATGATGCACTGCCACAACAATGTACACGAGGACAACGACATGTTCCGTGCCTTCATGGTGAGGGCTGCCTGCATACACCGCACCTTTAGGCTGTGTTGCTGTTGAGCGTCTGTGGCCACTACCGCCCTGGACAACACTCACGCTGTGTGTGCGTCTTGTCTGCGCCAACGTCTCCGCTGAGTGGCTTTACCTCAGCAACCCCCTGATAACACGTCACCCAACATGATTGCCTGCAGATCAAGGACGCGCTGGGCGGCCTGACCTTCAGCAAGACGCCCGCTTTCAACTACACCAGCCTGCAGGAGTCGCCGCTGACGTACACCGACCGGTGGGGCGACGACCGGAACACCACCTACGGCAGCCCCGAGACGGTGGCGGCGCCGCCGCTCACCCCCTCCTACGGCAGGGTGAGGACACCCTGACTGCCCAGCATCCGGCTGAGGAAGGTTTCTGTGCGCTCTGGCACATAGTCGCCGGCAGATGATGATGCTCCACTGGCGCTTGCTGCTCATTCAGCTCATCAGCAGGCAGCCAGTGCCCGTGACCACCAGAAGCAGGCGCCCACTGACATGCTGAGGCGGCGTGCACGTGCAGGAGCTGCTGGCGCGCGAGTACTACAGGGTGTTCTACCCGCCCAAGGGCGACTACCTGGACAACCTCAGCCACAACTTCTGGCTGACGTCCTGCGGGCGGAGCGACTACAATGGCCCCACGTATTGAGGAGCGGCAGGCAGCATGCTGGGAGGGCACGTCTTAGCACACAGCGGCAGGAGTGTGAAGTGGTACCCCGCATTCGGCTGACGAATGTGTCTGAAGGACTGGCTTCGTAAGCTGAAGCACAGAGATGATGCAGCAGGGGTAGAACTGTACAATGAGGAACTTAGCACCAACAAACTGACATTGATCACTTGGTAGATTAGCTAGCTATGACTATGACGCTGCTACCGTATGCTAAAAGGAGCATTGTAGCCGAGTTACTATTTGGTTTAGCAAGCTGCACTGCATGTGCCGAGCTACGGTCTAAGGCTACAGCAGCCTGGTTGCTGTGGCCCGTGCAGACTGAAGCCATGAAGGCGAACTGTTCTGTCTGTAATCATGCATCTGCACGTGCATCAGGCATGTGCAGATATTGGATTGTAGGCTGCGCATTTCACTTTGTGTGTAGATAGAATATTGCTGTGTTCCAGTGCACGATGGGCAGGGTCCATCATGTTTTGAAAAGACGCAGTTGTGGACATATCCTGATGTGCTCCAATTGTCCAATACAGTACACCGTATGTACCTGTGCGAGTGGCAGGGCCACAGTCATGCAAAGAAACTGTACTCACCATCGTGGCAGCAGCTATGGAAGGACAGACTGAAGCCTACGGTATCTGCTCCAGAGACATGAAGCAAGCAATGCCAGGCACAGAAAGTCCGAGCGTAGGAGCTCGTGCATACCATGCACTGGCGGGCGCTCTGGTGGCAGCCGCAGTAATGGTGCAGCAGTAATCAATCGGATGCTGGGTGATCGACCAGGAAGGCGTGGCAACAGGTGTTAGCGGCTGCATCGATCCGAGGGTATGGTGGTGTTTAAAAACACCATTGGGGGTGAGTCAGGCGCTCAGTGGAGCCGCTTCAGACCTCCTTCTTGGCCTTGGTCTTGGGCAGCAGCACCGAGTGGATGTTGGGCAGCACACCGCCGGCGGCGATGGTCACGCCGCCCAGCAGCTTGGACAGCTCCTCGTCGTTGCGCACCGCCAGCTGGATGTGGCGCGGCACGATGCGCGTCTTCTTGTTGTCGCGGGCAGCGTTGCCGGCCAGCTCCAGCACCTCAGCTGCAGGGCATTTGCGAGATCATATCAGCACGTCCGATGGCCTATCAGACCTCAGTTGTATCGCGATGCTGCAAACCAAGCTGTCAGCAGCAAACAGCAGCGCTATGGGCCACTTGAAGCCTGCAACACCTGTGTTCGTCGGCAGATGTGAACATCATTCCACGGGGTGACATGCTCACCGGCCAAGTACTCAAGCACGGCGGCCAGGTACACAGGTGCGCCCGCACCGACACGCGTGGCATACTTGCCCTTCTTCAGGTACCTGTGATGCAGCAGCTCAACAATATCAGCGCTTGCTACTATGGACCACGGAGCACCTGGCTTCGTCATTCACTGTTCACAGCGCACAACCAGGCAAATAACACACATGGACTGCGAGTGGCAGCATGAGGTATGTGGGCGGCTGTTAACCAAGACAAAGCAACAGTGCTGATCGACAGCACGTCTCACCGGGCCACACGGCCCACGGGGAACTGCAGGCCGGCCTTGGACGACTGGCTGACGGACTTCTTGGCGCTCTTTCCCTTGCCGCGGCCCGACATGGTGGCTTGCTGTGCGCTGCTGAGGGAGCAGGGAGGCAGAAGCGTGTGCAGAAGAGCGTGCAGGAGAGTGGAAGCAATGAATGACGACGCCAGCGCAGCAGCTTGGCTTATTAATTGGGTGAACAGCCGAGGGATGTAGGTTCCCACCTCTTCGAACTATTCCCACAAAGTAGGGTCCCCCGTCGCAATTGCCACTTGACCGGCTGCTCTCCTTGCAGACCGCCATTCTCGCTCTCCCTCGCTCAATACCTGCTCATTACGCCTCAGCCCCAGCCTCCTGTCGCCTGAAGCAAGACAGCAGGTGCGGGCGCGTTCGTGCCAAGAGGGACTGTTGTTAGGCAGGCGGATGTCGCTGTACGCCCGGCAGCCTGTGTCGAGCATGGCTGTCCCTTGCCGAAGCTCGTCCGCTGCTGGTTGTTGTCACCTTTTGCGGCGATGGTATTGCGGCTATTTTGGTGCTGCCTTGCTATGTAAATTGTCTGGGCCTGTGCAGGAATTCGAACACTCGTATGCTGCTCAAGGACCATGTGAACACAAGCCATGGCCATGTTCCTGACAGGAACTACCGTCTATGCCCTGCAGACACCATGGCGCCCAAGACCGCCGAGAAGAAGGTGGCCGGCGGCAAGGCCATCGCCCAGAAGAAGGGTGGCAAGAAGGGCGGCAAGAAGCGGTCCGTCGAGTCCTGGAAGATCTACATCTACAAGGTGCGTGGGCGTTGCGCTCTGCTGCTGAAAAGCCGGTCAGCTTGTGCATGGTGCTCCTCCTGCTGTTGTGAAGTGCATGTTTGCAACAGCCTGCAGCACTGTGGATACTCATGTACAACGGGCCAATTGTTCAGCCCTGCCATGACACCGTGGTCTTGTGGGTACAGGTGCTGAAGCAGGTGCACCCGGACACCGGCATCAGCTCCAAGGCCATCTCCATCCTGAACTCCTTCATCCAGGACCAGTTCGAGAAGATCGCAACGGAGGCCGCCAAGCTGGCGCGCTACTCCAAGAAGCCCACCGTCACCTCCCGCGAGATCCAGACCGCGGTGCGCCTTGACGCTCGTCTGCCCTGATGGTTTGCACTGCACGGTCTAGGGTTGCTGCAGGCTACTGCCTTGCGATGCACACTGGAGGGGTTGCTACAGACTACTGCCATGCTTCTCAGCAATGTGCTCACTCATCGCATGTCTTGCACATGCAGGTACGCCTGATCCTGCCGGGTGAGCTGGCCAAGCACGCTGTGTCTGAGGGCACCAAGGCCGTCACCAAGTTCACCTCCGCTTGAGCGTTGCTGCAGTACGCAGCAGCCGCAAGTTGCAACCAAAATGGTGTTTTTCAACACCACCATGCCCAACTGCTGGATGTTGCTGTGTTGTGTGTTCGTGTTTGTCACAGCATGTTAAGCAGATGGCCACAAACCCTAAACCCTGAAAAGGGCGCCGCCGTCAGCGCCCATCTCTGGGCACAGCACGCTTACCGCAACAAGAACCTTAGGGTTGCACCTGCATTGTATGATTTGTCAGATCATGGCACGCCAACAGTGTTGCTGCAGCTCCTGCTCAGTGCAGCAACACTTGAGCACTGAAGCTGCTGTGTAACGTGTTGTAGTGCATGTTATTGCAACGCCTGAACGGACGTGTGCACCTGTGCATGATCTGTCAGCACCTTGCAGACAGAAATACTGTACTCAACTCCTTTGGCACAACAACAAATGCCTCGTGGCTTCTGTGAACACAGTGCATGAAAGTGCAAACATGGTTTGGCAGCAGCTATGCATTATGCACAGTGCAGAGGAATGCTGCAGCAGCAGCTCAATACGGACACAGCAAACAGCTGATGCAGGCATAACAGCTACTCTGCTTCCAGCAGAGCAGTCCTGCCGAAGACGTGGACAAAGCAGAAGTGCAGCTAGATAGTTGTGCACTGCAGTGTGCAAACTTAGCGGCACAACCTGACGCCATTGCGACGACAACATGACATGCACTATCGTCAGCTCATGCTTGCCAGAAGGGGAGTGGGGTAGGGCACTGAAGAGAACAAGGAGGGACAGCATCCCGCAGCATGTGGTTGGTGGTGTTGAAAAACACCATTTGGTTTTGAGGTGGGTCACGAGCCAGGCCTAAGCGCGCTCGCCACGGATGCGGCGGGCCAGCTGGATGTCCTTGGGCATGATGGTCACACGCTTGGCGTGGATGGCAGCCAGGTTGGTGTCCTCGAACAGGCCGACCAGGTACGCCTCAGCCGCCTCCTGCAGCGCCAGCACTGCGGACGACTGGAAGCGCAGGTCGGTCTTGAAGTCCTGCAATGCAACGAAACCTCGTCAGAACCTGCTAGTGCGCAGGCGTCACACAGGCTGCAGACGTGTAGAGTCAGAGCAGACAGATACTGCAGAGCAGGCCATGTCATAGCAGTCAGGCATGGTAACACGTGTTAGAACCAAGCGCACCTGTGCGATCTCACGGACCAGGCGCTGAAAGGGCAGTTTGCGGATCAGCAGCTCGGTGGACTTCTGGTACTTGCGGATCTCACGCAGCGCCACAGTTCCGGGCCTGTAGCGATGAGGCTTCTTCACGCCGCCTGCAGGATATGCACAGCAATAGGGTCAGCAGGTGCAGTGTCAACGTGGAGCAAGGCAACTGACGTAACAAAGGAGACTAAGATATGGGCAGAGACCTCTCAATGCATTACAACAGCAGGCACTGGGGCCATCCTCACCAGTGGCGGGCGCAGACTTGCGAGCGGCCTTGGTGGCTAGCTGCTTCCGGGGCGCCTTGCCACCGGTGGACTTGCGGGCAGTCTGCTTGGTACGAGCCATGGTGCCTGCGGAGAGTAGCACAGGGGATGTTGTTAGAAACTCGATCCTTTGACCACCGCGCCCGCCATGCAGGCTGGCCGCAGCTGCTGACACTACTGATGTAACGCGTGTGCATTTTGGACAATGCGCTGTACGGCAGACAGCTGAACAGCAATGCTCAGGGTTGAGGGCACGCGGGCCAGCTGTCGAACATCAAGAACATAGACCGAGCCACAGTCGACACAGCAGGTGCGCACCTGGTAGCAGCTGGAGAGCGCTTGAGATGCTTGAGCGGGAGCAGAAAGGGGCAGCAGATACAAGTTGTGACTTGCCTGCGCCTGTGCCGTAGCTCTTCAAGAGAGGAAGCGATTCTCGACACCTCACCGCCCCTCAGCTTCCGTTTCCCAGGGTTTTGACGTCTGTCTTTAGCCAGAAGTAGATTCGGAGTGGTGAGATGTGGAGTCCCCGGGAAAAGGAAAGTGCTGAGATCAGGACGTTGGATTCTAACACCGCTACCATCTTCCACAACTCCTCGTTTTAGGCGCAGCGCTCCGCAGTGCATCACCATTCTGCTCTCTTCGCTCACCTCTGCCCTCCTGCTCCTCAGCTCAAGTAATCTATACACCTCAGCACCATGTCTGGACGCGGCAAGGGCGGCAAGGGTCTGGGCAAGGGCGGTGCCAAGCGCCACCGCAAGGTCTTGCGCGACAACATCCAGGTGCGTTGCACTCGGTGCTGCACACTTTCTGTCTTGTGCGCAGTTGTATGCGCTTGCCCGCACGCCGTTGTGGTGTGATGCCTGTGTGCCTTGCCATGCCAACGTCTGCAGCTGTTGTGATGCCTGCTGTCTGTTGTTGCCAAGCTGCGCCTGCATCAGGTTCCGTGCAACGTTTCTGACGGGTGTTGTGTTTCCTGTCACAGGGCATCACCAAGCCCGCCATCCGGCGTCTCGCTCGCCGTGGTGGCGTGAAGCGTATCAGCGGCCTTATCTATGAGGAGACCCGCGGCGTGCTGAAGGTGTTCCTGGAGAACGTCATCCGTGACGCTGTCACCTACACCGAGCACGCCCGCCGCAAGACCGTCACCGCGCTGGACGTCGTGTACGCGCTCAAGCGCCAGGGCCGCACCCTGTACGGCTTCGGCGGTGAGCTTCTGCCCAGTGCTGCTGCTGTTGGCTTGCGCGGTGTGCAACTCGGCTGCATTGTGCATGTCACATTCATTTCAGACATTCAGACAAGGCCTTACGGTGCTTCCTGTTGTTATGCAGGCTAAGCGCAGTGTGCAACCAAACCCAAACAAACTGGTGTTTTTCAACACCACCAAGTCACTCATGCGGATGCAGCTTTCTTGCTCACCTCATTGCACAATCGCACAAGCACAACAGGACGACCGTTGTGATATGCCTTCTCTCAGACAACACATCCTGAAATGTGAAGGCGCATCACCAACTGCAGAGACCTGCTAAGCTGTGCAGCGGCTGCTGCACAGCCTTGATCACAGCACCCTTCAGCACTGCTTGCAGGCAGCGTGAGCAGCATTATGTTTTGGACAAACCCACTGCTGTGTGTTGCACAGTACGATGCGCAATACGCAAGACCATGCTGCCACTCGGGGTCTTGAAGTACGGTAGGGGTGTATGCATCCGGGCATACATGTTACATCCGTCTGCTGAAGTTGGCTATTGCTGTTGACCTTGAGACTAGGCACGATGGTCAGAAGGTGACAGTGCATTGGGTCCAGCTGTTTGAGGAATATGGTAGCAGTGCGCCAGAGCTCAACTATGTGCAGTTGTGTGTTGTTTCTCATGTGGACTGACAGGTACCGTACCCAATGCGGGTAGGCTTTCACTTGCAACGCTCAGCAAGGTGTCAGTATCTCGCAGACTCCTCCGTATTTTGCACCTCCACATAAATCTGCACGGACTGCAAACTATACTACATGGCGCTCAGCCCGCCTCTCCTACCCACAGACTAGCGCTCATTACCGGTAAACAACCACACTACCCCACAGGCACACAGTCCTGCATGCTCATTCAGCTTCCTACTGCCTGCGCGCCGCGGCAGCCTCCTCCTCCGCGGCCGCCGCAGCGAAGGCGGGGTCCTCACCGCGCAGCCACGCCGCCGCGATGCTGGCGGCCGCGCTGGGCCGCGGCGGCGGCGCCCGCCCCCGCGGCGACCCCGGTTGCAGCCTGCTGGGGGCGTTCGCACCACCGCCGCTGCCGCCGCTGCCCCGCGGCGAGAGCGGCTGCTGCCTGTGGGGGGCGCCAGCACCTCCACCACTGCCGCCGCCGCCCCGTGGCGATGTGGGCTGCTGTCTGTGGGCCCCGGCGCCTCCGGGGCCACCGGCTGCAGGGGGCCGCGGCTGGCCCGCCGGACGCGGCTGCTGCAGGGTGGCCGCCGGCCGCGGGTGCGGCTGCTGCGGGCGGGCCCCAGGCGGCGCCCCGCCGCCGCCGGAGCTGCCGGGCGGCAGGTACGTGATGACCCGCCCGCCGCCGGCGCCGCCGCCGGCCTGCCCACCCCGCGGCAACTGCCACCGCCCTGCTGACGGGTGACATGGACGGCGCAGCGTCAGCTTTTGCGGAAGGCATGTGCAAAAGGACACACAGAAGAAGTGCACCAGCTGACCACCATCATGAAACAGACGTCCCAAGTCACAGTCTGCGTCAGGCAGGCTCCACTGACCCGGTGAGTGCGGGCGCGGCTGCTGCGGCCGACCGTTCAGCATGCTGCCTGCAGGCCTCGGCTGCTGATGCTGCTGCGGCCGCGGCTGCTGCAACGACGCCGGCCGCAGCTGCTGCTGCTGCGGCGGCGGCCGGGCCTGGGGCTGCTGTCTGGCTGGCAGGGCCGGGCGGGCCCCCCACCCCGGGGCGGGCGGCGGGATCCGCTGCTGCAGCTGCTGCTGGCCCTGCTGCTGCTGGCCGGGCGGTGGGGACCGCCCGCTGCTGCCCTGTAGCGACGCCAGGAGCGCCGCGTGCGCGCCCTGCAGCCGGAGCAGAGGCCATCAAGCACCCTAATCACGGTCCATGCCGCTGCTCCCAGATGCTGCGACATCCCATGTGGCAGTGTCGTACCTCAAAGCCAAGTGCATTCCTGGCAGCAGGCTCCTGACGTAGGCCAGCTGTGGCATTGGTGCATGTGCTCCGAGGCTGGGTGCCATAAGTGGCATACAGAGCAATTGCGCTTGGCGGAGGCCACCACCATGCACACCTGGACACCGCCGGAGCGCAGGCCGCCCAGCACTGCGGGCAGGTGCTGCAGCGCGGCCCTGCCGATGGGCCCGCACCCCGCCGCCACCGCCGCCGCCACCGCCGCCGCCTGCGCAGCGTCGTGTGGCGGCGGCGCCGAAGCCGCAAAGTCCGCAGCCGCGGTCGCAGCGGCCACTGCCGACTCCAGCTCCTGTTAACAGATTGACTAGCAAACCAGTAGGCATCTCTTTGCTGTGGGCCTGATGCTGCTCACGTAAGCGCCGAGCTTGATGCGACATCAGCTGCAATGATCCAGATCGTTTGCTGCATCTGGTCAGCGCCTTCAGGCGTGCCACACGCTGACTGCCTTGTTGGGCGCCGTGCAGGCATGCCTGAAGGCATTGACCGGGCAAGATGCAGCAAGCAGCTAGGGCATGCCTGGTACGTGGCAAATGCATTTCGTGGAACGAGCAACAGCATGCCAAGGTGATGCTCTGGAGCATGGCCAGGAGCAGCAGCTCTGCAGTCGCATATGCAATTTTCTCCTAGTAAATACACTTAGACCGATGTCTGTTAAGTAACGCACTGCCTTGGCGCGCGTCCCGTGCGAGCGGTCGGGGGCGCCGTACTCGGAGGGGTCCGGCGGCGCCGCCAGGGCCACGTCCACCGCCGCGGACACCGCAGCATCCATGCCGCTGCTGCCGCCGGCACCGCCGCGCAGCAGGGCGCCGATGCGGTGACGAAGCGCGCCTGCGGCTGCCCCTGTAGTGGTGCTTCTAGGGTCTAAGGTGTGCAGGACATGTCTGAAGCATGTGCAGGCAGTAGACGTGGTCTGTAAGCGGCTGTCATGCCAGCAGCAAAGCGTCAGTATACAACATTGCCGGCATGCCATGCGAGGCATCAGGACTACCCTTGATTGCCCACCCAATCAAGTTGAGCAGCCGCTTCAAAGTTGCAAGCACCTGTGGGTGGCGGGGTGGCTGGCGCGGGGGGCGGGGCCTCCGCAGTCGCCAACAGGCTCGCCGCTGGAATCACCGCTGCTGCAGCGGCAGGCGCGGACGCCTTCAACTGCAGTGGCGCTGGTGTCGCCACCTCTGAAGCTGGGCTGGAAGCTGCCACCAGCGGACCTCCAACGTGCTCCGTGGCTGTCTGATGCTGCTGCTGCGGCGGTGCATTGCTTGGCGGCAGCAGTTGCGGTGGCAGCAGCGGCGGGTTGCTCAGGGCGTGCTGCGCCGCCTCTGTCGACGGCGCTGCTGAGCCGACAGGAGGAACTGCTGCAACAGACACAGCGGCGGCGGCGGCTGCTGCTCCTGCTGCATTGACGACAAAACCCGCTGAAACAGCAGGTGCAGTTGGCACCGCGGCTGCTGGGGCTGCTGCTGATGGCGGTGCGCTGACAGGTGGTGCCGCCTGCTGTGCTTCTGACAGTGCTGCCGGCCTGGGCATTGGCGCCGCTGTGGCGTCCAAGAAGGCGCGTAGCAGTTGCCCAAAGCGCGCCTGGCATGCCTCCTGCGTCCGCCGCTGCACATGCACATGGAGACCTCAGCCATCACTGCAGAAGCCTGGCGTCGGGCGCATTGTGCCGACGGCAGCGGTTGCGCGTGGCCCGTCTGTACATACAGTGAGTGTACAGTGAGGCACATGCAAGCCCCAAATATGTCAACATGTGCACCAAGATGCACATTGAACACCACCATCGAGGCGGAGGCACCTGTGCAGGGGCGGCTCTGTAGGCCTCCTTGGCAGAGGCGATGCTGTTGGCAGCTGCACCTGCCGCCAGCAAATCTGCAGCCATCTGCCAGGCAGCCGCCGCGGGCCGGCCCTCGGCAGCAACATCCTGCGCCACAGCCGCCAGCACCGCGTCCTCTGCCGCCTGCACAGAGATATCCCCACAAATGCTGTGCATCGCCGTGCAACTTCCCCAGAGACAGAAGCTGTGCACCAGCTGGCAGTCGTGCAGCTGCGCTGCCAGCTGCGCAGTACACAGCTGCGCCCAGTGTGTGCATGTCCTACCGATTTCGGATTTGATCGCACATATGCCATGCTTTCAGGGGTTACAGGCAGCACACTCAGGCGCCGTGACCAGAAGCACTCAACAGGCAGGGCAGCAGCACACCTCCCAGGGAGCAGGCAATGGCGGCGCCTGGTCAGCGGCCCCGCGGCCGCCCACCTGCCGCCGCTGCCCCGCCCCATACGCGCCCCCGACGCCTGCGCCGACAGCCGTGGGCATGAGCCAATGCGTGCCACACTGCTTGTTGGGGCGTATTCATGCAGCTGGACGCAGCAATAATGTCTCCGGCATCAAGGGTGACTCGCCGTTTTCGCCGTCGGGCGTGTGGAACGACACCACGCCGCTGCGTCGGCGCTTTGCATACGGCTGGAAGGGCGCGCCGCCTGCAACACAGACCGCCAGATCAGCACCACAAGCCGATGACAGCCTTGATAGCAAACCTCTTGGCGGGGAGTTTACCAAAGACCCAACGTACAGATGTTGCCAGCATCATTGGGGGGGACTGCAGCCCTCCATGGGCTGACAAATGCAGTGGCTCAACGACGTAGCTGCATCTTTGGATGGCCAACACCATGTGTCCGCTCAATCCAGGGGCAGGGGCGCACCCTCGTCCACCCAGTCGTACTCGTCCTCCTCGTCCGAGTCCAGCGCGAAGTCGTCCCAGTGTCGCTTGACGCTGATGGGCCGCCCGCTGGACGAGAACAGCGGCTGCAGCACACAGGTGAGCGACGCCTCAGTACTGAATGGCCGATCCAGGGTCACAGCCTGAAACCGGTGGATAGAAGGGGCTCATCATATCACCAACGTCCTTCACCTACGTCGACACGACTCAGCATCAGCGCAGGCTGAGCTTAGGAACTGATACAGGGCGTGGCATCTGCGCGCTCGGATGCTGGCGCTGCTTAGGGCCGGGGCTGCCATGGTAGCTTCAAACACCGAGGAACTAGCAGCCACTCGAGCACCAGGTGTCCATCGGTTCTGTTGACAGTACCGACTTCAGGTTGATGATGTATTGAGACACACCTGTGCGGGCGCGGACTGGCGGCGCCTGGCGGCCTCCGACAGCTTCTGCTTGGGGCGGCGCCGCGGGGGCCCCGTGCGCATGCCGTCCATGCCCTGTAGCAGCAGCGAGCGAATCACAAGTCAAAACAACAGGAGTATTCGCACATGGAATGTGCCACAGCATAGCATGGCGGCTGCCAGGGCCAGCCCAGAGTGACATGCACTAGCAGCGCTGCTGTAAAGAATATGCGCGCCTCAATGAGCAGCGCCTAAATGCACCCTTTGACGATGGGGACTGGTGCAGAGCGCCAGACAGATCAGCGATGAGTCATAGTATGCACCTGGGGCAGCTCCTCGGGTGGCAGGCCGGCAGCTGCGCGGGCGGCGGCGATGGCGGCCCGGCGCTCCGCCTCGGCCGCCTCCCACGCCTCCTGCGCCGCCACCGCCGCCGCCCACTCCGCCTCCGCCGCCTCCTCCTCCGCCTTGGCGCGTTCCACCTGGAGACGACGGGTTGCAGCAGGGTTTGCGTCGCATTTGTGAGGTGACAGAATGTGAGTTTGTCATCAGGCGCCCACTCCACCTTGGCGACCTCCGCCTGGCAGCAGCAGGGTTTGGAGATAGGCGATCCAGGAGCATCTGACAGCGACCCAAGCGGCGAGCTTGAACAACGAATGTGCCACCATCATGCAGCATCTTGCATGGGCATGCGCTCGGTGTGCTTCCGCACGCGCCGCTGGCGCGGTGTGCTCGCCCGGCCTGCCGGCCATGGCGCAGCGGACAAGCAGGTGCGAGCCGCGGCTGGCGTGCGGCTGCTACTGGAGCCCGGGGCGGCTGTCAGGGTGTGAGGAGCCCCATGGGCTGAAGCCGCCAGTTGTGTGTTGTTGTGCCAGGATCGAAGAATGCACTAGTCGCCGTACACAGCCTAGCATGGCTATATATGCACAACTGTGTTTCTGACCCGCACCTGCTCGCGGTATGCGGCGTCGGCGGCTGCCTGGTCCCACTCGGCGATCTGCAGCTCGTCATCCTCATCCACCGCCTCGTCCTCCTGCACAGCCGCAGGGCGTCTAGTCAACGTCCTGCTGCTGGAACCTCCCAGGTGTGCGTGGCTCAACTTAGAATTAGTTGGGCTGCACGGTGGCTGCATGCTGGGATGCTGACCAGTGACACACCGTCAAACCTCCAATGCAGTGGGGCCAGGCAAGGTGCTGCCAAGTCCAAGTCCTACACCCTACACCCTGCTGCACAGCGGGACTCGCACCTGCTCCTGGATGGCCTGGATCTGCTCCACGTCCCAGTCGGCGCGGCCGTCGCCGTCGGCCGCTGCGGCGGCAGCGGCGGCGGCCACGTCGAACGGCGGGCCAGACTCCTCCAGAAAGCGGACCGCATACTTGTCCACCGGCCGCAGCGTGTCCTGCAAAGCCACCAGACTCCCAGGTTTCCCAGGAAGCGTTTGCCAGTTGTTGATGCCTCTGGCAGCCGTGTCTGCCTGGCGGCTCGGCTTGAGCTGGCCCCTGGTCCTTCCACCATGCACGCAACTAGCTTGCACTCGTTGCGGAACCACCAAGCAGCTGGCGGCCGGTCGCGCTGTGCGCTCATTGCTTAAGCTTTTGGCAGCGCCCCACAGAACAAAGATTTTGTTTGATTTATCCTTAGATTCTGCACCTCGAGGCGCGCGATGGCGTCCTGCCCCACATAACACTTTTGATTTATCTTTAGACTCTGCACCTCGAGGCGCGCGATGGCGTCCTGCCCCAAAGTGTTACACTTTCGATTTATATTTAGATTCTGCACCTCGAGGCGCGCGATGGCGTCCTGCCCCACCGCGCCGCCCGCCATCGCCACCACATCCGCCATGAGGCCGTCCTCCTCGGCGGCCTCCGCCAGCGCGAGGCCCTCGCTGGGCGCCACGGACGCGGCTCGTGACGGCCTGCAGTGCATCTCGATGAGTTGTAAGTGAAATTTTCTAGAGCTTTGTTGGGAGCCACAGACGCTGCTCGTAATGGCCCTCAATCTGTTCAGCTTCCATGTCACCCCACATCCAGTCGTCCCGAGCAAACAGAGCTTCTGGTTCTTGGATCGATGGCAGATCAGCTGGCGTTGTACTGGCTGTCGACGTGCCACCAGGTGTGCTCAGCAGCACGTTGTGCGGATGGCATTGGATGCAGCTGCAGGACTCACCCGTTGGCCGGCGTGGCCCGGCCGCCGGCTGCCTCCGCATCGTCGTCCGCATCCTCAGCATCCTCCTCCACCTTCTCGCCAGGCGCAGCCTGGTTTTCACCACAAGCTATGTCAGTTGACCTTTGGGCATTCTGTCCGCAAGGCCACGTGCTACCAAGTATGACCTTCACTGCACTGTGAATCAACATGTGAATCAATTTGAATCAACACATCAGGAGTACCTCAGCATTGAACTCAGCGGCCTCAGCCGCCGCCTCGGCTGCCTGCGCATCCGCTGCAGCTGCATCATCATCGTCCTCAGCGCCGCGCATAGCGGCGTCAAGGTCGCCCTCAGACACATCCGCACTGGCGGGTGCAGCCGCCTCTGCATGACACCAGGTGAGCAGTCACCGACATGAGGTGTCGGGCGTGCTCACAAACACAAACAACTGGGATGGCTGCGGTCCTGTGACTGCTCTCGCGGTGTCAGGTGAGACTGCAGCTGGTCAAAGGAATCCAGTCTCGGGCAGATATACGTTTTCACCTCCAGCGGCGCCCGCAAGCAGGTCGCGAGGACTGATCTTCGACAGGAACTCGGTGTTGAAGCCTCCCGACTGGATCGCCAGATGGTCCAGCTGCAGTAAATTGCGGCGAGCGTCAGATTAGCAATGGTGGAACTGCACTGCCATCCAGGCCTACCAGGCGGCGGCTCCTGAAGATGGATCGGCCTTTGCAGGAGCTTGGCAAAACAAGCATGCGCCCCAGATACACCAGGCGTCAAGGCAAGGCCGCTGTGTCTTCGGAGCGCACCTGCCGCTTCTGGTCCGACTTGGCCAGGATGTTCTCCTCGATGGTGGCCTCCGACACCAGGCGGTAGATGTGCACCGGCCGCGTCTGCCCAATGCGATGGCACCGGTCCTGAGCCTGCAGCAGCACACACGAAGAGCTGACAAAAGCTTGTAGCACACAAAAGCTCGGATGACCCCTTGCCCTTTGAGCAACGTGCTCACTGGGACCCAACTGATGCCAGGGCAACGGATCTTGCCGTGACAAGCATCACCAGCATCCCGACATATCATCAATGTGATCATGGGACGCCAATCAGCAGCTTCCTGCATGCCTGCGCATCCATGGCGGGGCTCCAGTCGGAGTCGCAATAGATGAAAGAGTTCGGCGCTGGTGGATAGTGTAGCTCATTAGTAACAAGGATACTACATGCATCAGGGAAGAGGGTCAAGCGGATTTTGTGTCATGCCTGGGCATCCATGGCGGGGTTCCAGTCGGAGTCGTAGAAGATGACGGAATCTGCGCCGGTGAGGTTCATGCCCACGCCTCCGCTGCGTGTCGACAGGATGAACACGAACAGCTTGGGGTCCGTGTTGAAGCGCTGCATCAGCACCTGCGGGGCAGCGGGCTGGCCGTGTGAAGCAGACGGGTGCTGCGCCTCACGTGTGTGGACATGGCTGCAACCCGTCAGCACCGACACGAGCAGACGTGGCTTGGTGGCAAGCGCGTGCACCAACGCCCGTGAAGCACTGCGCTGGAGGGTTGACCCACGGCAGGCCCCAGCACCACTCAGCTGCAGCTATGCAATGCTGCAGAACCACATCTCCCACGACATCTGAGCTACTGTCTGCATGGGGCAGAGCTCGTTTCCGAGACTGTCGTTTGAGGGTTCGAGTCCCTGGTCTCCTGCATTAATTTTAAACCCATTGTAATTTAGAAACCGGTTGATATGAGCACCCATTTGTTTGGAGGCTGTGAGGCGCACCTGCCGCTGCTCGGGCTTGGTGGCGCCGTCCAGGCGGCAGTAGCTGTGGCCGTGCAGGTTGAGGAACGCCTCCAGCACGTCCAGCATGCGCGTCATCTGCGTGAAGATGAGGGCGCGGCTGCCATTGCCCTTCAGCCGCCGCAGCAGCGCGTCCAGCTCCTGCGCAGACAAATACGAGAAAAATTTGAAATCAAATCAATCCATTTTGCTACTTAAATTCCTATAATATTTAAAATTAAGACAGCCACGGTCACCGCACCGCGCCTCACACGTTTACAAACTGATTTCTGTGCATGGGGCCGAGCATCGGAGGGCCTCAGCCGCTGCAGTGACATGTCAAGGTGTTGTCCGGCAGGGGCCACCGCGCAGTTGGCAGCCTTGCTATGTGTGTCCTTGCTGCAGCCTCGCAGATGCCGCAGCGCCGTTGGGACCCGCTACTCTAGAACGACCAGGCAGATGCCGCACAACACACTTCCAGCAGTTGCAGCTGTGCGTGGCTCCTCAAGGGTTCAGGCTTTGATGCTCCGCTTGCCTGCAGCTTGCCGCAGTCGTACTGCATGAGGCGGCGGTCTGGGAAGAACAGCTGCTGCCGCACGAGCGCCGTGCGCAGCGGCGCTGCCTGCTGCGCCCACGTGCGCTCTGCTGTCGCCGCCGCCGCCGCAGCCGCCGCCACGGCAGACGCGTCGGGGCGGCTGCAGTCCAGGGCCGGCGCCCGGGCCCGGACCTGCGGATAGACCACACTTCCAACTGTCTTGTAGCCATCAGTTTTATGATCTACCGAATGAGCAAGTATGTAGGGGCCCGGCTTGCGTGTTCTTTCTGAGCAATGCTGAGCCTCTCAGGCGGTCACATGTACCAGCAGCATTGGGGTGTGCTTTCACCTTTGGGATGACACACATGAAGGCCTTAAGCGGCTCGTCTGCCTCCACGGCGCGCCGCGCGTAGGTCTTCACCATGTCCAGCAGCGCGTCGGGCACATCCAGGTGGCGGCCCGGCTTGCTGGCAACAACATGTGCCTGAACCAGTTCAGGCGTTTAGAATGTCAGAGCCAAGTGCCGACCTTGTGACTGCGCACAAGCGGCATAGTCGTTCACTTCACCCCCTGCAGATTCCTCCCCAGGTCCTCACGCAGAACCACTGCCTTTTGCGTCTCCTCGATGCCTGTGCAATTGATGTACAGGTAGTTAAGGGTTGCAGTGCATCAGCGCTCACCTCACAGACGGGCTGCTCCACGCCGACGGCCCGGACCAGGTCACCGCCAAACAGCGGCGCCACGGTGGCGGCGCGCAGATCCGAGAGCGTCGCCAGAGCCGAGCGCCGCTCAGCGCGCCAGGCCGCGGCCGCTGCAGCCCGCGCCGCACGCGCCGCCGCCACGATGCCGAGCGCGGCCGGGCTGGGCTGGAAGCCGAGCGACTCCTGCAAGTATCGTGCACCCCTCCTCTGAGCTTTCATGCCCCCTGTGAGCTGCACGCTATATCGCGTGGCATGGTGCCCGTGCTTCATGCGGCCCGGCCTTTGCCGCAGGCCAGCTGGACAGGTTGCGCCACTGAACACTGCAACGCTTCCACGTGGAAGTGACACAAAGGAACATCTGTCACCAGCAGCGATGGTGACGCGCCCGGTGGCAGCACATCGGGCAGCTCCTCGATGAGGCGCCGTGGAGCTGCCAGCTCCTGCGCATGGGCATGTTGCATGATCGGTTGTAAACATGAGTTGCGTCATGACATGCAGCGTTGGCCGTGCTGACAACACACATGCTTCAAATCATCATGCCAGAATCTGGAATGCCACTGTGCACCTTCAGAAACTGCAAATCAGATAGGAGCCAGCATCAGATTGTCAATCGGCTGCACCTGCACTGCCTGCGCTGCATGTGCAGCGAGGCCCTCGCGCTCGGGCAGCCTCAGCCCGAGCGCAGATAGGTCCAGCAGCTGCAGCGGCGGCCGCTCCCACACCTGCACAGGTAGGTTGCTTGGTGATGAGGATCACAGCTTAGGCACACCTTGCACTACCAAGCAAATGTTGGTCAGGAGTGTCATCTGGCATATATGACCCAGACAACCGCCACGCAGTGCGAATCCTGGAAACCAGTGTCTTGCATCAGCGGGTGGTTTCGATGCCTGCTGGCATGGTCTGACGGCTCACCCGTGTGGCAGCGCTGGGCACGCCCAGCGTCAGGCCCCACATGTCGAAGGACGACACGATGGGGCGCCCCTCAAACAGGTCCGGGTGGTTGCACACCTGCAGGCAAGGCACCATGCGGCCACATTCAAGCACGGTGGAAATCACCGCACCTGCGCTTCTCCGGATCCAGCAGCTCGTCTGACGAGACGAGACGAGCCATGTGACAGCTGCAGGATCGACCACGACACGCACAAAACCCAGGACTGCAACGGCGCACAGCTGCACGGGGCCGCACCTTGCGCAGCTGCATGAGGCAGGAGATGATGCCCATGAAGTTGCCGCCGGCGAGGGTGGAGCGCGTCTCGGCCGACGTCATGTACTCGTCGTACAGCCGCCGCTGCCGCCGGCTCAGCCGGCAGCGCACCTGCGCATGAGCAGAGGTGCACCGTGCTCATTCGGACCCATCGACTAAGCTGCGTTGGACGCCATGTGCAAAAGAGAGGGTGAGTCTGATGCGGCAACAGTGAGCACGCCTGACGCACCACATGCTCGAACTTGGGCGGCAGGCTCTTCTCGACGTCCCGCTTGAGCCGCCGCAGCAGGAAGGGCCGCAGCACATTGTGCAGCCGGTCCACCAGCGCCTGCGGTTTTGCAGGCTCGCCGCTGAGAACTCAGGTGGAAACCACCAAAATCTACAGTAGTGTTTAGCATAGAGGTTTAGCGTCGGTCTCATACAATGCACATTGAACAGGTGCTGGCAGTCTCATGTGAAGGAGGTCCATCACAGCGGACCAGATCCCAAGCAGGCAAACCATGTACGGCACCTCACGTCATGCTCAGACCCGCTCTCGAGAAGGACTGCACCTTGTTGACGGCCTGCTCGCCCTCCACCATGCCGTTCAGCGGGTTGGAGAACCAGTCCTTGAAGTCGGCGTGGCTGGCAAAGAGCGCCGGCATCAGGAAGTGCATCAGGCTCCACAGCTCCATGAGATCGTTCTGCAGCGGCGTGCCTGCAGGGAACATGCAGCATCATCAGCTGTCGACGCACGGAAGCCTGAGGCAGCTGCTGCACCTGCACTGCACACAAACAGTGCTACAGCACGCGGTGGTCATCACGTCGATGTGAAGACATGTCAGCGGAGCTGCTGTTTTCAGGCAGCCAGATGGGGTGCGTGGCTCAACGCCGACCTGTGATCAGCAGCCGGCGCTTGGAGTTGAAGTTGAGCAGCGTCTGCCACCGCTGCGACCGCCAGTTCTTGATCATGTGCGCCTCGTCCAGAATGAGGTACTTCCACTTCTTGCGGCGGAACATCTTGGCGTCCTGCAGGGTTTAGGGTTTTGGTTTAGGGCCTCCTGCACGTGCATGTCATGCACTGCCCTTCGTACCTGCCTGTCTCGGTACCACACACAGCAAGGCTGTCAGCCGTCAGCACCATCACGCCTGCCAATGTATGTGCCCAGGATTGGTCCAGTGATTGTCACCCCTGCACCATGTTTGCCGGTGCCACTCTGGCCGGCTTGCAGCCGGCCTGCTTCGTTGGAAGCAACCAATCATTTGAGCAGAGACAAGACGGACCTGCAAGATGAGGGTGTAGGAGGTGATGGCGATGTGGAAGGCGTTGGGCTTGGACCAGCCCTGCCGCTTGGCCTTTCGCTCCTTGGCGCTGCCGTAGTAGGTCAGCAGCTTGAACGCCGGGCACCACTTCTTGAACTCCACCTGCGAAACACAGGCAAGGTTTTGTGATGCAAGTGCTTGACTGAATCATTTATGTTGCTGTTGCAGAACACGAACGCCAACCAGCACGTGGTCAAATATCAGCACCGATGTAATGGGGGACCGGGCAGATCATCTGGATGGAGCTGCGCACCTCCCAGTTCAGCATGACAGAGGTGGGCACCACCACCAGGTGAGGCCCCCACACACCCCTGCAAAGGAACCATTGCAGCACTTCGTATGAGAGCTGAGTCGATGAAGTATGCAATGATTGCACTAGCAACACATGGGGCATAAAGCTGAGTCAATCAGCAACATCAACAGGGCGCAATATCAACATCGAGGCCGGGATTTGAATGCTTGAGCAGGGCTGCTCACTTTTCGGCTGCCAGGTATGCGAGGAGCGCGATCGTCATGATGGTCTTGCCCAGCCCCATCTCGTCGGCCAGGATGCCGTTCAGGCCTCGGCTGTAGAGTCCCACCAGCCAGTCCAGCCCGATGTGCTGGTACTCCCGCAGCCCATGCTTCAGCAGGAACGGCACCTGTGGCAAACATGCAAGAGCGATCAGCACGAATGCTGGGCGATAGCCCTGTTGACATGAGCGTTACCACGAGTGTAGCCGCCATGCCACGGTGCTATCCTTCTTCCGTATTGTAAGGCAAACAGAACCACAAGCACCTTGGTTTGGACATTGGTGGTCGACAGGGTGAAGCCCGTCGGCTGCGCGGCGATGGCCGCCCTGGCCGCGTCCTCCAGGCTGCCGTGCTGCTGGTCCTCCTCCCCTGCAGCCGCGCCGTCCGCAGCAGCTGCGCCGTCCTCGGCCTTGACGGAGGCCGAGGCCGCTGCCGCCTGCTTGCTGTCTGTGTCGGCGGGGCTGTCTGCCGCCGCCGCCCCTGCAGCCGCCGCTGCCTGCCGGGTGACCCGCTTCTCTGAGGTGGGCGCGGCCGGCGACGCCGGCCCTTTCACAGCGGGACCTTTGCTACTCGGCGTCGTGGCTGGGGACTGGGCTGCGTCATCTGCTTCGGCCAGGAGGTGCGCCCAGCCGCGGGGGCTGTCGCCGGCGCCGCCGCTGCTGTCCGAGCCCTGCGGCTGCACCTCTGCCGATTCCACCTTCACGGCTGCTGCTGCCGCGGGCTGACCTGACACCTGCTGCGGGGCGGCTGCGTCCGCGCTGGCTGCCGATGTGCCTCCGCTGCGTCTGCAGTCGGGGGCTGGGGCGCCACTCGGACCACTGCTGTCGCCCGCTGCCTGCTGCGGAGCGTCGGAGGCCTCAGCATCAGCATCTGCGCCTGCTGCACCAGCATTGCCTGGGACGTAACCCATGGCGGCCAGCAGCTCCTCTAGGGGCATGTCGGCCTCTGCCGCCAGGGCCGCAGCTTCTGCCGCATCCTCGGCCTGTGATCATGGTGTCCATCTGTCACTGATAGGTACTCGGAGTCGCTGCATCGTTGAGTTTGCGAGTGTGCTGAGCGTCTGCATGGGCTGCGGATTGAGAGTCTTTTGCTGATATGCTGACTGCATTGTCATTGCAGACTTCGTGGTGGACCGGTTGCACCACACCTTGACATCACGGCCAGCGGCAGCATCGAGTGCCGCCTCCTCATCCAGGGTGGCCTCATCGTCCTCCTCATCTGCATCTGCGCCAATGGCCCTGCAGGACATGAAGTGTCTGAGGTCGCAAGCAGTTCATCACATAGCATAACACATTCTCAATGCGCTGCTGCAAACTGATTGACAGGTTCCCTGCCTCATACCAATGCCTGCACGACATCAGGGCGTGAGGGCGGGAAATTACCAGTCTGTATCACCGCCTGCAGTGCCCGCATCCGCGGCCGCTGCAGCTGGCGCTGCCTCATCTGCAGTCGACAGAGGCCAGGTGGACTCAGCCTCTGCTGGCAGCGGTCACACGAGGCAGTCGTCACAAGTGCAGCAGGCATACCAAACGGACGAGCGCGCCGCAGCAGCACATGTCCACAAGCCTGCATTCGTGACATACACATACATGCAAGTGACAGGGGGGCTCCCTGCAACCATTTCGCTGGTCCATCACCTGTGTCTGCCTCGTTCCACAGCGCGCCAAGCTCGCTCTGGGGCAGCACTTTGTCTGCGCTGGAGGGCCCACTGGCAGGCGCCGCGCCCACAGGAGCGTCTCCTGCCTGGGGCTCCTGCTGCTCTGTTTCTGGCTGCCCGCTGCTGTGGTCAGCTGCCGGCTCAAGCCGACGCCGCTTTGCGGGCGGTGCCTCGGGGCTTCCTGCTGCTGGGCTGCCTGCTGCTGATGCTGCGGGAGCACCTGCAAGGCCACGTGTGCTCCTTTTCAACAACCTGGTGCTGCTGCCATGACATGTGCGATGGATACTGACAGCATCAGGCCACGTCCGATGCGGCGCTGGCTGGTGCCGGCGCCCCAACGAGATGCTCAGCGGGCGTGCGCTCTGCCACTGCACACAACTAGCGAAGCATCGGCGCTGCAGGCGCACCTGGCTGCTGGACCACCATGCCGTACCGCGCCAGCAGCTCCTCGAGCGGCAGGTCGGCGTCGCCCGCGAGGCCCGCCGCCTCCGCGGTGCCGGCGTCGGCCGCCTCCCCTGCTGCACGTGCCGCGGCCTGCACTCAGGGCACAGGGAGTCTAACACAGGAGCAGATGCCGCGTGAGTCGTTGCATTCCTTGGCCACCGGGGGGCAGCAGCATCACAACCTTAGGCAGCACCAATACAACTTGCACTCCAAACGACGTGAACAGCAGCCACCCAAGATGACTATCGACAAGTCAACAGACACTGACGGAATGACGCATAATGGCCTCACTTCCTCCTCGTCCAGGGTGGCCTCGTCGTCCTCCTCGGTGTCAGAGGCGCCAGCCGCCCACTCTGCTTCCTCGTCGCCAGCTGGCGTGGCATGCGCTGCGGCGTCCATGCTCTCAGCATCGGAGCCGCCTGCTGACACCGCCTCTGCGGCCGGGGCCAGCACCGCTGTGGCGGCGGCTGTGTCGGCAGCATCCGAAGGCTGCGCCGCGGCTGGCGCAGCAGTGGCAGCGGGGGCGGCTGCGGCGGCGGCGGGAGTTGCCTCTGGGACTGCGTCTGGCTGCTCTGCGGCTTGCTTGCTGGACGGTGCAGGCGCGCCCTCGAGCAGGGGCACAGCACCCTGCTCACAATCAGTCATGAGACACCATCAGCAAGTGACGGAATTGTAGGTTGTGCACTGCTATACATGCACAGCCACTCACGGCAAACTGAGCTGCATGCCTCATGAGCAATGGGGTTTCTTGCGGGTGCAAGGCACCTGGGCGGCGGCTGTCGCCTTGTCCCGCTCAGCATCAGCAGCCAGCTTCTTGGCCAGCAGCGAGGAGTAGCGCTGCGTCTGGCCCACCTGACATCATCACCACGACACATGTCAAACCATCCCCCGTATGAGATCTTCCTAGTACAGGGTTTCATGACTGCTATGGATTGTGCACATGCCAGTACCCTGTACACAGACGTTCATCTATAAGTTGTAACAACCCACCAGGAAGTCCAGCTGCCGGTCTAGCGCCTCGCGCTTGGCCGCCTCCACGGCCGTCTGCCGCTTGTACGCCAGCACCCGCCCGGCCTTGTCCCAGAAGCGCGCCACCTGGCACAGAGCAACACCCGTCGAGGTCAACGCCGCAGCACAACACCTAGGACCTTCCATTGCCACCGCGTGCCTCCGAAAACAACAGCAGCCAAAAGCAGTCTTCAGGCGTGAAGAGCCTTCAGGCATTGGATAGCCGTGCCTCCTTGGCGATCCAGGCGGAGCGGCGGCGGATGGCGGCCGCCTCCTGCTTGGCCTTGGCGGCGGCGCGGGACTCTAGGTCCAGGTTGCTGCGGGAACACAGCCGGCCGAAGCGCTTGGCCTGCCCCAGCTTCCACTTGCGCTCCCTGCACAGCGCATCGGACTGCACATGTGGGCACCCACGCGTCTGTGCACAACACTTGCAGCATCAGGTTGTCGCCGGCCTGTGGTTGCAGGGCGTGCCATCTACACCCAGCTGCAGATCTGCCGGCTGCGAGCCAACCTACACCAAAGCTGCTGCGAGGCATGGCAGTGTAGTGGCTGAGCTACTCCTGCGCTGCGTGGCAAAGCATGTAATGTGCTGTGAGCACGTTTGACAAGATCTGCCTGAGCGTTGCATGCGGCGGCGCACCTGGCGAACTCGGCGGACATCCACTTCATCTCCTCAAGCAGGTAGTCCCAGTGCACCTTGCCGCGCTTGGGCTCCGGGAACGGCGGCAGCACCTGCACGGCACACCAGACGAACGTTTCCTGGCGGAACGTTTTCTGTAGAGCAGTCCTGAGTGAAACTGCACAGGCACATCATCAGTATCTGGTACCGGAGGACCTCTGCTGTGATGGGATCCGATCCAGGTTGTCCTTAGGGGTCGTGACGGAATGATACATATATACACTAATGAATGTATGTACATATGATCTTTCTACGCACCTTTGTGGCGCGCTGCGCACGGATCTTGGTCGCCTGCATCAGCACGACGTCCTCCTGCAGGCAGGGAGACGACCACGTCTTTACATACAAATTGCAGAAACTCACGAAAGGCCCCTCATGGGCTAGGGGTTGGGGTTGAGGGCATGGCAATGTGCTGTCAGTTCTCTCCTTGCAGTTGATGTACAGCGGGACGTCCCGTCACGCCATACCTGCAGGCGGCGCTGCGCGGCCGCCTCCGGATCCTCTGGCGGCTCCGACGGCGACGCCTCCCGGCTGCTGCCCGGCGGCCCGCCGCTGCCCGATGCGCTGGAGCCACGAGCGCCATCTGCAGCATCCGACATAACGCATCACCCGCCACCCCAGCATCCCAGAAGAACGTGACCTGGAGGCAGGCCCCGTGTCTGCATGGCATGCTTCCGGGCAGTGCACAGGGGCAGCGCACGACTCCAGACCTGCGGCTGCGTCGTCAGGGCTGCTGCTCCTGCTGTACGGCTGCTGCGGCGCCGTCTGCGCTAGCTGGCCGTTGCCCTGCTGCTGCCGCTGCTGCTGCTGCGCCGCTTGCTGCTGTTCTCCTGCGAGCTGGGGGTCCGCACCCCCTGACAGTGGCCCACCCCGCGGCGACCGAGGCGTCGTGCCATATGGTGCTGCGGCCTGGGCCTCCGACAATGACGTTGCCACTGCTGCCTGCTACACACACCCACGACCAAGTCAGAGTGTGCAGCCGATCCCATTCGATCGCATGGTGGGATGCTGCCACAGTGGGGTGAGAGGACGCAACAGGCAGTGTGTGCAATCTGTGCAGGCAGCCCCAGTTCACCTCATCATCTGGGGGCACAGACGGCCGGCGGCCGGGCTGCGCCTGCGGCTGCAGCGAGGGGATCTCGTGCAGACTCCGCATGCGCCGGGGCGTCATCGGGGAGGCTGTGCCTGCGCAGGCGCCCGAGGCAGATGACAGCTCCAGACCGTTGCTGGGAAGCAGGCCCAACAGAGATGCAGTTGCCCAGGTAGTTGCCCAGCAGACCATCTCGGCGTCTTGCCATCACACCGGCAATCAATCACTCCTGTGTCTGGTGCACAAGGGGTTGCCTCTCACCGCCGCCATTGCTGTGCTGCTGTTGGAGCTGAGCAGTGCCGGCCTGAGCAGCGACCGCAGTGCTGCTGCTCCTTGATGGCGGGCGTGGCTGCTGCTGCGCGCTGATCTGCGCGGCTGCAGCCACGGCAGCGGCTCGCTTGCTGCCCTGCCGCCGCCCGCTGGAGTGTGGCTGCTGCTCCGATCCATCCGCCGAGGTGTGAGGCGCCGTGGCAGCCGGCTGCTGACCGCCCGCAGCGACGCCAGCTGCTGACGGCGTGACCGTCGTGCCCATCAACGGAGTGTCCGTCTACTGCGTTGGCGCTGCAGGGCTCTGGGGATCAGCATCTGATTGGTGTGCTGTGGTGCCTGCTTAGCAGCACCCGGCAATACCCCAGTGCTCGCCTGGGCTGCCCACGAGTCGTTCGGGATGCCTGTGAGAAAGCATCACAACATTCTGAGCAGCTCATCTGTACCTCATCTCCAGTACGTCTACTAATCGACCATGGCGTGGCCATGCTATGTGAGTCCCGGGCGCCAGATGCAGCATCTGTATCAGTGTTATTGATCATCGCATAGAACTGCCTCGCATGAATGTTTCTGTGCAGCAAACAGTTCTATATCCACTATTAGATCACCCACAGCAGCAATACAGAGCAAGTGCACGGCAATGCATGCGCATCCGTGGGTCCCTATGAGCAACCCCCTGCTGCCCCGATGATGCACTCAGGCTACCGTGCGAAAGCACCTATGGCCCTCGAATTTGCATCGTGGCACACGACTGCAGCTCTATTTGCTCGAGCAAGCCGCGACTGCCCACGCTGTTGGAGCCTTGACGGTACTGTGTGAGCACTCAAATGCGCATGGGCGCACACCTGCAATCGTAGTCCAACGTTCACAAACTGCACGATGGTGCGTCACCAGCGTCGCATGGCGCGCGGCCGTGACGGCCCGCCGGAAACAAAGCGGTGTCTGAGAGCAAACCAATGTCGCACTAAAAGCTCTTTGAAGCCCTGCGCATGCCCGCCCGTTGCACGCGGCGGCTGGTGCACTGCATACCAGGATGAAAGCGAGTGGGAGGGGCGGGTGGAAGTGCCCTGGCTCGCCAAACCTTGTGCAGAGACTTGCAGCGGGAATGCAGCCCATGAGAGTCCGCGGTTTCGGAGAGGGAAGAACAAACTCTCCCTCGGCACTATCAGGTGTCTTCACAGCTCAAGTCTCATGATCTAGGGAGGCTACAGAGTCGGCAGCCCAGTTCCAGATGCCCCATGAAGTCAAGCAGACTGCACGACAGCTTTCATGCGCCAGAGCTGCTCGCTCCGCGGGCACGAATCCACCCGACGCATCACCATGCGCCTACAGCATTTGCTGTGGGGTTGACGAATGCCTGCAGGGCAACAGCTCAGTCTGGAGGCATTGCCAGGACACAGCGGTCGAAGATGCTGTCCCTGTAATGCTCTTGCTGGACCACGAAGCACTGCAAGCACTGCCAGACATGTGCTTGCAGCGGGATGACATGCGAGCTCCAGGAGCAGCGCCCATTTCAGCACGCACCTTGTAGTGCCAGTTGGTCTCCAGCGCAAAAGGCTCCGTCAGCTTCACGCCCGCCTGGGTGGCCGTGATGATGCGGAACTTGTTGATGCTCTGCTTGTCCCGGTAGTAGCACACCTGCAGGCAGCGGGAGGGACCATTTGAGCATTTCACGCTGGCCCCGCTCGATGTGGGCGCTCACTGATCGGTCCTGCGACATGCAGTTGGTTGGCACATGAGGCAACTCAAGCGCTGCGGTGCACGGGTTGCACGGGCAAAGCAGGCTGCACGCCTTCAGAGCATCGTGCAGCAGCTTTGTGGCCGCCGCCTCGTCCATCGATGGCAGCTTGTCCTCCTGGTCCCGGAACAGTGGCCGCGCCAGGTAGTTGCCAAACCCTGAACAGGGAGTGCACCAACCAGTTTTATGGTGGTGTCGTGCAAAGCTGCATAAGCTACAAAGCACAACGCTGCACACGCTGAAAAGTTGCCGCTGGTACATTCCACACTATTTGGCTTGCGTTTGGCCTGCGTCAGCCAACGACTGCACACTTTGCTGCCACCACCAGCAACACAGAGGACGGACCTTGTCTGTCCGTGCTGTTGAACCTACAGCAGTGCAGCAGGGGCAGCTCACCGGTTGCAACATGGACGTCGGTGTATGCGGTGCCGATCATGCCGACGGTCCCCAGGAAGGGCGTGCCGTCATGCTTCACGCCGCCAACCACCAGCGAGTTCCACAGCGGATCGAACCTGTGAAGCGGCAGGTGACCGTGAGACAATTGGAGGCATCCTCTGCATGCATATATGCGGACTCCCGCATCATATGGTCCACAGGCAAGGACACACATCAGCACACACAATGCCTAGATCGACGGCAGGAACTCTCGCCATCATCTTTCCACCACAGGACGTTCCAGCTACAGCAGCTTTGCGCACTTGTTGCGCCTGTTGTACAGCACACGCTGCAGGTATGCATGAACCTCGTCTGGTCCAAGCTGGATGCCATCATCTGCCACAAAGTCTGCCGTCACCAGCTCATCTAGCAGCCTGCAAGCAAAGAGCACAATCAAGACAGGTCTGAGGTGCCAACATGTGAAAGAGCTCTGCATTTGGCACGCCTGAACAAACACTAAGCAGTTCTGCCACAAGTGCACGCTGGCCAGCGCAGAGGGGGAGTGCATGCAGCAGCCCAAGTGGCAAATTGCATAGCGCCTTACTTGAGGATATACTGCAGGTCAGAGAGCTCCCCAGAAGCACCAAGCACCGTGCGTTCGTTGATCTTCACCAACCGGTCCACAGATTTGTACCGCTTTGTGCTGCCGTAGGACCCTACAATAGCAGCATGAGGTGGACACACCGCACCATGCATACAGCAGTGACGCAACATTGGTACCGATCAGTGACCATGTGCTGGCTACTGATGTCACCAGCACAGACATGAGACTGCCAGGTGGGCCTGCAAGGCACTCGCCTAATGTATCTGCCGCCAGCATGACACCATCTTTGTACACTATGCCAAGCACCGAGGTGCCGGTAACGTAGGGGTCCCTGTGCAGTTGATGCGCAACCATACGCGCTTGTATCGATGTGACAGCGTGCGGCAGCATGAGCGAACAAGCATACAAATAAAGTTGTCAGGAGGCATGCGGATGCTTCCCCGTGCTTGCTGTGCGATGTGCACTCCCTGCACAACAACTCACTGTGTGTGCTTGCGGGGCTGGCCGTCGGCTGCCACCGGCTGCACTGCAAACGCCTGCGCGCCGCTGGTCGGGTGCTGTGCCGCGTTGCTGGCTGCCTCGTGCACTGTGCCGGGCCGCGGGTCCGCAAGTGAAGGGCCTGCGCATCCCGGCCCCAGGGCCGCGGAGTGCGACGTGGGCCGCGGCTGCCACGCCATGCTGGCTGCGAGATGCTCAGCCGCTGGCTGATAAGGTTGTATGTCTTTACTGTGACAGCAAGTCAGCAACTTCAGAGGGATCCTGTTGCAGTGTCAATGATGTCCAAAGTGTTGGGGACACCGCGGTGCTGCGGCAGCTGCGGACGGAAGAAACAGTACAACAGTTTCTGATGAGACTGAGCCAACTGCAGATGCACCGTCGCGACCTGCAGGTGGTCATTCCAAGTGCACGTCTCCACCCTTGCCTGAAGACAGTCGCCTTCTTGGCACCCGGTACTGACCAGCAAAGCCAACGTGCGGTATTGGCACATTGTCAAGAGGTCATCCAGGACATTCCAACGCGCAGTATGCCTGGAAGAGGCAGCCGGGGCCGGGGCCGCGGCAGGGGCCGGGGTCGATCCCGAGGCAGAGGCGATGGCAATGGCCCGCAGCAGCAGAATGCTCAGCCGCCTGCAAGCATGGAGCTGCGACTGCTGGCGAATGACAAGTTTCTGGAGAAGGCCAATGCTGCAGGTGATGTCAACGTAGGCAGCATGCATTCAGCGCGCATCTGCATGATGTGTGCGCCATGATCAAGTGAATGTATGCCGCCTGCATAACAAATTATCGTTGCATCCTCAGCCGTGTGCTAGGTTTATCATGCAACTGTGTGAGTGCCCTTGAGAATTGGGCCCAGTGCTAGGAAAGCGCTGTTTGTGGTCCGTTGGGCGGCAGGCCCTGGATGAAAGGCATCATGCTCACAGCAAACCGTGCCATGTCTGAGCCTCCTCGTCACCCGTGCAGACGATCGCTTTGGCAAGATGGTGGAGGCCACCAACGGCGGCGACCTGCCCGGGGCGCGCCTAGTCCTGGTGCGCTGTCAGCTGCAGCGGCACACAGGCACATCTCTTGATGTAGCCTGTTTGCCCCACCGGACCCGGCGCTGGACAGCTGGCGCTGGACGGACGAACATAGGCAGCATGCTCGTAGACATCGGATTGCATGTGCAGGCTGATCAGCATGACCTGCTGGCGCTGCTGACATGGTTCCGGGAGGGCAGCGACCAGGATGGCTCTGCGGAGCTGGTGTTTCCACCACACCTCACGAAGAAGCAGCGCGCCCACATACATACGTGAGCCAGTGATGCTGTATGTTCAGGTGCTCGGGTACCAGGACCAGCATCACTTGGTGACATCAACAGAGGGATCAACAGAGGGATGCAGGAAATTACCGATGTGTGCAGGGTCACAAAGCAGGTGGGGCTGGGTGCACTGGAAACCTTCAGCCGCGGCGTTGGCGACGGACGCTACATCAGCGTCATGCGGACTGGAGCGGCGCCCAAGAGGGTGCGGGTGCTTGGCGTGAAAAAAGAATTTCATCAAATGCTGTGTGGCTCTTGCTACGCAGCGGCAAGGTTGATGTCCACATGCACTGATGACATAAACGGCCAGTGGGCACATGTGGCAACACAGCAGCCCTGCAATGCCCAGGAGCTGAGCGACAAGCAGCAGCACAAGGCATATCACCTGTATCACTGGGCATGCGACGCTGGCAAGACCGTCTCCCGCGACGAGGTTGCTGACATGGTGAGCACAGGTTGCACTGACCATGCAAACATATCAGTGGTGCTGCTGATGGCATGACAACCAAATCGGGAGTATCTTTGTTCATTGAGTTCATACCATTCCAGCTGCCCTGCTGGCCATGCATCATGCAAGCCGGTGCATAACCGCTTGGGTGTCCTGAACGCAGGTGTTCACAGACACCGTCCCAAGTGATCTGGTGGAGATATGGAACGTGAAGTCAGCGCAGCAGAAGGCTGTCATCCGGCTCTGTGAAGCAGTGCGGGCTGCCGATGCCGATGCGTTGAAGGTACACTACTGACGACACCCAGTGCATGAGGAGTGTCTGTGTCTGAGTGTGCCTGTGCTTGATCAGCATCCGCTTGCTGGAGACTGTATGCTGCAAGCAAAGTGCAGCCCAAAAAAGCAAATCAGCATGAGCATGTTGAGGCAGGTGGGCCACAGCATTGCATGTCCCCGCAAGCTGCAGCCGGCAACAAAGACAGTTTGGTGTGACTGGGCTGTTGTCACGGTGCTGGGCCGCAGGCAACGTGCCACCATTGACCCAAGTATCTGCATGGTAGCCAGTGAGCTGCTGTCGGCGAGAAGGCTACTGATGTCACGGTGCTTCCTGCCCGCAGGCTGCCATTCGGGAGGGGCAGGAGGCGGTGAGCGCCGGCGCGTGGGATGTCACGAACCGCGTTGGGCCGCTGCACCTGGCGGCCTCCGGTGGCCACGCGCAGCTGGTGGAGCTGCTGCTGCAGGCGGGCGCGCCGGTCGATGCGCCCGACGGCGACGGCGCCACCGCCTTACAGGTGACAAGACGCTGCGGGACAACGGTCCAGGTCGTTTCGGCACTCAGCTGCTGGCTGTGATGGCCTGCAAAGCATCGACCGGCTCAACCTCACCTGGAGAGCCGGTGCTGCTGATGACCGTGCTGAACGGCCTCACAGGCTGGGATCACCAATGCTGTGCAGTTATCGTGCATTACTGCACTCAACGCCCTCACGTGCTCGATGCTGCAGTTGGCGAGGCGGCATGATCAGAGCGATGTGGAGGGTGTGCTGCTGCGGGCGGGGGCCGCAGATCCAGAGGCGCACCATTTCCCTGGAGGCGGCTCTTCAGCACCCGTGGACTCAACACTGGACACCGCAGCGCCCACCCCTGCAGCAGAACAGGAGCAGCGGCCAGAGCAGCAGGGGAACCAGCAGCAGCAGCAGCAGCAGCAGCGGCAGCAGCAGTCGCAGACAACAGATCAGCAGTCACAGCAGGCACCACAGCAGCATGACCAGCAGCAGCAGCAGCAGGAGGAGCAGGACGAGCAGCAGCAGCGCCAGGACTCCCAGCAGCTGGATGGTGCTGAGCAGGAGCAGCATGAAGATCGCTCGGGGTCGGCGGCTGATGAGGAGCCGCAGCCGTCCGGCGAAGGTGCAGGCAGCAGTGGGCAGGCAGGCGATTCACCAGCAGCAAGCGCGGGCGGCGGTGAGCAGGCAGATGATACACCAGCAGCAAGCGCAGCAGGCAGTGAGCAGGCCGGTGATACACCAGCAGCAAGCGCGGCCGGCAGTGAGCAGGCAGGCGATACACCAGCAGCGCCTGCAGGCGGCGGCGAGCAGGCCGGTGATACAGCAGCAGTGCTGGCAGCGTCGGGGAGACCCTCTGACACGGCTCCGCTGTCCACGGCGCCCGCAGATGCAGCTGGTGAGGACGGCCACACCAGGTCCAGTGTCACGGCAGCCTCAGGCGACTCCGCAGGCAGGGCCGCTGCAGGGCAGGCGCCGCGCACCGCCCCATTGGCCGAGGCGCTGCGGGATGCCGCAGCCAATGGGCCGACCGGCCAGCTGCAGCAGGGGGACGCAGCTCAAGAGGAGGCCCCACAGCAGGTGATTGGCAGTAATTCTTTGCAGAATTTTGTGTGTGACTGGTGCCACCCTTTGCTGCAGAAAGTGCTGCCACGGAAGCCACACAGCAGGTGTCATAACTGCCTCAGGCCATGCAGCTGCTGTGCGCGGCCTCTCCCCTGCATGCACGTCGCCTACGGAACAGCATTCTGCATGTGAAGCGATGGCAGCCTTGCCCTGCTTGCCGTCTCATCGTTGCATGGCAGCAACTGGCTGGCCGGGGACACCGAAGGCGTACGCAGTGGCAGCCTGCACCTTGGCTCCGCCGCTGTCGATGGCAGAAACCTGCAGGTTTGCGTCCCTCCTGCAGGCCACCAAGCTAGAGGCCACCACGCTGGAAACACAGGGCCAGCAGGGCAGCGTGCCGTTGGCGCAGGCGGTGGAGGAGTACGCCCAGGCGCAGCGAGGCGCCGACGGCAGACCGCCGCCGTCCGAGCGCAGCGTATCCTTCGCAGGTGTGCTCGTGGTCGTGGTGACGGGGCTTCGCTGAGGTTTAAACGCTCGCCCGGAGGTGGCTGTGCAACTGCTTGGCAGCGGCAGGGGCGCTGTTTCGGCAGAGGCAGAGTCTCTGCCTGGATGTCAGCATCGACCTCTCGACTCGAGGCTCCTCCAGCTGTTGCAGGTGCTGACGCCGCCACATCAGCGACGCAGTCGGAGCTGGACCCCTCCGACTTTGCTGCAGGGTACAGGCACAAGCCGCAGCGTGACTCCAGGCAAGTGCCGGAGTGCCGCTTATCCTATGTCCACTGAACCTGCTTGGCCGCTGACATCTGCTGCATCTTGGCCCTTTGATGTTGTGCTGTGTGATGCAATGTCACTTGAGGCTCAGGTGCCAAGGAGATGTGGCTATAGACGTGCTTGATGTTTGCCGCTTTCACACAGCGGCGACCTGCGGTCTTCTGGCAGCGGCACCATGGACACCGTTCCAGACGAGGAGGAGGGCCACGTCGACCATGCCCCGCAGCAGGAGGACGCGGATGGGTCGCAGCAGCCATCGCAGCCCTCTGAGCACGACGCAACAGACGCTGAAGGTGTGGGGCGCCTGTTCGTGCTGCATCATGTCGAACCTCGCATAGGATTTGCACGTCCCAGGTCAAATGTTGCCGCGCAGCATATTACAGCATGACTGAACGCGTATCGGCCGGCAATCATGCAGCTCCGGAGGTAACTGGACAGCTGCAGTCGGAGCCCTCGCTTGCCGTCGGCAGCGCCGAGCTGAAGGGCTTGAAGCGACCTCCGAGGTTGTCTGTTGGCGACAGGTGCGAGTGCAATGCTGACGAGTCGGACAGACAACGCCCAGACGTATGGGGAGGCTTGATTCACCTCATGTTTCGTGACGTGGCACACCGCTCCCAGATGAGTTTTGTTGGCCGACAGCGTTGTGCCTGTCTGCTCAGCAGCAGGCTGGCGGACTCGGACGGCTTTGAGTTCAGGCCAGGCCAGGAGCTGCCCGAGACACCCCGCAGCGGACGGGGCCTAGTTGCACCGCCTGCGCCGTCGGAGTCTCTGAGGGTGACTCTCTACTTCTGCGCATGCCCACAGACCCGACACCTTCATGTGCAGGAGCTTGCCCACTTCAGGGCTGCGGAGTGCATACAGACCCTGGGTGATGTGCAGGTGCACCCGACCAGCAGTGGCGCGTTCAGCGAAGCAAGCAGCCTGGCGGCATTCGACTCAGAGACTGACTCGCCCGGCGGCGCCGGCAGGCGGACAGCCACGACAGCAGCTGACAGGGGCGGCACCAGCCGCGCTGCACAACCCACCTCTGAGATCACACCAGCGGACGATGTGGGTCAGCCAGCCAGCAGCAGCGGCAAGATGCGCCAGCTCACGCCTGAGCTGGCAGATGAAGGTGTGCGCAGCAGGCCTTTTCTGACGTTGAGTATTCACACGGCCTTGTCCTTTACGGGCGAGGAACCCCTGCTCGGGTCGGACTGACTGCCTGCCAGCTCCACTGCACTGCTCTTGCAACTGCAGGAGACACCCCTGTGGACCCGCCTGCCACATGGCTGCCCGCCGACATGACGTCATCAGAGGCCTGGCGCCGGTGGCTGACGGCCAACCAGGGCATGCTCGCAGCCTGTGGCGCTGGCGCAACTGCCCTGGCAGTGGTCGGGGCGCTCATGCTGTCCTCTGGCCGTAGACGGTAGGGTGGCATGGGTGCAGAAGCCTAGAACTAGCGAGCTGCAGAACGCACGAAACCAGATCGGAGACACTAGAAGGCAAAGGGCTCTTTGTCACTTGCAAGTGACAGCGCGAACATACACGCCGTGGCGACTCTAAGGTAGTTTGACCATTGAACAACCCTGCTCACTGTACGCGGCCTGTGCAAGCTCGCACCTTGCAACCCGTGCTGCCGCAGCTGTTTGCTGGTCGTTTGCTCTGGCGCATGCATCTGCCAGCAATGTGAACTTGCATCAGCTTGCCCGGCGAACCACGATGTGCGGATACATGTTCTGTGCCTTCCACTGGTTTGCTGCCCTGCCATGCAACAGAGCCTCAGAAGGCAGTCCCGATCAGAATCAGCTCTCATCGTCCCATGCCGCAGCCTGAAGACATGCAACTTTTATCATGAAGACAAGCGGAGAAGGATCAAACCCAGATCGCGAGATTTTGGAGACCCCGCGTCGGACACGCGTTACGCAGCGCTGGGCGCACAGTCGGACCGCGTCTGGCTGCCCAGCCTGAGTGTACATGTGCAGGATGTGAACAAGATATGCGCGGCAGCGCTCAGATGCATGGTCGAAGACCACCTCGGGCGACGGACATCAGGGGTGCAGCCATGCAGCTGGCATGCCAGCGGCCCTTTGCTGCGCCCAGATGTCTTGATACAGACACGAAGAAGTCCAATGCAGCCCACAGGCAGCACATCAGCGGGCATCGCGGTCGCCGGCGAGGCCTGCGCTGCACAGGTGACGCCCCTTGCTGCGGCCAAAACTGGCAATCTTGCGCAGATTCAGACAATCAATCGATTCAAGTCATTCAGCAACTGCTGTGGCCTCGCGGTGGTCTCCGTAAACCTGCGGTCTCTGAGCCTCCGCTACCAGAGGTGCATGTGCTGCAGCATGCTGAATTGGGTTGTCTTCTGGCAGCACGGTTCTCAGCGATCGACAGCACAGCCACGGCGCCGTCGATGCCGGCGGCCCCAGCCGGCGAGTGCCCGGTGCGGCACTTGATCAGCCACGGCGCCGAGATGGGGCTGGAGCAGCAGAAGGCGCTTCTGGGCATGCAGCGGGAGAAGGTCACCCCAGGGCCGCCCGCCTTCAGCCTGCAGTCCATGCTGGACGTCAGCGGCATCCTGGTGAATGGCATCCACCGCGCCATGCTGGACTTCAGCATCAAGTATGGCTCAGTGAGCAGGTAGGCTGGTCACTGCGTTCCTAAAGCATGCCTACACAAGCAGAAATGCACAAGGGTTGCCCTCCAAGACAATGGACACTGAGCACGCGCTCTCCTGATGATTGTTTTCGGTGATATCCAGCATGCATCTGCGCAGGTTTGCAAACCCCACAGCGCTCAATGCCGCCAGCGGCTGGCTCTTTGTCAATGACCCAGAGAATGTACAGTATCTGTGTGCCACAAATGTGCGCAACTATGGGCGCCGGTACCTGCCAGACATCTACAAGTGGGTCACACACGAGAAGGGCATCCTCGGCAGTCAGGCACGTTGCCGGTGCCTCTGCAGTCATGGTGGATGCATAATGCAGCACGGCACGGACTGCGTGTTGTAGTGCCTCATGCTGCCACCTTTGGGTCCAATTGTGTTCACTACCTTTGAGCCATGTATAAGTCTCATATCTGCAGGACGAGTACAATGCAAGGCATCGTCGCTTGTGTCAGCCCCCATTCAGAAATAAAACAGTGCTTCAGGGCTTCGCCAGCGTGATCAGCAACAGGTGCGGCATTGAGCTCACCGCGCGCAGGTAGGATGTATGCCGAATGCCCGAGCTCGCCCAACAGAGTGCAGCACTAAAGGCCCACGTGTCAACACAGCTGGTTGCACTTTGCAGGGCACTACAGATGGTGGAAATCTGGAGGGCGCACGGGGAGCACATCACAGATGTGTCACTGCAGACGCAGCGGCTGACGCTGGATGTGGTGGGGCTTGTCGCCTTCTCTCATGATTTTGAGGAGACACAGCAGACCAAGCGGTGAGATGCGGAAGGCTTTCCTCATGCACATGCATGTCACAAGTTTTACAAGGCTGCACGTTGTGCAAGCGAAGTGCCACAAAGTCAAATGCATCGGTTGTCTGCAGGGAGCTGGAAGGCAGAAAGGCAGCAAGGGAGGACGAATTGCTTTGGGTATGTGCTGCTGTGCCACCCAAACATCCATCATGCTGAGAATGTGATTGGCCTGCCACCTGCTGCACATGCCAGTAGGTGCGAGTGCTCATGTGGGCGCAAACTGCAGGCAGTAAACAAATTTGGAGAGCTGCTTGCAAAGGTATGGCTCTGCACTGGTTGTGTCAACCCGCCTGCCAGTTCCCTGCGTGGATCGTAAATGAGACTGTAGCTGGGACAATCAGGACACTGCTTCCACTGATGAGAACAGACTGTACAAGGTCGGATGGTCCTGCACAGGTGTTCATCACGCCAGTTGGCGTGCTGCGCTTCATAGACCGACTGGGCGACCCCACGCTCAAAACCCTGACCAAGGCTGTCAACACCATGCGTGCCTCCATGCTGGACGTGATCCACGTGAGACACTTCATCATTCGGTCGGCTGCCTAGCTTGCCATCCGGCAATCGGATATGACATGGCCACCAGTTGTGACTGATCCCTACGCGTCTGCGCTGTTGCTGCCCAAGTGCCATAGCAATGTCTCCCAGCGGCAGCATTGATGGGGGCTTGGCCACACCGTTGAACATTGGCCGCCACAACACAACATCATCAAACGGGGTGCTGCAGCGCCTGAGTGGTCGTTGTTCCAATGGCCGCAGCGTCGGCGAGAGGCGCTGGCATCTGGCACAGCTGGCAGCCGGGGCGACCTGCTGGGTGTTCTGCTAGAGGTGCATTGGGCGGCCTTGTGCAACCATGGCATGCAACAGCTGCACTCCAAGTACTCGCTTCAGCTGGGCATGGAGTGCAATGCCACCGGCAACATGTGGCTGTGCCATATGCATTTGCACTGCCTGGCTGCAGGCAGAGGATGAGAACGGGCAGAAGATGACAGACGAGGAGCTGTGGGAGGATGTCCATGACATCATGGGCGCAGGTGTTGCTGCTGTTTTCGACCGCAGTTTCACGCTTGTGATTCACGACTCTGACTTGTGATTTTCTGTCAGGTCTAACGTGGCACGAATCGCTGTTTCAAGCAGGAGCAGACGCAGTGTGCTGGTTTTGGCGCAGGCCACGAGACAACAGCTACCACCACAGCAGCAGTGCTGTACTGCGTGGCGACGCACCCCGAGGTACAGGCGCGCGTGTTCAGCGAGCTTGACAGTGTGCTCGGAGGTGCGCATTCAAATCAATGCAAGCTCTGTGACACCGGCTGCACGCGTTGCTCGTTCTGTTGAATGCCCGTGAACAGACTGATGGCACATGCTCCTCAATCCGCTGTCGCACAGTGGCATCCACAAACACAACTGTGCCATTTGCGAGCATACCCGCCAGACATACTCTGTAGCATGCTTCCTGGACGTGCAGATGCAGCAGCGCCATCACATGAGCAGCTGGAACGGCTAGACTACCTGCGCGCGGTTGTGAAGGAGGTACGGTGGTGCCATCTTCAGTGGCGTCACGTCCGACACTGCATGCTTCATATGCCAGACCACTCGTGCTTGCACCATGACCAGAACCACATGCTTCATATGTCAGACTGCTCGTGCTTGCAACTAGTGTTCACCAGTACACACAGAGTTGAGGGATCTGGAGAATGGTGATATTGTGCATGTGCAGGTGCTGCGGCTGTACCCGGCCATTCCCATCTTCCCGCGGGAGGCCCTGGAGGACGACGTGCTGCCGTCCGGCGACTGCGTCCTGGCAGGTGTGGCATTGCAAACATCAAGTGTAACATGCTTTCTGCAGCCGCCACCCTGGCGCTTGCATCTGCACTGCGACTGTCCCTCACTGATTACAGGCTCCTGCACTCGTGTCGGCCGCCCCGTGAGCGCTGTAATGGCTGCCTGCAGGCGATGTAGTGTTCATGTCATCATATGCACTCGGGCGGTCGCCCGCTCTGTGGGAAAATGCATCGGAGTTCCGACCAGTGCGTGTGGAGCCTGCCTCTGCTGGCATTTGCTGCTGCCTTGTGCTCATACAGCCGGACATCTTCCCGTTGAGCTTGACCTCTGTGCCTGATGCGAGCCACATGCTGCTTGTTTGATGCATCATGGTGCGGTTGCAGGAGCGCTTCTACGATGAGGTGCAGGCAGCAAAGCAGCACCGATACCAGTTCCTGCCCTTTGGTGCTGGGCCGCGGATGTGCCTGGGCGCTGGCTTTGCACAGGTGTGCACGTGTGACGCCTCGTTCTGGCACATTCAACTGTGGTTCCTGGCACCCTGCACGTTGCCGCCATCTGTGGGATGTAGTGTATTTCACCGGCCTATTTTCATCACCATGCTGCCATGGCAAGTAAGCTGACATGCAGTGCGAAACCTGCTGTGCTACGTCAAACTTTTGTGAGGCATGTCGACCCTGCAGATGTCGGTGACCATGATGGCGGCCACGCTGATGAGGCACTTCCGCTTTGAGGCCATCCACCCAAGCACGCCGGAGATTCCCTGCGGCTACGACATCACGGTGGGGTGTCGAAACTAGCCATGCTGGCTCACTTTGCAACACCAGACAGCGCTTTGACGATCTGACAGATAGATGTGTGTTGGAGTTGGGCCCCGGTGCACACTGAAGCACAAGCTGCTGCGATGCAGATGAACTTTGAGCCGACAAATGGGCTGAAGATGCGGGTTGTGCCGCGGCGGCACTGACCGCTGCCGGAGGTTGGGGATCAGTGACAGGAATCGCAGCATTGGAGAGTGTGGACTTCCAATCGTCTCAGAGGGATGCCGCCAAACAGCACAGCTGGCAGGGCATTATCCGTTAATCGGTAAATTCTGGTGAGGGGGCCTGTGAGTGATAAACTTCTGTGGTTTACAACTGCAAAGTGGTAAGTGTTCATTCCGCAATGTTATCAGCAAACTGGACATAGATTGATGTCGTTAGGACGGACACTCAGGTGAATGCAGTTAGCACAACTGCTTTGTCGGGCACGGTCCCTTCAGGTGGCGGGACTGCTCTGCAAAAGAGACATGACCACACCTCTCTGGGAAAACCCTGCCACCTGTCGATCGTTCTAGGCAGTGTAGCATTATCGTGCGCAACCAACCTGAGCAAGGTTACTAACCCAATTCCGTACTGAACAGTAGGGTCACGTCACCTGTCTGGGTTTCGCACCATATACAAAAGCAGAAGTCGCTCTGTTCAATCTCGTCGCGCTGCAGAACAGATGAGGTTACATACCAGCACATAGCCAATTGCACATCCCACAGCTGGCAAAGAATTTAAGCGCAACAATGCTGTAATTACAAGGCCCCTCAAACCACGTGGTTTGGCACAATGACGCCAGATGGTAGAGGCTTCCCGTCGCTGCTGCCACACCAGCTGCTCATCCACTACGCCCTGTCAAGACAACCATCCGCAGCTCATGGCGGCCTGCCCAATCTCCACTGCAACTGCGGACGCACACAAAATGGCGAGCATGCCCCTGCCGCCCGGCATCCAGTGGCGGTCATCGTCGCCAGGCAGCAAATTGCTGCGCAGCTGCCAAGCCATAAGGGGCGGCATCACACCTGCGGCACGAACAGCAACTCTATCCATGCAGAAATATTGGACCGCATGGCGGGTATCAAGTGGCATGCCACATAACGTCATTTAATCAGAAGCTTAGCTCACCATACAGGAAGCTCATGCCATACCCTCCAGCAGCCTGCAGTTGCAGCCACACAAAACCCCCGTCTTGGTACATGCATTGGCGACGCATCGTGCACATGCCTGCACAAGCCGTCTGACTGACAGCACGCCTCTTGTTTATTTGAATGCATCCTGTCGTCACGTTGCTATGCGTGACTCACTGACAGCAGCGTCAGAAACGATCCAGGGTGGAGGCTCGCCACCGCCAGGGGCGGAGACAGCGCCGCAAGGTACACGAGGGACTGCGGCGCTAACCGGCGCTGCTCTGGGCCTGAGACGCCACCAGCAGCTGCGCCCTCTGACGCAGCGTCCGCTGCAGGCTTGCTGTCCGCTGTGTCTGACTGCTGCAATGAGCTGCTGGTGTTGAGCATTGCTGCCGGTGCTGTCACCGCAGCGTACTCCGACTGCAGCGTCGACGTCAGGCCTGCAGTATCTACTCTAGCATCAAGGTCGGGTTCTCCTGACCAAACGGTTGCGACCTCAGCCTTGTTTGGGGTCTGACTGGGCTTAACCCTGCTGAATGGGCAAACTGACCTGTGCAGGTGCCGATGAAGGAGGTGGCCAGCGCCAGCAGGGAGAAGCCCTGTAGCGCGACGCCCACCGCGCCGCCGCTGTCAGCAATCAGCATGGCCAGCGGATCCACTGGCACTTCCACACCTGCATGATGCACATCAGCACGGCCAACTTGCAAACGTGCTCTCCAGCACCCTCACACGAGGGTGCCGCAGATACGCCCAGCCAAATGACAAAGGCTCAATGGCTCTGAGCGCTGTGGCCAGCTGCAGCTGTGCACCACCAGAAGCACAACGCCTTCATGCATGGGGCAGACCTGTCTCAACACCGTCACATGCGCACCCGGCTCCCCGGTGAGCGCCAGCATGGTGGCGTCCCAGGCAATGAACATGGCCAGGGGCGCCAGGCTGCCGGACAGCAGGGCCAGCCGCACCCGCCGCCGGTCGCCGCCCAGCTGCGCGCACACCACCGGCACCAGGTCGTGGAACACCTGTGAGAAGGGTGTAAATGTTGACTTTGGATACATACTGTTTGCACAGGAGGTTGTACTGTACAAAACGCACACCCCCGGCACCAGGTCGTGGAACACCTGCCGGATCATAGAGACATGCCCGTCAAGCCTTTCTTGGGGACTGCTGCCTGCGGGACTGTGCAGCGCGCAGCCTGGGTGTTGCAGCAGCCAGTGCGCGACCAGCTGTGGGTGGACTCGAGTAGCTCAGGCCGCCTCACATCGTTTGGAGTAACGCAGTGCATGAACAGCCTTGGGCTGCGACTGGCCCCATTCTTTGGATTGCGCCAGCACGCATGTGTGCACGGCGGCAGCCCAGTATGTGGAAGCTGCAGCGACACACTGAGGCAGGCCAGAGCTGGGGCTGGCTCAGCAAACGGTGCGCACCAGGGCCAGGAAGATGATGGGGATCGCGCGGGGCGCCTGCTGCCAGTCGGCGGTGGCAGTCAGCAGCGAGGCGTCCGCGTGGCCGGCGCCAAAGGCCAAGATGCCGCCGAACACCAGCATCAGCGCCCCAGTCAGCCAGCGGTTGACCGAGTCCGCCATGCTTGCGCCGCCTGCCGGGACCAAGCATCAGGATGATGGGACTGTGCTGTGATTATGCAAGGCACATGGCCCAATTGCCACTGCGCCTCAAGAGAACACGAGTACAGAGGTGCAGAGGTGCATTGCATCAGCCTGCAAGGTGTCATATTCATGTGTAATTGCTGGGCCGTGTATTCTCAGCCGAGAAACTGCCGCGCGCACCAAAGCACATCATGCCGCCCAGGGCCGCAGTGAAGCCTGCGCCGGCGACGGCTGGGTCCACCAGAGACCCGCTGCCAACCATCTCGCCCGCCTACATGCACAGATTGGCCAGTGTTCTCGAAACTTTGGTGACGAAAGCACTTAGTGACCGAAGTAAGGTCCCCACACCGAGCGCATCCTGCTAGTCGGTTGAATGCGGTTGACTTTGCAAAATAGAATAGAATATAATATATATATATATAAAAATATATATAATATAATATAAAATAGAATACCACGGTGGAGGTCCTGCGCCTCACCTTGGCGATGTAAGCAGTCAGCAGCGAGAAGGACAGCAGCAGGTAGATGATGGATGCGGCAGCGCCCCCAGCCCGACCCAGGGTGGCCCCCGCCATCTGCCGCAGCGTCACCATCTGCTGCCCCGAAGGCTGCAGAGCCCCGCCCTGCTGTTGAGCCTGCGTGTCCGGGGGCGTCGAACATCGGTGACGCTCATCGCCGGCAGCAGCGTGCGCACTTGCAGGTGTTGCATTGCTGATGGTGCATGGCAAGTGGCAACACTTGATGCCGGTGCTTCAGATGCAGCATGAGAGCAGGTTTGGCGTCGCACCCTGATGGCTGTCACGCCGATGTTGACCTCGGCCAGCAGCAGCGCCTGCGAGGCCAGCAGCACCCAGCACCCACCCAGCATCGCTGCGGGATCAGCAGTGTCACATGAGCGTCTGCTGGCCACCACTTCAGCAGGTTGCTTCTTCAGCACGCTGGGGTTGTGAAAGCGCAGGTGTCAAGTCTGGCCATGGCGGATGGGGATGCGTGCACGGACGGCTTCAGGGAACGTGCCTGTGCTGGGCCCGAAGCCCGCGGGCGCCACCACCTGCGGCAGCGCCAGAATGCCAGCGCCCACTGTGGAGCCCGTGATCAGCGCGACCGCCCCCAGCACGCTGCCGGAAGCATCGCCATCCCGCGGATGTGCATTCGGCTCGACTGCTGCAGGCCGCTGCGCCCGCTGCGGTGCGAGAGCGTCCGAGGCCGCGCCCGCTGTCGCCTGCGGCTGCACCACGCCACCAGCTGATGCAGCTGTTGCTGCTGCGAGGGCTGTCTCCTCAGCCTGCTGGCGGCGGCGGCGGCGGCGGCGGAGGGTGACAGCATTGTTTGCCTCGACGCCAGGCGGGGGAGGTGTCCCTGCGGGCCGCCTGGCACCTTCGACTTCCCGCTGAGCTGTTGTCTCCTCCGTCTGCTTGCACGCAGCGTTGCAGAGGGTTATGTGACTGCCGCGACCCCATGCGGGTTTTGCCAGCTGCAACTGCCGAGTTGTCGCACGTGGGACGCAGACTGTTCGGGGCCTGCTGGCTGCTGCTGCTGCTGCTGAAGAAAGGTGTCTGCATCGCCGCGATAGCGATTGTTGCTTAAGCTGACGCTGAAGCTGCATCGCTGCCTGCATGCCAGTGAGAACTTTTTAACCAACTTTAAAAGCAGGCGGCAAAATGTGCAAGGTGCCTCCGCCGCGTTTGTGTACGGATGCAAGATGCTTATCTATCAGAGGGCAATGACAGGAGCTTCATGAAACGCCGCTGCACCTGATACGACTGCGATCGGGAGGGTTTCGGGCGTCTTCCCAGTGGAGGGTTCCTGCTGATAGCACGCTTCGTCGAAGCCTCTACAGGTGTTGTATGTGCCGCTCGGCAGGTGCGCGGAGTAACATCCTTACTTTGCTCTGATGCACCTGACTCTCAGTCCGTAGTTCAGCAAGCGAGAGGAACGGGCACACGTTCAGCTGTGGGATGCACACCGCGCGGTTGCAAGACAGGCCTATGAGCATTTCGAGGCTCAGCGCGAGCTTCGATCGCTGCGAAAGGCCGTCTGCCGCTCTGCTCGACGGACGGTGCTGCATGGTCGCTTTTGCCGTGGCGCTCCTCGCTGCGGGCTAGCCCCCCTGCTTGGAACTGCCCAAAACCCTACGTTGTCAATGTTGCAGTGCCTAGTGCAACTGCATGGATGTACATGTGGAACGCAGCATCTGCTCTTGCTCTGACCACGCGTGTGCATCAGCGTACAAACACCTGTGTTGGTGGCTGCCCGCTCTGTTTGCTGGAGCCACAAGAGGCTGGGGAACTGATCAGCTCTGCATCAGGTGGACAAAACAGCCTCCCCAGGTGGCGCACCCGTACCTGGCACACACATGTCGTCGCACAGGGAGCGCGAGTCGCACAGGCGGCCCGATGACAGGGACAGAGACAGGGACCGGGACAGGCACAGAGACAGGGACCCAGAAAGGGATCGGGAGCGGCAGCGGGAGCGGGAGCCCAGCAGGCGGGAGCACGGGCACGGGGCCCGCAGCGACGAGCGGCGGCCGCCGCCGCCTGGCCGGGAGGCGGCCCGGGACCCCGCCCCGCAGGAGCCGGCCCCCCAGGCGCAGCCGCCGCCGGCAGCGGTAGAGGCGCTGCCCGGGGCGCCCGCCATGCCGCCGCCGCCGCCTGTCAAGAAGGCCGAGCCGGAGATCGACAGGACGAAGGTGAGTGGCGACATCATACACGCGTCATCAGCTGCTGCGGCCATGCCATTCGTCAATCCCGCGCCTGGCGATGCCTGGAGTCCTTTGGCAACAGCTGCCGCTGCAGCAGCATCTCCTGACAGATGCGCAGGGTGTATGCTACTGCTGTTTGCGATTGGATCGAGCTGCTGATGCTGGTGATGTGACACATGTGCCTTGAATATGAAGCTACTCGTCATGTCAGGGTCACTCGGCAGCTCGCCTGTCGCCGCTGCACACCAGGGCAAACCTGGCTGGGTGCGCTTCTCCCCGCCTGTGGCAGCGTCAAGGAGCAAGATCACACTGATCTGTGTCCTCGCTGAGTGCCGTGGGCAACCCCCGCGATGCAAACTGCCTATTTTTAGATTTAATAAAAAAAGATTTTACTTTTTATTCACTTAAATATATTGATTATGTATATATGAATTATGTATATGAAATTATACATACCCGCAGGTGTGCCCGCTGCTGCTGCGGGTGTTCCCCAAGCTGGGCGGTCACCACCGGCTGGAGGAGTTTGTGCGGGTGCGTGCCGCGGAGCTGGACGACGAGGTGCAGATCTACACCTGGCCCGACGCCACGCTGCGGGAGCTGTCCGACCTGGTGAAGGAGGTGGGGACGCCAAATCCAAATCGATGCGTGTTGTCATGCAGCAGCTTGGAGCCGCGATGCGCTGGGCATCTGGTTGTTCGGCCTCGGACTGCGCCCGCTGTCGTCATGCAGCTTGGTGCAGGAGATGTGCCGTCACTCTGCGGCTTGGTCTCGCAACATGCAGGGCATGAAACTGCTTGGCTTGGAGCCCGCCCTGGAGCCTGCGTGTGTGCACACATGCAACACATGTGCCAGCGGCCTGCTGCAGGTGCAGCCGGCGGCGCGGTCGCCGACCTCCAGGATGGGCTTCGCGCTGGTGTACCCCGACCGGCGCGGGCACAACGTCATGCGCGTGGTGCGTCCTTGAGGGCCGCCCAGGGGCCTGCACATGTGTGCCTGACACCAGTTCCTAGTACCACCCAGGGCTGCTGCACCTGGATGCTGTCTGTCGTCAAACACGCGTCGCTGCGGCCTGCTGTGCAGGTGGGGCAGGTGCACTCGTCGCGCGTCGGCGAGGATGACGTGAAGACGCTGCGCTCACTCAAGTTCCAGGCAAGCAGTGAAGCATCGCTTGCAGCAGATTTTCTACAAGCAAGAGCCGATGCCAGTTCAGCTGGTGCGCTATGTGCCTGCAGACCGGGGACTACCTGGACGTTGCGGTCTTCTAAGCTCTCCACAGTTCTCAACATTGGCGGCACTGGGGGTGGTGCACCTCACGCGGGAGTCGCCGCTGTTCAGGCGTGCAGGCAGATGCCGCACCGGCGCAGTCAGCGCACAATATGTACTCAGCCGTGGTGCGAGCAGCGTTTGAGGTCGCATAGTCTTGTGTAACAAGCCTCTGCAAGGCCGTGCGCAGCTCGAGTGCACCACAGAGGTGATCCGGGTTTAATTGATTGGGCAGCTGGCGATGCACTGCCTGAGCTCCTGCTGCCGTGCAAAGTTCGCACCTTTGCCCGCTTACAACGGAGAACATCCAGCCGAACACATATGTAAGCTGCGGAGCACTCTTACAGGCGTGCAATTGTAAGTCTTGCACAGAGAACATCAGTGGTCCAAGCCAAGCACAGCAAGCGACATCAAAACAACACCCGGCTCGCAACCGTCACGAACATGACAACGATGTAGTGAGTATCTGCCAGCATGGCCGAGGTGCTGGCCAGGCGCCCTCCTGAGCCCGCTGAGCGTCCTCAGCAATGGCATGAGGACGACTCAGATGCTGACACGGTCGAGGTGAGCTGACTGACCAGGTAGTGAAGCCAGCAACGTATTACGCATGTTACTCGAAAGCGTTGAGGACGTATCGCGAGGGTGCAGCTGCTGAGAAAGCAACCAGCCAGATGCACACAGCTCAGTGCGCGGTCAGCGCAATGTGGTGCGGTTGCTGAGCCTCCAGCGGGGCCACATGCCCTGAGGGTCTGCTAGAGGGCCAGCGTGCACCTGCAGGCAGCACGTCCAGTGCTCGCCGGTCTTTTGGGATGGCTGGGAAGTGGTCGCATGCCCCCTCTGTGCGTCATCACACGCCTACACCTGTGAGCAATGCTGATGCAGGTCTTCACCGACGAGGAGGAGGATGATCTGGACACCACGGCGGCGCAGCATGCAGCGGGCAAGGATCCGCAGGGTATCCCCTGGGACCGCCTCGACTTTACACGCCAGCAGTACCGGGTAGGTGGATGCTGCACCCCATGCACAGCCGTTGAACAGCAGGTTCAGCGTTCAGCAGTCTGCTTGCCGAGCATCTCTTGTAAACTGAATCGTCGTCACAGCGCCGATTGGCACATTGCTGCTCGACATCTGCATGGCCTGGCAGGCAGCACGTCAAGTCAGAACATGCTACAATCTCGGTTGGCAGGAGACGCGGCTGGGCAGCTACAACAACTACACGAACTTGGAGCAGGATGTGGAGGCGGGCATGAAGAAGCTGGAGGCCATGTGGAGCGTCTGCGGCCAACCCCCCCGGGTGATTGCTCCCCCAAGCCAAGGGCCTGTGCTTCGAACCATGGTCCAACCAGAGTAGGTCGGAAATCTGGTGCATGATGCGGACAGTGCTGCTGACGAGTGCAAAGCACTGCCATCAGCTTTACACCCGGCAACCAATGCCATCTCGGCAGTCATGAGGCCCCGAGCTACGGTGTGCAGCTGGGCCGTATGCACCTGCTGGGACAGGGTGCTACCATGCAACGTTGGTGCCAACAGCTGGTGCCGACCTGCTGTCTGTTGTCACAACCAGACCAGTGCGCCGTCTCAGTGGCGCTGTGTGCCGCTGCGCGCAGACGGCGCGACTGCTGGACTTCTGGCGCAACTACCGCGCGGTGCACACCACCATTGTGCACTTCCAGCTGCGCAACCTGGTGTGGGCGACCTCCCCGCACGACGTGTACGTCATGCTGGACAGCTGCATCAACCACTGGTCCACCGTCGACCGGCACATCACGCAGGTGGGCAGGCGTGGGCCTGCGCCGCATGCTAGTCTAGCTCGCCCAGACACGCTGTGTGTGGCTAGTCTCCAGGTTGGGGTGACAAATGTGAGGCGTTTGCCCAGCCGCAAACTCATGCTATGAAGTTCTCCCTCCACCTTGGCTGGGAGCATACCGCTTACAGGCCTGCTCCATAGCCTCGGGGTCTCCAGGCCCTCACTTGCGCTGAAGCCGTGGCTTAGGGTTTTAGGCTGTCATGCAGGTGATGGACCTGCGGGGGGGCCCGATGATGGGCGCGGCGCTGGGTCGGATCCAGGTGTCCACCACGGCGACGGGGTGCGGGCTGGTGGCGGCCGGCGGCTTCACCGGCGAGCTGGCCATCCGCAACCTGCAGTCCCCCAAGCCCCTGGCCGCGTGAGTCGTCGCTGCTGGTCTCACTCCCTGCCGAAGGCCCTGTCTCGGCCTGCGCATGCAGCAGCAGGTCTGGCGCGTACCATCTGCCGGGCTGTACATGCCAGTTGCTTGGGCTCGTGTCCTCGAAAGGTAGCGGCTACAGCTAACGCCTCTCATAGTGCACTGGATACCGATTCCCACCCAGGAGCGCCTGGTGATGCTCACAGCCCAGCTCAGTTCCAGGTTCCATACCAAGACCTGTGCAGTTTGCCCTGCAGCACGCGTGTCACGTCAAGCGACAACGCCATCACCAACGGGCTGGAGGTGTTCAGAGATCGCAGCGGCGCCACCCGCGTCATGGCCAGCAACAATGACAACATGCTGCGCGTCTTTGACGCCGCCACCCTCAAGTGCATCAGGTGCAGGACCTTCCTCCATGTTTTTCGGCACCACCAGCGCCGGCCAATGATCTTCGCTGGGTGTGATACATGCCATGCTGCATGCCGACATTCTGCTGTTGCAAGGCGATCTTCTGATCGTCCAGGCAGGAACACAGCAGGCCTGGCGCATGTTGAGTGCGGCTTGAGCACCGGCAGGGCATCAGACGGTGCAGAGCCGGGTTGCAGGGGGTGCGGCGCTGTGCAGGCGGCTGTGAATGCTCTCATTCCTGCCTGCAGCCGGGTGGAGTGCCCGTGGGCGGTCAACTTTGGCGTGGTGCAGCCGGGCGGCGGGCCGTTGACGGCAGTTGTTGGCGACGCACCCGAGGGTCTGCTGCTGGACTGGACCACCGGCAAGGTGACAACCCTCTGCTCTTGATGTACGCCTCAACATGTTCAGACATGGTTGTGTGCCTGCGGCAGTTCGATAGTGGACGCTGCTGCTGTCCCGGATCAAAGCATCATGCAGAGGTGGTCTCCACACATGCACGCTTGCCCCACGTGATCTTCCTGATGAAGAGCAGTCTAATGACCCTTGGGGAACACTTGACGTGGCTGCAGGTGGCAGCCACCCTGAAAGGGCACTTTGACTACAGCTTCGCGGTGGCGTGGCACCCGGATGGCAACTGCTTTGCCACCGGGAACCAGGTCAGCGGCACATCCAGATGCCCCATGCGGAGGTCTGCTGGTGATGTTGTGCCCTGAGCGATGCCCCTTCTACGCGCGCTTCAAGTGCCTGCCAGCTGTCGTCTCAGTGGCCCAGCATCTACACAGCCAGTGCCGAGCCGCTGACAGATGGTCATTGGCGCTGCAGGACACCACCACCCGTGTGTGGGACGTCCGCATGACGGGGCGCGGCAGCGTGGCGGTGCTGAGGGGGCGCATCGGCGCGATCCGCTCGCTGCGGTACAGCCCCTGCGGCAGGGTTTTGGCAGTCGCCGAGCCGGCGGACTTCATCACGCTGTACGACGCCCGCGAGGCCTACGAGCAGGCGCAGGAGGTGCATTTAAAGGATTAATTTCAGCAGAGGCGCATATTTGGGAGAGGTGTCCTGGATGTGGATCCCTGCGCACACGGCGCAGGAGGTGCGGTCCAGCACGGTGGATCTAGGGTTCAGCGCTGCGCAGACGTCGGCAGTTGCGTTCTGCGCAGCGCACTGACGTCGGGCAGTAGCTTCGTCGTCGGCGGGGGCGGCAGCACCTCTGATGACACTGTTTGTCACAGGACATGTCTTGGTGCCATAGGACCTAAGATGGTGTGGTGTTTTGCATGCAGATCGACCTGTTCGGCGAGATCTCTGGCATCGCCTTCAGCCCAGACGGCGACCGCTTCTTCTTCGCGGTCGCCGACCGGACCTACAGCAGCCTGCTGGAGTACCGCCTGGCTGATCCCCTGCGCAAGCCCACGCTGGGTGGCAGCTGGTGGGCGCCTGCGTATGTGTTGTGGCATTGTGAGCATGTCGACGCGCTTTCTGCTGGCTTGCGCTCTGGAGACTCGGCGTTGGGTGGTCCCACTGGCCTTAGGCAATGTCAGATGTGCTTGGAGCCTCGTGTGTTGGTGGGGTCCTGAGGCTACGGTTCTGCTGCGCCTAGGTGTGATCCGTGGGGCGGTGACGGCAGGCCCAGCCACAGCGGCGACGGCAGCGGCGGCGATGGCGACACCCCACCCCGGTGGGCCCACCCTGCAGCAGCCATCGGCGGCGAGAGGATGGCGATCGCAGCAGCGGCAGAGGCCATGGAGGAGGCTGATGGCCTGACATAGATGCCAGGGATGTTGGGTCGTGGGCTGCAGCAGTCCGCAGCAACGATTGGCACGTGGTCGTCCAAAGTGGCGGCGCACTGGACACAGCAGGCACTCTGGTGGTTGCAGGCTGAAGTTAGAGTTGACCTTCGGCTGACTGACTGCAGCTCACAGGTGGCAGAACGTTATTCCCCAATTTTGTAGCAACTGCGGCTCAGCAGAGGCGCTTGCGATGTTGCCAAGCGTCCTGGCCGCCACTCAGACAGCCAAGCACAATGGAGGCAAGCGGCTGCTACTTTGCCCTGTTGAATATCATGTACATGCATGGTCTTGTGGCCAAACATTGTAGTGCAGCTCCGTTTGCAATGTCCCGTGTAGATGTGATTTGCTTTGGTTTGTACCTGTTGCGCTCTGCTCACAGTTTTCACCTCGTGTCGCAAAGCCTGCATCAACCGTGTGGTCGTGCCAACTTGCCAACCCGAGATGAAGTTGCAAGGCACATCAGTACAGCTGCATAGCCACACTATCAGCTGCATATCCACACTCATTTCGAGACACCCAACCAGAGGGTACCCAAGCGTCAAACCGAGTCGGAGGTGACCAGTCGAAGGACGGGCTCAACATCAGTTCGATCGTGACTGAAACGACCTGGTCTCAGAGTGTCATGCGGTGCAGCGCGGCGTCATACCTGGCCTGCGCCTGCTGCTGCCCAGTCAGAACTTAATGCCAAAGTAATGCTCGAGAGCGGCGTCCCTTTCCTCGTCCGACGCCAGCTCCCGCTGGTGTGTAACCTCCAGAGGCCCCTGGGCGGACTTCTGCTCGTACACCTGGCTGGACAGGAGGCCCTGATCAGCAGCAGTAAGGTTTGCCTGGTGTCAACAATGCAAGACATGCCATGCTCACTGCTGCCTCGTGCACATGCTGCAACTGCTGGGTGCTGCGTACCTTGAGCACGGTGTTGTTGAGCGTCACTCGGCCAGAGTCGGTAAAGATGCTGGCCACCACTTCCTGCCAAGTCAGGGGCGCCGTCATGTGGCAGAGGGCAGCTTGAGGATGCTTCAGTTGATATGGGACACAACCCCAACCATGACAGCAGCGCCGGCCCACCTTTGTGAAGAACATGCCCGGGTAGGTGGACGTGTAGAAATTTGCCATCCTGATTGTCGAACACAACAAGCTGCAGGTCACGTCTTGATCACACTGTGTTGCCTGAGTTTTGCTGCAGCAGCGACACGATGGGCACCTGTAGTCATTGAGCGTGAACTCCACCTCGGTGAAGAAGTACAGAAATTCCCACTGACGCTTTGGTTCTGACCATGCCTGCAGGTCACATGATGGCAGAATCGACGAATCGATTTTCACCGTGCAGACTGTCGACATGAATGAGGTTGATGCCAGCCATGTGCTTGCAGGTAGCTCGCTGATGGCACCCAGTGGTGTGGGGCCGCCTGACTTGTGCACAGCCCAAGGGGTATAAAGTACACGATTCCCCTTGGCACGCCCTGACCTGCATGTACCATCCCTCGCTCTGCGGCCGGCGCGGCTCACTCGGCTGCTTCCTGCTGCCAACGACACCCCGCCGCACCCGGTGCTGCGGATCTGTGCAGTCGTGCAAAAAAGCGGCAGGTTCAGCATTGCAGCAGAAGGGAAGCAGACTAAGCGCCTGTTTGCCGTGCGCTGCTCTGCACCACCGCAAGTTTGCAAGCAGTTGGCGGCACACCAGCTGCGCCGGGCGAACCGCACATACCTGAGTGCGCGGGCGCTGCGTCAGACTCCGCAGCCTGCAGCGGCACCGGCTGCCGCGGCACCTGGGAGCCAAACCCCACGTCTACCGCCCACCACTGCCCCTCCAGGTTCACCTGCACAGCGTCCACAATCTCCTGTGGGTTCCTTCTAAAGATTCATGGCTGGCAGCCCAAATGAAGTCAGCACAATAAAGCACACACGCTGACATGTGTTCGATTCCAGAAGGCACGCATTGATCACTACTAGTGTGCACGAGGTGCGCACCAGCGTCAGTTGGTGATCAAATCCATTGAGCGGCACCTGCGTATGGAAGCCTGGTGCGACATCGTTTTACAAGCTGCATGCGTGAGTAGGGCGCCCAAGCCTCATTCAGTCGCACGTTCATGATGCAAGCGCCTCCAGATATAATGCAACAGCCTCCAGATGGTCTGACCTCGTCGGGGTGTGCGGGCTCCTTTCCAAATGAGAAAACGCGTGCGGCCGTGGTGTACAGATCGAACCCCAGTGTCCGCAGCACCGCAGCAAACAGCGAGTTCTGCTCGAAGCAGTAGCCTCCCCTGCAGCACAGCCGCGACATGAGCAAGGAAGGCAACAGCGCACGGCATGCATGTTGCTGGGTGCTGCACCCTCGTAAGTATGCCTCAGCATATCATACCATGTCGGCTGCAATTTGAGGTGTTCCGAGGCATCACCTATTCCTCGTCACGAGCTTATCGAACACATCCGTAAAGTCAGTGAGGATCTTACCGCCGTCTTGCTGCTTTGCCACGGGGTGCACCTGCGCTGCGACGCGCAGCTTTGAGGCCACTGCGGTACGTACACACAGGTGCATGTCCAGAACCGCGTTTTGCACGTCATCACCAATATGCAGCGCTGCATGTGTGCCTGACCAGGGACAGGTTCTCGAAGGGGATGCTGCGCTGATGCTGCGAAATGAGGCGCCGCAGAAGCGGGAGGTCAGCTGAAGCCTCATTGCGTTTGAACCCTGACTGCAAGTTAATTCGGCTGTAGTAGGCACCTAGCTGCTGTGGCTGCAGCGTCGCCATGAGCCGGGTGCCGCGGGCTGATGCAATGCAGCTGAATGCTGGGCGAAATGTTTTGCACCGTTGCCAGGTTGTGACTGCGGCAGGTTTCGGCGGCTGCGTTGGGCTGTAAACCTGCGACAGCATTGCGAGACTGCCTAGATGCTGAGGGGCAGCCAATGCGCAAGCGACTGATGCAACGCACCATGATCGCACGGGACTCGTGTCATGCATGCTGGGCTCAAGTGTCACGGGGACCAAGAAGCCAGATGTCAGCTGCCATTCGTTGTAGGGCCGCTGCCATGCTCCATGTCTCCATGCTTTGTCACTCGGCATTTGCCAGCACGTCCTCGCCAAACACGCTAGTCGTTTGTGCTGGAGCATGTTGGTGCATCCAGTAGTTCTCGTTTCGTGCGTGGAACACAACATGAACGCTGGCACAACTGACAGCCGTGCAGCATTCGGTAAGAACTATGTATGTGGCTTAGCGTGCCTCGCCTCGCACCTCGCTACCAGAACAGCAGGCAGGTCTGAAGTTTTGCTGTGGGGCTGACTTTCGTTTCAAACCACCAGCGTCACGGTCCGGCTACTGTGTTGGTTGTGCCTGTGCCTGTGCTGCCGCCGCAAGCATTGAGACGTGGGAACCTGCCGCCTTGTGAAAGCCTTCAAAGTGCTGCAGCCATGGCGAGATTGCATCATGACGTTCGCCGCCGGTGCCGGCAAGTGGCTGTCGATTGACGTAGCACCCCTCTCTCCGATCGCAGAGCGACTGTATGTGAAGACACATCATGTGGTAAGTGTTTCACATGATGCACTCACATGAGACGACACCTCCACCACCCACACTAGTACGCTGCAGCCAGGCTTGATTGAGGCCAAGGACCCACACAAGGTTGAATGTCAATGCATAGTAAGTACATGCAGCCGTACCAGCACTGTCCGGCAGCTTGCGGACGTGCGGACACTTCGCTGGCGCTGTTGCTTCAGCAGCTTTGCACCAGTGCTCTGCAGTCCAACATGCAACACACGTCATCTACGGCAGTGGTTCATCACCGCAGGATCATACATACATCTTGTATCGTATGGAGCAGAACAGAATACACGCCCCACTGCGTGCTGCAGAGAGTCATTGCATCTATTTATCACCTGCTGTGTGACACATCTCCCAGTATGCCTCGCTGATGGCTGCTTTGGTGATGTCCATCCAAGTAGGCTTTGCTGGGGAACACGGCCTTTCACTCAGTGCACACACCACATAGCCAGTGTGCAGGTAGTGGCCAGCAGCTGCACCGACACACAGAGACATGTGTCACTGGCGGCCAACCTGGTGGCACCACTTCGCCTGTAACAATGGCAGGGTGTGCCGGGTCCTGGTACAAGCCTTGCGCAAACTGCACAGGCGTCATCAGTCTGAACATGCGGCAGTCGTAGTCACCGCCTGGGACGCTCGGCTCTGGTCTGCAGCCAGCAGCGGATAGATTGGGCAGGCTGACTGTGCGGAGGCTGTAGGGGCGAATGTGTGATGAGCATAGATGCCGATTGCATGCCGAGCATGCAGCATATGTATCACTGATGTTTTACTGAGATGGCGATCAGTGGTAACTAAAGGTCAGGCTGCAGGGGGCCAGTGTGTCCCATTGCGCAGTACAGACTCCAGCAGTCCCCTGAACAATGCTTCGCACCTCCTGCCATCGATGCGGATGGTGTGCGGCTGCAGGTGCATGTCGGACCCGAAGGCCTTTCGAAGAGTCAAGTAGGTCATGAAACCGTTGGTGTCTGAGAGGATGTTCCAGCGCCTGCCGCTTGGCTGGTGCATGAGGTGGATTTGGCGAAGCTCGGGTGTTGACCCGTCCGTATTCACGCTGCAGCAACACACATTTAGATCAGCTTGAGGTTGCAGCGACTGCCAGATCTGATGGTGTGTGCATTTTACAATCATCAACACTGGGGCAGTACTGATGGAGGGGTGTGCACACTTGGCTGCTGTTGCTCCGCACCTAGGCAGGTTGCAGGCTGCTGCTGGATCAGAAGTGACTGTGGCGCCTGCCGAAGTCAACGATAATGCCTGAGCTTCATCTCCAACCGCACAAATGGGAGCACAGAGAAATTCAACTGCTGTGTTTCAGCATAAAGGGGCCGTGTACGACATACGCACCGGAACCAGCTGCCTGTTGGCCACTGGTCGGACTCTTCACTGCTGCGGCCTTGGCAGATTAACTTTCTGTGTTTGCACCTAAATAAGAGCTGATCACGGGCAGGCCTTGCATGCACTGTGCTGCAACATGCGTATGCCACAGATAGACACATAAGCTCAGGAAAGCTACGGAGCTGAGACACATACGCCACCTGCTGTGTTGCAGATGTTCTGTAATGCCGTGCTGATGGCGCCGCCAGCTTTGCCCATCCATGTTGGCTCTGTGTCCAGCCACAGCAGCAGCCACACTGCTTCAATAGTGATACAGCATGTATGCAGAAGCCAAATCTTGTGTCCAGCATCATGCATGATGTTGCTGAGCATGCTAGATGCACACGGCGCATGCCATTGAACCTGGTGGCTGCGGCTCCCCAGTGACGATGGCGGGGTGCGCCGGATCCTGGTACAGACCCTGCTCAAACTGCTTAGGCGTCATCAGCCTGAAGGACCCGTCGCCGGGTTCCCAGCTGGAGTCGCAAGGCTCGGTCCTGCAGCCAGATGCAGAGAGCAGGCTTCAGCTTTCCATCATCTACCGGAGGCTCTTTTTCAATGAGGCCCTTTGTCAGAGGGTGTCCATGAGACGCATCCCATGTGGCCGTGCCAGTGCCGGCAGATGGTGTCCTGCCAGTGACAACTGAATGCATCGCTGGCTGCCTTGAGTCAGCACTGAAAGGTTTGGGCCGGAGCATCGTGCTCATCTGCAATCATCATGCGTGGGTGTTGCCACAACAGCGCCTCACACCTCTGGCCATTGATGTGGATGGTATCTGGCTGCAGCCGCACGCCAGGCCCAAAGGCCCAAGACAAAGTGCTGTACGTCATCTGGGCCCCGACATGACTGATAAACTTTGCACGCCTGCCACTTGCGTGATGCAGGAAGTAGACAAAGCGAACGTTGGGTTTCCCGTTGGTCATGTTCATGTTCTGCAGTCGCACATGCATATATAGCGTCAGTTTGAAGGCCACAGCAGGTGGCATGTCAACCGGAACATGTCACGGCTGGCAGACGAGACGGACACCCTGAACACACATTGCAGTTGTCACGCATGTGCGTATGGTGGGTGTGGCTTCGCACCTCCAGGATCCCGATGGTGGTACCGGATATATTACTGCCTGTGCACCTGCACTTGAGCAGGGCAGCACCGTCAACACATTCCCATCCAGCTGCTGACCGTTGCATATGTGACACACCAGATCAGACAGCATGCTCTTCACCAACCGCCGTCACCAGCACCAATGTGCGCTGCTGCCGGTGATGCACTGGTGCAGCCATCAGCTGCCATGTCCTGCAATGTGCAGTACACACCACCTGCAGCTGGCGCCTGGGACAATTTCGTGCTCTCATATGCATGACTGCTGCCCCAGCATGTCAGTGCACTTGCAGCAGCTAGCAGCGCACGCTGTGTGTAATGAGCTGCAGCATTCGTGCCTTGACAGGAGGCCGTTGCACGGTAGCGGTCGTCCTGATGTCTATCTACTGTATCAACAGTGGCACAGGATCCGCAGTGCTAGATCAGCAGTCAGCCTCCTCTGCAATTGCACCTACACAGAAGCAGCTTACGCGCTGAGGTTGTGCAAGCAGCAGTGCACTGCCAGTGAAGTCAGATGGCCGGCGGCCGAACAGGTAGTGTGTAGCCTAGTAGCCTAGCGCCCATCAAAACACGGCCGATCGATAGATGGCACTACGTTCATCAGGCCTCGAGCACTGTGAACACTATCCTGTACGCCGGACAGCAGCGGCTTTCGTCGGTTTCTTTGTAGGTCCAGCCACGCACTCTGTCGACTCCTTTGTCAGGCGGCACAAATACCAACAACATCGTGTATCGCCTGCCCATTTGGAGATCTGCAGACTCTGGGTGGTCCTGCAACAAGACAAACGTCGACATCTCTGTTCAGCTTGGATTCTGCTCCTGTTTGCTTTGCTGTCTCACACTGTGCTCTGTATGTGACAGGAGACTTGGTATTGAAAGGCATGGTGCTTTGCACGACTGGAGTAGGACCCTGGCCAGCGGTTGGCGCTTGCCTTCGAGCAGTAGCCGACACTGGTGGCGGCATATTCAGCAAGCCATGTGCCAGCGTGACGGCTGTAAGCATGTACAAAACCCTCTTTGGCGATCTGCAAGGCATGTGGACACTCCACCGTCTGTAGGTGTCCGTGCAAAGGCTTGATTCATTGGGTGTGACTCAGGGCTTGCCATGCATACCTGCAGGTGTTTCTCTGCATGACGGTAGCGCCAAGCACTGCGTGAACGTGAACAGAGTCCTTCATAGACAAACCTTCGAAGCAATGGATGCCGATGTGCCATGGAACATCAGCGGGAAGGCTGGCGCCTCAGCATATCCACCGCCTGTAATATGTCACACACAGTCTGTACGCATGAGGTACACATGTGCCATCAGACGCTGCTGTCACTGTCACATACTTTGCAAGCTACCATGCATGCTTCTGGGGGTCAGAGACTGCAACAGGCGCCCAGTTGCCAGGCCGTACTGCAAGCAAAGGCAGGCGGCCCTGCTGCTACGTTCTGTCCTGCATGCATACAGGGAACACGCACCCCAATCGTTGCAAGCATCGATGTCTGAGCACGCTTGGCTGAAGCGCCTGTACAGGGCTGGATTCTGGATGCGTGCGACCTGCGTGTGTGCACACGCATGCATGTATCATGCACGCAAAACAATGAATCACAGGGAAGGGCGGGGCTCGTGATGCTTAATTCTGCACAATCGAGTACATAGGTGGTACGCATGCCGCTGACAGGAAGTGCCGACATAGCTGACTTAACATGCACTCGCTGCGCTGAATCACCTCCATGACAGCGATGGGCCTGTTCAGCACTGGCTGGGTCTGATGAAACAGGTCCAACACAGCTGCTGCCTCTGCTGACATTTTCTGCTGCGCTGCCCACGAAAGCAGCCTGCAATGCACATGGATATGCAAGTGACAACAAAGCTGGTCTAAGGGTCAGTTGCAACTGCACTCATCCACCCAGCACCTGGCCACTATGCTGCACAGTGGCATACCGACACGCAGCCCTCCCGCGCCCCCGGAAGTGCAGCAGAGTGGCGATTGCTTCGGCCCTGCAGAGGCCGCAGCATGTTTGCCGCTCAAAGCACACTGCAATATTGGCGACCAGCTATGGCCGCTACCAGATGCAGTGGCTCGGCTGGCTTCGTTCAGAGCGATGCTTCAATTCAGCAAGCGTGCCTCCCAATGTTGTGGGTTTGCAGGCGATCCAGCCAGATGGAAAAGGCACACTTTGCAGCGCCACCCTTGCTTGAAGTGTCCTTGCATATCTGGATAGCTGCTTCCAGATCGTTGCCTGCAAGATCCAGCGCAGCAGCAGCATCACCGCTGCGCAGCAGGCAGCGCACCAATTCGGTATCAGTACATAGCTAGGCTACAGCATGCATCTACTTTGGCCTGTGGACTAGCACGACAGCCTTTTATTATAGGGCGCGCCAGACTCACCTTCCAATGCCGTGCTGCAGCATGACCAAGAGTGTCCTGATGTTCACAGGAGCAACGTGTGGCACACACGATGCTCTCAGTCCTGTATGTAGCAATAGAGCACTCGGCATGGGAATAGCTGGAATGATGACGCAACATCAGCAAGATGCATGGCACAGGTGGAGACTGGAGTGCCATCCAGTATTGATGAGGTAGCTCAGATAGAGGTATCCGATGTGCATGCTAACCCTCCACATCATTGTAGAGCTCCACTTCAATGACTTTGACGCCCTCCGGCATTGGGTCCCAGTGTTGCGGCAAGGCTGGCAGGACAACGGAGGAACTTGGTTGCATGCTCGGGACCACGGACGGTTCCCCTTCTGCCATGTCACCTGCGTGCAGCAGTCTGGCTGCCTGATGTTGTGTGGGTGCAACCCTAAGCCACCGATGCTGCCAGATGGCAGTGTGCGTGTCGACAGAATGGACTGTCTGCGCTGACCCTTGCCGCAGCACAGACTTGCTGTGTGTTCTGTAGGCTGTGGTGCATGTTGCCACTGCAGCTGCTGGAAGCACGCACGGCATACTGCAATGTGGTGCTGCTATATGTTGCAGGCACAGCGCAGTGCTGCCGCCTACTCCCGCAGCATCGAGAGAAGCAACCTTCCGTTATTCAATATTGACTGCACCTGCCGGATCAAGTCCTGCGGCCTCGCCCTTGTAAGGCAGCAGCAAAGATGGCAGGCAAGCAAGCACCCTCGTCCAGCAGACTGCTGTCCAGAAGGCAATGGTGGCAAAGCAAGTGCAGCCCAAACTCAGCAGCCTGCCGAACGTCATTTTGTGGGAGCTTGCAAAGTAAATGCTCTCTGATTGTCACTTGTCATCCTTCGTAATTTCACATTCATCAAGGTTGGGTCGCAAAGGTCCGATTGCTGGAAGGATGGTCGTGTCAGCAAGAAATTCTTGGCTGGGCTGTGGGATGACAGGATTGTGGTGAATCACCGATGCTTGATGTTTGACCGCAAGAGAACATGCTGATTGCGCCACCTGACCGCACCATACTGCAGGGGCTCGCTGCACTTGCACTGAGGGGCTCAAATCAGGGGGCCGCCGAATATATCGGAGGTGGCGATTGATGTGATGCTGCAAACCGCCGGGTAAACAGCCTGAAGCTCTGCTGCCCGTGGGCATTAATACGGAAGTTCGCAGAGTGCAGGTAGGCCTCCTCATCAGTGGTTTGTCAACATATGCAGGCTCGCTTGTCAGGCATCGTCCAGCCGCCGTGAAACTCTGAAGTGTGCGCGCCGACAGCCTCATCACCTGCGCTGGCATGTTTGCCTCGTCATCATTTGTCTCACCTGCGCATCAGCGGATCGTTGCGCATAGGAGCCTAGGACAACGTACAGCACATCTTCCGGCGTTCTAGCTGGGCAAATGCACGCACCCTGGAAGAATCGCCAACTGACTTCATTGCTTGCCGTCCATGCTGGTAGGTGCACCACTCGAGCCATCTCACCGACCATGACCTCCAAGACGGTTGAGGACTTGACGGACGAGGAGCTGCTCATCGTCTTCCGGGGCCCCGACTCGCCCCTGGACGCCTACGACCTCATCAACATGGAGCTGGTCTGCAAGCGCTGGTAGGCCCAAATCACATAGGCTGATGAGAAAGCAGTAGGTCCACCTGAATGTAGATGTCGAAGCCTCAGCTGGGTTGCGCTGCACTGCTGCCCAGTACAGCTTGAAAGAGCAGATGGTGTGCGGCTGTTGACCATGTACACGCAAAAGAGAAATGACATGTGCAGGCACTGCTATATGGCCCAGTGGATCAGTCGTTTCCTTGGGTGTGCATCGTGACGCATGAGCACTGCTATGGCAGGCGCAAGCTGGCCCGGACCAATGAGGTCTGGACCAAACAGCTCGCGCCAGCAGGTGGTACCAGGATCCTAGATCGACGCTGTCACGTCTGAGCATGCAGATGCATCGGTGTGCTCTGCAAAAGCGTACCGGCCTCAGGTCTGCCTATGACTTGGGCTCTAACAGTATGCAGGGTATGCAGAAAATGATTTGCAGCTGCTGAAGCAGAAGGGGCCGACTGGCTGCCGCGACTGGTGGTGCCTGCAGGTGCAGCTCGCCCCATACTGTGAATGCACGTTTCACGCCAGTTTTAGGTATGCCGGGTGCTTTTGTATAGGTATACTGCATGGTGCTTCACACACTGACGTATCTGTACATACAAAATGTTCAGAAGTATGACTTGAATGTGTTATGCTGCTGCAGCACTTCTTGCAGCAGCAGGTGCGCCCATGCCTCATCCTTTACATCGCATTTGCACCTGTGTGAGATTGTCCTTGCACGATGCCACACCTGCCGCATCAGGGCAACTGCAGCAAAGCACGTGACGGTGCAACAACTCATCCAGATTCCGATGCGTCATGTGCCATTGCAGTTCTGGAAGGAATACACCCGCCGCCGCAACATGCATGCCGCTGCACCGGAGGTCGGTGCAGGCCAGGCATGAGCCGGGGTTGCGGGAGCAGCAGGAGTCAGCAGTGGTAGCAGCCAATGCACGGACAGCTGAGCAAGAAAGCGCTGGTGGTCCCAGGACACAGTACACGCTGGCACGCCACAGGTGGTTCTACAGCTTGCTGTCAGCTTTTGTAAAGCCATGATGTGTATACATCAGGTTGCAAGGTTTGCTGAAGATAACAACAGCCTGAGAGCACTGTATGGCTCCAAGCTGGTACCGAACACATAGCAGACCTCCGCCATCCAGGTGCACAAAAAGAGCTGCCAACGGGCGATCATCCTCTTTCGCGTGCAAGACTTTGCAAGCTAATAACCGTTTCATGTTGTGCTGGCTCAGTACTGCTTTCCACAGTGCTACACTCCACCCGCGCTGCAGATATTGGCTTGCCGCAATCTATACAGCTGCAAGCATGACTGTCGTCACGGCTGCGCCGCCCTGCAACGAAAACTGCAGTGGAAACGCGATGTCATGAACTGTGTGACAGGCAAACTTAGCTCACCATTGCAGTCAGCACGCTGCATGCTTGGTGTGCAACACCCAGAACTGAAGGCAGCGGGATGATGCTTGCCTGAACGTTGCAGTGAGCTCCCGAGCAGTGGCAGCATCCCCCACACGCAGCGCCTGCTGCACCGCCGGCCCGTAGTTTGGCACTGCAGCCGCAGACGACAGCCAGCCGCTGCCGCCGGGGCCCTCCATGACGCAGTAGCATGCGACGGCTGCGGCTGCCCACCCACCAGCGAGAGCACCCAGGTCCGGCTGCAGGCAGCACAGCTAGCCAAAGGCCTTGGCGCACAGGGCAGCGCGGGTGCTGACATCAGCCAGCTGCTCCGCATCCATTAGGCGCAACAGCTGGGTGATGCCTGCAAACGGAGGACGAACACTAGAACGATCAGTGGTTGAAGTCATGCTGTAAATTGCTCAACATGCACTTGCCAACCTGGCCTGCCAACAATTGAATACTGACGCGTGATGGTGAAAGCAGGCAACGTAGCTTCATCAGACGCTTGCCTGCTACAGCGGCCTCGGCATCCTGTAGTGTCACAGCCTCAACGATAGCGGCATCTGTTTCTGCCATTTGCTGCCTGCGTACATCGCTTGCAGCCACAGTTGCCCCGTGGGCGCTGCACAGCTCACACTGGCAGTCGAAGCCCCACTGCGCAGCAAGTTGCTGCTTACGCTGGGCCATCGACATGCACATCAGCGCAGACCCGCTGTAGTCAGTGGTGATCTGAGACCCTGCTGTCATGGGCGCCTGAATGATCACACGCTGCAACGCAAAAGCATCGGATGGAGAGGACTGGCCTTTCAGCGTACTACTGTGCATGGTTCCCCTCACTTGCATCCGTCGTGAATCTTGTGTAAAGGGTTGACACAGCTCAGCAAGAAGGCGCATCAATGTATGGCATGTACCTTGCGCATGCCGAGCGTGCTTATTGTGGCATTCGCCATGTAGCTGTGGCTGATGCGGGACGTCAGCTGCCAGACGCCATGGCAGTCGGCAGTGCTGGTGCGGCCGCTACCGCTGACACCTGCTTGCTGGACGTAAGCGTTTGTCGCCCATATCCCCGTCAGCTGGGGGCATTCCTCAATCCCAAAGCGGTTGCCAAGCGCCAGGAATGCAGTGCGCTTGGCTGCTGGCAGCTGCTGCAGAGCCTCGGCAAGGTCTGCCTCAGTGGGTGAGAAGGAAGCAGGGAAGCTCAGCAGTGGTTCCTCTTCCAGTACCAGGTCACCGGGCTTGAGTGGTTTTGCAGCAAACATGCCAAGGTTTGGTGGCCGCATACTGGGCACCGGCTGGATGACCGTTGCAGCTGCTGCAATCAACAGCTCGGCACATGCTCAGTTGTGTTTGTCAGCTCGGCAACCTCTGTAGACTGGCCGAGCAGAGTTCAAAGCTCTGCAAGCTTGTGATGCCGGAGGCCGCAGGTGCAGTGAAGCCAGCATGGTCCACCCAATAATCCTCTGACGGTACAGGACCTTTTGCTGGGTCACCAACACATGCACAGCACCATGTTCTACACCTTAGCTGGCGTCCCTTCTGCGAGGCCGTGTCGTACCGGTGCCAGCCAGAACTTTGAGCCCTGACATAGCCTTGGGGTCAGGTTTGTCAGCTGGTCAGCATTGCTGCGTGCTGATGATCAGCATCTCTTTGCCTGGGATAAACTATTCAGTTTGATGAGCAGGCCTGCCATGAGCACCTAGGTGGCGGTGCTTGTGAAGTCAACTAGCTAGCTATAAGCAGCACCAAAGTCTCAAAGCAAGCATTGTGTGCACTTTGGTCGACTGACCAGCAGATGCTTTGGTAGTGCATCCGTCCCTGCTGGCCTTCAGTGCACAGCCATCAGTGCGCAAGCAATGCACCTTCCACAAGGAGATGACCAAGGCTACAGCATTCCATTCTTTGTCCCCGCTGTGGGCATGCCTCCCGCTGCCCACTGTTGCTGCCCTGGGGCCTACCAGCAGAGCCGCGCTGCAGCACATGCTCGTGCCTTGCTGGAGCCCTAGTTGCTGGTGACCTATGCAGCGGCAGGAGCAGGCTGTCGGCTCCAAACTGTGCCCGCGCCGACAGCGACGTGCCCAAAATCCAGGATTACTTCGTCACCTGCTCATCATCAACATGACTCAATGCCTTGCCCAGCATCCATGTCAACATGTCTGCATGCAATTTAACATGCACACGTGGTAAGCTTGACTGGACGCTCGCCTGCCATGCGATGATGCCAGCGACGATTCCAATGCTGCAGAGGAGGAGAGATGATTGCTCAGTATGCAACCCATCCGCAGCCTGCTGTACATGATCGTTTAGGTAATCAGTCAGGGGGGACCAAGCGCAGGGTTAGGACAGTTAGCTCACATGATGAGGACCGTGATGAGCAAGCAGCACATGAGCTTGCGCGTCTTCTTCTGGATTTTCTGCACAGCAGAACGACAGATGTGTCAGCTCTTCTGCACTACATGTGCTACATCAGCAGCTGCATCTCAATCCGCCTTTTCCACATCTCTGCAATCCTGAATAACACACGCACCTTTGCGTCTACAAGCGCCGTGGTTCCGGCCTGCACATACTCCACCGAGCGCGACACCTGCAATATCGTGAACATAGCATTGCACAGGGTGTGTCATACCTAAAGTTCATGCTGAGCACAACGAAAACCTGCTGTCAGCCGTTCGCTCTGCGGACTGGAAAGTAGAGAATGCCTGTCCCAGCTCCGTGCAGAACCACCACCCGCAAGTGCCCATCACCTGCGCCTCAATGTTGTCCAGCATCTCACCCTGCGCCTCCACCAGCACCGCCATGTCCTGCGAGGGGCCGAAATGAAACTTTGTTGTCATTATAAGTAAATAAACAAAGTTGGAATAACTTCAGCTGGCATCGTGGCAGAGTAGGGGCAGTGGCTTGGCGCACATTTCAGACAGCTGCTGCTCCCAACAGGGTCCTAGATGCGTGCAGCCAAGATGGTGCCAGCTGCAGTGCGGCAGGGGGCTCCCTGCAGACCTCAGGGCTGACGCATCACCGCAGCGGGTTGCACTTGCAGCAGGGGACACAAGGAGCAGCGGTCTGCGAGGAGCGCACCAGGAAGATCTGGTGCAGGTCCAGGAGGCTCTTCTCCAGCTCCTTGACTGCCTCATGCCGCTCCTGGATCTCCGCCACGGTGTCCGCAACCTGCGCCCAGGGTTTAGGGTGTTGCAAGTATTTGGCACAGTCGTCCCCAGCTCCTTCACCGCCTCATGCAGCTCCCGGACCTCCGCCAGCGTGTTCAACATCTCCCGCCAGATGTGCCCAACAAAGCGGTTTTACCACTGCCAGCCATGTCCAGTTGCAGAGCCATGCGCCGCTGTCAAAGTGTGGCCGCAGACGGCGAGCACCTTGTTGCCTTGGTGAAGCTGTCACCTCGGTAGAGGGCAAGGGCTGCGCAGAGGATGCTGTGTTCCGACAGGGGAGCGCACGGGGTCGGGAGGCACGGGTCGCAGAGGGTGTGCAGGGTTTAGGGTTAGGGTTTAACCCACCTGGCCGCGGCCGCGCTCCAGGATGGCCTTCTGGAAGATGGTCTCCGACTCGCCAGTCTCTATGAGCTGCTCCACCTCCTCCTCCCCCGGCCGCTGCCCCGTCACCGTGTACACCCGCCGCTCCACCACCTCCCTGTATTCAAAAGGCATGAGAAACAGTGAGCTGTTGGTGCCCGTTGACGTGTACACCCGCCGCTCCACCACCTCCCTGTGCATGGCGAAGGCACTGCATGCTCAGGGGTGGGTCCTGCAGCAGGTCCGTCTATTCTACTGGGCCATGCCGAATGCTCTATTCTTGTTCTGTTGGCACTCTGCGCATGGCTGACAACTGCGCAGCAAGCGCAGGAGACCTTGAGCAGTCTCAACATCCCGCATGGTCCTGGCAGGAGCACGCGGGTGGGAGCCCACCTGTACTCGTCTTGCAGGCGCTGCCGCAGCTGCTGGAACTCGCCCATCAGGTCGCGCAGCTTCTTGCGCAGCGCCGCCGTGATTGCCGTGCGCGTGCGCTCGCTGCTGGTGCCGGGCCCGCAGCCCTGCAGCATGCACAGGAGCGTCCAGTATGGCCGGGGCTCTTGTGGAAATCATTGAGTGGCGTCTGCACAGCCTGCCGACATGGTGTGCCTCACATAGTGCACCGGATAACCACCGAGGAGCGAGCTGAGGCATGTAGCAGAGCGCAAAGGCGTTTTCTGCGGCCCACCTGCATTCTGAGCGCCTTTGCATTGTCGCCGTCCAGCCTCTCGAGCCGCGCCTTGATGGTGTGCGCGATCTTGTTCACCTCGTTGATCTCGCTCTGCATGTAGGATGGTCGCACGTTACATGCGAATGTGTGCCACAGCAATGTTGCGCCTGAAGACAGGGTTGACTGCACGCGCCAGGCCTTGCAATGCCACAGCAGTCTGATTCTGTGGGCAGCCCTGCTCACAACAGCGGCAGCTACCCTGCCGCGACGCTTCTGGCGGCCGAGCACTCCGGCTGCATGTGGATCACGACTGCCTCGGCCTTGGAAAACCGGATCATATGCCGGCGTCAAAAAGTACAGGGGTGCACCTGCATCTCCTCGCGCAGCTGCCGCATGTCAGCGCCCCGTGTGACGACCTTGCTGCGCTCATGCGACTGCTGCAGCTGGCCCTGGATCTGGCGGATGTTCGCCAGCTGCTTCTGCAGAGCCGGAATGCATGCAGCATCAGCAACAGACACTGCTTGCATGCACATTGGGCTGGGCAGATGGTTGAAGTGCTCGGGGTCAGCCATCTGGCCGGCACCTAGTTGCATGTGCAAATGGTTCCCCACTGCCTCACCTTGATCGCCTCGACCTGGTTGAAAAAGTCGGGCAGCGCCTTGTCAGCGGACTGCGGCGGTGCTGTGCCCGGCGCAGCTCCATCGCCATACCCGACAGGCGGCGCCTGGCCACCAGTCTGCAGCACACGACATGATGAGTTTTGGGGGATGGCAGCGGTCAGCAGCGGCCGCCACATCAGCTGTCGGACCGTCCTGCTAGAGCTAGCCGGCGTGCTGGATTTGTGTGACGTGGCAAATGCCGTGCGGCCACAGCAAGACAGCACAGGTGTCCGGAGCAACATGCATAACATGATGTGCGGCATGTGCCTTGCCAGCGTCCATGCCGGGCACCGTGCCCAAAGCACTGCTCTTTGAACGCTCAAACATGCAGCCAAGGATTTGTGGTTGCGAAGCATTGGATCAGCCGCTGTCGCTGCCCGGGCGGATGGCCTGGTGAAGTTGTTCCAGATATACTATGCCCAAAACATGACCGTTCCGACCCGCGGGGCAGCGCACACACCTTGACAGCACCCAGAAGGTCGTTCATGATGGGGTGCTGACGGTACGCTCAAGCCGCGCTGTGAGTGCTGTTGAGCTGAAGTTTTTCACGACAAGATCAACGCTACCACCACCTCTGGGCTAATAGCTCAGCCTGCCCCGAACAGCTCAATCAGATCTCCAGCATGCTGACCAGCTGTTGGCGATGCAAAGCGCTCCTGCGCCGTCAGGGGGGTTGGCAGGCAGCAGCGCCTGCTGACAGCTGACTGACTCGTAGGACACACCCTAGCGCGTTGAACAGCGTTGAGCAGCGTCAATGCTGTGCTAGCCCTGCAGCCTGCCGCGCTGGTGCACTGTACGTCCTGCAGGATCTGGTGCGAGCCTCACCTGATGCACCCAGCACAGGTTCGCTTCGCTGGGGGCGTGATTACAGCATGGCGAGATGGAAGCAGATCCAAGTCAGGTGCTTCCTGCTGTCCTGCTATGGTAACGAATCTAACGATGACCCACACTGTTGATGGTGGCAATGATTGGTGTGATGCCTATTGTCGCTTACCAGCCTAGATGCACGGACCTTGCACTCGGCCAACTGAGTTACGGTCCGTCGTCACCTTTGCAACGATCAAGTACGGTAGTTCAGGGCACCGACTACGAGTACACCGCCCAAAGCGCATGCAAAGTTTTGTAGACCGCAAAGATACCGTACCATATGCGGGCAGTGACTCAACTGATGCAACTACCTGTTCTGCATGTCAGTTCCCCGAAAGGCACGCTCAACTTGCCCACGACCATCCCCATCCAGAGCCAGACATGGCAATGCCGGCAGCCGCGTCTGCCCCGCTCCGTGTGCCGAGAGGCCATGCCCCGGACCACATACCGTATACAATGTGCAGCGCAGCAGCCCGCAGGCCCACGGGCAGCGGTGGCGCGGCAGACAGCACCGCCGCAGCGCCTGCCGCAACTGAAAAGGCTGTCCCCTCACAAGCCGGTGGTGCTCGTGCCGGTGCCGCCTGTAGCGGTGGCTGGCGCTGCGGCCTCGTCAGCCGCGCCCGGCGCAGATCCCGGGGCGCCACCAAGAGCCGTCAGCGAGATGGTGCCCGTCACCAGCGACCGCTCCGTGAAGCCGATGGAGTGGTCGATGGCCACCTGCACCAGGCGTTGAAACGGCGTGGTGCCAGACCGCAGCCAGGCCGGAATGCGAGGGTCGCCAACACTTGCACTTGACACCCTCAAGGCAGCAGAACCTTCCTGACAACCTGACAAGAACCCTCGCATTGACGCTTCATGCTTGCACGGCATGAGACGGGATTGAGTAACGACGCACCGCATTCACGGGCTCGTTGGCGAAGGCATTGTTGAAGATGCGGCCGGCGCAGTTGAAGACGTAGATCGCGGGGCCATCGGTGCCGGCCGTGTTGGACTGGAACGTGCAGTCGGTCACATCGCCAATCGAGGCCACCTGCAGTGCAGCAAGCCTCGGCTTCGAGATACTGATGTTGGCTGAGGTGCATTGTGTGATCCTCCAGATTCTGCTTACAGGTGCTGCCTAATCAACGCCAGCAGCACAGGACCAGCTTGAACGCACTACAGAATGGTGATGATGTTGAGCTGTCAGCAGGGCGCACCTCGAACAGGCCACCGCCGCTCAGCGCGCCATTGTTGTTTTTGAAGAAGATGTTTGACATGTCGCCATTGGCGCCGCTGCGGAAGAGGCCGCCGCCCTGCATACAACAGGGCAGCCCAGCTGTCAAAACATGCAACAACGGGAAGAGCTGTCGCAGTGCTACTGGATGCTGGCTGAACACTGCATATGACATGAGCAGTCACAAGTACTGCATCGTCAATTGCACCTGGCCAGAGAAGTCCAGCGTCACTGTGTTGTTTGCAAAGATGCACGAGCTGACGCCACCAGTGCGATTGTTCTGGTACAAGCCGCCCCCGAGGTTGGGAGACTGCAGCCAAAACAAACGTGTCAGCCTCACACACTGGTTTGCATCACGGCACTAGACACCACCATGCAGCAAGGGCCAGTGTATAGAGGACACAGGAGATATCAACACTGCACGATGCTCTGACGGAGCCCATCTGCAGGATCAAGCAGCCTTAAGCAGGTTGACAGGACCGAACTGACGGCAACAGTAGTCTCTGCAATGGCCAGTGTCACTGCACGACATCATGTTGATTCATATCAAAGGCTTGACGCAACTGTCAGACTTTGACACACTCACGGAGTTGGCAATGAAGATGGAGCTGCTGACGTTGCCGCTGCCGCCCGACTGGCTGAGGCCGCCGCCCGACCCGAAGCTCTGGTCGGCGGACGAGCCGATGTTGCCCTCAAAGGCGCACTGATCCACCACGCCCTCGACATCCAACTGGAACAGGCCGCCGCCGGCTTGCGCGGTGTTGTTGGCAAACCTGCAAGGGGGAGCACATGCCAGCCTCACGCGCTTTCGGCACAAGGGGCTCCCTTGCGCCTGCATGTTTAGAGGAAGTGGGCGAACTGAAGGAAATCCAACTGAACATTCAATGAGGCGTGATTCTCACTTGTTTTCCTCGAGTGAGGCAGTCTTATGGCAAATGTTCAGGGGAGAGCAGTCAGCATTAGGAGGTATATGATCAGCTGGACTGTCAGTGGGTATGCACAGAGGACTGTACAGGAGCCAGGACCATACCGCGAGTTTATCACGTCAGCAACAACGGTCTCCATGTACACACCGCCACCCTGGCCAGCTGTGGCTGTGTTATTGATGAACTCGCTGTCCGAGATCGAGCCCGTCTGCGGCACATGAGACACAGCATCGTCAGCAAAGACGGCAGCTGAATGGACGCCAACCGCAACATGCAGGGGAACAGCATCCAGGCATCAGGCAGCCATGCAAAAAGGGTGCAGCCACGAAGCGGTCAACCCTTCAGGTGCACGACTGTGATGGACGGGCCAGGGCATGTGGACTCACCACATCAGAGCCAAAGTAGCCACCGCCGATGGCGCCCGCTGTGTTGGCCACGAACGACGAGCTGGCAATGGTGAGGGCACCGCCCAGCTGCTGGATGGCGCCACCATTGTTTGTCGCCTGCAGCAGCACTTAAGGCGCCCTGAGCCGCATCAGGCATGCCCAGAGCCACAGACCACCATCGCAGCACTCAAGCCATCTGCCCACTTCACACATTTGAACTGCGCGAGCTGCTGCTGGTTTGATGCAGTGCCTCAGAGCTGTGGTGCTGTGATTGCACAGCAAAATGACAGCGTATGCCTCGGAAGCGCGTTTGCTGAGAAAGCTGACAACTATCAGCGCCATAGGAGGCTAGCATCACCAGGCCTTACCACATTCTGGGCAAAGGTGCAGCGGTCAAATGTGATGCTGGTGCCCTGGTACGCCAGGAGGGCGCCGCCGGCGGAGCCCTGGTTGCCGACGAACTGCGTCGTGGTGAAGGACGCCACCGAGCCGATGCCAACCACAATTGCGCCAGCGTTCGACTGCACAACACACCATCATTCATTTGCCGTCAGTGTCACTCACAAGGCATCGAACGCTCATTATCGGTGCTTCGTGTAACAATGCGAAGTGCAGGTCACAGCCATGTGAACATGCTGTGGATCTGCAGCGTGTTGGGCCCAGGTGCCTCCATGACTGCCCCACCTGTGCGCCCTGGTTGCTGTTGAAGACGCAGCCCTCTGTCGTGAGGGAGCCGTCCTCAATGGTGATGGCGCCCGTCTGGCGCCCGCTGTTTGTTGTGAAGTTGCTGTCGGTGATGGTGAAAAACGAGCCGAAGCCGTGGATCACGCCCTCGGGGGTGCCTGTCATGCGCAAAACAACCTGTTCAGAAGCGGTGGCATCACAGCAAACCTCAATACAAGATCACATGCAGTCGGGTGCATTGACACCGCCAGACTCAAGCCACACCGCGCTGGATGCAGCTGACCAGCAGTCATGTCCAGCACGAGGTGCAGCTCTGTGCCACGCACCCGAGTTGCTCTCGAAGTTGGTGTTGTCGATCTGCACGTTGGAGTTGTTGAAGACCAGGGTGAAGGGGGTGCCGGTGATGCCGGTGAACACCGAGTTGGTGATACGCATGTTCACGTCGACAAACTGCAGCACGCCGCGGGGACCAGGCAGCGTCTGGGGCTCGAAGGTTGCACCTACGCATTGCCACATGTGTGACAGTCAAGTCGCACCAAGCCTGCCCACCAGCACTTGCTTTTCCCTTAGACGCTTGCCCAGTCATGTCCCGGCGGTGCCAGTGCACACATGCCTAAGATCAGAACAGGCCAACAACCAGCTGTCCTGGACCGGCATGCCAGCTGAGTTTGGATGATCATACCAGTGAGCCTGGCAGAGAAGCCGGAGCTGGAGGCGGCGGCTCCAAAGATGGACAGCGGGGCGCCCGTGCCGCTGCACGAGATGGTGGCCGTGCCGGTGGCCGCCGCGCCCACGCCCGCTGAGTTCACGCTTGTGGCTGCGCAGGAGAAAGCAATAAGCAACAGGCGCAGAGGAGAGCAACCATTGTGATCAAGTACGTGTGATCAATTCGTCATCAGTGACGCATTCTGTTCTGCAGTCAATCCGCGGTGTGCAGCTCGTCACGAGCTGCGCTGCACACTTGGCAGTGCTGAACCATCCAGTGCATGTGACTGACAGCACCCGAGGGTGCAGCCAGCAGGTTGACCAGGCTACTCACGTGAGCCCTGGACGTTGAATGTGCAGGTTTGAAGGCTACCACGCGGGGTGGGCTTTGCCGGTGGCGCCGCAACGGGCGTGACGTCCACCGGCACCGCCTTGAGCGGCGGCTTGGTGATCGACTGCGTCAGCTCTGGCGCCGCGCTGATGCCTGCGCAGTACACGCCGGGCTTGAAGTCATGTGGTTCACAACAAAATGCTGCCCTAATCGCTTCAGCTGTGCTCCGCAATGCACATCAGAGCAAGAGCGAATGCTCACAAACAAGCCGCCTGTTGGCTCGCCTGTCTGCACGGTGCCCAGGGACCCGCCACCAATGGAGGACGCGATGCTCTGCGCGGACAGCTCCGGTCCTGCAGCTGTGCCGGAGGCTGGAGCGCCAAGTCCGCCCGCACCAGCTCCGGTGCCAGCTGCGGGTGCAGCAGCTAGGCCGCCGGCACTGGCGCCCTGTGCATATGTGCAGGCCGGCACGTGCGCAAGCACCAGCGCGAGCGACAGCAGACCGCACAGCGCCCTGGTGAGCCACATGCTGCCTCTGCTGCTGCTACTGCTGTCACAGGCTGAAGTGTTCTTCAGGTTGCCTGGGGCTGTGCGCCCAGACGCTGCAACAGCCCGGGCACCCCTGCAGTGGCACATGTCACATGAGTGCGGCAGCACACGATAGTGCTGTGAAAGCAGCAAGCGGCCGTCCACCACCCCAGCAAGAGATGACCTCCTAGGCGTGCATGCAACTGGACTGAACAGGCACCACAGAGTCAGGGCGACATGACCGCCCAAGCAGCTGATCACATACGCGCGACACTCTGTCGACTGCGTATGCTGATCTTGCACACGTTCTGAGGCTGCCGAGATGGCAGGCGACAGTGCACTGCCCAACTCCGTGATAGATCGCTTGCTGCAACTGCACCCGAGTCAGAGTTGGGCACGAGCTTTTGCGCATGTGCAAGCAAGCCGACAGAGTGCTGATACAATTTGTATATCCGGCGAGCTCGGGCCGCAAAGCGTCTTTACAGGAAAACTCCGTTGCATGATGGGCACCGCCCGACAGACCGCCGCTATCTTAGCTCCTGAACATTGCTTCAGGTCAAAACAACGTGCCCAGCGTCGCACGGTCTCAAAGCGGCTGCTATAACCGGCCGCCTGTCGCTGTCGGTTGTGTGAGAGCACTGCCTGGCACGCTGAGTATGTCACACAGCCAAACGGCACCGCATGACGCACTCCTCACCTGCAGCCCTGCGTTGCAGGTCGGCTGTCCCGGTGCTACAGCGTAAAATACAAGCAGGTCACACGACACGCTGGCGTGGTGCTTTGAGGAGACTGCAGCCTGCGCGTCCAGGCGCTGCGGTGTTGCAAATAAATCAGCTGGTTATAAACCTCGGTCTGCATTCCTTAAAGTCACACCAAGTTATGCAATGCCAGAGTGTCTGCAGGCAAAACAGCAAGGTTCATTGTGCGCGCCAACATACAGGTAAATCAGCAGCTTTATATTGCCTCAGGCTTGCTAGTTTCTGTCTTGAGCAATCACAGCATGGATGTTCGATGAGGAGGCCGAAAGTCTCTGCCTTGGATGAGCCAAGTGCAACCTGCAACTCGATCTTGGCTGCTGGTTTCGTGCGGAGAGCATGCAACGTCGATGCATTCCTGAGGGTTGCATATACCTGGGAGTCCAGCTTTACCTAGTGTAACGATCTTGCATAGAGTCAACGCTGAGGTGCGAGGCAGCCAGACCACCACCGTTCAAGTCGATAGTTGGCTAGCTGGCAAGTGCATCCTGCTCTTGGTCCACAATCAAGCGAAGGATTGATCTGCTGGAGAAGCGGGCCGCTGTGGCTGGCTGCTGAGACCTCTTGGCAGCCTGCCTGGCCGACCGCCCGCTGGATGCGGCACAGCCGGATCCCAAGCCAGTGGCTGCTCCTCAGCGGCTGGTAGTAGCAGAAATTACCGGAAGCTCCACCGCTGCAGGCTAAGGCAACATGCAAAGGTGACCATTGCAGCGTTCGATTTTGCACAGTACAGTCTGCCGCAACAGCAGGAATGCTCAACCTGCTTGAAAGAAAATTCCGTGGAAGTCCATGCTTGCATGCAAAGGTACAAGCTGCAGCGGCAGCTAGGTGACGGAACATACGGCACCGTGTGGAAGGCCGTCAACCGTGGCAACGGTGAGACAGTAGCGATCAAGATGATGAAGCGGCGGTTTAAAGCATGGGACGAGTGCGTCACCCTGCGTGAGGTACCCCTTATGCAATTCCAGTCTGGATACATGCACCATCACGGCTTGTGAGGTCGACGGCAACACAGGCATGTGTGAGGCATTTGTCTGCCTCACTCACTTGACATGGTGCCGTGCAGGTCGTGTCACTGCGGCGGCTCAGCCACCCGGCTATCATCAAGCTGCGTGAGGTCATCCGCGAGAACGAGGAGCTGTTCTTTGTCTTCGAGTACATGGTGAGCTGCGACCTGTAATGTGCTGAGAGTACACCCGTTCGATTCTGCAGAGGCCTCGTTGGTGCAGGATGTGCATGTCAGAGCAGGGCGTGCATGTCATTTCAGATGCCCATTCTGCCATGCAATGCTGCGCTCCGTGCTTGGCTGCAACCTAAGATTCTTCCCTGGCGCTAGGAGTGCAACCTCTACCAGCTGATGAAGGCACGTGGACGGCCTTTTGGGGAGGCGCGAGTGCGTGACATGACCTTCCAGATCCTGATGGGCCTGGCCTACATGCACAAGCATGGGTACTTCCACCGCGACATGAAACCTGGTGAGAAACAATTAAAGCAGGGCACATGGCCTGGCAGGTTGCAGCGATGTGCAAGCAACACTGAGTACGCCCTGAGTTGGGTGATTGGGTAATGTGGCACACTGCAGAGAACATCTTGGTGACACGCGATATCGTGAAGCTGGCGGACTTTGGCCTGGCACGGGAGACACGGGGTGGCGGCAACTTTACAGAGTACGTGTCAACCAGATGGTACCGTGCCCCCGAGGTGAACATCAAGATATTAAGCTGGTTGGCAGATCCTACCTGGCCATGGACATGCATGCGCAGCTTCAGCTTAGAACACTGCTGTTCCTTTCACTCTGTCCCAGGTCCAGATGCGACAGAATCTTACATCATATCCGCTGAGGTGTTCAGCATGCCGCAGGTCCTGTTGCGGGCCACCACATATGGGCCGCAGGTCGACATGTTCGCCGTGGGTGCCATCATGGCGGAGCTTTTCACACTGCGCCCGCTGTTCCCGGGTGCCTCTGAGGTGATGCAGCACCGGCTGTCAGTGTGTGGCACAATCAGCATGAGCCTCAAGCGCAAATGAATTTTGATGTCTGCCAGCGCTGCTGGATGCAGCCGGATGAGCTGGCCAAAATCTGCGAGGTCATGGGCAGCCCCAGCGGCGAGGTGTGGCCCGAGGGTCAGCGGCTGGCAGCAGCCATGGGCTTCTCGTTTCCCCCAGCGCAGCAGCAGGTGCTTCGTATATTGGGTGTTGACTGGCATCTGCAGCAGCACACCCTCACCGTTACTGACAAGCACACACGCCCACCTCTCGCCTCAAACCATGGTCATGCAGAATAGTGATGTGTTCCATCGTGACCAAGACCTCACCATGGCCTCAGCTGCCGATGCAAGCCCACATTGGTAGCATAGACACAGAAGCAGTGCATGCAGGCACTGAGCAATCTGGTGCCAGGCGCTGGGCCTGCTGCGTGTGATCTCATGAGGTCGCTGTGCTCGTGGGATCCAGAACAGCGCCCCACGGCAGCGCAGGCGCTGCAGCACCCCTTCTTTCAGGTGGCATGTCAAGGGCAGCTGCACCTGTGGATCCGTAAAGCAGCATCAGATGCAGTGGTTGCAATGGCGTCATACTCATTGTGCATGTGCTCGTGTACACCTCTGGTGTGGAGGTGACGCAGTAAGGGATGCTGCTATGTCATGCATGTCCTCAGTAATCCAGTTACATGATACTGGTTGGATGCATGCATGCAGGGTGTCCAGGCGCTGCCGCTGCAGCTGCCCACGCCTGGCGACTGCACCAGCCGCAGCAGCTCACATGGCTTGGCGCAGCAATGGCGCCAGGTTTGTGTCCCTTTATGATCCGGAACACTAGACTGCTGGCGCATGCGCATCCTGGAGATGCTCCCACATAGCTCCATATGTGGTTGTATATGAAAGACTCTGACCCAGTCCCACAACAGACCACCGGACACATGGCTCTGCAGGGTGACGCCATGCCAGCGCCCCTCATGGTGGCGCCTCTGCACCTGCATGTCAATGCAGCAGCTGGCGGCATGCGGCGCGCTCCTCTGCCACAGGTGCCCTCTGTCGCTTAGGACCGCCTACCGCATCTGTCAACGATCAACAGGCGCATGCCAGATCGTGCTTCTTGTCCTGTTTGCATGCATGAGGGTTGATTGCATTGTGCTGAAGATGCTTCATTGCAAGTAGTGTCGAACAACTCTGTAGGTAGCTCAGCAGCAGCAGCAGCAGCTTCGTCAGGAAGCGGAGCAGGCAGCAGCAGCGCAGCAGCAGGAGGCCGCCGCACAGCAGCAGCAGACGTCACACCAGGTGGTAGTATCAGGTCATGTGCAGCCGCCACGACAGCCGCAGCTGCATCCCAGCAGGTGACCAGGTCGAAGTTGGCACTCCTCTTGCTGCACAATGATACTGCCACACGCATGGACGACTGCATTGTGCTTCAAGCTGCAGGACACTGCACCAGCACAGCAGAGCGCTGCCCAATGACAGGCTGCAGAATGGCACCGTTCATGTGATCTCCCACCAGCAACTGCAGCAAAACCAGCAGCATCAACATGCAGCAGTGCAACAGCAGATTGCAGCTGCTGCACAACAGCAGCAGACTGCAGCGCTCAATGCCATACATCTGCCAGTCCCCAAGACAGGGCCCAGCTTCCCTAGGTGCGCTGCAACTGCACAGAAGTCATGCATGCCTGCCAACCAACCTCAGGGTACTGTTTGGCTGGTAATCTTTCTCATTGCGCAGCACCATTTCTGCTGAAGATGGTGTGGGGCAGCGAGATTGCACAGCATGGCTCCTTCCCATTGGTTGCAGAATGGCCACGCTGAAGCGCGCTTGGCTGCCAGGCTTCAGCTTCGGCGGCACGGGTGCACCGTCAGAGCGCGCCACTAAGCAGCCGCCACTGTCGCACCCAGATGCTTCGCCCCATGACAATCGCCGCTCCACAAGTGCGTGCATCCAGATGCACTATGCCATTCACACCATTTAAAAATGTGCAACTCACGCACAGTATGAGCGAGGGGCATGGATTTTGACACTGTGGGTCTGGAACTAATTCCGCTGAACCTTAGTGCTGAGCTTGGATGCAGGGGGTTCATTGGCCGGAGGCATTGCAGGTGTCCAAGGCAGTGCTGCAGGGTTCCCTGGTGTAACACAGCCGCAGGGCATCAGGGCACACCGCCCGCAGCCTTGGCGGCAGCAGCAGGTCGACCCGACCACCATTGCGAGCAGATACTGATGTTGAATTTTGTATCTTTGGTCGTGTTTTCACTCTGATGTTCACACTGCTTGTATGGTGTCATGTAGTGTATTCATGCATCGCAGGTCAACAGCAGCAGCCAGGCGCACTCCTTCTCCACAGGAGCGCACCCGCAGGGCATGCGCCAGTCGCAGGTGAGCTATGCATTGCTGCAGTAGCTCTTGAGCACCTCGTCCACACCATGGTAGTTGAGGCTGTCATTGCACGGCAATGACTGGCTGCACTGGATCTCCGTACATGATGTTTAGTTCCTACCATCGGAAGTGATGTAGGAAGTGAGTAGGAACCTACTTCCTATGATTCCTAAATGTAAATGCCTCGCCATCACGCTTTACATTTGGGTCAGGTGGCGTGGCATGCCAACAACAGGCAGCCGTCCATGCACTGGCAAGCAGACCCCCGCGGCCACCAGCAGGCACAGGTGCATCATGCGGCCGCACGCCAACATCAGCAACCTAGCCGCCACGTACAGCAACAGCAGCGAGACCTGGTTCATGTCAACAGTGTGACTCCGAGACGGGATCCAACGGCAGTGCCAACGGTCAGAAGCTCTGTTCATGGACCAGATGTGGCAGCAACAGCGCAGGAGGCCATGCTGCAGCAGGCAGGGGCAGTGGCAGCGCAGGCTGCGACGTGGCGCCCGCAGCACAGTGTAGCTGTGCATCAGCAGGTGGGGACATTCTTGACATTGCTGGCGGATCAGCTGCGTTTCGTCACGTGTCTGAGCATCCAATGTCCTCAGGCATGACAAGCCCGGGCATGTCTGGGTGTGCAGGAAGCAAAAGAACTGGATGCATCGCCCATTCAATGGGCAACAGCCGATCCCCGGCGATCGACAGACACACTGGGGTCGCAGCAGCAAGCGGCTCGGACTGCATCGCTGCCGCCGCAGCTGGCTCCCTCCGACATGGCGTTGTCGCAGCTGGCGGCCAGGACCCGGGACACCGCTCAGCCAGCTGT